>CM035107.1:72866903-74192655 GCA_020205505.1 Panax japonicus | reverse complement strand
GACTTCTGAATTCAGCAACTTAGCATGTGATTAATGAGGCTCACAACATATAAAAAACGTTTTTTATTAAAAAAGATATTTAAAACTTCAAAAATTAATTATTTCGGAGCTTCAGAACTTCAATAATTCATAATAAATAGCCCTTTTATCAGAAAATTTGAATCTCCCGACTTTTTATAGGAAATTCAATTCTCTACAACTTTATAGAAGAAAGTTTTTCCAAATTCTAAACAGAAA
Source organism: Panax japonicus (assembly GCA_020205505.1). Taxonomy (NCBI): domain Eukaryota; kingdom Viridiplantae; phylum Streptophyta; class Magnoliopsida; order Apiales; family Araliaceae; genus Panax; species Panax japonicus. Next base: position 74,192,418 of record CM035107.1, on the reverse strand, counting down.
TTGACCGAAATCCACATATGGACGATTTTACAGGATATAATCCAATTTCAGTCAAGAAATGGGGCCACCGACACACAAAACATGTGTTAATCATTTAATGCAATAAAATATTCTTCCTCCTCATATACTCATATATCCCATATTCATTGTAAAAATATCATCATTATTATATTATAATAATATAATAAAATATTATTTTATCAGAAAAGATAAAATATCAATTTTCAACAATTGTGTCACTTTAAAAATTTTCTTCATCTATATCCACATAAAATCAATATTTTTCTCATCATATAAATTAATAATTAATTATTCACAAATAATATTACAGAATCACAGTACTGGCAATCAGGCCGTTCCCAGGAAAGAGGGGGCTTTCCAATAAGAATTTTTCCTTACTAACGCGCAATTAGGTGACCAAACCTCTCCTTAGACAGAAATTTCTAGACATTGTCAATAATGTTTTCTAATAATATTATTCAGATAATATGAATTATTGCTTCGATAATGAAAAATACCGTGTAGTGACAATTATTGAAACAACAGTAATATAAAAAAATCAACGCAGCAATTATTGAATCAATAAAATAAAATACTGAACAGTAATTACTGTAACAATTATTGAGTAGTGCCTTCTTACGTAAGAATCAATAATTGGTGCAATACCGTGTGCTACTGTGCAACAACGTGTATTACTGTGTTTTAACCACCGGGTATTCCAACAGTATTAACGGTAACAACTACACTGTTATTTATAAACAACTTATACTTGTCGTTTTCTTCATCCAAATGCTTTTTGTTATGGGGCCCACAAAAGACTACGCCGTCGTACGAATATTCCCCGACAGCAAGAATATTCCACGACAAAACGAATATTCTCCGACAAAAATGAGTATTTTATAACCACTTGCTTATTTGAAATATTTGCGCATTTTATCCATAACTAACCACATTAATCAATTCAACCCTTACTATTTCAAAATAATAAATAGAGAAAATTAAATCTTCATTTATTAATAATTTGGGGTCTTACAACCTCCACTCCTTATGAAATTTCGTCCTCAAAATTGATATGCGTAGGACATGCTCCTTCCCATCCAAGATCTTGACTGGTACCTCCTCGTACGTTAAATCTTCTGCTATCTCGTCTGGTTCTAACTCAATAATGTGGTTCGGGTCGTCCACATATTTACGTAACATCGATACGTGAAAAACTATATGAACACGCGTCATACTTGGCGGTAAAACGAGTCTATAGGCCACAGTTCCTATTCGATCGAGGATTTAAAATGGACTAATAAATCGAAGGTTTGGGCTTTCCTCACATCGCCGATTCTCGCTTTTGGAATAACGACTTCTTGCATCTTCTTCTTCATATTCATCAACTCCATGTCTGTAGCTTGAGCATCTTTAAATTTATCGATTAAAGTCGATTCTAATCGTATATTCATTATCTTCACGCAAGTTCTTTGGAATCTTTAACTCTATATCCATCTTCTGTAAGTCATACGAAATGGGTCTTTGTGTTAACAATATCGCACTCGTAAACGCATACAATCTTTTACTCAACGCGTCAGCTACCATGTTCATTTTTTTTCCCAGGATGGTATTGAATTGTATGATCATAATCTTTCAACAGCTCGAGCCAACGTCGTTGCCGCATGTTGAGTTCTTGGAAGCTCTTTTTTATATTCCTCGCTCCATTCGAATTTTGTATCTTTTTGAGTTAGCTGAGTTAATAGAGTATCGATTCGATAAAATCCTTCCACGAATCTCCGGTAGTAACCAACTAAGCCTAGAAAGCTAATTATTTCGATTACTGACTTAGTTTGCTCTCAACTGTGACTCATATCCCAATCTTGGATAGCACGTCACAATGGCACCTATCAGTTTACCACTGCACGAATATGACGTCCCCTACAGAGAGTTTGGTTTCAGTGCATTCCACAAAAGAAGTCACCAGATAGAGGCTAAGGTACCAACTCCTATAGTTAGGTTTTTAACTACTGAAGTTCAATAGGAGCCATTCTATATGAGATTTTAGAAATGGGTTTTGTACCGGGTTCATTGTCGATACAAAATTCAATATCATGCTCTGGGAGTAGGCCAATAAATTTTTCAGGAAATATATCAGGAAATTTACTAACAATAGAAATATCATTCAAATCTGACGTATTTTTGTTCAAGTCCATAACATGGGCTAAGAAAACTTGACATCCGTTTTTCAATAAACGAATGACTTTATGGCTTGATATAAAAGTGTTTAACTTCAATGGTTTGGTTGCTTGAATTCGAATAACAGGTTGCTTAGGAATATGAAAACTAACAACCTTACGAAAACAATCAATTTTGGCATGATGAGTAGTTAATCAATCAATCCCCAAAATCACATCAAAAACAAGTATCTTTAAAGAAATAAGGTCAACAGGTAATGTGATGGTGCCAACTTGGATCAAACAAGATTTATAAACAGTGGATGTAACGAAAGTTTTTCATAACGGAGTTTCAACAGATAAGTCAAAATCTAATTTTCTCTAGAGTCAAGTTTAAATGTTGAGTATAAGCAGGAGAGATAAATGAATGGGTAGAACCGGTATCTAATAAGGTATAAACTTCGTAAGAATTTATAATTAACTAACCCGTGCTAACTTCGTTCGGGTTCCTCGCATTCTGACCGGTCATGAAAAACGCTCTTCCAGGAACCGTTGACTTTATCTTTTCCGTATCTGCCTTTGGTGCCACCGTTCCAGCTGGACTTGATTTCGCTACAGGACAAAATCGAGCTATGTGACCATCTTTTCCATAACTAAAACATACCTTGGAAGGCTGTGAACAGTTTGGACTTATATGTCCCTCCTCTCCGCATTTGTAGCATCTAACTGGCGGTCATTCTTTTCCCCTAGAATTTGTTGCTGGTGCTGGTGCTGGTGCTGACGTCTTCCCGTCATCGTTAAATCTTCTCTTCTTAGATCGAACATCTCTTTCTACAATATCAACGCATCGTGCGACTTTTACCCATGCATCACTCATTCTCACTCGTTCAGTTATTTCTTCTTTCAGCTCAAATTTCAGCTTTATCATCTTATACTCTGCCAAAGAGTGTTTCTGTTCAAGCATCACATATCGGGTAACACAAGCTTGAATCTTTGCATCCTTTTGTTCCATGACCTCCTGTCGTTATTCAGCCTGCTCTTCTAACTCATGAATACGATTTTGAAATTCTACATTTTGATCATATAATACCGCTAATAAACTCTCCTCAGGTACCTCTTCTTCCTCACTCTCAGCTGTTACCTCTGCGACTATCTCGGGTGCAACTATCAATTCTTCACTCACCACATGGATATCTCTAATTCCTTCTTCGCCTGACATCACATTAGCCTGGTTGGTGACTAAAGGTGTCTCCACAATCTCATTCACTCTATTGTTAACGTTCTCAGTTTCTATTCTCAAATATTGCCATAAAACAAGGGTTAATTAAACAAATTAACAAATCACATAATACCCCTATATTATGACCGACCAACAAATAAGCTTAGGTAGGACACACTAGCGAAGGATTTACTCGTCTCTCCCCTCCTAGTTCTATTCCCCGATCTCCGCCAGAGATCATATCCCTAAGCTCTGATACCAACTGTGACGACCCCAAAATAGGTCCAATCCAACCAACCTATTCTGAGTCGCCAAATACATGGTACAGAAACAACTACAACTTCATTAATATAATTGTCGTGCAAAATACGACAACACATAAACTGTGAGTTTAAATACAAATATTTTCTTCTAGACAATATACACACTCAAATAAGTTCTCATTACAATTATTGATAAACTATTTTACAAAATAGTGAGGACTATTAAAACAACTGTCTTGAACCATTACTCCACACCCTGACTAGTTCCCGTTATATTCTCGTCTCCTGAGAAGAAAAATAGAACAAAAAGAAAAGGGGTGAGCTCAACTAGCCCAGTAAAGAATATTATGACTAAGATAATGTACAACAAATTATCCTTAGTCTTCAACAGGGAAAAATCTGATATAATACAATAGACAACAAGTTTTAGATCAACAACTGCAGCGGAAACAACAATTCATTAGAAGAGTTAAGTAGAGAATGAATCTACTATCATCTATGAATTTAAAAGTCCATCATTGATATTTTATCCCTGTAATATCAATCAATATACATCATAAATCAAATAGTCATCTTTGCACTACAGGCCAAAGATATTCATCTATTGGTTATGTTCATCTCAACACCTATTCATCTTTGCACTGCGGGCCAAAGATATTCATCAGTTGGTCATGTTCATCTAAACACCTGTTTATCTTTGCACTACGGGCCAAAGATATTCATCAGAAAATCATTCATCTTTGCACTACAGGCCAAAGATATTCATCAGAAAATCATTCATCTTTGCACTACAGGCCAAAGATATTCAGTAATATCATCATTTAGGACTGATGATGATGAAAAATATTTTAAAGAAACGAATCTAGTGAAACAAAAGAACAAATATTAAGGATTCGTACTTTAAATAATCCAAGTTCAAAAATACTTCATAAATAACCAGAGTGAAGTAAAATTCAAGAATAAAGACCAAAACATAGATCCAATCAAAGATATGAATCATAACAGACAATCTTGGATACAGAAAAGAAAATTTAATTATTCTGTGAATAGTGTCGTATTCGTGAATAGTGCCGTATACGTGAATAGTACCGTATACGTGAATAGTAACTCCGACACCAAAAGATAGAAATTTCACAAAAAATATCATCATGCTTCGTGAATAGTTCTCGTGAATAGTAACCCCAACATGAAAAGTTTCAAATTTGATAAAAAGTTTCAATCAATATTTCGACATAATGATATTGAAGAAATAATATTATTTTTAAAAAAATAATATATCTTACCTCAGAAAGAATAGTACTTCTGACTGGATACTGGATATAGTGCTGAAAGAATTTGCACTGTATAGCAATACTCAAAGTACTAAATACTCACAAAAATACGCTCGATATTATAGAGAGAGAAAACTTCAGTTTTTGGTGTGATTTTTAATTCTAACCTAAGCACCCTATTTATAAGAAAATGCTTAGAACACCAAAACAGAAAATTTAATATAATAATATTATATAAATAAAATTTTCTACGCCAACCTTAGACTTCTGAATTCAGCAACTTAGCATGTGATTAATGAGGCTCACAACATATAAAAACATTTTTTATTAAAAAATATTTAAAACTTCAAAAATTAATTATTTCGGAGCTTCGGAACTTCAATAATTCATAATAAATAGCCATTTATCAAAAAATTCGAATCTCACAAAATTTTATAGGAAATTCAATTCTCTACAACTTTGCAGAAGAAAGTTTTTCCAAATTCCAAATAGAAATTGACCGAAATCCATATACGGACGATTTTACAAGATATAATCTAATTTCAGTCAATAAATGGGGTCCACCTACACACAAAATATGTGTTAATCATTTAATACAACAAAAATATTCTTCCTCCTCATATACTCATATATCCCACATTCATTGTAAAAATATCATCATTATTATATTATAATAATATAATAAAATATTATTTTATCAGAAAAGATAAAATATCAATTTTCAATAATTGTGTCACTTTAAAAATTTTCTCCATCTATATCCACATAAAATCAATATTTTTCTCATCATATAAATCAATAATTAATTATTCACAAATAATATTATATAATCACAGTACTGGCAATCAGGTCGTTCCCAAGAAAGAGGGGGCTTTTCAATAAGAATTTTTTCTTACTGGCGCGCAATTAGGTGACTAAACCTCTCCTTAGACAGAACTTTCTAGACATTGCCAATAATGTTTTCTAATAATATTATTCAGATAATATGAATTATTGTTTCGATAATGAAAAATACTGTGTAGTGACAATTATTGAAACAACAGTAATATAAAAAAATCAACGCAACAATTATTGAATCAATAAAATAAAATACTGAACAGTAATTACTGTAACAATTATTGAGTAGTGCCTTCTTACGTAAGAATCAATAATTGGTGCAATACCGTGTGCTACTGTGCAACAACGCGTATTACTGTGTTTTAACCATTGGGTATTCCAACAATATTAACGGTAACAACTACGATGTTATTTATAAACAACTTATACTTGTCGTTTTCTTCATCCAATCGCTTTCCGTTATGGGGCCCATAAAAGACTGCGCCGTCGTACGAATATTTGCCGACAGCAAGAATATTCCATGACCAAACGAATATTCTCCGACAGTAATGAGTATTTTATAACCACTTGCTTATTTGAAATATTTACGCATTTTACCCATAACTAACCACATTAATCAATTCAACCCTTACTATTTCAAAATAATAAATAGAGGAAATTAAATCTTCATTTATTAATAATTTGGGGTCTTACACAGTAACAAAGTCATTATTAGTCAGTAACCAATGCAATGGTACATAGTAGCCAATTCATTATTACTCAATAACCAATGTAATGGTACACATTAATCAAATCATTATTAGTCAGTAACCAATGCAACATTAGTTAGTACCATTATGTATTAACCAAACCAGCATTAAACAGTAACATAGACATAGTCAGACAGTAACCAATGTAATGTTAAGCAGTAATTAAGTCAGCATTAGTCAGTAACCAAGTCTTCATCAGTAACCATTATAATGTTACACAGTAACAAAATCATTATTAGTCAGTAACCAATGCAATTTACACAGTAGCTAATTCATTATTAGTCAATAATCAATGTAATGGTACACAGTAACCAAATCATTATTAGTCAGTAACCAATGCAACATTAGTTAGTACCATTATGCATTAACCAATCCAGCATTATACAGTAACATAGACATAGTCAGACAGTAACCAATGTAATGTTAAGTAGTAATTAAGTCAGCATTAGTCAATAACCAAGTCTTCATTAGTAACCATTATAATGTTACACAGTAACAAAGTCATTATTAATCAGTAACCAATGCAGTGGTACACAGTAGCCAATTCATTATTAGTCAGTAACCAATGTAATGGTACACAGTAACTAAATCATTATTAGTCAGTAATCAATGCAACATTAGTTAGTACCATTATGCATTAACCAATCCAGCATTAAACAGTAACATAGACATAGTTAGACAGTAACCAATGTAATGTTAAGCAGTAACTAATTATATTTTTACATGCAATTGCAATCAAAACATTTATATTGCAATCAAAACATTCATTATTCTTACCGTGTGACCATTTTAAGTGCAAAAAACTTAAGAAAGGTAACCAATATAGTAATTCGTAGTAACAATAGGTAACTATATAATTATAAATTTTAAACTCATATACCTCAGTATTTTTTTATCGAAGTTGATGTTGATCTTGTATTCAACAATCACTGCAGTATTTGGTTACTGAACTTGAAGGCGTTGTTGATTTTGTATGCTATTTTCGATCTTAGAGATGCGTCGCGACAACCGGCTTCGTCTTCTCCGATTACGAGTTTAGTCGCGATAGGAGGCTTCGGCTTCGTATTTTTGTCTTCACCGCCGTTGATCTGTTGTTCCAATTTCAAAGTTGCATGATTTTAGGGACGGTTAATTTCAAATATGAAATTCGGTAACTGACGAGTTAATGACACGTGATTTTAGGCACATTATATTGTGTATGTTTTATTTTTGTAATTATGTTGTGTATGTTTTATTTTTGTAATTACTTTCTAAATGTTGTATATTAGTGTAAAGGACCCTTAAAAATACTAGGATATGGAAATATGGTAGAAACATTTTTTAACATTTTTTTTATTTTTTATTCAATCTCTAAAATTTAATTAAACGGTATTTGTATACGCAACGTGTCCGCCATTAAAATTAATATTTTTATAGAGAGATGTATAATAAGTTTCTTATCAAATTTTCATGTATTAATAAAATTCGTAATTATAATTCGACATAAATTTATCGTAATATATAGTAGGATTTATAGCAAACGGAGAAAAGATGAGTTTTAGAGAGAGGCAACAACTAGTAATTGCCCGTACCTGAAGACACATTGTAACGAAATCCTCTCTATCTCCATTTTAACAATCTCACTTTCATTTCCTCTCTCATTCTTTCTCTCCCACCACCCTTTCCCGTCCAAATTAATTAGAATGAATCTGAACCGTCTTTATGCTTTCCCGACCAAATCAATTAGAATAAATTTGAATCTTTCTTGTACTTTTCTGGCCAAATTTAAAATGGGTTCTATCTCATTAATATAGATTTTTTTTTCAAATTATAATAATACCCACCTTTTTTATTCTTTTTCTTTTCCTTTTTTGCATGGAACGCGAAAAAGCGATGAAAGCAATGTAAATCATATATTGTTGTTACAGAATTGTTAAATTCACAACACTTTTTATTATTTTCACAACAAAAGTGTCGTTGTAAATGTATAGTGACGATAAAAATCGTCGCTATAGGATCTATAGCGACACTTTTATTGTGAAAATAACATTTTATGTTGTGAATTTAACAGTTTTCTTGTTGTTATTGTAATTATAATTTTAGTATTAGTTATCGATGTTTTTTGAGTGGCGGACAAAGAAATTATAATATATTGTTTTATGTTTTTTTGAAGTCAAGACATACTCTAACCAAAGAAGCAAAAAATAAAACACCCATCAAAATTTTTTAAATAAATTATCCATACAGAAATTCTAAATAAATTATGTGATTAAATTTTGATTACAATATATTTTTATCACGCAAAATATTGACTTTCAATATTTTTTTTGTAAAATTAAAATAATATATGTCACGAACTGCTAATAAAGATATATTATATTTGAAAAATAAAGATATTATTAACTTTCTATGTTAGAAATCACAATTATAAAATAACTTACTCTTAAATTTATCATTATATAATTATATTATCGTAGCGTCACTATTAAATTACAAACTCGATAAATTTAAGAGTAAACTTGAAAAAAAAAATACATCGTTAAAATTCATAAAATTTACAAATGGGGGGAGTAAAATTTATGATTACACTGTCTAAAATAAAATTATGTCACATAAGTTATAAATATATAGTCTCTTTCCTTAATAGGGCCCAAGTTTTATTAAAAATATAATTTAACTTTTAATTTTCATGAGTAATATGTCTAAAATAATCTATAAACATACTAAACTTTTATGAGTAATGTTACAGATACAAACTATTCTATAAATATTTTATAAACTGCTGATGTGGCACACCCCACCTCAACATATTGATCAATAAATTGGTTTAATGTAGTCTTCGGCTCCGCACAATATACTGAGTTGGAGTATGTTAAATTAGCAATTTATAAAATATTTGTAAAATAGTTTGTGTCATTAGTATTATTCAACTTTTATATAGAAGTAAAGAGTTATTATGAGCCCATAAGCTTGACAAAAATGTGATAGTATAAGAATTGAAAAAAATGGCAATGAAAGAGATTTATTTTTCTCTAATTTATTTTTCAATTTTATTGTTTATATTATTTCATATCCTTTTCTTACATATTCCAAATACATTCATATATCAAACAACTAATCGTCTTTTTAATAAAAGAGCGGCTAGATAAACTCTCTAAAGGTTTTAAATTAACATTTGTCGTATTTGAACCATGGTTAATAGAAAACAATAATATTATGATAATAAATTATTTTTTGATACACAATGTTAGGACAAATGCATATTTGATTTGATGATGATGAAATAATATATATTTGTAATTATTAGTTTTTGTAAAGTTCTTAAAATGAAATTAATATAAAAAGAAAAATCAAGCGTGTTAAGTTGATCTATTGAATGAATTGAATATATAGATTATAGGAAATTAAACGATGACGATCGTATAGCTTATAGAACGATCGTAGAGCATAATGATCGAGATCGCAGAGTCTGCTCAGAGATCGTATGATAAAATGAAGATTGCAGAGTTTGCTTAAGGATCGCAAGGCAAAATAAAAATTATATAGTCTGCCAATAGATCATAAAACATATTGAAGATCGTAGAGTCTGCCAAAGATCGTAGAGTCTGCAGATTATAGACTCATCTTGCCAGACACTCTACGATCACCATGAAACTCTGAAAATCGTAGAGTATGTCAGCTCTGGCAATAAACTAACAATGTGAAGACTTGTAGAGTAAAGATTCCAAGATAGTTGTTGAACATTATAAGTTTAAAAAGAAGATCAGATCAAGTTGTGTCTAACAACTAGTTCGTCGAAGTGACAACACCCACGTGGTTGTCACTGTAGCAGTCTAATGTGACATATCACAACCGAAAACAAACTGACACATCCTCCCCAAAAGTCAACAATCAGATATCTTCTAGGATTAGAATATTTAACGAACAACAACAACTTTTTAATGGGAAAGTCTCAAGAACTTCTATAAAAGACACACAAATTCAATCCAACAAAAAACAAACAAAAAAAGAACACGATCAAGTTTTGAATTGTTGCACAAATTTCAAAAAGCTCTTCTTGAAAAAGAATATCTTGTTCTGCTGTTAACTCATTCGTCATTGCACTTAAAGGTACTTAGTAGCATTTCAAAATCACTTATTCTCTTTGTGATTCCTTGGTCTTAGTGACATTCTTGTAACTAAGTATAAGTGGCTTGAAGAGTTCTTAGTGAACTAGTTTTAATGACAAATACCAAGTCTGAATGACTTGAAGGAATCTAAGTGATTCATTATAATAGTTCTTAGTGAACTGATCTAAGTGATCACCCACATCCTTAGTAAATTTCCTACTCGAAGAGTTTAAGAGATCTTTGTGTTTCAAATCACTTAAAATTTAATGCGTCTCATTTACTTTCCGCACTTAAATTTATGCAAAGTCGATATTTATTTATGACTTAATTCCACTTGCGTGTTAAATTCAGAACTGAGAATTCTTTTAAATCTTTGAAAGAGTTTTTCAAACTAATATTTCGATGTGCATAATTAAACTAACTTGTTTAATTTATAAGTCGGTAATACTCTTTAAATAATTTTTTTAAAGAATTTTTTCAACATCTTTTAAATCTCTTGGTGCTTTTGAGAAACAACATGAACTTTTCAAAATATAATCTGCTTTCATTTCGAAATATCTAATGTAGCAATCCCAAAAAAGATTCTCATAGTTACTTAAACTTCTATTGTATAAGCATGATTTATTATAACTTTTTTATGAATTAGAACTTTTTAATTAACTAAAATTTAAATCAAAACATTAATAATAGATGACAAAAATAGGTAATTACCACAAATCAATATGAACTCAATTTATAGGGTGCATTGAGACATATTGGACTCTTGGGCTAGAGGCTAGAGGCTAGAGGGAGTATTGAAACATAGAAGTAATTACAAGAAGATTTGTTTTTCTTTATACCTAAAATGAAAAAAACTAACTGAATATTAATACAATTTGAAAGTCTTGAAATAGTTTTGAATTTGTAATGTAGTTTTTTTGGAAGCAGAATGGACTTTTCGATCATTCTGCCTGATATGTATGTTTTCTTAACTTTTTCCTTTCATAAAAATAACCGGAACCATGTGCATACCCTTAAACATCCTGCAAATTTCCAAAAGTCCCAAACATTTTGTATATCACTTTGATCCTTTTACTTAACTGACACCAGCTATTCATCTACTTTACTTTTACAATTACTAACTTAGTTACAAAAAATTAAGAGTTTACTTTTAGCTCCATTTAATTTAGTAGTAATGATACGACAACAGATGTTGGGGCATGATTTTGTAGTTCCGGATGATTTGGTGGACCATAATTCGTGGGAAAATATTTTAGTCAGGAAGTTTGACATTTTAAAGAATCTATAGTCCTAGTTGACGTATGATTTCCTTTTTCGATTTGACATTCTACCTTTAAGGAAACCAAATCTCATTCGATCATCAAGGTTGTGCAATCCGAATTAATTTTGACTTCTCATTTTAAAGGAGATTAAAACTCATCTAAGTATGGTAATTGACGTAATAAGGAGTCATATTCCTACTCAGGGATGGGCGTGTTTAGACAGTGTGAGTAAGCTATAAATACACGACTATACCCCAAGTTACAAGTAATAACATTTTGTCTATTTCATGCACTAGAGCTATAATGTGCCTCCATTGTTAACATTTTACAACATGTACTTATTCTCACACCAGAGCTATTTCCCGACGACCCCAATCGTTAGGCTCCTCAATGTGTTTCTTCATTTTTAGTGCAGGATTTGACTCACTATTTGGTGATTGGGCGAGCAAACGGATCTGGGTATTAGCATTGATGTTAGAAAGAGGGCTTTTTAGTGCAACTTCTTTCAATCAACTATTTTTTCTGTTGAAGGAATGGCGAGCAAACGAAAGACGGTTTCTGACTAGGAGAGATTTTCAATCAACCCCGCAGTCTAGATCCGGAGGTCAGTTAAGGATAGGCTTGGTCCCAACAAATTCGTTACAGGCTAGGCACAGACTCAGTCGGCTCCGGCCCGGTGGTAGTTGTTTTCCATAAGTTAGAGGACTCCCGACTCCACAATCGTAGGACGGATAGTCGTTCTCTAACTCACACTCTCCGGGAGCGAGATTGGGACCGAGACAAATATGACAAGTGGGAATTAATTCGAATGCAAAAGGTCTAGCAGGCGAAGGATCATTTGGAGGCTCTGCTCCTTCTACATAAGGAGCTGGATGCACAATTATCCAAACTCGAAGGAGAATGGGAGGATTCCTCGAGTCATCATAAGCGCCGGGAGTCAACGTCATAGAGACGACCCATGATATACAGTTCGGGAGGCTCTCGAGGTGAAAGAAGCAGACGCATGTCACATGTCACATTTAGGTTTGTAATATTCGTATAAACAATCAAAGTAGCGGAAGCGTGATAAAACATATTTTAAAATTTTACAAGCCATTTACTCGGATCATCCTTATGCTCAATTATTAATTAAACGAAAGAGAAGAAGAATCAAATTCATACCCTTGAAGATTTGAGCTTCCTCAGGTACAAGTTCAACTCTTAGTCCTTTATGCTCTCCTTGAATACGCGGGATTGATTCCTTCCTTTGATCAACGTTAGCCACCCAAGCTTTTGGCCTCTAGAGGCGATCCTCCAAAGAAGAACAAAACTCAAGAAAAAGGGTGTTTGGCTAAACCCAAATTTTTATTATCTCAAATAGAAAAGGCGTACTCTCCCAACTCTCGGAATAAAGTGTGTAGCTTATGTCACCCTCTCTCCATAAAAAGTCTTTCTTATTTATAGATGTAGAGAACCCTCCTAAACTATTTAAGAATTGGGTTTTTATTTATTTAATTAAACTCTTTTAATTAATTAGGCTTCTTAATCTCATTATGAATAATTAATTAAACCTTTTAATTAATTAGTCTCCTAATTTTATTAGGAATATATGAGAGTACTAATATTAATTAATTCCCAAACAACTTTAGGAATTAACTTAGTAATAATAATAATAATAATAATAATAATAATAATAATAATAATAATAAGAATCCTCTTATTAATTTATATTTAATATTTCTAAAATATTAAATAATAAATATTAAACTATTTAATTTATTCTATCACAATTATGCCATTTATTTCTTAAATAAATATTCTTCCTTTTATGGTGTGACCCTTTAGGTTCTCCATATTAAACCGGCTGTGAATAAATCAATTAGAACAATTTTAATCTTATTTAAATAAATAAATTAAACTATTAATTTATTTAAATAAATAATATTTATTCTATAATAAAGATAGGCCTCCTTAGCGATTAATAACTTTCCAGATAATATAGATTTCAATATTAATCATAAAAAAACCTTTGAGTAAATAGTTACCGTATAATTCAATCATTCCACCATATAATTTCCCAATTAAATATAAGACATAGAATTACTGTCAAGTCTTATTTTATTTAATTATATGTATTTCGATTCACAAATGCACAACTCCGAATAAATGAAAAATTAGAAACTTCTTTCTAATTTCATTCCACCTTGGCGAATGATTCCTGAGTTGTCATTTATTGAATCACATAGGACATATCTCTTCTTTTACTAGAAGTGGTAGAATTTTTATTGATCATTCATTATCTCCATATATAATGTGATGCCCCAAAAATATGTATACGTCGCTCATTCTGAGTCGCCAAATTCATAGTACAGAATATAAATACAAACTTAATTATACAACTGTCATGTAACATAAGCTGAGAGTTTTAACACGAATATTGTCTTCTAGACAATATCCAAACTCAAATGGAGTTCTCATTATAATTATTATCACACTATTTTATAAAATAGTGAGGACTACTACAGCCACCATCTCGAACCGTCACTCCATTCCCTGACTAATCCCGGCTACATTCTCATTTTTTGAAGAGAACAATGAAAGCAAAAGGGTGAGCTCAACTAGCCCAGTAAGAAATATTATGTCTAAGATAATGCAGAATAAATTATCGTTAGCCTTCAACAGTGTTAAACTGATAGAATACAATAAACAACAAGTTTAACTGCAGCGGAACAAACAATCCATTAGGATAATCAAGTAGAGCATGATATCTACTATCTTCTATGAATTAAAAAGTTTATCATCAATTTTATCGCTGAGAATCAACTCAATAAATAATTCACATCACTGAAGTATCCATGCATTATGGCCAATGATATTCATTAGTATCACATTCACGAATTATCCATGCACTACGGGGCAAGGATATTTGTGTTATGTGACGCCCCCAAAATATGTATACATCACTCATTCTGAGTCGCCAAATACATGGTACAGAAACAAATACAATCTCAGTAATACAATTGTCGTGCAAAATACGAAAACACATATACTATGAGTTTGAATACAAATATTATCTAATAGAGAGTATACAAACTCAAAAGGAGTCCTCATTACAATTATTGATACACTATTTTATAAAATAGCGAGGACTACTAAAACAACTATCCTGAACCATCACTCCATACCCCGGCTAGTTTCTGCTATGTTCTCACCTCCTGAGAAGAAAAATTGAACAAAAAGGAAAAGGGTGAGCTCAACTAGCCTAGAAAAAAATATTATGACTAAGATAATATACAATAATTTATCAATAGTCTTCAACAGGGAAATATCTGAAAAATATAATAGACAATAAGTTTTATATCAACAACTGTAGCGAAAACAGCAATCCATTAGAAGAGTCAAGTAGAGAAAGAATTTTACTATCTTCTAAGATTTAAAAGTTCATCATCAATATTTTATCCCTGTAACATCAATCAATATACATCTTGAATCAAATATTCATCTTTGTTCTGCAGGCTAAACATATTCATTTGTATCACCAGTTGGTCATGTTTATCTCAACACCTGTTCATCTTTGCACTACGGGCCAAAAATATTCATCAGTTAATCATTCATCTTTGCACTACAGGCCAAAGATATTTAGTAATATCATCATTTAGGACTAAGGATGATAAAAAATATCTTAAAGAAAACGAATACAGTGAGATAAAAGATCAAAGATTAGGGATTCGTACTTTAGTTTATCCAAGTTCAAAAATACCTTATAATAATCAATTGTGAAAAAAAATTCAAGAATAAAGATCAAAACATGGATACAATCAAAGATAGTAACCATAATAGACAACTTGGACAAAGAAAAGAAAATTTCATTTTTCTGTGAATAGTGTCGTATACGTGAATAGTAATCCCGACACAAAAAGGTAGAAATTCCACAATAAAATCCATACCAATATTTCGGTATAATGATATTGAAAGAATAACATCATTATGAAGAAAATAACATCCATTACCAAAAAATATCAGTACTTTTGATCGAAATATCGGTATAAGGCTGAAGAAAACTTGCACTGATGAATAGCAACTCACAAAGTATCTATATACTCACAAAATACGCTCGATAATATAGAGAGAAATAAAACTTGTCTCTGGTGTGATTTTCAATTCTAACTAAGCACCCTATTTATAGGAAAATGCTTAGAACGCCATAACAGACTAACCTACTACCTGATGGCTTTACCTACTACTATTCAAGCTCACCACTTTTAAAAATAAATTCCAGCACATTGTATTACTCACCAATCAAAAGTGGGGTCCACCATATTTGAATAAAAACATTTTTTAATTCCCGACAGTGTTAACGATAATAATTACGCCGTTATTTATAAAAATTCATACTTTGTCGTTTTCTTTCATCCAACCATTTTTCGTTATGGGGCCCACAAATGGCTGCGTCGTCGTACGAATATTTTCCGACAACAAG
This sequence comes from Panax japonicus, assembly GCA_020205505.1. Lineage (NCBI taxonomy): Eukaryota > Viridiplantae > Streptophyta > Magnoliopsida > Apiales > Araliaceae > Panax > Panax japonicus. Next base: position 74,176,117 of record CM035107.1, on the reverse strand, counting down.
AATATTCCACGACCAAACGAATATTCCCTAACAGAAATAAATATTTTATAACCACTTCCTTATTTTATAAAATTTGCACATTTCACCCATAACCAAAGAATTATATCAATTTAACAACTTATTATTCACAATAATAAATAGAAAAAATTCGATTTTATTAATTAAAAGTTGGGGTCTTACATGTTATCACCAATAATCATAATCATGCCAACAACTGTCTATCAATGCACTACGGGCTAATGACGATTTTTACTACATCATTTGTAACATTACATGTCATGATTATGTCAAATAATTTATGGTCATAATCATACCGATGAGCAGTTCATCTATGCACTACGGGCCAAAGATGACTTTCATCACAATATAAACATGAGGATGATGACAATGATATAAGAATTCAATTAAATGAGAGCAAGGATAAATTTTAAAGATTTATAATTTAATTTATCCAGGATTCAATAATGTCCAAATTGTCAACATGATACTGCTTTGTGGAGTAAAATTCAAGAATAACATTGTATCAAAAATAATTTGGACTGAAAAGAAATTAATTTTTGTCATGAATAGTACCCCGGGAGAAAACTACCAGAGTGAATAGTACCCCATGAATAGTACTTCTGAAATAGTACCCCGTTAATAGTTCCCCGATATGAAAAGATTAAAAATTATCAAGAATGTTCAGAATAATATTTTTGTGAAAAGATATTAGATGAAACACAAATTTCAAGGATATTCTACTAATTTCAAGGAGTATAAAAGCAATACTTAACAAAATGAATGTAGAATTCGGAATCTGAAATGAAATAATATTACTTATATGCTACAGAGTATGGAAGAAAATATTATTTCATACGAACATTGAACAAAAATAATATCCCTTACCTTAAAAGGAGAATATTTCTGACTGGTAGGACAATGATGAAATTTAAATAGGCACACTTAGAATGGGTTAAATGCAAAGTCGACCACTGAACTTTTCTGATATTTGGGTATTGAGCCCCTTTCTTCCGGTCAACGCAAACTGAACCCCTTTCTATTAAAAAATTTGGACTTTGAACCCCTATGTGTCACATGTGCGTTGACCTACTGATGTGGCACACGTGGCACATCTGACGCGATATTTTATATTTTAATTTGACACATGGCAGATGTGATGTGGCTTCTTTAGAATTTTTTTCAAAAATATGTCTCTCCCAAGGTTTGAACTTGGAACCTCAACAGTGAAACTCTAAGAATTTGACCACTAGAGCACCACATGTTAACTGTTAATATTTTGCAAAGACTAATCTTAATATCAAAACATTTCATTTCTCCCAAAAAAATTAAAATACTACACGGTTACTACAATTTTAATATAATAATAATAGTAATATTAATAATAATAGTAAATATAATATTAGTAATAATAATAATTACTAATAATACTAATAATAATAAAAATAATTATAATTATAATTATAGTATAAACATAATAATAATAATAGTACTTATAATATTAGTAATAATAATAATAATAATTACGTACTAATAATAATAATTATAATTATCCAGTGACTTTCAACATATCTCACAACTTGAAAAAAAATTGTACATGGAATCATTACTTTTCTGAAAGCAGTCACTCACTCTTCATGCATCCTGTGATCAAATTCAGAAGAAAGAAAGAAACATATCACCATTTTCATATTAAAAGAAAAAACAACCCAGTTTGTAATCCTATTATTTTTAATATTGTTGTTGTTGTTATTTATTATTATTATTATTATTTTTTTTTTTATTATTATTATTATTTTATTATGGGAGAATTTTAAAAAACGAATGAATAAATTAATTGTTGGGGAGTTTTAAAAAATCCTTCCAGCCGCTACATATGGTTAGGGTTAAATGCAAAGTGTAATAATAATAATTATAACAGTAATAGTAATAATTATAATTATAATAATAGTAATAATTATAATTATAATAATTCATAATAATAATAATAGTAATTATAATATTAGTAATAATAATAATATTAATAATACTTATAATAATAAAAATAAAAATAAAAATAATTATAATAATAATAATTATTATTATAATAATAGTAATAGTAATAATAATAATAATAATAATAATAATAACAATAATAAAAATAAAAATTATAATAATAATAATTATTATAATAATAATAATAGTAATAGTAATAGTAATAATTATAATAATAATAATAAAAATAAAAATTATTATTATTATATTTTTATTATTAACGTTGGAACTTCACTCATACCTGTTTTTAGAGGGAGAAAGGAGGAACGAAAAATGGAGAGTGTAACATGTCTTTGTTTCGGAATATGATGAATCTTGGGAGGGAGGAAGAGAGGGTAGATGTTGAGCTCAGTTGAGGTTTTGATATAAAGATTAAACTTTGCAAAATATTAATAGCTAACATGCGGTACTCTAGTAGTTAAATACTTAAAGTTCCACACATGAGGTTGCAAGTTCAAACCTTGGTTGGGAGAGACAAATTTTGAAAAAAATTCTAAAGAAGCTACATCACATCTACCACGTGTCAAATTAAAATATAAAATATCGCGTCAGATGTGCCACGTAGGCGCCATGTGTGCCATGTCTGCGTCAACGCACATGTGGCGCATGGGGTTTCAAAGTCCAAATTTTTGAATAGTAAGTGGCTCAGTTTGCGTTGACTGGAAGAAAGGGGCTCAATACCCAAATATCAGAAAAGTTCAGTGATCGACTTTGCATTTAACCCCACTTAGAAGGGGGGTTGAATAAGTGTTCGAACAACTATGGTCGATTTTTGCTTTACTTCAAAACTTTTGCTTATTTCGCAAGCTGAAATACTTAATTCAATTTCCTTTAAAAAACCAGTTTAAATATTTTAGAATTTAGTATGCTGAAATAATCAAATATATATATATATATATATATATATATATATATATATATATATATATATATATCAAGTTTCAGAAAATCTTGTTTATATATTAACTTAGTATATTAAACTTAATCCTTGTTATTAATAAAATTATACACAAACAATTAAATGAACACCAATAATTTTTTACGTGGTTCAACTACTACCCTCTATAATAGTAGCCTAATCCACGACCAATACCAACTAGTATTGGAGACTCACTTTATTTATTTCTTTATAAATAAACACTGATTAAAAAACAGATTCTTACAATAAATTAATAACAATTAATTTCTCTTAAGCACTTTTGCTAATTGTGCACCTATGTACTCCTCAAGCACCTTTGCTTCCTTGAACCTGTTTATAAATCTTTTCTCTAATCCATCAGGATTAATACCTTTAGACTACACTTAGTCTAAACAGAAAATTAAATACAAATATAGAGGTCTATGATCAATGTAAGAATAATTAATTAAATAATTAAAGGCTCAACTAAATGCTGATCAATTAGCACAAAAATATAATCAATTAAATCTTACCAATTACTAGCTAAAAACATATCAGAATTATAATTGCTCAGCTGATCAGAGTTTGCACCAATTAAATCAAGTTGCTCGATAATATCAGTAATTTTGTGCAAAAGGTATTTCGTGAGTTTGTAATTAATCCATGCATGAAATATGATTTTATATCCCATAAAATATTACCGTTAATTCCAGATTACATCTGTTCCATTTGACCAAAATAGACAGCATGAAAATATCTCAGAGAAGTCCCACAAACGGTAAAGAAGGTGTACATTTAATATTTATCCAGTTAATATATCTTGAAACAAACTCTTGTTAGTTATACTGTTTGAATAACTTTGAAAGACTTTTTAAAAGATAACCCACAAAATCTTTTGACTTATCTCTCTTATCTCTTAATGTGACGTGTAGTAGCAAAAGTGACGTGTGACATCACTTTTCTTTTTCAATAACCAAGGTCTTATATTTCCAAGATATTTATAATCATTATCCCTTGAAAACCACACACACATATATCATATCACATGGACATATAGTTGATATCTTTTTAGCTTCTAGGCATGCACACGTAACATATAACATATATCAATTAGTGATTTATAAAATAACACTTTAAATCCTTTTGTACTTGATAACATATATTAAACTAATCTCAAGTAATTTATTATTTAGAAAAACCTTATTCATTAGTTTTAAATTACTTTTTATTTAAGACATAACAAAATGCAAATGATATGTCCTAGAGCAGCCTTTAAATGAAAAATCAATTATTATGCAATTGATCTTACACTTTTTGTTTTCTAGTAAAGAAAAACTCTTCAACCACTTGAATATCCAATCTTTGATTATTGATGCTTACGTGAGAAGTCACTCAGTTATACTCAATTATTACTATAGTAATTACTGCATAATATCTATCATATTATTAATTTAATTATAGTCACAGTATAATCTGTATAATATTTTATATTATTAAATCAATAATTGAGACGATAAAGTTATTTATATTATTATTTGCAATATTAACGATGTCTAGAAAATTCTGCTGAGGAGATGTTTGGTCACCTAATTCCGCGCCAATAGGGAGAAATCCTTATCGGAAAGCCCCCTCTTTCTGGTGAATGATCTGGTTGTTAAATATAATGAGTTATAATATTAATGATGAACAAGTTCGTGTTGATTAAAGATAAAATTGATATTTCCATTGTGTTGGGATCACTATAAGAAAACCGGCTATTTCCGATGGATGTAACCTCGATGGATTATAGTCCGTCGCAAATATCATAATTTTGAAAGACTACTCCGTCGAATATAATTCCCTCGAAAATATTCTAAGGATGACAGAATTCCGTCGAAAGTAGTAGGCACTCAATGGCGCCAAGTTTCGCGCCACCGCGAAAACTAACTTTGACGAAATTATGGTTATTTCTGAGGGAATGCCCGTCGAGGATACGTTAACTCCGAGGGACCTATGTCCGACGACTATTCTGTAGGAATTAATTAATAAAACCTTAAAAAATCAGATCAGCCCCAGACGCCCATTTCCTTTATTTTCTTTCCATCTCTCGACTCCTAGTCTCTCCATCTCTCGACTGTTCATCTCCAGCTCTCCATCTCTCGATCTCTCAAACACCTACACTTTGTAAAGCTTTCTCCCATTTCTTTCGTCCCCCTTTTTGTCCTCGTTTTTTCGGCCATTGCTCGTGGTGGCGCTGTGGTGGTTTGGTAAAGCTCGTGGCGGCGCTGTGGTGGTTTGGGAAAGCTCGTGGTGCCACCGTTTCCTCCTCCTCCTCCTCTACCATTAGCAGCTAGCTTGCCGACTTTAAGGTTCTGCCCTAATTTTTCCCTTATGTAGAAATCCCCAATTAACTCCATAATAATTGTTAATATATAGTTTTTCTGCCATAATCAGTAATTATAAATAGTTTTTCTTATAATAATTATTGATAATTTATGCCCTTATGTTCCCCTATTTAGAAATTTACATATTTGAAGAAAAGGTTTCTGATTGTTACATGTTTTGATATTCTGATTTTGTGATATTGTTATTTGATGAGGAGTTCTGTAATTTGAATTGGGACTGATCGAGGAGTTATATTTGGAACTGTTACATATATGTTCTGATTTTGTGATTCTATTAATTTGAATACATATTTTGCTTTGTGATCAGTTTGGGACTGATATAATCAGTAAGTGTTTATTGATTTATGTTATCAGTTATTCAGTAAGTGTGAAGATCATGTTTGATGTAGGTATATTTGTTATTTCTGACAAAATTCTTGACAAAATTTCTGTTAGAATTATTCAATTCCAAATTTGATTTAATTTAATAGAAAAATTAATTTATTAAATAATATTTAAAAATATATAATACAATAAAAATAAAATACAATACAATAAAACATAATAATAAAATAAAATAAATAAATAAAATAAAATAAATTTAATTTAATAATAAATAAATTAAAATAATAAAATTAAATAAATAATAAATTAAATTAAATGATAAATAATAATAATAATAAACTGCATTTAATTAAAATAAATAAATTTAATTAAATTAAATTTATTTAATATAAAATTAAATTTAACGAATTTAATTTAAAATTTATATAATATAATAATACAAAATGAAATAAAATATATTAAAACATAATAATAAATGTAATCCGATTTAATAAAATAAAAAATTTAATTTAATATAATAAAATAATCAAAAATTATATTATATATTATAGTACAAAATAAAATATAATGATAAATACAATTAAATTTTGTAAAAGAAAATAAAATAATTTAATAGTAGTCTTCATATATATTCTAAATAACAGTTCTCAGAAACTAAGTAACACTTATTTAGTTTTTCATTGGCAAAATAAACTAAGTAGCATTTGATTAGTTTGCCACAATTTTCAATAAACTCAATAATTAAGTATTATATATATATATATGTACTATAATATCAAACTTAGAAACCCGTTTGATAGCTAGGAGTGAATGTCGAACAGTAGTCTCTATAGATCCAAAATAATAATTCTCATAAACTAAATACCACTTACTTAGTTTATCATTGGCAAAATAAACTAAGTAGCATTTGCTTAGTTTTTCACAATTTTCAATAAATGCAATAATATTCTCCCTACATATATGTACTCTTTCTTGTATGCAGGTTTCGACATAGCAGTTGCAGCTAATAGTACTCTAACCGGTTCCTCGGCAACAATTAAAAAAAGGGGTCGTAGTTCCTGTTTGTGTCTTATACTCGAATAATAAAAGTAATTAAATTACTGCAGACATTCATCACTGTTCCAACATAATAGATGGCAACATTGGGAAGGAGTGCCAGTAAGTTGTTGAACAAAGTTCTAGGTTAAGCAACCCTCTAGATGAGCGAACAATCACTTCTCTAATAGGATTGAATCATCTCCCCATATGGGTCCAATCCATGATATAAACAGCTTCTCACCACGCCGAATTCCTCAGATGGGTAGTTCTCATAGGATTGTTATACTTTTTCTGTAGTATATTAGACCCGGTGGCTAAGCACACCCTACACGCGATTTGTTTGACGCATCTCCCGAGAAGGTGCATGCAGTTTTGTCAGTATGCGTGGTACGATGCCACTTTTATGCAGATCGTCTTGCGGGAGTTCCACGTAAGTTAAGCATATTATCACTACATAGTTGTATTGGGATGACGAAATCAATTGTTCTTAATTTTAAATAATCTTTTGTTATAGGTTTATTATCGATTTGACCCGAGCATATCTCAATCAGCTGGCGATGATGTGATTGAGCATCATGTCGCTGCGAATTACTCTGAATGGCTGTATGAGATGCGACAGAAGGCAGCCCGGGCAGTTGTGGACCAGCCCGGGACCATCATCAGAGATCATCAGCCCCGCATAGTCTCCGATTTAGCCTGGGAGGCTATGTGTGCGCACTGGGAGGCTGATGACTTCAAGAAAAAGTATGAGTAGGCAAAGAAGAACCATGGTCAGCTCCAGATAGTACACACCACTGGTTCTCAGTCGTTCGAGGAGGCGAAGACGGTAAGTGCGTTGTATTTAGTTATTTATGTGGCAAGTTCTCACACAAATACTTACGACCTATTTTATGAATATTTTTATTAGGCATTGGGGAGGACCTTGGGCCGAGATCCTACCATTCTAGAGCTTTGGGATCGAGCCCACACGCCTTAGGACGAGCTTGCTTTGTCTCAGACAGCTTTAGCTACACAGGTAAAACTCATCTTAGTATTTAGCTTTTAATAATATTTAATCGTAAATAAAATGATATAATTAACATACGTATACGGAATACATTACAGGACTGATTTCAGAGGCTTCGGGACGAGCGTATAGCTGAGCTGGAGACTATTAGGAGGGGTTCTAAGTCGTTAGATTCTGCCACCCATCTTCCCGATATTGTATTAGATCGGGATGATGAGCTGAGACTATGGGTCGCGTCTCAAGATCCCCCTACTAGCAGTACCGGCAGATATCAAGTGTTGGGTCTGCCGAGGACACCCGCATATAAACTTCCTGGACGTAATATCTTTTTATGTTTCACGAAATTATCCGATTTTATCACATTATATAAATTATTATTGGTAATCGAATTTGTATCTCTTTATAGGCTCCAGCCAGCGCCAGCGTCCGAGAACACATGTCGGACCATCTTATACGGGCGCTGACTTGGATGATGATATCTTCCGGCGGCTGATAGGGGCTGTGTCGGATAGGTTCCGTACCGATCCGGTCTTTCGGTGTCAGCAGTTGCTGTGACGCCCCCAAAATAGGTATACATCACCCATCTTGAGTCACCAAATACATGGTACAGAATTCAAATACAAACTTAAATATACAACATGAGCTGTGAGTTTTAATACAAATATTGCCATCTAGACAATATCCACACTCAATGGAGTCCTCATTACATTTATTATTACACTATTTCACAGAATAGTGAGGACTACTAATGCACCATCTAGGACCATCACTCTGTTCCCCGACTAGTCCCAGCTACGTTCTCATTTCCTCAAGAGAACAATGAAAGAAAGGGTGAGCTCAACTAGCTTAGTAAGAAATATTATGACTAAGATAATGCATAATAAATTATCGTTAGCCTTCAACAGTGTTAAACTGATACAATATCATCAAGTTTAACTGCAGTGGAACAAGCAATCCATTAGAAGAGTCAAGTAGAGAATAAAATCAACTATCTTCTATGATTTAAAAGGTTTTTCATCACTTTTATCGCTGAGACTCAACTTAATAAATAATCCACATCATCAAATCATCCCTGCACTACAGGCCAAAGATATTCTTTAGTATCACGACCACGAATTATCCATGCACCACGGGCCAAAGATAATCATGTTTTCATCAACAGTCATGATCATGCCATAAAACAATTCATCTTTGCACCCTTGGCCGAAGAGAATCCATAGCCATAATCATACCAAAAACTGTCCATCAATGCACTACGGGCCAATGAGGACTTTTTCCACATCATTTGTAACATTACGGTCATGATTATACCGAATAATCTCTGTTCATAATCATACCAAGTCAATCTATGCACTACAGGCCACCGACGACTTTCATCACAATATAAGCATGAGGATGATGACAATGACATAATAATTCAATAAAACAAGTTCAAGAATAAATTTTAAAGATTTATAAATTAATTTATCCAGGAATCAATAACGTCTAGTTTGTCAACATGATACTGCTTTGTAGAGTAAAATTCAAGAATGCTCAAAGGAATATTTCCATGAAAAGATACTGGATGAAGCGCAAATATCCAGGATATTCCACTACTTTCATGGAGTATAGAAGCTAAAGCTTTAACTAACTGAGTATAATAGAATATATGAAACTGCAAATGGATTTTCACCCGCCATGCGGTAATCCACGTAAACAGATCATTTCCACAATTTAATAAGGAATGAATACGAATGATCATTCACCATGTATGTGGTAATCCACATAGACATGTTATTCCATCAGAATAATAAAGAATGGAATAACAGAAGGATTCACCATGCGTGTGATAGACTGCACAGACAGGTTATTCCCAACAGAATAATAAATAATGGAACCAGGTCCGGCATAAACGCACAGACAGAATATTCCAACAGAATAATAAATAATGGAACCAGGTCCGGCGTAAATGCACAGACAGGATATTCTGACAGAATAATAAATAATGGAACCAGGTCAAGCGTAAACGCACAGACAGGATATTCCGACAGAATAATAAAGAACGAAATATTAGAAGAATTTCACCATGTATGCGGTACTTCGCATAAACAGATTATTCCAACAGAATAATAAGAATGGAATAACAGAAGAATTTCACCATGTATGCAGTACTTTGCATAGACAGGTTATTCCAACATAATAATAAAAATAGAATAATAGAAGAATTTCACCAAGTATAGGGTATCCCGCGTATACAGGTTATTCCAACAGAATAATAAAGAATGGAATAACAGAAGTTCTCTTCATGAATAAGAAAGAAAGAATACCCCTTACGAGTACTTCAAATAATATCCCCTACCTTTGAAATAAGAGTATTTCGACTGGTAGGGCGAGGATATACTCGAAGAAAACTTGTACTACGCTCAAAGCTTTTTTAAACTCTAAAGAAATACGCTCAAGATTATAGAAGAAGAACTCTCTCTATAGTTTCTCTCTCTAGAGTTTCGGTGAATTCATAAGAAATAATGAAGGAATGAGCTTCTATTTATAGAAGAGCTGAAAGTGGCTCTTGGTCTTAACGAAGGGTCAAAATGACTCTTGGTAATATTGAAGAGACAACTACTATTTGCGAAGGGGCAATTAACTCTTGAAACACCGAAGGGGAAAATAACTCTTGAAACACCGAAGGGGCAAATAACTCTTGGAAAACTGAAGGGACAAATAACTCTTGGAAAACTGAAGGGACACGTTACTATTAAAACTTTAAATCAACGATCCATATTGATTTACTATTATAATTTCAACGAACGGTCTGAAAAATTAGCACATCTCCTCATGGAATAATATTGTACCCAAAAATAATTTGGACTGAAAAGAAATATATTTTACGGGTGAATAATATCCCGTGAATAGTAACTCATGAATAGTAACTCGTGAATAGTACTCCAACACGAAAAGTGCTCCGAATACCCGATTGAACAATATAACCTCCAGACATCAATTTTTATCGAAATAAATGTCAATTTCCACTAACACAAATAATTCCAACACAATGGAACTATAAAATTCATCTTTAATCAACACAAACTTATTCATCATTAATATTATAACTCATAATATTTAACAACCAGGTCGTTCCCAGGAAAAAGAGGGCTTTCCGATAAGGATTTCTCCTTATTGGCGCGCAATTAGGTGACCAAACCTCTCCTTGACAGAACTTCTAGACATTGTCAATATTGCAAATAATAATATGAATAACTTTGCCTTCTCAATTATTGATTTAATAATATATCATATTATGCAGATGATACTGTAACAATAATTGAATCAATAATATGAGAGATATGATGCAGTAATTACTGTAGCAATAATTGAGTATAACTAAGTGATTTCTTACGTAAGCATCAATAATCAATACCGTGTGCTACTATGCAACCACGCATATTACTGTACTTTTTCTACCGTGTAGTTCAACAGTTTTAACGGTGACACTTTCGCTGTTATTTTTATAAAAATATTTTTGTCGTTTTCTCAATCCGACAATAATTCTATTGTGGGATCTACCAATGATTGTACCGTTATACAGATATTCCCCGACTAATCGAATATTATACAATAACTTGCATACTTTGCAAAATTTATAAATATAACCCACAACTATAACATTATATCAAATCCACACTATAATATTCAAAAAAAAATATTTTGAGAAAATTAAATCTTTATTCATAATATTTGGGGTCTCACAATTGCCTTCCAGTTCTCGTCTTCACCAGATTGCTCAGGATATTATAGCAGGGGCCTCTGCATAGAGTATGGGATTACCACGGGAGCAGTTCGACTCTTGGAGCACCAAGATGCTCTAGATGGTGATTACCCTCTTGGTGGAGGCTTTTTGTCCGCCCCCACCTACTCAGGTATTCTTATTGTTTATATTTTTCAATTAAAGCTAGTTTGTTAATTCTCTCTCTCTCTCACACACACACACACATATATATATATATATATATATATATATACAGACTAATGATTTATATTTTTAATTCTATCAACAGGGTGGCGATGGCGAGCAGGCTGACGATGATGAGCAGAAGCACGACGCTGATTTCCATACACCAGAGCAGCGTCGTTCACCTCCGCCCGATGATGATACTTTTACTAGTTTATAGTTCATTTGTATATATTCATGTTATTGTAGAACTTTTGTATATATTGTATTGTCTAATTGCGTTTGTACAAGTATTGTAAATTATATTGTTTAACATTTATGGAACATTATCTTATATTTGTAATTGGTTAGCTTATAATACGTTTTGGTGGATATTTGAATGTGAATGTGAATGATAATGAGTTGAAGATTACGTTTTAGTGCTACGTAGCATATTTGAATGTGAGATACAAGTTTATATTACTGTGTATTGGGTTGTGACAAGTAACAGGTACATTAATGGGTTTAAACACTTGAAAACTAAACTTTTAAAATCTGCATTTAAAAAAATAGTTAATTCCGACGGAATAGGGTATTCTCGACGGACCTTCCCTCGGAGGTAACAAATAACCAATTTTTAATAATGTCAAAATATTCTAATTTTAGTTGTAAATACGTTACCTTCGATGGAACGTATTAGTCGTAAATACTCTATCTCCGACGCAAATTCAATCGAAGTTAATAATTAGTCAATTTTAATAAATAACGGATTATTTTAGTTTTCAGTCGGAAATAGGATAATTCTAAGGGAATATGTCTGTCGGACATAGGGTCTATTATATTCGACGAAAAGTTTCATCCTATATATTCTGTCGGAGATAGGTAATGTTCGACGAAAATTCGTCGGAGATACTTTCGTCGAAGATAATAAATATCTAACGGAATTCTTGACGGATCTTATTTTCGACGGTATATATACGAGCGAATTTCTGGAGGATATTTTCGTCGGAAATAATATATTTTCTACTGAATAGGCTTAGGTCCGACGGAATAGTCCGTCGGAAGTAAGCTTTTTTCTTTTAGTGGATTATTAGTATTAATGGAAATCAACATCTATTAATCCGATAATAATTGATGTCTGAAGGTTATATTGACCAATCGGATAATTAATCGAATAAATGAGCAATTAATTGCTATTAATTCACATGCTTATAACTATTTGTTTACATGCATGTACTATTAGGGGAGGTGGTGTAGGATTGATAATACTTGCATGACTAGATTAAAAATGGAGGTATAGATGAAGGTACTATATTGTAATTATTTTTTTACATGTATATAACTATTGAGTCACATGATTGTACAATTGATTCACATGATATACTATTAGGGGAGGTGGTGCAAGTTTGATAATACTTGCAGGACTAAATTAAAAATGAAGAAAAAGATGAAGGTATTATACTGTAATATTTCTAACCCCAAAACGTGCAATTATCGAAACTATATTTTCCTATAAATAGAAGTTCATTCTTCCTTTATTCTCACCAATTTACTAAGACTCACAAGTGCAATTATAGAGAGAAGTTATAGAGAGAAAGAAAAAGAGAAGTCTGCTACTTCACTATTCCAGTATCCAATCTTCTTCTGAGGTAAGGGGTATTATTTATTTCATATTCTGAAAAGATATTATTTTTTGTATTCATATGAATATTATTTTCGTTTAATATTCGTAAGGGGTATTATTTATTTCATATTATGAAGAGAAATTATTTTTCGTATTCGTATGAATATTATTTTCGTTTAATATTCGTAAAGGGTATTATTTCTTTCGTATTCATGGAGAAAGTTATTTTCTTTCAATACTCGTAGGGGTTGTTATTCCATTCTTTATTATTCTGTTGGAATAATCTGTCTACGTGGACTACCGTATGCATGATGAAATTCTTCTGTTATTCCATTCTTTATTATTCTGTTGGAATAACCTGTATACGCGGACTACCGTATGCATGGTGAAATTCTCTTGTTATTCCATTCTTTAATATTCTGTTGGAATAACCAGTCTACGTGGACTACCGTATGCATGGTGAAATTTTTTGTATTATTCCATTCTTTCACTACTAAAAAATTGACCTATAGCTACGGTCGCCGACCGTCGCTATAGGCCAAAAGACCGTCGCTATAGGCTATAGCGACGGTCGCCGATCGTCGTTGTAGAAACCGTCGCTAAAACCTATAGCGACGGTCAGCAACGGTCGGCGACCGTGGCTATAGGTCATGCCAAAATTGTGTTTAGATGTCTATAGCGACGCTCAGCGACCGTCGCTATAGGCCTGATCTTTATAGAACACTATAGCTACGGTCAATGACCGTCGCTATAGCCTTTTTATATTTAAAAAAAATTAATTAATAATACAAATTTATTCAACAAACACAAATACAATATAAAATAAAATATAAAAAATATTATATACATCATTTAAAATTATTCACACTACAACATTACAATATAAAAAGAGAGATTTTACAATATTACAATCATTCACAATACAATTTTTCACAATACAATCATTACAACATTACAATCATATTCTGCACAATGACCATTTTGATTTCCATGGATCCCATCACGACATATCTCAAATTCATTCTGCTTATTATATTGCAGCATACTACACTTGGAACAAGATAATAAGATTTACTATTTCTCACTTTGTATAGAACAAGATAATAAATCAAGAATAAGTGTAATAAATTTGAGGTAGTGGTAATTGAAAACCTTCCATGCTCTCCTGGCTGTATGCAAAGCATAACATCTTTGTCTGCTAGAACTGCACTTACAGGTATCACTCCACCACCCAATGCTTTTCCCAGTATCTGATTCAAGAAACCATATAATGAATTAATGAGTTATCTCAGGGTTAGGTGTATTTGCTTACTAACAAGATAGTGGAGTGGATTTACCAAATCAGCAAAAAACTGGACATAGAAACTCAAATTTAAGTCGAAAACTTGCCCAAAGTCAACTTTAAGATGCCCAGGCAACAACGGCCAAAACTCACGAGTGGCCTCATTGTCACAATTCATAGAAATTGCCGCCAATGTACGACCATGGAAGCAGCCACAACATGAGACAATGATAGCCTTCATGAATAGAATATACAAAAAAAAAAATTTAACATATATTTTATTAGTAAACTAGCAATTGCAGAGTACAACAATAAATAGATTCATAATGCTATAAAGGCCTCTCATATACATGGAAGACTTGCAGCATAAATAAGATTCACTGGCTCATGTTTACACCAGAAAAGCCGAGGGTAACACAGGAGGGCTTGTAAAGCATTTTAGGAACTGTTTCGCTGGGCTTTTGGACTAAAGAAATATATTTGAGATATTTTTATAAGGTTGACTGAGAATTTCAGATTACAGGATGTGTGATGCATCTTACTGTGCGAGGCCTAAGAACTCTAGGCCTGACTCGTAGGCTATCTTTATCTCTTATGTATAAAGCCTATAAAACCCTAGGGGCAATTTCTAGGTTCTCTCTTTCCTACAGTATTTCTAGGTTGGACCATTATGTTCTTCTGCATTCATTTTCTAGTTAAGGTTTCTCCAGCAAACTAATATACTTGTGTACTGGTAAAATGTGCAAGCTTAAGTTTAGAAACACGAGGTAAATAACACAACCTTCAACTATAGCAATTTTAAACAGTATAAGATCAGTTCTATAACTAGTGGCCTTTGGTTTAGTAAAAGGTTCACATATCTCCTAAGTAGAGTTTCTGAAGAGATAAACAAGATCATACAAATTTCTTCCTTAAAAGCAAGCTTTTAAAGATGAACTGTTGGTTGTTACCTCATCTTTCGGAATCTTTTTCTTCTGATAACCCCATTTCCGTGCTAATTTTAAAGCTGTTTCTACACCTTCAGCACCAGTGTTTATCGGTAGCACCATATCATATCCAAACATCCTAGTTAGAAACTCTGCAAATACTGGAAATCTGTCATTATAGAAGGCTCTAGAGCTGAGAGTGAGCTTTTCTGCCTGTTCTACTAGTGCTTTCATGATTTTGGGATGACAATGTCCCAACAATAAATATCTATTCAGTAATGAAAATCAAGTGTAAAAAGGTGTTACTAACTGTTACACAAGGCTAGAGCTGTAAGGTGCATTGAAGGTGACACAAACTTTGTTTTGTTTTACATGTAAGAATAAAAAGTTGCATCCAGTGTGCTCAGATTAGGAAAAAGAATAACCAAACCATAAATCCTCATCTAATTTTCAAACAATCAGTGCTTCAAGAGAAGAAGAGGATTTCTAAAGAAAAAATGGCAGAGATCAATTATGCTGTCATCTAAAAAAGTTGGAAAAATCAACTCTCAAATATCTAACAAGGTTTAAACAAAAAATGTAACTTTATAACTTCAGATCCACCTGATTAACTGCAGAATATGCAGAGAGGAAATCGAGATATTCTGCAACAATCACCATGGATAACAAAGTGATCAAGCCCAATGTCATGCAGATAACTGCAGCTCTAGCAAACATAGCTACAGAAAATCATATATGGTTGTTGGTTAAAGGCATATGATAGCACAGGCCACAAGGTAGAAAGAGAGAAATGCACAACAAAAATTAACAGCTACCTTTAGATTTTGTTGCATACGGGCCCCAAATTGAACCTAACCAGTTGCCACATAAAAATGGATTTCCATTGAAGCTGATA
Source organism: Panax japonicus (assembly GCA_020205505.1). Classification (NCBI taxonomy): domain Eukaryota; kingdom Viridiplantae; phylum Streptophyta; class Magnoliopsida; order Apiales; family Araliaceae; genus Panax; species Panax japonicus. The sequence continues at coordinate 74,159,802 of CM035107.1, read as the reverse complement.
AGACAATTACATAACTGGTCACTGGAGCACATAAACAAGGTAATTTACAAGAGAAATTGGGAGAAGAGTAAAGTTTTACCCTGTACCTTTCTGGAGAAATCCAAGAGAAGTTTTTGCTTGGAGGTATAACCCCGGAGAAGTTGTTGTAAGAGATATTCCTGCAGCAAAAAAAAAGATCAGCTAGACATAAAAGGTGCATAATAGCAAATGATTCCACTTATAAATGCCCTGACCACTATTGATAATAGGGTGTCAAAAACCAAGACAAATCTGATATATTTGATAAAGATGGTACCAAATAAGTAACATTACATATTTTCAGCTAATAGATTTAAACCTTTGAACATCAATAGAGAACTTCGCAACTCTTAATGAGATGATCTCACAAATCGGTTAAAAACTAAATAATTCAAAACCTAAGAGTAACTGTATATATGAAGTATAAGAACACAGAAATAAAACACACAAAAAGAACAAAAATGTTGTGAATACTTCATGGTTGAGTCTTACCGAGTTAGGAGAATATCCGAACGCAAGGTTGCCGCAGAAAGAAAAGGAACAATAATCGTTTCTTTATAGCCAGGGAGAGGCAGAGTTGAATAGAGAGTACAAGAGTGCAACCTTATAAAACGCCACTGGTGACGCACACCAGCTTCTGTTCTAGAGCTCCTCTTCGTCTTTACCTCTCCACGCACCAGCAATCGGCAGTGGCAACAATTCTGGAGATTAAGCTTCGGTTCCGGAGCTCCTCTTTTCCTCTTCGTCGCAGCAATAACGACGACAGTGGCAACAAATAAAACCCTAAGCTCCTATACCTTGATTAAGCTTCAATAGCTCAAAAACCCTAAGTACTACTGCACCGTTCGTCTGTAACGAGAGAGAGAGAGTGAAATACTGAAATGATTTGGGGGAAAGTGGGAGGGTATTATCTTTAAAAAAACCTCTATACCGACGGTTTTGTGTTGACCGTCACTATATATACCCTATAGCGACGGTTCCGTGCCGACCGTCGCTATAGATACCCTATAGCGACGGTTCCGTGCTGACCGTCGCTATATCTCATCGCTATATGTCAAATTTCTAGTAGTGTTTATTATTCCGTTGGAATAACCTGTATACGCGGACTACCATATGCATGGTGAAATTCTTCTGTTATTCCATTCTTTATTATTCTGTTGGAATAACCTGTCTACACGGACTACCGCATGCATGGTGAATGACCCTTCGTATTCATTCTTTATTAAATTGTTGAAATGATCTGTCAACGTGGATTACCGCATGGCGGGTGAAAATCCATTTGTAGTTTTGTATATTCTATTATACTCGTATGAGATATCATTTCTTTTATACTCATCATGGAATATTGTTTTCTTTTGTATTTTCCTTTTATGAGTACTATTCACAGAGTAATATTCATGATTTACTATTTACGGGTTACTATTCACATGGTTACTATTCACTCGAATATTATTCACTCGGATATTCGGGACACTTTTTGTGCTAGAGTACTATTCACGAGTTACTATTCACCCGATTATTATTTACTAGAATATTATTCACTTGGGTATTTGGGGCACTTTTCATGCCGGAGTACTATTCACGAGGTACTATTCTCAAAGTACTATTCATAAGGTACTATTCACGGGGTACTATTCACCTAAAAAATATATTTCTTTTCTGTCCTAATTATTTTTGATATATAAATATTATTCTTGAATTTTACTCCACAAAGCAGTATCATGTTGATAATTTGGATATTTTTAAACTCTGGATAAATTTAAAGTCTTTAATATTTATCCTTGATTTCGTTTGATTAATGCTTATATAATTGTCATCATCCTCATGCTTATATTATGATGAAAGTCATCTTTAGCTTACGTGCATAGATGGACTATTGATTGATATGATTATGACCAGGGATCATTCGGTATAATCATAACCGTAATGTTGCAAATGATATAGTAAAAGTCCTCATTGGCCCGTAGTGCATTGATGGATAATTTTTGGTATGATCATGACCATGGGTTCTCTTCGGCCAAGGATACAGAAATGAATTATTTTATGGCGTGATCATGACCGTTGATGAAAACACGATTATCCTTGGCCCGTAGTGCATGAATAATTTGTGGTCGTGATACTAATGAATATCCTTAACATGTAGTACATGGATAATTCGATGATGTGGATTATTTATTGTGATGAGTTGCATCGATAAAATATTGATAATAAACTTTTAATTTGTAGAAGATAGTAGATATCATGCTCTACTTCACTCTTCTAAAATACAATAGCATGTCTTTGGCCTGTAGTGCAAGGATGAACTGTTAATGAATATCTTTGGCCCGTAGTGCAAAGATAAATTTATTAGTATGATTATGGACAGGAACTATGATTTGGTATAACTATGATCTTTGATATTTCAGGTAAAGATAGATGATGAAAATTATCTTCGTCCTGGGTACGAAGAGGAATTTAGAACCACAATTATGATTATGAGTTATTCACATGATTGTGGACAGGAATTGTTGATTGATGTTACATGGATAAGACATTGTTGGTGGACTTTTAACATGGAGAAGAAAATAATCTTTATGGTCTATTTTACTCTTCTAATGGATTTCTCGTTCCGCTGCAACTATGGCTGAAAAGTTTTATCATCTACCATATGTTCTAAATCTCTGATTTATTACTGACGAAGGCTATTGATAATTTAATTATCTTTAGTCATCATATTCTTTACTGGGCTAGTTGTGCTCACCCTTTTGCTTCACAATTCTTTTCAAGTAATAAGAGTGTAGCTGGGTCGAGCGGAGGTAACAGGGGATTAGAACGGTGATCTATAGCTGTTGAGGTTCTCCTTAAACAGTATGAAAATAATTTTATTGAGAACTTTAGATAAGTGTGTTGTATTTTTATACGGCATTTAATAATTATATTCAACTTTGGAAGGGTGTTTTGCCACTATCATACTAGATGTCTAATGACATACGACGTCGTTTTATCATAAGACAGGATTGTGCACATCCACTTGCTGATTATATCTACGAGCACTACCTATATAATCTTGGAGTTTGGTTGAAGTATAATTCTCAATTAGAGACAATGGAGATAATTATATGTAAAGAGAAGACTTATCATTGGAAAGAACATGATAGTAATCTTCTCGTTTTTCTTTGGGGACAATTGGGTCAACCAAGGATAATTCTCGAGTCATATGATATCTATTATAACTTAGATGTATGGCCTTCCATGTACGAAGCTTTCCTTGAGCATTTTCTAAATATTTTAATTTCTAAAATAATTATTGATTGTACTTTTATGTAAAGTACCATTGTAAGGTGTTATGGTCGAGGCACCATGAGAGTTACATATATTTGTATTAAAACCCACAACTTATGTGTTGTTGTACTCTGTACGACAGTTCAACAATTGTATAAATGAAGTTTGTATTTGATTTCTGTAGTGTGATATCTGGTGACTCAGAATGGGTCGTGTGGACCTATTTTGGGGGCGTCACAGTGTGAATACTGTTATTTGTATTAAAACTCACAGCTTGTGTGTTGTCGTATTTTGTACGACAATTTAATTATTGTAAATAGGAAGTTTGTATTTGGATTCTATGGTATGTATTTGGCATCCCAAGATGAGTTGTGTGGACCTATTTTGAGGGTGTCACAGTTGGTATCAACGCTTAGGAATATGGTCTCTAGCGGAGATCTGAGACTAGAACTAGGAGGGGAGAGACGAGTAATATCCTTCGCTAGTGTGTCTGAATTTTCTTACTTAATAAGTTGACAAATTGTAATATGTCAATTAACCTTTGTTTTGAAGCTGTATTCTGGAATGATATCAGAAATCCAAAAGATGAGCAATGGAGAAATCATGATATTGATGAAATGACCGGGAATATACTATCTGAAATAAAAGCAAGGTATTCTCACATGCATCTTCGAACTACCAAGTACGTAAATTTCGGGGACAAAATTTCTTAAGGTGTGGAGATTGTAAGATTCCAAATTTTATGAAATAAAAGTATTCAATTTTTCTTATAATTATTATTCTATTAAATAAATAGTAAAATTGATAAAATATTAAAGTTAAGGGTGATATGTGAAAATTTTAGGACGATATTAGAGATCTCATTCGTATATAACTCAGGCACGAAAGTATATGCTTGCATATTTGTTTCTCTCTCATTATCTCTCTCTCTCTCTGTATATATATATATATATATATATATATATATATATATATATATATATATATATATATATATATATATATATATAAGTTAAATCAAATATGAAATTATTGAAACAACTATCTAGATATATGCAAATAACGCATGGACATTAGTCACATTGGACTCTCTCTATTCATTCTCATTTTAATTATACTAATATTAAAAGGAAATAGATTCTTTTCACTTTTCAGAACAACAGATAAATGGGACTCTTAAGGTAGGAGGGGGGAGTATTATTCTGAAAAAATAAAATGTTAGTATTAGATTGCTCATCATTGTATTAAATGTTGAATTGTTTTGAAATCTGAGCTTTTATATCACAAGTAGAAACTAGGGTTTATCATTTTACAGCTAGCCTAAATCTCAATAGGGTCAGAAAATTAGGGTTTGCACCCAGGTAAATAACTGGGTGCGTAAATCATGTGTTTGAGAGAGAGAGAGAGGCTGAAAGAGATGAGAGAGAATTAGGATTTGCAGGTAGCAGCCTGGGGACAGAAAAGGAGCTGACTAACAGAAGCGGCTGAGTTCTTAAATTTTCTCAAAAGGGGAGCATCTTATTTAATTAATCATGCATATTGTTGGGAAGTTGCAACATTTTAGCATGCGCAATGGCTGGCCTGATAAAATTCGAAGTGTTTATTTAATTACATACGTGTATATATATATATATATATATATATATATATAGGGATTCCATCCACAGCAACCGGTTGTTGGGGAACAACCCCTTTTGGCCCAGCCGCTACAACCTGTAGCGGCTTGTTACTTAGTTTTTTTTATAAGCCGCTACAGGTTGTAGCGGCTGGGCCAAAAGGAATTGCTCCCAATAACCGGTTGTTGTGGATGGAAAACCATATATATATATATATATATATATATATATATATATATATATATATATATATATATATATAAAGAGAGATTGAGAGAGAGAGAGGATGGACATGTTACTATGTTAGTGATGGCACCATTTCCATTAATTATCATATATACTGCAAACATATATACTGGAGTAGTACTATTACCATGTACTACTGCCTTGTGAGTGAATGTGCTTGTGTAGTTCGAGGAGTATAGAAGAAGAGAAAGTATATCATTTATGACTTTGGGATTCGCTGATCATCAAATATATATTTACAGATTACAGTTGTTCATAGAAAAATTGAACCGTCCAAATTCTTAAAAGATTTTTGTTTAAGATTTTTGTAAATGGATTAAAAATTATAATTTATCAAGTAAAATTTGTTTGAAATTACATCACTATCCCTTTATGAGAAGTTGAAAACTATTAATACAAGAAATAGAATTTCTTGAGACAATGAGAGAAGGTAGGGGTAATATAGAAAAGTAAATAATTTATTTTTCTCGAAAGTTATATATATATATATGTATATATATATATATATATATAAATTTAAAGTGAAAAAGAAGAGAGAGAAGGGTGATTGTGTTGAAGAAGAATAATCTAACCGTAAGAAACTTTATAATTAGGGAGGGAAGAAAAAGTTGTGGTCTGTGGCCTTGTGAGGAAGCAGTACGTAATAATATGGTATATACATACTAGTAGTTTCTTTGTTTTAAATCTCAGAATTAATATTACTTTTTTTAACATTAATTTGAGAAATTTCAATTTTTTTTAAAATAATATGATTCACGAAATAATTTAGTATTGGACAATATAATCATGAAAATTTTAAACTATCTAAGTAATATATATTGTTAATCATATTATTTTCTATTTTCTACAAATAAAATAAATTATATTAATTTTAATTTTGGACGGTGTATAAACCCTACCCATTGTATATATTTATTTATGAATTATGATATATGATCCGACTGAAAAGGATTCGTATACTTATTCCTTCCAACACTATACACGATAAAAGTTGTTTCAATATATATATAGCTATTGATGAGCTCCTTTCATCAACCCCACCTCCATTACTTTGACCATTCTTGTTGTAGAACATTTTTTTAGGAGTAACATGCTAAACATTGAATCAAGATAAATGCAAATTTGGGTACTGCTAAGATTTTTATTCTCAAGGATATATCATTATTCTTGAAAACATATATTTTCACAATACTTTCCTTATATGAATGAATACTCTCTGTTCTGTAATAATAATAATAGTCAATTTTACTTTAATGCATATTAAAAAAGTCATTAGATATTATTCTTTGGTGATTGAAACTTGTGTAAAATATATCACTAGTAGATAATAGGGTCGTTACACATAATTAGTGAAACTTTAATTTAGATAAGAATATTCTTGTTTTTAATAAAACCTCACAATGTGTCGAGCACGGAGTGGTGAAACCTCCAAGTAGGAGTGAGCACAAATCGGTTAAAACCGAAAAACCGAACCGAACCGAATTTTTTTAACCGAATTATTTCGGTTTTTCGGTTTTTTTTTACAATTTCGGTTATATCCGAATTATTATTCACTATTCGGTTACGGTTTCGGTTTGGAAAAACAGGTTATTCGGGTATCCGAATAACCGAACATTACTTATTAAAAAATTAATTTTATAATATAATAATAATAATAATAATAATAATAATAATAACAGTAATAATAATAATAATAATAATAATAGTAATAATAATAATAATAGTAATAATAATAATAATAATAACAGTAATAATAATAATAATAATAATAGTAATAATAATAATAATAATAATAATAACAGTAATAATAATAGTAATAATAATAGTAATAATAATAATAATAATAATAATAATAACAGTAATTCGGTTTTTTCCCGAATTACCGAAATTACAATTCGGTAATTCGGTATTCGGTAATTCGGTTATTGTTAAATTTCGGTTATTAGTTCGGATAGCAAAATCAACATTATTTCAGTTTTCGGTTATAACCGAATGATCACCCCTACCTCCAAGGCTCCGGTCGGTTGTAACTGAAGAAATGAAAAGAAGATCAGACTTCTGTGTATACCACCAATACGCAGGGCATTCCACTATGGACTGTTACAGTCTACGGAGGATATACCATGAGAAATTGGCGGCTGGGGAGATTGAACTAGGAGAAGAAACGTGCAACACCATCACTCATGGTGCAGTCCCGGAAGTCAAGAACTCAAATATTGGCTTTACGTACCATCAAACAAACTCTGAACTACAGATGAATTAAAAATCCACCCAAGATGGTGGTCCACCAAAAATGGTGGTTTAAGTCCTCAGGAATATCCCTTGCCAAGTAAATTGGATGACTAAGGGAGGAGGCACAAGAATTGACGACCAAAAAAAACCCCACCCAAGATGGTGGTCCACTCTAAATGGTGGTCAAGTCCTCGTAGACTGCACTTGCCAAGAAATTGGACGACCCAAGTGACGAGGTACCCAATTTCAAGTCCTCGTAGACTGCACTTGCCAAAATATTGGACGACCCAAGTGACGAGGCACCCGAGTGTTACACTTTATCATCAAAAGTGAATGAGGCACCTGACTATAAGCCCTCAGACCCGAAAAGTTATACTTTCAACTTTAATAAAAGTAATTGAGGCGCATGAGTATAAGCCCTCAACCCCGAAAAAAGTTACACTTTATCTCTAAAAGTGGTGAACGTTATGCTTTCACCGACAAAAGCAAGATTTATTATATGAAACGTTATGTTTTTTCGTTAAAAGCAATTTTATTATCAATAAATTGACAAACTTTAACTTATACTTGAACATTTTTTTTACAATTTCTTAAAAAAAAGCAAAGAAAAGTCACTACTAAAAAAATGGTCATTTGTGATGGCCTAAATCCATCACAAAAAGTAGGAAAATCATCACGAAAGGTTTACATGATGGCTTTAAGCATCACAATGGTCGTCTTGTATACGCCCATCATGAAAGATTTTACGTGATGGTTTTGGCAATCACGTAAACGCTTAGTGCTTTTGTGATGATTAATACAATCAACATTAACATATAATCTATTGTGATTGTCAAAGTCATCACAAAAAAACAAGAGACTTTAGGGATCAAATGTAAGAACGTGAATCTCTATTTACGTATAATGTATTTCACTATATTAATTATATCTATATTAATTGTATCAAATGATACTTGTAGGATTCGAACCCTCTCCCATTTACAAACTAAATAACGAGTATTACCACTACACCAAAGTCCAGATCATGATTATAATTTTAAAACAAAATATAAAAGGAAACATATTTGAGTTGACTTACTAAAAAAATTACTTTCAAATAAGATTTGGTGATTGCAATGGCAGTCACAAATACTCTATAATGATGATAAAATTAGTCATCACTAAGAGCCATCATATATTTTATTATTTTGCGACGGCTTGAAAATTTCATCACAAATTACCTTCTTTTTGTAATTGCAAATAAAAGTTGTCACAAAAATCTATCTTTTTAATGATTGTCACGACCGTCATAAAATATTATTTTGATTATTTCTTATATTAAAATATTAGTGATAGCTTAAATGCAATCACAAAAAGGGTATATCTATAAGTGATGACTTAGTGCGTCACAAAAACAAAATTTATATTGCGTGAAAAAATTGTTGTGATTGACATGGCCATCACAATTATAATACATTGATGGCAAAATTAGTCATCACTAAGAGCCATCATATATACTATTATTTTATGATTGCTTAAAAAGTTCATCACAAATTACTATCTTTTGTGGTTGTTTTTAAAAACTGTCACAAAATTCCGTCACGTATTCTTGTTTTTCTAGTAGTGAGTATAGATTCAAGTGTTAGTTTGTATGAAATAAATGTACATGATTTCCTGATACAGGAAATGAAAAGAACTACGAAAGTTCATGATCTAAAGGTCATGACCTGTCGAATTAAAGATAGAGGAATACCTAAAGCTTGATCTTCGAGGCTATCAGTAGGTCTTCGAGGCCCTCAGCAGGTCTTCGAGGCTATTAGTAGATCTTCAAGGCTATTATCATGTCCTCGATACTATCAGGCCTTCGAAGCTATCAGCAGGTCTTCGAGGCTATCAGCAGGACTTCGAGGCCCTCAGCAGGTCTTCGAGGCTATCAGTAGATCTTCAAGGCTATTATCAGGTCTTTGATGCTATCAGGCCTTCGAAGCTATCAGCAGGTCTTCGAGGCTATCAGCAGGTCTTCGAGGCTATGAGGACTTCGAAGCTATCAGGCCTTCAAAAAATGTTTGGTTCTCAATGACTTTGTGATTCCAAACGAAAGAGAAATTTCAAGAGATGGTAAAAAAAAGATTAGATCGAAGATTTACAAAAATATCCTAGGAGAGCTCCTCTAAGGCCTGCCCTCTATAGAGGTTCCCTCTCCTAGGACTTTCGTTTTCGAGGATTGCAAAACAACAAGCCCCGCGAAGTGTTCAGACACTGGAATCAAGACTTCAACACTTACAATATTCTGCGCGATCATCTCACCAAAGGCGTGACTCACGCACAGGGGGCAAATACTTACCGATAGATGACATAGACATCCTCCAGAGTAAAAGTGCATTCACCCCAAGTAGTGATGAATATTTAGATAGAAGAACACCATGGTCCTATTGGATACAAATGTTCCTACATAGATGGATGCAAGAAGAATGTCAGCTATCCACATAATCAACATTCCCAATTAGCTAGTCGATCCAATGTTGTTATTCTTGAAGGTGGTTAAATGTATCAGACAAGAAGTCATCCCAACTTGCACAAGCCATTGGATATAGAAACAAGCCTTCCTTCTATGGTGGAGGAAAAGTTGTACGGGCATAAGTTTGGACTTGCTTCCAAAAGACGACAAAAAGACCAAATGAGGGGAGCCATTTTCCAATCATTGAGAAACGGGGCCTCCTTGGTTGTTCCCAAGTCTGCAGAATGTTCAACAGGTAGGGCCTGCTATTCTTGAAGGTGGTTAGATGAATCAGACAAGAAGTCATCCCAACTTCCATAAGCCGTTGGATATAAAAAAGTTTGGACTTGCTTCGAAAAGACGACAAAAAGACCAAATGAGGGGAGCCATTTTCCAATCATTGAGAAACGGGGCCTCCATGGTTGTTCCCAAGTCTGCAGAATGTTCAACAGGGAGGGCCTGCAAGAAAAAAAAGAGTTCAGCATAAGGGATCTAAAGAAGCAAGGAAGGGACGTCAAATAAAGTGCTTAAGCTCGAAGTGCTTAAGCTCGAAGTGCTCACCATGACAAAGAGGAATGTCCGAGAGTAAAGCTTCAAAACACCTGAAAAGAAGACGAAACAATGTCAGAAAGAGTTAGGGAATACATTTATGCAAGAAGAAAATTCCCGAAAATTTTCGAAAAAAAACTTCGGACGGCCAAAAGGCATCCTTCGGAGCCTTTTTGGACTTATAACGACATATGTCATAGCGTAGTGATGACTTTTATAGGGCTCATTGATATGGTCATTTTGATATATTATGGGCCCCGAAACTCCAAACGAGTCAAAAGTTATGATCAAAATAGTAATTGCTCTTCCAAAAACTCCCTAGGATTCGGGCCCCCTAGGGTTCGGCCCCCTAGGGTTCAGCCACCTAGGGTTCGGCCATGTTGGCTTCATAGGGCTCCTCGCTAGCTTCGTTTTGATATATTATAGGCCCCGAAACTCTAAACGAGTCAAAAGTTATTATCAAAATAGTAACTGCTCTTCCAAATCCCCCCTAGGGTTCAGCCCCCCTAGGGTTCGGTTCCCTAGGGTTCGACCATGATGACTTTGTAGGGCTCCTCGCTAGCTTCGTTTTGATATATTATGGGTCCCGAAACTCCAAACGAGTGAAAAATTATGATCAAAATAGTAGTTGCTCCTCCAAAAACTTCATTTTTTGCATTTAAACTTCATTTTTCCCATAGGGTTCGGCCATGTTGCCTTAGGCCACCTAGAGTTCGGCCATGTTGGCTCTGTAAGGCTCCTCGCTAGCTTTGTTTTGATATATTATGGGTCCTAAAACTCCAAATGAGTGAAAAGTTATGATCAAAATAGTAGTTGATCCCCAAAAAACTTTATTTTTTTCATTTAAACTTCATTTTTCTAATAGGGTTCGGCCATGCTGGCTTGGGAGATGCATACATACGAATACATGTATAGTCCTAAATTATGCTTGCAACGGAAAAGGAAGCGATCACTCTTTTTCCATTAAGGAAAGGATTCAAGCTAATTTCCAAAAAGATAAGTATCTTTGAATTTATTTCTAAATGGAAACATATAAAAATATTATTTCCTAAATATAGAATAGATTTGATTTTTGATTTTATTCCCAACAAAGGAAAATTTCGAAATATATGTTTGATCTTCCTTCTTAATGATAATAAGGAATGGTCTTATCTTCAAAATCAAATAAAAAGAAGATTTAATTTTATTCTCAACAAGGGGTAATTTTTGAAAATGGATTATTTATATATATATATATAGATGATAATATATATATATAAATAAATAAATAAATAAATAAAATCTTTTGCTTTCAAATAAAATTAAGATTTGATCTTATTTTCAAAATAAAATTAAGATTTAATCTTATTTTCAAAATAAAATTATGATTTGATCACATTTCCAAAATAAAATTTAGATTTGATTTTATTTCCAAAATAAAATTATGATTTGATTTCATTTGGTAAAAAGGAAAGATTTGGTTTACGAAAAGAAGGATTTTATTAAATTAAATTTTATTTGGTAATATTTGATGATCTTCCTTGTCTTAATTTCCAGAAAAAAATAAGGAAGCAAATATTGGGCAAACTATGGAAAGATTTTCAGAAGATTTTTCAGTATGAAAGTATTCTTACGCGATCGTCTATTTGGGAATGCGACTCTCGCGCAGGGGGCAAATGTGGGCCCATGTGCAAAATTAGGTTTCACATGACCTAATTAAATGCACAATTAGGGTTCCACGGCCTCATTAAATGTGCAAATTAGGTTTCGCATAACCTAATTAAACGGATAAGTCAGAAATAAAGGGATTAAACCCGGGAGAAGCCTCGACGGGTCCCGAGGCAGAAGGCTCATGGAGGCGGCTCGTGGAAGCATCTTGAAGCTCCTAAAGTTTACATAAAGTAAGTCATTCTCATGGAGACGTGAAGTGACTTCCGAACGAAGTGCAACAACATGGTGATTAAAAAATAAAGAGATCCAACCTAGCAATAAAGAGATCCAACCTAGCATGGAAGGGAGACATGTCTAAGGAAAGCTAGGAGATACATAGATGCCCTTGAAGAGCTCCTCTAGGGCTTGCCCTCCTAGGGTTTGCTCCTCTAGAGGTTCGCTCTCCTAGGACTTTCGTTTTCAAGGCTTGCAAAACATCAAGCTTCAAGAAGTGAAGACTTCAACACTTAAAAATGTAATGCGCGATCATCTCACCAAAGGCGTGACTCACGCGCAGGGGGAAAATGATTACTGGTAGATGACATAGATATCCTCCAGAGTAGAGGTGCATTCCCCCAAGCAGTGATGAATATGCATGTGGAGGAGCACCAAGGTTCTGTTGAATACGAGTGTCCCTGCATAGCTGGATGCAACAAAAAATGTCAGCTTTTTTCTTTAGTACATCCACATAATCAATATTCTCAAGTATCTCGTTGATCGAATGCTGCCATTCCTGAAGATGGCTAGATGAATTAGACAAAATGTGAAGGAGGAGGCCATTAGGTTGGTTCCCCTAGGGGTTGGCCCATAGGGTTTTTCACCTAAGGAGCTCTCCCCTCTTAATTCCATTAACGTCTCCTTGCTCGTCGAATCAACTGATTGGAATAAATGCTACTTCACCAAAATACCCGAGCCAAGATCCTTGTTAAGGTGAAATGGCTCGGAATAAATTCTTCCTCCTTGCGGTGTTGTCCTTTCTTTCAGAATATCCGAGCCAAGGACCTTGTTAAGGTGAAATGGCTCGGAATAAATCCTTCCTCCTTGCGGTGTTTCTTCTTTTCTTCGAGAATATCCGAGCCGAGATCCTTGTTAAGGTGAAATGGCTCGGAATAGATATTTTCTCCTTGCGGTGTTTCTTCTTTTCTTTGAGAATATCTGAGCCAAGATCCTTTTTAAGGTCAAATGGCCCGGAATGGATACTTCTTCGCTGTGATGTTGCCTTTTCTTTGAGAATATCCGAGCCAAGATCCTTGTAAAAGTGAAATGGCCTGGAAAAGAAATACTACAATTACCTGGAAAAAAAATAGATGAAACAATCACGAAGAAGTGACCAAATGGAAATCAGATTACTTATTCCAATGGTGAAGTATTACGAAGGCGAGGATTCTGGGAGATGAGGAATCACAACTGATATAAATGGCCTTGATTTGGGAAGGAATTCATGATAGTGAAGAGCACAGATTTGGCTGGCTTTGCGGCGAATCAAGTGTTTCTCTTAACTTTTGTTTGAATTCGAACAGAGGATTATGAACTTGCCAAAATTTGGGTCACAGGTTGCATCAGCTGAAAGATTAAAAGCATTGGACCTATCCTTTTCAACATCTGCTGATGGGGATCTCATTAATCAATTTGGTGAAGGGAGTGTGGACTTTTGATGCTATGAATTTATCTCAAAACAGACATCTCCATATTATTTGCAGGAGCTCTCGAGTTCATTTATAAATATGAGCAAGTGTATACAATTTGGGCTAATTAAGGCTACCACATCAAATCACTACTCAGTAGCAGCTAAGAATAATACAGCTCAGTGATTGAAAAATGGCCAAGGATATATGCAACAATGCCTTTTCTTAAAAAAAAATATTGAAGCTAGGTTTGAATTATGTCAAAGGTTCATCATGCCTTTTCCCACTTTTATCTATCAAGAAGAAGCAAGGAAGACAAGTGGACACTGCAAGTGGAAAATAATAGTCATCTAACTATGATCTTGTGACTTTCAGTGTTTATTCATTTATTCCATCTCTCAAGCCTCGGTTGGATATTGGCAAAAGGCAAGACCTTTTTTATTCTTTCTACACACTCAAGGTTGAAAACATCATGGAATTCAATCAATAATCATAATGCATCATGTCCTGCTGCTATCCAACTGGAAGTTTCGTTATTCGAGGCTGATATCAAGGATTTTATTTTGTAAACTGATGAACCAATTACATTATCAAATCATCAGTTTATAAAAACAAATTATCTTTTATTTCACATTTTATATAATTATCTTTTTGAGTATATATATAATTATCTTTTTGAGTTATAAACATGTAGCCCAGAAAAGTTATTAACTCTATCCGTCCTTAAACTGACATGACTCAAACCCCAACCTTTTGTTATTTAAATTGGGAGTCATAACATTGAGATTAAACTTTTTGAGTATTTATATATAATTATCTTTAAAAAAAGACGAAATTGATTTTTAAGTTTCTAAATTTAATTTATCATAATTTAGTTTTTGAATATATATATATATATATATATATATATATATATATATATATATATAAATTAAAAATATATGTTATGGAAACAAATATTCTATTTTCTAAATAGGAATGATTTAATTTTGTTTTCAAAAATTTAAGGAAGGATGTGTGGTATTTCCATGCAAAATTACTGCATAAATTTAAGGAATCTGCTGTGATTCATGGAGATTGGCGCCCCAATTTAATTCAAATGCTTCCTGTCCTACCATATTAAATATCATATTTGATATAATCAGTAGCAAATACTATATTGCTTTACTTTTTCTTTGTTATTCATGCCATATAAGTCTTCTTTAGTCTAGTTTACTAACTTTAACTAGTGCAGAATTTTGGCTACCCGTGTCCAAGAATTTTGGCCAATATACCCTACTATACATATATCCCCATACACTTTTCATATGACATTAAGAATTCTTGGGGATCAAGCTATTAATTAATTAATATTCAATATACAATACTAAATCTATAAAATAATATATATACATATTGGGAAGATTTGATTTTGTTTTCAAAATAATAGGAATGGTTTGATTTTCTATAAAGAAGAATTTGATCTTATTTACAAAACAAAATAAGATTTGATTTTATTTGACAAATATATAATTTATTTTGATTTAGTTTCAATATATGTATATATATACATATAATAATTAATTAAGGGAACAAATATTATGCAAGGTTTGGAAAGATTTGATAGATGATTTCCAAGGATATATTCCATAGGTTCCCTATTCTATGATTTTCTGTTTTCAGGACTTGCAAGATTGAGCTCCGCATATTTTTCAGAAAATTGAAACAGGATTCACAGAGTTAAAGTATATTGCACGATCGTCACTCCAAGGACGCAACTCTCGCGCAGGGGGCAAATGTGGGCCCAAGTGTAAATTTGGGTTCACTTGACCTAATTGAATTAAATGCACAAATTAATGTTTGTATGGTGATTAAATGAAAAGACGAAAGAGCCGGAAATAGAGAAGCAAGACTTGAGAGAATCTTTCACGTGTCCCGAGGCAGAAGACACGTGGAGGCAACTCGTTTTGGGAATTGATTGAGGGATTGGATTGGTGGCTAGAAGGACAGGGTGATATGGGCATTATTCTAATGACTAAAGGGTATTTCTGGAATTTTTCTAAAGACATGTGCTTGACATGTGATTACTTAAATTCTAGAAAGCTCTATAAATAGCCCTTCCATTCTATGAAGGAAAGGACCTCTCTCCAGACACAGGACTCAGACTCTTTTGGTGACTTAAGGCTTGGATATTCCACCTAAAAGCACTAAAAAGGGTTTGAGACACTTCTCTTCAGACTCAAGACTTGGACTATTGGAAGATCAAAAGGACCCTTTTTGGTGACTTAAAGGCTCGGAGATTCCACCTAAAAGCACTAGAAAGGGGTTTGAACATTCTCTGAACTCGAAGGACTCAAGAAGACTCTTGGAATCCCTGTTACCCTAACACAGTTCCCGGATTCTAGGGGTTCTGCCACGCGTCATTGGAGTAATCGCCCACCCGTCGTTCTCCCCTCTTCAATCAACCAATCAATTCCGTGCTTTTCGTGGATTTCTCTCCTCCTCAGCCAACACGAAACCCTAACTCTAGCAAGGTACGATTTCCTCGCCCACATAAATATATTCAAGATCTTCAATTAATGTGGACAATTAAGTCTTTTAAGGTATATATATCGTTTATATATATTGGCTCTAATTTTTTTTTTTGAGTAAAATACAGTGACACCCCCTTTAGATAATCATAATAACATTCACTTCCTCTATAGTTTTTTAAGTAACAGTTAGTACCCCTGCAATTTTTTAGAGTTGACTAAATAGATAAAATTACATATTTATCGTTGTATTTTATCAAAGTTTAATTACTAAATAATATATATATATATATATATATATATATATATATATATATATATATATATATGTGTGTGTGTGTGTGTGTGTGTGTGTGTGTGTGTTTACTTATCCTTTTTTTAATAAAATACAGTTTATTTATAGTTTTATTTGTAATTAAAACTATTTCATTTAAATTGTTGGTAATTTATAAAAAACTAATTTAGTTTAATTAACACATATTTTTGGATAAGTGATAAAAATATTAAAACAATTTAAATTAAATTATTAATGAAGCTATTCTAATTAGAGTGATTGAGTCTATTGATTGTTTAATTTTTGGTGCTTAACAACAAAAAATATTATTTGAATTTTTAGTTTCATATTATAATTTTTATATGTTAACTTTTATTGAGTATATATAAAAAATTGGGATGTTTATGATTTTGATTACATTTTTTAGTATACAGTTGACGTTGTTTTTATGCAATGTTAAATAAAAAAATATAATTATATTTATTACTACCTCTATCTTGTAAAAAAAATATTCTTTTAATATATTTTTTCTTTTTTTTAGTAACAACATTTGTCATTTTTACTGTAAATAATTAAGTTTAAGTGTGACTTATGTTTAGTTTAATATATGAGAAAAATAATTAATATAATTTTTAATATTTTTTATATGAGTAATAAGATTCGTTTAAATTGTAATAATAAGTTTGTTTTACGTAAATTTTAATATTTGAAAAAAATTATTATTATTTTATTGCGTTAATTTGTAATTTTTATAGGTATTAACATTATATTTTTAATTACAAAAAAAATATTTGAATATATATCACGTAAATTTTAATATTTGAGAAATTTAATTAGTAAAAATTGTATGACTTTATTTTCTTGATAAAATGAATATTTATTATTTTTCGACTTTTATGTTATTTATTGCACAATTTCATAATTTAATTAATTAGATCAAGTAAAGTAAAAATTATAATATACAAATTTATATTTAGTGGAGAAATTTAACATTATAACCTGAAGGGTGTATTAGATATTATATTAAAAATATTTTAAATATTAGTTGGTCAACCACACTAGGGGTATTGAATGTTACATATTATAGACTAGAGGGGTACTGACTGTTACTTGAAAAATTAGAAGGGTGATGAGTGTTATTATGATTATCTATAGGGGGTGTCAATGTATTTTACTTTTTTTTTCCTTCATCATACACTAACACGTGCTTAAGATTTTTAATTCGTTCAAAGATATTTAGGAGTGAAATTATTCAAAATATGTCCTTCAAATCAATTATTATGCGCAGTTGCCATAAGATTTAATTTATAAAAATTTCAAGACTTTAATCAATGCCTTAAAATTGAAAAATAAGGTTTAAGTTGTAATAAACAAAAATCTTTAACAATTAATACATATTTAAACCATTTTTCTATATATGTCTCAAATATGAGCTATAAATGTAAAACAATAGCATAATAATACTCCTATCTAAACTATAAGTAATTATTGTCTATTAGGAATTTTGTGACGCGCCCTCAAAATAGGTGTACATAACTCATTCTGAGTCGTCAGATATACGGTACAGAATTTAAATACAAACTTCATTTATACAACTGTCGTGTAAAATACGACAACACATTTGTAATAACATTTATTCATCATTATTGTAACTCGCAATATTAATAACCAGATCATTCCCAAGAAAGAGAGAACTTTTCGATAAGAACTTCTCTTTATTGGCGCACAATTAGATGATCAAACGTTTTTTCTCGACAGAACTTTCTAGACATTATCAATAATGCAAATAATAATATGAATAACTTTGTCGTCTCAATTATTGATTTAATAATATAAAATATTGTGCAGATGATACTGTGACAATAATTGAATCAATAATATGAGATACTATACATCAACTACTGTGATAATAATTGAATAAAATTGAGTGACTTCTCACGTAAGCATCAATAATCAAAGATACGGTGCAATACTGTGTGCTACTGTGCAACCACGCGTATTACTGTATTTTTATCGCCGGGTATTTCAACAGTTTAACGGTAAAAGTCTTGTCGTTATTTTTATAAAAAGGTTATTTATGTCGCTTTTTTAAATCCGACAGTTATTTCGTTGTGGGGTCCACCAATGCTTGTGTCGTCGTATGGATATTCCCCGACAAAAAGAATATTTTCCGACCAAACGAATATTTTATAACAACTTTCTTACTTTGTAAAGTATTCACATATCACTCTTAACTTTAACTTTTTATCAATTTAACCATTTACTAAATAGAATAATAATTATAAGAAAATTTAATACTTTCATTTCATAAAATTTGGGGTCTTACAATCTTCCCTCCTTATAAAATTTCGTCTTCAAAATTTACGTATCTAGTGTGTCGAAAGGATGAGAATACCTTTTGAGATTGTATTTTTCCGGTTATTTCCTCTGTATCATGATTTTTCCATTGCTCATCTCCTGTATTTCAGATATCATTCTAGCTTGAATACAGCTTCAAAACAAAGGTTAATTGACATATATATCACAATTTATCAACTTAAGTAAGAAAATTCAGCTTAGGTAAGACATATACTAGCGAATGATATTACTCGTCTCTCTCCTCCTAGTTCTAATCACGGATCTCCGCCAGAGATCATATCCCTAAGTTCTGATACCATTTGTGACGCCCCCAAAATAGGTATAAAAAGGTTATGTCTGTCGCTTTCTAAATTCGACAATTATTCCGTTGTGGAGTCCACCAACGATTGTGTCGTCGTACGGATATTCTCCGACAAAAAGAATATTCTCCGATCAAACGAATATTTTATGACAACTTACTTATTTTGTAAAATTTTCACATATCACCCTTAACTTTAACCTTTTATCAATTTAACTATTTACTAAATAGAATAATAATTATAAGAAAATTGAATACTTTCATTTTATAAAATTCGGGATCTTATAAATTTCATGTAATTTTATACCATAAATTTAATAATGTATCTCTAATTTAATTTGGAACTTACTAAACAATCCCAAGTGTCTTATAATTTTAATATGTTGCATCAAACGAACTTTTTACACTTGTGCCTCCCACCTCAACCTAGCTCGAGTTGGCATATGTACTGAAAAAAAGACTTCATAATTAAGATTATTGGCTTCAAGTACTGTTAAATATTACCATTAAAAATCTTAATTAGAGATAATGAAATTGCTGTTACATTTTGTACAGAATTAATTAAATGATAAATGAAAACATGGGCGGATATATAGAATTAATCATCGATCCTTCCTTTTTCTTGCATGATTTTTTATAGCAAAAGCAAAATAGATTTTATTGTACATACTAAAATAACAAAATAATTTTGCATAGATTATGTTAATGCAAAAACTTAAAATGATAAATAACCAACTATATATATATATATAGCTGCAACCCAATAAATAAATTATTGCTGCTGTTGCTGATATTTCTGAACTAGCTTCAAAAAAATTTGAGTTCTTCTATGCGGACATAATAATTAAACATAATTTACAATTTTACTTATTTGTATTTTTATCTTCAATACAGAGTAAAAATACAAATAAGTAAAATTGTAAAACACTCATATTTAATTTTTATATTCAATTATCAATAATATAGAATTTTTCAAAAATTCCAACTCCATATCCTTGTTCCCCCATTTTGTTGCATGCTGATCACTTTGTGCATCTTATAAAGTTATTATTTATTACTCCCTCCCTCCCATAATATATGATATTTTAGATGATTTTATTTTTTTCAAATTATTTGATATTTTATATAATTTAGGAAAATTAACTACAATCTTTTTAAAATTACCGCTTGTGAAAAAATGTGAAAAAAATATAAATATGATAAGGGGTATTATAGATAATTAATATTATATTTCTTTTGCATAATTTTAAAACATTATATATTATGGGACGGAAATTGTACTATTATTTTGGATTATTACAGAATTTGTCGTAGCCAGTGACATTAAAAGCAAAAATAGTTAAAGTTAAAACACTCATCAACTAAAGTTAAAATATTAGCACTAACAATTACTCCATAATTTACTAATATTTTTATATACTCTTTACTATCACAATCAAAATTAAATATTCAATAAATTTAGTGATAAATATATGAAATAAAAATATATTTTTAAAGTTTACAAAATTTTCAAACACCGAATTATTTTTGAAAGTGTGGAATCAAACAAAATTGACTCTACAAGGTCACAAAAGACATAAAAGAAAGCGATTTGAGGTAAATAGAAGCGACAAGTTAGCATGTGGATCACAAGCCAGCATGATTCTTTGTGTTTTTTTTTGGAAGTGTAATTTTTTGAGAAGTTTAATTTTAATCACTAAGTTTATATTTCATTAGCACAGTCCAACATGATAACAAGAAACAATTAATTGCACTTATAGCATTTGTTAATTCCATTATTAATATCAATTTTTGAACAAAATACTTGGTTTATAATTATTACTTATTTTTTTTATAAAAAAAAAATCGAACTATCTAAATCATGCATGCTAATTCTTTTTTTAATTAATTATCGCCTTATCCTCTCTTTTTTTTGTTTTCTATTTTTTCCCTAGTTAAGAACCCTAACCTCTATCTTAGATATTGGGGGAGGGCTCTTTTTTGGAGATACCCTTTGTAATACTTCAATCACACATGGAAAGATATGAAATTTTTTGTCTCTAATAAAGAATTAAGTTACTAACAATAGTATATTCAGTTATAACATTTTGGATGAGTGTGTGGTGGACTAAGATAATCCAAGAAGATACTATTGGGCTAGTAGTTAATTTAAGGTTTTGTTTTGATGGATTGAATTCGATAAGGACTTGAGTTTTGACCCGATATTTGTTTCGGACTCGGAATTTGATGGACATATTGAAGGCCGATGGTATTATCCCATAATGGAGAGAGGGAGGTCCGGAGATAGAGACACGAAGTCAATCGATAAATCAAACTTAGAATTTGACCCGAGATTTATTCTGAACTCAGGATTTGACCCGGGTTGTTTCACCCTCCCCTATATCTCTCTTATTTTAATCTAATGAATTATTTTCTCTTTTTGTAGTTTTTTTTTCTCTTTTGTGGGACTTGTTTTCTTCATGAAATGACTGATTTCTTTTTTTTTTTGAGGAGATTTCATTTTCATCTCTTGGGAGAATTTATTTTCTCCGTTTGGGAAATTTTATTTTCTCCGTTCCGGAGAAAAAGAAATTGTTCGTGAGATTTTTTTTGATACTTGAATTGTTAAAGATACTACCTCCGTTCTTAAAAGATTATCGTTTAAGATTTTTGTACATGAATTAAGAAAGTCATTTAATACTATCATTTAACAATTAAAATTTGTTTGAAATTTCATCACTACCCCTTTATGGGAAGTTGAAAACTATTAATACAAGATAGAGAATTTTTTGGGACAATGAGAGAAGGTAGGGTGATAAAGAAAAGTAAATAATTTATTTTCTTAGAAAGTTGTAAACGACAAATAAATTGGAACAATTTTTTTTTATAAAACGATAATCTTTAAGGAACGGAGGGAGTAGATTATTTAGATTTGGATGTGGCGCTTTTATGGCGACTTGTTCATCTGTTGTCCGTGCTGAAGAACGGTCCAGATCTGTGTAATTTATTATTATTTTTTGAATATAATTGTATTTCAGAAGTTTAGTGTCCACGTTACGATTGACCATTTTTTTCCTAATTATTTATTATTTTATTTGAAATATACTATTTAAGTTTGTTGTTTGTAACATGGTTTTCAGATCTGGATCGGTCATCAAATCGGAAAAGGTACCAGATGGATGAGTCACTGGTCCAACACAGTGGTCGTTATTAGCTTAGTGACATCATTAATATATAAAAATATATATTATTAGTAACTAATTAAATTTTAAAAAATATCATTTTTTATGAACTAAAACATACTAAAGTTAAGTTATAATATTACTAAAAGTAGTTAATTTTAATATTAAAAAAATTATTTAAAAAAATAAATTAAAAATCGGGTCAACTAACTGGTTTTTCCGGTTGAACTATCGATTCAATCGGTGGTCAACCGGTTTTTGACCAAAACCAGTTAAATGGTTCCGGTTCCCAGTGGCGGAACTAGAACATTTATAGAGAGGGGGTCAAAATACATCAGTAAAAAAATTATTTATTAATGCTTGTAGTGCTTCTTTCAAATTCATTTTGCCCAATTATAGTATTTCATAACATCTTATATATATATATATATATATTAATTTTTTCCGAACTATGAGACTATTAATTAGACTTTGAAATTTTTAGTCAACTGATTAGCTACTTTTATATATAAATTACAAATTATAATATTATATATTCAAAACCTTATATTGTGGTTCATGTGATTAATTAGCTTGCAAGAATGAATTCCAGCAAAAAAATAAAATAGAAGACAGATTTATTAATCTTGATAAGATAGAATTATGGTGAACTTATAGTCACTATAGTAGGATCTAAAAAAAAATTGTTTTATTTCTTTAGTTTTTTATTTTTAATTAATTTACAGAAAAAATTGTTACCACTTTTTTTTGCCTCACTTTGATGATAAAATAAAAATAAAAAAAATAAAGAAGAAAAGGAAATACATAAAAAAAAAGGAAAAGGAAAACAAATAACCCCCGAAAATTCTAAGGACGGTTCCGATTTTTACTGGTCTGATCGCCAGTTCAGTCCAATTTTTAAAACCATGATTTATATTTTTTTTTATAATAAATTACTGATTTAATATATTTCAGTCTTATAAATTGTTTGATCAAAAAAAATTAATTATCGTTTTAAAATCATATGATTTTGTTAAAAAGTGTTTTGATTACTACCATACTAATTTGTTTTGATGCGAATCGACTTTTCTATGATTTGTCTAATCAATATTGACAAAACATATTATTCGGTGCATTGGCCTTTTTCCAATTTGTTGAAATTAGTTTATTTCTAGTGCGCTAATCACTGCGAATTAGTTTAATCACTAGAAATTACTAGTATGTTCCAATCTTGACTTCTGTTATTTGTAGGACCTGAGCCAACTATCAGCTTCAAATTCCTATCAATTTTTCTTCCCCATTTCATTAGGTATTTCCTCAATTTGCCTTGAAGATATCTTAAATTTACGGTTTTATTAGTCATGAATGTATTAACTTAAACTTTTAGATAAGCCAGTTGTATAAGATAGCTCAAAGAGAGTGTATTTAATAATGACTTTTAAATACTTTTTTTAAGTAACAAACTTTTGTAGAGTTTTTGTATATTTTAATGATTTTTAAAAAATTTTAAAATTACTTTTAAAGACTCCATGAAATAAATGACAAACTTTTCTAGACTTTTTATCAAGATTTTGATAAGCATTTGTATACTTCTAATATATCATGCAGCTTATATTAATTGTTAAAAAGTCAACAAAGATCTTATATTTTAGATGAAATGATTATGATATTAAATAATATTAAAATATTTTGAACATGAAATTAACAACCTAATTTGAAATAAAAGGCATTGTTGAAGTTGAATTATTAGATCATACTCAGTCTATTACAAGAAAATGTCATATTTCATTATTTTAATATTTCATACAAAAAGTCATTTTATACTAACAGTAATATAAAATAACAATTTCGATTTTAAAATTGTTCATTATTGTTTTCTTATTAAGTAATTATTACTAAACTAACAATTTATAATTTTCAACAAATAACAAAATTAACAAATTTATTACTTTTAAAAATAAACATAAAATAAAATACCTCTTTATATAATACTCACAAATATAAAGGAGATTTTTTTATGGGAGAAAAAAAATTATAAAATAATATTAAAATATTTATTATCTCCATTTATACCATTGGTTCTATTTGGAACCCTTAACTTTACTCTCTCTTTTTAAGCCCTCCTACTTTTTATCTCTCCTCACCTACTATAATAATTATTTTTTTGAGATTTTTATTTCGAGAGGACTGATGAAGAGAAAGAACTCCTTTGTGGCTTTGTTCATCTTTTCTCTTTCTCAAATATTTAGAAGTCTTTGAAAGTCTTTAGAGATGATGTCAGACTTTGGATATGTGTATCTCTTCTTCTAAAGTCTGTCAAACTCTACCATTTGATAGAAATCTAAAAAATCAAGGACTTTTTGAATACCAAAATATTTTTGTAGACTTTATAAAAGTCTCAATTCAATACCATGCACCTAACTTTTAAAGACATTACAAAAGTTGTAATTGAATATCAGTAAATTTTTATAAACTTTTTAATGTCTTGATTGGATACAACCAAACTTTTTAAGTCTTTAAAAATCTTAAATAAATACATCCTCCTAAAACTAGGAACCAGACTATCCTGAGTTTTTTGAAATCTTTTTTAAGCCTATAAAAAAATATAAGAATACTTTCTATGTTCCAAATATAAGAATTACTTCAAAAAAAATTAAGTCAATTTGAAATATGAGCAAATTGGTAAATAAATCTCTCCATTTTTTGAGTATCATTTACTCGAATATCAAATTATATTCTCTCTCTTTATTCTACTTTGTGTATTATAAAGCATCCATATCTACTACTATCTAAAGAAATTTTATTTTAGTTAGAAACTATAAAACTATCTTTAAAATTTAGACTGAGCATGATGTCTCGGACCTCATTAAATTATTCACGATTTTACAATATTATATTTTAGCCCCCTAAAATTTTTTTCTAGTTATATATTAGAGTTGTGGTGTTGTCTTTATATTTATTTGATAGTGCAAATGCCCTTCAATTTATCCATTTTAATCTCAAAATGAGTGCTTTTATGTGTCTTAATTGTGTACTAATAGAGAAATTATTATATTAAACATTCTAATTATGTGTATACTTCTAAAAAAAATCAAGAATAAAGTTTTACATTTAATAATATTCTAGCCTTATATTAATTTTACTGTGTGTTATAATGCAGATGGTATAATATATAGGAGTTATAAGATTTTCTTATTTAAATTAGTTTTTTATTTAAATTCGTCTATTTTTGATGAAAAAAATTGAAAAAAAAAGTGATAAAATTTTGTGTTTTTTTTGTTTTTTCTTCTATTTACTAAAAGACTCGAGAATTGAACAGAAACCCTAAATTTTTTGTACTTTTTTTTCATTCATTTTAAAACTCAGAGACAAAGCGATTTGTTGTCACCTGAATATTATTATGTTTCTCTTCCCTATCATGATCTTAAATATTCCATGTTTAATGAAAATTATGTTTTAAAATGTAGACTTTTAACAATTCTAATTGAGACTGTAAAATGGACAAACAGTTCGGGTTCGATTCGTATTCGCTCGACTAATTAAAAATTCGATTTGAGTTTGACTTGAAATATAAATGATTAAAATATGAGCAAATTTTAAAGTTCGATATATTACTCGAACCTCTTCAAATTGCAAGTTTTCTATTGAGACTCGGATCATATTTGTTTAAAAAAGTTCAAACTGCTCGGGATCGATTCGAGATCGTGCCCGACTCTGTAGTTAAACGAATCTCAATCAAACTTTTTTTATAATAAATAAATTTTATAAATTAAATATGAGCAACTCAATATTCAGCTCAACTCAGTTCATTTATCCTATTAGAGTCTTATTTTTATTTACCACAACTTCTTCCTAAGCTCATGACATTTCTGTCCACATATATATCTATCTTAATTATAAATTAAGGTTGTGTTTGATAAATTTGGGAATTAAAATCTGAGTGATTATGATGTCTTAATAAATTAGATCATCTGAATGGTTATGAGGTCTGAATCTAAAAAATTATTTGATAACTAAAAAGTAAGTTGTCTCTTAATGACACTATTTTACCATTTTAAAGGATAAAATTTTATTTAATAATTTTAAATATTCAATTTAATAAAAATGAGTACATAATATTGTTTAATATATTTATATAAAAAAAAATTAGCAAAAAAAATTCATTAAGAGGTACCTCTTAATTATTAAGATTTCATTTTCTGTCTTACCGATTAAGAGGCATTCAGAGGTAACAAAAAACAAAACAAACAGCATCATGCCTCTTAGCGAATAAGAGGCAGTCCATTAAGAGGCAATCAGATGTAAACAAACAGCACCTAAGTCTAGTAAAGAGGATGACATTGTTTGGCGTCTTTATGCAGAATAATTATTTTCTATTTTGTCTATGCAAGTTTGGTTATATTATTATTTTATTTTTTTTAATTAATTTAAAATTTATATATATTTTTAATTAATCCTCCGAATTTAATGAACTTTTTTTCTCATGTAAATTACACATGCAAACGCGTGTATCATCGGATTCTAATTAGCTGACAATTATGTTGATCCACCAAAATGGAGGCATGTAATGAATAGGAATATTAATTAAAGCTATTGTTAAATCCTATGTTCACCGAAAAACAAACGAGCACAGATCATCTGTTCCTATTTTCTCTGTCCTCTTTGTGTCTCTCTATTTAAATTTTAACACCTTAGTCACTTATTTAATTTTAGAGTTAATTAGTGTTAAGTAAGAAGTTAGGTGTCAAAATTTAAGTGAGGGAACACAAGAAGACAGGAAAAATAGGGACAAAGAATCTGGTCTTAGAACGAACAATATACCATCAAACTTCAATAAATGGATTTACACACAATTTGGTACTAAAAGTAAGAATTTTTAGGAATAAAAACAAGAGCCTAAAGGTAAGCATAGGCTAGACAAGAATAATGAACAAATTCTGACTGCCTTGTTGTATTGTTGTCAAACCCTAATGTTCTATTGGTGACCTTATATTGACACCAAAAGATTCCCTACCATAAGATATTGACTGCTCAAAGGAAAAAAAACATACAACTAGATTGGAAGTATTATTGCAAACTATTTATCCCAGTCCATGAGCACATAGCTAGGGGAACTCATGCACTGTGCTAATAAGATGATGAGAAAGTCCTCTCTCTAGATGGGACATATTGGTGTTAAAATACCATCTTATAATAGAAACCCATGTTAATTAGGTAGTTTCTCTATAAATTATACAAGTTTTCAGCTATTTTTTTTGTTGAGGGTGCAACTCCCATCAAGAATAAAGAATATTGGCTATATATGCCATTTTCAAACTCAATGTGATTGCAATATATAGATCACTAATGTGTGAGGAACGTGATTAGGTCAGTTTGCAATAGATAAAAAATAAAAATTAATTAGTAATCTCTTATATTACGTTTAGATTGAAGGAGTAAAATTAATAAAATAATAGAATAAAGAAGGGAATAAAAAGAACAGTGGAATGATGCGTTTTATTAATTCTGACCATAACGAGTCATTCCATACCATTCTCTAAAGAGTAAAATTTACAAATTTTGCATGAATGAAATTTACTCATTCTATTATAATAGAACAATTAAACACTGTAAGACCCCAAATTATTAATAAATGAAATTTAATTTCCTCTATTTATTATTTTGAAATAGTAAGGGTTGATTTGATTAATGTGGTTAGTTATGGGTAAAATGTGCAAATATTTCAAATAAGCAAGTGATAATAAAATACTCATTGTTGTCGGAGAATATTCGTTTAGTCGTGGAATATTCTTGTTGTCGGAGAATATTCATACGACGGCGCAGCCTTGTGTGGGCCCCATAACGGAAAGCAATTGGATGAAGAAAATGACAAGTATAAGTTATTTATAAATAACGGCACAGTTGTTACCGTTAATACTGTTGAAATACTCGGTGGTTAAAACACAGTAATTTGCGTTGTTGAACAGTAGCACACGGTATTGCACCAATTATTGATTCTTACGTAAGAAGGCACTACTCAATAATTGTTACAGTAGTTACTGTTCAGTATTTTATTTTATTGATTCAATAATTGCTGAGTTAATTTTTTTTATATTACTGTTGTTTTAATAATTGTCACTACACAGTATTTTCATTATCGGAGCAATAATTCATATTATCTGAATAATATTATTAGATAACATTATTAACAATGTCTAGAAAGTTCTGTCTAAGGAGAGGTTTGGTCACCTAATTGCGCGCCAGTAAGGATAAATCTTTATTAGAAAGCCCCCTCTTTCCTTGGAACTGTCTGGTTGTCAATATTGTGATTCTGTAATATTATTTGTGAATAATTAATTATTAATTTATATGATGAGAAAAATATTGATTTTATGTGGATATGGATGGAGAAATTTTTTAAAATGACAATTGTTAAAAATTGATATTTTATCTTTCCTGATAAAATAATATTTTATTATATTATTATAATATAATAATGGGGATATTTTTATAATGAATGTGGGATATATGAGTATATGAGGATGAGGAGTATTTTTGTTGCAAAAGTTGTTTAAAACATGTTAAACATGTAAGACCCCAACTTATTATAAATTGAATTTTCCTTTATTCATTATTCTAAATTAATAAGGGTTAATTTGATATAATACTTTGGTTATGGGTGAAATGTGAAAATTTTTAAACAAGTGGTTATAAAATAATCATTATTGTCGGAGAATATTCGTTTGGTCGTGGAAAATTCTTTTTGTCGGGAATATTCGTACGACGGCGCAGTAAATTGTGGGCCCCATAACAGAAAACGGTTGGATGAAAGAAAACGACAAATTTGGGTTTTTATAAATAACGTCGTAAATTGTTATCGTTAACACTGTTGGGTTACCTGGTAGTTAAAATACAGTAATACGCGTGGTTGCACAGTAGCACACGGTATTGCACAGTATTGTTGAATTATTGATTCGTACGTAAGAAGACACTACTCAATAATTGTTACAGTAATTACTGTTCATTATTTTATTGATTCAATAATTGCTGCGTTGATATTTATATTATTATTGTTTCAATAATTGTCACTGCACAGTATTTTCCATTATCAGATCAATAATTCATATTATTTGAATAATATTATCAAATAATATTATTGGAAATGTCTAGAAAGTTCTGTCTAATGAGAGGTTTGGTCACCTAATTGCGCGCCAGTAAGAAGAAATCCTTATTGGAAAGCCCCCTCTTTCCTAGGAACGGCCTGGTTGTCAGTACTGTGATTCTGTAATATTATTTTTGAATAATTAATTATTGATTATTATGATAAAGAAAATATTCATTTTATGTGGATATAGATGGAGAAAATTTTTAATATGACAATTGTTAAAAATTAATATTTTATCTTTTTCTGATAAAATGATTCATTTAAATATATTATTTTAATAATATATTAACGATGATATTTTTACAATGAATGTGGAATATATGAGTATATGGGGAGAAAGAGTATTTTTTTTGCCATTAAATATTTAACACATGTTTTGTGTGTCGGTAGACACAATTCTTGACTGAAAATTGATTATAGACTGTAAAATCACCTGTTTGTGGATTTCGGATATTTTTGTTGGGAATTTGGAAAAACTTTCTTTTACAAAGTTGTAGAGAATTCGATTTCAGGCAGAATGGACATAAAATTCATATTTTTCTGATAAACGGTCTATTTTCTATGAATTGTTGAAGTTTCGGAGAATAAAATAATTTTTATTAAATATGGGTGGGACCCACTTTTTGGTTGGTGGATTAAACATGTGGGCTGTTGAAATTTCAGCATTGAGGGGCTGGTCTTGGTCATTGATAGCATGCGTAGAAGTTTGGTTAATAAAAATAATATTCTATTAATTTAGTCTCCTTTGGCGTTCTAGTATTTTCCTATAAATAGAGGGTTAAGTTAGAATTGAAAATCACACCAGAAACAAAGTTTTCTCTCTTTCTGTCTCTATATTATCGAGCGTATTCTTGTGAGTATACTTTGAGTGTTTCTATACGGTGCGAGTTTCTGTCAGCACTATACCGAAATTCAGTCAGAAGTGCGGTTATTTTGAGGTAAGGGATGTTATTTTCTTCTTAAATAATATTATTTTCTTCAATATCATTATGTATAATTATTGGTGAACTTTTTAATCAAATTTGGAACTTGTTGTGGTGGGGTTACTATTCACGTATACGGCACTATTCATGTATACGACACTATTCACCGAAAAATGAAAATTCTCCTTTTTATCCAAAATGTCTATTATGGTTACTAGCTTTGATTGTATCCATGTTTTGATCTTCATTCTTAAAGTTTGGCTCATAATTATTTATTATGGAGTATTTTTGAATTTGGACAAACTAAAGTACGAATCCTTAATCCTTAATCCTTGTCATTTTGTTTCACTGGATTCATTTCTTTAAAAAATATTTTTCATCATCCTCAGTCCTAAATGATGATACTATTGAATATCTTTGGCCTGTAGTGCAAAGATAAATGATTGCTGATGAATATCTTTGGCCCGTAGTGCAATGATGAACAGGTGTTGAGATGAACATGATCAACCGGTGATATAAATGAATATCTTTGGCCTGTAGTGCAAAGATGATTAAAGATGTATATTGATTGTTGTTACAGGGATAAAATATTGATGATGGACTCTTAAATATTAGAAGATAGTAGAATTCATCCTCTACGTGACTCTTCTAATGGATTGCTGTTTCTGCTGTAGTTGTTGATCTAAAACTTGTTGTCTATTGTATTCTATCAGATTTTTCCCTGTTGAAGACTAACGATAATTTGTTGTATATTATCTTAGTCATAATATTCTTTACTGGGCTAGTTGAGCTCACCCTTTTCCTTTTTGTTCCATTTTTCTTCTTAGGAGGTGAGAACATAGCAGGATCGAGTCGGGGTATGGAGTGAGGTTTCTAGGAAGATGTTTTAGCAGTCCTCACTATTTCTGTAAAATAGTGTTTGAATAATTGTAATGAGGACTTATTTGCGTGTGGATATTGTCTAGAAGACAATATTTGTATTTAAACTCACAGTATGTATTGTCGTATTTCACACGACATTTGTATTATTGAAGTTGTAGTTTGATTTATGTACCATGTATTTGGCGACTCAGAATGGGTGTTGTATACCTGTTTTGGGGGCGTCACAGTTGGTATCAAAGCTTAGGGATATGGTCTCTGGCGTAGATCGGGGAATAGAACTAGGAGGGGAGAGATGAATAAATCCTTTGCTAGTGTGTCCTACTAAGCTTATTTGTTGGTTGGTCATAATATAGGGATATTATGTGATATGTTTAATTAACCCTTGTTTTATGGCAGTATTTAAGAATGGCTGCTGAGAACGTTAACAATGGAGTGTACGAGACTATGGAGAAACCTTTAGTCACAAAACAGGAGAACGTGCAACAGGAAGACAATATTCCTCCTGTAAACAACGTTACCGAGCAAACAATGAATGATGGAATGTTAAGGAGCTTTTTGCAGTTCATGCAAAATCAGACGAGGGAGACTCGTGTGCAAAATACGGGTGGAAATGATGGCAACGCGCGGTCTGTCATAGCTAAGCAGTTTAAGGAGTTGGGACCACCAGATTTCCATGGAAAGCCGTATCCAATCAAGGCAGAAACGTGGGTCAAGCAAATTACCAAGATATTCAATGTCTTGGGGTGCACGGAGGAATAGAAGGTTCCATTCGCCACCTTTATGTTTCGTGGTGAAGCAGATTACTGGTGGGAATCTGTGAAGCGTACCCAACCAGATGCACTCAACATGTCTTGGGAAAGATTTCAGAAACTTTTCAATGACAAGTACTTTCCTGAAAGTATTCGTCATATGAAAGAGGTAGAGTTTATTAGACTCGAACAGAATAACATGACGGTGTCTCAATACAAGGCAAAGTTCGCAGAGTTATCTAGGTTTGCACCTCATTTGGTAGATAATGAGGAACGAATGACGAGGATGTTTCTGAGAGGTTTAAAACCCGAGATTCGGCAATATCTTATCTCTCATAAATTTTCTCTATATTCAGATGTTGTAAACAGGGCTCAGTTATTAGAGCGAGATAGTGAGTATACTCAACCAAGGGACCACAACCAGGGTCAAATCGGGGACAGCAGTCATCAGAACGATGATAACCAGCGAGGAAGGAAGAATACGGAAAAGGCGGTAACCACTCAGGTGGTAATCGTGGACATGATAATAGGAGAAGTGAGTCAAGTGGAAATTTCAGAAAGAGAAGATTCAACAACGACGGGAAGACATCAGCAGCAGCAGCACCAACAACAAATTCTAGGGGAGGAGAACGACCACCAGTTAGATGTTACAAATGCGGGAAGGAGGGACATATCAGCCCAAACTGTCCACAACAATCCAAGGTATGTTACAACTGTGGAAAGGAAGGCCACATCGCTCGAGATTGTACCATAGCAAAACCAAGTTCAGCGGGAGTGGTGATTCCAAGGGCTGTCCCGGATAAGTCGAAGTCAGCGGTTCCTGGAAGAGCGTTTGTCGTGACTGGACAAAATGTGAGGAACCCAAACGAAGTGATCACGGGTAAGCTAATCTTGAATTCTTACGAAGTTTATACCTTACTAGATACCGATTCTACCCATTCTTTTTATCTCTCCTGCTTGTGCTCAACGTTTAAACTTGACTCCGGAGAAATTAGATTTTGATTTATCTGTTGAAACTCCATTGGATGAAACCTTCGTTACATCTACAGTTTATAAATCTTGCATGATCTAAGTTGGCACTATCACATTACCTGTTGATCTTATCTCTTTAAAGATACTTGCTTTTGATGTGATTTTAGAAATTGATTGGTTAACAACTCATCATGCCAAAATTGATTATTTTCGTAAGGTGGTTAGTTTTCATATTCCTAACCAACCTGTCATACGAATTCAAACCACTAAACCACTAAAATCAGTCACCGTCATATCAAGCCACAAAGCAATTCGTTTATTGAAAAATGGATGCCAAGCTTTCTTGGCCCATGTTATGGATTTGAACAGAGACAAGTCAGATTTGGATAATATTTCTATTGTTAAAAAATTTCCTGATGTATTTCCCGAAGAACTTCCCGGTCTACCCCCGGAACGTGAAGTTGAATTCTTTATTGATCTTGAACCGGGTACAAAACCCATTTCTAAAACCCCATATCGAATGGCTCCTATTGAACTTCAGGAGTTAAAAGTCCGACTACAGGAATTGTTAGACATCGGTTTCATTTGTCCTAGTACATCTCCTTGGGGTTCTCCTATTTTATTCGTAAAGAAGAAAGACGGGAGTATGCGACTTTGTATTGACTACCGAGAATTAAACCATGTCACCATCAAGAATAGGTATCCACTACCTCGCATTGATGACCTGTTTGACCAGTTACAAGGAGCACAATTCTTTTCAAAGATCGATCTTCGTTCTGGATATCATCAGCTAAAGATTAAAACTGAGGATATTCCAAAGACTGCCTTCAGGACTCGGTACGGGCATTATGAATTCTTAGTCATGTCTTTTGGATTGACTAATGCTCCTGCTGCTTTCATGGATATGATGAACCGAGTATTCAAGGAATATTTGGATCAATTCGTTGTTGTCTTTATTGATGACATCCTCATCTATACCAAAAGCCGTGAAGATCATGAGCACCATTTGAAGCTAGTACTTCAAAGACTTCGTGAACACAAGCTTTATGCCAAGCTGAAGAAATACGAGTTCTGGCTTGAGGAAGTAGCATTCCTTGGGCACGTGGTGTCAAAACATGGAGTATCTGTGTACCCGGCGAAGATTGAAGCAATACAAAGTTGGGAGCAGCCAAAGTCGGTGACCGAAGTGCGTAGCTTTCTGGGCTTAGCTGGTTATTATCGGTGATTCGTGGAAGGATTTTCTCGAATCACTACTCCGTTAACTCAGTTGACTCGGAAGGATGCAAAATTCGTATGGAGCCGAGGAATGCGAGAAGAGCTTCCAAGAGCTCAAGAGGAGACTCATTTCGGCACCTGTTCTGACAATACCATCTGGTTCGGATTATCCTACTCATGATTTGGAGTTGGCAGCAGTCGTATTCGCGTTGAAGATATGGAGACACTACTTGTACGAGGAGAGAAAGTGGAGATTTATACGGACCATAAAAGCCTCAAATATTTCTTCACCCAAAAAGAACTCAACATGCGGCAACGACGTTGGCTTGAGCTGTTAAAAGATTACGATCACACTATTCAATATCATCCTGGAAAAACGAACGTAGTAGCTGACGCATTGAGTAGAAGATCATATGCGAGTACGAGTGCAATATTGTCAACGCAAAGGCCCATTCTGTATGACTTGCAAAGGATGGAGGTAGAATTAAAGACTCCAAGGACCCATATGATGATGGCGAATATACGAGTAGAACTGACTTTAATTGATAAAGTTAAAGCTGCTCAAGCTACGGACCTGGGGCTGATACAAATGAAGAAGAAAGTGCAAGAAGGTGCTATTCCAGAAGCAAGAATCGATGAAGAAGGAATACTTTGAGTCAACTCTACACTTTGCGTTCCGAATGATTCTGACTTGAAGTATAGAATCATGATGGAGGAAAACAACACCCCATTTGCAATCCATCCTGGGAGTACCAAAATGTATCATGATATTCGACACACATTTTGGTGGAACAATATGAAGAGAGAGATCGCAGAGTTTATCTCGAGGTGTTTAACTTGTCAACGTGTAAAGGCGGAGCATCAAATGCCAAAAGTTCCATTGCAACCACTTGAGATTCCGGAATGGAAGTGGGAACACATTACAATAGATTTCGTTACAGGTCTTCCCAAGT
This sequence comes from Panax japonicus, assembly GCA_020205505.1. Classification (NCBI taxonomy): domain Eukaryota; kingdom Viridiplantae; phylum Streptophyta; class Magnoliopsida; order Apiales; family Araliaceae; genus Panax; species Panax japonicus. The sequence goes on along the minus strand of CM035107.1, from coordinate 74,124,672 downwards.
TTTCTCAAGGTATAAATGCGATTTGGGTTATTGTTGATAGATTAACCAAGTCCGCCCATTTCTTGCCAATACGTGAGACTTATTCCCTTGAACGTCTTGCTCGTATGTACGTGAACGAGATTGTGAGATTGCATGGCATGCCAGTATCTATAGTTTCGAATCGTGACCCAAGATTCACTTCAAGATTTGGGTTAGCTTACAGAAAGCTATGGGCACGGACTTACGATTCAGTTTAGCATATCATCCTCAAACGAACGGATCAGAGAGGACTATTCAAACCCTCGAAGATCTATTAAGAATTTGTGTCCTAGATTTTAAAGGAAGTTGGGATAAGTACTTGCCACTGGTGGAATTCTCCTACAACAACAGTTATCAAGCAAGTATAGGCATGGCTCCATTTGAGGCATTGTATGGATGAAAGTGTCGATCTCCAGTATACTGGGACGAGGTGGGAGAAGCAACGTTGTTGGGACCAGAGTTAGTACGCATGACTACAGAAAAGATTAAAATAATTCAACAACGTATTCACACTTCACAAGATCGACAAAAAAGTTATGCTGATCTTCATCGAAATGACATGGAATTTAATATTGGCGATCATGTATTGTTACTTGTTGCTCCATGGAAGGGAGTTACAAGATTTGGAAAGAGAGGAAAGCTCAATCCAAGATTTGTTGGTCCATTTGAGATTCTTGACCGAATATGAAATGTGGCTTATAAACTCGCATTACCTCCCAGCATGTCTTGTATTCATAATATTTTTCACGTATCTATGCTTCGTAAATATGTGAAAGACCCGAACCACATTATTGCGTTAGAACCAGACGAGATAGCTGAAGATTTAACATACGGGGAGATACTTGTTGAGATTTTGGATAGGAAAGAGCATGTCTTACGCACGAAGGTTATACCACAAGTTAAGGTTTTGTGGAGAAACCATGCAATTGAGGAAATGACATGGGAGTTGGAATCGGGAATGAAAGCGAGGTACCATCACCTGTTCGAAACATCAGGTATGTACGTTAATTTCGAGGACGAAATTTTATAAGGAGGGGAGGTTGTAAGACCCCAACTTATTATAAATTGAATTTTTCTTTATTCATTATTCTAAATTAATAAGGGTTAATTTGATATAATACTTTGGTTATGGGTGAAATGTGAAAATTTTTAAACAAGTGGTTATAAAATAATCATTGTTGTCGGGGAATATTCGTTTGGTAGTAAAAAATTCTTTTTGTCGGGAATATTCGTACGACGGCGCAGTCAATTGTGGGCCCCATAACGGAAAACGTTTGGATGAAAGAAAACGATAAATTTGTGTTTTTATAAATAACGGCATAAATTGTTACCGTTAACACTGTTGGGTTACCTGGTGGTTAAAATACAGTAATAAGCGTGGTTGCACAGTAGCACACGGTATTGCACAGTATTGTTGAATTATTGATTCACACGTAAGAAGACACTACTCAATAATTGTTACAGTAATTACTGTTCATTATTTTATTGATTCAATAATTGCTGCGTTGATATTTATATTATTATTGTTTCAATAATTGTCACTGCACAGTATTTTCTATTATCAGATCAATAATTCATATTATTTGAATAATATTATCAGATAACATTATTGGCAATGTCTAGAAATTTCTGTCTTAAGAGAGGTTTGGTCACTTAATTGCGTGTCAGTAAGGAGAAATCCTTATTGGAAAGCCCCCTCTTTCCTGGGAACGGCCTGGTTGTCAGTACTGTGATTCTGTAATATTATTTTTGAATAATTAATTATTGATGATTATGATAAAGAAAATATTCATTTTATGTGGATAAATATGGAAAAAAAATTAATATGACAATTGTTGAAAATTAATATTTTATCTTTTTCTGATAAAATGATTCATTTAAATATATTATTTTAATAATATATTAATGGTGATATTTTTACAATGAATGTGTGATATATGAGTATATGGGGAGGAACACCAGTACAAAGTACCTAATAGACAACGCTTAATAGACAACGTTTTTTATAAAAACGTTGTGGTATTTTTTTTCACAACGTTTTTAAACAAAACGTTGTAGATATACATGTAAAAACGTTATCTATTTAAAAAGGCATTTTTTTGATTTTAAATAGATAACGTTTTTTTAAAAAAACGTCATCTTTATCAAAAACACGGAGGTCAAAAAAAATCGCGCATAATGAAAACTTGAAATTAAAAAGCCTAAACAGTTCTTTCTCTCTAAAAACATATTCCATCTCAGACTTCTTTCTCTCTACTCCTGAACATGCTACACGAAAACGAAAAATAGGGTTTATAAACGCGATTAACTTTCTCTCTACTATTCAAATGGGCAAAACCAGAGGTGGTCGTCAACCAGTTCAAAGGGAAGAAGGATCGATAGTACGTGGCTCCCAAGGTGGTAGAATCATTGGCTCTCGCTTCGATTCTTTCTTTTCATACGCTTTTGGCTCTTCTGATCTTCCAGTTCTTCGTCCTCATGGCAGTTCATTCTCTATCAAGGTCGAATCTTGCTTTTTCTTACAATGAATCTAGGGTTTTCTTATCGTCTTACACTTTTCTTTAACAAAAAATTGTTTTTCTGACTTGTTTTGTTCAATTTTGTCTATTGCTCAATTTTGCTTACACGCTTTGATTTTTTTCTAATTGTACTTCTTATTGATTGGGTTTGAGTGTTGATTTTGATGGTATGGAACTGTTGATTTTGTCTGTTTACATAATGTTTGATTTTTGTTGTTGTTCTAGACTGGAGACTCACGATTTTAAGGCCATGAGCGTATTCGCTTCACCCAATTAACACAATAGGCCCTCATTTCTTCAGAATAACAATGTTGTCTATAGGTTGTTGAGGTGGATGTGAAAGTTGAAGAACCAGGGGAAAACAATGTTCACAACAATGCATTCTACGCTGAAGAGAAACTGCTAAGATCTGAACTAGAAGCAATGCGTGATTGTAATTCCTTATCTGCCTGACATTGGGTTGTAAGACTTCTTACCCCTTTTTTAAATTTTGACTCTGTTTTACGTCTTGTATGTTTGTGTTTTTATGCATGTTCCCCTTGCAGTATATATTTATAATGCTACTCATATATGCTGTTTTTTTTAATTGGTTTGGAGACTGATATAATTGTTTTTGCAGGTAGTAATAAACAGGGACACCCTGGTCAACCTTCTGGCGAAACACACTGGGAATGTAAGTACCAAGTAAATGACATATTAAAAAAATATTCGTTTTTAATTAGGATAATTGATGGGAGATGAAATAACACTCATTATATGAATTGATATTCTACTAGTCAATAGAAAATGTTGCTGATGTTATGAGAAGACCATTTTATATGGACTCCACAAGAGCTAAAGAATTTGGTGTTATTGATAAGGTACTTTAAGCTATGCTATGCTCTGCATTTTTTATTTTTGATACTTTTCTGGGCTGAGTTATTTTTGATTTAATGATTGGATTGTATTAAAATCCTATTAAAATTTTACTTGATTATGATTTGATTAATTTATTTTTTGTGCTGCAGGTGTTGGTTAAGACTGGTTGAAGAAGAACATTTGATGTGCTTACTTTTGTTGAGAATAAATTTCAACAATCATCTTATGTTTCAATTCTGTTTGCTTTAAGTTTGCATTGCACCCTTTTACTTTATATGACGTTATTATATGTATTCACCTCAATAGTTAGGAGATTAGGCTTTCTTTAGCTGAATAGTTGTCATTCTGTACAAATGCTAGTATACTTTATGCCAATAATCTTGGCAAATACCACTTAAGAAAATATCAACTACTGAAATTAGATTTGACAATAACATTTCCCTAATATTCGGGTATAATAGTTTTTATCTCTTCTTTCCTGTGACAACAGAATCTGGTGGTCATAATCATTGATACGCTAATATCATATACTTGTCTTTCGTACTACTATGCTGGTCATGCTGATCTGTAGATAAATAGCTCGAGTGAGAATTAATTTGTCTAGCCAAATCGTGATATAGCATGTGTTTTCTCTATGTTCTGTTGTTCACTTGAAATTGTATAACAAGTAGTAATTAAAAAAAATGCTAGGATTCTATATTCCAATACTCTTGTCATGAACCACCTAAGAAACAATCAACTTCTGAAATTTAGAGAGGGCATTTCGAGTCCACTTGTATAAAGCCTCATTTAATGTTCATTATCATTGATGCACCAAGTCTTCTACTAGTATGCTGGTCAAGCTGATCTTTTGATAAATTGCTCGGGTGAGAACTGATTTGGCTGGCCAAAGCATGATGTGGCTTGTGTACTCTTCATGCTCTAGCGTTCAATTGAAATGTAAAAAAAAAACTAGTGTTTATTGTCATATCATTACGGATGCTTCATAGAGTTGCTTGTGCTTCATAGTGTTCATTAACATTTTGAAGTTCCAGAGTAATAAAATTTCCTTATGAACTGATGAATACTTCTTGAAAAATGATCCCAGATATGGCTTTCACCCAACATAAGGAGGATATATGTAAGACTACAACAAGCAGGAAGCTGAAGGTACATGCGCTTCAGAGCTTTTTGATACTTAGAAGTCCATTTAGTTGTGCAGGAGGCCGTGGAATAAGAATTTGGTGTTATTGATAAGGTACTTTAAGCTATGCTATGCTCTGCATTTTTTATTTTTGATACTTTTCTGGGCTAAGTTATGCTTTTATGATATTAGTTTTGGTTTTGCTTCAATTTCTGCAAATTTGTGTATAGTGTGAGAAACTAGATATCAGTTTTGGTTTTGGTTTGTGCAGGAGGAAAGGTTACCTTATGCATTCTATATATCAGATCAAGAGCATGTTGTCCAACTTGGCTTATATTTACAGAAAATCAAGGGTTAGTCAAAGTTCTAGAACTACGAAGAAAGTTAGCTGATCCAGCTTCGCTATTTTCAATTGTTTACTGCATTTTTTTGTGTGGCAACTTATTATGGAATAACAAGGTGAAATCTGTATTGGCTTTGAAGATGTTAAAATCATATTCATTTATTGGTATATATTGTGGATGTAGTAATTTGAAATTGTAAACGAATGGTATTATTGGGATGTATTTTGAATGGTTAATACATTTTGGCTTGAAATTTAAATGAGAATTTAGACCTTTTAGCTATATATCATGGCATTAGCATATTGAAGGTGCATTGGTAATATAGGTGAACCACAATATTTTTTTTTATTTTTTTTCCTTTATCTACAACATTTTAAAAATGTTGTATAAATTGGTTAAAAACGTTGTCTTATATACTAAACAACAATATTTTTAACCAAAAAACGTTGTGGAAACGTTTTTCCTAAAAAACGTTGTGTATTATGCTTAACCACAACGTTTTAAAAACGTTGTGTAAGGGTGTCAAATATACACAACGTTTTTTCCGCGTTGTCTATTTACTGTTTTGTAGTAGTGGAAGAGTATTTTTGTGTCATTAAATGTTTAACACATGTTTTGTGTGTCGGTAGACACAATTCTTGACCGAAAATTGATTATAGACTGTAAAATCACCCATTTATGGATTTCGGATATTTTCTGTTGGGAATTTGGAAAAACTTTCTTTTAAAAAGTTGTAGAGAATTCGATTTCAGGCAGAATGGACAAAAAATTTGTATTTTTCTGATAAACGGTCTATTTTCTATGAATTGTTGAAGTTTCGGAGAATAAAATGATTTTTATTAAATATGGGTGGGACCCACTTTTTGGTTGGTGGATTAAACATGTGGGCTGCTGAAATTTTAGCATTGAGGGGCTAGTCTTGGTCATTGATAGCATGCGTAGAAGTTTGATTAATAAAAATAATATTCTATTAATTTAGTCTCCTTTGGCGTTCTAGTATTTTCCTATAAATAGAGGGCTAAGTTAGAATTGAAAATCACACCAGAAACAAAGTTTTCTCTCTTTCTCTCTCTATATTATCGAGCGTATTCTTGTGAATATACTTTGAGTGTTGCTATACGGTGCGAGTTTCTGTCAGCACTATACCAAAATTCAGTTAGAAGTGCGGTTATTTTGAGGTAAGGGATGTTATTTTCTTCTTAAATGATATTATTTTCTTCAATATCATTATTCCGAATTATTGGTGAACTTTTTAATCAAATTTGGAACTTGTTTTGTCGGGGTTACTATTCACGTATACGGCACTATTCATGTATACAACACTATTCACCGAAAAAATGAAAATTCTCCTTTTTGTCCAAAATGTCTATTATGGTTACTAGCTTTGATTGTATCCATGTTTTGATCTTCATTCTTAAAGTTTGGCTCATAATTATTTATTATGGAGTATTTTTGAATTTGGACAAACTAAAGTACGAATCCTTAATCCTTAATGCTTGTCATTTTGTTTCACTAGATTCATTTCTTTAAAAAATATTTTTCATCATCCTCAGTCCTAAATGATGATACTATTGAATATCTTTGGCCCGTAGTGCAATGATGAACAGGTGTTGAGATGAACATGATCAACCGGTGATATAAATGAATATCTTTGGCCTGTAGTGCAAAGATGATTAAAGATGTATATTGATTGTTGTTACAGGGATAAAATATTGATGATGGACTCTTAAATATTAGAAGATAGTAGAATTCATCCTCTACATGACACTTCTAATGGATTGCTGTTTCCGCTGTAGTTGTTGATCTAAAACTTGTTGTCTATTATTTTCTATTAGATTTTTCCCTGTTGAAGACTAACGATAATTTGTTGTATATTATCTTAGTAATAATATTCTTTACTGGGCTAGTTGAGCTCAACCTTTTCCTTTTTGTTCTATTTTTCTTCTCAGGAGATGAAAACATAGCAGGATCGAGTCGGGGTATGGAGTGAGGTTTCTAGAAAGATGTTTTAGCAGCCCTCACTATTTCTGTAAAATAGTGTTTGAATAATTGTAATGAGGACTTATTTGCGTGTGGATATTGTCTAGAAGACAATATTTTTATTTAAACTCACAGTATGTATTGTCGTATTTCACACGATATTTGTATTATTGAAGTTGTAGTTTGCTTTATGTACCATGTATTTGGTGACTCAGAATGGGTGTTGTATACCTGTTTTGGGGGCGTCACAAAACATGTCCGTGGGCCATTTCTTGACTGAAATTTAATTATAGCCTGTAAAATCGACCGTTTATGGATTTCGGTCAATTTCTGTTTAGAATTTGGAAAAAGTTTCTTCTGCAAAGTTGTACAGAATTGAATTTCCTATAAAAACTCGCGAGATTCGAATTTTCTGATAAAAGGGCTATTTATTATGAATTATTGAAGTTTCGAAGTTTCGAAATAATTAAATTTTGAAAGTTTTAAATATTTTTGTTTAGAAAAACGTTTTTGTCATTATGGTGGACTATTTTGGTGTCTGAAATCAAATTCAAAGGTGCACGTATGAATAAGTTTTGAAAATATTATTAATTTATTAAATTTTCTGCTTTGGTGTTCTAAGCATTTTCCTATAAATAGGGTGCTTAGGTTAGAATTGAAAATCACACCAGAAACTAAAGTTTTCTCTCTCTTTCTCCCTCGATATATTGAGCGTATTCTTGTGAGTATTTTAATACTTTGAGTGTTGCTATACGGTGTAAGTTCAAGTCATAGCTTATATCCGGTGTTTCAACTAGAAGTACTGTCTTTTTGAGGTAAGGGATGTTATTTTCTTCTCAAATGATATTATTTCTTCAATATCATTATGCCGAAATATTGGTTGGAACTTTTTATCAAATTTAGAACTTTTTCATGTCGCGGTTACTATTCATGAGTTACTATTCACGAGTTACTATTCATGAGTACTATTCACGAAGCATGATGATGTTTTTTTGTGAAATTTCTATCTTTTGGTGTCAGAGTTACTATTCACGTATACGGCACTATTCACCGAAAAATGAAATTTCTTCTTTTTGTCCAAAATATCTATTCTGGATACTAGCTTTGATTGTATCCATGTTTTGATCATTCTTGAATTTTACCACTCTGGTTATTTATGAAGTATTTTTGAATGAGAATTGTTTAAAGTACGAATCCTTAATATTTGTTCTTTTGCTTCACTGGATTCGTTTTCTTTAAAATATTTTTCTTCATCCTTAGTCCTAAATGATGATATTACTGAATATCTTTGGCCTGTAGTACGAAGATGAATGATTTCTTGATGAATATCTTTGGCCCGTAGTGCAAAGATGAACAGGTGTTGAGATGAACATGACCGACTGATTAATATCTTTGGCCCGTAGTGCAAAGATGAACAGGTGTTTAGATGAACATGACTAACTGATGAATATCTTTGGCCTGTAGTGCAAAGATGAATATTTGATTCCAGATATATATTGATTGATGTTACAGGGATAAAATATCGACGATGAACTTTTAAATTCATATATAGAAGATAGTAGTTTGCATTCTCTACTTAACTCTTCTAATGAATTATTATTTCCGCTGTGAATATTGATTTAAAACTTGTTGTCTTTTGTATTCTATTAGATTTTTCCCTGTTGAAGACTAACGATAATTTGTTTTATATTATCTTAGTCATAATGTTATTTACTTGGCTAGTTGAGCTCACCCTTTTTCTTGTTGTTCTATTTTTCTTCTCAGGAGGCGAGAATGTAGCGAGTACTAGTCGGGGTGTGGAATGATGGTTCTAGAAGTGGTTCTAGTAGTCCTCACTATTCTGTAGAATAGTGTATTAATAATTGTAATAAGGACTTATTTGAGTGTGGATATTGTCTAGATGACAATATTTGTATTTAAACTCACAGTTTTTATATTGTATTAATAAAGTTGTAGTTATTTTTGTACCATGTATTTGGCGACTCGGAATGGGTGATGTATACCTATTTTGGGGGCGTCAAAACACATTTTTCTTCATTCCATAAGAATAAGTTATTTAATTTCTATCTTGATTTTTACAACCCAAAAATGTAACGTTAGAGAATTACTCTCTCCGTTTCAAAATTAGATATACATTTTGACTTTTTAATTAGACTCAATTCGTGAAATCTTAAACTCAAAATTGAAGTAATTTCGTTCATGTTTTGAAAACAAAAAATATGATAATTAGTAGTGTTTTATAGTTAATTTACAATTATTATATTTCTTTATATTAAAACTAAATAATTTTATATTTTATTTTGAATTTTAAAATTTTGTAAATTAATTTTAAAAAATCAAATTATATTTTTAATTTTAAAACAGATGTATTAAAAGATAAAAGTAACTCATGCTTGATGGATCCCTTGTTAGGTTTTGAAACACTGGTTTAATTATGTGGTATATTTGGACTTATTATATATTTATTTATGTGTATATTTGGACTTATTATATATTTATTTATGTAGAGATAAACAACGTTAATGGGGGCTAGCTCCTTGGAGTCAACAAGAATGAAGTAACAGACTTTATTCGAAAAAAAAGTAGAATGAAAATTTATTACTATTTTATTAGCAAAACCAAAAAAAGTGTAGAATAAAAATTTATTATTTAAAATTTTTTATTATTATTTTAGGTAGTCTTAAGTTAAATGTGTACTTACTTTAAATAATTTATTTTTTATAATAATTTGTCTATAATTCCCTTAGTGTATTAAATATCATATTTCTATTCTCTATATATATTTATGAAGTATCATTAGTCATATGCAGAAAACTATACAATTAGATAAGGATAATTTTGTCATTTAATCATCTTTCTTAATATTAGTAAAAAATCATTCATAACTTTTGTTCTGGGATGGGGGAAGCATTTTATTGGCAGCCAATGAAATATATAATATAGTAATTTAAAGAAAAAGAAAGAAAAAAAAAGGAAAATGAATTAAAAATAATATATGGTTATATGGAAAGAAAGTAGGAAGAGATGAGGAATCCATATACAACAAATACTCCCAGACAAAGGAGCTTCAGAAGAGAAAAGCAACCTTTGCTTTACTACCCCAGACCATAAACGAGAGAAAGAGCTAGAGCTTAGGAAATTGCGTGGTTCCTCAACCCCAAACCCGACCCGACCCGTTTCCTCTCTCTCTCTAAAACCCCCTTCTCTCTCTCTCCATTGTTCTGTCTATATTTAGAGGGTAGGCTGGGGTGCAACTCCAACCCCACATCTTCCTTCTTTCTCTCATTAATAAAAAAAGAAATACCCACTAAAATTAGCAAATCAAATTCCCCCTAGCTAGCTTCCCCTTTCTTCTAGTAATCTGACCATGCTAGCTTGTTTTATGCCAATTTAAAAGGCAAGATTTGGTTTGATTTCATTTCATTCCATTTCATTTTTTGAGATAAAGAGCTTGTGGGGCTCAAAATAAAGCTTCTTTTTCATTTATATTAGGACCCCAATTCATCTTCCAAATCTCTTCTGATGATGATGATCTCCACCTAGCTTTACACACACACACACACATACACACACACACACACACACACACACATATATATATATATATGGAGCTTAATTAGCTCATACAATATTAACCCTCTATGGCTCGTTCATCATCTTGCCCGCAGTGATCTTGATTTTAAGGTAATTAGGTGCAACTTAACCTACCTATATATATATAATTTTTTTATGCATACAAATTAATTTGCATACATTGCACACTAAATATACATACATACAATATATATATACATATAAAAATATGCCTGGCTCCCTGTATGCCATTTGTAGAGCCTACCGGGTCATCGATAGCCTCCGTGAATGGCGTATGAGGAGCCAAGCATATATATATATATATATATATATATATATATATATATATATTAATTAAATTTCATTTATATTTACATATTTTATATCACATTTATCCATTTACATTATTCTTTTTACCATGAATATTTTGGTCATTTACACGTTTCTAACCTAAGAGGGGGTACTCTTCCTGTTTAAGGCTTCTTTTCTTTATGTTTTTTCATGATGTGATGTTATATTTGCACTGATGACAGAAGAATGATATGAGGAGTAGTTAGTAGTGGAGTAGTATATAATTATTATATGCTTTGGAAAATGATTCCATCACCCAAAGCTATCAGATTTATGGGAGTGGTTAACATGAAATAAACTTAATGATAAGTTCACTTCATGTCTAATACGGAGTATAGTTTTAATACGCAGGCGGAGAGATCATTTTCCCGTCTGTGTGTCAGCACTGTATTAAGTATGAAGTTCATTTTATAGGAAGTTCACTTTATAAATGATCCCAGATTTACTGTTTATACTAACATCAAATGATCAGAACACGTGTAGTAATGAAACTCAAGTATCATCTGTTAAAACCCCTAATATTCCAGTGATACTACATTTGAAATTCTACATAAAAGTTACAAACCTAGCTACATAGGAGTAGTATATAGGTATGTAGATCTCCCAACAACCTTAGTTAATTACTAGTAATTTTTTACTACTGCGTTAAAATCCCACATAACTCAACCACATTCTACACTGTTTTATTATCTAAAAGCCAAACTCATTAATTAATCTATGTAGAGTAAAATGATAAATAAGCTCCTTCCATTACTATTTGCGCATTGTTGTAGTGTTAAAGTAAGCAAATTTTGTTCTAAAATATTGTGTATATAAAAGAGTAACTTCAGGTCTACATGTTACATTATACATGAGGAAATTAATACAACTATAAACATTAAAAACAGACCCAAAAACAAGATTACAACCTTAGAAGAACTCCACCAAACTAGAAACAAAGCCATGGTTCCAATGCCCATTTGTGACTGTTAGCACCATCTGTCATCTGATATAAATTATGAGAAAATCCCCATCTAAACGCCCTACGCTTAATTAAATATCAACTGCAAAACTCGAGCACATATCCACTCCTTTGAAAATCACTTTATTCCTGGCCTCCCAAATGGTCCATAGAGTATAAGCAATTATATATATAGTTCATTTTATTATAGAATAATGTGTGTGTGTGTGTGTGTGTTATATCAAAGTTTATAAATGGATCACGGTAGCAAAATGCAGTGCATTTATCAATTCCATATAATATAATATAATGTATGTATATATAGTTCATTGTATTAATTTGTCTAATCTAGATGTCCTTTTACTTTTGAATTGTCCAGAAAACTCTATATATAGTCTTATAGACTATAGGCTATAGCTAGCTAGGCATTTGTTACCTGTCATAAGGTAGGAAAGGGTCATATATTCTTGAATTATGGTTGATGTATGTGTCCCTTCTTTTCCCTATAAATTGTCCAGCAAAGCATTTATTTTTTTATGGGCAAATTTAAAAAAGCCTTTTAACTTTTTAATGACGAATTAAAAGAAATTTATTAAAACCTAAATTAATACCCGTGTGACAATTTCAAATATATGAATAGGGACATAGTAGAATTACATAAGATGATTCACAACAGTTTCCTTAATAAGTTCTTTATCCTCAATTTTAATGAATATATCAACAAATCATTAATCAACAATTTTTTTATCCTTATTTAACTCTTGTACTCTAATCTCTATATAAGATTTTACTCCCAGAGTGAGCGAGTCAAAAAACCGTTATCTATATATGCAAAATGACATTTTCACACCCTCATTTAAGTGGACAACTCATCAATGATCGATACACATCTTGACATTATTATCACATGATCTTTTTACTCCCTCCGTCCCAGGATAAAAATCTTGGTGGACTTTTCACGCATATTAAGAAGATGAATAAAATGACAAAATTATCCATAATAATGTCATTAAATATGGAGAGAGAATTAGAATAAGAAAAGTATGAGATATTTAATGCTATGGGTATAATAGAAAAATATGTGTAAAAGTTTGGTTATTAGAGGAAAATGAATATTTAACATAAGACTACCCAAAATAGTAATAAGAACTTTTATCAAGGGACGGAGGGAGTACTACTTTGTTTTAAAATTATAAAATTAATTTTTTAAAAATTAATTTCAAACGTATTCAAATTTAAAATTGATATAAATTTATTTAATTTATGTCCATATAATTATAAATATTATAAAAGTACTATTAATTATAAAATTTATTATTTTCAAAATTTAAATTAAATTAATCATATTAATTTTAAAATTAAAAATATCACAAATTAACTTTTTAAATTTTAATATTGATCTTATATATACATATACAGCTACAATTCATTCAATACTCATTCCTAAATTACTTAAAATTTAAAATAAAATAAAATTTATTTTATAGTTGAATACAATTGATAAATTATACTCTCTTTTTTATAAATGATAAGATTATTATTATTTTTTATAAGTCAATTTGATGTATTCTCAAACTTAATAATTTTGCTAAGAATTATAAAAATAATAAATTTTATAAGTAATTAATAGTATTTTTTTCTAAATAAGTTACAATATGTATTAACTAAATTTATATTAATTTCAAATTTAAAAATATCACTTACTTACTTCAAAAAAAATTAATAAATAAATAGCGATTTTATAATTAAAAACAAGAAGTTGTAATATATTACATCTATCATAAACTCTAACGCATGAAGCCAATACAAAGGTCAAATAGTTACAACGGTCAAAACATGTTTTGACTGTTGGAGCTTTAAAATTTTACTTTAAAATTTCAAATTTTATTATTTAAGGAATCAATATAAGGAATCTATAGGGTACATAGTGAAAAAATTGAATCTCTATCATGCATAATGACCTAATGACACTGTTGAGTAGAGATAGAGATAAAGAAATTATTACGAATGATATCATAAATTTGAAATTGACACTACTAAAACAGTAAGAATACGTGATGAAACTTTGAGAAGATTTTTAAAAATAATCACAAAAAATAATAATTTGTGATAAACTATTTTAACAATCATAAAATAATAATAAATATGATGTCTCTTAGTGATAATTAATTTTGCCATCAATGTATTATAATTGTGATGGTCATGTCAATCACCAAGTTTTTTGACGCAAAATAAATTTTATGTTTGTGATGCTTAAACCATCACTTATGGATATACTCTTTTTGTGATTGCGTTTAATTTATCAGTAATATTGTAATGAAAAAAATAATTAAAACTATATTTTGTGACAGTCATGACAATAATTAAAAAAAATATACTTTTTTGTGACAATTTTTATTTGTAATTACAAAAAAAAAGAGTATTTTGTGATGAAATTTTCAAGGCATCACAAAATAATACTCCCTCCGTCCCAGGATAAAAGTCCTGGTGGACTTTTTACGCATATTAAGAACAGAAATAAAATGACAAAATTGTTCATAATAATGTCATTAAATATGGAGAGAGAATTAAAATAAGAAAAGTATGAGATATTTAATGCTATGTGCATAATATGAAAAAATGTGTAAAAATTTGGTTATTAAAAGAAAGAGGACATTTAACTTAGGACAACCTAAAATAGTAATAAGGACTTTTATCCTGGGACTGAGGGAGTAATATATATGATAGCTCTCAATGATTACTAATATTACAATCATTATAGAGTATTTGTTAACTACCGTTGCAATAACCAAATCTTATATAGACTAATTTTGTTTATTAAGTTAACTCGCATGTGTTTTTTTTTATATTTTCTTTTTAAATTATAATCATGATATCACATTTGGTGTAGAGATAATGTTCTTTATTTAGTTTGTAAATATGGGGAGAGTTCGAATCTTACAAGTCTCATTTGATACCTTAATATAGTGGAATAAATAGTCCGTAAAAAATATATTCACGTACGTTCTTATTTTTTATCTCAATAGTCTTGTGTTTTTTAGTAATGGGTTTGACAATCACAATAGATTATGTGCTAATATGATTGCTTTAATCATCACAAAAGAGTTGCATGATTATTTTTGGGTGATTGTCAAAAATCTTTCGTGATGATTTTTTTAAATTTATGTGATGAATTAAGTCATTACAAATATTCACTTTTTTTGTAGTGTGAAAACTCATAACATTTTTGCTACATGATACAAAATTAAAGTGCAACTTTCAAATTTTGGAATCGTCTCCAGAAAAGCCAGTCCCTAGTTATCTTGTGTTTAATATTATAATGAGAAATTCCCATGTCTAGAAATTGCATAGTGAATAAATTTAAATCCTTAATTAATCTTATATATAGCTAGGTCATTTAAATATACAAATTAGGTAAAAATCATGCGTGAATTTTGTGTGCCAAATATAAATTAGAGTTTATATGTGACTTAAATAATTGAATGGAAAACGAAAAAGTCAAAAATAAATGAACAAGATAGACAATAAATAAACTAAAGGGGAACAACTATATAAGGTTTTGGCCCCCTAGGATTCGGATACCCTTAAGTGGTCCCACATTGTGACAAACTTTGGCAACAACTTCTCCGATTGAACTTGATTTGAATTACTAGAATGAAACAAGGACAAAATCTAGGACACGAACGAAAGAAGAACAAGAAAATCGGGTGAACCCATAGTCACCCTAGGGTTCGGCCACCCTATGGATTGGCCTCCTAGGAGGCATACCTCTTCGTATTCTCGAATGTCATGTCGGACGAGCTTTGAGCGATGCAATGACGGAATAACAAGTTCAAACCAGAAAAAGAGACAAGAAAACTCATGAGAATATGAAAAAAATTCCTTGAATCCTTCATGACAAATTAAAGAAGCTTTTTACTGGATCAAGAATCACGAGAAAATGATAAAAATTGAGAAAGAAAAAGGTCAAGACAAATGAAAGATATCGAATGAGACACGAACTTAAGGTTCAGTCACCAAAGTTTTGCCCTCACCCAAGGGCTTGGCCACCCTAGGGCTATGTTGAAGACCTCTAAAGCATTTCAACGATGAATTCAAGTCATATGGTATATGTTGTTTAATTGAATGAAGAAAGAAGCTTGGACCAACTTGAATTGAGCAATAAGACCTTAAAAATTGATAATTTGAGAGAGGCCTCCATAAGTCCTATGGCAGAAGGCATATATAGGCAACTCATCATGGGAAATGGTTGAGGGATTTGGTTTAACAGCTAGACAGACAAGACGGTTTGGGCATCACTTAGGACATCTAAGGGTATATTTGAAATTTAATCCGAGGTTGCATTTTAGGCACATGACTTAAACATGTTTCAGACACATGATCACTTATCAGCAGAACCTATAAATACACATTTCATTTTAATAGAAATGACTTTTGATTCTCTGACATTCTAAGACAAAAAAAGCTTTCTTGAGCTCTGTTAATAAATATAATGAATACAGAAAATTAGGACCAATGATTGACACGGGTAGTCCTTGTCCTTAAAGGTGTTTATTGCCCCTTACCACTAAGGTTTGCTAAAGGCCACTAACAATATACCTCCAGGATTTATGTCAAAACCTATATATGTTCTAAGTAATAGCAACTCACTTTGAACCTCAATATATGTTGCTGTGTAAAGATGATAGAAGGAAGAAGATGAAGACTATTCAGTTTCGTAACTGAATTGTGAGTTATAAATCATTTATAAAATAAATGATATAATAATCACATATCAGTTTTGCATCTCATAAAACAAAAACTTGTTTAATCATTAATGAAGTTAATTTAATATGGTTCAATGCAAAAAAGAGGCTATTGTCTCCTACCGACGATGCGTATGTCCGCGTCCCGCGAGACGCGGTTCTTTGCATCAGGTCATTGTGACCAACTCCAAGCCTTTCCTTTAATACCACTAGTGAATTAAACTATTCCACATATACTTATAAAGTATTAAATAGTTTTTTTCCTACTCAATGTGAGACTTAAAGAAAATAGTTTTATTAAATAACAATGAACCTTTTCATGTACCCCACTTTGAATACAATTAAAACATAATATATAATTCCTACTTGAATCATATATTACTCTCTATTAATCTCCTTGTAATAGACTATCAAATGCACTTTTAATTTTATATAAATTCAATCAATTAATGGGTCTAAATTAATCTCCAAATTGATCAAAACCCCATGTAAGAAAAGGTGCAATTAACAAGCTCTATCATGTGGTGTCTTAGTGATTGTCGACCAACTCTTCACCTCTCTACAAACCCTTGATCATTTTTCGTATTCTTTGTGTATTTCTCTTTTCTTCAGCCAATTCAAAACTCTAATTGAGCGAGGGAGGATTTTATTGCATATATATATATATATATATATATATATATATATATATATATATATATATATATATATATGAGTTTCATCCACAGCATCCGGTTGTTGGGAGCAACCCATTTTTGGCCAGCCGTAACAGCTTGTACCGGCCCTTATGCAATTTTTTTTTATAAGCCGGTACAAGCTGTTACGGCTGGCCAAAAATGGGTTGCTCCCAACAACCAGTTGCTGTGGATGGAACCCCATATATATATATATATATATATATATATATATATATATATATATATATATATATATATATATATATATATATATATATATATATATACTGCATATCTATCTTTTTCTTTTTCTTTTTCTTTTTCTTTTTCTGTAAATTGTGAAGAAAACCCTAGTTACGGTACGATTACAGGTAAAATGAGAAATTAATACGTACCCATTTTAGAAAATGCATATTAATTTAAACCCCTATTTAATCTTATAGCTAGGCCATTTGTTTAATGTCAGAAGCTAGCGAAAGGTTATGTGCTTATTCTATGGTTGAGAAACACCCATGTTTAGAAAATGCATATTTTATAAGTTTGTTTAAATTAACCCTATATAATCTTATAATAGCTAGCGAGGCCATATGTTTCCATGTCACAAGCTAGGAAAATGCATGTCATATATATGCATGGTTATTCTTGATTAACTATGGCTGATGTTCATTTACTTATCCTACTTTTTGGTTTGGCTGGCTAGCTAGTTTGTCAACTCTATTGAGGAAACTGATCTAATTTATAACATAACATATGATATGTAGCTTGCTAGGTTTTGTATAGAGTCTATATTTACAAGTTCAAGAACAATATATATATATACATGCATATATAGGTAACATTTGGTCATATAATGTCCAAGCACAGATAGAAGAACTGAAGCAGATGCGCTTAGCATCATCTGGCGTAGGCTTAGAGAGTTAGAGTGGCCGGGTTTATTTTTAACATGCATGATCATAATCTTATATTTAATTGATATTATATTCTCTCTCTATATATATATATATATATTGTGGGTGTGTGTGTATAATATGGGCATGGGGGTTTGAAGATGAGAAACATGAATTGTGGATAAAGTAAGATAGTTATCATGATGATAGACGCTGCAGCTGCTGCAGCTGGGGAATCTCATGTGGTACTACAAAGAAAGAAGACTGGACCACTCTATATCTCATATATATATATATATATGAGAACGTATTATATTTAATTAATAAATCTCTGACCGTTCATAAAAAAACAGACCGTTCAAATTTAAATTTTTTATCACTGTCATATGAACTACTCCCTCTGTCCCATAGTTATAGGCTGATTTTTCATTTTGAGATACTCCAATATATAGGCTACTTACTATTTTTTAAATTTAATTGATTAATTGTTTTACTTTTATGCCTTTATAAGAAATATTCAACCATTACACTTTTTTGGAAGAAACAACATTCAATGTCATTATTTTTATCACAACATTTAATGTTGTTGTATTCTCTTTGATTAAAGTAATTTTATGGTTATAGATTTTAATGGTCAGTACACGTCAATCAATGAAGTTGAGAGTATAAGTAAAGAATAATTAACTTATTCATTAATTCCATATTAAGGGGTATATGTGGAAAATTATGTTAAACTAATTTTCTTAAACTATGTGTCAAAAGAAATCAGCTTATAACTATGGGACGGAGGGAGTACTTAATTATTTTTTCTAAATATAAATATTCTAAAATGTGCTTACATAAACAATATCATAAAAATATTAATATATATATATATATATATATATATATATATGTATAAATGTGTGTGTCTAGACTCTAGGTATCTTTATGTTTCATATTGATATACGTACACATGCAGCCTGGTTGGCTAGTAGGGAATATATTATACAGTTAATGCAGGTCAAAAAGGACATGCATGGGTATTAGCAAAGAAATTAAGCTACCTCTATGGACCACCTTCAAGATCTCCTGAATATCATTTGGATTTCTTTTTCTCCTTTCCTTTTCATGTTTATGGGTAAAAGAGAGACTAATTTAAAAGAACATTCCCTGGTTGTTGAGTAGATCTAGCCTGCCTTTGTGTTCAAGATTTTACAGGGAATTCAAAAGGGAAAAAAAGAAAAATTTTAAAGTTTGTCCTGCCTTTTCCTCCATGTATATATTATGCATGCTCTAGCTCTTTCAGTAGCACTTCAGAAAAAAAGAAAAAGAAAAGTAGATTCTATTACTACCCTAAATTTCTGATTGGGAGGAAAGTTGAATAAAGTATATACAGTAGTTCCCTGCTGATATTTACAGTCTTGGTACTTTAATTCTGCTCCATTACTCCAATGCTTCCTTTAATTTCTCTCTTCATTTCAGAACTTTTACTTTTTTTTTTCTTTTTTGTTAAAGTTGACACTTCGTTTACTTAGCTAAATATTTAGATGTTCTCTAAATGTTTTAATTATGTTTGTCTCAATAACTTGAATTATTTAGTACTCTCTTCATTTCAAAATTAAAAATACAATTAAACTTTTAAGGTCAAACGACGACATATTAAATTTTTAAAATTGATATGACTCATAAAAGTTAGAATGAAATAAATTTTATGATTAATAAATTTTATTATATACTATATAATTATTATAATTATATCAACTAAAATTAAATAAATTCATATCAATTTAAAATTTAATATTTTGTCATTTGATCTCAAAAGTCAAATTGTATATCTATCTGTGGAAAGAATGTAATATATGTTAAGGATTTGATTGCCATTTAATAACCCACTGTGTTTGTTCATCATTCTCGCTTTCATATTATCAAATAACATAATCAAGTTAATTGAAATAACAAAAACAAGTAAATTTTTATTCAAATTAAGTGTTGTCAAATTAAATAATTTTTACCTGTAGATGGTTTATTAATTATATAAAGGGGTAATATTTCAACTAGCTAAGTCCTATTGGAGCTCTTATGCTTAGGGATCAGGTTAGAGTGAAGTTAACATTAATTTCATCTTAATAAGTTTATATAGCTTTTCATTATATTAGGTATAGAAAATATTACATTAATTATTGCAATAAAAAATTATACAACTTATCAGTATAATTTTTTCTAACTAGACCATATATTTAATTTCAAGTAAGCATTAATTGTTTAGTTTCTAATATTATCCCAAGTATTAAATATAACTTTAATTTTCTCACTATTTTTTGCCTAATAAATAACACACTTTTTTTAATACAGGGACAATATATGTAATTGATATTATATTTAATGTTATACAATCATTTTCTTATAATACTTGTGCACAACTCTAAAATCACATATATTAAGGACGGATAGGGGAGTATATAAACAGTTGAACAAAATATAAAATAATTGTATTTATATACAATATAACTCACAAAATAAGATTACTAAATAATCTCTTTAATTTATTGAATTGTCGACGAACGGATCCACTTGAGGGGGGCAGTGGGGGTAATTCACCCCACTAAATTTTTAGGGAATCAATTTGTTCTCTCTTCTCAAAAAATGAATGTTTTTGAAAAATAAATGTTCTAATCTAATATCAATATTTAAGTCGGACCACGGTCATTTATTCATAAACACTGTCAAACAAGTGAATTTTATTTCTAAACCAATTTACTTTGAAGTATGGTGGTTGTTAGTCTCGGAAGGTTTAAACCCCCCCCCCTCCCCCCCTCCCCCCTCCCCCCTCCCCCCCCTACCCTATATAATTTACTTAAGAAATTAATGAATATATATCTCAAATTTGTACCCACTCTGATATTTTTTCCAGTTATCTAGCCAAAATGTTAATCCATCTAAGAAAAACTTTTTAAAACATATAGTAATTTTTCTTTTTTATAATTTTACAAATTTAGTAATTGTTTGTGAATTTTTACAATGTTTAAAATGAGACTATCGTGATATTTTTATAACAACATCGATCCATCAAATATGAATGGATGAATGATTATTTAGTAACGTACATTATTGATCATGATATTTTGTAATTATCGAAAATAAGACTATCATGCAACAATTTAAAGTTATGGAGTCTCGAAAAATGTTAGTGTAAATAATATACGAATATTATTTAATTTTGTGATTTATTATATTTTATTTTTATTTTTTAATAAAAAAATTTCTTTAAATAATCCATTGAACCAAGGGGTTGGATCCACCCCTGATTGTTGAGCTAGTGCAAACTCATCTTTTATATTCTAAAATTTTCTTTAGTTGGTACTTTTATTGATCATTATTTGTAGCTACGGTTGTTTTTAAGGTGGTTATTTTTTTCAAATTTGCAGATATTGAAATCGAGCAACTCATTTTTAAGCATCTTTAACTCTTTTTCTTGTGTTTTTGTTTCCAGTTTTTATTCTGGTTGTAAGAAGTTTCTAATTTTATTCTTCTAATTATTAGTACAAATTCATATTTTTCTCAGTCCTGTTTTAATAATTAGGATCTCTTCTATTACACATATTCTCTAATTTCTCTCAATACACAATTAGCAACATAAATATTATATTTAGCGAAAAAATAAAATTCGGTGCAAACAATTAGCAACACAGTAAAATTCTTTGCAAACAATTGTGTGATGAAAGTGTTGTTAAATGTAATATTTGTGTCACTAAATATGTACGTATTGGGAGAAATTGGAGGAGACGTGTAAAGTACAAATTTTACGCATTAAGAAGAACAAAAAAGTAGAGAAAAAATAGTAATCAAAATTCCAAAAATCTCCTTAGTGGTCCCACAAGATTCATAAATTAATAAGTAATTTTACTTTTTTATACTAATGGAGCCCAATAAATGACATTAGGAAAAATGGTCAAAAAAAATCCTGATGTTTACCCAATGTCTCACTTGCACCCTAAACTAATTTTTTTTTCAAAAGTACCCTTAATGTTACATTTTTGGGTTATCCGTGCCCCTGCCATTAAAAAAATAAATGGGGTTAAAATGTGATGACGTGGCAGGCTTAAATATAAAATATATTCTAAATTAAACAATATATATCATTTAATCAAAACAAAAAATACTAAAATTCAAAATAAAAAAGCATAACATATTTACATAATTTAATCAAAATAATAAAATTCAAATTATTTTGTTAACTAATCAAAACAACTAATTAAATAAAATAAGTTGTATAACATATTTACATCATTTAATCAAAATACTTAAATTACTAAAATCATAATACTAAATAATATTTTTAAAATTTAAAACTGGAGTATTATGATTATTTTAGTTATTTTTAATATTAATTTTAAAAATCATATCAATTTAAAAATATTATGATGTAATTTGAATTTTTTAATACATTTTTTAAAATATTATTACATCATCAAATTATAACATATACTGTTATGTATAGATTATTCCATCATCAAATTATTTATATTATTTATAACATATATAAATTATGTATAGATTATTACATCATCAAATTATTATATAGTTTAAAAATTATTTAGTATTATGATTTTAGTAATTTAAAATTTTTATATAAATTAGTATTTAGTATTATGATTTTAGTATTTTAATTATGTAATTTGAATTTTTGTTGTTTTGATTAATTAACAAAATAATTTAAATTTTAGTATTTTTAGTATTTTTAATTTGATTTTTTTAGTATTTTAGTATTTTTTTTAACATTAGTATATTAGTATTTTTTAAATTAGTATTTGATGTAAATATGTTATGTTTTGAATTTTAGTATTTTGATTAAATGATGTAAATATATTATACAACTTATTTTATTTAATTAGTTATTTTGATTAGTTAACAAAATAATTTGAATTTTATTATTTTGAATAAATGATGTAAATATGTTATGCTTTTTTTATTTTTTATTTTAGTATTTTTTGTTTTGATTAAATAATATATATTGTTTTATTTAGAATATATTTTATATTTAAGTCTGCCACATCATCACATTTTAACCTCGTTTGTCTTTTGTTAACGGCAGGGGCACGAATGACCCAAAAATATAACGTTAAGGGTACTTTTGGGAAAAAAATTAGTTTAGGGTGCAAATGAGACATTGCGGTAAACATCAGGGACTTTTTTAACCATTTGCCCAATGACATAATTATCATTCATTTTATATACTTTCTCTCATACTTTTATGTACAAAAAAAATTGTACTTTTAGTCATTCTTTCAAGGACAGAGGGAGTATACCTTTCTATTATATATAGGTCTGACAAAATATGGTTATGTGTTGATTTTGGTTTTCAAAATATCGCTATGGTTCCATTTAAGAACTAAAATTATATTAACCATTTTTAATATGAGTTATATGGGTTGAAACCATATGGTTATGGTTTAAAATCATATTAACCATATTAACCATTTTAAGATGTTTTAACTTTTAAATAAAATTTTTAAAAAATAAAATTAATATATACTATAGATAGAGAGACGGATATAAGGGGTGAAATTTAGGCTCCTTAAGTAATGCTATGAGATATGTTTGTATGAAGAAAAAAAACTTTTGATTTGGATTGGGGTGGGGGTGGGGGTGGGGGTGGGGTGGGGGTGGGGTGGGGTGGGGTGGGTGGGTGGGTGGGTGGGTGGGGGTGGGGGTGGAGGGGGTGCGTGGCATGAGGTGGGGTGGGTCGTTGAGCTTCTTGAATATGTAAATATGGATGGAAAGAACATTTAATTTGAATTTGGAATAAAATATGGGTCGAAAAATGGTTAACCGGGTTGGAACTATATTTATTTTTAAAAATATGGTTCCAAACTTTAACCAACCCAAAAAAATAAAAATAAGGGTCCTTAACACTAATATACAACAATTAGAAAGTATTTATAAAAATAATACATACAAAAATAATTACAAAAATGACGCAATTCACATTAATAAGGAAACCTAAAATTAAGGAGAAATAACTAGCATAATTAATAATTCAAATTTAAATATCTAGGATCTAACCACAAAAACAAAATTAAATTCAAAATAATAATTCAAATTCAAATTTTCATAGGAAAGACGACACAAATTTTGTACTTTAGAGGAGGTAGCGGAGGCAACTTCAGAGGAGGTGGTAGTGGTGGCTTCGGAGGCGGCGGTGAAGGCTATGGAAGAGGTAACAATGGCGGTGGCGACGGTGGCTAAGGTGGTGGTTACAGAGACGGTGGAGGCTGGGGCAGCGGTGGCGGGAGCAATCATTTTCCGGTAATAAAAGGAAATTCTCGAGATACTGCAAAGGAGAAAATCATTATTAATGTCATGGCACCAGAGAGCAATTAGAGTTCATGACATGAGCAGAGATAAAGGCATAAAATTGGTGTCATCATGTAATAAGCTAGTTAGCTACTTAATAATACCACTGGAACACCTTCAGTTCTAGTTTTATAAATAAATTTTGTTTTCTGAATAGGAAAGAGAGAGATAAGAGAGTGATGTGTAATGTAATGTTGATAACCAAACCTTCGTATCAAGGTAACCAAACTTTTATACCAAGGTAACCAAACATTTATACCAAGGTAACCAAACATTTATACTAAGGTAACCTTGAGATGAAAGTTTGGTTACCAACTGCACTATGAAAAAACTACAAATGTGAATTGGTTACCTTGTTATGAAGGCTTGGTTACCTTGGTATGAAGGTTTGGTTACCTTGGTATGGAGGTGTGGATTGGTTACCTTGGTAACCAAACTTTTATACCAAGGTAACCTTGAGATGAAAGTTTGGTTACCAACTGCACTATGAAAAAACTGCAGGTGTGAATTGGTTACCTTGGTATGAAGGTTTGGTTGTCTTGATATGAAGGTTTCGTTACCTTGGTATGGAGGTGTGTATTGGTTATCTTGGTATGACAGTTTGGTTACCTTGGTATGAAGGTTTGGTTACCAACTACACTGTAAAAAAAACTGCAAGTGTGGAGGTAGATTGGTAAACTAGATAATGCAATTTGTGATTTAGTAAATCTAGAAAGAGTATTTAAGGGTAATACACAATGGCATGACATGAAGAACAATAATTCTACAATATTAAAACCCAGATTAACCATTACACAGAGCACTAAATGCAACACCGCCCTAAAATGAACACACAAGCCAGAGGCAGAAGTATCCAATCAGTTTTCTCACACAAGAAAAAGAGTAGTAGAAGAAGAGTCTTCACATTTTCCCATCAAAAAGCTACAGTATCCGGAGACAGAAGTATCCAGAGGCTCAATTCGCTTGAGCATACTGGCAATCACAGAGCATACTGGAATATGGACGAAGGGTTGGTGGGTGGAGCTGTCACCTAATTCTCTCTTAAGTCTTACCCCCTCTCTCTCCTCTAAGCCTACCAAATTGTTTGTTGACTAAAAGAGTGGGATGTATAAAAACCCATGTTAGTACCGGAATTTACATATTCGCAATAGATACGAACAAGAAGAATATTCGAGAGAGTGTAATTAACGGAAAGAGATAAGAGATCGCGATTAAATGATACTCAAATGTATTATTTTTATAAATAAATATGAAAAAATGTATTACTTTTGTAATTATTTTGTGGATGTTTTATTTTTATAATTACTTTTAAATATGTACTATAATATGTAATTAACCCTAAAAATAATTAACCAACTCATTTGGTTTCAGTTAATATGGTTTGACCCGACAGTTAACCAACTATATTGTCAGGTCTAATTATATATAATGTTTAGGATATAATCACACCGTAATAAGAAATCTAAATAATTATAATGTTAGGTAATTAATGTTGGTTTCAAATTTTATTACTATTCATGCACTGATTAATTATTCTTTTTTTTCTTTCTTAATTATTTTATTTTTTAGGGGCGAAGTAAGAAAATATTATTTTTTGTTTAAAAAAATTTCTTCTTAAACGATTTATATAATGGAAAGGAGAGAATATAAAAATAGAACTACAAATTCTTCTACTAAATAAGCTTCAAATTAATTATCTTGAAATTGTCTATTAATTGGACCATAAGGTCTTACGAACTTCAATGATTAGGGGATTGTGGTCCATCCTAATAGGACATACATGCGGACATGGTAAGGACGTGACTAGCACAATCCCCAACTTGTATTCTTCATCTATAGAGTCTGCATGGAGAGGCCATTAATATAAGAACCACAATTCTATTATGTTTTTGAAGCTCTTGCTAATTGATATCTTCTCGTTACATCAGACATAATCATATAAAAATATCAAAAATATATATATAAATATCAATATCATATATATATATATATATATATATATATATATATAATCTGGGAGTCCAGTCAGGACTCTCAGATTTTGTTAAAATGCGGACTCTTTTTTTTGTTTTTTTTAAAACAACTAAACACTGTACAGACATGTTTTGTTATATGTATCCAAATCACACCCGAAACACTGTATTATGAAAAAATTCAAGTTCCATAAAATATTAAAAAATTATTTGTTGTTTTAAAAAAATGCCAAAAAAAAAGGTCCGGACGGTACTAAAATGCGGGAATCCGGACCAGAACCGGACTTGGAAGGATTGAACTAAGAACGAACTAGTTATAACAACGGTTTTCTCCGTCGAATTGAAAGGAGCGAACTAAGAACGAACCAATTATAACAACGGTTTTTCCCGTCGTTATTGTATGACCCCGAAGTTTATGTAATAAAAGTATTTAATTTTTCTATTTAGTAAATAGTTAAATTGATAAAAGTTTAAAGTTAAGGGTGATATATGAAATTTTTTCAAAATACGCAAGTGGTTATAAAATATTCATTGTGTCGGGGAATATTCGTTTGGTCGTGGAATATTCTTTCTGTCGGAGAATATTCGTACGACGGCGTAGCCATTTGTGGGCCCCATAACGGAAAACGGTCGGATGAAGAAATCGACAAGTTTGAGCTTTTATAAATAACGGCGTAATTGTTACCGTTAACACTGTTGGATTACCTGGGGTTAAAATACAGTAATATGTGTGGTTGCACAGTAGCACACGGTTTTGCACAGAATTTTTTGAATTATTGATTCTTACGTAAGAAGGCACTACTCAATAACTGTTACAGTAATTACCGTTAAATATTTTATTGATTCAATAATTGCTGCATTGATATTTTATATTATTGTTGTTTCAATAATTGTCATTGCACAGTATCTCCATTATCAGATCAATAATTTATATTATTTGAATAATATTATTAGATAGCATTATTGGCAATGTCTA
This sequence comes from Panax japonicus, assembly GCA_020205505.1. Taxonomy (NCBI): domain Eukaryota; kingdom Viridiplantae; phylum Streptophyta; class Magnoliopsida; order Apiales; family Araliaceae; genus Panax; species Panax japonicus. The sequence goes on along the minus strand of CM035107.1, from coordinate 74,097,372 downwards.
AGAAAGTTCTGTCTAGGAAAGGAGTTTGGTCACCTAATTGCGCGCCAGTAAGGAGAAATTCTTATCGGAAAGCCCCCTCTTTCCTGGGAACGACCTAGTTGTCATAATTGTGATTCTGTAATATTATTTATGAATAATTAATTATTGATTTATATGATAAGAAAATATTTATTTTATGTGGATATAAAGGATGAATTTATTTATGTGGTTATAAATGAAGGAATTAGTGTTGAGATGTTCTATCAGTATTTTGTCGAATTGGAGGTATTAAAAGATCAAATTGGTGTTCTTAAAGCTCTATTGCGTGAGTTATAATTTTAATCCGACCGTTGGATCATTGTGATTTTTGGATATGTTATACATATATAAGTTGAGTATATATTTACAAATTTTGAACCGTTAAAAATGAACGAATGATTTGTTATGAATTTTAAGAGGTATTAAAAATTATCGGTTTGTGGATTTCAGATATTTTCTGTCTGGAATTTGGAAAAACTTAAAGCTACAAAATTGTAGAGAATTCATTTTCGTGTGGAATGGACATAAAATTCATATTTTTCTGATAAACAGACTATTTTTTATAAATTACTGAAGTTTCGGAAAATAAAATAATTTTTATTAAATTATGGGTGGGACCCACTTTTATTTTTACAACATGTGGGCTGCTATTTCTTTGTTCCAAGATGGCTGGCTATTGAAATTTCAAAGGTTGATGCGTAGGAATAAAGAAAATAAAATAATAATATTTTATTATTTAGTCTCCTTTGGCGTTCTAACATTTTCCTATAAGTAGGTGCTTATGTTATAATTAAAAATCATACCAGAAACATAAGTTTTCTCTCTATATATATTATCGAGCATATTTTTGTGAGTATTTAGATACTTAAAAAGTTGTTATTCAGTACAAGTTTCCTTCGGCTTTACATCCGATATTTTAGTCTGAAATACTGTTCTTTTGAGTTAAGAGATTTTAACAGTTATTATGTTTTTCAGTTTCATAATTTTTCCGACTCTCAAAAATTCTGGAAAAATTTGAAATAATAATGTGATGATTTTTCTAGATTGTGTCAAAAAATGGCGATTTTTGGATGTATATATTAAGAGTTATGAATTTTATGGGAAAAAAACTATTTTAAAAGTAAACCCTTATAACTCCTTGTGGTTAACTCCAAAATTGGTGAAATTTTTATTGGGAGTTCATGTATACAATAAAAGTATACTCTGTAAATTTCGGAATTTTTGGATAAAAGTAAAATTTATGATAAATGTCTAATTATTCGGCAGTTTTGGCCATGTGAAAAATAGTAAATGAATTTTAAAAATTCCGAGAAAAATATATGTTCAATATGTGACTATATTCAACTAAATCTTAGAAAAGAAAATTTGTTTGTACTGATTTGGTATTTTTCATGAAAATGGACTAGGTTTTAGTAAATGAATTAAATATGTTATGTGAGGTAAGAAAATTGGAAAATAGGATTTTACGGCTTGAGAATCCTATATAAGGTATATGCAGATTTTTGATTAGAGTTTTGGTTATTGGTGATAAAATCTTATGAGTTTGGCATTTTAGGATGATTAAATGTATTAATTAGTAAAGTGTAAACAATTAAAATAAATTGTTTATAAGTTTAAGGACTGTTATAATTCTTTCATTATCATTATACTAAAATATTGGTATGAATTTTATTATGGAATTTCTATTTTTTTATGTTGGAGTTACTATTCATAAGTTACTATTCGTGAGTTACTATTCACGAGTTACTATTCATGAGTACTATTCACGACAAAATTAGTTTCTTTTTCTGACCAAATTATCTTTGATTTATGAATCTTACTCTTGAGATTAAATTTATATGTTGATTATATTATTTTTATTATCATATATAATATTTTTATAACCCTAATGATGATAATTTTCTTTGACTTAAGTGTAAAGATGGGTAGATTATTGGTATGATCGTGACTATGGGTTCTCTTTGGCCAGTAGTGCAAAGTTGAATTGTTGACTGGTATGATTATGACCATTGAATTTATAATTGAATATAATTAGCTTAAGTACAAATGTGAATTGATCAACATGGTTATAATTATTGTTTATATAAATTCTGAAATGATTATGTATTTTTTTGAGATATTAATATCTTTGGCCCGTAGTGCAAAAATGACCTATTATTGAATATCTTTGGCCTGTAGTGCAAAGATGACCTGTTGTTGAATATCTTTGGCCTGTAGTGGAAAGACGAACTGTTAATGAATATCTTTGGCCTGTAATGCAAAGATGAATTTATTAGTATGATTATGAACAGGAACTGTGATTTGGTATAACCATGATCTTTGATGTTTCAGGTAAAGACATGTGATGTAAATTATCTTCGTCCTGGATGAGACAAGAAATTTGGAACCACAAATATGATTATGAGTTATTCATATGATTGTGGACAGGAACTGTTGATTGATGTTACAGGGATAGAATATTGTTGGTGGACTTTTAATATGGAGAAGATAATAGACTTTATGGTCTATTTGACTCTTTTAATGGATTGTTCGTTCCACTGTAACTATGGTTAAAAAGTTTTATCGTCTACCATATGTTCTAAATCTTTGATTTATTACCGACGAAGGCTATTGATAATTTAATTATCTTTAGTCGTGATATTCTTTACTGGGCTATTTGTGCTCACCATTTTACTTCACAATTCCTTTCAGGTAATAAGAGTGTAGCTGGGTCGAGCGGGGATAACAGGGGAATAGAACGGTGGTCTCTAGCTGTAGAGGTTCTCCCTAAACATTATATAAAAGTGTGTTGTATTTTATACATCATTTAGTAGTTATATTTGGTGAATCAAATAGGGTGAGCCAAACCCAATGTTGAAAGGGTATTTTGCCACTATCATACAAGATATCTGATGACATACAACCTCGTGTTATCATAAGATAGGGTTGTGCACATCCACTTACTGAGTATATCTACGAGCACTACCTATATAATCTTGGAGTTTGGTTGGAGTATAATTCTCAATTAGAGACAGTGGAGATAGTTATATGTCAAGAGAAGACGCACTGTGACCCCCCCAAAATAGGTCCAATCCACCCAACCTATTTTGAGCCGCCAAATACATGGTACATAAAACAACTACCACTTTATTACTAAAATTGTAGTGCAAAATACAACAACTGTGACGCCCCCAAAATTAGGTATACATCACCCATCTTGAGTCGCCAGATACATGGTACAGAATTCATATACAACTTACTAATACAACTGTCGTGTACAATACGACAAAACATAACTGTGAGTTTGAATACAATTATTGTCTACTAGAGATCATACAAACTCAAAAGGTGTCCTCAATACAATTATTGTCACACTATTTAACAGAATAGTGAGGACTACTAATACTATTCTCTGGTCCATCACTCCGTTCCCCGACTCGTCCCAGCTATATTCTCATTTCCTGAAGAGAACAGTGAAAGAAAGGGTGAGCTCAACTAGCCCAGTAATAAATATTATGACTAAGATAATGAAGAGTAAATTATCATTAGCCTTCAACAGTGTTAAACTGATAAAATACAATAAACATCAAGTTTAACTACAGCGGAACCAGCAATCCATTAAAAGAGTCAATTAGAAAATAAAATCTACTATCTTTTATGATTTAAAAGGTTTTTCATCATCGTTATAGCTGAGACTCAGCTTAATAAATGTTCCACATCATCGAATCACCCCCGCACTACGACCAAGGATATTCTTTAGTATCACGACCACAATTATTCATGCACTACGGCCAAGAATATTTGTGTATTCATTAATGGTCATGATCATGCCAACAACTGTCCATCAATGCACTACGGGCCAATGTGGATTTTTAATTTTTACATCATTTGTAATATTACGGTCATGATTACACCGAATAATCCCTGGTTATAATCATACCAATTCCATCTATGCACTACAGGCCACAGATGACTTTCAACAAAATATAAACATGAGGATGATGACAATGATATAAAAATTCAATAAAACAAGTTCAAGAATTATTTTATCCAGGAATTATTAACGTCCAAATTTGTCAACACGATACTGTTTTGTGGTGTAAAATTCAAGAATGATCAGAAGAAGATTTCCATGAAAGGATACTGGATGAAGCGCAAATATCAAGGATATTCCACTAATTTCATGGAGTATAGAAGTCAAAGTTTTAACCAACTGAGTATAATAAAGAATGAGATAACAAAAGAAATCACCATGCATGCGATAGACCGCACAAGCAGGTTATTCCAACAGAATAATAAATAACGGAACCAGGTCCGGCGTAAAACGCACAGACAGGATATTCCAACAGAATAATAAAGAATAGAACCAGGTCCGGTGTAAAACACACAAACACGATATTCCAACAGAATAATAAAGAATGGAACCAGGTCCGGTGTAAAACACATAGACAGGATATTCCAACAGAATAATAAAGAATGGAACCAGGTCCGGCGTATAGCACAGACAGGATATTTCGACAGAAATGTAAAGACAGAATAGTAAATGGATGTCACCAAGTATAGGGTATTCCGCGTATACCGGTTATTCCAACAGAATAATAATGAATGGAATAACATAAGGATTTCACCAAGTATAGGGTGTACCGCGTATACAGGTCATGTATAGGGTATGCCACTTTTACAGGTTATTCCAACAGAATAACAAAGAATGGAATAACATAAGTTCTCTTCAAGAAGAAAGAATAACACCCCTTACTTTATTTAGGAGATTGAATACTGCAGCAGTGTAATAACCGAATACTCTTCTTCTTTCTCTCTTATTCTCTCTATACTTTCTCTCTCTATAGCTTGAGCGAATTCGTGAAAAATAATGAAGCCCTAGGCCTCTATTTATAGAAGATTTATTACTATTTACGAAAGTATTTACTATTTACGAAGGTAATTACTATTTACGAAGGCAATTACTATTTACGAAGGTAATTACTATTTACGAAGGTAATTACTATTGACGAAGATAATTACTATTTACGAAGGTAATTACTATTTATGAAGGTAATTACTATTTACGAAGGTAATTACTATTTACGAAGGTAATTACTATTTACGAAGGTAATTACTATTTATGAAAAAGACTCTTAGATGATGACATATGGCCCCCCATAAATAATTCAACTTACCACAAACGTCTAATAATAGACTCTTTATATACATCAAGGATTGAATAAAAATTACCAAAAATCATTTTATTTTTAATCAACACATATTTAATCTTTCAACAATTATTAATCATTTATAACTTGTCGTCTCAATTATTGTTTAAATAATATAACATATTATACAGATGATACTGTGACAATAATTGAATCAATAATATAAGAGATATGATGCGGCAATTACTGTAGCAATAATTGAGTATAGCTGAGTGACTTCTCACGTAAGCATCAATAATCAATACCGTGTGATACTATGCAACAACGCGTATTACTGTACTTTTAATACCGAGTAGTTCAACAGTTTTAACGGTATCACCTCCGCCGTTTATTTTATAGAAAGCTAATTTTTTCATTTTCTAACTACGACAATACTTCCGTTGTGGGGTCCACCAATGATTGTGCCGTCGTACGAATATTCCCCAACAAAAAGAATATTCCCCGACCAAACGAATATTTTATAACAACTTGCGTACTTTGCAAAATTTATAAATATTACCCACAACTATAACATTATATCAAATTTATTCCATAATATTCAAAAATAATAATTATGAAAATTCATCTTTATTTATAAAAACTGGGGTCTTACAACCTCCCCTTCTTATGAAATTTCGCCCTCGAAATTAGGGTACGTACCTGGTATGTCAAAGAGGTAAGGATACCTTGATTTCATTTCAGATTCTAACTCCCAAGTCATTTCCTCAACATCGTGGTTTCTCCACAAAACTTTGACTTGAGGTATAACCTTGGAGCGTAGAATATGTTCCTTCTTATCCAAGATTTGAACAGGAATCTCTTCATACGTCAAATCTTCCGCTATTTCGTCCGGTTCTAACTCAATAATGTGGTTCAGGTCTTTCACATATTTTCGTAACATGGATATGTGAAAAACGTTATGAACACGAGACATACTTGGCGGTAAAGTGAGTCTATAGGCCACAGTTCCTACTCGATCGAGGATTAAAAATGGACCGATGAATCGAGGATTGAGTTTTCCTCTCTTTCAAAATCTTGTAACTCCTTTCCATGGAGTAACACGTAACAACACATGATCTCCTATATTAAATTCCACGTCATTTCGATGAAGATCAACATAACTCTTTTGTCGACTTTGTGAGGTTTTTATACGTTGTCGGATCATTTGAATCTTTTTCGTAGTCATACGTACCAACTCCGATCCCAACAACGTTGCTTCACCCACCTCATCCCAGCATACTGGAGAGCGACACTTTCTTCCATACAACGCTTCGAATGGAGCCATGCCAATACTTGCTTGATAACTATTGTTATAGGAAAACTCCACCAATGGTAAGAACTTGTCCCAACTTCCCTTGAAATCAAGGACACAGAGTCTTAATAGATCTTCAAGAGTTTGAATAGTCTTCTCCGACTGTCCGTCCGTCTGAGGATGATATGCCGAGCTAAATCGCAAGTCTGTGCCCATAGCTTTTTGCAAACTAACCCAAAATCGTGAAGTAAATCTTGGGTCTCGATCAGAAACTATGGATACCGGCATACCATGCAGTCTTACAATCTCGTTTATGTACATACGAGCAAGACGTTCAAGTGTATAAGTTTCTCGTATCGGTAAGAAATGAGCAGACTTGGTCAATCTATCAACAATAACCCAAATCGCATCTATGCCTTGAGAAACCTTAGGAAGACCGGTAACGAAATCCATGGTAATGTGCTCCCATTTCCATTCTGGAATTTCAAGTGGTTGCAATGGACCTTTTGGTACTTGATGCTCCGCTTTAACTCGTTGACAAGTTAGACACCTTGAGATAAACAACACTATCTCTCTCTTCATATTACTCCACCAAAATGTATGACAAATATCATGATACATTTTGGTACTCCCAGGATGGATTGCAAACAGTGTATTGTGCGCCTCCATCATGATTTTATACTTTAAATCAGGGTCGTTAGGAACACAAAGTCTGGAGTTGACTCGAAGTATTCCCTCTTCATCGATTCTTACTTCCGGCATAGCACCTTCTTGCACTTTCTTCTTCATACGCATCAGCTCCAGGTCTGTAGCTTGAGCAGCTTTAACTTTATCGATTAAAGTCGGTTCTACTCGTATATTCGCCATCGTCACATGCGTCCCTGGAGTCTTTAACTCTATCCCCATCCTTTGCAAGTCACACAAAATGGGCCCTTGCGTTGACAATATCGCACTCGTACTTGCATGTGATCTTCTACTCAATGCGTCAGCTACCACGTTTGTTTTTCCAGGATGGTATTGGATGGTATGATCATAATCTTTCAACATTTCAAGCCAACGTCGTTGTCGCATGTTGAGTTCCTTTTGAGTGAAGAAATATTTGAGGCTTTTATGATCCGTAAAGATCTCCACTTTCTCCCCATACAAGTAATGCCTCCAAATTTTAAGTGCAAAGACAACAGCTGCCAACTCTAGATCATGAGTAGGATAATTCTTCTCATATTCTTTGATTTGTCGCGAGGCATAGGCTATGACTTTTCCATGTTGCATGAGAACACATCCCAGCCCATTGCCCGAAGCATCACTGTAGATGACAAATCCCTCCGAGCCAGACGGTATTGTCAGAACAGGTGCTGAAATGAGTCTCCTCTTGAGTTCTTGAAAATTCTTCTCACATTCTTCGCTCCAACCGAACTTTCTATCTTTCCGAGTCAGCTGAGTCAATGGAGTAGTAATTCGAGAAAATCCTTCCACGAATCTTCGATAATAACCAGCTAAACCGAGAAAGCTACGTACTTCGGTCACTGATTTAGGTTGCTCCCAGCTTTGAATAGCTTCAATCTTTGCTGGGTCAACAGATATTCCACGACTTGATACCACGTGCCCAAGGAATGCTACTTCCTCAAGCCAGAACTCGCATTTCTTCAACTTGGCATAAAGCTTATATTCACGAAGCTTTTGGAGTGTCAGCCTCAAGTGTTGCTCATGATCTTCACGGCTTTTGGAATAAATAAGGATGTCATCAATAAAGACGACCACAAAATGATCCAAATATTCCTTGAATACTCGGTTCATCATATCCATGAAGGCAGCAGGAGCATTAGTCAATCCAAAGGACATGACTAAGAATTCATAATGCCCGTACCGAGTTCTGAAAGCCGTCTTTGGAATGTCATCGGTTCTAATCTTCAATTGGTGATACCCGGAACGAAGATCGATCTTTGAAAAGAATTTGGCTCCTTGCAACTGGTCAAATAGATCATCAATTCGTGGCAATGAATACCTATTTTTGATGGTGACATGATTCAACTCCCGATAATCAATACAAAGTCGCATACTCCCATCTTTCTTCTTCACGAATATAACAGGAGCACCCCAAGGAGAAGTACTAGGACGAATAAAGCCAATGTCTAACAATTCCTGCAGTTGGGTTTTTAACTCCTGAAGTTCAATAGGAGTCATTCGATATGGGGCTTTAGAAATGGGTTTTGTACCGGGTTCAAGGTCGATACAAAATTCAATCTCACGCTCTGGGGGTAAACCAGGAAGTTCTTCAGGGAATACGTCAGGAAATTCATTAACAATAGAAATATCGTTCAAAACTGATGTATTTTTGTTTAAATCTGTGACATGAGCTAAGAAAGCTTGACATCCGTTTTTCAATAAACGAATAGCTTTATGGCTTGAGATGACCGTGATTGATTTTAATGGTTTGGTCGCTTGAATTCGCATAATAGGTTGATTAGGAATATGAAAGCTAACAACCTTATGGAAACAATCAATTTTTGCATGATGAGTAGTTAACCAATCAATCCCTAGAATCACGTCAAATGCAAGTATTTTCAATGAAATAAGATCTACAGGTAATGTGAGGGTACCGATTTGAACCAAACAAGACTTATAAACAGTGGATGTAATGAAGGTTTCTCCCAACGGAGTTTCCACAGATAAGTCAAAGTCCAATTTCTTCGGAGTCAAATTTAATCGATGAGCGCAAGTAGGAGAAATAAAAGAATGGGTAGAACCGGTATCAAATAAAGTATAGACTTCGTTAGAGTTTATGATAAGCTTACCCGTGATGAACTCATTCGGGTTCCTTGCTTTCTAGGAGGTCACAACAAACGCTCTCCCTTGCACTACCGGCTTTGACCTTTCTGGGACGGCCTTTGGTGCCTCCACCCTAGCTGAATTTATCTTTGGTAAACGAAAAAATCGGGCCAAGTGACCTTCTCTTCCACAATTATAACATGCTTTGGACGGTATCGCGCAATTTGGACTGATGTGTCCCTCTCCTCCGCATTTGAAGCATATGATAGGTGGTCTTTCTCCTTCCTTAACAACGGGTACGGGTGCTGACGTCTTTCCATCATTGTTGAATCTCCTCTTTTTGAAATGTCCATTCTTATTGTTTTGGCCCTGATTACCACCGAAGTGGTAACCACTTCTGGCCTGCTGATTCCCTCCACGCTTGTTGTCACCGCTTCGATGACCATTCTCGCTGGTATTATAATTTTGTCGGCTGCTCTCTTTTAGTTGAGTTGACTCGTTATCGCGCTCCACTAACTGAGCCCTATTTACAACATCTGAATATAAACACAATTTATGAGAAATAAGATGTTGACGTATCTCCGGCTTCAAACCTCTTAAAAATATTCGCGCCATTCTCTCTTCATTATCCACCAAATGGGACGCAAACCGTGATAACTCTGCAAATTTTGCCTCGTATTGCGACACGATCATATTATTTTGTTCCAACTTAATAAACCCCACCTCCTTCATGTGGCGAATACTTTCGGGAAAGTATTTGTCATTGAACAGCTCCTAGAACTTCTCCCAAGATATCTTCAGTACAGCAGGTTGAGTACGTTTTACTGATTCCCACCAGTAATCTGCCTCTCCGCGCAACATAAAGGTGGCAAAGGGAACCTTTTGCTCCTCGGAGCATCCCAAGACATCAAATATCTTGGTCATCTTCTTTATCCATGTTTCCGCCATAAGTGGTTTTGGCTCTCCCTTAAACTCTGGTGGTCCCAGCTCCTTGAACTGTTTAGCGGTGACCGCCCGAGAGTTTCCCGCGTTTCCATCTACGTTTTGGACAAGAGTTGCTCTCGCCTGCTGCTGCATGAATTGCATAAAACCTCTGAACATTTGATCATTCGTCATTTGGTCAGTGTTGTTGTTTGCATGAGGATTTTCGCCTTCCTGATGCACATTATCCTGATTATTGATATGTGGTGAATCAACGATCGCCTGTGCTCCATTGTCATTCTCAATATTCTCAGATGTCATTTTCAGATACTGCCACAAAACAAAAGGTTAATTGACATGTAACATATTATCCCTATATTCTGACCGACCAATAAAATAGCACATAAACTTAGGTAGGTCATACTAGCGAAGGAATTCCCTGTCTCTCCCCTCCTAGTACTATTCTCACATCTTAGCCAGGGATCATATCCCTAAGCTCTGATACCAACTGTGACGCCCCCAAAATTAGGTATACATCACCCATCTTGAGTCGCCAGATACATGGTACAGAATTCAAATACAACTTACTAATACAACTGTCGTGTACAATACGACAAAACATAACTGTGAGTTTGAATACAATTATTGTCTACTAGAGATCATACAAACTCAAAAGGTGTCCTCAATACAATTATTGTCACACTATTTAACAGAATAGTGAGGACTACTAATACTATTCTCTGGTCCATCACTCCGTTCCCCGACTCGTCCCAGCTATATTCTCATTTCCTGAAGAGAACATTGAAAGAAAGGGTGAGCTCAACTAGCCCAGTAATAAATATTATGATTAAGATAATGCAGAATAAATTATCATTAGCCTTCAACAGTGTTAAACTGATAAAATACAATAAACATCAAGTTTAACTACAGCGGAACCAGCAATCCATTAAAAGAGTCAAGTAGAAAATAAAATCTACTATCTTTTATGATTTAAAAGGTTTTTCATCATCGTTATAGCTGAGACTCAGCTTAATAAATGTTCCACATCATCGAATCACCCCCGCACTACGGCCAAGGATATTCTTTAGTATCACGACCACAATTATTCATGCACTACGGCCAAGAATATTTGTGTATTCATTAATGGTCATGATCATGCCAACAACTGTCCATCAATGCACTACGGGCCAATGAGGATTTTTAATTTTTACATCATTTATAATATTACGGTCATGATTACACCGAATAATCCCTGGTCATAATCATACCAAGTCCATCTATGCACTACAGGTCACAGATGACTTTCAACAAAATATAAACATGAGGATGATGACAATGATATAAAAATTCAATAAAACAAGTTCAAGAATATTAGTATGATCGTGACTATGGGTTCTCTTTGGCCAGTAGTGCAAAGTTGAATTGTTGACTAGTATGATTATGACCATTGAATTTATAATTGAATATAATTAGCTTAAGTACAAAGGTGAATTGATCAACATGGTTATAATTATTGTTTATATAAATTCTGAAATGATTATGTATTTTATTGAGATATTAATATCTTTGGCCCATAGTGCAAAAATGACCTATTATTGAATATCTTTGGCCTGTAGTGCAAAGATGACCTGTTGTTGAATATCTTTGGCCTGTAGTGGAAAGACGAACTGTTAATGAATATCTTTGGCCTGTAATGCAAAGATGAATTTATTAGTATGATTATGAACAGGAACTGTGATTTGGTATAACCATGATCTTTGATGTTTCAGGTAAAGACATGTGATGTAAATTATCTTCGTCCTGGATGAGACAAGAAATTTGAAACCACAAATATGATTATGAGTTATTCATATGATTGTGGATAGAAACTGTTGATTGATGTTACAGGGATAGAATATTGTTGGTGGACTTTTAATATGGAGAAGATAATAGAGTTTATGGTCTATTTAACTCTTTTAATGGATTTCTCGTTCCACTGTAACTATGGTTAAAAAGTTTTATCGTCTACCATATGTTCTAAATCTTTGATTTATTACCGACGAAGGCTATTGATAATTTAATTATCTTTAGTCGTGATATTCTTTACTGGGCTATTTGTGCTCACCATTTTACTTCACAATTCCTTTCAGGTAATAAGAGTGTAGCTGGGTCGAGCGGGGATAACAGGGGAATCGAACGGTGGTCTCTAGCTGTAGAGGTTCTCCCTAAACATTATATAAAAGTGTGTTGTATTTTATACATCATTTAGTAGTTATATTTGGTGAATCAAATAGGGTGAGCCAAACCCAATGTTGGAAGGGTATTTTGCCACTATCATACAAGATATCTGATGACATACAACCTCGTGTTATCATAAGATAGGGTTGTGCACATCCACTTACTGAGTATATCTACGAGCACTACCTATATAATCTTGGAGTTTGGTTGGAGTATAATTCTCAATTAGAGACAGTGGAGATAGTTATATGTCAAGAGAAGACGCACCGTGACCCCCCCCAAAATAGGTCCAATCCACCCAACCTATTTTGAGCCGCCAAATACATGGTACATAAAACAACTACCACTTTATTACTAAAATTGTAGTGCAAAATACAACAACTGTGACGCCCCCAAAATTAGGTATACATCACCCATCTTGAGTCGCCAGATACATGGTACAGAATTCAAATACAACTTACTAATACAACTGTCGTGTACAATACGACAAAACATAACTGTGAGTTTGAATACAATTATTGTCTACTAGAGATCATACAAACTCAAAAGGTGTCCTCAATACAATTATTGTCACACTATTTAACAGAATAGTGAGGACTACTAATATTATTCTCTGGTCCATCACTCCGTTCCCCGACTCGTCCCAACTATATTCTCATTTTCTGAAGAGAACAGTGAAAGAAAGGGTGAGCTCAACTAGCCCAGTAATAAATATTATGACTAAGAAAATGAAGAGTAAATTATCATTAGCCTTCAACAGTGTTAAACTGATAAAATACAATAAACATCAAGTTTAACTACAGCGGAACCAGCAATCCATTAAAAGAGTCAAGTAGAAAATAAAATCTACTATCTTTTATGATTTAAAAGGTTTTTCATCATCGTTATAGCTGAGACTCAGCTTAATAAATGTTCCACATCATCGAATCACCCCCGCACTACGGCCAAGGATATTCTTTAGTATCACGACCACAATTATTCATGCACTACGGCCAAGAATATTTGTGTATTCATTAATGGTCATGATCATGCCAACAACTGTCCATCAATGCACTACGGGCCAATGTGGATTTTTAATTTTTACATCATTTATAATATTACGGTCATGATTACACCGAATAATCCCTGGTCATAATCATACCAAGTCCATCTATGCACTACAGGCCACAGATGACTTTCAACAAAATATAAACATGAGGATGATGACAATGATATAAAAATTCAATAAAACAAGTTCAAGAATATTGGTATGATCGTGACTATGGGTTCTCTTTGGCCAGTAGTGCAAAGTTGAATTGTTGACTGGTATGATTATGACCATTGAATTTATAATTGAATATAATTAGCTTAAGTACAAAGGTGAATTGATAAACATGGTTATAATTATTGTTTATATAAATTCTGAAATGATTATGTATTTTTTTGAGATATTAATATCTTTGTCCCGTAGTGCAAAAATGACCTATTATTGAATATCTTTGGCCTGTAGTGCAAAGATGACCTGTTGTTGAATATCTTTGGCCTGTAGTGGAAAGACGAACTGTTAATGAATATCTTTGGCCTGTAATGCAAAGATGAATTTATTAGTATGATTATGAACAGGAACTGTGATTTGGTATAACCATGATCTTTGATGTTTCAGGTAAAGACATGTGATGTAAATTATCTTCGTCCTGATGAGACAAGAAATTTGGAACCACAAATATGATTATGAGTTATTCATATGATTGTGGACAGGAACTGTTGATTGATGTTACAGGGATAGAATATTGTTGGTGGACTTTTAATATGGAGAAGATAATAGACTTTATGGTCTATTTGACTCTTTTAATGGATTTCTCGTTCCACTGTAACTATGGTTAAAAAGTTTTATCGTCTACCATATGTTCTAAATCTTTGATTTATTACCGACGAAGGCTATTGATAATTTAATTATCTTTAGTCGTGATATTCTTTACTGGGCTATTTGTGCTCACCATTTTACTTCACAATTCCTTTCAGGTAATAAGAGTGTAGCTGGGTCGAGCGGGGATAACAGGGGAATCGAACGGTGGTCTCTAGCTGTAGAGGTTCTCCCTAAACAGTATATAAAAGTGTGTTGTATTTTATACATCATTTAGTAGTTATATTTGGTGAATCAAATAGGGTGAGCCAAACCCAATGTTGAAAGGGTATTTTGCCACTATCATACAAGATATCTGATGACATACAACCTCGTGTTATCATAAGATAGGGTTGTGCACATCCACTTACTGAGTATATCTACGAGCACTACCTATATAATCTTGGAGTTTGGTTGGAGTATAATTCTCAATTAGAGACAGTGGAGATAGTTATATGTCAAGAGAAGACGCACTGTGACCCCCCCAAAATAGGTCCAATCCACCCAACCTATTTTGAGCCGCCAAATACATGGTACATAAAACAACTACCACTTTATTACTAAAATTGTAGTGCAAAATACAACAACTGTGACGCCCCCAAAATTAGGTATACATCACCCATCTTGAGTAGCCAGATACATGGTACAGAATTCAAATACAACTTACTAATACAACTGTCGTATACAATACGACAAAACATAACTGTGAGTTTGAATACAATTATTGTCTACTAGAGATCATACAAACTCAAAAGGTGTCCTCAATACAATTATTGTCACACTATTTAACAAAATAGTGAGGACTACTAATATTATTCTCTGGTCCATCACTCCGTTCCCCGACTCGTCCCAGCTATATTCTCATTTCCTGAAGAGAACATTGAAAGAAAGGGTGAGCTCAACTAGCCCAGTAATAAATATTATGACTAAGATAATGCAGAATAAATTATCATTAGCCTTCAACAGTGTTAAACTGATAAAATACAATAAACATCAAGTTTAACTACAGCGGAACCAGCAATCCATTAAAAGAGTCGAGTAGAAAATAAAATCTACTATCTTTTATGATTTAAAAGGTTTTTCATCATCGTTATAGCTGAGACTCAGCTTAATAAATGTTCCACATCATCGAATCACCCCCGCACTACGGCCAAGGATATTCTTTAGTATCACGACCACAATTATTCATGCACTACGGCCAAGAATATTTGTGTATTCATTAATGGTCATGATCATGCCAACAACTGTCCATCAATGCACTACGGGCCAATGTGGATTTTTAATTTTTACATCATTTATAATATTACGGTCATGATTACACCGAATAATCCCTGGTCATAATCATACCAAGTCCATCTATGCACTACAGGCCACAGATGACTTTCAACAAAATATAAACATGAGGATGATGACAATGATATAAAAATTCAATAAAACAAGTTCAAGAATATTGGTATGATCGTGACTATGGGTTCTCTTTGGCCAGTAGTGCAAAGTTGAATTGTTGACTAGTATGATTATGACCATTGAATTTATAATTGAATATAATTAGCTTAAGTACAAAGGTGAATTGATAAACATGGTTATAATTATTGTTTATATAAATTCTGAAATGATTATGTATTTTTTTGAGATATTAATATCTTTGGCCCGTAGTGCAAAAATGACCTATTATTGAATATCTTTGGCCTGTAGTGCAAAGATGACCTGTTGTTGAATATCTTTGGCCTGTAGTGGAAAGACGATCTGTTAATGAATATCTTTGGCCTGTAACGCAAAGATGAATTTATTAGTATGATTATGAACAGGAACTGTGATTTGGTATAACCATGATCTTTGATGTTTCAGGTAAAGACATGTGATGTAAATTATCTTCGTCCTGGATGAGACAAGAAATTTGGAACCACAAATATGATTATGAGTTATTCATATGATTGTGGACAGAAACTGTTGATTGATGTTACAGGGATAGAATATTGTTGGTGGACTTTTAATATGGAGAAGATAATAGACTTTATGGTCTATTTGACTCTTTTAATGGATTTCTCGTTCCACTGTAACTATGGTTAAAAAGTTTTATCGTCTACCATATGTTCTAAATCTTTGATTTATTACCGACGAAGGCTATTGATAATTTAATTATCTTTAGTCGTGATATTCTTTACTGGGCTATTTGTGCTCACCATTTTACTTCACAATTCCTTTCAGGTAATAAGAGTGTAGCTTGGTCGAGCAGGGATAACAGGAGAATCGAACGGTGATCTCTAGCTGTAGAGGTTCTCCCTAAACATTATATAAAAGTGTGTTGTATTTTATACATCATTTAGTAGTTATATTTGGTGAATCAAATAGGGTGAGCCAAACCCAATGTTGGAAGGGTATTTTGCCACTATCATACAAGATATCTGATGACATACAACCTCGTGTTATCATAAGATAGGGTTGTGCACATCCACTTACTGAGTATATCTACGAGCACTACCTATATAATCTTGGAGTTTAGTTGGAGTATAATTCTCAATTAGAGACAGTGGAGATAGTTATATGTCAAGAGAAGACGCACCGTGACCCCCCCAAAATAGGTCCAATCCACCCAACCTATTTTGAGCCGCCAAATACATGGTACATAAAACAACTACCACTTTATTACTAAAATTGTAATACAAAATACAACAACTGTGACGCCCCCAAAATTAGGTATACATCACCCATCTTGAGTCGCCAGATACATGGTACAGAATTCAAATACAACTTACTAATACAACTGTCGTGTACAATACGACAAAACATAACTGTGAGTTTGAATACAATTATTGTCTACTAGAGATCATACAAACTCAAAAGGTGTCCTCAATACAATTATTGTCACACTATTTAACAGAATAGTGAGGACTACTAATATTATTCTCTGGTCCATCACTCCGTTCCCCGACTCGTCCCAACTATATTCTCATTTTCTGAAGAGAACAGTGAAAGAAAGGGTGAGCTCAACTAGCCCAGTAATAAATATTATGACTAAGATAATGAAGAGTAAATTATCATTAGCCTTCAACAGTGTTAAACTGATAAAATACAATAAACATCAAGTTTAACTACAGCGGAACCAGCAATCCATTAAAAGAGTCAAGTAGAAAATAAAATCTACTATCTTTTATGATTTAAAAGGTTTTTCATCATCGTTATAGCTGAGACTCAGCTTAATAAATGTTCCACATCATCGAATCATCCCCGCACTACGGCCAAGGATATTCTTTAGTATCACGACCACAATTATTCATGCACTACGGCCAAGAATATTTGTGTATTCATTAATGGTCATGATCATGCCAACAACTGTCCATCAATGCACTACGGGCCAATGAGGATTTTTAATTTTTACATCATTTATAATATTACGGTCATGATTACACCGAATAATCCCTGGTCATAATCATACCAAGTCCATCTATGCACTACAGGCCACAGATGACTTTCAACAAAATATAAACATGAGGATGATGACAATGATATAAAAATTCAATAAAACAAGTTCAAGAATATTGGTATGATCGTGACTATGGGTTCTCTTTGGCCAGTAGTGCAAAGTTGAATTGTTGACTGGTATGATTATGACCATTGAATTTATAATTGAATATAATTAGCTTAAGTACAAAGGTGAATTGATCAACATGGTTATAATTATTGTTTATATAAATTCTGAAATGATTATGTATTTTTTTGAGATATTAATATCTTTGGCCCGTAGTACAAAAATGACCTATTATTGAATATCTTTGGCCTGTAGTGCAAAGATGACCTGTTGTTGAATATCTTTGGCCTGTAGTGGAAAGACGAACTGTTAATGAATATCTTTGGCATGTAATGCAAAGATGAATTTATTAGTATGATTATGAACAGGAACTGTGATTTGGTATAACCATGATCTTTGATGTTTCAGGTAAAGACATGTGATGTAAATTATCTTCGTCCTGGATGAGACAAGAAATTTGGAACCACAAATATGATTATGAGTTATTCATATGATTGTGGACAGGAACTGTTGATTGATGTTACAGGGATAGAATATTGTTGGTGGACTTTTAATATGGAGAAGATAATAGACTTTATGGTCTATTTGACTCTTTTAATGGATTTCTCGTTCCACTGTAACTATGGTTAAAAAGTTTTATCGTCTACCATATGTTCTAAATCTTTGATTTATTACCGACGAAGGCTATTGATAATTTAATTATCTTTAGTCGTGATATTCTTTACTGGGCTATTTGTGCTCACCATTTTACTTCACAATTCCTTTCAGGTAATAAGAGTGTAGCTGGGTCGAGCGGGGATAACAGGGGAATCGAACGGTGGTCTCTAGCTGTAGAGGTTCTCCCTAAACAGTATATAAAAGTGTGTTGTATTTTATACATCATTTAGTAGTTATATTTGGTGAATCAAATAGAGTGAGCCAAACCCAAGGTTGGAAGGGTATTTTGCCACTATCATACAAGATATCTGATGACATACAACCTCGTGTTATCATAAGATAGGGTTGTGCACATCCACTTACTGAGTATATCTACGAGCACTACCTATATAATCTTGGAATTTGGTTGGAGTATAATTCTCAATTAGAGACAGTGGAGATAGTTATATGTCAAGAGAAGACGCACCGTGACCCCCCCCCCAAAATAGGTCCAATCCACCCAACCTATTTTGAGCCGCCAAATACATGGTACATAAAACAACTACCACTTTATTACTAAAATTGTAGTGCAAAATACAACAACTGTGACACCCCCAAAATTAGGTATACATCACCCATCTTGAGTCGCCAGATACATGGTACAGAATTCAAATACAACTTACTAATACAACTGTCGTGTACAATACGACAAAACATAACTGTGAGTTTGAATACAATTATTGTCTACTAGAGATCATACAAACTCAAAAGGTGTCCTCAATACAATTATTGTCACACTATTTAACAGAATAGTGAGGACTACTAATATTATTCTCTGGTCCATCACTCCGTTCCCCGACTCGTCCCAACTATATTCTCATTTTCTGAAGAGAACAGTGAAAGAAAGGGTGAGCTCAACTAGCCCAGTAATAAATATTATGACTAAGATAATGAAGAGTAAATTATCATTAGCATTCAACAGTGTTAAACTGATAAAATATAATAAACATCAAGTTTAACTACAGCGGAACCAGCAATCTATTAAAAGAGTCAAGTAGAAAATAAAATCTACTATCTTTTATGATTTAAAAGGTTTTTCATCATCGTTATAGCTGAGACTCAGCTTAATAAATGTTCCACATCATCGAATCACCCCCGCACTACGGCCAAGGATATTCTTTAGTATCACGACCACAATTATTCATGCACTACGGCCAAGAATATTTGTGTATTCATTAATGGTCATGATCATGCCAACAACTGTCCATCAATGCACTACGGGCCAATGTGGATTTTTAATTTTTACATCATTTGTAATATTACGGTCATGATTACACCGAATAATCCCTGGTCATAATCATACCAAGTCCATCTATGCACTACAGGCCACAGATGACTTTCAACAAAATATAAACATGAGGATGATGACAATGATATAAAAATTCAATAAAACAAGTTCAAGAATTATTTTATCCAGGAATTATTAACGTCCAAATTTGTCAACACGATACTGTTTTGTGGTGTAAAATTCAAGAATGATCAGAAGAAGATTTCCATGAAAGGATACTGGATGAAGCGCAAATATCAAGGATATTCCACTAATTTCATGGAGTATAGAAGTCAAAGTTTTAACCAACTGAGTATAATAAAGAATGAGATAACAAAAGAAATCACCATGCATGCGATAGATGGCACAAGCAGGTTATTCCAACAGAATAATAAATAACGGAACCAGGTCCGGCATAAAACGCACAGACAGGATATTCCAACAGAATAATAAAGAATTGAATCAGGTCCGATGTAAAACACACAAACAGGATATTCCAACAGAATAATAAAGAATGGAACCAGGTCCGGTGTAAAACACATAGACAGGATATTCCAACAGAATAATAAAGAATGGAACCAGGTCCGGCGTATAGCACAGACAGGATATTCCGACAGAAATGTAAAGACAGAATAGTAAATGGATGTCACCAAGTATAGGGTATTCCGCGTATACCGGTTATTCCAACAGAATAATAATGAATGGAATAACATAAGGATTTCACCAAGTATAGGGTGTACCGCGTATACAGGTCATGTATAGGGTATGCCACTTTTACAGGTTATTCCAACAGAATAATTAAGAATGGAATAACATAAGTTCTCTTCAAGAAGAAAGAATAACACCCCTTACTTTATTTAGGAGATTGAATATTGCAGCAGTGTAATAACCGAATACTCTTCTTCTTTCTCTCTTATTCTCTCTATACTTTCTCTCTCTATAGCTTGAGCGAATTCGTGAAAATAATGAAGCCCTAGGCCTCTATTTATAGAAGATTTATTACTATTTACGAAAGTAATTACTATTTACGAAGGTAATTACTATTTACGAAGGTAATTACTATTGACGAAGGTAATTACTATTTACGAAGGTAATTACTATTTACGAAGGTAATTACTATTTACGAAGGTAATTACTATTTATGAAAAAGACTCTTAGATGATGACATATGCCCCCCCATAAATAATTCAACTTACCACAAACGTCTAATAATAGACTCTTTATATACATCAAGGATTGAATAAAAATTACCAAAAATCATTTTATTTTTAATCAACACATATTTAATCTTTCAACAATTATTAATCATTTATAACTTGTCATCTCAATTATTGTTTAAATAATATAACATATTATACAGATGATACTGTGACAATAATTGAATCAATAATATAAGAGATATGATGCAGCAATTACTGTAGCAATAATTGAGTATAGCTAAGTGACTTCTCACGTAAGCATCAATAATCAATACCGTGTGCTACTATGCAATAACGCGTATTACTGTACTTTTACTACCGAGTAGGTCAACAGTTTTAACGGTAACACCTCCGCCGTTTATTTTATAGAAAGCTAATTTTGTCGTTTTCTAACTACGACAATACTTCCGTTGTGGGGTCCACCAATGATTGTGCCGTCGTACGAATATTCCCCGATAAAAAGAATATTCCCCGACCAAACGAATATTTTATAACAACTTGCGTACTTTGCAAAATTTATAAATATTACCCACAACTATAACATTATATCAAATTTATTCCATAATATTCAAAAATAATAATTATGAAAATTCATCTTTATTTATAAAAACTGGGGTCTTACAACAACACATATATTGTGAGTTTTGATACAAATATATACCAAATGTGACTCATGACCCAACCGTGGACAGCACCTCACAATGGTACCTTACATAAAGGTACAGTCAATAATTGTTTTAGAAATTAAAATCTTTGGGAAGTGCTCAAGAAAACCTTTGTACATGGGAGGCCATGCGTCTAGGTTATGATAGATATCATATGCCCACAGAATTATCCTTGGTTGACCCAATAGACCCCAAAAAAATGAGAAGATTACTATCATGTTCTTCCAAATGATGCGTCTTCTCTTGACATATAACTATTTCCACTGTCTCTAATTGAGAATTATACTCCAACCAAATTCCAAGATTATATAGGTAGTGCTCGTAGATATACTCAGCAAATGGATGTGCACAACCCTGTCTTATGATAACACGAGGTTGTATGTTATTAGACATCTTATATGATAGTATCAAAACACCCTTCCAACGTTGGGTTTGCCTCACACTATTTGATTCACCAACTATAACTACTAAATGATGTATAAAATAAAACACTTTTCTATACTGTTTAGGGAGAACCTCCACAGCTAGAGACCACCGTTCTATTCCTCTGTTATCCCTGCTCGACCCAGCTACACTCTTATTACCTGAAAGGAATTGTGAAACAAAAAGGTGAGCACAATTAGCCCAGTAAAGAATATCATGACTATAGATAATTAAATTATCACTAGCCTTCGTCAGTAATAAATTAGAGATTTAGAACATATGGTAGATGATAAAACTTTTCAACCATAGTTGCAGCGGAATGAGCAATCCATTAAAAGAGTCAAATTGACCATAAAGTCTATTGTCTTCTCCATGTTAAAAGTTCACCAACAATGTTTTATCCTTGTAACATCAATCAACAGTTCTGGTTCACAATCATATGAATAACTCATAATCATAATTGTGGTTCTAAATTCTTCTTCTCATCCAGGACGAAGATAATTTTCATCACATGTCTTTACCTGAAACATCAAAGATCATGGTTATAACAAATCACAGTTCCTGTTCATAATCATACTAATAAATTCATCTTTGCACTACAGGCCAAAGATATTAATTAACAGTTCATCTTTGCACTACAGGCCAAAGATATTCAACAACAGGTCATCTTTGCACTACATGCCAAAGATATTCAACAGCAGGTCATCTTTGCACTACCGGCCAAAGATATTAATATCTCAAAGAAATACATAATCATTTCAGAATTTATATAAACAATAATTATAACCATGTTGATCAATTCGCCTTTGCACTTAAGCTAAATATATTCAATTATAAATTCAATGGTCATGATCATACCAGTCAACAATTTATCTTTGCACTACTGGCCAAAGAGAACCCATAGTCACGATTATACCAATAATCTACCAATCTTTACACTCAAGTTAAAGAGAAATATCATCCTTAGAGTTATAAAAATGTTATATATGATAATAAAAATAATATAATCAATATATAGATTTAATTTCAAGAGTAAAATTCATAAATCAACGATAATTTGGTCAGAAAAAGAACCCAAATTATCGTGAATAGTACCCGTGAATAGTAACTCGTGAATAGTAACTCATGAATAATAATCCCGACATAAAAAAGGTAGAAATTCCATAATAAAATCCATACCAATACTGTGACTCCCCCAAAACAGGTATACATCACCCATCTTGAGTCGCCAGATACATGATACAAAATATAAATAAAAACTTAATTATACAACTGTCGTGTAAAATACGACAAAACATAAGCTGTGAGTTTTAATACAAATATTGTCATCTAGACAATATCCACACTCAATGGAGTCCTCATTACATTTTTATCACACTATTTTATAGAATAGTGAGGACTACTATGACACCATCTCGGACCATTACTCCATTCCCCGACTAGTCCCGGCTACGTTCTCATTTCCTGAAGGGGACAATAAAAGCAAAAGGGTGAGCTCAACTAGCCCAGTAAAAAATATTATGACTAAGATAATGTAGAATAAATTATCGTTAGCCTTCAACAGTGTTAAACTGATAAAATATAACAAACATCAAGTTTAACTGCAGCAGAACAAATAATCCATTAGAAGAGTCAAGTAGAGAATAAAATGTACTATCTTTTATGATTTAAAAGGTTTTTCATCACTTTTGTCGCTGAGACTCAGCTTAATAAATAATCCACATAATCGAATCACCCCTGCACTATGGCCAAGGATATTCTTTAGTATTACGACCAAAATCATCCATGCACTACGGGCCAAGGATATTTGTGTATTCATTAATGGCCATGATCATGCTAACAACTGTCCATCAATGCACTACGACCAATGAGGACTATTGCCACATCATTTGTAACATTACGGTCATGATTACACAAAATAATCTCTGGTTATAATCATACCAAGTCCATCTATGCATTACAAGCCACAGATGACTTTCAACAAAATATAAACATGAGGATGATGACAATGATATAAGAATTCAATAAAACAAGTTCAAGAATTATTTTATCCAGGAATCAATAACGTCCAAATTGTCAACATGATACTTCTTTATGGAGTAAAATTTAAGAATGCTCAGAAGAATATTTCCATGAACAGATACTGGATGAAGCACAAATATCCAGGATATTCTAATAATTTCATGGAGTATAGAAGTCAAAACTTTAATCAACTGAGTATAATAATGAATGGAATAACAAAAGAAATCACTAGGCATGCGATAGACCGCACATACAGGTTATTCCAACAGAATAATAAATAACGGAACCAGGTCATGCGTAAACACACCGACAAAATATTCCGACAGAATAATAAATAATGGAATCAGGTCTGGCGTAAACGCACAGACAGGATATTCCGACAGAATAATAAATAATGGAACCAGGTCTGGCGTAAATGCACAGACAAGATATTCTAACAGAATAATAAAGAACAGAATATTAGAAGAATTTCACCATGTATGTGGTACTTCGCATATACAGGTTATTCCAACATAATAATAAAAAATGGAATAACAGAAGAATTTCACCATATATGCGGTACTTCGTATATACAGGTTATTCCAATAGAATAATAAGTAATGGAATAACAAAAGCTCTCTTCATGAATACGAAAGAAATAATACCCCTTACCTTAGAAAAGGACTGGATACTAGAGTAGAGAGGTAGCAGACTTCTCTTCTTCTTTCTCTCTATAATTTTTGTCTATAATAATTGCTCTATAGCTTGAGTGAATTGATGAAGAATAATGAAGAAATGAGCTTCTATTTATAGGAAAATATAGTTTTGATAATTGCTCGTTTTGGGGCTCAGAATATTACAGTATTTGTGATAATGATTATGTTGTTAATTTTTCCAACTAGCACCATTTCGAATGATGCTGGACTATACCTCGACACTAAGTACTTATTTGTCAGGAAAAGAGTTGAAGATCAAAGCGTTGTCATTAAGTATATTAGTACGCATTATATGTTGGCGGGTCCACTTATGAAAGGCTTATCACCCAGGCTCTTTTTAGAGCATGTTGTCGACATGGGTTTAACTGGTAGTCTTAATTAGTGAGTTATTTTGATGTAAGACAACAATTTTGAGCTCATTGTTTTGAACTTCACATTATGTTTATGGTTTGCTATTCTCTTTATTATGCACACTTGAGAACTTGTGAGTAAACAGTTATATTTTGAACCATATGAATGAGTTTAATCTATTACCACTTGTGTAAACTTTATTTTAATCTTTATTTTAATAAATGTACTAATTGTGTAACTAATGTGGATCTTATGTTAATAGTGACACAAAAATTGTATTTATTCGCATTGGTATTTTTATTTGAACAACATGTAGACATTAAATTAATACTTGATCAAATTAATGATTGTAAGTGTTATGTTCTGTATATAAATAGTATTTCGGCCAAGTGGGAGAATGTTAGAATATTTTATTTTCTTATGTGGCCTCTACTATTTATGTAATTATTAGGCTTACATATTGTATTAATTTAATTATTTTATTTATGGGTTTGATAATTAATTATGTGGCCTATAAATAATATTACTGATAGTACTTGGCATAATGGGCCTTAGGGTTTCATAATCTTGATGGACGATTTTGACCCTTAGCTATTTTATAAATAAAACAGTTGGGGTTTAATTGGTCTCAATTGTCGTTTCAAGAACTTTATACATACCTAACATCCATCATAAGATTGAGAAAGACAATTAATTTAAGACTTTAACCCTTAAAGCGCAGCGGAAGATTGATACATACAAGATAACTTCTCTCAATTTATGTAAGTATTTAATTATTATGATTAAATGATTTTATTATATGCAATAACACGTTATGATATAATTATTTTACAACAGATCCAACCAATATTATGGCGATAAATTATTTCAGACACTTTTTAAAAACAAAAATCTAAGATCCCTAGAATCACCCAAAAAAATTAATACATAATGCATTTATAGTCTTGAAATACATATGAAACTCATTGATATATTAAGAAGTTATTTCTGAGAAACTTTATCCAAAAGACTTGGATAAAAATAGATACAAATTATCTTTGCGTTTGCTAAAAAATAAATAAATAATTAAGAAGTTATAGATTTGGTAAAAGCATTAACATTGGCTTGGATGGTATTACCAGACTTTACCATAGCAAAGATCTGAGTGTGTGTAAATCCTCCTCTCCATATGTGGATGTAATAAATTAATAGTACCCCCGCCCACCCCCCACCCCCCACACGCCCACCCCCCCCCCACCCCACCCCACCCCAAAAAAAGGAAAAAAAAATATTTGGTAGCCGTTGTAGAAGATGTCTTTGTTGGTAGGCTGTCAGCAAGAGAAAGTCAAACATTTGCAAATTCTGTGGACTTGAAATTAAAGAAAAAAAATTGAATAATATAATAGCATTACTTTTTAAAATGTTAATTAAATATAAGAGGTGAAATAACTCGGGTCAAATCCCGAGTCCGGAATAAATTTCGGGTCAAATCCCAAGTCCGAATCGAATCTATCAAAATAAGCCCTCAAACTACTGGCCCAATAGTATCTTATTGGGTCATTTTAGTCCACCACAGGCTCCCAAAATGTCATGACTTGAAGGTACTATTAGTAGTAACTTATTTCCTTATATGCAGATAAATTTTTCTCCTATCTTTCGATGTGAGACTGGGGTGTTACAAGAGGCAACATTACAATTTGGGTAAGCTCATTGTACAAGTAGCTAGAATCCTTATTCTAAGGATTTCAAAACAACTCATTGTGTAATGATACTCAAAATTCCTCCATATAAATCTCTCCAAATCACACATTCATTTGGTTGAAATGTACATCAAGATTATTGCATAGTACAATTCCAGCAGTTGTAGTTGTAGTGATGGTAAAAATATACAATTAAATGAATTCCGTCTTTCAATTTATTAATGAGCATTCTTGTATATTCCATTCCTCCAATAATATATAACATTTTAGATGATTTTATTTTTTTAAATTATTTGGCGTTTTATATAATCTAAAGAGAATTAATCACAATATGTCCAAAATTATCCTTCATGGGAAAATGTTACCGATAAGAGATAGAGAGTATGAGATAAGAAAGACTATATTTAATGATATACAATTATTTCTTTATTGTTTTTCGATTGTGTGCCAAATAGATGCTGATGTGACACGTTATATTTGTGGTCAACTTCATGAGCATTTATAAAGGAAATTGATAATATCACATTATTTTTTGATCTTTTCACACGTAGGACTCACATATTAATTGATGTGTCCAATTTTTATCGACTAATATGTGACTGATACGTATAAAAATATCAAAAAGTGATGTAAAAATATTAATTTTCTTTATATACTATCTCTATCTAACTCATGGCACGTCATATTTGTGGTCAACTTTGTGTGTTTATATTATCTTTCGGCAGTATGCCAACTCGGAATATTGAATCATTGTCGTTTCTTGGTATACCTTTGAATAAAGAAAAGAAAATATGAAGTGAACCATAAAATTTATTCACTTTTTTTGCTAAATAAAAATTACCTTTCCTAGTCTTCTTTGTTATAAAATCATATTGGCTAGCTAATTGTATTACATACTTTTCATCTACACAATGATCATGCTACGTATGTACTTAAAACTATAGTACAAGGGTAGTGTTAATGGTCCTTTGTAGAGAGCTAGGGGCGCCTCTGGCAAATTTTAACATTCATGATATCAGTGAGAAGTCCTGGCTGCATTATCTCCATCTGATCGTCGATTTTGATCTCATTCGACAACATTTTAATGACCATCGACATGTGAGGCCGAAGTCGCCTAATCTCTTGCACACATAGTAGTCCTACCTTGATGAATCTCACAGCTTCTGCTTCACTAAAGTTTCCCTTCAGCATAGGGTCTATCAGCTCTATAAGCTTGTTTTCATTGTACATTTTCCAAGCCTGCACAATAAGAATTTGTTAGAGGACATTACATATTAACGTACGTACGTATAGAGACAGAACTACTACAATATATTACGTTTTTATATTGTGTACTATATATATATATATAGTGTACAATATTAGCACATTTGAATCAGCTAGCTAGCGTGAGAGGGTGTTACACAGTACCGAACCGAACGAATATTATCTGATGCATTGAATATTAATTGCTAGTCGTCCATTGAAAACACTAAAATTTATACGTACCTTCTCAACAAGATAGTGCTCTCCAAGTTGTGGGTCAAAATCAACAGCTGATCGTCCGCTAATAATTTCCAGAAGTAGAACTCCGAAACTATAAACATCTGATTTTCGTGTTAAATGGCCAGAAATGGCATACTCAGGAGCAAGATAGCCTCTGTAACAACAAAAAGATTTTATTTTATTTCTTAATATCAAAAATAAGAAATATTTTCTCGGTTTACTAAATTTAAAAACCACGTACTCAGAAGAAATAAAGAAAATTAAGTTGACTTACAATGTCCCAGCCACTCGAGTACTAATGTAAGTGATATTATGGGGAAATAGCTTAGAGAGTCCAAAATCAGAGATTTTGGCAGTGAAATTCTGATCAAGAAGTATATTGCTAGCTTTAATATCTCGATGAACAACATGATGCTTAACTTCTTCATGAATGTATGCAAGTCCTCTAGCAATTCCCATTGAAATTTCTGACCGCGATTTCCAGCTAAATTTTCCTCTTTTTTCTTCCCCTTGCAATGCTTGAGCAAGGCTATTATTTTCCATATAATCATAAACAAGAATTCGAGAACCTCGTTCGATACATCCACCGTGTAATTTAACAAGATTTTCCTGGTTAAAGTTGGACATTGAAGCTATTTCAGACATGAATTCTCTGTCTCCTTGCCTTGATTCTGCTGAAAGTAATTTTATAGCAACTACCCTTCCATCTTGAAGTATTCCCTGCACAATTCAACCAAAAAATTTGTTAGTAATGTTATAAAGACTCCTGCATAACTAATTTTCATACTTAATTCTGACTCTACTATTTGTAATTAAGAGGCTTATGCATTAATTAAATACGTACGGTTTATATATATATGTCCAGTACGTATATGATAGTTGAAGGCAGGCTAAACAAAATGAAGAATTAATAGTACTTATAAACTATTATATATATATATATGCTAATTAAGATCTAAAAACCAACCTTGTAAACAGTGCCGAATCCACCTTCTCCAATCTTATTAGATGACCGAAAGCCGCCGGTAGCAAGTTTGAGTTCATCATATGAGAATGCATCAACAATACTTGGAGAAACCTTTGCTCCTGCATGTAAATTAAAGTAATGGTTAGCCTAATAAACAACAACCATAACACTTTATTACGTACGTACCAATGGCGGATGCAAACATTAAAGTAATTTTCTACAATGCGTGCAGATGATCAAATACTTCTTCTTCTTTTTTGGCAAAAGGTACGTACATTTTATTTGTGAAATTAAAACTACATTAATTATAATATAAAATGAAAAACTAATAAGAATTATATATATATATATATATCCATGCATGCATGCATGTACTTTACTACCTTGTTTAGTTTCGTTTTGAGGGGTTTCGCATGAAAAATAAAAGCAGCTTGACCACCATGGGAAACTAATAAACTTCATATATATCTATCTATGCAAGTATATATGAAAATTGAGTTTATTAATTTTCTGGGATTAAATGGTATAAAAGGAATAAGAAAAAGAGACGGAGGAAGTGATCAATAGCATATATTTGAGCTGAAATATTTATATACTTATACTGAAGAAGAATGTTGTATTACCTCTTGCTTGGCAATAAAGGAATCAGTGGTGTTTCTAGGAAGTAATGAGATTAGGAAATCAACGGTTGAAATTGATCCGATGGGAGGCTGAGATTTGTTACAAAGTAAGTGTCTATATATATCTCACGTGGAATATGTGTCATTATTTTATTAGGACTTAACTTTGGTTAGACTGACGGCGGCTGCTTTGGTTTTTATTTAATATTTTGGACATATATGGCTGGCTGCTATAGTTTATTAGTATTACTTTTTCTTCGGTAGTAGTCGGTACTACTATTATGTTCTTCTTTGACTTCTTTATTGAAGGAGATTGAACAACAATTTGCGTTATTATAAGGGAGAAAAAAAAAGAATCAAACAAGTTTGGAGGTTTGCCATATAACAACACTACAACTAGACACTGGCGGAACCAGGGGGGGGGGGGGCATGGGGGCACCTGCCCCCGATAGGTTGGTACTAAGGTTAAGGTTTG
This sequence comes from Panax japonicus, assembly GCA_020205505.1. NCBI lineage: Eukaryota > Viridiplantae > Streptophyta > Magnoliopsida > Apiales > Araliaceae > Panax > Panax japonicus. The sequence goes on along the minus strand of CM035107.1, from coordinate 74,067,075 downwards.
GAGAGAAAAAAAATGATATTTACATATATTTTATATTTTTTCTGTATTTTTTTTATAGATCTTGCAACTCAATGTGAGTGAGAAACGTAAATTTGAATTGTCTAAATAATGACAAAATGTTTGCAAATAAAAAACATAAAGAGGCTATTTTGTTTTGTTCAATATAAAATTATTATGAACTTTTTAAAATCAAATTAAGATATTTTTAAACTCTAAATTAATATAATTTTTTTAATTTTAAAAATTATGAGGCACATGCTCTCAATAGTCAAAATCTATTAAAAGTTGCATGAAAACACAATTTATTTCTTATTTGATGCATTAGAAACTTCAAAGTAGCCTTTAATTTAATTAATGGGTGATATAATAAGCATCTCAATTTTTAAATGCATTCTTCTCCGGAAAAACTCCAAATTAACCTTTAGTTAATATGTAATCAAGAAATCTTTGTGAAGAGATTCAATCAAATATGCTCATTTCTATATTACCACAATTTTTACAAACACATTAAATTATTATATTTTTCCAACAATTGAAAACGAGCAAATTTTGAGACGTTTTTAAACTACACAGACTCGCATGATACAGTTACCTCATCTTAGTAGTAAAACCGAAAGAAGCACTTCAAGCGTCAATAAATAAAAAAAATTTACTAATGTATTTTGCCCCCTCTATGAAAATCTTCTGGTTCCGCCACTGCAACTAGAGTCTATTTCTTAAGTATGACCAAAACAAGTTGGGATTTTTTTGTGTGTAATTATTGCATGAGTTACTACCTAATTTATCTTTTACGTGTGTGTGTTTTTTTTTACCACTTTAATTTGATCAAAATTATGTAACTTGAATCAAAAGTTTGATGCAGTAAAAATCTAGTAAGTAATCAAAGGAGATCATTATAATTGTGAACGGACAAACTATATAACTACTCAGGCTTATGTTCTTATTGGACTTTTTCTTAAAAGAATTCTGACTTCGTTATAATGAAGAGATTGAACAAGAATTTGCAATATATATATATATATATATATATATATATATAACACAAGTTGGGAGCTAGATTGTGCACTATTTGAGTCCAATTCTTCTTATTAGACTTTTTCTTAAAAGAATTCTGACTTCGTTAAGAATTTGCAAATATAGTTGGAGTGTGGATTGGTGGGTCCAGGAGGTTCAGTGGAACCCATACCACGTGACAGAATATAACAGTAAAGAATTTATCGTTCTAGAGGGTCAACAGTCTAAGTTGACTTATGACTTTCTAGTTCTATTTGAACTCTTATTTATGAGGAAGTTGCATTCTATTTAGTCAGGGAATTTACAGTTATCTTTACACAGGACTCTTAGTCCAATTGGAGAAGGAATGATCAAGCTATAAATACACAGTCATAATTTATATTTCAGGTATATACACTTTGTCTATTTTACGCACTAAAACAAATACATTGTTGATATTTTATGGCATGTATTTATTCTCACACCAGAGTTATCCCCTAACAGTTTCGATCGTCAAGCTTTTGGTGTGATCGTTTATTCCCTGTGTAGGTCAGATTCGTTGTTTGGTGATTCGGCGAGCAGACAAATTTTGATATTAACATTGGCGCTAGAAGGTAGACATGTTTTAGTATTACTTTTCACAATCACCAATCTACGTGGATGAGTCAGCTTCCATTAGCCCATACTATGTTAATGTATGACATATGTAAGACCCCAAATAATTAATAAATAAAATTTAATTTCCTTTAATTATTATTTTGAATAGTAAGGGTTGATTTGAATAATGTGGATAGTTATGGGTAAAATACGCAAACATTTCAAAATAAGCAAGTAGTTATAAAATATTCATTGTTGTCGGGGAATATTCGTTTGGTCGTGGAATATTCGTACGACGGCGCAGCCATGTGTGGGCCCCATAACGGAAAGCGATTGGAGGAAGAAAACGACAAATATAAGCTGTTTAAAAATAACGGCGTAGTTGTTACCGTTTACACTGTTGGAATACCCGGTGGTTAAAATACAGTAATACGCGTTGTTGCACAGTGGCACACGGTATTGCACAGTATTTTGAATTATTGATCCTTACGTAAGAAGGCACTACTCAATAATTGCTACAGGAGTTACTGTTCATTACTTTATTGATTCAATAATTGCTGCGTTGATATTTATATTTTTATTGTTTGTCATTACACAGTATTTTCCATTATCAGATCAATAATTCATATTATTTGAATAATATTATCAGATAACATTATTGGCAATGTCTAGAAAGTTCTGTCAAGGAGAGGTTTGGTCATCTAATTGCGCGCCAGTAAGGAGAAATCCTTATTGGAAAGCCCCCTCTATCCTGGGAACAGCCTGGTTGTCAGTACTGTGATTCTGTAATATTATTTTTAATAATTAATTATTGATTATTATGATAAAGAAAATATTTATTTATGTGGATATAGATGGAGAAAAATTTTTAATGTAACAATTGTTGAAAATTAATATTTTATCTTTTTCTGATAAAATAATTCATTTAAATATATTATTTTAATAATATATTAACGGTGATATTTTTATAATGAATGTGGGATATATGAGTATATGAGGAGATAGAGTATTTTTGTGGCATTAAATGTTTAACACATGTTTTGTGTGTCGGTGGACAGAATTTTTGACCAAAAATTGAGTATAGACTGTAAAATCGTCCGTTTGTGAATTTCGGTCAATTTCTATTTGGAATTTGAAAAAATTTTCTTCTGCAAAGTTGTAGAGAATGGAATTTCCCATGGAAAGTCGCGAGATTCAAATTTTTTGACAAAGGAGCTATTTATTGTGAATTATTGAAGTTCCGGAGTTCCGAAATAATTGATTTTTGGAAGTTTTAATTATTATTATCAACAAAAACGTTTTTCAAAGGTTGGTGGGCATCTTTAACATGTGTTTGATGGCTAAAATCAGATTCCTTGGTGGTTGGCTTGAATGTTTTGTAAATATTAATATTAGTCTCCTTTGGCGTTCTAACATTTTCCTATAAATAGAGGGCTAGGTTAGAATTGAAAATCACACCAGAAACAAAATTTTCTCTCTTTCTCTCTCTATATTATCGAGCGTATTCTTGTGAGTATACTTTGAGTGTTGCTATACGGTGCGAGTTTCTGTCAACACTATACCGAAATTCAGTCAGAAGTACGGCTATTTTGAGGTAAGGGATGTTATTTTCTTCTCAAATGATTTTTTTCTTCAATATCATTATGCCGGAATATTGGTGAACTTTTTTATCAAATTTGAAACTTTTTGTGCCGGAGTTACTATTCACGTATACGGTACTATTCACGTATACGGCACTATTCACGAATACGGCACTATTCACAGAACTTTTTTTTTTTCTTTTCGTCCAAAATATCTATTGTGGATACTAGCTTTGATTGTATCCATGTTTTGATCATTCTTGAATTTTACACCACTATGATTATTTTTGAGGTATTTTTGGACATGGATAAAACAAAGTACGAATCCTTAATCCTTAATCCTTGTCATTTTGTTTCACTGGATTCGCTTCTTTAAAAATATTTTTTTATCATCTTCAGTCTTAAAGGAGGTTATTATTGAATATCTTTGGCCTGTAGTGCAAAGATGGATGATTTCTGATGAATATATTTGGCTCGTAGTGCAAAGATGAACAAGTGTTTAGATGAACATGACCAACAGATGAATATCCTTGGCCTGTAGTGCAAGGATGAATATATGATTCAAGATGTGCATTGATTGATGTTACAGGGATAAAAAAAATACTGTTGATGGACTGTTAAATTCATAGACATTAGTAGATTTCATCCTCTACGTAACTCTTCTATGAATTAATATTTTCCGCTGCGAATATTGATTTAAAACTTGTTGTCTATTGTATTCTATCAGATTTTTCCCTGTTGAAGACTAACGATAATTTGTTGTATATTATCTTAGTCATAATATTCTTTACTGAGCTAGTTGAGCTCACCCTTTTCCTTTTTGTTCCATTTTTCTTCTCAGGAGACGAGAATATAGCGGGTACGAGTCGGGGTATGAATTGATGGTCCTTGAGAGAGTTGTTTAGTAGTCCTCACCATTTTTGTAAAATAATATATCAATAATTGTATTGAGGACATAGTTGGGTATGTATATTGTCTAGATGACAATGTTTGTATTCAAACTCACAGTTTATGGGTTGTAAAAGTTGTGGTTGTTTCTGTACCATGTATTTGGCGACTCAAAATGGGTTGGATGGAATGGACCTATTTTGGGGGCGTCACAACATATGTGCTTTTTTTGTTGCTGGAAACTTGGCAATTTAAACCCCACTATCATCATTAGATTAATCAGCAATTATCTTGGGATCATCACTCTTAAGTAGTGGACGTTATTAGTCCATTATTGGCACTTAAGTACTCTACGAGTGTTCTGAGTCTTAGCCTTTCAATGGTAATCATAGAGTATCTTGTTCACTCTACGATTCTTCTCTACGTTCTTGCTTTTTGTATACTTCCATGGGAATCGTAGTGTATGTCTACCCTTGTTCTACGATCTCGACTATAACTTACAATTCTGAAGGTAAGCTCTACGATCTTGCTAGAGCAGCTCTACCATCTCAGAGCAAACTCTACATTAATTATGGTTAAGCTTTGCAATCTTTGTGCAGTCTCTGTTGTCTTTAACCGAGTGCTCTACGTTCTTGAAACAACTCTATGATTTTGACTTAACTTTGCGTTCTCTTGTACTGGCTACTCTACGATCATATGGAAGACTCTACGAATAGGTAGAGTATCTCTACGATAGATTTTATCCTATCATCTTTACATTAATTCAGCTCATAAGATCAACCTAACAAGTTTGATCTTTCTATTCTAAGTCCTTGCACATCATATTCATATTAAGGACTTTACAAACAACTACTGAAACACATATACATTAGTAATATCACATCATCAAATTTAACCATGGAGTTCCTAACAGAATGTATAGACTATAGGAAATAAGACGATCGTAAAGTTGTTGAAACGATAGTATAGCTTATTCAACTATCATAAAGCATTCAGTTGAAGATTGCATAGTCTGCCAGAAAATTGTAAAGCCAAATCCAGATCGTAGAGTCTACACAAAGATCATAGAGCTTAATGAAGATCGCAGAGTCTACAAAGAGATCGTAAGGCAAATCAAAGATCGTAGAGCATATTGAAGATCATAGAGCAGACCGTAGAGCTTGCAGAATCGTAGAGCTAGTTTAGTCAGATGCTTTACAATCACCATGAAAGTTTACGATTAGGAAAATCGTAGAGTACTTCACGTCTAACAATGTACTAACAACGTCTAGACTTGTAGAATGTGAATTCTTAGATAGTTGTTGAATATTTTAAGATTTAAAAAGAAGATCAGATCGATGTGTCTCTAACAACTAGTTTAGCGAAGAGACAGCAGCCCACATGAATGTCAATGTATCATTCTGATGTGACACATCATAGCCAAAAGCAAGCTAACGTATCCACTCTAAAAGTAAACAATTAGAGATCTTCTAGAATCGGAGCATTAAATGAGCAACGAAAAATTGCGAACGAAAAAATTTGGAGGACGGCTATATAAAAGGAATGCAAATTCAATTCAACAGTAAGGAAAAAGAAGAACACGGTCAGGACCTTATAGAGATTGAAAATGATATATGATGCGGTGCTCCATAAGGCATTGGTTATTGAGAAGGACCTAATAGAGATTGAAAATGGGAAGAATGCCAATCGAAAAAAGGAGGAACCTTCTGGGGAAGAGTTGATCCACGGGGGACCTGTGAAAAGAATAAATACCCAAAACAGTAGATTTCAGAGAATTAAGTAAAACAAGAGGACAAATTGAAGTGTGGGAGATGTGGTAGGAACCACCCAAACAAAGAATGCCATTGAAATACGGGTGCATGCTTTCATTGTGGAGTGTTAAGTCATAAAATTGCGCTATGTCCCAAGAACCCTCCACAAAAAAGAGATTCAAGGAAGGAGGAAATAAACATATCAAGTCCAAGGTTAACTCGAGGACGCGTGTTTCAACTTTCAGACATATTAAGGTATGTAACACTTTTGTTATCCGTGCTTAATAATTAAATAGTAATTTCTTTAAACATATAATATTATTGTTATTTTTATATGATTTGGAAATTTGGAGGACCAATTTTTTTTAGGGGAAGGTAATGTAATGACCCAAGTCCCACATCTTCTAAATTTGAAACCCTTACCCTTTCCTTAGTCTATAAATAGAAGGGCTTAGCCCTTTTGTTTCATTCACGAACAATAAGGCCTCCAATTTTGAGAAAGGCTTTGTTGTGTAATGAATTTTTTATTAAAATCTCCTCAGTTAAAATTTGGCTTCGAGTGCGTAGGCAGTCTATGGAGCTCTTATTTTTGGGTATGCTTCTTACGTAATTTTTTGTTTTTTTATTATGTTAAATATTGTATTTCGTTTGTTAGTTAAAGTAGATATTTTGGTATATTTGTTAGTAATTAGTATTTTTTTATTGTTGTTATTTTTGTAGTTTTAATTATTGCTTTGTATTTAGATTATTAATTAATAGTTTTGGATTAATATTATTGACTTTAATTATTATTTTGTATTAAGATTATTATTTTAGCATAATTGTAATATTTGTTTGAAAAAAGATTATATATGAAAAGAATATTTTGTAAATATACTTATAGTTATAATAATAAGAAGAAAGGTGTTAAATAATAGAACTAAATCCTTATGACATTTAATTGTTCTAAATTTATATTTAGGAATTATTTGACTATTAAATTTGTGTTTAGCGATATCATGGTAAATGACTTTCCTATTTAGTATTTTGAATTTTTTTTTTATAATTATGTATGCTTTGGTAATTATATTCGGATGCCTAAATGTATTGATTCAAAAATTGTTATACTTTTTTAAGGCTTCCATTTGAATAAAAATATTACTCTATTTTGTTTAAAACCCCGGATCAAGTATCAAAATAGATTTTTAATTTAGATAATGATATTATGTGATTTGGAACTGTGAAATAAGTATAATTTTAAACATCAAAAATATTGAGAAATTGTTTTAAGAAACCTCAGTCCGTCTATGTACAGAAACGTTAGTGTTTACGCTAGTTTCGGAACAATTTAGGTGTGAGACCCCAGATTTTATGAATAAATATTTAATTTTTTTGAAATAGTTTTTTGAATATTATGGTGTGGATTTGATATAATGTTATAGTTGTGGGTATTATTTATAAATTTTGCAAAGTATGCAAGTTGTCATATTATATTCGATTGGTCGGGGAATATTTGTTTTATCAGGGAATATTCGTGCAACGACACAATCATTGGTGGACTCCAGAACGAAATTATTGTCTGATTGAGAAAACGACAACAATATTTTATGAAAATAACGGCGAAAGTTTTACCGTTAATACTGTTGAACTACTCGGTAGTAAAAGTACAGTAATACGCGTGGTTGTATAGTAACACACGGTATTGATTATTGATGCTTACGTGATAAGTCACTCAGTTTTGTTTTATTGATATTATTAATGTAATAAAACAGAATACTTTTATAAAATTATTCTATAAATAGAATATATTATATTCTATTATGCATAGTATTGCATAGTGTTTTGCATAGTAAAATCGTTTTATATAAAACAGAATACTTTTATAAAGTTATTTTATAAATAGAATATATTATATTTTATTATGCATAGTATTTGCATAGTGCCTGCATAATGTTTTCATAATAAAATCTTTTATAAAGTTATTCGTTTTATTAGATTATAAATAGAATATATTATATTTTATTTAAAGGATTTTGCTTTAAATATGGACCGTCAGATTAAAGTAAATCAATCTGGACCGTTCATGAGTTAGTTACTATGCTGTCCATTTTTCTATAAATAGAAGCTCATTCATTCATTATTTCTTACGAATTCACTGAAACTCTAGAGAGATAAACTATAGAGAGAAAGAAGAAAAGTGTTTTGCTACTTCACTACTCATATATCCAGTACTCTTCTTCTTAAGGTAGAGAATATTATTTGTTGCACTCGTAAGGGGTGTTATTCTTTCTTATTCATAAAGAGAACTGATGTTATTCCATTGCTTATTATTCTGTTGGAATAACCTGTATACCCGGTTTACCCTATACTTAGTGACATTCTTCTATTATTCTGTTGGAACATCCTGTCTGTGTGTTTTACACCGGACCTGATTCCGTCTTTATTATTATTATGTTGGAACATCATGTATGTGTGTTTTACACCGAACCTGGTTCCGTCTTTATTATTATTCTGTTGAAACATCCTGTCTGTGTGTTTTACACCAGACCTGGTTCCGCCTTTATTATTCTGTTGGAACATCATGTCGGTGCAAATTTTGCCTGACCTGGTTCCGTTATTATTTTTATGTTGGAATAACCTATCTATGCGAAGTACCGCATGCATGGTGATTTCTTTTGTTATTCTATTCTTTATTATACTCAGTTGGTTAAAGTTTTGACTTCTATACTCTATGAAATTAGTAGAATATCCTTAATATTTAAGCTTCATCTAGTATCTTTTCATGAAAATATTCTTTTGAGCATTCTTGAATTTTACTCTACAAAGCAGTATCATGTTGACAATTTGGACGTTAATAGTTCCTGAATAAATTAATTCTTGAACTTGTTTTATTGAATTCTTATATCATTGTCATCATCCTCATGTTTATATTTTTTTGAAAGTCATTTGTGGCCTGTAGTGCATAGATGGACTTTGTATGATTATGACCAGGGATTATTCGGTGTAATCATAACCGTAATATTGCAAATGATGTGGAAAAAATCTTCATTGGCCCGTAGTGCATTGATGGACAGTTTTTGGTATGATTATGGCTATGGATTCTCTTTGGCCGTAGTGCAAAGATGAATTATTTTATGGCATGATCAGAACAGTTGATAAAAACATGATTATCTTTAGCCGTAGTGCATGGATAATTCGTGGTCGTGATACTAAAGAATATCCTTGGCCATAGTGCAGGGGTGATTCGATGATGTGGATTATTTATTAAGCTGAGTCCCAGCGATAAAAGTAATGAAAAACCTTTTAAATCATAAAAGATAGTAGATTTTATTCTCTACTTAACTCTTTTAATGGATTGCTTGTTCTGATGTAGATAAACTTGATGTTGTTATATTGTATCAGTTTAACACTGTTTAAGGCTAATGATAATTTATTCTGCATTATCTTAGTCATAATATTTCTTACTGGGCTAGTTGAGCTCACCCTTTCTTTCACTGTTCTCTTCAGGAAATGAGAATATAGCTGGAACGAGTCGGGGAACGGAGTGATGGTCCTAGATGGTGCATTAGTAGTCCTCACTATTCTGTGAAATAGTGTGATAATAAGATAATAATTGTAATGAGGACTCCTTTTGAGTTTGTATACTCTCTAGTAGACAATATTTGTATTCAAACTCACAGTTTATGTTTTGTCGTATTGTACACGACAATTGTATTATTAAGTTGTATTTGAATTCTGTACCATGTATCTGGCGACTCAAGATGGGTGATGTATACCTAATTTTGGGGGCGTCACATTAGGACCTACTAAGGCGCACACCTTTAGATATCCTTTTCGGGGCGCGTGCATGATAAGATACCTTAATAGGGACGTATCATTGATATTATCGAACCATTGGACCGTGTTACAGGGTTGCTGTAACCTTAATCATCAGGGTTGTGGATTAAAAGATACATTGAATATATTGAAATCGTTTATTGGACATATTGAAATCGTTTTCGAATTATGTTTTGTGATTATTGATTTTGATTTTTGAAAGTATATATTGACTATTGTTATCGAACAAGAAAAGATTATTTTCGAAAAGTATGTTTATTATTGTTATTGAATTCAAAAAGTTATTTTGAAAAAGTGTTTTGCAAATTATACTTGATCCACCTAAATAGTAAAGATTGTCATTTGTTGGGCTTTATTGCTCACCCTTACATAATTTCTACAGGAAACTTGTTAAGAGCCGAGCATTGTAACCTTTTTGTGGAAGACCGGAAGATATTTTTGTTTAAGAAGTTTAGGAATATTTTAGAGTTATGATAAGACTTTTGTTTAATGGAGCGGTTTCAAGTTAGTTTCATTATTGTGTTTTCGTTTGGGCCGCGCTATTGATATTGTTGACTTACGAGTATTTAGATTTATAGCGTGTAACACTCCGGACATGTAGCGGGTTCGGGGTGTTACTTTATAAATCAAAGTTAGTCACATGAAACAATCAAAATCATACGCTCTATCTTAATCACCATCATATCTTTCAAAAATCATCATATCTTTCAAAAGAAATTGTGTCCAAAAAAGATTGCGAGACAGATAAAGTTTGATATTTTTTTTAAAAGTTTGTTCGATATGGTGTATCTGAATAAGATGCTATATATATATATAATATAGTACGATTAGTGTTTGGGTAAATATTATACAATATTTCTAATGATAATAGTCAAACTCTAGGTTTAATGAGATTTTAAGCGATTAAGAAATTTGTACGAGGGCTATTTTTGGTATTTGATTTCAACTAATAAGAGAATGAACTATATGGTAAAGTGTATAAATTTAGGCATATGACTAATACACAATCAAAATCAATGAAAATCTAATCAAATTGATAAAAAGGAAAAAATTGCAAAATTTAAAAATTGAAAAGAAGATGATTGTGCACTTTTAAACTTTAGGGCTACATTTGAAAAGGTCAAATTTTTTTAAAAGATAATTTTAGAATAACCATTTCATATACTCACCACCTTTAATTGCCCACAAGTGCCCATCAATTGTTGGACAATAAAGGTTTGGGAGTGGATATGGCTCCCCTTCTTTTATATATTCGCTCTAATTTCATCAAATACATCGTATTTTTATAATTTTAAATATTATAATTAAAATAACACCAATTAATTAATTTATAATATTGAGTAGTATTATTTTTTTTAAAATAAAAATAATTCGACACTTTTTCACCACTTTGATGAATATATGGATTTTTAATCAAAATTAATTTCAATGGTTGAAAATTCTTTTAAACTTTTAATGATAAAACTATTTTTAGTGATTCTAATTTTTGGTAAGATTGATCTTAATATCATTAACTATTTACTGGCATATTTTGATTATTACTAACAAAATTATTAAGATAAAAAATTATTATTTTCACCACTTTGATGATCTTTTCCCTTGATATATTTCACAGTAAAATATATATGAAGTATCCATTAGAATTTTTAAGTTCATACATGATTGAATTGTGAAAATAAAAAAAAAATTATAAAAATATTACTCTCTTGTTATACAAAAAAAATTTCATTTTAATTTTTAAACCCAAGTTTGAAAATAAAAAAAATTAACATTGATGTGACTAAATTAAGTATTAAGAAATTATTTTTTTATTAGAAGCACTTTCAAAATAATTTACATTAATAATTTCTATATTAATTAAAATGAAAAAAAATTATTGATACTTTTATTACGGTTTTTCAATTAATTTTTTTCTTTTTTTTCTGGTTTTTCAAAAAATAAATAAAACGATACCAAAAAATATGAATTCAATTTAAAATAATAACATCTCAAAATATTCTGTATCCAATCTTTTCTTTGTGTAATAGTATAAATATTAATTAATTATAGCTTACTTCAAATCAAATATATTTTTTTTTTTTTCAATTATAGGAGATTAAATTTTTTTCATATAGGTTTGTGCCTTACCGGTTTCCTTAAAACAAAAAATAATGTTTTTCATTAATAGTAGTGTGATTTTTTAACTTTACCATTTATTAGTGCATCTGATCTCTTTCATTATTATTGCTGTAAACTTTTTTGAAAGTTAGTAAGAGTAATTTAGGTAAGTAATATTTTTTACTCTCCTTAAAAGATGGAAACTTCGAATATTATGAAACAAAAAAAAAGTATTACTCCCTCCTGATAAAAGTCTTGGTGGATTTTTCACGCATATTAAGAAGATGAATAAAATGACAAAATTATCCATAATAATGTCATTAAATATGAAGAGAGAATTAGAATAAGAAAAATATGAGATATTTAATGTTACGGATATAATAAAAAATGTGTAAAAGTTTAGTTATTAAAGAAAAATGAACATTTAACATGAGACTACCCAAAATAATAATAAAAACTTTTATCACGGAACGGAGAGAGTATTATAATATTGTTCTGCTCTTACCATATCCATAAGCCTAAACCAAAAATATGTACTAGAAAATTAGTAAAGGAATCACGAAACATATGCTAGTAGGTTAGCTTTAAGTTAATTTTGATCAATCTATCTAATAAAATACAAATGATTTTGAATTTTCCGCTCACTCAATAAATCATTTGGGCCGTCCAAAGTTTGGGATAAATCCCACCGTTCATACATCTATCTAATAAAATACATCTATCTATCTAATAATCTAATAATAATTTAATAAAATACAAATGACTTTAAATTTTCCGCACACTCAATAAATTATTTTGGTCGTTCAAAGTTTGAAATAAATCATATTGTCCATACAGTGTCGGAAGCACGAGACCTAGTTTATTTAATAAAATACAAATAATTTTAAATATTTTGCTCACTTAATAAATTATGTGTCCGTTTAAAATTTAGATAACATTCGTAAAATACCGGAGCCACGGAACAAAGAGCTAGTTAATAAATATAACAAGCGAGAGCTGATCTATATATACTGATACTTTATTGGTGAATCGATAAAGTTACATAAAGTTAATGGGATCCGAGGAATGGTTTCCCCACATATTTACCGCTGCACATCTCTATCTCAAATTGATAAGGCGGTGGGAATATACTGTATACGGATACATACTCTATTGTCCTCGATCTTTGCCTTTGTCCTGAGCTTCTCTTCCCGCACTGCTGGGCTTACAAGGTTTCTGGACCACTGGGCTTACAAGGTTCGGCAGCTCCCCTCTTATTCTATTATTTAAATTAGGCGTAATTCTAAATCTCCAAATCTGGGTAAAAAAATTTGTAATTTTTTTGGTGATTCTTTACTCGCATTTCCAAGATCTAGTCATTTGTGTAGAAACCCTTTCATTTATAGAACATTAGCCAATATTTAGTCATTTTTGTTCAATATGGGTTCAATTATGGTTTTATGGTATAACCTTTTTCTCATTCTGAAAAAGTTGATGGTTTAAACCATTTTTTAGTGTTGTGTTTGATATGAGGGTGGGAAGGTGGAAGCTTGGGAGGGGAAGGATGTAGGAATATGAATTATTATAGGGATGGACTAAGTATTTACTCTGTTCCAAAATTAGAGAAACATTTACATTTTTAATCCGTTACAAAATTAGAGATACATATCTAATTTTGATTATAGTGAGATGAAGTTACTAATATGCTATTATTGGCACTTATTTCTAGGCAGATTAATCTCTATCACGCTGTTACTATTATAGTTTTATCTGTGAAGCAGTGTTTTTAAATGTATCACTAATTTTGGAAATGTGGGAGTAATTACCAGTTCTTATTTCTAGGTAGATTAAGTACTATCACGCCGTTATTGTCATAGTTCTATCTAATGTTTAGTACTACCTCCGTCCCACAATAAGTGCTTTTTTAGGCTTAATATTTTTTCCCAAAATAAGTGATGTGTTAAAACTCCAATACAATTTTTGCAATATTTTCTCATATATGCCCTTATACATTCAATGGTATTTACAGAGCCGGCCCTGGGGGTGTGCCAACAGGGCAACCGCCCAGGGCCCAAAATTGAAAGGGGCCCAATTTTTTTTTTATAAATTTATGTATTTATGTGTATAAAAAAATAATAATAAAAAGATTAGCGATATTATGTTTTGAAAATGATATATTAGAAAACATTAAATATGATAATATAATTTATGATTTTGCATCTAAAAGTGTAACAAGAAAACATTTTAAATGATGTTTTGTTGTTTAGATTTCATTGGGCAAAACTAAAAAAATACCCACTGTAATTGGTAGGTTTTATTAATTAAAACCATTGAACTTTTGATTTTTTAAATTACACCACTAAACTAATTATTATTTTGAAATTGAGTCATTTCGTTAAAAAAAAAATAAACGGACGTTAATTTTTTATCTACAAAACTAATGAATTATCCACTGTAGTTGGCACATTTTACTGATTACACCATTGAACTTTTAATTTTTTAAATTACTCCATCAAACTAATTAAAAATAATTATTTTAAATATTTTTAAAAATAATTATTATTTTAAGTAAAAAATATTAGAAACTTTTTTACTTCATAAAATTAGTAGAGTTTCATAAAATATAGATTCAAAAAAATTAAAGTGATTTTAAATTAAATTAATGTCTACTTAATTTTTTAAAATAATGACCCATTCTTAATATTATAATTTTTAAAATAAAAACTAAAAATAGAAATTAAACAAAAAAAATAGTAAAAGATAAATAAAAAAACTGATTCAATTTTTTCAAAAAAGAAATTAATAATTTTTATAAATAAATATTATTTTCAAGAAAAAAATTGGAAAATTCTTCATATTTTAAAAAAATGCGCATAATTTTATAAAATATAGATTCAAAAAAAATAAACTTTATTTTCAAAAGAAAAAAAAGAGTTTTTTTTAAATCAGTAAGGTTTCATAAAAATTTAATTGTTTTAAATTATGTTTTATGAAATTTTACTCATTTTATGGAAAAAAAAATTTAAGTTTCTAATATTTTTTATTGTAAATAATAAGTATTTTTAAAAATATTTAACATAATCATTTTTAAAGTTAATTTAATAGGGTAATCTGAAAAATTAAAAGTTCAATGATGTAATCAATAAAACGTTCCAACTACAGTGATTAGTTTTGTAGATAAAAAATTAACGTCCGTTTATTTTTTTTAACGGAATAACCCAATTTCAAAATAATAATTAGTTTAGTGGAATAATTTAAAAAAATAAAAGTTCAATTGTGTAATCAGTAAAACTTGTCAACTATAGTGTGTATTTTATTAGTTTATCGATTTCATTGATATTTTTATTTTGTCGGTACATGTGATGAGTCTTTACTTCGATGACATTTTAAAGTGTTCTTTCTTATCTTTTGTAAATTCTTATAATTTTAATAAAATTAATTAGTTGATAATTTATTTATTTTTTTATTTAGTTTGTATAAAGGGGCACACTTAAAATTTTTTGCCCTGAGCCTTAAAAAACCAAGGACCGGCTCTGGGTATTTATTGCATCTTACTATCACTACAATTAAATGACACTCATTAACTCTTCAACTTCAAAGAAAATATATTAAAGGTATTTTTGCCATTTTAACTTGTGTATTGGTACGTGTGATTTAAGCTAAAAAAGCACTTATTATGGGACGGAGGTAGTAGTGTTTTGTAAATGTTTCACTAATTTTGAAACTGTGGGAGTTAAAGTTATTTCTTGGGGTGGGGTGGGGTGGGGTGGGGTGGGGTGGGGTGGGGTGGGAATGTAATTTGACTTGTATATTACTTTTCGGTCTTATTTTGTTATTTTTACAGAAGTTTGAGAGATAGCCGAGGCTGTGTGAATTACTTTGTTATTCTTCCTAATTGAGAAGAAAATGAATTCCACGTTATGGACATCTCCTTCTGAGATTACACCGTCTTGTTTAGAGAGTTCCCAGAGCAAAAACATGAATTCATTTGTGTCGAAACCTTCCCTTCGGATTGGTGACTTCAGCAGGAAAGAAAACAGTCAGCTGTTCTGTCATAATGCCAGTAAGGCAGTTATTTCTAGTCATTTGGTGCCTGGTAACTTGGAAGGGTCATTTATGGGGAAAAAACATATGGAAGAGCCAAGCCGGAAGTTGGAATATGTGAAGACATTGTTGATTGATAACTATGATAGTTACACATACAATGTATTCCAAGAGTTGTCTATCATCAATGGAGGTAAGATCTCTGTTTCCCTAACTCTATTTATGTGGATATGCCTTGTGGATCTTTTTCTTGCCAAATTTATTGTTTGCTGCTACAAATGGTTGATTGAAAGATTTTTTACAAATTATTTGTACAAAAGTAACTAAGAAGCAAATGATAGTGTCTTTTCTCAGCTATGTTAAATTTCACAATTGACTGGGCCTGGTAGGGGAATTGTAGCTTTTTAGTCTGTGCAGGGTTATCCCCTTTCTGTAATCTTGTGTTTTTGTTGACCTCTTCATTACAACATTTTCATTGCAAGCATGAGAACGAAGTACATTTATCTGCTTTATTTTTCCAAACAAAATAATTCATTTTTAGGTTAGATTAGAAGAAGTTAGGAATCCAGGAGGATTGTGCATAACTTTTGTTGTTGCTATTATTAATTTCTAAATCAGACAAATTTAAATTCTTGAAGATTTTCTGCGAAGAGATTAAGGTTGCTAATATTGGTCTTAGGTATTTGTGGGATTTGTGCGAGCAGATTAAGGTTGCTAACAATGGTCTTGGGCATTTGATGGATATTGATTAGATTGTGATCCTTGTTGACATATTTTCTTGTTCCTTGTTAATGTGGCAGTGCCTCCTTTGGTGGTGCGTAATGATGAGTGGACATGGGAAGAGATTTGCCATTACTTGTATGAAGAAAGTGCTTTTGATAATATTGTAATATCACCGGGTCCTGGCTCTCCAACATGTCCAGGAGATATAGGTTAGATGAAAACTATCCTAAACTTTGTTCTTTATAAGTTTTTTATTATTAATATTAGTAAGGATTATCTATATATGTGGATGATAATTGTTTCAATTCTCAGCAAGGATTGATTAGCGTGCAATTATATCCCTTGCACTCACAACTTACCTAATGCACCACACAAATAAATGTAGAATGGGCCCAAATATGACCAAATGACCTTATATACTCTAGATTTCTTAAATCCCTGTCACAGCATAGTCCAAGCTCCACACAATATGCATTGTTATAATGTAAGTGTTCATTGAAAGAGACTGAACATGGGTACTTAGATAAAAAGAACATATTTTTCTACATTGCTCTTTTCTAGAAATATTACAGGTATAAATAGAGACATTTGACTCTCTATTTTTGGAAAGTTACATAACTCAAGGCTAGGATCATGGCTGAGATCCTTAAACCTTAATTGAAGGAATCATATTTACATCTTCACTATAATTCCTCTCATTTGTCTTCTAATCTACAGCTCACGCCAACACTCCCCCTCAAGTGAACGCATCTTCAACGTGCAACTTGTCTAGTGAGTTGTAGAACTCTTTGCTTGATATTGCCTTTGTCAGAATGTCTGCCAGTTGATCGTTGGACTTCACGAATGGAAACCGGATTATTTTTTATTCTAAATTCTCCTTAATAAAATGTCTGTTAACTTCCACATGTTTGGTTCGATCATGTTGTATGGGATTATGTGCAATAGCAATGACAAATTTTTTATCACATAAAAGGTCCATCTCAGAGGTAGGGGTGAAACCTATTTCAGACATAAGTCTTTTTAGTCATAACAGTTCGCATAATCCTTTTGCCATCCCATGGAATTCTGCTTCGGCACTTGATAGTGCCACTACTTTTTGCTACTTCTCCAAGTGACCAAATTTCCTCCAACAAATGTAAAGTATCCTGAGGTAGATCGTCTATCTGTAGCATTTCTTGCCCAATTTGCATCTGTATAGCCATTGACCCTAAGATGATTATTCTTTAAGAACACCAGTCCTTTTCCTGGGGATGATTTTAAGTATCGTAAGATCCGAATTACTGCTTCCATATGATCTTTACTAGGTCGATGCATGAATTGGCTTACCATGCTTACTGCATAAGCTATATCTGGACGAGTATGTGAGAGATAAATAAACTTGCCAACCAATCTCTGATATTGATCTTTGTCTGTTGGGACTTGGTTTTGGTGTTCTTCAAGTTTATGGTTCTGGATAATGGGAGTGTCTGCTGGCTTACATTCCAACATTCCAACTTCACATAATAGATTTAGGATATATTTTCTTTGGGAAAGGAATATATCTCGTCTTGATCTAGCAACTTCTATTCCCAAAAAATATTTCAGGCCTCCTAGGTTTTTGATCTCAAACTCAGTGGCCAATTGCTTTTGAAGTTTGGCAATTACCTCCTTGTCATCTCCTGTGATAATCATATCATCGACATAGACAATTAACGCTGTTACCTTGCCTTGTTGATGTTTCAAGAATAGTGTATGATCTGAGTTACTCTAACGGAACCCATATTTCTTCATTGCCAAACTAAATCGTCCAAACCATGCCCGTGGTGACTGCTTTAATCCATATAATACCCGTTGTAATTTGCACACAACCTCAGTTTTTAAGGAGGTTGTATATCCTGGAGGTATATCCATGTAAACTTCTTCTTTAAGGTCGCCATGAAGGAATGTGTTCTTTACATCCAACTGATGTAAAGGCCAGTCCAAGTTCGCAACAAGAGACAACAGAACCCTAACTGTATTCAATTTTGCTACAGGTGAAAAAGTTTCTTGATAATCTACTCCATATGTCTGAGTGTATCCCTTCGCCACTAGTCTTGCCTTGTATCTCTCTATAGAACCATCTGCCTTGTGTTTCACAGAAAATACCCACCTACATCCAACAGTTCTCTTCCCTTTGGGAAGTGGAGCCAACACCCATGTTTGATTCTTTAACAGTGCTTTCATTTCTTCTTCTATAGCATGTGTCCATTTAGGATCGGATAGTGCTTCTTGAATGGTAGTTGGAATCTGGCATGTGGATAACTCCTTAGAGAAAGTCTTGAGAGGTTCAGGTAGCTTTTCTGTAGACACATAGTTGGTAATTGGGTACCTTGTTCTCCTTTCCTCCATGTCTGGTGAGTATCTGTTTGGCGGTTTACCACGATTGTGCCTGAAAGGTAAGATATATCCAGCAGAGGACTATATTATTTGTAAAGGAGGGTGTACTAGTATGGTTTACCTCGGGAATATTCTCGGGAGATAAGTCTATGAATTACTATAGGAGAGGAGATGAGAGGGGAGGGGATGAGAGGGGAGGGGGAGGGGAGGGGAGGGGGGTTCTTCATTTGATTTAGGCTCTTCATTAGATGTAGACATGATCATTTCTGGGGTTGTCATAAGGTCATCAACTTGATTGTTCTGGTCTTCAAGCCACCCAAAGCTTAACCACTTCATCTCTTCACTTGGTGTCTCCCTCTGAAGTGAGGAAGTGGAGGAGGATGAAGAATGAAAAAATTCAGATTCCATGAAGGTAATATCCATGGTAGTATAAAACCTCCGAGTAGTGGGATCATAACATCGGTACCCTTTTCGGTGTATACCATACCCTAGAAACACACATCGACGAGCACACGGATCCAATTTGGTATGTTGATTTTTGTGAAGGTGAACATACGCCACGCAACCAAATATCCTAGGGGGTAGCATTAGAATAGATGGCAGTGAAATGAATTCGGACATAACTTGTAGAGTCCTAAACTTTAAGAGCTTAGATGGAAGGCGATTGATGAGGTACACAGCAGTGGTGACTGCATTTGTCCAATGGTGAGCTGGAACATGGGCATTCAGAAGGAGAGCCCGAGCCGTTTCAAGGATGTGCCGATTTTTCCGTTCAGCGACTCCATTTTGCTGTGGAGTTTGAGGACAGGACGTCTCGTGAATGAGACCATGTTTCTGAAAGTTAGTTATGAACTGATGACTTACATATTCCCCACCATTATCCGAGCGAAGAACTCGAATTGAAGAGTCAAACTGTGTCCGAACCATAGCATGGAATGACTGAAAGATACTACATACTTCATCCTTATTTTTCATTAAATAAAGCCAGGTCATCCTAGTGCAATCATCAATAAACAACACAAACCAACGCACTCCAGAGATAGTAGGTAAAGGAGAGGGACCCCATACATCAGAGTGAATTAAAGCAAATGGAGTATCACTTTTATTCAAGCATAATGGATAATTGATACGATGACTTTTTGCCAACATACAAGCATCACAACGAAAACTTGACAAATCCACTTTTTAGAATAAACTAGGAAATACATGTTGTAAATGCCCAAACGAAGGATGACCTAAACGACGATGCCACAACCATATCTGTTGGATCTTGGACCATACTGAAGTCTTCCATGTAGTATAATCCCCCTTCCTAGAACGACGCCCAATTATCTCCTTGGTGAGAATATTCTTTGGAAAACAAGAATTAGGATACATTAATACCATACAGTTTAAATCTCTAGTAACTTGGCTCACAGATAAGAGTTTGTGAGACAAGGAAGGAACAAGTAGAGTATTTGTCAACTGTAATGAAGGTGATAAAGTCACTGAACCAGCCCTTGTGACAGGTGAAACAATTCCGTTTGCATTAGCAATACTGGTGCATCGGGGAGATGATCGATATGTAAAATCTGTAGTGTCAAATGTCATATGGTCTGTGGCCCCTGAATCGAGAAGCCATGTAGCACTATCTAGTTCATTACCATGACTATGTTGTGCATGACAAGAAATACCCGAGTATGGAGGATAGGCATTCACATGAGGCAAGTCATTGGAAGGAATGAGAGACAAGTGTGGTTCAGCTTTTCCTGTACCCCCATTAACCTGTGTTGTTTCTTTTTTCTTTTTTTCTTGAAATTTAGGCCACCAATAAGGATACCCATGCAATTGGAAACAATTGTCACGGGTATGCTTAGAGTTCCCACAGTGAGAACATTTCATAATATTTGAAGAAGATCGAGAATTTTTTGAGGAACCCAAACTAGTTCGGCCAAACCCTTGACTAAGCTTGAGACTGCGAGAGGCAAGCACGGCTCCAACAGTGACTTCAGACTCAACCGTATTCATAACCACCTGGCGGACAGCTTCTTGCCGAACATGGGCATAAGCTTGCTCCACAGAAGGAAAAGGGTGCATCTGCAGTACATCACTCCGGATGTTGTCAAGTCTATCGTCCAGACCATCCAGGAACGCGTAGACTCAGTCTTCCTGAAGCAGGTTATTGAACTTTTGTATATCAATTGGGCACTCCATTGGATTTGGTCTGCGGAAGTCAATCTCACGACATAATCCTTGTAAATAAGTATAATATTTTTCCAAAGATCCACCACCTTGCCGGAGACGGGAAACACGCCGCCTGAGTTCATATACCTATGATGCCCCATCAAAATAAGTTGTAGCAACTACATCCCATACCTGTTTAGCCGTCGGAAATCGAATGAAATTGCTAATTAGAGTCGGGTCCATGGAGTTAATTAACCAACCTTTGACAACTGCATTATCCGTTCGCCACTTTCTGATGTAGCCCAATTTATCCTTCCCGGAGATATACATCTCCATCACCTGGGACTAGAGAGCAAAGTTGGATCATTCCAACTTAGTTCCGATTGGAGCAGCGGCAGGTTCTGGAAAATTGGTTTGTGTTTGAGCCTTGGACAAGGCTTCGACCTTCTTGGTTGTAAAGAGGTCAGAAAGGGTTGTGTTTGGATCAAGGTAGGTATCACCAGATTCAGGAGGGGTAATCGAGTCTCCTGGCTATTTGGATCTCCCATCTTTGAGAGGTATGTACAATATGTAATTAATAAGTATTATGGAGATAGTCTATACCAGAAATCTATTATGCTTTGATACCATGATAAAAAGAACATATTTTTCTACATTGCTCTTTTCTAGAAATATTATAGGTATAAATAGAGACATTTGACTCTCTATTTTTGGACAGTTACATAACTCAAGACTAGGATCATGGCTGAGATCCTTGACCCTTAATTGAAGGAATCATATTTACATCTTCACTATAATTCCTCTAATTTGTCTTCTAATCTGCAGCTCACGCCAACATAAACAACAACATATTGGTATTGAAACATATGGGCTACTAATTTCTCATTGATACTCATAATATGTTTCACTTAATGTGTCCATAAAATGTTTTCTCAGTGTCACTTGGATTGTGGCTGGATGAACAAAAACAGGAACTAGAAAATGTCAAATTCCACGTTATAAGTAAGGTAGGGATAGGTAATTAAGTTGGTACAAAATACGGAGTACGCTGCTATAACTTTCTTAAAAGATATACTTAAATCTGGTTAAGTTAGTGTTGCAACAGTGCATTTTCTAGTTATTGGATGCCCATAAGGCACTCGCTTGGTGACACTGCAAACGTTTCTTAGAGTTTTCTTATTAATATTTGTGTTTTCTGATGATCTGATCTACAATTCTAGATTTATCTATTGATAACTAAGGTTGTAGATATCTGATATTTTGGAGGAATGTTATAGATAGACGATCTTAGCCTTCCATTAGATTTGATGCTAGCCATTATTTGTAAGGTAGTGACTATGTAAAGATGCCCTTCATTTGCAAATTCATAAAATATATAAAATATTGTTGTTATAATTCTTGTGGAATAGAAGTTTCACTCTCTTGTTACTAAATAGGAAAAGAAGTTTTAGACCGCTAATTTTAATGTTTTGGAATGAAAAAGATCCATGTTTTGAAACGTTTGTACCAAAATGCAACTCACTAAAGTGTATACTATAGAAACATAGAAATTTTTTATATATGCATTTTATATATATAACGTACCCTCATGTATAACTATCTACTTTTGTAAGAATATTGTGTCACATTTTCCATGTAGTATCATATTAATATCTATCTCATTTGTAGGTGACTAATGACATCTATTCTAGTTAAGGGAAAAAAAGAAGAAACTTATTAACATTTATACTTAACTTTGAATTAGTATCCCACTTCCATTTAACAAAATAAAAAGTAAAAAAAAAATGTACGCCCTAGATTTGACATTAATTTTGAAATACTCCTCCGTTCCAAACTATATGATCATTTTTGACTTTTTAAAGTCAATTTCAAAATATTGTCAAAATCAAAATTAATATGATTTCACATAATTTAGGCAAATACTTTATGAAAATTATAAACTATCTAAAAAGTACAATTAATTATAAAATTTATTGTTTTTAAAAGTTAAATAAATCACACCAATTTTGAAAAATATCTCATATTGACTTTAAAAAGTCAATTTGATCTTATATTTTGGAATGGAAGGAGTATTACTAATCTCTGATACAGCTGAGAAGGTCGGCTTGTCTATCTCTTCACTTTGTTTATTTTCTTATTTTCTGCTTAGTCTGTAATAATCAGTTTAGTTCTTTGCAACTCACAGGAGTTTGTCTTAGGTTGCTGCTTGAATGCAGGGACATCCCCATTTTAGGTGTTTGCCTTGGACACCAGGTACCTCCAAACCTTTTTCTGTACAATGTTGGTATCTTTCATCTGATTCATTAGTAGCAACTTAATATTTTTATCTGATAAGTAACTAGCTATTCCGTATTTAGGTTCCTATGTAGACACGATTCCCTTTTATCCAGTTCTGTATGTTCTTTTTAGTGGCTATTATAGTTTTTTATAAGCTCTTTTTTTCATTTTCATTTTTGTTTTTGTTTTGTTTTAGATTGTCTTCTGATATAAGAATCTCTGTTCTGTTAATGCAATATATGTAGATGACTAAAAGTTCTGAAATGAAACTATTAAGTTTGAGGCCTGTCATTCAGAGTGATCGATTTAAATGTTTGAATAGCAGTTACAAAACAAAAAAAGATAGGTAAATGTAGCTCTTCTTCCCTGTTAGTGGAGAAAACAACCCTTCTGTTTTTCTGCTGGTTTTAAGTTAATCGTTTGTCACTTGCCTTGACCAATATTGTAATGTTTGCATTGTTTTCAGTTGAATTTTTGGCTGACTCATGTCTAATGTGATAAAACTTCTTTAAGGTTTTAAAATAGTTCATTGGAAGTTGGCGTCTTTACTATTGATGATGTAATTCCCTATTCACTTCTCGCCATACTCTCCCTAAAAAAAGAAGAAAAGTAAAGTAAAAAAAAATAGACAAATGGTTGAATAATGATTGCCAAAGAAGGGTGGCAGGCTTCAACTTTGGGCTAATTTGCCCTGCTACTGAATGTTTGAAAAGGTCACCATCCTTTTCTGCTGTTAAGTAGGTCTGAAAATCATATTTATGTTGAGCTTTAGCTGTGTTAACCCACACGAAATACTTGACTATAAATAGGGTTGACTCTAGTTATCTAAAATTGCCAATAATACTAGTTTACCATCACATTGACTTGTTTATAGAAAATATTGATTGCAGTGTTTCATTCTTCATTTGTCTTAGATTACTATTGGTGTTAATTTCCTTTTGTGCATTTTTCCTTTCATAAAGTCACTACCTGAATGGATGTTATATGAACTTAAATAATATAATGTATGTGTAGTAACTTATCCTAGGACAGGGTCTACCTTAGGTCCTTAGCCTTAACAAACAATAGCTTTTCTACAATTTTTTCTTGTGCACAGACCTAATATAATTGAACAATGACAGGCTTTAGGCTACGTGCATGGTGCTCAAGTTGTCCACGCATCTGAACCTGTTCATGGACGTTTGAGGTATGATGAAATTTAGTTGCAAGATTTAGTTTTTTTTATAACCATTTCTATGGACCACTGTACCACACTCATTCATTATAAAAGAAACAATTTCTATCAATAAGAAATAATTAATTAATTCAGATTTGCATATACTTCACCTTTTCTTGATGACTTTCTTTTGCTATAATTACAAATACCACCAGGCATTCATCTCTTGGGTTGCAGATTTCTTCCTCTGAAGGTTAGTCTTGTATTTTTATTGATGCCGTTTCTTGTCCTTTACAGTGAAATTCAGCACAATGGATGTGCGCTTTTCCATGGTATCCCTTCTGGAAGGAATTCGGGGTTCAAGGTCAGTCTAAAATACATGTTAATTGCCTTTTATCACCTTAAGTACATGTTTTGTGGTAGCTTTAAGAAATCTTAGTGAAGTTGACTTATGTGGAAGAGTTGAAAGCATCTTGTAAATTAACCAGTCACTGAAAAAGTGCGGGAAGGGACCTATTTTTTTTAGGACTCTTCAGATGTTAGCAACAGACCTGTAGCAGTCCTGTCTCCATGCGTTAGGATTATGTAAAACAGCTATTGAGAGTAATAATATATTATTGCTGCATTAATTGTTAGGTTTAAGAGTTCACAGTAAATATGGCCGGTACATGCATATACTTGTCTAAATATCAGTGAATCGGAGTTGATTTTGGTGGTCATATTTCGTCTTTAATGGCCAGGCTCTCAGGTTATCTCTGTTTCTTTGTTGTTTAGTTATTTGCTATCAGTAAGCTTATGGAATTCCAGAAATGACTCCAGTATTAGTTCCTGTGTTAAATTGCAGATCCTTAGATTACTATTTTACAACCGACCCTTTCTGCAGCAAGAGAAACCCCCCCCTCCCCCCCCCCCCCAAAAAAAAAAACCCCCACAACAACAAATTTCTTTCACCTTTTTTCCTTTAGTATAAGAAAACAACTTCAACTCACATACGTTGGTTTGCGAAAGGAGCAATTTTGCGTTCTCAATAGATTCAAAAGAAAAGAGGTGAAGTGTACTAATTTTTTAGGTTATTTCAGGATGGCATGTGAGCAAGATAGAGTTGCAGAATATCTTCCTTTTCTCCCTTCATGTAAAGGATTTTCGCAATTAATATATTTATAGTTTATTACATTTTAGAATGAAATAAATGTAGTCATTTTGCAAGGGGTGAGTAAGATATCTTTTACTTACAATATACTGTTAATATGATTCTCTGGAATTTACATGTTGCCATTGAGTTTTTTTGACCATTGCCCTTGATGCAGGTGGTTCGATATCATTCACTTGTTATAGATGCAGAAACACTTCCTAAGGAACTCATACCTATAGCGTGGACATCTTCCTCTGATACACTTCCTTTCCTTGGCGACCAAAAATCTGATGTTATCCTTGATTCTAATGGTAGCCGGCTTAACCAACAAACATATGCTAGTTATTTTTTAAAAGATTTTAAGAATGGGAATTCTTGGCCTTCTGGTGAGGCTGAAGGGATGCCTAGTAAGGAAGTTCTCATGAGCATCAAACACGCTACGAGGCCTCATTATGGTGTGCAGGTGTGTTTTGACTTCTTATCATTTTCTTTTTGTCCTTGCTCAGATTTTCTATTTTTGTGAGCTGAGCTGTTAAATATTGTTTTGGGTTTTAGTTCCATCCGGAAAGTGTTGCAACCTCTCATGGGAAGCAACTATTCAAAAACTTCAGAGAAATCACCGAGGATTATTGGCACAGGTTGCAATCGTCCTCCATTAGCCGGAGAAAGATTCATTGTAATGGTAAGCTACTTTAAAAGAGTATTTCATAATGTAGTGCACTACATCTATCTGTTGGTTTCTTTTCTTTTGACAAGTACTTATGAAACAAGCTTGAATGCCTGTTAGAATAATGTTAGGAAAAATTAAGAACAATGAAAAAATATAAGAAATTTATATATCACATTATAAAGTAAAAGAATACTTAACGATCTGATTGAGGCAGTCACTGTCCTTAACACCATATTCGTCCTGTATTGGAATGTATCGGCAGGGCCTTGAGTCTAATGATTAGTGTCCTGTATTCAACAGTCTTTGCCTTGAAGTACTTTTAACATAATACTGGCTTAGGTAAAGCGCTCTAATGTGTCACCTAAACAATATTTTGAAAATAATTTGAATAATAAGTAGTGTGTATAAAGTAACTAAGAGAACAAAAGAAAAGAATGAATTGGATTTGCATCCGGCCAAATAGCCAACTCTCATATGAAAACATAATGATTCCTTTATTTATAAAACCAAATACATGGTTTAAATAGTCATCACACCAAACACTAGTAGGATAATTAACAGCTGTTCGAACCGATGCACATTTGGTATAAAAAGAAAATAACGGCTACAAGTTCTCCAAAATTAAACATCTGTTGCTTTGCAGGACCTATAGTCACGTTACCTAGCCATATACTCTTATGGGTTTCAATAAAATATACACTTTAAAGAAGTAGTGTCTCTATCAAGTTAAAGAATTAAGATTATATGCCAAATATAAAAGGGAATTTGAATAACATATTCTAATAATAATTAAAACAGAAGATCCTCCTATATATGAAGTGGGGTTGAATAACTGTCATGATGCCATTAATTGAACTAGGTAGTATGCAGTCCATTAAGTTTTGCAGTGGTCCTACTCTTGGAATTCTTACACCTTTATGTAGAATGCTCTGGTTGATTGGTACTTCAGATTGTCTAACAAACGTATCTGTTCATTATCAAATTTTATTGGTATGCCGAAGTCTGAGCAGTGATTTGGTGTACCTAACGGGTGGCTTAATAGTTTAATAATCATTGGGTTTCTCTCTTGTAGCATGATAAGCTATTTAGTCCAAGTAGTAACCTTTACTTAGCTTGCTTGCAGGGGCCACATAGAGAAAGGCTGTTCAAAAAAATCCCTACAAGTATGCAATTCGTGAATAATTCAGATGAAATGAGTAACTTGAGCACATTTAATATGGTAAATTTGCCACATTTGAGCAATGGTAAAAAATATCTGAAGTTGAAGTGGAGGAAACTTGAACGCTTAGCTAGTCAAGTTGGCGGAGCAAGAAATATATTCTGTGAACTGTTTGGACAGCATGAGGCTGAAAAGACCTTTTGGTTGGACAGTTCCTCAACTGAAAAGGTTGATTTCTTACTCCAAGCTGTCATTTTATTTTTACTTTCCTTTGCGTGTGCAACATCTTATAATTAGCTATTTAAATTACATATAAAAACTTTGTTTTCTTTTTTTTTCGGGGGGAAAAAAAAGTGAAGAAGAATAGGTTCTATCACCAAACCCTGGTAAAAAAACTACTCATAATGCTTTGGGTGCATGAAGTTTTGGGATCCATCTTGCCAAAGGCAAGAATGTTAAATTTCAGTCGAATATAGCAAAAAAAAGAAAAAGAAAAAAGAATAGGTTTTATCATAACTATTCCCGTCTTAATTCAAAGTTGACACAGGTTTCCGTGAAATAGCTTAGTTACTGGTTTTACATCCTTCATGTACAATTTTCTATCAAAATTACATAAATAGGGATACCTTAAGATGCCATTGCTTAGTTTATTTATCAATTCCTCTATGATCTTTTAATGTGGTTTTGGTGTAGCTGATTTTATTTATCTTATACCAATAGCATACATTCTAATTCATAACGTTTTTCCCCCAGAAAAGGGCACGCTTTTCATTTATGGGCGGTAAAGGTGGCTCTCTTTGGAAGCAAGTCACATTTAGATTGTCACATCAAAGGTTTCAACAGAGATCCAATTTAATACCAATGTAGCATTTGACGGGAGAAGCTAGATTTTTCGGTTCTTTTACTAATTCTTACTTGCTTTACATAAGTATGATACATAGGGCTCTCCTTTTTCAGTGATACTTCCTTTAAACGTGGAGGCTATCTCTCAGTTGAAGATGCTCAGGGCTCTACCACTACCATATTTTTGGAAGACGGTTTCTTTAATTTTCTGAATAAGGTATTCAATGAGTTTTGTTCTGTTGATTGTGTCCTTTCTGCTTTTCTCTGGTTGCGTATGAGCCCTCCTTTTACGATACGACTTTTGAGCACATCTATGATATTGCTTCTTGTTTAAGTAAGGAAATTAATCATAGTCCATGTGATTTAACAAGGATTTCCCAATATTTTGGTTCTCAACATCAATGGGGAACCTGTGAGCAGTAGTTTTTTGGGTTTGCAAGTGTGACATCGTAATATTAGCAAATAGTTTCTATGATGTCTTGATACCCCACATAGTTTGGGGTAAAAGACTTTTTGAGTTGAGTTGATCATGATTTGTATTGATATGATCGTTTGGTCATTTACAATTACTTCATGTATGAAGGCTTCAAAAGTTTACTTTTTTCAAGGCTTTGTCACTATTATGGCATATGTTGTAACCTCATAGCCCCAGAAAGTATTCCTTTTGTTCCTTCATAATTGAACGCACGACCACTATCTTGAAGTCTTTACTTTTTATTTTGAAAATATTTGTTAGTTTTTCACTATTAACAACTAGCCCTTTTGTTTGCATAAGCAATTGCTTAATAGAAAAGAATATTAAATAAGTACAGAAATTAGATGATGAGGCTCCTCCAATAAAAAGTACGTATGAAAGCTACAAAAAATATTCATAGGGGGAAGAGCCTTCTAGCAAGCTTGGTTTCCAAGCCGATACTCCACTAAAAACACCACAGTTTCAAAACCATAAGATGTAAAAACATAATTAATTTTAACATTGCATCCCATAATAGAGGAGAGGGTAGGTCTTGATTTTGTAAAATCTAAAGAATTTGTTAGGCCAGCAACACCAAACTGGTGGCAAACATCACACAACTGAAAGCAAATCTTCTGTTTCATCTCCCAGAGCCACGAAGTAGGATAATTTATGGCCTGTTTGGTTTGGGGGGAATGGAATGGGCATTCCAAAAGGAATGCTCATTCTTATGTCTAGTTACTTAAAAGTGGAGGGAATGAACATTCCAATGGAATGCCTATTTATATGTTTAAAGGAATGTTTATTCCATTAAGATGGGTTAAGATTGACCATTCCATTCCAATTGATAAACTTAAAAAAAAAACCTTGATCGATCAAAATTGTGTTGCTTCTCGTTCTGACCAAACAAAGGAATAGGAATGCCCATTCCAATCCCATTCTCATTCCCATTCCAATTCCAATGTTGTAACCAAACAGACCTAAATTTCTCTAGACACCCCGAACAGCCAAGTCCAAAGCTCCCATTATATGCATTCTATCATAATTTTTGCCTGGTTATCAAGCATTTTGTAGAATAAGACCTGCCTCTTTCCCCCTTGTTGTTTATAATGGACGTTTCTTGGTTTAAGATGCATGCATGTTAATGTCAGTGTATCTGGATTCATGTTCATGCCCCCAGGTTCAGTTTTGATATATTTCTTGTGGTTTTCTCTCAGGAGCTCCAGTCATTTACTTTTGAAGAAAAAGATTATGAAGAATTACCATTTGATTTTTATGGTGGATATATTGGTTACCTTGGGTACGTGGTAATTTCAGCATTCCAATTTAGTTCTTTTTCCTAATTCGTACAACACAAAACGGCCTTCAATTAAACTTCCTTCTGCTTCAAACATTTTTTCTTCTCAAGCTCATCCAAGTTGCTGCATTTTTATGTCTTCTTGCTTCAAAGAATCTTTGACGGTCTTCTTTTTAAAGTTTTAATTCTGTATTACTAGAAAAGGTATAATTATGATTTATGAATATATATGAAATATATGGATAGAAAATTACATTTCTATGAATTAACTACGGAAATTGTCTCATGCCATAATACCCACACTTCAAGAAGAAAAAGAAGGGGGGAAGAAAAAAAATATTGACTGCATGTGATGTATTTTAAACTTAACCAGCTTATATGTTCGTCCATCTTGAGGCGAAGTTTTATTGGATTATCATATCATAGCTGAGTTTAAACACATCATTTAGAATCTTGTTGACTTGTATTTTGATTTGGACTCTCTCTTGTAGATATTGCTTACATATTGATGTCATTTCTGTTGTGGATGACGCTAATAAGACTTTTCTCAGGTAATATTGATGCTTATATCTTGCAGGTATGGCCTAAAAGTTGAATGTAACATGTCATCATTTAATCGTCATCACAAAGAAGGTGTACCAGCTGCTTGTTTTTTCTTTTCAGATAATTTTGTAGTGATAGATCATCGTTATGATGATGTTTATATAATGTCCATACATGAGGAAAATACCACAAAGACACCTTGGTTGGATGATATAGAAAAGAAGCTTCTCAGCTTAAAAGCTTCCGCAGCAAAAGAGTTGCTGCCTTGGCATTCAGGACCTGCATCGAATGCCCTGATTCAACCTGATTTTGTTGCTGAGAAATCTAGAGAACAGTACATCAAAGATGTTGAGAAATGTCAGAAGTTCATCAAAGATGGAGAAAGCTATGAGTTGTGTCTCACAACTCAGATGAGAAAGAAAATAGGGGAAAAAGATTTGCTAGGACTTTACCTTAATCTTAGAGAAAGGAATCCAGCACCATACGCTGCCTGGCTGAATTTTTCAAATGAGAATTTATCTATCTGCTGTTCTTCACCCGAGAGGTTCTTACGATTGGATAGAAATGGTATCCTGGAGGCAAAGCCCATCAAGGGTACAATTGCTCGTAGTGCAACAGCTAAGGAAGATGAACTCCTCAAATTGCAGTTGCAATACAGGTAACAGGGCTTAAGTACTTGTCACCCCTATTGGTGTTTTTTTTCTTCCTGAAACAGATTTACACATAAAACTGCTTTTAAGATTTACCGACTCTAATCATTTCATGGTTTAGTAAAAAAGTTATAAATATATAGGTATTAGATTCATTCTCTCATTTTGGCTGACCTTACTGCTTATCAACTTGTGATGTGAAATTTAAACACAATTTTAAAATACATCAATCTTCTTTGAAGAAGATAAACAATGAAATGCTGCAATTAGCCATAAAATTATTGTCTTATTACTCATTTGCTAAATGACTTATCTCTCCATTTCTCAGTGAAAAGGATCAGGCGGAAAATCTGATGATTGTTGATCTCTTAAGAAATGATCTAGGTCGTGTCTGTGAGCCTGGCTCTGTTCATGTGCCCCGTCTCATGGAAGTAGAATCATATGCCACTGTTCACACGATGGTGAGTACGATCCAAGGAAAAAAGCAATCAAGTGCAACTGCAGTGGATTGTGTTAGAGCCGCATTTCCTGGTGGCTCGATGACAGGTGCACCAAAGTTGAGATCGATGGAGCTTCTGGATTCTCTTGAAAGTTGCTCCCGAGGCATATACTCTGGCTGCATTGGGTATTTTTCGTATAACCAAACTTTTGACCTAAACATCGTTATAAGAACAGTTGTCGTTCACGAGGGTGAAGCTTCCGTCGGAGCAGGAGGGGCCATTGTAGCACTGTCAAATCCTGAAGAGGAGTATAAAGAAATGCTTCTGAAAACAAGAGCTCCAGTTAATGCAGTTATGGAACATTATAGCAAAGGGTATCAGAATTAGGTTTTAATTTGGCAAAATTAATGAATTACTCGATGTACACTATTAAACTTAATTTTTCAAATTATTTATGTAAATTAATTATAATTTTAAAATTGGATCATTTCATTAAAAAATTAAATTGACGTTAATTTTTTATTGTCAAAACTAATGAATTACCTACTGTAAACGACACGTTTTATTGATTATAATATTGACTTTTTAAAATTTTAAATTATTTTAGTAAACTATTTATTATTTTAAAATTAGGTCATTTCGTTAAAAAAATTAAATAGACGTTAATTTTTTTATCTACGTCTTTGGAAAAGAAATACAAAAATCAAAAATATTACTTGTGTGAAAAAAATAATTACAAACTTTAAAGTGAACAAAAAAAATTTAAAATATTTTGGATTTTCGGATCTCAGATGTTTATGAATGGAAGAAGTTTTCTTGAGAATGGAAAGTAATGTATTAGCAATAGAAATGAAAACGCGATAATTGGCAACCACCACCTCTTAGATCTGCTTTTGAATTCTCTTCGCATCCATATGTAGAAACTCATGCTCTTATCAAATCTTATATACAATTCCAACAAAATCAAATTAATCAAATATTGTTGTGATGCCCCCAAAATAGGTCCACACAATCCATCTTGAGTTGACAAAATACACAACACAAAATCTAAATACAAACTTTCATATTTACAACTATTAAACTGTCGTGCAAAATACGACCACACATACTATGAGGTTTAATACAAATATTACATCGTACATAATACGACAATATATAAACTCAAATTAAGTCCTCATTATAATTATTATCACACTATTTCACAACATAGTGAAGACTTCTATAGTAACTATCTCAGACCATTACTCCACTCCCCGACTAGTCACAACTACTCTTTCATTTCCTGAGAAGAACAATGAAAACAAAAAGGAAAATGGTGAACTCAAATAGCTCAGTAAAGAATATTATGACTAAGATAATGAGAAATAAATTATTTTTAGTCTTCAACAATGATAAATCAAACAAAATATAATGGACAACAAGTTTTAGATCAACAACTGCAGCGGAACAAATAATCCATTAGAAGAGTCAAGTAGAGAATGATGTCTACTATCTTCTATGATTTAAGGGTCCATCATCAATATTTTATCCCTGTAATACCAATAAATAATTATGCAAATCAACATTTTATCTTTGCACTACGGGCCAAATATATTTATTTATATCACTAGTGGTCATGATCATGCCAAACAATAGTCCATCATTGCACTACGGGCCAAAGAGAACTTTCACCACAAGCATTTGCCTGTAACATTAAAGGCCGTGATTATATCACTATATAATTCATGTTCATAATCATACCAATCAACAGTTCATCTTTGCACTATGGGCCAAAGATAACTTTCCACCACAAATTTAAACATGAGGATGATGACAATGATATATAGGATGAATACAAGTGAGATCAATGATAAATATTAGAGATTTATAATTTAATTTATTTAGAGTTCAAGAATATCCAAATTATCAACATGATAACCAATTATGGAATAAAATTCAAGAATGATATTTAAGATTCATATTTCAAAGATAATTTGGACAGAAAAAAAACTAATTTCGTCGTGAATAGTACTCCGACATGAATAGTACCCCGGATGAATAGTACCCCGAAATGAAAAGATTAAAATTTAATAAGAAAGTTCAGACCAATATTTCAGTGAAATGATATTAGATGAAACACAAATCTCAAAGAATTTTTAATCATTTCAGAAATTATAGAAGTAATATTTACTATAGTAAGTTTAAATTTAGAAATATGAAATGAAATAATATCATTTATATAATATGAAGTATAAAAAAAAAATGATATCCCTTACGAGTATTGAAAGAAAATAATATCTTACCTTAATAGGAAATTAGATATGAGTAGATCTGTCAATATAGTTGGTTAACTGTTGGGTCAACCCATATTAACTGAAACCAAATGGGTTGGTTAGCTGTTTTTATTTATTTGAGTTGGTTAAAGTTTGGAACCATATTTTTAAAAAGAAATATAGTTCCAACCCGGTTAATCATTTTTCGATTCATATTTTATTTCAAATCCAAATTAAAAGTTTTTTCCATCCATATTTACATATTTAAGAAGCTCAACCACCCACCTCCACCCCACCCCCACCCCCACCCCACCCCCACCCCCACCCCCACCCCCACCCCCACCCCCACCCCACGTCATCTGATTGGTATAACGGATATTATCTTGAAGAAATCTTGCATTATTAACTACACTCAAAGTGTCCTTATACTCAAAATAAATATGCACAATATTATAAAAGAAGAATTTTGTGATTCTGGTGTGAGTTTCATATTTCAACTAAGCAATCTATTTATAGGAGAATGACAAGATATCACTATTTAAAAATAATCACGGATTAAACAGTAAAACAATCACGGATGAACAATTCGTTCGTCTATTTTTAAAAAAATATATAATATTTGAATAAAACAAACAACTTTATATATAATATAATATATTCTAATAAAACAAATAACTTTATATATATTATAAAATTTTTTCTGTTTTATTACAATAATAATAATAATAAAATAAAACTGAGATAAATTTTTACCGCCGGTTTGACAAATTAGCACTTGAGGGTCCATCGAATAATAAACTAAACTTACAACAAACGCCTTATGACAAATCCCTCTATTTATATTAAAAATTGAATAAATATCTATCACAAATTATTTATTTTCAATCAACACATTTTTAAACTTTCAACAATTATTCAATATTAATATTATAGATTCACAATACTGACAATCAGATCGTTCCTAAAAAATAGGGGGCTTTCTGGTAAGGATATCTCCTTGTTGGCGTGCAATTAGATAAAATAACCCCTTTTCTCGACAGAACTTTATAGACATTGCCGATAATGCTACTCAATAATATTATTTTAATAATATGAGTTACTGTGTTGTGACAATTATTGATTTTATAGTCTAAAATATTGTGTAGATATTACTGTAACAATTATTAAATTAATAATATGAGATACTATGAAGTAACCACTGTGATAATTATTGAATAAAATACTGAGTGACTTCTTACGTAAGAATCAATAATTAGATATACTGTGTAATACCATGTATTATGGTGCAATACCGCGTACTGTTGTGAAATAATGCGTATTATTGTAATTTTATCACCGAGTATTTCAAAAGTTTAACGGTAAAAATTTTGCCATCAATTTTTAAAAAGATTATTTCTGTCGCTGTCGACGTTGGGAAAATTTTTCTTTTTTGGAATTTCTCTTTTAGTCTTTCTACCCTTTATGTTTTCTACGTGTTGAATTTTATTTGAAAGGGCGATTTGACAAAAAGGTCCGACATAAAATGTCGACAATTTAAAAATTCAGAGTCGCCAGTTGGTAGTAGTGAAATAGTTGTACCAACTCAACCGAATTTAAAAAGGTTTGCAAAAAGGCCCAATGATCGGACTCTGTTTAATAGGCCTTAGAAACCGAGATTTATAGAGTTCGGGGGCTTGATTAAGCGGGGGGAATGTGTTAGGCACCCCCGACTTCCGTAAACACATGGTTACCACATCTTTTCAATTTCCTAATTATTTGAAGTGCGTGTGTAGTTAATTGGGCCTAAGTGCATTATTTAGAATTAGTGTCATGCCTCGTTTGTACCTATATACAAAGGGTTTGACTTGTATAAAAGTTCAATTTTAAGTAAAATATATAGAAATGATGATTTAAAAACAAGTTTGAAATCCTTATGCTCACATAATAATTGAGGTATTTGATACTTCCATTATATTCCATATTCGTCTTGTTTTGATTTTATTCTCGAGATATGAAGCATCTTCGACAAAATAATATACATATAAGTGTCGGGCTCCTTATGGGCATGAAAGCCATCTAAGGATGTCTGTCCAAGCACCACAAATATAATTTACAAGCTAGCTGTAAACTGAAAAGGGTCCATCATGGGAACCAGATCTAGATTCGTCAGCTGGATCTTAGATCCTGTGGCTCCTAGGCTCACATAATATTTTATGAATATCTTGTATAACAAATATACTAAAATAAAACAGATATTTAATCTAAACAACGTAAAACAAATGATTCATTAGTTAAATCCATGCCTGCGCTTAGCCAAGCTTCCCGTTTCCTCTAGATACAAATCTAGGGACGCGTGGTTACTTAATATTTATAAAAACTAGAAAAAAAACTAGATTTAAATAAATCATAGATATTCTAGCTCAACGGTTCCAGTTTTACAACTTTTGAACTGGTTAAAAGTTACATATTGTTAGATTAGGATAAATCTAGTCCACAAACATTAATATTGCAGTTTTACATTGAATAAATAATTAAAAAATATATTTTAATAGTAGTAAACAATTAATATATATATATATATATATATATATATATATATATTAAAGCAAGTGAAAGCTTCAAATCTGAAAAAATCTTATAGTGTGAGGCAAAGAAGGCTTCTAACTACTTTTGGAGCTTGAAAATTCTGTTTCCACCGGTTGAAATTTGATATTTTGTAGTATATATGTATACAAGTGTTTAGAAAGAAGAATATTGAAGTTTGGAACACTATATGAGGGGTTAAGAGCTGAAATGAACAGAATTCCCTCTATTTTCTTCTTCTTCTTCTTTTTTGGCTGAGGGGGGGGGGTCTATTTATAGACCAAAGTAGCCGTGAGTCTACCTGCGGCTGCCCGGGTGGGCCTGGGGCCTGTGGGTCTCGTTGTCTCGAAGTACGTGCACTCGAATCAACACAATGTTCGCTCGAACCTTCATAACTTTTAATCCGGGAGTCTGATGGAGGCGTGCCATACCATTTTGGAAAGCTCTTTCCGAGAGCTACGCAATGACATATGACTTGCCTTTTTTCTGAATTTGATAAGATGGGTCCATGACCGAAATGACATCTTCAGTTCTTCGCAGGCAGCCCATTGAGGTTTTTTGTGTAGTTTGCGCTCGAAAGTGTTGAAATGGCTCTTTATGACACTATTTGCAGTTGTATTAGGTTTGTTGAAGTTGTCTTATCAAAATTTTTGTTTTGCCCTTCTGGGGGTTGTCTCCAAGGTTGAAGGGGCTTTTGGCTATCCTTCGGGGTTATCTCCAGGGTTTGATTGCTGCCACTTTTCTTTTCCTTAGGGTTGATCTCCAAGGTTGATTTGATTTTCCACGAGGATGTCTCCGTGGTTAGATTTGATATTATGGTTCTCCAGGGTTATCTCTGGAGTGTAAAAAAGATAATTTTGCCCTCCTACATAGTTAGTAACAGGAAAACGAAATTTTGAGTGTTTATAGATGCACCTCTTTATCATGTTTATGCAATGCAATGAATGAAAATGATAAAGATTACTAGACACTTGAATTATGACAAGATATATTTAATGATGCAAATCGTAACGCAATGAATGTTAAAATGCTTTCGCAAATTGCACTTTGCGAATTGCACATCTCATTTCACAAATCGTAAATTTCACTTCGTACATCGCAAATTTCTTTACCATTACCGGTTATCATTGATGCCTGTGCTGGTGTTGACTCCAATTATTTGATTTTTGTTAGTGTTGTCGATGCTTGTTTGTTGAAGATAAAGTGAGATGGTTTTTTCATCTCTGCTGGGGATGATGTTTTGAAATCACCAGACCTTCCTGATGTATACACTGGTAGTTTACAACTGTGCCTACCCTACTAGTAGTTGACAACGATGCCTACCCTGCTGGTAGTTAACAACGGTGCCTACCTTGCTGGTTGTTAACAACGGTGTCTACCCTGCTGGTAGTTGACACTGGTTGATCATTGGACTGTCTCAATGCTTACTCGAATAGTAGTTTTCAACAACAAAATTTTTCTAAAGTCTGGGCATTTAATGTGTATGCATATTTAACTCTACTGAGGATGTATACTAAACTTTTTAATGGAGATGTGCACTGATATAGCGCGATTTCACATGTGCAGACCATGCATGATGTGATGATCTTAGGAGTCTACCTTCCTAGGTTGATGCACATGCTTAATTGACTTGACTAAATGTAGAAACATCCTTCACCCTTTTTGAGGTGATTTGGAGTTTCTTTTAGCTATTGGGTGCTTGTACCCCATTTCCTTGTGCTTTTTATTCGCGACCTGACTAGACTGATGATATGGGTGTCGCTGACATCCCTGGAGGGTGCGACTTGTTCTTTCATTGCCTAAATTTGAACTTCGGTGCAGAGACCTCGACTTGTCAAGACTTGGCGCAGGTTGACATGTTTGATGGTGTATATTTCATTTAATAGACTTTTGGTTGTTGGGCTCCTGCTTTTGAGTTAAAGACTCTCTTGAGAATTTTTCCCTTTTTTGGTTGGGGCAGGCTTATGTCACCATGATTTCTTTCTGGAGTTCTCCTCTTTCCTTTGATGAGAGTCTTGATCCCGCCTTAGACTCCTTCCATTTCCTGGAATCGGAAAATGCCCCAGTCCTTTCTCATGTTGTTGCTGGGGATTCACATACAAAACTCTATTTGTTGACCAAGTCGCAAGTGAGCAATATCCTGCATATCAAAAGAACAAAATGCACCAAAAGCTTGACGGCTCGGCCGTTAAGATTTGTACACTCATGTGAATAAGGCATTTGAAGTAAAAGTTTATGAAATTGAATGAGTTATGAAATCGCAAAGAAATTTTGAAACATCCATGGTTATTATTCATGGGTAGGATTAGATTCAAAAGGCTTATCTACCTTTATCAGAGATACTTCATCTTCTTTCTAGACGCTCTTCTTCGCAAACTTGATTTCATATGACACGTGCACTATGAGTGATGCAACTCTTAACAGGGGTTTCATTTCCATGACTTTTAGATGATTCCAAATTTTATTTTTTCTTTCACTTCACTTGTCTCGTTTTCTTAGGCTATTCAGAGTTACCCATTTAACGAGTTTTGAACCAATGACTCCCAAACCTAACGACTTTAGGGCACTAGGTGTAAAAACACCCCTTCAGGTTTACTATCTTGAGTAACAAATGCCACACTTTGAGATAAATTAGGTGGTCTACTCTATTTTCTCCTCGCCTGAGCTTGTGCAAGGTCTGTTTTCTTAGGCTTAAATTACCCATTTAGCGAGTGTTAGGCTGGTGACTCCCAAACCAGATGACTTTAAGGCACCAGGTGTGAAGACACCCTTCATGCTTAATTTCTCGAGTAACCTAGACCATGATTCGGATCTGCTCAAGTTTTGCCTTTTCTTTTTCAATGCTCGTTTTCTTAGGCGCTAAGTTATCCATGTAACGAGCATTGGACCGATGACTCCTAAACTAGATGGCTTTAGGACACTAGGTGTAAAGACACCCTTCAGGCTTAATAACTCGAGCAACCTAGGCCACAATTCGAGATATTAGGCCAACGACTTATCTTTTATCTTTTCATTAATTGCCATTATTTTTGCCATAGCTTCATAACCCACAACTAAGAGTCAGGGCAATCACAAAGTGCAAACATGCATATGAGGTCAAGTCTGTTCTAAAAAGCGCTTTGAACTAGGATGTCGTGTCCAATCAAAAGGTTGAATAGTCTTAATTCTCTAATCGTTTCCATGATTCTTGCTCCACGGACACTTATCAGAATTAATCTCATTCATAACAAGTTAACCAAAAGTTTTCTATTTTAAAACCTTTTTCTAAGAATAATTAACATGTATATTATCACTAATGCATGTAAATGGATACTGAAAGCACATAAAAAGATGAAAGAGTCATACCTCACATTTAAATTATTTATCATGAGAAAAGTATGATAAGAAAAGATCACATGATCATACCGGATCACCAGTGAGATAATATGAGGGAAGCTCTGATGATGATGGACCATGCTGATGATGCTAACTGGTGCATTTTCCTTTTTAGGATGGTCGATGAATGCCCTAGTATTAATTTGTCCCTGTTTTTGACATTACCCCAGTCCTGTTTGATGTCAGGGTCCCAATATCGGGTTGTCACCAATTCTGAAATTGCCCCATCATTGCTTGTCGTCTGGGATAATTGCTTTGACAGATGGGCTGATAAGATGTCGAGATCACAAAAGTCTTTTACCTTTGGACCATATGGTGAACATGTAGTGGATTTGGGATTTGATGCTTGAATGTCCTCAGTTATTGTTTCCGACTAGTTGACACAATTGGCTTTGATGATTTTCTTTTGATTTGATGAAGACTTATGATTGAGGGTGTCGGCTCTTTGAAGGTCCTTGCTGACGATCATGCTTGATATATCGTTGTGTTGTTGTTTTAAATTTGATGATTGATGTCGAGAGGCCTTCGGACTCCACTAAATTGGCCCTAAGATCTCAGCTTGGTTGGTGATGACTTCACCTGAGTTTGATTTTATCTGCAAGGTTTGATTTGTGGTCTTGATATGGAGGAACAAGTTTTCAAGTATGAGATAGACTTTTCCACGACGGTTGCCCATGTACCGTTGGATGTCAAAAGAGATAAAGTCTTCTCGCACTTCAGGATTGATGAGTTGCTGACAGGTTGCATCTTATGATGATTGCCATTTCATCCCCGTGACTGGTTGTCTTGATGTATCGCTGTCTTTTCTTTCCCAGGACTTGTGCCAGATTTGATGGAATGACATTGAGGTGTCATAGGATCTCTCAAAATGGGTCGTTTATCTTTAGGCTTTTCTGGTGTACCAATTTTTGGTGTCTTAGAACTGGTCTTTTCATATTGTTAAGGCTTAGGCAAAGTGTTTGGATTTCTTTCAAGAGTTCGACCGCACCATAGATGGTTGCCTACGTACTCCTATTGATGAGGAGAGATAAGGTCTTACGTAGTTCAGGCTTGGCTTGAATGGTTGAAAAATATTTATTTGAGTTATTTTGTTTGGTTTAACTGCACCATAGATCCGCCTACGTACTCCCATTGATGAGGAGAAATCTGGTCTTTCGTAGTTCAAGCTTGGCTTTAATGATTTTGAGTTTGAGCTTGGTTTGAGGGGTTTTTTGATTCTTTGGTTTGATTTGAAGGGTCTTTTGGAAATTTTTATATGGTTTGACCGCACCATAGATGGCTACCTAAGTACTCCCATTGATGAGGGGAGATTAGGTCTTTCATAATTCCAGCTTTGCTCGAATGGTTAAAAAATGTTTATTTGAGTTTTTTGTTTGGTTTAACCGCACCATAGATGGCTGCCTATGTAATCCCACTCCCATTGATGAGAGGAGATTAGGTCTTTCATAGTTCCAGGTTTGGTCGAATGGTTTGAAGCTGATACTTTGTACAGGGAGAGAGATAATCTGGGAATTTGAGAGGTGTTTATTTAGGGTTTGAGTTTGGCTTGACCGCACCATAAATGGGTGCCTACGTACTCCCATTGTTTACAAGCATTTCAAACATAGTACCTCTTCACGGTGTCTGAGTTAATAAGCTGGGGAAATTCTTTGCCGTCCATTTCTTGCAGTCTTAGGGCTTCTCTCGTCAATACTTCCTTGATAATGAAAGGGCCTTCCTAACTCAGGGCGAGCTTCCTTTGGCTTCATTTTGATTGGAGAGGATTTTTTTTAACACCAATTCATTCTCTTTAAATTTCCTGAGCCAGACTTTCTTGTTGTATAACCAAGAAATCCTCTATTGATATAATTGACCATAAAAGATGGTTGTAGCCCTCCTCTCATCTATCAGAGATAACTTGTGGTATCAGTCTTGCAACCATTGATCTTCATCCATCTGAGAATCCATCAACAATCTTAACTACTCCATTTCTACTTCTATGGGGAATACTCCTTCCATGCTATAGACTAGTGAGTAGGGGGTAGCTTCAGTAGAAGTGCGCATTGACGTTTTGGAAGCTAGTAGAGTTAGAGGCAACAAGTCATGCCATCCCTTATGATTGGCATACATCTTTTGTATAATTTTCTTGATGTTCTTGTTGGCTGCTTTAACAACACCATTCATCTTGGGGTGATAAAAGATGAATTTAAGATGTTTGATATGGAATTTGCTCCACAATTTCTTCATCATCTAATTGTTTAGATTCTTAACATTTTCCGATACGATCACCCCCGGTTGTCTATATCGACAGATGATATTGTTTCTGATGAAACCAATGATTACCTCTTTGGTGACTCTAGGAAAAGAGGTCGCTTCTACCCATTTGGTGAAGTAATCAATCACGATAAAGATGAATTGATGACCATTGTTGGCTTTGGGTTCTATTGACCCAATCACGTCCATACTCCACATTGAAAAGGGCCACGGTGAGCTCATACAATGAAATTCATTTAGAGGAGCGTGGATGACATTTCCATAGACTTGACATTGATAGCATCTCCTAATGTGATCGTCATAGTCGGATTTGAGAGAAATCCAATAATGCCCCGTTCTTAATATCTTTTTGGTAAGTAAAAGACCGCTCATGCATGGACCACATACTCCACCACAGACTTCATCCACGAGTCTTTGGGCTTGATCTTCATCTAAGCATCTTAGAAGACCTATTCCAGCATCCCTTTTGTAAAGTGTCTCTGCTCAAATAGAACTTCATGGCCATTTTATGGATTCGCTTTCTTTCAGCTTGACTTGCCCCAACGGGCGTAGATCCATCTCAGAGATATTCTTTGATATCCTGATATCAAGGCTTTCTAATGGGAGACAGTTCATCTGATACTTCTCTAATGTAATATTCATAGGTTGGTACCTTTTAGCTTGAAGATTTAATATCTGGGATGCCTCCCCTTTCAAATATGTTGATTAAGGAAGACAGGGTTGCTAGTGCATCCATGAAATCATTCATGTTCCGAGGGATGTGGATGAAGGCTATTTCTTTGAACTCCATAGTCATCTTGATAACCAACTAATGGTAAGGCAACAAATGCAATTCGTTGGTGAGATATACCCCGATGGTTTTCTTGATGACCAGCTCGGAATATCCAAAGACTAACAACCATTTGACATCCATGGATTGGGCCAGTTTCAATACCATTATACAACCTTCATACTCAGCTGTGTTGTTGGTGTTGACAAACTGCAGTTTGATGGCCACGAGATATTGTTTTCAAGAAATAGATACCAGAACTGCCCCTGCTGCAGCACCTTCCTATTTTACGGCTCAGTTAAAATACAATTCCTAAAATTAGAATGTATTCTCTTGATGGATTTGTTGAATTGTCATTATTCCTTCATCTGGGAAATACGTTTCCAAGGGTTCAAAATTTCCTGATGGTGCTTCGGCCAATTTATCTGCAATTCCTTTACC
Organism: Panax japonicus; assembly: GCA_020205505.1. NCBI lineage: Eukaryota > Viridiplantae > Streptophyta > Magnoliopsida > Apiales > Araliaceae > Panax > Panax japonicus. Next base: position 74,023,816 of record CM035107.1, on the reverse strand, counting down.
TTTGATAGACTTTTGAGTCATATAGATGATATCAAACTGTTGGAGGATCAACTGCCATTTGGACAATCAACAATTCACCATAGGTTTATTGAATATGTATTTTAGAGGATCCGTGCGGGATATGAGATAGGTTGTGTGCCCATGAAGATAATGTTGTAATCTCATGGCGTCCTATGCTAACGTACAACATGTCTTTTCAATCAAAGTGTACTTCTGCTCGCTGCTACTAAAACTTTTGCTGAGCTAATAGATATCTCTTTCCTTGCCTCTATCGTCTTTTTGCTCCAGCATGCACCCCATAGCATGGGCATTGACTGACATGTATATAAATATGGGAATCTTGTCCCTTGGGGGTACCAAGACAAGAGCTTCCACCAATTACTTTTTGATGAAGAGGAAGACTTTTTGACACTCTTTATTCCACTTCATAGAAGAATTTTTCTTTAACAACTTAAAGATGGGTTCACACGTTGCCGTGAGTTGAGATATGAATCTGCTTATGAAATTGATTCTCCTCATAAATCCCCGTATCTCCTTTTATGTTCGGGGCACATGCATCTTAATGACGACTTTAATTTTGGTGGGATCTAGTTTAATGCCTCTGTTGCTCACTAGAAATCCCAACAATTTGCCTGATTTGACACTGAAGCACACTTGGCCGGATTCAGCTTCAAGTTGTATTTATACAACTGATTGAAAAGCTTTTTAAGGAAGTCGATATGTTCATCTTCCTTTCGAAATTTAATGATGATGTCATCCACATAGACCTCTATCTCTTTGTGCATTATGTCATGAAAAAGGGCCATCATGGCTCGCTGATAGGTGGCACCGACATTGATAATGCCGAAAGATAAACGTCTATAACAAAAGGTTCCCCAAGGAGTGATGAAGGTTGTTTTCTCCCTGTCCTCTTCAGAAACCATGATTTGATGATACCCAGTGAAGTAGTCAACGAAAGAATACATGTTATACTGATCCGTGTTGTCTATTAGTATGTGGATAAAAGGTATTGGGAAATTATCCTTGAGATAAGTTTTGTTCAAATTCCAGTAATACACGCATACTCATACCTTCCCTCCGGGCTTAGGCACATGAACTATTTTGGACAGCCACTCACGGTAGGTTGATACCATGATGATGTTGGCTTTGAATTATTTAACAATTTCTTCTTTGACTTTTAGACTCCACTCAGGTTTTATTAGCCTAAGCTTCTGTTTGACACCCTGATCATGTCCTCATGTGACCATGCAAACACATCCTATAATTGAGTTAGTAGAGCAATCATGTATTTTCTTTGGTTTGGGGAAAGGTCCATGCCTATCTGGATTTCTTTAGGGTTTTTTGAGGTTCCAATATTGATAGAGTTGGTTTGATCGAGGTTTGGTTTGGGTTTGTCTTCAACCCATTCTTTGATCTCCTCAGGCACATCATAGTCAACTATCTCCTCTTGCTCAATCCCCATCAAGTTAAAGTCCAACTCTACATCAAAGTTGTAGTCATTGTGGAGATTTGGCATTTCATCAGTAAGGTTAGATAGATCCAACTCTAGAGTCCCTTTTCGACAGATGCAAGGAATGTTGCTCTAGTTGTCCAGGTTTAAGTCTTTGTGGACAGCTGTGATGAAGGGATAGTTGATGTCCTCCTCCTTTTTGATGATGACTATGACTGAATTCATACCTAGGTCAGTATTTTTCTTTGACTAGTTCTCTTTAGCCCTATTTATGCGAAGGGTCAGGATTTGATCTTCTGGATAGTCCTCATCTGGGATATCTTCATTCATACCATCAGTATGTGCCAAGAAATGCATCTGTACCAACCAGTTTTGCACTTCTTGCAGGAACCCTTCGTTCCTTTCCTTGTCTTCCTTAACAGGAATCTGAATTTCTTTTTCACTGGCCGGATTAACCTTAGGAATTAGTATTCTTGATATAGTCACATGGATTTTCCTTGTTGGTTTCACGAATCCTGCATCCATTCGATTTGGTAGCATAATGGTAGAGGAAATAACCGATGGATGTTTGTGCTGGTTTCGATGATCTGATCTAGAGGAATAGCCTAATCCATCCTTCCTTGTCTGGCTAGGAATTTGAACTGGACTTCTGATTCCTTATTGACTTTTCCCTAACCCTTGTCTAGACCAGAAACTCAAGGATATCATTTCTTGACTAGCCGACATAACTTCAGTGGAAATTCTGGGCTTTAAAGTTGCGGCTCCAATATATTGGTACCGAGTGTTGCTCACCTCAAGGGCTTGAAAATTGAAAGGCTCAATTCCCTCATTGAGACTGATTAGAGTCATATCACTTCATGCATGAGTAAGATATTATGGCTCAGTATTGACAGTTACCAGATTACCGTTAATGATGTATTTGACCTGTTGATGAAGGGTAGATAAAACTGCTCCTACCATGTGGATCCATGGCCTTCCCATAAACAAATTATATCTTGTAGTGATGTTTAGCACTTGAAAGGATATGTAGAAAGTATGTGAACCGATTTCCACTGCAAGTTCAATTTGTCCTACACATTTCGTCGAAACCCGTCAAAAGCTCTTATGACTATGTGGCTGTTTCAGATTCGATTGTGATTGATCTTCATTCTTTCAAACGTGTCATAAGGACAAATGTTTAAGGAAGATTTCCGTCTATCAACACACCTCCTACCACATATCCTGAAGATATTACTTCTATGTACAATGACTTGCAATAATCCGTCCCTTTGGGTGGTATGTCATTATCATTGAAAGATATCACATTACTGTTGAAAATGTGATCTACCAAATGATGAAATTTCTCAGTATCTATCGACTTTGGCAGGTGAGATTCTTCCAGTACTTTCACTAGGACCTTTTGATGATCTTCCGAAGATAAAACCAAATCTAGAATGGATATCTGTCAGGGTGCTTCTTTTAATCCACGCACCATATTGGCTTCTTTATTTCCCATCTTGCGAAGGAATTCTTCCACTTTATTATATCAACAGATTGATTTGAAGTTGATCCCTCATCTCTCCCATATTTCCAAGAGAATTTTTTCAAGCTGATGATAGGATACTGCGGTCTGAAGGGCAATATTAGTGGCTCAGGCGCAGCCACTTTCAAAGGATTCTTTACTCCTTTAACTTTCATTCCTTGGATTGCAAGAGGTGTTGCAAACAAGTCTCCTTCAGAGGATATGAATGCTATGACTTCCTTCCATCTCTTTATTCTAGGAGGAAATATCTTCTCTTCTTCAGGCAAACAACACCATTATTTTCCATTTGCAGGTCACCGCTGTCAATCATATTCTGGATTAGATGACGAAGTACCCAACAACTTTCAGTGCTATCACCCCGAGTATTGGAGTGGTATTGATAGACCCTGGTAGAATCAAATCTCTTGGAACGTTAATTGATTGGGGGTAGCAGTTCTGTGATCTTTCCTTCATTGATTAATAACTGCAAAATCTCCTCCATTGGTTGACCCAAAGGAGTGAACTTCCTTTGGTCTGTGTAGTCCCGATGAGACTGGGCCCTAATTTTTCTTGCAAGTTTTTCTTCCAAAGTTTCATTCTCTTGGACTTGTTGTTGTTTCCTTGCAATAAGGGAAAAGAGACTTGTTTGCCCCTAACTGATCTGTTATCAAGTTACTCGATGCTGATGTATTACCAGTTCTGCCAGTTGATCAACCTGTTCTTTGATATACTTCATTTCTCGCTCTATCATAAACTGGAATTCTGAATAATCCCATTTATCAAAATTATCTTTGCTTGTTTGGTGAGAATCACCTACATATTTTAGGTAATTGGAACTTTCTCTGTTTCCCCTGCTGATCATATTGACATTCTCTTCCTTGTGTTGAGGCAGAGGATTATCTTGCACATGTGGTTGCTCTTGTGTAGTCACCACAATTTCCCCATATCTATCAGATCCTAGATTTTGTGTTTGAGAGACCAGCAATCTTGGGTATCATGACCCGGAGCTCCAGAATGATAAGCACATTTCTTGTTTGTATCAAAATTCCTTCCACTTGGATTGACTGGAGGAAGGAGTTGGACAATTTTTTGTTCTGCCGTCAGAAGCTTCAGTATATTTTCCAATGAGTCCCCTAAGGGTGTGAAAACTCTTTGATGTCTGACCTCTCCAACTTTTTGCAATGGAGGATTTGATGATTGTGCAGATGCTTGAAAAAGGGAATGATTTTTCCTTTGAATGGGCAAGTTTTGATTGCCACTCTGAGTTTGTCCTTGCAATACCAAGGATACATCTTCTTCTTTCTATTTATGAACACTCTGAGGGTTATTCCCATAATTTCTGGTTTGAATATACTAAGCCACGGCTTCTAAAGCAGTGAGGTCTTTAATTTTTCCAAACTTTAACCCCATCTCAGCCATCTCTCCTTATGTAATCATTTCTGAGAATGGTGTTCCTATTCCTGCTAGGACCCTCTCTTGTGCTTCTTATATGTCAATGAAGGTTATTACCATCTCAGTTTTTATCATTGATGGGATTACTTGAGTAGCCAGATGTCTCCATCTATAGGCATATTCTCTGAATGACTCCGTATTCTGCTTTTTAACTTTGGTAATTTGATATTTATCTGTAGACATTTGTGATTGGAAACTGTATTGGTTTAGAAAAGCAAGGGCTAGTTCTTCCTAGCTATGGATTTTGGAATTGTCCAATCTGGCATACCATGCTCTGGCCTCTCCAATTAAACTTTTCTGTAACAACTGCATCCTTAGTTTTTCATTCTCGGTATATGACCCAAGTTCTCCAATAAACACCTTCAAATGAGTGTAAAGATCTCCTAATCCGTCATATTTCTCAAAATCAGGAGTTTTGAACTTGTCTGAATAATGAAACCTATGAAATATGCAAAGGTCTGAATAAGTCACGCTTCCATATACTCCAGGCCCTTTGATTGACCGGATCATTTATTCTATTTGCTGAACTTTCTTTTGAATATCACCAGTTTCCTGATCTTCTTCAAGATTGGTGATTTCAGGGGTTTTGTTGGATTTTGGATGGATTTGAGGTTCAGATCTATACTTTCTTTTCTTTCTTGTCAGTATCCTAGCTTCCTCCTTGTGTAGAGGACTCTGTTTGAGTGGATATTTGTTGACCCTGAGTCCTTTTGTTTTGTTTTTTCAAAAAGACAGCTAATTCTGCTATCTGATTTCTTAGTCCCTCGAACTCCTCTCGAAAAATAGAAGTAGATTCAGGTTGGGCACTTGCAGCCATGTCTGAAGGTGGGCTTATTGCCTTTTTGGACTTTAGTCGGGTAACGGGACCAATTATTTCCCTACAAAAAGATTATGTAGTTTATGATAAGTAGGATTTACACCTACTTATGGAGTACAATTCATGCGAACTATGCCCATCTCAAGTACATTTTAGTAGGTTTTAGTTGCATTTCATGATAATTTGCATTTCGCATACTTAAAACTCCTTTTGGTGAATAAGTGCAGGAATTGGCCTATTTTGGTGGTCATATTGAGCATAAGGCTAATGGATGCTTGAGACGAGGCAAAAGATGGGATATGCATGGCATGAAGGTGAAATGGAGCAAGGAAATTAAGCATGACGGAACAAGTAGCAGCCGCAGTAGCAGGATAGAATCAGAACAAGAACCAGGATCTGCAGGTTATAAGCCGCACGACAGAATAGCCTTGAGAGCACGCGCCGATGCGATTACCGAGCCAGACCTTGGAACCTACTGTAAGTTGCGCGGCCGCGAGAAGGACAAGCCTAGGGAGCGCGCACCCGCGCGACAGATCGGCTGGATAGACAAATGTACTGCAAGTCTCGCGGCCGTGAGCATATCAAGCCGGAGGATCGCGCGGCCGCGCGCGAAGCCTGAAGCTGCTGACTTGTTTTATTTTATTTCCAATTTTAAAGGTTGTAATTGATTTAAAATGATTCCTGACTGGTGTCAGGGGTATCACTTGACATTTGATTAAGTTTTTCACGTATCTTTAGATCGTAATTAGGGTTTATTCTCTGGGGGAGATTCCAACGTAGAAGGAGGCCAAAACTCTACTTTTCTTCTCGTTTTTGGGATTTTCTACCAGAGTGGATTATTAATATTAGTTTCGCTAGATTCTTATGAGGATCTAAATATTGATTTATATTCAGCAATTGGGTTTGATAGTTTTATCTTTCATCTTCCAATTGTCGTTTATTGACCATGTTTAGATTTGATCCCATAATGGTTTTTGGTTTAGTCATGAGCTAAACTCCATTATGGGATTCTAACGGATTTTAATATGTAGTTTGATTGCATGCTTAAATGCTGGTTTGTTTTGCATATCATATGGGATGTCTGTCATGATTGTTTTGCATGTATGAATGCTTGATCACTATTCGTTTAAGTATTTGTATGGAATTGACAATGAACATGCAAATATGGACTGTAATCATGATAGTATACGTATATAGGGCTGTGTTATATGGCTTATGTATTTCGTGAACCAGATAGACATATACTGTTTCACCGTATAAGTTAGAATACGGGCTTGAACTTAAAATCAATATAGTTGCAATTTCACATAGACATATAGTGATTTTGGTTATATTGATGATTACATAGAGTCTATCATCTGTGGATGCTGTGTAAGTAGGTCTTAGTGCATTGAAAAATGGCTAATACTCTTTTAGTGCTCTTGGCTACTTTGTTGTGATATGTGAACAAGTCATGCATGATAGTGGCGATTAAATGAAATATTAAATGAAGTTAGGATCCCATTAGTTCCAATATCATTTATTCTATCGTTAATATTGTTTTAGTTGTTATTTCTAATTCAAGAACAAACCAAGTTTTGTCATTAGTTTGAGCATATAAATATAGTGAATTAATTAATGAATAGTAGTTTAAGTTAAACAACTTACTCTGTGGGATCGATACTTTACTTGTTCTGTATTACTTGTTGACGCATGTATGCTTGCATAAGTTAGAGCTCTTTTGTTAAGATTAAAAAAGAGGCAACAAGTTTTTTCCGCCGTTGCCGGGGAAAGGCGTTTAATTTAGTATTATTATCAATAGTTTAAGCTATATTATATGACTTAGACAATTCTAGTCTTATCTCATTTCAATTTTTTGTTTTTGTTTCAGGAATTTGGATATATTTTTATGCTTACACGGTCAACCAACCCCGATTTAACACCTATTCAGGATAAAATAAACAGGAGAGGTTGAAAAATGGTTGTACGTAGAAATTTACAAGAACAGTTGGAAAACACAACAGCTAACATGGCAGCCGAAGCACAAGGAAAAGATCAAAGAGAGGAGCATAGATCTCTGAAGGAGTATTCCATATCCAATATTAATGGACTACAGTCTAGCATAGTCAGACCAGCGATAGCAGCAAATATATTCGAGATAAAAACTGGCACTATTCAAATGGTGCAAAATACAGTTCAATTTGGGGGTCCTGCTACAGATGATCTGAATGAACACCTGTTAAGTTTCATCAAAATTTGTGATACAATTCAGATACAACGTTGTGACGGAGGATGCTATTAGACTAAGTTTGTTCCCATTTTCATTGAGGGATAAAGCAAAAAGTTGGCTTCATTCTCTGCCATCATGATCTATAACTACATGGGAGGATTTAACACAGAAATTCTTAGCTATGTTCTTCCCAATGGCTAAGACTGCCAAGATAAGGACAACTATCTCTCAGTTTGAACAACAACAGGGCAAGTCATTATATGAAGCATGGGAGAGATACAAAGAAATGATGAGAAAGTGCCCACATCACGGTATGCCAGATTGGATGGTAATCAACACATTTTATAATGGATTTGGATGACAGTCGAGACCGATTGTAGATGTAGCTGTAGGAGGGACATTATGGGCAAAGAACTATGAGGAAGCCTATACCTTATCGAGATAATGGCATCCAACAATTTTTAGAATCCTACATCTCGGATGCCACAACCCAAAGTTGCAGGTGTGTTGGAGGTTGATGCTATTACTCAGTTGTCAGCACAGATGGCAGCCATGGCAAAGAAGATAGATACTTTGGTAGAAGGAAAAGTAAAGACGGTTACCTTCGTATGTGAGATTTGTGCGAGGTCACACTCGACAGATCAATGTGCTATCAGCTCAGAATCAGTGCAGTATGTGAGCAACTATAGAAAAGACCAAGGTCAATTTCAGAACACATACCACCCCAACAACAGAAATCATCCAAACTTTAGTTAGTCGAATAATCAAGGGAATCAGGAGAATCAATTTCAACCAAATAATCAATTTCAGGCACAACAAGCGCAGCCATAGTTTAATCCTAGACCACCTTTTCCGTCGGGATTTTCTCAGCAACAACATCAACATCACACTCTAGTTGCACCTCAGCAAGAAAAGAAATCAGAAGTGGAGGAGATGATGATGAAATATATGGCAAACACAGAAGTTATGATCAAGAGCCAAGCAGTGGCTATAAAGAATCTTGAAAATCAAATGGGGCAGATGGCGAACATGCTTACTAACAGGCCCCAGGGTTCATTGCCAAGTAATACGGAGACAAATCCAAGAAGAGAAGGAAGGAATAGTGTCAAGCGATCACATTGAGATCTAGGAAAGATTTGTCAGTAACTGCAAGTCGTGCACCCGCGCGAGAATGCACTGAGGAGGGCGCGTGGCCGCGCGAGTCAGAGGGGCTAGCTACTGAGAAAGAAAATTTGGAGAAATCTGAGGGTCAGCGGGAAGAGAAAGACAGAGCAGGTCCAGAGGAGACGTTTAAGAGTCCAGTACCACCAATTCACATTCAAGTTCCGTATCCGCAGAGATTAAATAAAAAAAGGGTAGACAAACAGTTTAACAAATTCTTGGAGGTATTCAAAAAGCTGCAGATCAACATACCATTCGCTGAGGCATTGGAACAAATGCCAAGCTACACAAAATTTATGAAGGGTATACTATCAAAGAAGAGGAGATTAGATGAGTTTGATACGGTACCTTGATAGAGGAGTGCAGTGCAGTGCTTCAGCAGAAATTACCTCCAAAGCTGAAGGATCCGGGCAGCTTCACAATTACATGCACCATTGGAAAGATGAACTTCAATAACTGTTTATGTGATCTTGGGGCAAGCATAAATTTGATGCCCTTGTCAGTATTTAACCAGTTGGGATTGCCGGATCCAAAATCGACAAACATATCATTACAGCTATCTGATAGATCGATCACGTATCCACGAGGAATTGTTGAGGATGCGTTGGTTAAGGTAGATAAGTTTATTTTTCCAGCTGACTTCATTATCCTAGACTACGAGGAAGACAAAAATATACCAATCATATTGGGAAGACCATTCTTGGCCACAGGAAAAACTCTGATAGATGTGTAGAAGGGGGAACTCACTATGCGTGTTCATGATCAAGAGGTCACCTTTAATGTCTTCAAAGATATGAAGTTTCCAGCAGATGAAGAGGAATGTTTCTTAGTTCAGTTGGTGGAGCAGGTCATAAATGATGAAGTACAAAGTCGGGTGGCTGACAAACCTTTGAGGAGTGTAATTACTGAAAATTCAGATTTAGAGGACGAGGAACTTGATGAACTTGTGCAATATCTGGATACCACTCCACAAGTCAGGAAATTCAGGATACCTGTTGAGCCGTTGACAAAAGCAGGAGAAACCTCCGTAAAATTAAAACCATCTCTGGAGACACCTCCAGAACTTAAATTGAAACCACTTCCAGATCATCTCAGGTACGCATTTTTAAATACAGATTCAAAGCTACCTGTGATTATTTCTTTTGCATTAACATCCTTTCAGGAAGAAAAACTGCTACGAGTGCTTTGAGAGTTTAAATTAGTGATTGGATGGACCATAACGGATATCAAAGGGATCAGCCCTTCATTTTGTATGCATAAAATTCTGATGGAAGATGAAAGTAAACCATCGGTTGAGCAACAAAGGAGACTTAATCCGATAATGAAAGAAGTAGTTAAGAAAGAGGTGCTAAAATGGTTGGATGCGGGAATAATCTATCCAATCTCAGATAGCTCATGGGTGAGCCCAGTGCAGTGTGTACCAAAAAAGGGTGGCATGACAGTAGTGACTAATGAGAACAACGAGTTGATTCCAACACGAACAGTGACAAGGTGGAGAGTTTGCATGGACTATCGCAGGCTTAATAAAGCTACAAAAAAAGATCATTTTCCACTACCATTTATTGATCAGATGTTGGGACAGATTAGCAGGTCATGAGTACTATTGCCTACTGGACGGATATTTGGGCTATAATCAAATAATGATAGGTCTAGAAGACCAAGAAAAGACAACTTTCACATGTCTATACGTCACATTTGCCTTCAGAAGGATGTCTTTTGGGTCGTGCAACGCTCCAGCCACTTTTTAGAGATGCATGATGGCTATATTTTTAGATATGGTAGAGCAAAATGTGGAAGTATTTATGGATGACTTCTCAGTTTTTGGAGACTCGTTTGATCTATGCCTCGAGAATTTGGTGATGGTTTTGAAGCGATGTGTTGAAACAAATCTGGTCCTAAATTGGGAAAAATACCATTTTATGGTACAGGAAGGAATCATACTTGGACACAAAGTATCGAAGAAGGGACTTGAGGTAGATAGGGCAAAGTTAGAAACTATAGAGAAATTGCCACCACCTACTTCGGTAAAGGGTGTTCGCAGCTTTTAGGGCCATGCAGGTTTCTACCGCAGATTTATCAAAGACTTTTCCAAGATAACTAAACCATTATGCAGTTTATTGGAGAAGGATGCACATTTTATCTTTGATGAGGATTGCGTGTCGGCATTTGATCATCTGAAAGGGAAATTAACATTAGCACCAATTATTACTGCACCAGATTGGGAATTGCCATTCGAGCTGATGTGTGATGCCAGTGATTACGCCTTAGGGGATGCTTTGGGACAGAGGAAAGAGAAGATGTTTTATGTGATTTACTATGCTAGCAAGACCCTTACAGACGCACAGTTGAACTACACTACCACGGAGAAAGAATTATTAGTAGTAGTGTACGCCTTTGATAAATTTCGAGCATATTTGATCGGCACAAAGGTGATAGTGTATATGGATCACGCTGCTAATCGACATTTTGTGGCTGAAAAGGATGCAAAGCCTTGGTCGATCAGATGGATTTTATTATTGCAGGAATTTGATTTGGAAATCAAGGACAGGAAGGGCACTGAAAACCAAGTTGCAGACCACTTATCTAAACTTGAGAATCTGGAAAGGGAACTAGATGACAAGGTTTTAATCAATGAATCTTTTCCAGATGAACAATTGTTTGTGGTGAAAGGGGAAGTGCCATGGTTTGTAGATTATGCGAACTATTTGGTAAGTAAGATGCTACCTTCCGATTTGGTGGGTTATCACAAGAAGAAATTTCTGCATGATGTCAAATGGTATATATGGGATGAGCCTTATTTGTTCAAACAATGTTCTGATCAAGTTATACGAAGGTGTGTTCCATATAGTGAGACCAAGGGGATTCTGCAGGATTGTCGCTCTACTGTGTATGGTGGACACTATGGTGGTGAAAGAACATCAGCGAGAATACTACAAGTAGGATTCTACTGGCCGATAATTTTCAAGGATGCGTACAATTTTGTCTAGCGGTGTGATAGATGTCAGCGAGTGGGGAACATCTCTAAAAGGAATGAAATGCCATTGAATACAATCTTGGAAGTCAAAATTTTTGATGTAAGGGGAATTGATTTTATGGGGCCTTTCATTTCTTCTTGCGGAAATCTCTACATTTTGCTTGCTGTAGACTATATTTTGAAATGGGTAGAAGTGGAAGCTCTTTCGACAAATGATGCCAAGGTTGTCCTCAAATTTTTACATAGAAGTATCTTCACGAGGTTTGGGACTCCAAGGGCTATCATCAGTGACGAAGGCAGTCACTTTTGTAACAGGCAGTTTACAACTTTGTTGGCTAAATATGGGGTGAATCATCGCATTGCTACAGCATATCACCCACAAACGAATGGCCAAGCTGAAGTGTCAAATCGAGAAGTCAAGAGAATTTTGTGAATCCCACAAGGAAGGATTGGTCATTGAAGTTAGATGATGCAGTATGGGCTTATAGGACAGCGTATAAAACACCATAGGTATGTCCCCTTACAGCTCGTATATGGAAAAGCCTGCCACCTTCCCATGGAGCTAGAGCATAAAGCATATTGGGCCATTCGAAAGCTAAATTTTGATTTGACAGCTGTCGGAGAGAAACGCCTATACCAACTCAATGAGTTGGATGAATTCAGACTGCAGGCATACGAGAATTCGAAGTTTTATAAGGAGAAAGTAAAGAAATGGCATGATCAATAAATCATTGAGAGAGCATTTGAACCAGGACAAAGGGTTTTGCTTTATAACTCCAGACTTAAAACTTTTTCCTGGAAAGCTGAAATCGAGGTGGTCAGGACCATTTACAGTGAAAACTATTTTTTCGAATGGCACAATCGAAATATTCGATACATCGCCCGACAAGCCTTTTAAGGTGAATGGACAGTGCTTAAAACATTACTTTAGTGGTCAGGTAGACAGACAGAAAGTCGCCTCAAGTCTTTCTTCAACATGAACATCAGAGACAATCAAGCTAATTGACTATAACTTAGCGCTGGATGGGAGGCAACCCATTATTTTTCTTCTCTAAAAATCTCTCTTTCACTCTTTGTTTATTTTGTTAAGTTATTTTATCCTAAGTTAACACATTAACATATTAACTAACAATATAGGGGAGCATGTATCTGTATTGTATATAATGATATATACAATAGAAATTCATGTTTATGTGGTAAACTCTGTTTTGATAATGTCTATTGATGAATTGCAGGTGCAATAGATAGCACACATTTCTATCTTGCCGCACCTACAATTAAATACAGCAGTACAAAATGCAGGATCGCGCAGCCGCGCGAAACACACAGCATACGACCGCGCGCTGCACAGATCAGACCATTATAGCCACTCGCGCGCCCGCGCCCGCGCCCGCAATCCATTATCAGAACGCACGGTCGTGCGTTCTCGCATACGTGGAAAAATTTTTATATGTCAAAAATCCGAGTTGCGGTCTGATTGGGTCTTTCCTCTAATATAACAATAGCGTATTATTCTGTCTCCTATATTCAGAAGGCTAATCAACTCTAATCAAAGTTCATACCCACACATCACGTTCCTGTCATAGTTTTAGAGTTCTAGTAGGGTTGTGTAACAATACGTTTGGGGGAATAATCAACAATTCCTCCACATTCTCTCTATCCTCCCCATATGGGCCCAAAACGAGAGTAGATTTGTCAGTTTGGAAGCCCAACAAGACTATTATCGGAGTGTTGCCAAATCTTTTGTGAAGGAACGAGGACTTCTACCTGCAAAATAGGATGGCCAACTATGGCATATGATACGCGAACGAGACTGGGTTGGCTTAACTGCATCTCCTATGCCTATCCCCATGGGGATTGTTAGAGAATTTTATGCTAATGCTGCGGAGTTGATAACAAGAGGCATAACGATAGTTCAAACAGAACAGGTGAATTATCGCCCTTTAGCGATCAGAGAAGTATTCAACATATATGATGCACCACCCACCGGGTCTGACAATTGGTTAGAAGGCGATCATTTGGAGACAAATCTCGCAGTTGTGATTACTGATCTATGTATTTCGGGCACCAAATGGAAGTATAAGATAGGAACAACTGAACCAAAATTGTTTTCGTCGTCCGCATTGAATCAATATGCCCAGGCCTGAAACCTGTTTATTTGTGCCAAGCGAGTTCCGTCAGCTCATTACAATGCAATAACCACTGAGTGTGCGATTATTTTGTGGGGGAATCGTCAAAGGCAAGTACATTGATGTCGGCCTTTTAATCCATAGAAACATGCTGAGTTATATGCGTGGGAATAGAAATGGGACTATTTCGCATGCATCGGTGGTAGCCATGCTCTGTACTCAACAAGGAGTCCAATGGCATAATGAGCAGCTGCAATACCCAAACCATGCAAATTTCAAGGTGTGGACATGTGGAATACCGCACCCACGCAGACTAGGATTCATCCTTCAGCCCATTTTTCCAGAGCCACCACAACAAGCCTCGCAAACTAACGAGGCGGACCCGTCCACGCACGCGCATGCCACCCATGGCGATCGCCAGCTCCGAAGGTTGGAGCTCAAGGTCGATGCCATATATGATAATTTGGGCACATTTACGACGGGACTCACAAGGGCTTTAGCCGAAGCGTTTGCGCAACAAGGAACAACACAAGAATGGCTTCATTTTGGAACAGCAGCACCATATCCACCATCGGATTCACCACCCAAGGAGGGTGGAACCACCGATAATTAGGGGAGTTTTCGTACCCTTTACTTTCATTCAATTGGGACATTGAATATTTTAAGTTTGGAGGTATTGGGTAGGAGTTAGTATTTTTAGTTTTGCATATTAGTTTTGCATGATTAGTTTAATTTTTATTGCATGTTTAGAGTACATTTTAGCATATAGTTGCATGTTATAATTGCATACCTCACAGTTCTTATCGTATAGAAAAATTTTGTCTAGCCAATGATGAGAGTGAAGTTCTTAAATGATTTCTGAATATTTTGGATAACATGAGCTGAGATGTAACATTTTATACAATGAAATTCATAATGCTGTTTAAATGCTTTCAGTTTACACAAATGTGTTCACAAGCACTTGTAGGTATAAGAAGTACGTTGTGCCTTGCTCGATAGAAAAATGTAGTGTTAAAAAGAGAAATATGTGAAAAGTGTGTTAGAGTTTATGCCCTAGAGGCCAATTATTTGATATAATTGCTTAACGTTTTGATATTATATTTGATTGAATAAATATATGATTTTATTATGGTTTTATTTACTGCGTAATATAATTGTTAACATAATAAAATTCCTTAGAACAGTGATACAAATTATATAGTTTCAAGTATGTGACTTGAACATGAGATTATATATTACCATTAGTATCAGTGTTCTTAAATGTCCCTAGTCGAGTATCATTGTTGATGGGATAACAATGATGCATTGAGACTAGTATGTGGATTGACTGATGACCAAATCTCATTGGTCATAAATATATGAGATATTAAGTCAATGCATAGGTACATGTTAGAGAACGATGTACTTGACAGACCCACCATGAGAATTCTATATGGAGCATTATGCGAAGTGTCATTAGCAATTCTCATAGTGACAATGATGTAATGGTCCTCTGACCTGAAATCGCTATATTACTACACGAGAATTTATGTACTTTGATATCATCAAATGTCACCTTTAATCGGGTGGACTATAAAGGTGATTATTGGGTTCATCATTAATCATGTGAGAAATATGAGTGATCTAGATGGAATTTAACCATCCTATATATTATGGGTGATATCCATAGGCCTCTTGATTGAGTAGGACTATGAAATGCATGGCCATGCTCAAATAGTGATTTGTTTCATATAGTCTACTCATTGATTAAGAAAACTCAGATTAAATTATGAAGAGTATGACACATTCCATGACTTGAGTTTAATCTAGGATATTAAGGTTAAAAGGATTAAATTGCATTGAAACATTGGTCACAAAAAGGTTGCATCGAATCATCGATCTTATTATTACTTGGGTAGTAGTGATGCATTACTAGATGCCGCTCACTGTTTATAATTTTATAATATGATTTTAAAATTATTGCCAACGTAATAATAACCTATAGGGTCACACACATAGAACGTTATTTAAAAGGGAATTAATTTAAATTTTAAGGATTTAAATATATTAATATGATTAATAGTATTTAAATCACGAATTTAAATTAAAAGGAGAATTTGTATATATGTATATTAATTAAGTAAGACTTAATTAAGATATATATATATATATATATATATATATATATTCGGATTTTATATAATTAGGTTTTGATTTTGATTAATTCCTTTTAACTACTATATATATGATATATAGCAGCTACTTAGGGTAAGATATCAGAATAGAAAAACCCTAGCCGCTCTTAGAGAGAGACTAGAGAAAAAACAGTTTCAAAAATTCATTCCTTTTGGTGGCTAGTACCGCAAGTCCTTCTTATTGCAGAATCGTTCGACGGTTCGTGCGGCGTTCGTGTGGATACCGTAGAGGCGCAATCGGTTTGTATTGCGTTGGAGATTCGAGGCGCAGTCGGTTTCAGATTCTCGTTTTTGTTTATATCTGGTATAATCTCTAAACCTCTGAATTAATTGATTTTCGCATGGATCCTGTTTTAGGGTTTCGGAAATTGCTTTAAAATTTTAATTTCCGCTGTGCGTTTCTGTGCCGAAGCCCAACAAAGTGACGTTTGGACTGTATAAAACATTGATTTTTAAATGCTGGGAAAACATGGGTATCTGTGTTTATAAAAAAAAAAGAAAAGTAGAAATAACATGGCTAGTCTTATTTCGGGGCCCTGGCTACTTGAGTAAGTACGCCCGAGGGGATTGTCTCTACACGTAGCGCCCTAAGGTCTTTCATGGTCTGGGAGTCGTTGGTCGAAAGCTCGCTAAGGGGTAGCAGTGTGCCTAATGGAGTAAGATATTGTACAGTCATGAAGAAAAAGAAATAAAAGAAAAGAAAAGAAAAATAGCAATAAACACCGCGAGAAAGTGCAAAATTCGCCTTCGTGAGTAGAATAAAGTAGTTAAGCCCATTGTTGAACCTTAATTTATTTTAAGATGTTGGAATAGTCCGAGTCGCATATATATACATAAGTCTTGATTTAAGCTATAATTTTTCTGGTTTTAGCAAGATAGCATGAACATTCTACACCTAAATCAAGTATTGGGCGAACACAACACACACACACAACATCTGTATAACATTTTTGAATTATATGAGTATATGAAATTATGCTTGCAGTTTGATTTGAATCTGTATTCTCGAATCCAGAAAAAATTTTGTTGAGGTAAATTGGACTGAATTTCTATGATGGTTGGGACAATGTGAGAATTAGTTGCATAGTAATATAGTAGCATTTTTATTGTTCATTAGTATGCATTGCTTGAGGGCAAGCAATGGTTCAAGTTTGGGGGTATTTGATAAGTAGGGTGTACACCTACTTATGGAGTACCAATTCATGCGAACTATGCCCATCTCAAGTACATTTTAGTAGGTTTTAGCTTCATTTCATGATAATTTGGATTTCACATACTTAAAACTCCTTTTGGTGAATAAGTGCAGGAATTGGCTTATTTTTGTGGTGATATTGAGCATAAGGCTAATGGATGCTTGAGACGAGGCAAAAGATGGGAAATGCATGGCATGAAGGTGAAATAGAGTAAGGAAATTAAGCATAATGAAACAAGTAGTAGCCGCAGTAGATGGATAGAATCAGAACAAGAACCAGGATCTATAGGTTACAAGTCGCGCGACCGCGCGACAGAATAGCCTTGAGAGCGCACGCCCGCGTGATTACCCAGCTAGACCTTGGAACCTACTGCAAGTTGCGCGGCCGTGAGAAGGACAAGCCTAGGGAGCGCGCGCCCACGCGAGAGATCGGCTGAATAGACAAATGTACTGTAAGTCTCGTGGCCGCGAGCATATCAACCCGGAGGAGCGCGCGGCCGCGTGCGAGGCCTGAAGCTGCTGACTTGTTTTATTTTATTTCCAATTTTTAAAGGATGCAATTGATTTAAAATGATTCCTGACTGGTGTCAGGGGTATCACTTGACATTTGATTAAGTTTTTCACGTATCTTTAGATCATAATTAGGGTTTATTCTCCGGGGGAGATTCCAACGTAGAAAGAGGCCACAACTCTACTTTTCTACTCCTTCTTGGGATTTTCCACCAGAGTGGATTATTAATATTAGTTTTGCTGGATTCTTATGAGGATCTAAATATTGATTTATATTCAGCAATTGCGTTTGATAGTTTTATCTTTCAATTTCCAATTTTTGTTTATTGACCATGTTTAGATTTGATCCCATAATGGCTTTTGGTTCAGTCATGAACTAAACTCCATTATGGGATTTTAACGGATTTTAATATGTAGTTTGATTGCATGCTTAAATGCTGGTTTATTTTGCATATCATATGGGATGTCTGTCATGATTGGTTTGCATGTATGAATGCTTGTTCACCATTCATTTCAGTATTTGTATGGAATTGACAATTAACATGCAAATATGGACTGTAATCATGATAGTATACGTATATAGGGCTGTGTTATATGACTTATGTATTTTGTGAACCAGATAGACATATACTGTTTCACCGTATAAGTTAGAATAAGGGATTGAACATAAAATTAATATAGTTGCAATTTCGCATAGACATATAGTGATTTTGGTTATATTGATGATTACATATAGTCTATCATGTATGGATGCTGTGTAAGTAGGTCTTAGTGCATTGAAAAATGGCTAATACTCTTTTAGTGCTCTTGGCTACTTTCTTGTGATATGTGAACAAGTCATGCATGATAGTGACGATTAAATGAAATATTAAATGAAGTTAGGATACCATTAGTTCCAATATCATTTATGCCATCGTTATTATTGTTTTAGTTGTTATTTGCAATTCGAGAACAAACCAAGTTTTGTGATTAGTTTGAGAATATAAATATAATGAATTAATTAATGAATAGTAGTTTAAGTTAAACAACTTTCTCTGTGGGATCGATACTTTACTTGCTCTATATCACTTGTTGATGCATGTACGCTTGCATGAGTTAGAGCTCTTTTGTTAAGATTAAAAAAGAGGCAACAATTTAGTCTTGGTAAACACTAATAGTCTGCATGCTATGATATGTGTTTGTTTTAGGTTTTTTTTTAATGTTTTCCTACAAAACAGATGTCAGTTGCTTTGATGACAGGATATCATGGCAGGTTTTGATAGGGAATGGAATGTAAATTTACATCTTTCTTTCCTTTTCTTTTCTTTACATTTATATAGAATCGTAATTTACATTGAATCAAAATTTACATAGAATTGAAAAGGGAAAGGCATGAAGAGACTTCCCTTCGTGTTTGGTTTATTAGAGGATGACCTATCTTAGGCTACTCTCACGGATTTTCGGCATTAAGGTCCCCAGATCATCGCAATTTACTAGATGGGAAGTTAATCCAATCTTTTAATTGGAGCAGATTTGAGTTGTGCCTTTCCTGAGCCTCACAGGATTATTCTCTGTTGAGTCCAGTAATTAAACACCGATGGGTTCGCCTCCTGGTGGAGGAATCAAACAACATACATTCATATACATCGTGTCTCACCTTATGAAATGATGACATTGTGCAAGACACTAATACAAAATGCAAAGATTGTGTGACGCACTAAAGTGCAGTAAATAGAGCATTTATTCACATCCATTCAATGTAAAGACAACATTCACACATAAACAGATAAGAACGGTTTTTGAAAAGATTAAAATATAGCTTAAGCCCTCTACTGTCCCCAGCAGAGTCACCACCTCTCGACGTCGAGAAAAATTTCCTTTTTGGAATTCCTCTTTTAGTCTTTCTACCCTTTATGTTTTCTACGTGTTGAAATTTATTTGAAAGGGCGAGTTTAACAAAAAGGTCCAACACAAAATGTCGACGATTTGAAAATTCAGAGTCGCCAGTTAGTAGTAGTGAAATGATTGTTTCAACTCAATCGAATTTAAAAAGGTTTGAAAAAAGGCCCAATGATCGAACTCTATTTAAGAGGCTTTGGAAACCGAGATTCATTGAGTTCGATGGCTTGATTAAGCAGGGGGAATGTGTTAGGTACCCCCCGACTTCTGTGAAAACACGGTTACCGCATCTTTTCAATTCCCTAGTTATTTGAAGTGTATGTGTACAGTTAATTGGGACTAAGTGCATTATTTGGAAGTAGTGTTATGTCTCATTTGCACCTATATACAAAGGGTTTGACTTGTATAAAAGTTTAATTTTATGCAAAATATACATAAATGATGTTTTGAAAACAAATTTTCAAACCCTTATACTCACATAGTAATTGAGGTCTTTTATACTTTTATTTTATTCCGTATTCGACTTGTTCTGATTTTATTCTCGAGATGTGAAACATCTTCGACAAAATAATATACATATAAGTGTCGGGCTCCTTATGGGCATGAAAGACATCCAATGATGTCCAAGCACCACAAATATAATTTGCAAGCTAGCTGTGCAACTGAAAAGGGTCCATCATGGGAACCAGATCTAGATCTGTCAGCTGGATCTTAGATCACGTGGCTCCTAGGCTCACATAATGTTTTATGAATAGCCTGCACAACAAATATACTAACATAAAATAGATATTTAATTTAAACGACGCAAAACAAAGGATTCATTAGTTAAATCCCTGCCTGCGCGTAGCTAAGCTTTCCGTTTCCTCTAGATATGGATCTAGGGACGCGTGGTTGCTTAATATTTACAAACAATAGAAAGAAAATTAGATTTAAATAAATCTTAGCCATTCTAGTTCAACAGTTCCAGTTTTACAATTTTTGAACCGGTTAAAAGTTAGATATGGCTAGATTTAGATAAATCTAGTCCACAAACATTTATATCGCAGTTTTACATTGAATAAATAATTAAAATAGATATTTTAATAGCAGGAAACAATTAATATATATATATATATATACAGACTACTTTTGGAGCTTGAAAACTTAGTTTCCACCGGTTAAAATTTGATATGTTATAGTATATATGTATACAAGTGTTTAAAAAGAAGAATATTGAAGTTTGGAACACTATAGGAGGGGTTAAGAGCTGAAATGGACGGAATTCCCTCTATTTTCACCTTTTTCCCTTTTTCTTTTGGCTGATGGGGGGGGGGGGTCTATTTACAGACCAAATTAGCTATGGGTCTACCCGCGGCAGCCGCGAGTCTATCTGCGGCTTCCCGGGTGGGCTTGGGGCACGTGGGTCCCATTGTCTCGAAGTACGTGCACTCGGATCAACGTGTTATTTGCTTGAACCTTCATAACTTTAAATCCGGGAGTCCGATGGAGGCGTGCCATACCATCCTAGAAAGATCTTTACGAGAGCTACGCAATGACATAGTACTTTCCCTTTTCTGAATATGAGAAGATGGGTCCATGACCAAAATGGCATCATTGGGTCTTCGCAGGAAGTCCGTTGAGCCGTTTTACGTAATTTGCGCTGGAAAGTACTGCAATGGCTCTTTATGACCCTATTTGCAGCTGTATTAGGTTTGTTGAAGTTGAATTATCAAAATGACCATTTTTCCCTTCTGGGGGTTATCTCCAAGGTTGACGAGGCTTTTGGTTGTCCTTCAGGGTTATCTCTAGGGTTTAATTGCTGCCAACTTTTCTTTTCTTTAGGGTTAATATCCAAGGGTAATTTGATATTTCACGGGGATATATCCGTGGTTAGATTTGATGTTATAGTCCTTCAGGGTTACCTCTGGAGTGTGAAAAAGATATTTTTGCCCTCCTGTATAGTTAGTACAGTGTCTACAGTTTCTTTCTATATCTAAACGTTATTTTGTTGTGGGGCCTACCAATGATTGATTATTTTGGTATTTTTGTACCTTATGAATATAATATTCCCGATAGAAAGAATATTCCTCGACAAAACGAATATTCCTTAACAACTGTTTATCTGATAATTTGCATGTATTATCCTTAACTATAACATTTATTAAATCAACACCTTACTATTTAGAATAATATATAAAGAAAATTAAATCTTATTCACAAAAAGTTATGGTCTTACAACCTCCCCTCCGTATGAAATTTCTTCCTCGTAATTGATGTACGTACCTGGTATTTAGAAGATGTGAGGATACCTTACTTTCATTTCAGATTCTAACTCCTAGGTCATTTCCTTAATATCATGGTTTCTCCATAAAACTTTGACTTGATGTATAACCTTTAAGCGTATAATATGTTTCTTATTATCCAAGATCTTGACATGTACATCCTCATACGTTAAATCTTTGGCTATCTTGTCTGGTTCTAATTCAATAATGTGGTTTGGGACTTGCACATATTTACGTAGCATGAATATGTGAAAAAAGTTATGAACATGAGATATTCTTGGCGGTAAGGCGAGTCTATAGGCCATAGTTCCTACTCGGTCGAGGATTTCAAATGGACCAATGAATCGAAGGTTGAGTTTTCCCCTCTTTTTGAATCTTGTAACTCCTTTCCATGGAGCAACACATAACAATACATGGTCTCCTACATTGAATTCCACGTCCCTTTGATGAAGATCAACATAACTCTTTTGTTGGTCTTGTACTATTTGTATACGTTGCTGGATCATTTGAATCTTTTCCGTAGTCATGCGTACCAAATTTGGTCCCAACAATGTTGCTCCACCAATCTCGTCCCATCATACTGGAGAATGACACTTTCGTCCATACAACACCTCGAATGGAGTCATGTCTATACTTGCTTGATAACTATTGTTGTAGGAGAATTCTACTAATGGTAAGTACTTATCCCAACTTCCTTTGGAGTCAATCATAATTTAATGCCCATAGCTTTTTGCAAGCTGACCCAAAATCATGAAGTGGATCTAGGGTGTTGATAGGAAACTATGGATACTGGCATGCCATACAATCTTACAATCTCGTTTATGTATATACCAGCCCGAGCGCTCGAGTGAATAAGTTTCTCATATAGGTAAGAAATGAGCAGACTTGTTTAATATATCAATAATGACCCAAATCGCGTCCAAGCCTTGAGATACCTTAGGAAGACCCGTCACAAAATCGATGTTGATGTGTTCTCACTTCCATTTTGGAATCTCAAGTGGTTGTAATGGAACCTTTGGCACTTGATGCTCTGCCTTGACACGTTGACAAGTTAAACATGTTGAGATAAACTCCGCGATCTCTCTCTTCATATTACTTCACCAAAATGTATGTCGAAAATCACGATACATTTTGGTACTTCCAAAGTGAATTGCAAATGGTGTGTTGTGTGCCTCCATCATGATTTAATATTTTAAATCAAGGGCCTTAGGAACACAAAGTCTATAGTTGACTCGAAGTATCCCTTCCTCGTTGATTCTTACTTCTGGAATAGCACATTCTTGTACTTTCTTCTTTATATTCATCAATTTTGGGTCTTTAGCTTGAGCAGCTTTAACTTTGTCAATTAAAGACGGTTCTACTCGTACATGTGCCATCTTCATGTGGGTCCCTTGAGTCTTTAACTCTATCTCCATCTTTTGCAAGTCATACAAAATGGGTCCTTATGTTGACAACATCGCACTCTTTCTCGCATATGATTTTCTACTCAACGCGTTAGCTACCACATTCATTTTTCCAGGATAATATTGGAGGTATGATTGCAATCCTTCAAAAGTTCAAGCCAACGTTGTTGTCGCATGTTGAGTTCTTTTTAGGTGAAGAAATATTTAAGACTTTTATAATCTGTATAGATCTCTACTTTCTCCCCATACAAATAGTGTCTACAGATCTTTAACGCTAAAACAACTACTGCCAACTCTAGATCATGAGTAGGATAATTCATCTCATATTCTTTAAGTTTTCGAGATGCATAAGCTAAGACCTTTCTATGTTGCATGAGAACGTAACCTAGACCTCTGTCTGACGCATCGCTGTAGATGACAAATCACTCCGTACCAAAAGGTGTGGTAAAAAAGGTGCTGAAATGAGTCTCCTCTTAATTTCTTGGAAGCTTGTCTCACATTTCAAACTCCATTCGAATTTTGTATCTTTTCGAGTTAGTTAAGTTAATGGAGTGGCGATTCAAGAAAATTTTTCTACGAATCTCTGATAATAACCAGCTAGGCCCAGAAAGCTACGTACTTCGAATACTGACTTAGGTTGCTCCCAACTTTGTATTGCTTCAATCTTCGTCGGGTCGACTGATATTCCATGTTTCAATATCACGTGACCAAGGAATGCTACTTCCTCAAGTTAGAACTCACATTTCTTTAACTTGTCATAAAGCTTATTTTCACGATGCTTTTGGAGTATCAGCCTTAAGTATTACTCACGATCTTCACGGATTTTGGAGTATATGAGGATGTCATCAATAAAGACAACCACAAAATGATCCAAATATTCCTTGAATACTCGATTCATCATATCCATGAAGGCAGAAGGAACATTAGTCAATCCAAAAAATATAACTAAGAATTCATAATGCCATTATTGAGTTCTGAAGGAAGTCTTTGGAATGTCATTAGTTTTAATCTTTAACTGTTGATATCCATAACGGATATCGATCTTTGAAAAGAATTGAGCACCTTATAACTAGTCAAAAAGGTCATCAATTCGAGGTAATGGGTACCTATTTTTGATGGTGACATGGTTCAACTCCTGATAGTCAATCCATAGTCTCATACTCACGTCTTTCTTCTTTACGAATAAAACAGAAGCACCCCAATGCGATGTACTAGGACATATGAAACCAATATCTAACAACTCCTGTAATTGGATTTTTAACTCCTTAGGTTCATTAGGAGCCATTCGATAAAGGGTTTTGGAAATAGATTTTGTACCGGGTTCAAGGTCGATACAAAATTCAATTTCACGTTCCGAGGGTAGGCCAGGAAGTTCTTCGGGAAATACTTCAGGAAATTTATTAACAACAGAAATATCTTTCAAATATGACGTATTTTTGTTTAAATAGGTGACATGGGCTAAGAAAGCTTGATATTCATTTTTCAATAAACGAATGGCTTTATGGCTAGAGATGACAGTGATTGGTTTGAGTGCTTGAATATGCATAATAGGTTGATTAGGAATATGAAAACTAACGACCTTACGAAAGCAATTAATTTTAGCATGATGTGTAGTTAACCAGTCAATTCCTAAAATCACATCAAATTCAAGTATTTTCAAAGAGATAAGATCAACAGATAATGTGAGTGTGTCGATTTGAATCAAACAAGATTTATAAACAGTGGATGTAATGAAGGTTTCTCCAAACGGAGTTTTAACAGATAAGTCAAAATCTAATTTCTCAGGGGTCAAGTTCAAACGTTGAACATAAACAGGTAAAATAAAAGAGTGGGTAGAAACAGTATCTAATAAGGCATAGACTTCGCAAGAGTTTATAATTAGCTTACCAGTGATAACTTCGTTTGGGTTCCTCACTTTTTGGGAAGTTACAACAAAAGCTCTCCCCTGGAGCACTGACTTTGACTTGTCTGTAGCAGTCTTTGGTGTCACCATTATAGCTAGACTTGACTTTGTTACAGGACAAAATATAGCTATGTGACCGTGTTTTCCACAACTGAAACACACCTTGGAAGGATGTGTAAAGTTTGGAATGATGTGTTCATCCTGTCCACATCTGTAACAACTAAATAGTGGTCGTTCTCCTCCCCTTGAAATTGGTGATGGTGCTGGTGCCTTTCCATTGTCATTGTTGAATCTCTTATTCTTGAAGTTGTTTCCACTTGATTCGCTTCTCTTATTATCTGGGCCAAGATTACCACCGAAGTGGTTACCATTTCTGGCATGATAATTTCCTCCACGTTGGTTATCATTGCTTCGATGATTGTTGCTACAATTATTATCGTAAGTTCTTTCTCTTTATCGGCCGTTGTCTTTTGGTTGCACTGTTTCTTTCTCTCGTTCCACCAATTGAGCCCTATCCACTATATCTGAATAGAAATGAAGTTTATGAGAAATAAGGTGTGACAACCCGAGAATTTAGGAAATTTTTAAAATTTCTATTAATTGATTTAAGGTTCAACATTATTAGAACCTAGACAGAAAATAAGTGTATGCGTTTGATATTTTTAAAAAGGAATTTTGAGGATTTCAAAATTCTGTGAAGGATTTAGGTGAATTATTCATGATTAAGGGTATACGTGAATATGTTCTGTGTTTATGTATTCAGAATGTGGTTCAGGGTCAAGGGTTGACCATATAAACGATATCTGCAACAAACCTTAAGTATATATTAAGAACGTCAACGTTTGGTTGGAAAACCCTAGCGATTAATAAGAAACCCTAGAAACCGGTTCTGGAAACCCTAATTTCAGTTCTGGGAATCCAAAACCCTAATTCGGTATATAAAACCCTAAATTGTGAACCTAATGGCATACGTGTAAATAATTATAAGATTAATTAGGGTTAATCTTAACAAATTGGTTAGAAAATTCTAATTTCTAAATTTGAAACCCTAATTTCTGGTTTAGGAACACTAATTTATAAATAGGGGAAAACCTAAGTGTTAATTAAATAATTTTAATGTTAATTAGGAAATATTAATCCTAATTTTTAAAGTTATAAGTAATTAGAAAATCCTAATCTAATTATGAAATTGAATTTTTAAATTAGAAATTTATTTTATATTAGAAACCCTAATTTTTGGGTTGTAAACCCTAATCCGTGATTTTGACCCTAATTGTTAAATTAGTAATTTTAATTAGGAAATACTAATCCTAATTAGCAAGATTTAATTTATAATTAAGAAATTTTAATATAATTAGAAAATTCTAATTATAATTTAGAAATATTAATTTTCTATTTTGAAAACCTAAATTAGAAATTTTAGAAAATCAAATTTGCTAAACCCTAAGGGTTTCAAACCCTAAACCCTAAATGGTTCAAACCCTAAACCTTAAATGGCTTAAACCCTAAACCCTAAGAGTTGCAATAAATGACAATTTTAGAAATAAAATGGTATGAAAATGACTATTTTACCCTTTTTACATTATTGTGTGATAACTTGCAAATCTAGCAAATTTGGTAGTAGGTGACCAACTCACATGACTTTGTTATTTCAAAAATCCAGCAAAATCAAGCAAAAGAGATCAGCCATGTGCTATATATCACATTATATATAGATTAAAGAGAGAGAAAGTGCATGTATTTGGTCATTTGATATCTAACTCTCACCCAACTCTCTCTCTACATATCCAAAATTCACAAGTTATTCAGTCCCTTATATGATATCTGGAAAGCCAAGATCAGATCATGATGATCAGAATCAAAGCTCAAGCATCAAAGAGGTATAAACCCTAATTTTTAGAAATCCTAAGATATGATGTTAGATGTGGTTGTTTGTTGTTTAATGTTGTGTATTATGATGTTATTTAGTGATCTGGGTTGCTAAATCCCAGATCCATAACATCAAAATGCTCGAATCTAGCATTTTTGAAGTCTGGAAATTTTTTTTAAGAAATGGCTTGACAACCATATGTCAGACGCCTTAGATCTTTCTATGTTAATGATTTGTGTTGTTTTAAGTTTTAAACTTGTGGTATGTTTTGTGGTCTTTGTTCTGAAACTTGAAACAGAGTCATATCATGTCTAGATCGTAACTTATTAGCAGTCAAAGGTCGTTGACCGTTCATGGAAAGTTGAATCTGGGCAACCTAGAATGTTTTCCAGTGGTCTGACAAGATTTTCAACGTCCATGAATCTTACTGTTATTTGCTTTTTTGGCCATGTTTTTGTTGTCATGATGAAGTCGGGTATGTAGACTACATATTATAGTCACTATATCACTTATATCATAATCGGATTGTAAAATAATCACAGTCAAACTAGCGTTGACCACCAACCTTGAACAAAATCTGGAAAACTCAGGTTCACGAAGAACACATTTTCCGACATAGGTTGACCAGCCTTAATCTGACATTTGTGTTGTTATTTAGATGATCTGGTTGTATAGAAATGGACCCTGACATCTCCTCTACATGTTCGAACCTTTATAACATAATTAGAAAGTCCAGATGGTAAGATATAAGGAGCTCAACCTAGCACCATCAACTGTTCTTCATTTTGTGGAAAACCCAAAAATGAAGAACAATGTTGTCAGACATTTCTGAATCTTTGATCTTGCTGTTATGATGCAGGATTGGCCTGAAACTTGTTAATTCTTATTGTATTACATAAGTACTATAATATTAATGCACTAGACTTCCCAGAATCATGAACAACAAAATTTTAGGCTCGGTCAAACCACCCACCCGGATCAATGGCGATGAAGATCAGGATTTGGCCAAGAACACCAACAGCGACGGACTCGTCGCCAGAAGCCCCTATAGCGACACTTAATTTCAAAAATTAATAATTTTAATTAAATAAATAGAAAAAAATGGTTTTTTAATTATTAAAAATATTAAATAAATTTCAAAAAATTATTTTAAAGTCTGAAAAATAGTTTTTAATTATTTTGAGTATATTTCATAAATATTTAATATTTTTGAAATATAAATGGTATTTAATTTATTTAATTATAATATTAAATAAATTATTTAAAAATGATTTTAATACATGAAAAATCATGAAAAGTAATATTATGGTATAAAAAATATTTAAAGAAATTTTCAGTGACTTTTAATATTTTGTGATAAATTTCATTAATTAATCAATATTAATGATAATTAGTTTATTTAATAACTATATTAAATAAATTATGAAAAAATAGAATTAATGAGTTAAAAATCATATAAAAATGATTTAAGTGATATAAAAATATTTTAAGTTATAAAATATAACTTTTGATATTTTGTCATGAAAATATTAATATTTTAATATTAAAAGCAATTATCAGATAATGGATTTAAGTGTTTAAAAATCATATAAATATGATTTTAAGGTATTAAAAATACTTTGATATATTATAAATATATTATAATATTATATGATGTATTTCATTAATATTTGATATTAAATAAATATTAATGATAAAAGAATTATGTGGTATTTAATTCATTTAAATATTGTATTAATGATTGAAAATTCAAAATAAAATAGTAATAATTATTTAAAAATTATTACGAGCTTACGAAAAAATATTTCGACTGTTAATAAATTATCTTAGATAATTGTTTAGTGTTAGGCAGAGTTTAATTGAACTTAAACTCGTGAATTGTCCGACTAGATCGTCGGGATGTTAAAATTGTGTCGGGTTCAACTCAGACTGCAATAGTTTGACTTGATACCGAGTCTTATATGTGTTATAGACTGATAGGGTTATGTGTTATGTATTATATGTTTAGGTTATTCTATGTGTAATAACCTGAATATTTTCTATATAAATAAATAAGAAATTGTGCATATAATTTTTTTTATTTGAAGAAGGGAATGTGTGCCAAGTAATGTGTATGTATATATGTGATAAATAAAATTTATTTATTTCATGAATAATTTCAAATAATTTTATTTTAGAATTATTGATCATTATAACGTATATACTTATAATAATTAATTTTATAGTAGAAATGTCTTTATTATTTATTTTCTAAGAAAATATGATTTTTATATTATTTAAATAATATATGAAATGATTATTGGAATTATTATAATTACTATTTTATTATATGAATTTTAGTTCAGATTATTTAAGTTAATTATTTTTAACTTAATTAATAATGTTATATATGAAAGATAATCAAATATGGAATTCAAACCCTAAATCTGGATTTTGAGCTATGAATGAGAATAATAATATTATATTAAATATAATATTATTTTTTAGTGTTATAAATATATATTGTACGTATTGGTCAATGATGGTGTTTAATGTCAAACCTTATATCAATTTGTTAAAACCTATTTTGAAACTCAATTATGAGTTCAAAATTGTGTAGTATTGGTGTTATAGAATTTATGTTGTGTATTATTAGATTTAATGTTAATTAGATAAAACCCTAATTAATATTTGAAAGCCTTAATTTAAAATTAGGAACCCTAATTGCTAAAATTATAAACCCTAATTATTATTTTAGTAAATTGAAATGTTAATTTAGGAACCCTAATGTTAATTTAGGAACCCTAATGATAATTAAGGAACCCTACTTATTTAAACCCTAATTTTCTATTAAAAACCCTAATTTAATTAGTGGGTGAAGAATTATTTTTTATTACACTTTAATTTTTAATTGTCCAAACCCTAGCAATTATATGGGAAACTTTAATATGTAAAATCTAGTGATTAAACCCTAGATTTAAGCACCTTGGACAAGAATACCCTTGAGATTAAAAAAAATTACTAAAATACCCTTTTGTCCCATTCTTGAATTATTGGTTAGACAAGATCTAGCAAAATCTGGCCAGCCACCCTACCCTATCAACCTAGCAGCTAGATTATCAGCACATCATCCATTACAAATTCATTGTATCAATTCATTACATAATTTAAGAGAGAGAAAATCCTCATTTTGGCCTAATTTGTTCACAAATACCTAGCCATACTCTCTCAAGACCAAACCCACGAAATTCTGGTGTTAGATCAATTCCCAATCAATCCCCACGAACACCAATATCAGATCAGAAGAACAGAATCAAAATCAAAGATTAGAAAATGTACAAAAACCCTAATTTAAAAATCATGTGATTTGATGTTAGATGTAATTTTTGTGTGTGTTAAATATGTAGTATGGAGTCTAAAAAAATGATCTGGGTTGCTAGATGTTAGATCCATAACATCTAGAGGCTCGGATTTGTCATTTTTCAAAATTTGGGAAAAATGATTTTTGTGTCTGACAAGCAAAAGTCAGAGGTTGAAGATCTCTGTCTGTTAATGATTTTAGTGTTTTTAATGTTTGAACATATAGTGTGCTATGAGATCTTTGATCTGAAACTGGAATCTAGCCCAGAGCATGAACAGGTTAAAAGTTATAGTTGGTCAAACCTAGTTGACCGAGCATGACTTTACACATCTGGAAAAACCCAGATCGTTCCCAATAGGCTCTGACAAGAACTTCATGGGCTCGGATCTGTCAGTGGTTTAACTATATGTTATGTTTGTTGCATCTAAGTTATAGTATGTTATATGGACTTCATAAGTATACCTTATAATATTTTAATCATCAAACTGAGTGAAAATAGTGTCTGGTCAAAGTAGGTAAAACGATCAAGTTTTCTATTTCTGGGTAACCCAGAAATAGATGAACACTGATCTCTGATTGCCTTTGATCGGCCTAGATCTGCTTTATCTGTTGCTGTTATACTGATTTTATGTAATAGATCTCTTCACCTATATGTTGGCTATAATTTGGAAACCTTATATCACAAAAACAATGCAAGTACAACAAGTTGTAGAAGCCCAAATATGCTTGCACGAAGTGTTCTTCATTTCTGGGTAACCCAAAAAATGAAGAACAGTTCTGACAACTTTTTCAATAGCTTAGCTCGGTTTGATTAATTATGTTTAGACTCTACCATGGATTGAAACATGTTCTCTGATAGTTTGTCTAGACAGCCCGACGAGCAGAAAACATTTACCTTGAACAGATTGACAGATTTAATGTCAACAAAAGCGTTGACCGACCATGACTAAAATTTTCTGGGCAGCCCATAATCATGATGAACACATCTGACAGCTAGTTCAAAGCTTAATAACTTTTGATTGTGATGAAGTATGACTTGGATATTTGTTGTTTCATACAGTCTTACATTAACTGTGACGCCCCCAAAAATAGGTATACATCACCCATCTTGGGCCGCCAGATACATGGTACAGAATTCAAATACAACTTACTAATACAACTGTCGTGTACAATACGACAAAACATAAACTGTGAGTTTGAATACAAATATTGTCTACTAGAGATCATACAAACTCAAAAGGAGTCCTCATTACAATTATTATCACACTATTTCACAGAATAGTGAGGACTACTAATGCTATCCTCTGGACCATTACTCCGTTCCCCGACTCGTCCCAGCTATATTCTCATTTCCTGAAGAGAACAGTGAAAGAAAGGGTGAGCTCAACTAGCCCAGTAAGAGATATTATGACTAAGATAATACAGAATAAATTATCATTAGCCTTCAACAATGTTAAACTGATAAAATATAGTAAACATCACGTTTAACTGCAGCGGAACAAGCAATCCATTAAAAGAGTCAAGTAAAAAATAAAATCTACTATCTTTTATGATTTAAAAGGTTTTTCATCACTGTTATAGCTGAGACTCAACTTAATAAATATTCCACATCATCGAATCACCTCTGCACTACGGCCAAGGATATTCTTTAGTATCACGACCACAATTATTCATGCACTGCGGGCCAAGAATATTTGTGTATTCATTAATTGTCATGATCATGCCAACAACTGTTCATCAATGCACTACGGGCCAATGAGAACTTTTACCACATCATTTGTAACATTACGGTCATGATTACACCGAATTATTCCTGGTCATAATCATACCAAGTCCATCTATGCAGTACAGGCCACAGATGACTTTCAACAAAATATAAACATGAGGATGATGACAATGATATAAGAATTCAATAAAACAAGTTCAAGAATTATTTTATCCAGAAATTATTAACGTCCAAATTGTTAACACGATACTGTTTTGTAGAGTAAAATTCAAGAATGATCAGAAGAATATTTCCATGAAAGGATACTGGATGAAGCGCAAATATCAAGGATATTCCACTAATTTCGTGGAGTATAGAAGTCAAAGTTTAAACCAACTGAGTATAATAAAGAATGGGATAACAAAAGAAATCACCATGCATGCGATAGACCGCACAAGCAGGTTATATCTTTAGGCTTTTCTGGTGTACCAATTTTTGGTGTCTTAGAACTGGTCTTTTCATATTGTTAAGGCTTAGGCAAAGTGTTTGGCTTTCTTTCAAGAGTTCGACCGCACCATAGATGGTTGCCTACGTACTCCTATTGATGAGGAGAGATAAGGTCTTACGTAGTTCAGGCTTGGCTTGAATGGTTGAAAAATATTTATTTGAGTTATTTTGTTTGGTTTAACTGCACCATAGATCCGCCTACGTACTCCCATTGATGAGGAGAAATTAGGTCTTTCGTAGTTCAAGCTTGGCTTTAATGATTTTGAGTTTGAGCTTGGTTTGAGGGGTTTTTTGATTCTTTGGTTTGATTTGAAGGATCTTTTGGAAATTTTTATATGGTTTGACCGCACCATAGATGGCTACCTAAGTACTCCCATTGATGAGGGGAGATTAGGTCTTTCAAAATTCCAGCTTTGCTCGAATGGTTAAAAAATGTTTATTTGAGTTTTTTGTTTGGTTTAACCGCACCATAGATGGCTGCCTATGTACTCCCACTCCCATTGATGAGAGGAGATTAGGTCTTTCATAGTTCCAGGTTTTGTCGAATGGTTTGAAGCTGATACTTTGTGCAGGGAGAGAGATAATCTGGGAATTTGAGAGGTGTTTATTTAGGGTTTGAGTTTGGCTTGACCGCACCATAAATGGGTGCCTACGTACTCCCATTGATGAAGGAAGATAATGTATTTCGTATTTCTAGCTTGATGAAAACCTAAATTGATTTGATTGATTAATGATATATATATATATAGGACCAGGATGGTGGTTTACAAGCATTTCAGACATAGTACCTCTTCACGGTGTCTGAGTTAATAAGCTGGGGAAATTCTTTGCCGTCCATTTCTTGCAGTCTTAGGGCTTCTCTCGTCAATACTTCCTTGACAATGAAAGGGCCTTCCTAACTCAGGGCGAGCTTTCTTTGGCTTCATTTTGATTGGAGAGGATTTTTTTAACACCAATTCATTCTCTTTAAATTTCCTGAGCCATACTTTCTTGTTGTATAACCAAGAAATCCTCTGCTGATATAATTGACCATAAAAGATGGTTGTAGCCCTCCTCTCATCTATCAGAGATAACTTGTGGTATCAGTCTTGCAACCATTGATCTTCATCCATCTGAGAATCCATCAACAATCTTAACTACTCCATTTCTACTTCTATGGGGAATACTCCTTCCATGCTATAGACTAGTGAGTAGGGGGTAGCCCCAGTAGAAGTGCGCATTGACGTTTTGGAAGCTAGTAGAGTTAGAGGCAACAAGTCATGCCATCCCTTATGAATGGCATACATCTTTTGTATAATTTTCTTGATGTTCTTGTTGGCTGCTTTAACAACACCATTCATCTTGGGGTGATAAAAGATGAATTTAAGATGTTTGATATGGAATTTGCTCCACAATTTCTTCATCATCTAATTGTTTAGATTCTTAGCATTGTCCGATACGATCACCCCCGGTTGTCTATATCGACAGATGATATTGTTTCTGATGAAACCAATGATTACCTCTTTGGTGACTCTAGGAAAAGAGGTCGCTTCTACCCATTTGGTGAAGTAATCAATCACGATAAAGATGAATTGATGACCATTGTTGGCTTTGGGTTCTATTGACCCAATCACGTCCATACTCCACATTGAAAAGGGCCACGACGAGCTCATACAATGAAATTCATTTAGAGGAGCGTGGATGACATTTCCATAGACTTGACATTGATAGCATCTCCTAATGTGATCGTCATAGTCGGATTTGAGAGAAATCCAATAATGCCCCGTTCTTAATATCTTTTTGGTAAGTAAAGGACCACTCATGCATGGACCACATACTCCACCACAGACTTCATCCATGAGTCTTTGGGCTTGATCTTCATCTAAGCATCTTAGAAGACCTATTCCAGCATCCCTTTTGTAAAGTGTCTCTTCTCAAATAGAACTTCATGGCCATTTTATGGATTCGCTTTCTTTCAGCTTGACTTGCCCCAACGGGCGTAGATCCATCTCAGAGATATTCTTTGATATCCTGATATCAAGGCTTTCTAATGGGAGGCAGTTCATCTGATACTTCTCTAATGTAATATTCATAGGTTGGTACCTTTTAGCTTGAAGATTTAATATCTGGGATGCCTCCCCTTTCAGATATGTTGATTAAGGAAGACAGGGTTGCTAGTGCATCCATGAAATCATTCATGTTACGAGGGATGTGGATGAAGGCTATTTCTTTGAACTCCATAGCCATCTTGATAACCAACTAATGGTAAGGCAACAAATGCAATTCGTTGGTGAGATATACCCCGATGGTTTTCTTGATGACCAGCTCAGAATATCCAAAGACTAACAACCATTTAACATCCATGGATTGGGCCAGTTTCAATACCATTATACAACCTTCATACTCAGCTGTGTTGTTGGTGTTGACAAACTGCAGTTTGATGGCCACGAGATATTGTTTTCAAGAAATAGATACCAGAACTGCCCCTGCTGCAGCACCTTCCTATTTTACGGCTCAGTTAAAATACAATTCCTAAAATTAGAATGTATTCTCTTGATGGATTTGTTGAATTGTCATTATTCCTTCATCTGGGAAATACGTTTCCAAGGGTTCAAAATTTTCTGATGGTGCTTCGGCCAATTTATCTGCAATTCCTTTACCTTTGATAGACTTTTGAGTCATATAGATGATATCAAACTGTTGGAGGATCAACTGCCATTTGGACAATCAACAATTCACCATAGGTTTATTGAATATGTATTTTAGAGGATCCGTGCGGGATATGAGATAGGTTGTTTGCCCATGAAGATAATGTTGTAATCTCATGGCGTCCTATGCTAACGCACAACATGTATTTTCAATCAAAGTGTACTTCTGCTCGCTGCTACTAAAATTTTGCTGAGCTAATAGATATCTCTTTCCTTGCCTCTATCGTCTTTTTGCTCCAGCATGTAGCCCATAGCATGGGCATTGACTGACAGGTATATAAATATGGGAATCTTGTCCCTTGGGGGTACCAAGATAAGAGCTTCCACCAATTACTTTTTGATGAAGAGGAAGACTTTTTGACACTCTTTATTCCACTTCATAGAAGAATTTTTCTTTAACAACTTAAAGATGGGTTCACACGTTGCCGTGAGTTGAGATATGAATCTGCTTATGAAATTGATTCTCCTCATAAATCCCCGTATCTCCTTTTATGTTCGGGGCACATGCATCTTAATGACGACTTTAATTTTGGTGGGATCTAGTTCAATGCCTCTGTTGCTCACTAGAAATCCCAACAATTTGCCTGATTTGACACTGAAGCACACTTGGACGGATTCAGCTTCAAGTTGTATTTATACAACTGATTGAAAAGCTTTTTAAGGTAGTCGATATGTTCATCTTCCTTTCGGAATTTAATGATGATGTCATCCACATAGACCTCTATCTCTTTGTGCATCATGTCATGAAAAAGGGCCATCATGGCTCGCTGATAGGTGGCACCGACATTGATAATGTCGAAAGATAAACGTCTATAACAAAAGGTTCCCCAAGGAGTGATGAAGGTTGTTTTCTCCCTGTCCTCTTCAGAAACCATGATTTGATGATACCCAGTGAAGTAGTCAACGAAAGAATACATGTTATACTGATCCGTGTTGTCTATTAGTATGTGGATAAAAGGTATTGGGAAATTGTCCTTGAGATAAGTTTTGTTCAAATTCCAATAATACACGCATACTCATACCTTCCCTCCGGGCTTAGGCACATGAACTATTTTGGACAACCACTCACGGTAGGTTGATACCATGATGATGTTGGCTTTGAATTATTTAACAATTTCTTCTTTGACTTTTAGACTCCACTCAGGTTTTATTAGCCTAAGCTTCTGTTTGACACCCTGATCATGTCCTCATGTGACCATGCAAACACATCCTATAATTGAGTTAGTAGAGCAATCATGTATTTTCTTTGGTTTGGGGAAAGGTCCACGCCTATCTGGATTTCTTTAGGGTTTTTTGAGGTTCCAATATTGATAGAGTTGGTTTGATCGAGGTTTGGTTTGGGTTTGTCTTCAACCCATTCTTTGATCTCCTCAGGCACATCATAGTCAACTATCTCCTCTTGCTCAATCCCCATCAAGTTAAAGTCCAACTCTACATCAAAGTTGTAGTCATTGTGGAGATTTGGCATTTCATCAGTAAGGTTAGACAGATCCAACTCTAGAGTCCCTTTTCGACAGATGCAAGGAATGTTGCTCTAGTTGTCCAGGTTCAAGTCTTTGTGGACAGCTGTGATGAAGGGATAGTTGATGTCCTCCTCCTTTTTGATGATGACTATGACTGAATTCATACCTAGGTCAGTATTTTTCTTTGACTAGTTCTCTTTAGCCCTATTTATGTGAAGGGTCAGGATTTGATCTTCTGGATAGTCCTCATCTGGGATATCTTCATTCATACCATCAGTATGTGCCAAGAAATGCATCTGTACCAACCAGTTTTGCACTTCTTGCAGGAACCCTTCGTTCCTTTCCTTGTCTTCTTTAACAGGAATCTGAATTTCTTTTTCACTGGCCGAATTAACCTTAGGAATTAGTATTCTTGATATAGTCACATGGATTTTCCTTGTTGGTTTCACGAATCCTGCATCCATTTGATTTGGTAGCATAATGGTAGAGGAAATAACCGATGGATGTTTGTGCTGGTTTCAATGATCTGATCTAGAGGAATAGCCTAATCCATCCTTCCTTGTCTGGCTAGGAATTTGAACTGGACTTCTGATTCCTTGTTGACTTTTCCCTAACCCTTGTCTAGACCAGAAACTCAAGGATATCATTTCTTGACTAGCCGACATAACTTCAGTGGAAATTCTGGGCTTTAAAGTTGCGGCTCCAATATATTGGTACCAAGTGTTGCTCACCTCAAGGGCTTGAAAACTGAAAGGCTCAATTCCCTCATTGAGACTGATTAGAGTCATATCACTTCATGCATGAGCAAGATATTATGGCTCAGTATTGACAGTTACCAGATTACCGTTAATGATGTATTTGACCTGTTGATGAAGGGTAGATAAAACTGCTCCTACCATGTGGATCCATGGCCTTCCCATAAACAAATTATATCTAGTAGTGATGTTTAGCACTTGAAAGGATATGTAGAAAGTATGTGAACCGATTTCCACTGCAAGTTCAATTTGTCCTACACATTTCGTTGAAACCCGTCAAAAGCTCTTATGACTATGTGGCTGTTTCAGATTCGATTGTGATTGATCTTCATTCTTTCAAACGTGTCATAAGGACAAATGTTTAAGGAAGATCTTCCGTCTATCAACACACCTCCTACCACATATCCTGAAGATATTACTGCTATGTACAATGACTTGCAATAATCCGTCCCTTTGGGTGGTATGTCATCATCATTGAAAGATATCACATTACTGTTGAAAATGTGATCTACCAAATGATGAAATTTCTCAGTATCTATCGACTTTGGCAGGTGAGATTCTTCCAGTACTTTCACTAGGACCTTTTGATGATCTTCCGAAGATAAAACCAAATCTAGAATGGATATCTGTCAGGGTGCTTCTTTTAATCCACGCACCATATTGGCTTCTTTATTTCCCATCTTGCGAAGGAATTCTTCCACTTTATTATATCAACAGATTGATTTGAAGTTGATCCCTCATCTCTCCCATATTTCCAAGAGAATTTTTTCAAGCTGATGATAGGATACTGCGGTCTGAAGGGCAACATTAGTGGCTCAGGCGCAGCCACTTTCAAAGGATTCTTTACTCCTTTAACTTTCATTCCTTGGATTGCAAGAGGTGTTGCAAACAAGTCTCCTTCAGAGGATATGAATGCTATGACTTCCTTCCATCTCTTTATTCTAGGAGGAAATATCTTCTCTTCTTCAGGCAAACAACACCATTATTTTCCATTTGCAGGTCACCGCTGTCAATCATATTCTGGATTAGATGACGAAGTATCCAACAACTTTCAGTGCTATCACCCCGAGTATTGGAGTGGTATTGATAGACCCTGGTAGAATCAAATCTCTTGGAACGTTAATTGATTGGGGGTAGCAGTTCTGTGATCTTTTCTTCATTGATTAATAACTGCAAAATCTCCTCCATTGGTTGACCCAAAGGAGTGAACTTCCTTTGGTCTGTGTAGTCCCGACGAGACTGGGCCCTAATTTTTCTTGCAAGTTTTTCTTCCAAAGTTTCATTCTCTTGGACTTGTTGTTGATTCCTTGCAATAAGGGAAAAGAGACTTGTTTGCCCCTAACTGATCTGTTATCAAGTTACTCGATGCTGATGTATTACCAGTTCTGCCAGTTGATCAACCTGTTCTTTGATATACTTCATTTCTCGCTCTATCATAAACTGGAATTCTGAATAATCCCATTTATCAAAATTATCTTTGCTTGTTTGGTGAGAATCACCTACATATTTTAGGTAATTGGAACTTTCTCTGTTTCCCCTGCTGATCATATTGACATTCTCTTCCTTGTGTTGAGGCAGAGGATTATCTTGCACATGTGGTTGCTCTTGTGTAGTCACCACAATTTCCCCATATCTATCAGATCCTAGATTTTGTGTTTGAGAGACCAGCAATCTTGGGTATCATGACCCGGAGCTCCAGAATGATAAGCACATTTCTTGTTTGTATCAAAATTCCTTCCACTTGGATTGACTGGAGGAAGGAGTTGGACAATTTTTTGTTCTGCCGTCAGAAGCTTCAGTATATTTTCCAATGAGTCCCCTAAGGGTGTGAAAACTCTTTGATGTCTGACCTCTCCAACTTTTTGCAATGGAGGATTTGATGATTGTGCAGATGCTTGAAAAAGGGAATGATTTTTCCTTTGAATGGGCAAGTTTTGATTGCCACTCTATGTTTGTCCTTGCAATACCAAGGATACATCTTCTTCTTTCTATTTATGAACACTCTGAGGGTTATTCCCATAATTTCTGGTCTGAATATACTAAACCACGGCTTCTAAAGCAGTGAGGTCTTTAATTTTTCCAAACTTTAACCCCATCTCAGCCATCTCTCCTTATGTAATCATTTCTGAGAATAATTTTCCTATTCCTGCTAGGACCCTCTCTTAAAATTGTGCTTCTTATATGTCAATGAAGGTTATTACCATCTCAGTTTTTGTCATTGATGGGATTACTTAAGTAGCCAGATGTCTCCATCTATAGGCATATTCTCTGAATGACTCCGTATTCTGCTTTTTAACTTTGGTAATTTGATATTTATCTGTAGACATTTGTGATTGGAAACTATATTGGTTTAGAAAAGCAAGGGCTAGTTCTTCCTAGCTATGGATTTTGGAATTGTCCAATCTGGCATACCATGCTCTGGCCTCTCCAATTAAACTTTTCTGTAACAACTGCATCCTTAGTTTTTCATTCTCGGTATATGACCCAAGTTCTCCAATAAACACCTTCAAATGAGTGTAAAGATCTCCTAATCCGTCATATTTCTCAAAATCAGGAGTTTTGAACTTGTCTGGATAATGAAACCTATGAAATATGCAAAGGTCTGAATAAGTCACGCTTCCATATACTCCAGGTCCTTTGATTGACCGGATCATTTCTTCTATTTGCTGAACTTTCTTTTGAATATCATCAGTTTCCTGATCTTCTTCAAGATTGGTGATTTTAGGGGTTTTGTTGGATTTTAGATGGATTTGAGGTTCAGATATCTATACTTTCTTTTCTTTCTTGTCAGTATCCTAGCTTCTTCCTTGTGTAGAGGACTCTGTTTGAGTGGATATTTGTTGACCCTGAGTCCTTTTGTTTTGTTTTTTCAAAAAGACAGCTAATTCTGCTATCTGGTTTCTTAGTCCCTCGAACTCCTCTCGAGAAATAGAAGTAGATTCAGGTTGGGCACTTGCAGCCATGTCTGAAGGTGGGCTTATTGCCTTTTTGGACTTTAGTCGGGTAACGGGACCAATTATTTCCCTACAAAAAGATTATGTAGTTTATGATAAGTAGGATTTACACCTACTTATGGAGTACCAATTCATACGAACTATGCCCATCTCAAGTACATTTTAGTAGGTTTTAGTTGCATTTCATGATAATTTGCATTTCGCTTACTTAAAACTCCTTTTGGTGAATAAGTGCAGGAATTGGCCTATTTTGGTGGTCATATTGAGTATAAGGCTAATGGATGCTTGAGACGAGGCAAAAGATGGGATATGCATGGCATGAAGGTGAAATGGAGCAAGGAAATTAAGCATGACGGAACAAGTAGCAGCCGCAGTAGCAGGATAGAATCAGAACAAGAACCAGGATCTGCAGGTTACAAGCCGCACGGCAGAATAGCCTTGAGAGCACGTGCCGATGCGATTACCGAGCCAGACCTTGGAACCTACTGTAAGTTGCGCGGCCGCGAGAAGGACAAGCCTAGGGAGTGCGCACCCGCGCGACAGATCGGCTGGATAGACAAATGTACTGCAAGTCTCGCGGCCGTGAGCATATCAAGCCGGAGGATCGCGCGGCCGCGCGCGAAGCCTGAAGCTGCTGACTTGTTTTATTTTATTTCCAATTTTAAAGGTTTTAATTGATTTAAAATGATTCCTGACTGGTGTCAGGGGTATCACTTGACATTTGATTAAGTTTTTCACGTATCTTTAGATCGTAAATAGGGTTTATTCTATGGGGGAGATTCCAACATAGAAGGAGGCCAAAACTCTACTTTTCTTCTCGTTTTTGGGATTTTCTACCAGAGTGGATTATTAATATTAGTTTCGCTAGATTCTTATGAGGATCTAAATATTGATTTATATTCAGCAATTGGGTTTGATAGTTTTATCTTTCATCTTCCAATTGTCGTTTATTGACCATGTTTAGATTTGATCCCATAATGGTTTTTGGTTTAGTCATGAGCTAAACTCCATTATGGAATTCTAACGGATTTTAATATGTAGTTTGATTGCATGCTTAAATGCTGGTTTGTTTTGCATATCATATGGGATGTCTGTCATGATTGTTTTGCATGTATGAATGCTTGATCACCATTCGTTTAAGTATTTGTATGGAATTGACAATGAACATGCAAATATGGACTGTAATCATGATAGTATACGTATATAGGGCTGTGTTATATGGCTTATGTATTTCGTGAACCAGATAGACATATACTGTTTCACCGTATAAGTTAGAATACGGGCTTGAACTTAAAATCAATATAGTTGCAATTTCACATAGACATATAGTGATTTTGGTTATATTGATGATTACATAGAGTCTATCATCTGTGGATGCTGTGTAAGTAGGTCTTAGTGCATTGAAAAATGGCTAATACTCTTTTAGTGCTCTTGGCTACTTTGTTGTGATATATGAACAAGTCATGCATGATAGTGGCGATTAAATGAAATATTAAATGAAGTTAGGATCCCATTAGTTCCAATATCATTTATTCTATCGTTAATATTGTTTTAGTTGTTATTTGTAATTCAAGAACAAACCAAGTTTTGTCATTAGTTTGAGCATATAAATATAGTGAATTAATGAATGAATAGTAGTTTAAGTTAAACAACTTACTCTGTGGGATCGATACTTTACTTGTTCTGTATTACTTGTTGACGCATATATGCTTGCATAAGTTAGAGCTCTTTTGTTAAGATTAAAAAAGAGGCAACAAGTTTTTTCCACCGTTGCCGGGGAAAGGCGTTTAATTTAGTATTATTATCAATAGTTTAAGCTATATTGTATGACTTAGACAATTCTAGTCTTATCTCATTTCAATTTTTTGTTTTTGTTTCAGGAATTTGGATATATTTTTATGCTCACACGGTCAACCAACCCCGATTTAACACCTATTCAGGATAAAATAAACGGTAGAGGTTGAAAAACGATTGTACGTAGAAATTTACAAGAACAGTTGGAAAACACGATAGCTAACATGGCAGCCGAAGCACAAGGAGAAGATCAAAGAGAGGAGCATAGATCTCTGAAGGAGTATTCCATGCCCAATATTAATGGACTACAGTCTAGCATAGTCAGACCAGCGATAGCAGCAAATACATTCGAGATAAAAACTGGCACTATTCAAATGGTGCAAAATACAGTTCAATTTGGGGGTCCTGCTACAGATGATCTGAATGAACACCTGTTAAGTTTCATCAAAATTTGTGATACAATTCAGATACAACGTTGTGACGGAGGATGCTATTAGACTAAGTTTGTTCCCATTTTCATTGAGGGATAAAGCAAAAAGTTGGCTTCATTCTCTGCCATCATGATCTATAACTACATGGGAGGATTTAACACAGAAATTCTTAGCTATGTTCTTCCCAATGGCTAAGACTGCCAAGATGAGGACAACTATCTCTCAGTTTGAACAACAACAGGGCAAGTCATTATATGAAGCATGGGAGAGATACAAAGAAATGATGAGAAAGTGCCCACATCACGGTATGCCAGATTGGATGGTAATCAACACATTTTATAATGGATTTGGATGACAGTCGAGACCGATTGTAGATGTAGCTGTAGGAGGGTCATTATGGGAAAAGAACTATGAGGAAGCCTATAACCTTATCGAGATAATGGCATCCAACAATTTTTAGAATCCTACATCTCGGATGCCACAACCCAAAGTTGCAGGTGTGTTGGAGGTTGATGCTATTACTCAGTTGTCAGCACAGATGGCAGCCATGGCAAAGAAGATAGATACTTTGGTAGAAGGAAAAGTAAAGACGGTTGCCTTCGTATGTGAGATTTGTGCGAGGTCACACTCGACAAATCAATGTGCTATCAGCTCAGAATCAGTGCAGTATGTGAGCAACTATAGAAAAGACCAAGGTCAATTTCAGAACACATACCACCCCAACAACAGAAATCATCCAAACTTTAGTTGGTCGAATAATAAAGGGAATTAGCAGAATCAGTTTCAACCAAATAATCAATTTCAGGCACAACCAGCGCAGCCATAGTTTAATCCTAGACCACCCTTTCCGTTGGGATTTTCTCAGGAACAACAGCAACATCACACTCTAGTTGCACCTCAGCAAGAAAAGAAATCAGAAGTGGAGGAGATGATGATGAAATATATGGCAAACACAGATGTTATGATCAAGAGCCAAGCAGTGGCTATAAAGAATCTTGAAAATCAAATGGGGCAGATGGCGAACATGCTTACTAACAGGCCCCATGGTTCATTGCCAAGTAATACGGAGACAAATCCAAGAAGAGAGGGAAGGAATAGTGTCAAGCGATCTCATTGAGATCTAGGAAAGATTTGTCAGTAATTGCAAGTCGTGCACCCGCGCGAGAATGCACTGAGGAGGGCGCGTGGCCGCGCAAGTCAGAGGGGCTAGCTACTGAGAA
The DNA here is from genome assembly GCA_020205505.1 of Panax japonicus. Classification (NCBI taxonomy): domain Eukaryota; kingdom Viridiplantae; phylum Streptophyta; class Magnoliopsida; order Apiales; family Araliaceae; genus Panax; species Panax japonicus. Next base: position 73,980,076 of record CM035107.1, on the reverse strand, counting down.
AGAAAATTTGGAGAAATCTGAGGGTCAGCGGGAAGAGAAAGACAGAGCAGGTCCAGAGGAGACGTTTAAGAGTCCAGTACCACCAATTCACATTCAAGTTCCGTATCCGCAGAGATTAAATAAAAAAAGGGTAGACAAACAGTTTAGCAAATTCTTGGAGGTATTCAAAAAGCTGCAGGTCAACATACCATTCGCTGAGGCATTGGAACAAATGCCAAGCTACACAAAATTTATGAAGGGTATACTATCAAAGAAGAGGAGATTAGATGAGTTTGATACAGTACCTTGATAGAGGAGTGCAGTGCAGTGCTTCAGCAGAAATTACCTCCAAAGCTGAAGGATCCGGGCAGCTTCACAATTACATGCACCATTGGAAAGATGAACTTCAATAACTGTTTATATGATCTTGGGGCAAGCATAAATTTGATGCCCTTGTCAGTATTTAACCAGTTGGGATTGCCGGATCCAAAACCGACAAACTTATCATTACAACTATCTGATAGATCGATCACGTATCCACGAGGAATCGTTGAGGATGCGTTGGTTAAGGTAGATAAGTTTATTTTTCCAGCTGACTTCATTATCCTAGACTACGAGGAAGACAAAAATATACCAATCATATTGGGAAGACCATTCTTGGCCACAGGAAAAACTCTGATAGATGTGTAGAAGGGGGAACTCACTATGCGTGTTCATGATCAAGAGGTCACCTTTAATGTCTTCAAAGATATGAAGTTTCCAGCAGATGAAGAGGAATGTTTCTTAGTTCAGTTGGTGGAGCAGGTCATAAATGATGAAGTACAAACTCGGGTGGCTGACAAACCTTTGAGGAGTGTAATTACTGAAAATTCAGATTTAGAGGACGAGGAACTTGATAAACTTGTGCAATATCTGGATACCACTCCACAAGTCAGGAAATCCAGGATACCTGTTGAACCATTGACAAAAGCAGGAGAAACCTCCGTAAAATTAAAACCATCTCTGGAGACACCTCCAGAACTTAAATTGAAACCACTTCCAGATCATCTCAGGTACGCATTTTTAAATACAGATTCGAAGCTACCTGTGATTATTTCTTTTGCATTAACATCCTTTCAGGAAGAAAAACTGCTACGAGTGCTTTGAGAGTTTAAATTAGTGATTGGATGGACCATAACGGATATCAAAGGGATCAACCCTTCATTTTGTATGCATAAAATTCTGATGGAAGATGAAAGTAAACCATCGGTTGAGTAGCAAAGGAGACTTAATCCGATAATGAAAGAAGTAGTTAAGAAAGAGGTGCTAAAATGGTTGGATGCGGGAATAATCTATCCAATCCCAGTGCAGTGTGTACCAAAAAAGGGTGGCATGACAGTAGTGACTAATGAGAACAACGAGTTGATTCCAACACGAACAGTGACAAGGTGGAGAGTTTGCATGGACTATCGCAGGCTTAATAAAGCTACAAGAAAAGATCATTTTCCACTACCATTTATTGATCAGATGTTGGACAGATTAGCAGGTCATGAGTACTATTGCCTACTGGACGGATATTCGGGCTATAATCAAATAATGATAGGTCTAGAAGACCAAGAAAAGACAACTTTCACATGTCTATACGTCACATTTGCCTTCAGAAGGATGTCTTTTGGGTTGTGCAACGCTCCAGCCACTTTTTAGAGATGCATGATGGCTATATTTTTAGATATGGTAGAGCAGAATGTGGAAGTATTTATGGATGACTTCTCAGTTTTTGGAGACTCGTTTGATCTATGCCTCGAGAATTTGGTGATGGTTTTGAAGCGATGTGTTGAAACAAATCTGGTCCTAAATTGGGAAAAATACCATTTTATGGTACAGGAAGGAATCATACTTGGACACAAAGTATCGAAGAAGGGACTCGAGGTAGATAGGGCAAAGTTAGAAACTATAGAGAAATTGCCACCACCTACTTCGGTAAAGGGTGTTCGCAACTTTTTGGGCCATGCAGGTTTCTACCGCAGATTTATCAAAGACTTCTCCAAGATAACTAAACCATTATGCAGTTTATTAGAGAAGGATGCACATTTTATCTTTGATGAGGATTGCGTGTCGGCATTTGATCATCTGAAAGGGAAATTAACATTAGCACCAATTATTACTGCACCAGATTGGGAATTGCCATTCGAGCTGATGTGTGATGCCAGTGATTACGCCTTAGGGGCTGCTTTGGGACAGAGGAAAGAGAAGATGTTTTATGTGATTTACTATGCTAGCAAGACCCTTACAGACGCACAGTTGAACTACACTACCACGGAGAAAGAATTATTAGTAGTAGTGTACGCCTTTGATAAATTTCGAGCATATTTGATCGGCACAAAGGTGATAGTGTATATGGATCACGCTGCTAATCGACATTTAGTGGCTGAAAAGGATGCAAAGCCTTGGTCGATCAGATGGATTTTATTATTACAGGAATTTGATTTGGAAATCAAGGACAGGAAGGGCACTGAAAACCAAGTTGCGGACCACTTATCTCGACTTGAGAATCCGGAAAGGGAACTAGATGACAAGGTTTTAATCAATGAATCTTTTCCAGATGAACAGTTGTTTATGGTGAAAGGGGAAGTGCCATGGTTTTTAGATTATGCGAACTATTTGGTAAGTAAGATGCTACCTTCCAATTTGGTGGGTTATCACAAGAAGAAATTTCTGCATGATGTCAAATGGTATATATGGGATGAGCCTTATTTGTTCAAACAATGTTCTGATCAAGTTATACGAAGGTGTGTTCCATATAGTGAGACCAAGGGGATTCTGCCGGATTGTCGCTCTACTGTGTATGGTGGACACTATGGTGGTGAAAGAACATCAGCGAGAATACTACAAGTAGGATTCTACTGGCCGATAATTTTCAAGGATGCGTACAATTTTGTCTAGCGGTGTGATAGATGTCAGCGAGTGGGGAACATCTCTAAAAGGAATGAAATGCCATTGAATACAATCTTGGAAGTCAAAATTTTTGATGTACGGGGAATTGATTTTATGGGGCCTTTCATTTCTTCTTGCGGAAATCTCTACATTTTGCTTGCTGTAGACTATATTTCGAAATGGGTAGAAGTGGCAGCTCTTTCGACAAATGATGCCAAGGTTGTCCTCAAATTTTTACATAGAAGTATCTTCACGAGGTTTGGGACTCCAAGGGCTATCATCAGTGACGAAGGCAGTCACTTTTGTAACAGGCAGTTTACAACTTTGTTGGCTAAATATGGGGTGAATCATCGCATTGCTACAGCATATCACCCACAAACGAATGGCCAAGCTGAAGTGTCAAATCGAGAAGTCAAGAGAATCTTGTGAATCCCACAAGGAAGGATTGGTCATTGAAGTTAGATGATGCAGTATGGGCTTATAGGACAGCGTATAAAACACCATTAGGTATATCCCCTTACAACTCGTATATGGAAAAGCCTGCCACCTTCCCATGGAGCTAGAGCATAAAGCATATTGGGTCATTCGAAAGCTAAATTTTGATTTGACAACTGTCGGAGAGAAACGCCTATACCAACTCAATGAGTTGGATGAATTCAGACTGCAGGCATACGAGAATTCGAAGTTTTATAAGGAGAAAGTAAAGAAATGGCATGATCAATAAATCATTGAGAGAGCATTTGAACCAGGACAAAGGGTTTTGCTTTATAACTCCAGACTTAAAACTTTTTCCTGGAAAGCTGAAATCGAGGTGGTCAGGACCATTTACAGTGAAAACTATTTTTTCGAATGGTGCAATCGAAATATTCGATACATCGCCCGACAGGCCTTTTAAGGTGAATGGACAGCGCTTAAAACATTACTTTAGTGGTCAGGTAGACAGACAGAAAGTCACCTCAAGTCTTTCTTCAACATGAACATCAGAGACAATCAAGCTAATTGACTATAACTTAGCGCTGGATGGGAGGCAACCCATTATTTTTCTTCTCTAAAAATCTCTCTTTCACTCTTTGTTTATTTTGTTAAGTTATTTTATCCTAAGTTAACACATTAATATATTAACTAACAATATAGGGGAGCATGTATCTGTATTGTATATAATGATATATACAATAGAAATTCATGTTTATGTGGTAAACTCTGTTTTGATAATGTCTATTGATGAATTGCAGGTGCAATGGATAGCACACATTTCTATCTTGCCGCACCTACAATTAAATACAGCAGTACAAAATGCAGGATCGCGCAGCCGCGCGAAGCACACAACATACGACCGCACGCTGCACAGATCAGACCATTATAGCCACTCGCGCGCCCGCGCCCGCAATCCATTATCAGAACGCACGGTCGTGCGTTCTCGCATACGTGGAAAAATTTTTATATGTCAAAAATCTGAGTTGCGGTCTGATTGGGTCTTTCCTCTAATATAACAATAGCGTATTATTCTGTCTCCTATATTCAGAAGGCTAATCAACTCTAATCAAAGTTCATACCCACACATCACGTTCCTGGCATAGTTTTAGAGTTCTACTAGGGTTGTGTAACAATACGTTTGGGGGAATAATCAACAATTCCTCCACATTCTCTCTATCCTCCCCATATGGGCCCAAAACGAGAGTAGATTTGTCAGTTTGGAAGCCCAGCAAGACTATTATCGGAGTGTTGCCAAATCTTTTGTGAAGGAACGAGGACTTCTACCTGCAAAATAGGATGGCCAACTATGGCATATGATACGCGAACGAGACTGGGTTGGCTTAACTGCATCTCCTATGCCTATCCCCATGGGGATTGTTAGAGAATTTTATGCTAATGCTGCGGAGTTGATAACAAGAGGCATAACGATAGTTCAAACAGAACAGGTGAATTATCGCCCTTTAGCGATCAGAGAAGTATTCAACATATATGATGCACCACCCACCGGGTCTGACAATTGGTTAGAAGGCGACTATTTGGAGACAAATCTCGCAGTTGTGATTACTGATCTGTGTATTTCGGGCACCAAATGGAAGTATAAGATAGGAACAACTGAACCAAAATTGTTTTCGTCGTCCGCATTGAATCAATATGCCCAGGCCTGAAACCTGTTTATTTGTGCCAAGCTAGTTCCGTCAGCTCATTACAATGCAATAACCACTGAGTGTACGATTATTTTATGGGGGAATCGTCAAAGGAAAGTACATTGATGTCAGCCTTTTAATCCATAGAAACATGCTGAGTTATATGCGTGGGAATAGAAATGGGACTATTTCGCATGCATCGGTGGTAGCCATGCTCTGTACTCAACAAGGAGTCCAATGGCATAATGAGCAGCTGCAATACCCAAACCATGCAAATTTCAAGGTGTGGACATGTGGAATACCGCACCCACGCAGACTAGGATTCATCCTTCAGCCCATTTTTCCAGAGCCACCACAACAAGCCTCGCAAACTAACGAGGCGAACCCGTCCACGCACGCGCATGCCACCCATGGCGATCGCCAGCTCCAAAGGTTGGAGCTCAAGGTCGATGCCATATATGATAATTTGGGCACATTTACGACGGGACTCACAAGGGCTTTAGACGAAGCATTTGCGCAACAAGGAACAACACAAGAATGGCCTCATTTTGGAACAGCAGCACCATATCCACCATCGAATTCACCACCCAAGGAGGGTGGAACCACTGATAATTAGGGGAGTTTTCGTACCCTTTACTTTCATTTAATTGGGACATTGAATATTTTAAGTTTGGAGGTATTGGGTAGGAGTTAGTATTTTTAGTTTTGCATATTAGTTTTGCATGATTAGTTTAATTTTTATTGCATGTTTAGAGTACATTTTAGCATATAGTTGCATGTTATAATTGCATACCTCACAGTTCTTATCGTATAGAAAAATTTTGTCTAGCCAATGATGAGAGTGAAGTTCTTAAATGATTTCTGAATATTTTGGATAACATGAGCTAAGATGTAACATTTTATACAATGAAATTCATAATGCTGTTTAAATGCTTTCAGTTTACACAAATGTGTTCACAAGCACTTGTAGGTATAAGAAGTACGTTGTGCCTTGCTCGATAGAAAAATGTAGTGTTAAAAAGAGAAATATGTGAAAAGTGACGTTTGGACTGTATAAAACATTGATTTTTAAATGCTGGGAAAACATGGGTATCTGTGTTTATAAAAAAAAAGAAAAGTAGAAATAACATGGCTAGTCTTATTTCGGGGCCCTGGCTACTTGAGTAAGTACGCCCGAGGGGATTGTCTCTACACGTAGCGCCCTAAGGTCTTTCATGGTCTGGGAGTTGTTGGTCGAAAGCTCGCTAAGGGGTAGCAGTGTGCCTAATGGAGTAAGATATTGTACAGTCGTGAAGAAAAAGAAAGAAAAGAAAAGAAAAGAAAAATAACAATAAACACCGCGAGAAAGTGCAAAATTCGCCTTCGTGAGTAGAATAAAGTAGTTAAGCCCATTGTTGAACCTTAATTTATTTTAAGATGTTGGAATAGTCCGAGTCGCATATATATACATAAGTTTTGATTTAAGCTATAATTTTTCTGGTTTTAGCAAGATAGCATGAACATTCTACACCTAAATCAAGTATTGGGCGAACACAACACACACACACAACATCTGTATAACATTTTTGAATTACATGAGTATATGAAATTATGCCTGCAGTTTGATTTGAATCTGTATTCTCGAATCCAGAAAAAATTTTGTTGAGGTAAATTGGACTGAATTTCTATGATGGTTGGGACAATGTGAGAATTAGTTGCATAGTAATATAGTAGCATTTTTATTGTTCATTAGTATGCATTGCTTGAGGGCAAGCAATGGTTCAAGTTTGGGGGTATTTGATAAGTAGGGTGTACACCTACTTATGGAGTACCAATCCATGCGAACTATGCCCATCTCAAGTACATTTTAGTAGGTTTTAGCTTCATTTCATGATAATTTGGATTTCACATACTTAAAACTCCTTTTGGTGAATAAGTGCAGGAATTGGCTTATTTTTGTGGTGATATTGAGCATAAGGCTAATGGATGCTTGAGACGAGGCAAAAGATGGGAAATGCATGGCATGAAGGTGAAATAGAGCAAAGAAATTAAGCATGATGAAACAAGTAGTAGCCGCAGTAGATGGATAGAATCAGAACAAGAACCAGGATCTATAGGTTACAAGCCGCGCGACCGCGCGACAGAATAGCCTTGAGAGCGCACGCCCGCGTGATTACCCAGCTAGACCTTGGAACCTACTGCAAGTTGCGCGGCCGTGAGAAGGACAAGCTTAGGGAGCGCGCGCCCACGCGAGAGATCGGCTGAATAGACAAATGTACTGTAAGTCTCGTGGCCGCGAGCATATCAACCCGGAGGAGCGCGCGGCCGCGCGCGAGGCCTGAAGCTGCTGACTTGTTTTATTTTATTTCCAATTTTTAAAGGATGCAATTGATTTAAAATGATTCCTGACTGGTGTCAGGGGTATCACTTGACATTTGGTTAAGTTTTTCACGTATCTTTAGATCGTAATTAGGGTTTATTCTCTGGGGGAGATTCCAACATAGAAGGAGGCCACAACTCTACTTTTCTACTCCTTCTTGGGATTTTCTACCAGAGTGGATTATTAATATTAGTTTTGCAGGATTCTTATGAGGATCTAAATATTGATTTATATTCAGCAATTGGGTTTGATAGTTTTATCTTTCAATTTCCAATTTTTGTTTGTTGACCATGTTTAGATTTGATCCCATAATGGCTTTTGGTTCAGTCATGAACTAAACTCCATTATGGGATTTTAATATGTAGTTTGATTGCATGCTTAAATGCTGGTTTGTTTTGCATATCATATGGGATGTCTGTCATGATTGGTTTGCATGTATGAATGATTGTTCACCATTTATTTCAGTATTTGTATGGAATTGACAATGAACATGCAAATATGGACTGTAATCATGATAGCATACGTATATAGGGTTGTGTTATATGACTTATGTATTTTGTGAACCAGATAGACATATACTGTTTCACCGTATAAGTTAGAATAAGGGATTGAACATAAAATTAATATAGTTGCAATTTCGCATAGACATATAGTGATTTTGGTTATATTGATGATTACATATAGTCTATCATGTATGGATGCTGTGTAAGTAGGTCTTAGTGCATTGAAAAATGGCTAATACTCTTTTAGTGCTCTTGGCTACTTTCTTGTGATATGTGAACAAGTCATGCATGATAGTGACGATTAAATGAAATATTAAATGAAGTTAGGATACCATTAGTTCCAATATCATTTATGCCATCGTTATTATTGTTTTAGTTGTTATTTGCAATTCGAGAACAAACCAAGTTTTGTGATTAGTTTGAGAATATAAATATAGTGAATTAATTAATGAATAGTAGTTTAAGTTAAACAACTTTCTCTGTGGGATCGATACTTTACTTGCTCTATATCACTTGTTGATGCATGTACGCTTGCATGAGTTAGAGCTCTTTTGTTAAGATTAAAAAAGAGGTAACAATTTAGTCTTGGTAAACACTAATAATCTGCATGCTATGATATGTGTTTGTTTTAGGTTTTTTTTAATGTTTTCCTACAAAACAGATGTCAGTTGCTTTGATGACAGAATATCATGGCAGGTTTTGATAGGGAATGGAATGTAAATTTACATCTTTCTTTCCTTTTCTTTTCTTTACATTTATATGGAATCGTAATTTACATTGAATCAAAATTTACATAGAATTGAAAAGGGAAAGGCATGAAGAGACTTCCCTTCGTGTTTGGTTTATTAGAGGATGACCTATCTTAGGCTACTCTCACGGATTTTCGGCATTAAGGTCCCCAGATCATCGCAATTTACTAGATGGGAAGTTAATCCAATCTTTTAATTGGAGCAGATTTGAGTTGTGCCTTTCCTGAGCCTCACAGGATTATTCTCTGTTGAGTCCAGTAATTAAACACCGATGGGTTCGCCTCCTGGTGGAGGAATCAAACAACATACATTCATATACATCGTGTCTCACCTTATGAAATGATGACATTGTGCAAGACACTAATACAAAATGCAAAGATTGTGTGACGCACTAAAGTGCAGTAAATAGAGCATTTATTCACATCCATTCAATGTAAAGACAACATTCACACATAAACAGATAAGAACGGTTTTTGAAAAGATTAAAATATAGCTTAAGCCCTCTACTGTCCCCAGCAGAGTCACCACCTCTCGACGTCGAGAAAAATTTCCTTTTTGGAATTCCTCTTTTAGTCTTTCTACCCTTTATGTTTTCTACGCGTTGAAATTTATTTGAAAGGGCGAGTTTAACAAAAAGGCCCGACACAAAATGTCGACGATTTGAAAATTCAGAGTCGCCAGTTAGTAGTAGTGAAATGATTGTTTCAACTCAACCGAATTTAAAAAGGTTTGAAAAAAGGCCCAATGATCGAACTCTATTTAAGAGGCTTTGGAAACCGAGATTCATTGAGTTCGATGGCTTGATTAAGCAGGGGGAATGTGTTAGGTACCCCCCGACTTCTGTGAAAACACGGTTACCGCATCTTTTCAATTCCCTAGTTATTTGAAGTGTATGTGTACAGTTAATTGGGACTAAGTGCATTATTTGGAAGTAGTGTTATGTCTCATTTGCACCTATATACAAAGGGTTTGACTTGTATAAAAGTTCAATTTTATGCAAAATATACATAAATGATGTTTTGAAAACAAATTTTCAAACCCTTATACTCACATAGTAATTGAGGTCTTTTATACTTTTATTTTATTCCGTATTCGACTTGTTCTGATTTTATTCTCGAGATGTGAAACATCTTCGACAAAATAATATACATATAAGTGTCGGGCTCCTTATGGGCATGAAAGACATCCAATGATGTCCAAGCACCACAAATATAATTTACAAGCTAGCTGTGCAACTGAAAAGGGTCCATCATGGGAACCAGATCTAGATCTGTCAGCTGGATCTTAGATCACGTGGCTCCTAGGCTCACATAATGTTTTATGAATAGCCTGCACAACAAATATACTAACATAAAATAGATATTTAATTTAAACGACGCAAAACAAAGGATTCATTAGTTAAATCCCTGCCTGCGCATAGCTAAGCTTTCCGTTTCCTCTAGATATGGATCTAGGGACGCGTGGTTGCTTAATATTTACAAAAACTAGAAAGAAAATTAGATTTACATAAATCTTAGCCATTCTAGCTCAACAGTTCCAGTTTTACAATTTTTGAACCGGTTAAAAGTTAGATATGGCTAGATTTAGATAAATCTAGTCCACAAACATTTATATCGCAGTTTTACATTGAATAGATAATTAAAATAGATATTTTAATAGCAGGAAACAATTAATATATATATATACAGTGTGCGGCAATGAAGGCTTCAGACTACTTTTGGAGCTTGAAAACTTAGTTTCCACCGGTTAAAATTTGATATGTTATAGTATATATGTATACAAGTGTTTAAAAAGAAGAATATTGAAGTTTGGAACACTATAGGAGGGGTTAAGAGCTGAAATGGACGGAATTCCCTCTATTTTCACCTTTTTTCCTTTTTCTTTTGGCTGATGGGGGGGTCTATTTACAGACCAAATTAGCTATGGGTCTACCCGCGGCAGCCGCGAGTCTATCTGCTGCTTCCCGGGTGGGCTTGGGGCACGTGGGTCCCATTGTCTCTAAGTACGTGCACTCGGATCAACGTGTTGTTTGCTTGAACCTTCATAACTTTAAATCCGGGAGTCCGATGGAGGCGTGCCATACCATCCTAGAAAGATCTTTACGAGAGCTACGCAATGACATAGTACTTTCCCTTTTCTGAATATGAGAAGATGGGTCCATGACCGAAATGGCATCATTGGGTCTTCGCAGGAAGTCCGTTGAGCTGTTTTACGTAATTTGCGCTGGAAAGTACTGCAATGGCTCTTTATGACCCTATTTGCAGCTGTATTAGGTTTGTTGAAGTTGAATTATCAAAATGACCATTTTGCCCTTCTGGGGGTTATCTCCAAGGTTGACGAGGCTTTTGGTTGTCCTTCAGGGTTATCTCTAGGGTTTAATTGCTGCCAACTTTTCTTTTCTTTAGGGTTGATATCCAAGGGTAATTTGATATTCCACGGGGATATATCCGTGGTTAGATTTGATGTTATAGTCCTTCAGGGTTACCTCTGGAGTGTGAAAAAGATGTTTTTGCCCTCCTGTATAGTTAGTACAGTGTCTACAGTTTCTTTCTATATCTAAACGTTAATTCGTTGTGGGGCCTACCAATGATTGATTATTTTGGCATTTTTGTACCTTATGAATATAATATTCCCGATAGAAAGAATATTCCTCGACAAAACGAATATTCCTTAACAACTGTTTATCTGATAATTTGCATGTATTATCCTTAACTATAACATTTATTAAATCAACACCTTACTATTTAGAATAATATATAAAGAAAATTAAATCTTATTCACAAAAGGTTATGGTCTTACAACCTCCCCTCCTTATGAAATTTCTTCCTCGTAATTGATGTACGTACCTGGTATTTAGAAGATGTGAGGATACCTTACTCTCATTTCAGATTCTAACTCCCAGGTCATTTCCTTAATATCATGGTTTCTCCATAAAACTTTGACTTGATGTATAACCTTTAAGCGTATAATATGTTTCTTATTATCCAAGATCTTGACATGTACATCCTCATACGTTAAATCTTTGGCTATCTTGTCTGGTTCTAATTCAATAATGTGGTTTGGGACTTCCACATATTTACGTAGCATGAATATGTGAAAAACGTTATGAACATGAGATATTCTTGGCGGTAAGGCGAGTCTATAGGCCATAGTTCCTACTCGGTCGAGGATTTCAAATGGACAAATGAATCGAAGGTTGAGTTTTCCCCTCTTTTTGAATCTTGTAACTCCTTTCCATGGAGCAACACATAACAATACATGGTCTCCTACATTGAATTCCACGTCCCTTTGATGAAGATCAACATAACTCTTTTGTTGGTCTTGTACTATTTGTATACGTTGCTGGATCATTTGAATCTTTTCCGTAGTCATGCGTACCAATTTTGGTCCCAACAATGTTGCTCCACCAATCTCGTCCCATCATACTGGAGAATGACACTTTCGTCCATACAACACCTCGAATGGAGTCATGTCTATACTTGTTTGATAACTATTGTTGTAGGAGAATTCTACTAATGGTAAGTACTTATCCCAACTTCCTTTGGAGTCAATCATAATTTAATGCCCAATAGCTTTTTGCAAGCTGACCCAAAATCATGAAGTGGATCTAGGGTGTTGATAAGAAACTATGGATACTGGCATGCCATACAATCTTACAATCTCGTTTATGTATATACCAGCCCGAGCGCTCAAGTGAATAAGTTTCTCATATAGGTAAGAAATGAGCAGACTTGTTTAATATATCAATAATGACCCAAATCGCGTCCAAGCCTTGAGATACCTTAGGAAGACCCGTCATAAAATCGATGTTGATGTGTTCCCACTTCCATTTTGGAATCTCAAGTGGTTGTAATGGAACCTTTGGCACTTGAAGCTCTGCCTTGACACGTTGACAAGTTAAACACGTTGAGATAAACTCCGCAATCTCTCTCTTCATATTACTTCACCAAAATGTATGTCGAAAATCACGATACATTTTGGTACTTCCAAAGTGAATTGCAAATGGTGTGTTGTGTGCCTCCATCATGATTTAATATTTTAAATCAAGGGCCTTAGGAACACAAAGTCTATAGTTGACTCGAAGTATCCCTTCCTCGTTGATTCTTACTTCTGGAATAGCACATTCTTGTACTTTCTTCTACATATTCATCAATTTTGGGTCTTTAGCTTGAGCATCTTTAACTTTGTCAATTAAAGACGGTTCTACTCGTACATGTGCCATCTTCATGTGGGTCCCTGGATTCTTTAACTCTATCTCCATCTTTTGCAAGTCATACAAAATGGGTCCTTATGTTGACAACATCGCACTATTTCTCGCATATGATCTTCTACTCAACGCGTTAGCTACCACATTCATTTTTCCAGGATAATATTGGAGGTATGAACACAATCCTTCAAAAGTTCAAGCCAACGTTGTTGTCGCATGTTGAGTTCTTTTTAGGTGAAGAAATATTTAAGACTTTTACAATCTGTATAGATCTCTACTTTCTCCCCATACAAGTAGTGTCTACAGATCTTTAACGCTAAAACAACTACTGCCAACTCTAGATCATGAGTAGGATAATTCCTCTCATATTCTTTAAGTTTTCGAGATGCATAAGCTAAGACCTTTCTATGTTGCATGAGAACGCAACCTAGACCTCTGTCTGACGCATCGCTGTAGATGACAAATCACTCTGTACCAAAAGGTGTGGTAAAAAAGGTGCTGAAATGAGTCTCCTCTTAATTTCTTGGAAGCTTGTCTCACATTTCAAACTCCATTCAAATTTTGTATCTTTTCGAGTTAGTTAAGTTAATGGAGTGGCGATTCAAGAAAATTTTTCTACGAATCTCTGATAATAACCAGCTAGGCCCAGAAAGCTACGTACTTCGAATATTGACTTAGGTTGCTCCCAACTTTGTATTGCTTCAATCTTCGTCGGGTCGACTGATATTCCATGTTTCAATATCACGTGAGCAAGGAATGCTACTTCCTCAAGTTAGAACTCACATTTCTTTAACTTGTCATAAAGCTTATTTTCACGATGCTTTTGGAGTATCAGCCTTAAGTATTGCTCATGATCTTCATGGATTTTGGAGTATATGAGGATGTCATCAATAAAGACAACCACAAAATGATCCAAATATTCCTTGAATACTCGATTCATCATATCCATGAAGGCAGAAGGAGCATTAGTCAATCCAAAAAATATAACTAAGAATTCATAATGCCATTATTGAGTTCTGAAGGAAGTCTTTGGAATGTCATCAGTTTTAATCTTTAACTGTTGATATCCATAACGGATATCGATCTTTGAAAAGAATTGAGCACCTTATAACTAGTCAAAAAGGTCATTAATTCGAGGTAATGGGTACCTATTTTTGATGGTGACATGGTTCAACTCCTGATAGTCAATGCATAGTCTCATACTCACGTCTTTCTTCTTTACGAATAAAACAGAAGCACCCCAATGCGATGTACTAGGACATATGAAACCAATATCTAACAACTCCTGTAATTGGATTTTTAACTCCTTAGGTTCATTAGGAGCCATTCGATAAAGGGTTTTGGAAATAGATTTTGTACCGGGTTCAAGGTCGATACAAAATTCAATTTCATGTTCCGAGGGTAGGCCAGGAAGTTCTTCGGGAAATACTTCACGAAATTTATTAACAACAGAAATATCTTTCAAATATGACGTATTTTTGTTTAAATCGGTGACATGGGCTAAGAAAGCTTGATATTCATTTTTCAATAAACGAATGGCTTTATGGCTAGAGATGACAGTGATTGGTTTGGTTGCTTGAATATGCATAATAGGTTGATTAGGAATATGAAAACTAACGACCTTATGAAAGCAATTAATTTTAGCATGATGTGTAGTTAACCAGTCAATTCCTAAAATCACATCAAATTCAAGTATTTTCAAAGAGATAAGATCAACAGATAATGTGAGTGTGTCGATTTGAATCAAACAAGATTTATAAACAGTGGATGTAATGAAGGTTTCTCCAAACGGAGTTTTAACAGATAAGTCAAAATCTAATTTCTCAGTGGTCAAGTTCAAACGTTGAGCATAAGCAGGTAAAATAAAAGAGTGGGTAGAAACAGTATCTAATAAGGCATAGACTTCGCAAGAGTTTATAATTAGCTTACCAGTGATAACTTCGTTTGGGTTCCTCACTTTTTGGGAAGTTACAACAAAAGCTCTCCCCTGGAGCACTGACTTTGACTTGTCTGTAGCAGTCTTTGGTGTCACCATTATAGCTAGACTTGACTTTGTTACAGAACAAAATATAGCTATGTGACCGTGTTTTCCACAACTGAAACACACCTTGGAAGGATGTGTAAAGTTTGGAATGATGTGTCCATCCTGTCCACATCTGTAACAACTAACTAGTGGTCGTTCTCCTCCCCTTGAAATTGGTGATGGTGCTGGTGCCTTTCCATTGTCATTGTTGAATCTCCTCTTCTTGAAGTTGTTTCCACTTGATTCGCTTCTCTTATTATCTGGGCCAAGATTACCACCGAAGTGGTTACCATTTCTGGCATGATAATTTCCTCCACGTTGGTTATCATTGCTTCGATGATTGTTGCTATAATTATTATCGTAAGTTCTTTCTCTTTATCGGTCGTTGTCTTTTGGTTGCACTGTTTCTTTCTCTCGTTCCACCAATTGAGCCCTATCCACTATATCTGAATAGAAATGAAGTTTATGAGAAATAAGGTGTGACAACCCGAGAATTTAGGAAATTTTTAAAATTTTTATTAATTGATTTAAGGTTCAACATTATTAGAACCTAGACAGAAAATAAGTGTATGTGTTTGATATTTTTAAAAAGGAATTTTGAGGATTTCAAAATTCTGTGAAGGATTTAGGTGAATTATTCAGGATTAAGGGTATACGTGAATATGTTCTGTGTTTATGTATTCAGAATGTGGTTCAGGGTCAAGGGTTGACCATATAAACGATATCTGCAACAAACCTTAAGTATATATTAAGAACGTCAACGTTTGGTTGGAAAACCCTAGCGATTAATAAGAAACCCTAGAAACCGGTTCTGGAAACCCTAATTTCAGTTCTGGGAATCCAAAACCCTAATTCGGTATATAAAACCCTAAATTGTGAACCTAATGGCATACGTGTAAATAATTATAAGATTAATTAGGGTTAATCTTAACAAATTGGTTAGAAAATTCTAATTTCTAAATTTGAAACCCTAATTTCTGGTTTAGGAACACTAATTTATAAATAGGGGAAAACCTAAGTGTTAATTAAATAATTTTAATGTTAATTAGGAAATATTAATCCTAATTTTTAAAGTTATAAGTAATTAGAAAATCCTAATCTAATTATGAAATTGAATTTTTAAATTAGAAATTTATTTTATATTAGAAACCCTAATTTTTGGGTTGTAAACCCTAATCTGTGATTTTGACCCTAATTGCTAAATTACTAATTTTAATTAGGAAATACTAATCCTAATTAGCAAGATTTAATTTATAATTAAGAAATTTTAATATAATTAGAAAATTCTAATTATAATTTAGAAATATTAATTTTCTATTTTGAAAACCTAAATTAGAAATTTTAGAAAATCAAATTTGCTAAACCCTAAGGGTTTCAAACCCTAAACCCTAAATGGTTCAAACTCTAAACCCTAAATGGCTTAAACCCTAAACCTTAAGAGTTGCAATAAATGACAATTTTAGAAATAAAATGGTATGAAAATGACTATTTTACCCTTTTTACATTATTGTGTGATAACTTACAAATCTAGCAAATTTGGTAGTAGGTGACCAACTCACACGACTTTGTTATTTCAAAAATCCAGCAAAATCAAGCAAAAGAGATCAGCCATGTGCTATATATCACATTATATATAGATTAAAGAGAGAGAAAGTGCATGTATTTGGTCATTTGATATCTAACTCTCACCCAACTCTCTCTCTCTCTCTCTCTACATATCCAAAATTCATAAGTTATTCAGTCCCTTATATGATATCTGGAAAGCCAAGATCAGATCATGATGATCAGAATGAAAGCTCAAGCATCAAAGAGGTATAAACCCTAATTTTTAGAAATCCTAAGATATGATGTTAGATGTGGTTGTTTGTTGTTTAATGTTGTGTATTATGATGTTATTTAGTGATCTGGGTTGTTAAATCCCAGATCCATAACATCAAAATGCTCGAATCTAGCATTTTTGAAGTCTGGAAAAAAATTTTAAGAAATGGCCTGACAACCATATGTCAGACGCCTTAGATCTTTCTATGTTAATGATTTGTGTTGTTTTAAGTTTTAAACGTGTGGTATGTTTTGTGGTCTTTGTTCTGAAACTTGAAACAGAGTCATATCATGTCTAGATCGTAACTTATTAGCAGTCAAAGGTCGTTGACCGTTCATGGAAAGTTGAATCTGGGCAACCTAGAATGTTTTCCAGTGGTCTGACAAGATTTTCAACGTCCATGAATCTTACTGTTATTTGCTTTTTTGGCCATGTTTTTGTTGTCATGATGAAGTCGGGTATGTAGACTACATATTATAGTCACTATATCACTTATATCATAATCGGATTGTAAAATAATCACAGTCAAACTAGCGTTGACCACCAACCTAGAACGAAATCTGGAAAACCCAGGTTCACGAAGAACACGTTTTCCGACATAGGTTGACCAGCCTTAATCTGACATTTGTGTTGTTATTTAGATGATCTGGTTGTATAGAAATGGACCCTGACATCTCCTCTACATGTTCGAACCTTTATAACATAATTAGAAAGTCCAGATGGTAAGATATAAGGAGCTCAACCTAGCACCATCAACTGTTCTTCATTTTGTGGAAAACCCAGAAATGAAGAACAGTGTTGTCAGACTTTTCTGAATCTTTGATCTTGCTGTTATGATGTAGGATTGGCCTGAAACTTGTTAATTCTTATTGTATTACATAAGTACTATAATATTAATGCACTAGACTTCCCATAATCATGAACAACAAAATTTTAGGCTCGGTCAAACCACCCACCCGGATCAATGGCGATGAAGATCTGGATTTGGCCAAGAACACCAACAGCGACGGACTCGTCGCCAGAAGCCCCTATAGCGACACTTAATTTCAAAAATTAATAATTTTAATTAAATAAATAGAAAAAAATGGTTTTTTAATTATTAAAAATATTAAATAAATTTCAAAAAATTATTTTAAAGTCTGAAAAATAGTTTTTAATTATTTTGAGTATATTTCATAAATATTTAATATTTTTGAAATATAAATGGTATTTAATTTATTTAATTATAATATTAAATAAATTATTTAAAAATGATTTTAATACATGAAAAATCATGAAAAGTAATATTATGGTATAAAAAATATTTAAAGAAATTTTCAGTGACTTTTAATATTTTGTGATAAATTTCATTAATTAATCAATATTAATGATAATTAGTTTATTTAATAACTATATTAAATAAATTATGAAAAAATAGAATTAATGAGTTAAAAATCATATAAAAATGATTTAAGTGATATAAAAATATTTTAAGTTATAAAATATAACTTTTGATATTTTGTCATGAAAATATTAATATTTTAATATTAAAAGCAATTATCAGATAATGGATTTAAGTGTTTAAAAATCATATAAATATGATTTTAAGGTATTAAAAATACTTTGATATATTATAAATATATTATAATATTATATGATGTATTTCATTAATATTTGATATTAAATAAATATTAATGATAAAAGAAATATGTGGTATTTAATTCATTTAAATATTGTATTAATGATTGAAAATTCAAAATAAAATAGTAATAATTATTTAAAAATTATTACGAGCTTACGAAAAAATATTTCGACTGTTAATAAATTATCTTAGATAATTGTTTAGTGTTAGGCAGAGTTTAATTGAACTTAAACTCGTGAATTGTCCGACTAGATCGTCGGGATGTTAAAATTGTGTCGGGTTCAACTCAAACTGTAATAGTTTGACTTGATACCGAGTCTTATATGTGTTATAGATTGATAGGGTTATGTGTTATGTATTATATATTTAGGTTATTCTATGTGTAATAACCTGAATATTTTCTATATAAATAAATAAGAAATTGTGCATATAATTTTTTTTTTATTTGAAGAAGGGAATGTGTGCCAAGTAATGTGTATGTATATATGTGATAAATAAAATTTATTTATTTCATGAATAATTTCAAATAATTTTATTTTAGAATTATTGATCATTATAACGTATATACTTATAATAATTAATTTTATAGTAGAAATGTCTTTATTATTTATTTTCTAAGAAAATATGATTTTTATATTATTTAAATAATATATGAAATGATTATTGGAATTATTATAATTACTATTTTATTATATGAATTTTAGTTCAGATTATTTAAGTTAATTATTTTTAACTTAATTAATAATGTTATATATGAAAGATAATCAGATATGGAATTCAAACCCTAAATCTGGATTTTGAGCTATGAATGAGAATAATAATATTATATTAAATATAATATTATTTTTTAGTGTTATAAATATATATTGTACGTATTGGTCAATGATGGTGTTTAATGTCAAACCTTATATCAATTTGTTAAAACCTATTTTGAAACTCAATTATGAGTTCAAAATTGTGTAGTATTGGTGTTATAGAATTTATGTTGTGTATTATTAGATTTAATGTTAATTAGATAAAACCCTAATTAATATTTGAAAGCCCTAATTTAAAATTAGGAACCCTAATTGCTAAAATTATAAACCCTAATTATTATTTTAGTAAATTGAAATGTTAATTTAGGAACCCTAATGATAATTAAGGAACCCTACTTATTTAAACCCTAATTTTCTATTAAAAACCCTAATTTTTTTAGTGGGTGAAAAATTAATTTTTTATTACACTTTAATTTTTAATTGTCCAAACCCTAGTAATTATTTGGGAAACTTTAATATGTAAAATCTAGTGATTAAACCCTAGATTTAATCACCTTAGACAAGAATACCCTTGAGATTAAAAATAATTACTAAAATACCCTTTTGTCCCATTCTTGAATTATTGGTTAGACAAGATCTAGCAAAATTTGGCCAGCCACCCTACCCTATCAACCTAGCAGCTAGATTATCAGCACATCATCCATTACAAATTCATTGTATCAATTCATTACATAATTTAAGAGAGAGAAAATCCTCATTTTGGCCTAATTTGTTCACAAATACCTAGCCATACTCTCTCAAGACCAAACCCACAAAATTCTGGTGTTAGATCAATCCCCAATCAATCCCCACGAACACCAATATCAGATCAGAAGAACAGAAACAAAATCAAAGATTAGAAAATGTACAAAAACCCTAATTTAAAAATCATGTGATTTGATGTTAGATGTAATTTTTGTGTGTGTTAAATATGTAGTATGGAGTCTAAAAAATGATCTGGGTTGCTAGATGTTAGATACATAACATCTAGAGGCTCAGATTTGTCATTTTTCAAAATTTGGGAAAAATGATTTTTGTGTCTGACAAGCAAAAGTCAGAGGCTGTAGATCTCTATCTGTTAATGATTTTAGTGTTTTTAATGTTTGAACATATAGTGTGCTATGAGATCTTTGATCTGAAATTGGAATCTAGCCCAGAGCATGAACAGGTTAAAAGTTATAGCTGGTCAAACCTAGTTGACCGAGCTTGACTTTATACATCTGGAAAAACCCAGATCGTTCCCAATAGGCTCTGACAAGAACTTCATGGGCTCGGATCTGTCAGTGGTTTAACTATATGTTATGTTTGTTGCATCTAAGTTATAGTATGTTATATGGACTTCATAAGTATACCTTATAATATTTTAATCATCAAACTGAGTGAAAATAGTGTCTGGTCAAAATAGGTAAAACGATCAAGTTTTCTATTTCTGGGTAACCCAGAAACAGATGAACACTGATCTCTGACTGCCTTTGATCGGCCTAGATCTGCTTTATCTGTTGATGTTATACTGATTTTATGTAATAGATCTCTTCACCTACATGTTGGCTATAATTTGGAAACCTTATATCACAAAAATAATGCAAGTACAACAAGTTGTAGAAGCCCAAATATGCTTGCACGAAGTGTTCTTCATTTCTGGGTAACCCAAAAAATGAAGAACAGTTCTGATAACTTTTTCAATAGCTTAGCTCGGTTTGATTAATTATGTTTAGACTCTACCATGGATTGAAACATGTTCTCTGATAGTTTGTCTAGACAGCCCGACGAGCAGAAACCATTTACCTTGAACAGATTGACA
The DNA here is from genome assembly GCA_020205505.1 of Panax japonicus. NCBI lineage: Eukaryota > Viridiplantae > Streptophyta > Magnoliopsida > Apiales > Araliaceae > Panax > Panax japonicus. Next base: position 73,959,191 of record CM035107.1, on the reverse strand, counting down.
GATTTAATGTCAACAAAAGCGTTGACCGACCATGACTAAAATTTTCTGGGCAGCCAATAATCATGATGAACACGTCTGACAGCTAGTTCAAAGCTTAATAACTTTTGATTGTGATGAAGTATGACTTGGATATTTGTTGTTTCATACAGTCTTACATTAATTGTGACGCCCCCAAAAATAGGTATACATCACCCATCTTGGGCCGCCAGATACATGGTACAGAATTCAAATACAACTTACTAATACAACTGTCGTGTACAATACGACAAAACATAAACTGTGAGTTTGAATACAAATATTGTCTACAAGAGATCATACAAACTCAAAAGGAGTCCTCATTACAATTATTATCACACTATTTCACAGAATAGTGAGGACTACTAATGCTATCCTCTGGACCATTACTCCGTTCCCCGACTCGTCCCAGCTATATTCTCATTTCCTGAAGAGAACAGTGAAAGAAAGGGTGAGCTCAACTAGCCCAGTAAGAGATATTTTGACTAAGATAATGCAGAATAAATTATCATTAGCCTTCAACAATGTTAAACTGATAAAATATAGTAAACATCACGTTTAACTGCAGCGGAACAAGCAATCCATTAAAAGAGTCAAGTAGAAAATAAAATCTACTATCTTTTATGATTTAAAAGGTTTTTCATCACTGTTATAGCTGAGACTCAGCTTAATAAATATTCCACATCATCGAATCACCCCTGCACTACGGCCAAGGATATTCTTTAGTATCACGACCACAATTATTCATGCACTGCGGGCCAAGAATATTTGTGTATTCATTAATGGTCATGATCATGCCAACAACTGTTCATCAATGCACTACGGGCCAATGAGAACTTTTACCACATCATTTGTAACATTACGATCATGATTACACCGAATAATCCCTGGTCATAATCATACCAAGTCCATCTATGCAGTACAAGCCACAGATGACTTTCAACAAAATATAAACATGAGGATGATGACAATGATATAAGAATTCAATAAAACAAGTTCAAGAATTATTTTATCCAGAAATTATTAGCGTCCAAATTGTCAACATGATACTGTTTTGTAGAGTAAAATTCAAGAATGATCAGAAGAATATTTCCATGAAAGGATACTGGATGAAGCGCAAATATCAAGGATATTCCACTAATTTCGTGGAGTATAGAAGTCAAAGTTTTAACCAACTGAGTATAATAAAGAATGGGATAACAAAAGAAATCACCATGCATGCGATAGACCGCACAAGCAGGTTATTCCAACAGAATAGTAAATAACGGAACCAGGTCCGGCGTAAACCGCACAGACAGGATATTCCAACAGAATAATAAAGAATGGAACCAGGTCCGGTGTAAAACACACAGACAGGATATTCCAACTGAATAATAAAGAATGGAACCAGGTCCGGTGTAAAACACACAGACAGGATATTCCAACAGAATAATAAAGAATGGAACCAGGTCCGGTGTAAAACACACAGATAGGATGTTCCAACAGAATAATAGAAGAATGTCACCAAGTATAGGGTAAACCGCGTATACAGGTAATTCCAACAGAATAATAAGAAATGGAATAACAACAGTTCTCTTCATGAATAAGAAAGAATAACACCCCTTACATTATTAGGAGATTGAATACTGCAGTAGTGTAGTAACCGAATACTCTTCTTATTTCTCTCTTATTCTCTCTATACTTTCTCTCTCTATAGCTTGAATGAATTCGTGAAAAATAATGAAGCACTAGGCCTCTATTTATAGAAGATTTCTAGCTTAGCACTTGCCATGTGAAAAGGCAAGTGGCTTGACGACTGGTGATGTGAAAAGAAAAGTGGTTTGACGCCTGTAATGTGAAACGACAATTGGTTCGACTCCTGTAATGTGAAACGACAAGTGGTTCGACGCTTGTAATATGAAACGGCAAGTGGTTTGACGTCTGACGAAGGTAATTACTATTGACGAAGGTAATTACTATTGACGAATGAGACTCTTAGATGATGACATATGGCCCCCCCATAAAATAACCAAACTTACCACAAACGTCTCATAACAGACTCTTTATATACATCAAGGATTGAATAAATATTACCATAAATTAATTTATTTTTAATCAACACATAATTAATCTTTCAACAATTATTAGTCATTTATAACTTGTCGTCTCAATTATTGATTTAATAATATAACATATTATACAGATGATACTATGACAATAATTGAATCAATAATATAAGAGATATTATGCAGCAATTACTGTAGCAATAATTGAGTATAGCTGAATGACTTCTTACGTAAGCATCAATAATCAATACCGTGTGCTACTATGCAACCACGCGTATTACTGTACTTTTACTACCGAGTAGTTCAACAGTTTTAACGGTAACACCTCCGCCGTTATTTTTATAGAAAGATAATTTTGTCGTTTTCTAACTACGACAATACTTCCGTTGTGGGGTCCACCAATGATTGTGCCGTCGTACGAATATTCCCCGACAAAAAGAATATTTCCCGACCAAACGAATATTTTATAACAACTTGCGTACTTTGCAAAATTTATAAATATTACCCACAACTATAACATTATATCAAATTTATTCCATAATATTCAAAAATAATAATTATAAAAAATTCATCTTTATTTAAAAAAATTGGGGTCTTACATTAACACTACAAGAGTTGACCATTAGTTAGCCCGGACACATAATAGACACTAAATTAAGCTTGGTCAAAGTAGGATACTCGAAACTGACTTTGAATGTCTTGGGTTTCTCAAGAACACCTAAGGCGACAGATTCTGTCGCCAAAGGGTTTTAGCGACAGACTTAGTAAAATTAATTAATTTAATTTCTAAAAATCATTTAAAAATAGTAAAAAATTCTAAAAATTAAAAAAATAGTTTTAAAAATTATTTTAAATTATAAAAATTAACTTATAATAATTTGACATATTTTTCATAAATATTAATATTTATTTGGATATTATTGGTATTTAAATTATTTAATAAATGTATTAAATAAATTAATTAAAATGATTTTATTGTATTAAAAATCATTTTAAATAACAATAAGGTATTTAATAATATTTTAAGTTATAAAACATAACTTTTAATATTTTAAGATAAGTTTCATTAATTATTAAATATTAATGATTTTAGATTTATTTAGTAATTATATTTAATAAATTAATTAAAATGATTTTAATATTGTAAAAATCATTTTAAATGAAAATAAATAGTTTAAAGATATTTTAAGTTATAAAATCTAACTTTTGATATTTAAAGGTAAATTTCATTAATAATTTAATATTTATGATATTAAGTTTATTTAATAATTATATTAAATAAATAGTTTACAAATGGTTTTACTGAATCAAAAATCATTTAAAAAGGAAATAAATGAATTAAAAATATTTTAAGTGATAATTAATGACTTTTAATATTTTGATAAATAATAAATTAATAATTTAATATTAATGATAATTATTTAAAAATAATTTTAAATATTTTAAAAATCATTTAAAGGTAATATTAATACTTTAAAAATATTTTGAGTTATTATAAATAACTTTAATATTTTGGCAATAGTTTCATTAATAGCTTAATATTAATTAAATATTAATGATAATAGAATTAGTTAATATTTAAATCATTTAATAATGATTTTAGTGTTTGAAAATTCATGATAAATTATAATAATTATTTAAAAATTATTATAAGGTTATAAAAAATAATATGACTGATATTTAGAATATCTAAACGACTATTGAACTGCAAGATATGGTCTTAGACTTGATAATTACCCGATAAAGCCGTCGGTACATCGAAATATTTCAAAAATTGATCTAGACTTAGAAAAATTGACTAGATATGTGTTTGTTAGTGAATCAATAACTGTTAAACATATGTGACAATATGATTAGGTTATATGCTGACTGTAATTAGCAGTACTATGTGATATGATATATTATTCTAATTGAACGAATGATCTTATTACTGATAGGTCGCTGTATAAAAGATTTATCTAAGTTGCGTTATTGTAAGCAACAGCTCAGGCAAGTATCTAAACCTTATGCACTACTTTTATTTCGTGCAAACATGTATATCATGTTATGCAAGTTTCCTAAACTTACTCCAATTATTATTGAGCAAGTATCCGATCTATTATTTACATTGTGCAAGTATCCTACCTTTGCATTTACTTTATGCAATGTACATGAGTAAGAAAGTTTCAGAATTATATTATTATTGTGCCATATTATTAACTTTATTATTATTCATTATGTATCCAATCTTTGTATCCATACAAGTTCTTACATTATCCAATCATTGTATTATTGTATAATTCAGGTATTTATTTTGTTCGTTAATTTATATATAGGGTTAGACAAGTGTCCCCACTTGGATAACCATTGTATTTAATCATATGTTGATACATACTTATTGATTTCGAGAATGTATATGTAGATTTAAAAGCCGTCTAAGCTATTTGATTAAGCTAGACATAAAAATATTGTTGAACAAGATAGAACGTTATTGTATCCAACTAGATTGTTTTGGTTCGGATTCCCGACTAAGTATGAACATCCGGAATATGGGAAAACTTTTGTGCACCTAAGGTGGATAAAGTGAATGATAATATCGTTGTTGCATGTAGTATTGATCAATACAGGGCACATTAGGCAGATCACCCTCGTGTCCGTAAGTTATGACGATTTGCGGATGAAGTTCTGTTAAACCCTACCAAAAATAAAAAACAATGTTCATAGTCTGTCGACTAATCTCCAGTTATTGTCAGTACGTAGTTTCAAAAATTTGAGATAGATTTGGTATGTTGTTATTATTAGTTCAACTTACTTCACAATTGTTGATTCTTTGTAGAAGAGTTATTCAAAGAAAACATTTAATCCTTTCAGCTTATATTTATTGTTGTTATTACTTGCTGGGCAATCAAATGCTCATTCTTGCTTTAAATTTAAATGTTTTCAGCTAAGCATGATCAACCGGAATGTTCAGGCCAGAACAAGGGAAAAGTAAAGCAATCAGAATAATCTTTTGTAATAGTTAGACAATATTAAGACAATGATATTTATTATCTATCATGTAATGTATTGTAGTAAAGGTTCCGTACTTGGGATTAGACTTTGATATATGTAATTAAGTTTGATATTTATATTATTATTAGTATTATTCCGCTCATAGAAATGGTATCGTAAAGCACCGAGTTCGGTTTTTAAGTACCCGAGTTTGGGGGAGTTACACTATGTATATCTATATATATAATAGTATTATATTGTGATGATATTATTCTAATATTGGAGATCTATATTACTAATATTAGGTCTTCGGATAAAGCGTAATAAATTGTGTAGCAGTAATCAACGATTCAGGCAAGTTTGTTTTTACTTAACTCTACTAAGAGTTGTTTCATTCGGATATGCTTATGGTTAATCATTGCTGGTTTCCATGAATTGTACTCTGTATATATTGCATATATAAGTCAGGTATGAAAGGCTGATCACCTTCGTTACCATTCAGTTCAGATATATTTGTTCATGTATAAAACTTGTTCAGTCAAAAGTTTGTTCCTGCTAGTTCACAATTATATTGTTGAATTATATCCAGCATATTATTCAGACTCTTTCAATTATGATATATCGTTATATTATTGAACTTAAACTTGCTGGGCAACTTTCATGCTCACCCTTGCTATATCATGATAAAATATTGCAGATAAGGCGAATGTGTTTGGATACAGGAAAAGAATAATGCCAAGTTCAGCTTGGGATAAAATGTGCAGCTAATTTATAATAGTATAGTTTGATAATAATGTATTATGTTAGATAGTTTATGAATTGTGTATAAGTTAAGGTTACTCGACCTTGGGGAAAAGTGCGTAAGTTTAATGTATAAACAATTTATGTTTATATCTTCCGCAAATATAGTAATAGTGATAGAATGATTGAACCTGATCCGCGGTGATTCGGGACCTTGGATTCGGGGCCGTCACATAAGGTGTTGACGAATCTCAAATTTTAAACCTCGTAAAAACATTCAAGTTATGCGTTTTTCGTTATCCACCAAGTGGGGCATAAATCGGGATAACTTGGCAAATTTGGCCTCGTATTGCGAGACAGTCATATCATTCTACTCCAACTTAATAAATTCCACATCCTTCATGTGACGAATGCTCTCCAAAAAATACTTGTCATTAAACAGCTCTTGAAATTATGCCTAAGACATTTTGAGTGTTGAATGATGTGTTCGCTTCACTGATTCCCACCATTGATATGCCTCTCCTTGAAACATAAAGGTGGCGAAATGAACTTTTTGATCATCAGCTTAACATAGTACATTGAATATCTTCGTCATTTGTTTAAGCCACGTCTCTACCTTAAGTGAGTTCGGCTTTCTGTGAAATTTAGGTGGTCCCAACTCCTTTAATTATTTGGAAGTGACCATTCGTGAGTTACTCTCGTTTCTATCGATATTATGAGCAGGAGTCTCTCTCGCCTAGTTTTGCAAGAATTGCATAAAGTTTCTAAAAAATCTTCATTCCTCATATTTTTACTAGCATGATTTTCTGAGTTTACAGCAACATTATTTGTAGCATCCTGATTCTAAGCCATAATTATATCATAATTCATCTCTTTATTTTCAGATTCCATTCTGAAATATGGCCACAAAAAAAGGTTAGTTAAAGAAATTGATATGTCACATATTATCCCTATATTCTGCTCGACCAATTAAATGACGAAAAACTTAGGTAGGACATTAAGGAAGGATTTTACTCGTCTTTCCCCTCTTAGTTCTAATCCTAGATCTCCACCAGAGATCATATCCCTAATCTCTGATACCAACTGTAACGCCCCCAAAATAGGTCCACAAAACCCATCTTGAATCCCAAAATACATAAAACAAAATTTAAATACAAACTTTTATATTTACAACTATTAAATTGTAGTGCAACATACGACCACACATACTGTGAGTTTTAATATAAATATTGTACTGTACATAATATGACAATATCCAAACTCAAATTAAGTCCTTATTACAGTTATTATCACACTATTTCATAACATAGTGAAGACTTCTATAGTAATCATCTCGGACCATTACTCCACTCCTCGACTAGTCTCAGCTACTCTTTCATTTCCTAAGAATAACAATGGAACAAAAAGGAAAAGGGTGAGCTCAAATAGCTAGGATTGTGCTGACAGTCTGATTTTTTGATTTTCTGGACCAGACCGAATCGACCGGTTCGATATAAAAAGAATCGGTCCGGTTTTGGTACAAAAAAATCAGTATATACCGGTTTCGGTACGACCTATTTATGGTTCGATTTTACCGAACCGAACCGGTATATATCAATTTTCTAATTTTTTTATTTATTAATAAATAATTAATAATAATAATAATAAATAATTATTATAATAATAAAAATAAAAATAATATTACTAATAATAATAATAATAAAATAATAATAATAATAATTATTATTATTATTATTATTATTATTATTATTATTATTATTATTATTGTTATATTAATTTTCGATAAAAATTGGCATCGAAACATTGGTTCGATATACCTATAATAATCCAAGAATTTATTTGTAATTTAAAATTTTTATTAAATTATTTGAATATTTTAATAAATATTTTATTGATATAGTTATTGCTTGTAGATATTTGTCAATTAAATTTATTAGATAATACTCTAATTTAATTTAATAGTTAGGGAGTTGTTAAAGATTACATGAATTGCTATATTGTTGTTTTAATTTAATAATAAATGTGATATGTTAATTTATTAAATAAAATTATAATGAGATTATAATGTTATAATAATTGGATTAAGTGGAAAATTTATTTAGTGTGTTGTACTTAGTTTATGTAACTAAGATTTGTTATGGAAATCTAAATAAATAATATGTGATTATATATTATAAACTAAATTATTTATTAAAATAAATTAAAGGAGTTTTAAATGGGTTTACCAAACAAGGCTTAAAATATTAAGTCTGTATTTTAATTAGTTTTATCCAAACATAGCCTTATGACTTTTAAATTTTGAATTTGAATTATAATAAATAAAATATAAATAATATATATTAAATTCTGGTAACTGATAATTTAATATTATCATTAGTAAAACGTCGGTTTTGGGACGTTTGGGTTTACGTGCTTTGATTTTGTTTTATTTTACGTAAAAGGGCTTGGTATTGGCTTAAGAGTAAGAGAAGAAAGAATACAGAGAAAAGAAAACAGATAGAGTTTGCAGAGAGAAGTTTCTGAGAATTTGAGAGAGAGTTCTGTAATTCCAAGCAATTGTTCGTGGTTACCAAGGATTATCCAAGTAATTGAAGGTATTTTCCATAACCTTAATATTATATATATATATGTATATATATATATATACGGCATAAATTTCTAAGTTTCCGTGAATTCAATTTTCTTGAATTGTTGTTATATTAATTGAATCGTGGCAATTATGAGTAATGGTGGTGTTAGATTTTGCATTTAAAAGGAAGAAAAGTCTTTACAGTGCATGTCTATACATATGGCTTATGAAAGTACCAAATTTGGTAGTTAATTTGTAAACTAATAGATAAATTGAGCCTTGAATGTATTAATTCAGTAAATAACGAAGAGAACATAGTTGAATAAGTTAATTTGGTGTACAATGGTGATCACAGTGTTAATTTTGTTAAGGATGTCAAAAAAATAGAGTTTTGTTGTAAAACATGGAACTGAAAGGTTATAAATTTGATGTTCATGTTATCTATATGGGTAAAAACATGCTAGAGACCTTCAGTTATGTTTATGTGAAATCTATGTAAGTTATACGTGTTAAATTGGTTGCTAGTTGGTCGAATTTGGCTTTGCATATGCTGTAATTGTTGATAAGGTGCAATATTGGGACTGTTAAAATGTGATTTTTATATTATGGTGATATATGACCAAGAGTAAGAATATTATTAACAATTAATGAGTTATGTTAGTAGTATAAATTGACTATATGATTAAAAACCAAGCCATACATATGTCATGATGACATGTGTATAAGATATTGAGAATCGAGTTATTATGGTTTAGCTTATACGCAAGGTAAGTTTCTAAACCTTACCTTTTTATATTGAGCAAGTTCCTTACTTTAAACTTTATTTGAGCAAGCTCTAACCCTAACGTATTTAAGAAAGTTTTCTTAAGTTGTATTCTTTTATGATAAATGCAAATTCTTGAACTCAAACCTCTAACTGAGTTGTTCTATTTCATTTACTTAACGTAAATCAAAATATTACTGTTATTTTGAGCAAGTTTCATTCTAAGCTTGTTATTCCTTAGTACATGTTCATAACTTAATTCTTTTATCTCAAGATCATAGCCTTAGCTTAATCAATACTTATGCTTTTTAGTTATTTCTAAGCATGAGTTTAATATATAGTTGGTTCACCTATGATTCTTAATTGTTCCATATTATATTGTTATTGATCAACCGTAGTGTTGTCAAACTTTGTTGACTCAACTAATCCTTTAGTTGATGATCGTTACACTCTAAATTACCCTGGAAGCTTATTAAATCAAACTTTCTTTGGTGCAGACTTATACTCTAAAACTGAGAAGAACAACCCTAATATAGGGGTACGCGATGCGTTTAGATGTTTGTGCACAATACATGGTATGAAGAGTTGATCCCCTTAAGTACGTGAAGTCCCTAAAGTATATCTGTTTAGGTTAAAATTGAAAGATTACTTGTAACCTTGGACATAGTTCGTGGTCTTACGACCCTCAAATATATTTCATATTTTAATTCCAATTTTTGGTTATCATTGACATATTATTACTCAATTTTGATGAGCTTAGTCATTGACAGTTATTATTCTATTGTTGTTCATTGCTGTATCTAGTGAGCATTTGTTTTGCTCACTCTTGCATAACTATAATTATTGTAGCTAAGGTTGAGAAGGTCGATGAACCTACCACAAATAAAGGAAAAGGAAAAATGTACAAGTGATGAAGACTTGTAATTTATTGTCTTTTATGTTGATAGACTTTATTTAAATGATGTGATGTAATTATTTATTTTTGCACTTGATTTATGTTAAAGGTTAGATAACCTAGGAGATTTTTTATTTAATGATGTAACCCTTTTAAAGGGAGGATTTATGGTTTAAATTCTATTATATTTTTGTAGTTCGTATGAATGTATAGAAAGTGAACACCAAGTCTTGTGGGAAAGAAGTACCCAGATTTGGGGGTGTCATAATACCGGTTCAACTGGTACCGGTACCGAAAATTGGTTAATTTTGGTACCGATTCGGTTCAGTACCGGTCCGGTTCGGGCCAGTAAAAATCGGTTGCACACCTTTACAAATAGCCTAGTAAAGAATATTACGACAAAGATAATGAGGAATAAATTATCTTTAGTCTTCAACAATGATAAATCAGACAAAATATAATGGACAACAAGTTTTAGATCAGCAACTGCAGCGAAACAACTAATCCATTAGAAGAGTCAAGTAGAGAATGATGTCTACTATTTTCTATGATTTAAGGGTCCATCATCAATATTTAATCCCTGTAACACCAATCAATAATTATACAAATCAACATTTTATCTTTGCACTATGGGCCAAAGATATTCATTTGTATCACCAGTGGTAATAATCATGCCAAATAACAGTCCATCTTTGCACTACGGGCCAAAGAGAACTTTCACTACGAGCCTTTGTCTGTAACATTAAAGGTCATGATTATACCAATACACAATTCATTGTCCATCATACCAATCAATAGTTCATCTTTGCATTACAGACCAAAGATAACTTTCCACCACAAATTTAAACATGAGCATGATGACAATGATATATAGGATGAATACAGGTGAGAACAATGATAAATATTAGAGATTTTTAATTTAATTTATCTTAATTTCAAGAATGTCCAAATTATCAACATGATAACCAATTGTGGAGTAAAATCCAAGAATGATATTTAAGATTCATATTTCAAAGATAATTTGGATAGAAAAAAACTAATTTCATCAATAGTACTCCGACATAAATAGTACCACGGATGAATAGTATCATAGAATGAAAAGATTAAAATTTAGTAAGAACGTTCAGACCAATATTCCAGTGAAATGATATTAGATTAAGTGCAAATCTCAAGGTTTCAGGAACTATAGAAGTAATAATTACAATAGTAAGTTTTAATTTAGGAATATGAAATGAAATAATATCATTTACATAATATTGAGTATGTAAGGAAATTGTAAGACCCCAACTTTTATAAATAAAGATGAATTTTCTATAAATATCATTTTTGAATATTATGGAGTGAATTTGATATAATGTTATAGTTGTGGGTAATATTTATAAATTTTACAAAGTACGCAAGTTGTTATATAATATTCGATTGATCGGAGAATATTCGTTTTAACAGGGAATATTTGTACGACGACACAATCATTAGTGGACCCCACAACGAAATTATTATCGGATTGGGAAAATGACAAGTTTGAGTTTTATAAATAACGACGTAGTTGTTACCGTTAACATGTTGGAATACCCGGTGGTTAAAATACAGTAATACGCGTTGTTGCACAGTAGCACATGGTATTGCACAGTATTTTTGAATTATTGATTCTTACGTAAGAAGACACTACTCAATAATTGTTACAGTAATTACTGTTCAATATTTTATTTTATTGATTCAATAATTGTTGCGTTGATATTTTATATTATTGTTGTTTCAATAATTATCATTACACAATATTTCCTATTATCAAATCAATAATTCATATTATTTGAATAATATTATTAGATAGCATTATTGGAAATGTCTAGAAAGTTCTGTCAAGGAGAGGTTTGGTCACCTAATTGTGCGCCAGTAAGGAGAAATCTTTATCGAAAAGCTCCCTCTTTCCTGGGAACGGTCTGGTTCATTATTGTGATTCTGTAATATTATTTCTGAATAATTAATTATTGATTTATATGATAAGAAAATATTTATTTTATGTGGACATAAATAATAGATAGGAAAATATTTATTTTATGTGGTTATAATTGAAGGAATTAATTATGAGGTATTTTATCAGTATTTTGTCGGATTGGAGGTATTAAAAAAATCAAATCGGTGTTCTTAAAGCTCTATTGCGTGAGTTATAATCAAACCGTTGGATCGTTGTGATTTTTGGATATGTTATACATATATAAGTTGAGTATATGTCCACAAATTTTGAACCGTTAAAAATTAGCGCATGATTTGTTATGAATTTTAAGAGGTGTTGAAAATCATCCGTTTATGGATTTCAGATATTTTCTGTTTGAAATTTGGAAAACCTTTCTTCTGCAAAGTTTTAGAGAATTCGATTTCGTGTGGAATGGACATAAAATCCATATTTTTCTAATAAAAGGGCTATTTTATATGAATTATTAAAGTTTCAAAAAATAAAATATTTTTTTTATTAAAATTGGGTGTGGCACACTTTTGTTTTTCAAAGTTGTGTGCTGAAATTTTTGTTCCAAGTTGGTTGCTCATTTTGGTGGGTGGACGTGAATACTGAAAAAATAAAATAATAATATTATTTTATTATTTTAGTCTTTATGGCGTTCTAGCATTTTCCTATAAATAGGCGCTTAAGTTAGAATTGAAAATCACACCAGAATCAGAGAATACTTCTTCTATAATATTGAGCGTCTTTCTTTAGTTTTAGAAAGCTTTGAGCGTAGAAAACAATGGAAGTTTTCTTCAAGAATATCTCCGCCATACCAGTTGAAATACTCTTCTTTTCAACGTAAGGGATGTTATTTTTGTTCAATATTTGCTTGAAATAATATTTTCTTCCATACTCTGTAGTATGTAAGTAATATTATTTTATTTTAGATTTCAAATTATATACTCGTTTTGTTAAAGTTTTGACTTCTATACTCCATGAAATTAGTAGAATATCCTTGATATTTGCGCTTCATCTAGTATCTTTTCATGGAAATATTATTCTGAGCATTCTTGATAAGTTTTAACTTTTTTATGCCAGAGTACTATTCACGGGGTTACTATTCCCAAAATACTATTTATAGGGTACTATTCACTCGAGTACTATTCACCCGGGGTACTATTCATGATAAAAATTGATTCGTTTTCGGTCCAAATTATTTTTGGTACAATATTATTCTTGAATTTTACTCCACAAAGCAGTGTCATGTTGGCAATTTGGACGTTATTGATTTCTGGATAAATTAAATTATAAATCTTTAAAAATTTGTCCTTGAATTTGTTTTATTGAATTCTTATATCATTGTCATCATCCTCATGTTTATAATATGTTAAAAGTCATCTGTGGCCTGTAGTGCATAGATGGACTTGGTATGATTATGACCAGGGATTATTCGGTATAATCATGTCTGTAATATTACAAATGTTGTGGTAAAAGTCCTCATTGGCCCGTAGTGCATTGATGGACAGTTGTTGGCATGATCATGACCATTGATGAATACACGAATATCCTTGGCCCGTAGTGCATGGATAATTTGTGGTCGTGATACTAATGAATATCCTTGGCCGTAGTACATGGATGATGTGGATTATTTATTAAGCTGAGTCTCAGCGATAAAAGTGATAAAAATCTTTTAAATCATAGAAGATAGTAGATGTTATTCTCTACTTGACTCTTCTAATGAATTATTTATTCCGCTGTAGTTAAACTTGATGTTTGTTATATTTTATCAGTTTAACACTGTTGAAGGCTAACGATAAATTATTCTGCATTATCTTAGTCATTCACCCTTTTGCTTTCATTGTCCTCCTCAAGCAATGAGAACGTAGGGGAACGGAGTGACGATCCAGATGATAGCATTAGTAGTCCTCACTATTCTATGAAATAGTGTGATAATAATTGTATTGAGGACTCCATTTGAGTTGAATAATGTCTAGAAGACAATATTAGTTTTAAAACTCTCAGTTTATGTTTTTTCGTATTTTACACGACAGTTGTAGTATTAAGTTGTATTTGAATTTTGTAACGTGTATTTGGCGACTCATGATGGGTGATGTATACCTATTTTGGGGGCGTCACGAAAATGATATCTCTTACGAGTATTGAAAGAAAATAACGTCTCATACCTTAATAGGAAACTAGATCTGACTAGTATAACTGGGATTATCTTGAGGAAAGCTTGCACTATTAACTATACTCAAAGTGTGTTTATACTCAGAAGAAATATGAACAATATTATAGAAGAAGAATTTTGTGATTCTGGTGTGAGTTTCATACTTCAGCTAAGCAACCTATTTGTAGGAGAATGGTAGGGAACCACTATTTAAAAATAATCACAGACTAAACAATAAAACAATCACGAACAAATAATTCGTTCATCTAATTTTTAAAAAAAATATAAAATTCAAATAAAACAAACAATTTTAAATATAATATAATATATTCTAAAATAAATAACTTTATATATATTATAAAAAAATATGTTTTATTACTATTATAATAATAATAAAACAAAATTGAGATAAATTTCTACCGACGGTTTGACAAATTGTCACTTGAGGGTCCATCGAATAATCAGCCAAACTTACAACAAACGCCTTATGACAAACCCATCTATTCATATCAAAAATTGAATAAATATATATCACAAATCATTTATCTTCAATCAACACATTTTTAATCTTTCAACAATTATTCACCATTAATATTATTGATTCACAATACTGACAACTAGATCGTTTCCAAAAAAGAGGCAATAATCTTCAGGTAAACAACAACACCGATCAAATGATGAACAATGGGATGTTCAGAGACCTTCTGCAATTCGTACAACATCAGGCAAGAGAGACTCATGTCCAAAATGCAGGTGGAAACACTGACAACTCTCAGACGGTCACTGCTAAGCAGTTCAAGGAGCTGGGACCACCAGAGTTTATTGGAGAGCCAAAACCCCTTAAGGCGGAGACGTGGATAAAGCATATCACCAAGATATTTAATGTCTTGGGATGCTCCGAGGATCAAAAGGTTCCATTTGCCACCTTCATGTTGAGAGAATGGGCAGATCATTGGTGGGAATCTGTAACACGTACTCAACCTGCTGCACTGAAGATGTCTTAGAAGAAGTTCCAAGAACTATTCAACGAAAAGTACTTGAAAGTAGTATGCACACAAGCCAATCATGTTTGATGATAAAGCATATACTTTGTAACAATCTTATTCATTTATTAATAAAAAGTATTAATTTATTAAATGCTTTTAATTATCTAAATGATGCTGTTTTATAATATGTGATAAACCCATAGTTTTAAGCAATGCTTTTAGAATAATGATGATGATCATTCTAATGAGATCTAAATTCTTAGAAAGCTTAAAACTAAAATAGTTCCCAATCATTGGATTACTAAATTGAGGATTATTGAATCCGAATAGATTGGTACATACGTTGCTTGCTCATTAGATGAGGATGATTGATCTCATGATTATTTGTGTGGAGACACTAAAGCAAGTATGTAGGTGCTTATTATAGAATAAGTTCACTGAACGTAGCTCGCTAAGGAATACCTAATGGAGTTTTACTTGTCTGTCGATAGAAATTCCTGTAGTGATAGTAGTACAAGTGATCCTTGGACTTGAGATCATCATAGTATCTTGTGTATGATGAGTTATACTTTGACTTATTCCTTAAAACCCTTAGGGTATATCAAAGGGTATGTTTGGGTGTAATAAGTTGTACATGGAGATAAAATATGATCAATAAAGAATCTACCGCTTCTAGTTAAAGAAGAGAAATGTCATATGTGATTCGATAAATGACAACCCAGTAGTCCTTGGCCAAGGCAGAATGAAATTAGAAAGGAGTTTCTAATTTGCATTATTTGGTGTTGTGCATTTAAGAGTCGAAATATATATAATTAAATAAAATAAGACTTGACAGTAATTTCATGTCTTATATTTAATTGGGACATTGTATGGTGGAAGGATTGAATTGAATGGTAATTATTTATTCAAAGATTCTTTTATGATTAATGTTGAAATCTATATTATCTGGAAAGTCGTTGATCGCTAGAGAGGCTTATCCCTATTGTAAAATAAATATTATTTATTTAAATAAATTAATATTTTAATTTATTTATTTAAATAAGATTAGAATTGTTCTAATTGATTTATTTACAACCGGTTTAATATAGAGAACCTAAAGGGTCACACCATAAAAGGAAGAATAATTATTTAAGAAGTTAATGACATAATTGTAATAATAATTTAAGTATATTTAATTTAATATATGGTGATAGAATAAATTAAATAGCTTGATATTTATTATTTGATATTTTAAAAATATTAAATATAAATTAATAAGAGGAGTCTTATTATTATTATTACTATTATTAATATTTAATTCCTAAAGGAGTTTGAGAATTAATTAATAAAAGTACTCTCATATATTCTAATTAGATTAGGAGGCTAATTAATTAAAAGAGTTTAATTAATTATCTCTAATAAGATTAGGGAGCTTAATTAATTAAAGTAATTTAATTAATTAAAATAAAACTTAATTCTTTAATTGTTAAGGAGGGTTTCCTACATCTATAAATAAGAGGAGTCTTATTATGAGTGAAGAAGTTAGAGTTGTTGTTGACTTTTTCATAATATACGTAATTCCAATAGTTGAAGAGTACGCTCCTTTTCTATGAGAGATAAAAAAAACTAGGGTTTTGCCAAATACTCATCTTCTTTAATCTTTCTTCTTTCTTGGTGAATCCCTCTAGAGGACAAACACTTGGGTGGCTAACGTTGATCAAAGGAAGGAACCAACCCGGTGGATTCAAGTTAAACGCGAAAGGATTTGGAGGTGAACTTGTACCTGAGGAAGCTCGAATCTTCAAGGGTACGATTCTTGTTCTTTATCTTTTCGTTTAATTAATAATTGCGTATAAAGGATGATCCGGGTATATGGTTTGTAAAATTTTAAACTATGATTTTTATACGTTTTCGCTTATTTGTGTAATTTGATTGCGTTCATGAATATTACAAACCTAACAGTGGTATCAGAGCCAAACCTTTATTCAAATTATTAATTGTTCAGATTTGATATGTATATTGATATATGTTTAGAACAATTTAATTGAGCATAATTTTGTTGTATAAAATTTAAAATTAAAAAAATTATCGCGAAACTGTTTTTTTTAAAAAAAATTCGCTGATTTACTTGGTTTCTTCCGTAAGAAAGACGCGAGTTAACGAAATAATACATGATAATATAATATATCCTGTTGCGTTAACATGTAAAATATCATACATGATTTCAAAGTTAAAATATATAGTAACTATATATATGATATATTATATACGGTTTATATATTATATATATATATATATATATATATATATATAATTATTTTATAATTAAAATATAAAGTTTATTTTAATTTTAAAATTAAATTTAATGCTAACTAATTAGAGTTGGAATTGGATTCCATGATAACTAATAAGAGTTGAAATTGGATTCCATGTTTTCTGAAATAAAGGAGTTTATTTGTGAATAGAAAAATGAATCCATATTTCCTTAAATAAAGGATTTTATTTAGATATGAAATTAAATTTCATATTATTCAAAATAAAGGAGTTTATTTGTGAATAGGAAAGTAAATTCGTGTTTCCTTTAATAAAAGTTTTTTTACTTGGAATTGGATTCCATAATTAATTAAAATAAATAATTTTATTTTGATTAAAGATTTTGATTAAAATAAAATAGATTATTTTATTCAAAATTGTATAAATTAAAATAAAAGAGGTTTATTTTGATTTAAATTTAGAATAAAATAAAGGAGTTTATTTTGATTCAAAATTAGATTTTATACTAACTAAATTTATCCATTAAATGATATCAATATATATATATTGAATGTTTATTATTCATGAGATGAATGTTATTTATTGATGCATATGGTGATGTGTATGATAATAAATGGGATTGATTATGGACTATTGACCAATGTGATTGGATTTTATTTTAGTTGGATGCATGAATGTATGAGTTTTATTAAATGGGGTCTGCGTACCTCGTCTTCTCTAATTTTTCTTAATATGAATTCTATCTGCCTCCTATGTACTTCCCTTTGACTGCTGATCAAGGTTTCTATTTATTTTAAATAATTTTGTAATAGGAATAGTTAGAATTAATTTTGAAGAATTGGAGATTAAGAAGCAAACAGCGCTTGAAGACCCGTTTGTAATGGAGCCCGGGTTTAAATGTAATAGTTATATTTAAATAGTAATTCTTACACCCCTAGGATTTGACCTTTTGGTTCACTTTGTGACTCTAGTGAACCAAACTAGAATAAAATTCCATAATCAATCCAGGTAGAATATAGTATTCTATATGTGCATGCTTATACTATATATATATTATGTATTATGCAAACATGCTTCGCATGTTCATTAATATGACGCGTAATTATATATATATGTGTGTGTGTGTGTGTGTGTGTGTGTGTGAATGTGCGCTAAACAAGATGAGACAAATTAATAACAAACCCCTCAAATATTTTATATTAAGTCCTAAGCGTTCAAAGATATTTGGAATATCGAACGGTGCCTTCTAGCATGATAAAAAATAATAGAGTATCAATTAATTATTATAAGTTTGTTGTGTCACCACAAGGCTTATCTTAATTCTTAGAGATGTTAATTTTATCACATTTGATGCTTATAAAGAAAATTAAACAATATTATTTTGTTGTGTCACCACAAGGACAATGTTTTTCTTTTTTGAATATATGGAGTGCTAGGTTGGACTTAACTTGGATAATTTTGATTTGGATGTGCCACCACTTGATCAAAATAATCTAAGAGGAAAAATACAAGGAGTTGCATAGTTGATGTAACTTACAAAAGTTGTCTACCTATTTATTTATATATAGTTTGTTGTGTCACCACAAGGCTATATACATTTGAAATGGGATCCTTATTCTTACTAGCATATCTTTAATTAGATTTTGCCGAACTATATAAGTGAAGGTAATATAGTTTAATGAAAATAGTAGGAGATACCAATTTAAAACAAGACCTAATTTATTTTGGTAATTAATAAAAGAATGTATGCTAAAATGTTGTTAATTACAAATTCATTTATAGAATTTTACAATGGCTAAAATTACTACTGCATAGAATATTAGATGCTAAATTAACCTGATCGAATTAAATGGATTGGTTAAGGAAATTGAGAATAGTTCTCATGGCTGAAAAGCTATCCAATGTCATTAATACGCCTATCCCTACAATTGTTGCAGATAATGCCTCTGAGGAAGAGATTGCTACTTTTAGAAAGTGGCAAGATGATGCATAGTTGGCTCAATGCATCATGCTCGCATCCATGAGTAACGAGCTTCAGCGTCAGCATGAAACTATGGATGCTCCTACTATACTCCTGCACGTCAAGTAGTTGATGGTGAGGAAAGTATGACTAATAGATATTAGATATCTAAGGAGCTCTTCCGATCTAGAGTGACCGATGACACTACAGTACAGATAAAAGTCCTTAACATAATCAATTTGATTGATCATTTAGGACAACGGGTTTTGTCATGGATGGAGAGTTGAGCCAAGATTTGATCTTGCACTCACTCCTGGACTCCTTTCACAATTATTGTAAATTTTTCATATGAACAAGCTAGATATCAGCCTCGTTGATTTGCTTAACTGGTTGAAAAATGTTGAGAGTCACTTTCCAACCAAGAAAGATCATGTCTTAATGGTAGGGGCCAAAGGATCTTCTGAAAAGAAGAACGATTCAATGAAGGTAAATAGAAAGGCAAAAACAAAGGATAATAAGAACAAAACTGATACAAATAGCAAAGGAGTTTGCTTACACTGCAATAAGCCTGGACATTGGAAAGAAACTGCGAGAAGCATCTTGCAGAGGCTAACCAAAGAAGCTTAGTGAAGTTTCAGTAACAAAAATAGTTTTTGTTCATGATTAAAATAAATTTTTCTTTAAGTTAAGGTTCAACTTGGGTATTGGATACCGACTTTGGTTATCATAAATATAGATTTATGAAGGGACCAAGCAGAAGTAGAAAGATAAACAAAGATAAGTAATCCTATGTATGGGAAATGAAGCAAATGTTGCTGCATTAGCCATAGGAACTTTTTGTTTAGCATTGCCTACTGGCAAATCTATTAAGTCAATAAGATGTTATTGTATTCCAGTTCTCATTAGAAATATTATTTCTATTTTATTATTGGACAATGAAATCTTTGGTATTATATTTAAGAACAATTGTTGTTCTATTTATAATAATAATGTTTTGTATAAAACTGGAATATTACTTAATAGATTTTGTATACTTGACTTACGTGAAAAATAATTTTGCAAATTGAACAAACTAGTATAAGAAAAGGAGATGATTATTCAAAAAGTTGAATGTGTGTATTTGCTAAAATACAAGTGTGAATTATTTGAAAGATTCAAAGAATTCTAAAGTGAAACAAATTGGCAAAGTATTAAGATTCTTTGATTAGATCAAGGAATAAATACTTGTATAATAAGTTTCTAGATCATCTCAAATGGTTTTCTCATAATGGACGCCTCCTGATAAGAAATAATTGATTGGTGTATCTAAAAAGAAAAATCGTACCTTGTTGGACATGGTACGGTCCATAATGATTTTATCGACATTCCAGTATCCTTCTGGGATAATGATCTAGAAATGGTTGTATATCTACGAAAAAGGTAACCTCAAAATTCGGCCCCAAGACTGCATAAAAGTTATG
Organism: Panax japonicus; assembly: GCA_020205505.1. Taxonomy (NCBI): domain Eukaryota; kingdom Viridiplantae; phylum Streptophyta; class Magnoliopsida; order Apiales; family Araliaceae; genus Panax; species Panax japonicus. The sequence goes on along the minus strand of CM035107.1, from coordinate 73,938,422 downwards.
AACAGGGAGGATTTCTAATCTTAAGTATGTTAAGATAACTGGTTGTCCAACTTATGTGAAAAGGTTTCAAAGGATAAGATTGGGACAAGATTAGACAAGTACAAATTTGTGGGACATCCTAAAGTAAGTTTAGGGTATATGTTCTATAATCCTACTTAGCAAAAGGTGTTTGTTTTGAAACACGCTGTCTTCTAAGATAAAGATGTTTATCATTAAAGGGGCTAGTGAGAGGATAATAGATAGACCTATTGTACCACAACTGAATCGTAAATCTGGAATAATACCGAACATACCTGGGAGGTATGGATTCATCATGGATGATGATGACGAGGTACGTATCATAGAAGATGATGATCCAGTTAGATACGATGAGGTAAGAGTTGTAGACACTTAGAGAAATGGATTGAAACAAGCTTCTCAAAAATGGAAAATTCGCTTTGATGAAATAAATCAAAAGAGTTTGATTTTATCACAAATAAGAATGAACCTAGTGTGTACAAAAGGGTCAGTGGGAGCGTCGTGACATTCCTAGTATTATATGTTGATATACTACAAATAAGGAATGACATACCAATGCTACAATCAGTAAAGATAAATTTGTCTAAATGTTCCTCCATGAATGATTTGGGAAAAGTATCTTAATTGGGGATACAAATCTATATAGATAGATTTAATAGGATGCTCGACTTAACCCAAGGAATGTATATTCATTTGATGCTAAAGTCGTTAAGCATGGCAAACTCTATGAGATATCTCATGTTGATGAGCCATGGAGTGTATCTCTATAAATAGTCCCCAAAGACTCCAAAAAGAGAGATCACATGAGTAACTATCATGTATGCAATGAAATATACGAGACCTAATTTTGATCAATCATATTCTAGAGAAGTTCACTATAAGTCAGTGAAAAACATCTTAAAGTACTTAACCAACACTAAGGATGTAATCATATTCATGGTGGCTCTAAATTAAAACTATAGGGCTTAACAAACTCAAGTTTTTCAGACAAACCAAGACGACAGAAAATCCACTTTAAGGTAAAGAGTTACCTTGAACGGTGGTGCAGTGAATTAGAAAGGTTCCAAACAGCAAAGAGTTGTTGGTTTAGTGATAAAGAAAAAGTATATAACAATAAATGAAGCTACAAGTTGATTGTTTGGATGAAAAGTTCATTACAGAACAAGGAATAGTTCCTAAGTCTCATCTTGGATCTAAACATGTGTTGTGGCACATTCACTTGATTATAGGAATCATTGAAAGATGGGAAATCACTATAGAGATAGTGGACTCTCAAGAACAACATTACATATCCATTAACTAAGGCTTATCCAAAAGCAGGATAATCGTCACTTAGAGAAGAAGGGTATGAGATACCATGGCGATTGGCTTTAGTGCAAGTGGGAGATTGAAAGTAGTATGCATATAAGCCAATCATGTTTGATGATAAAACAAATAATTTGTAACAATCTTATTCATTTATTAATAAAAAGTATTAATTTATTAAACACTTTTAATTATCTATATGATGCTATTTTATAATATGTGATAAACCCATAGTTCTAAGCAATGCTTTTAGAATAATGATGATGATCATTCTAATGAGATCTAAATTCTTAGAAAGCTTAAAACTAAAATAGTTCCCAATCATTGGATTACTAAATTGGGGATTAGTGAATCCGGATAGATTGGTACATACGTTGCTTGCTCATTAAATGAGGATGATTGATCTCATGATCATTTGTGTGGAGACACTAAAGCAATTATGTAGGTGCTTATTAGAGAATAAGTTCACTGAACGTGACTCGCTAAGGAATACCTAATGGAGTTTTACTTGACTGTCAATAGGAATTCCTGTAGTGATAGTAGTACAAGTGATCCTTGGACTTGAGATCATCGTAGTATCTTGTGTATTATGAGTTGTACTTTGACTTATTCCTTAAAACCCTTAGGGCATATCAAAGGGTATGCTTGGGTGTAATAAGTTGTACATGGAGATAATGTATGATCAATAAAGAATTTACCGCTTCTAGTAAAAGAAGAAAAATATCCTATGTGATTCGATAAATGACAACCCAGTAGTCCTTAGCCAAGGCAGAATGAATTTAGAAAGGAGTTTCTAATTTGCATTATTTGGTGTTGTGCATTTAAGAGTCGAAATACATATAATTAAATAAAATAAGACTAGATAGTAATTTCATGTCTTATATTTAATTGGGACATTGTATTGTGGAAGGATTAAATTGTATGGTAACTATTTATTCAAAGGTTCTTTTATGATTAATGTTGAAATCTATATTATCTGGAAAGTCGTTGATCGCTAGGGAGACTTATCCCTATTGTAGAATAAATATTATTTATTTAAATAAATTAATATTTTAATTTATTAATTTAAATAAGATTAGAATTGTTCTAATTGATTTATTCACAACCGGTTTAATATGGAGAACCTAAAGGGTCACACCATAAAAGGAAGAATAATTATTTAAGAAGTTAATGGCATAATTGTAATAATAAGTTAAGTATATTTAATTTAATCTATGGTGATAGAATAAATTAAATAGCTTAATGTTTATTATTTAATATTTTGGAAATATTAAATATAAATTAATAAGAAGAGTCTTATTATTATTACTATTATTATTATTTAATTCCTAAAAGATTTTGGAAATTAATTAATAAAAGTACTCTCATATATCCTAATTAGATTAGGAGGCTAATTAATTAAAAGAGTTTAATTAATTATTTCTAATAAGATTAGGGAGTTTAATTAATTAAAATAAAATCCAATTCCTTAATTGTTAAGGAGGGTTTCCTACATCTATAAATAAGATGAGTCTTATTATGGGTGAAGGGGTTAGAGTTGTTGTTGACTTTTTCACAACATACGTAATTCCAATAGTTAGAGAGTACGCTCTTTTTCTATGAGAGATAGAAAAACTATGATTTTGCCAAATACCCATCTTCTTCAATCTTTCTTCTTCCTTGGTGGATCACTTCTAGATGCCAAACACTTGGGTGGCTAACATTGATCAAAGGAAGGAACCAACCCAGTGGATTCAAGTTGAACGCGAAAATATTTGGAGGTGAACTTGTACCTGAGGAAGCTCGAATCTTCAAGGGTACGATTCTTGTTCTTTATCTTTTCGTTTAATTAATAATTGCGTATAAAGGATGATCGGAGCTTATGATTGTGAAGAATAAGGTTCAAGAGGGCGTTATTCTAGAATCAAAAATCGATGAAGAGAGGAAATCTCAACCCTCGACTTTATTGGTCTATTTGAAATCATCAATCGAGTAGAAACTGTGGCCTATAGACTCGCATTACCGCCAAGTATATCGCGTATTCATAACGTTTTTTTCTCATATCGATGTTACGTAAATATGGGGTGACCCGAACCACATTATTGAGTTAGAACTAGACGAGATAGCGGAAGATTTAACGTATAAGGATATACATGTTAAAATCTTGGATAAGAAGGAACATATTTTACGCTCAAAGGTTATACCTCAAGAGTTAAAATCTGACGATGTATCCTCATCTGTTCGGCATACCAGGTACGTACGTAAATTTTGAGGACGAAATTTCATAAGGAGGGGAGATTGTAAGACCCCGAATTTTGTGAGTAAAGATTTAATTTTCTCGAAATATTTTTTTTATATATTATGGTGTGGATTTGATATAATGTTATAGTTGTGGGTAATATTTACAAATTTTTCAAAGTAAGCAAGTTGTTATAAAATATTCGATTGGTCGGGAAATATTCTTTTTGTCGGGGAATATCCGTACAACGGCACACTCATTGGTGGACCCCACAACGGAATTATTGTCGGAATGAAAAAACGACAGAAATATCTTTTTATGAAAATAACGGCGGAAGTTTTACCGTTAAACTTTTCAACTACCCGGTAGTAAAAGTACAGTAATACGCGTGGTTAAATAGCAGCACACAATATTGATTGTTGATGCTTACGTGAGAAGTCACTCAATTTTGTTCAATTATTGCTACAAAAATTGTTGCATAGTATCTCACGTTATTTGATTTAATTATTATCGATATTTTATATATTAGTAAATCAATAATTGAGACGACAAAGTTATTAATATTATTATTTTCAATATTGACGATGTCTAAAAGTTCTGTCAATGAGAGGTTTGGTCACCTAATTGCGCGCCAATAAGGAAAAATCTTTATCGAAAATCCCCCTCTTTCCTGGGAACGACCTGGTTGTTAAATATTGTGAGTTATAATACTAATAATGAATAAGTTTGTGTTGATTAAAGATGAAATTGATAGCTTCATTGTGTTGAGATTATTAGTGTTAGTAGAAATTGACATCTATTTTGATAATAATGGATGTCTGGAGGTTATATTGACCAATTTGGTAATTAATCAGATAAATGAGCAATTAATTGCTATTAATTCACATGCTTATAACTATTTGTTCACATGTGTGTACTATTAATTTACATGCATGTACTATTAGGGGAAATGATGCAAGATTGATAATACTTGCATAACTAAATTAAAAATAAAGTTATAGATGAAGGTACTATACTCTAATTATTTTTTTCACATGATTGTACTATTGATTCACAAGATGTACTATTAAGGGAGGTGGTGCAAGTTTGATAATACTTGCAGGGCTAAATTAAAAATGAATAAAAAGGTGAAGGAATTATACTGTAATATTTCGAGCCCCAAAACGTGCAATTATCGAAACTATATTTTCCTATAACTAGAAGCTCATTCTTCTTTCATTCTCACCAATTCACTAAGACTCACAAGAGCATTTATAGAAAGAGAAGCTTTAGAGAGAAAGTAAAAGAGAAGTTTGCTACCTCGCTATTTTAGTATCCAGTCTTCTTCTGAGGTAGGGGATATTATTTTGTTCAGTATTCATAGGAATAATATTTTCTTCTATACTCTGTAGTATGTGAGGAATATTATTTCGTCTCGTATTCCTGATTATACCATCATTCGGTTAAAGTATTGCTTCTTTATTCCGTGAAATTAATAGAATATCCTTGAAATTTGTGCTTCATCTAGTATCGCATCACAAGGATAATTTTTGCACATTCTTATTAAATTTTAAGTTTTTAATGTCGGAGTACTGTCCATGAGTACTATTCATTTATACGGTGCTATTCACAAAAGTACTATTCACAAAGTACTATTCATGAGTACTATTCACAAAGTATTATTCACGGGGTTATTATTCCCAAAATACTATTCACGGGGTACTATTCACTCGAGTACTATTCACCCGGGGTACTATTCATTATAAAAAAATTGATTCGTTTTCAGTCCAAATTATTTTTTGTACAATATTATTCTTCAATTTTACTCCACAAAGAAGTAACATGTTGACAATTTGGACATTATTGATTTCTGGATAAATTAAATTATAAATCTTTAAAAATTTATCCTTGAACTTGTTTGATTGAATTCTTATATCATTGTTATCATCCTCATGTTTATAATATGTTGAAAGTCATCTGTTGCCTGTAGTGCATAGATGGACTTGGTATGATTATGACCAGAGATTATTCAGTATAATCATGACCGTAATGTTAAAAATGATGTGGTAAAAGTCCTCATTGGCCCATAGTGTATTGATGGATAGTTGTTGGCATAATCATGACCATTAATGAATACACGAATATCCTTGGCCCGTAGTGCGTGGATAATTTGTGGTCATGATACTAATGAATATCCTTAGCCGTAGTGCAGGGATGATGTGGATTATTTATTAAGTTGTGTCTCAGTGATAAAAGTGATGGAAAAACTTTTAAATCATAGAAGATAGTAGATTTTATTCTCTACTTGACTCTTCTAATAAATTGCTTGTTCCGCTGCAGTTAAACTTGATGTTTGTTATATTTTATCAGTTTAACACTGTTGAAGGCTAACGATAAATTATTCTGCATTATCTTAGTCATTCACCCTTTTGCTTTCATTGTCCTCCTCAGGAAATGAGAACGTAGCCGGGACTAGTCGGGGAACGGAGTGACGGTCCAGATGATAGCATTAGTAGTTCACACTATTCTATGAAATAGTGTGATAATAATTGTATTGAGAACTCCATTTGAGTTGAATACTGTCTAGAAGACAATATTCGTATTAAAACTCTTAGTTTATGTTTTGTCGTATGTTACACGACAATTGTATTATTAAGTTGTATTTGAATTTTGTACCACGTATTTGGCGACTCAAGATGGGTGATGTATACCTAATTTGGTGACGTTACACTCCTTATTCTTAACTGCAATATCTCGTCTCCTCTTTCATTCTGTCTCTACAACTCGACATATATCACTACATTCAGAAGAATTCATCCCCAATTTCAACACCATGTTTGGGGGTTAATCTTCAGTGCATCTAGGGTTTATTTAGAGCATACAAAGGGCTGATTTGGGGTTGGTTCAGTTTCTACATACAGAGTATCAGCTGGGGGTTTGTCATCTTCTCTATTCACATCACAATCTAGGGTTTGCAAGAAAAATTTCTGACAGAACTCATGGCACTAAAAAGAGCACGCTCACGCACCCCGGAGTCCTCTTCCAATAGAAGTCAGGATGAAGATATTATAGACATGACAAAATTCATCAGTCTTGCTGCTCAGAATGAATACTATAGGATTGTTGTTAAGACCTTTGTGAAGGAAAGGGGGTTCAAACCAGGAAAGAAGGATGGGTAATTATTGGATATGATTAGAGAACGATGTTGGATGGGAGTTATAGCCACCCATGTTCCTGCTCCAATGGCGATTGTTCGTGAATTTTATGCCAATACCAAAGAGACGTAGAGTGGCATATTTTTGATCAGAGGCTTCCATGATTATTATCGCCCACAGGCAATTCGTGAAGTATTCAACCTGCCCAACCCTCCTACTGACAAACCAAACTGGGTGGAAGCTGACAGATTTGAGACTAACTAAGATAAGGTGATCGAGGATTTGTGTGTGCCGGGAACTAGGTGGAATTACAAGCAGGGCACAAACACGCCCACCAACTTACCTAGTACAACACTTAACCGATACACGAAGGCTTAGAACTTATTCATTTGTGCCAAATTAATGCCATCCATGCACCAGCACGACATTCCAGCTGAGAGGGAAATAATTTTGTGGGGCAATTATCATGGGAAAGTACATTAATGTGGGCCACATTCTCCATTAGAATATACTACGTTATATGAGGGGCATCACCACAAGCAGTATCCCTCATGCATCAGTCGTAGCCCATCTCTGTGCAAAAGTTGGAGTAGACTGGGAGAATGAGCAAGTTCAACTGCCTAGTCAGGATATTACACATGCCACCATTCAAAAGTTTGATGATTAGGCTGGTGCCACAGCACATCCTCGTGGCGAATGTTTTATTTTGTCAGCTCTACCACCAGTGCCATCTCCACAGCCAGCTGAGGCAGCTGCCACTCCTCATGTTACATCAGAGAATCAAGATCTCCGAATAAGAAGATTAGAGAGGAATGTGGACACGATGCATTATAATTTCTCAGTGTTTGCAAATGGAATGTCTAGAGCTTTGGCTAAAGCATTTGCGTAGCAGGGGACGCTAGTGGAGTGGCCAGTCTTTGGTTCTGTTGGGCCATACCCGCCACCAGATTTTCCACCCGAGGAGGGTGGCCATGCCGACATATAGGGGAGTTTCCTTACCCTTTACCTTCATTGAGGACAATGAATATTCTAAGTTTGGGGGTATTGAGTTTATTTAGTAGTTTAGTGCATATAGTTTAATTGCATGTTAGTAGTTATTAGTTTAATTTTGCAGTAATTTTTTTTTCTTTTTGTTTGCTTAGTATATGTTTAGTTGCATGGCATAACATAATCCCAGGTTTTTAATATGTTGAATTCTAGTTTGGCCAATGATGACATTGAAATTTGATAGATGTTTGAACTTGATTGATAACTTTAGCTTAGTTATAATTTTATAGATGATGTGATCCATGGCTATTGTCTTGATGTTACCGGGTAGCACAATAGTGTTCCTATTTGCTTGTTGGCTAAGATTAACATGCTTGTCTTCTGAGAGGAAAATGTTGTTTTTAATGATAGAATTGTGTAGAAAGTGATTAATGACTATAAGACACAGAAACTCAAGTTTTGGGAATGCATTGGGTATACTTGCTATATATATATATATAAATGAAAAAAAATGAATAAACATTGTGGCTAGTCTTGTTTCGGGGCCTTTGCTACTTGAGTAAGTACACCTGAGGGGGTTGTCTCTACACCTAGCGCCCTAAAGCCTGAATGGTTTGGGAGTCGTTGGTTGAAAGTTCGCTAATAGGTAGCACTATTTAGCCTAATGGAATGAGATATTGCACAGCCATAGGAAATATAAAAAATTAATAAACACCGCGGGAAAGTAAGAAAATTGCCCTCATGAGTAAAATAAAGCAGAATAAACCCTTTATTGAACCTTAGCTTGTACTGATGTGTTGGAGTAGTTGTTGCTTCATTTATAGGTATAGTTCTTGATTTGAAACCTCAGTTTTCTTTCTTAAGAAGTATAGCATGTGGAATCTTCACCTTTGTCAAGATTATCTGTGAACACAACACACATACGACATTTTTATAGCAGGTTGGGATTATCTAATTGTATATCATTATGCCTTTAGCTTAGTTTGATGTTTTGTTCATAGATCTTGATATTTCTTTGAGGCGTAACTTATTGGAATTCTTAACATGGTTGAAAATCTTGGGATTCATTTGCAGGATAATATAGTTGTATAGCATGTATATTGCATTTGTTAGTTCGCTTATGTGTTTATTGCTTGAGGGCAAGCAATAGTTCAAGTTTGGGAGTATTTAATAAGTAGGTTTTATACCTACTTATTGGTTATCAACTTGCTAGAATTATGCTTAAACTTAAGTATTTTTAGTATTGTTTGATTGCTTTTTATTCTTGTTTTGTAGGTTGCATCAAGGAAACTAATATGGCATGGCAAAGGCATGACAATGGTGTAAGACCCCAACTTTTATGAATAAAAATTTAATTTTCTCTTATTATTATTTTTGAATAATAAAGTGTGGATTTGATAAAATATTATAGTTGTGGCTAATATTTACAAATTTTACAAAGTAAGTAAGTTGTCATAAAATATTCGTTTGATCGGGGAATATTCGTTTTATCAGGGAATATTCGTACGACGGCACAATCATTGGTGGATCCCACAACGAAATTATTTTTTGAGTTAGAAAATGACAGAAATAACTTTTTTTAAAAATAATGGCAAAAGTTTTACCGTTAAACTATTGAAATACCCATTGATAGAAGTACAGTAATACGTGTGGTTGCACAGTAGCACACGGTATTACACAGTATCTTTGATTATTGATGTTTACGTGAGAAGTCACTCAGTTTTACTTAATTATTACCACAGTCATTGCTGCATAGTATCTCACATTATTGATTCAATTACTGTCATAATATTTTATATTATTAAATCAATAATTGAGACGACAAAGTTATTCATATTATTATTTGCATTATTGACAATGTCTAGAAAGTTCTGTCGAGGAAAGGGGTTTGGTCACCTAATTGCGCGCCAATAATGAGAAGTCCTTATCGGAAAGCTGTAACAACCCCAAAATAGGTCCATTCCATCCAACCCATTCTGAGTCGCCAAATACATGGTACAGAAAACAACTACAACTTTATTACAATAATTGTCGTGCAAAATACAATAACACTTAAACTGTGAGTTTAAATACAAATATATACCAACTGTGACAAATGTCCTATCAGTGGACAGCACCTCATAATGACACCTTACATAAAGGTATAGTCGAAAACTGTTTTAGAAATTAAAATCTTTGGGAAGTGCTCAAGGAAACCTTCGTACATGGGAGGCCATGTGTATAGGTTATGATAGATATCATATGGCCACAGAATTATCCTTGGTTGAACCAATAGACCCCAAAGAAAAACGAGAATATTACTATCATATTCTTCCCAATGGTGAGTCTTCTCTTGATATATCATTATCTCCACTGTCTCTAATTGGGAATTAAACTCTTAATAAACACCAAGATTATATAGGTAGTGCTTGTAAATATACTCAGCAAGTGGATGAGTACAACCCTGTCTTATGATAACACGAGGTTGTATAATGAGACATCTTGTATGATAGTGGCAAAACACCCTTCCAAGTTAAATTCACCTCACCCTCAACATCTATAGACCATCGTTCTATTCCTTCACTATCCCACGCTCGACCCAGCTACACTTTTATTACCTGAAAGGAATTGTGAAGCAAAAGGGTGAGCATTGTTGGGAGAATGCATATTATGATTTGATGTTTTAATGCATGTGTTCATGATTATTTGTAAGGTCATTTAAAGGATATATGTACAAGGACTTAGTGATAGATCAAAATTGTTAGGTTGATCTAAGCTTTCAACGTGTATCATTAAGTTCTAGAATGTATAGATAGAAAGATCAAAACTGTTAGGTTGATCTTGAGATGTAATAGATTAGTCTTGAAGAAATTGTAGTGCATCAATCTGATCAACATTGCAGAAGTCAAGGCAGAAAACGTAGAGCCTGAAGATCGTAGTGTGCCTGCCTTGAAAGGGGACTCTTCGGAAATCGTAGAGTGGTCCCAACGTTCACCAAGCTAACTCCATAATCGTAGTGTGCTGAAGAAATTGTAGTGCATCAATCTGATCAACATTGCAGAAGTCAAGGCAGAAAACGTAGATCCTGAAGATCGTAGTGTGCCTGCCTTGAAAGGGGACTCTTTGGAAATCGTAGAGTGGTCCCAACGTTCACTAAGCTAACTCCACGATCGTAGTGTGCTGAAGGAAACGTGAAGTTTATAAGTCAACGATCGTAGTGTGGTCTCGGGAACGTAGAGTCAACAAAACGAGCAGGAGAAGATTGTAGTACATGAAAGTTTAAGAGAAATTGTAGTGTTCTCGACTAATAGCATCGTAGTATGCTAGTCAAAGCCACTATGATCTTAACCGTAGAACATCACGATCCAATCGTAGAGCATCATCTGTCTCATGTTAGAAAACGTCAAGCCTCATGAGTTGTTAATTCAACATACGAGGAATGGATCCCAGATGCTGCAGTGCTCATCAGTCCCAGAATATATGAAATATCCTTAGTATGCAACAAAGAAGCGTATTGAAGAAGCTAAGGATAGTACTATGGATAAGAGGGACAAAACACCTTTTCAGGTGGTAGGTGAGAAAGCAGCCTGCAGTGTCAGTAAGCTAGAATGTAGAATTCAGAGATGTGCATAAATGTCTCCATCGCAGCACAGAAAGTTCAGAAGCATTTAATGCCACAACGGATGGATCCAACAGATAGTTTTCAACATCACATATATACAAATCAGACAGATGAGAGAGAAAAACAAGAAAGCAATCAAACATTCAACGTGAAGAAATCTCTAAGGCTCAACTCTACGATCTGAGATATTGAAAAGCTTGCTCAGCTACTCAGTTCTTAACGAACCAGTGCTTACACAACAAACTGAGTAGCAACCTTCAGAACGCAACAACAACAACCATCAATCAACTTAAGAAGAGTACCAAGTCTGCTGGACTTGAAGAGTTTGTAGTGAACTGTAAGAAAGCCAAGTCTGCTGGACTTGAAGAGTTCAAGAGTGAACTAGAGAAGTTCCTAGACTACTGGTCTAGAAGGAATCTGTGTGATTCAGAAGATTGTAAAAGACATCCTTAGTGGATATCCTACTCGTTGAGTAGAAGAGTGGACTAGGAGCTTTGAGTGCTCTGAACCACTTAAAAACAACTGTGTCATCTATATCTGCTATAACTGTTATATCTGCTATAACTGCCTTACTCGCTCATAACTCCATTGCTTGGTTAAGAAGATTAAAACAAATACTAATTCCGCTAAGTTTTAATCACTATCTAAGAACAAGTTTAAAATAGAAAAGATTTACAATTATCTATTCAACCCCCCTTCTAGATAACTTGTGCCTACTAAGAACTAACAAGCACAACTAGCTCAGTAAAGAATATCATGACTAAAAATAATTAAATTATCAATAGCCTTCATCAATAATAAATCAGAGATTTAGAACATATGGTAGATGATAAAATTTCTACTATAGTTGCAGCAGAATGAGCAATCCATTTGAAGAGTCAAATAGACCATAAAATCTATTATCTTCTCCATGTTAAAAGTCCACCAACAATGTTTTGTCCCTGTAACATTAATCAACAATTCCTGTCCACAATCACGTGTATAACTCATAATCGTAATTGTAGTTCTAAATTCCTTTCCTCATCCAGGACAAAGTTAATTTTCATCACCTGAAACATCAAAGATCATGGTTATACCAAATCACAGTTCTTGTTCATAATCATACTGATAAATTCATCTTTACACTACATGCCAAAGATATTCATCAACAGTTAATCTTTGCACTACTGGCCAAAGATATTCAACAACAGGTCATCTTTGCACTGCAAGCCAAAGATATATTCATCATTTGGTCATGTTCATCTAAACACCTGTTCATCTTCGTACTACTAGCCAAAGATATCCATCAGAAATCATTCATCTTTGCACTTCAGGCCAAAAATATTCAGTTATATTATCATTTAGGACTGAGGATGATGAAAAATATTTTAAAGAAAACGAATCCAGTGAAACAAAAGAATAAATATTAAGGATTCGTATTTCAGCTATTCCATGTCCAAAAATACCTCATAAATAATCATAGTGGAGTAAAATTCAAGAATGATCAAAACATGGATACAATCAAAGCTAGTATCCAAAATAGATATTTTGGACAAAAAAAAGAAATTTTCATTTTTCGGTGAATAGTGTCGTATTAGTGAATAGTGTTGTATACCTGAATAGTGTCGTATACGTGAATAGTAACTCCGACACCAAAAGATAGAAATTTCACAAAAAACATCATCACGCTTCGAGAATAGTAACTCGTGAATAGTAACTCATGAATAGTAACTCGTGAATAGTAACCCCGACATGAAAAAGTTCCAAATTTGATAAAAATTCAAACCAATATTTCGGCATAATTATAATGAAGAAATAATATCACTTACGAATAAAATAACATCCCTTACTATCCCTTACTATCCCTTACCTCAAAACAGTAGTACTTCTGACTGGAATAACGCTGAACAAACTTGCACCGTGTAGAAACACTCAAGATATCAAAATACTCACAAGAATACACTCGATAATATAGAGAGAGAAATAGAGAGAAAACTTCAGTTTCTGGTGTTATTTTCAATTCTAACCTAAACACATATTTATAGGAAATTGCTTAGAACACCAAAGTAAAAAATTTAATATAATACTATTATTATAAAAATTATTCACACTCACCTCTTTGACAACTGAATTCAGCATGTTTGTATGACCATTGGAGCCCACCAAAAGACAAAAAAAAAACGTTTTTCTTTTAAAAAATAATTAAAACTTCCAAAAATCAATTATTTCAGAACTTCAGAACTTCAATAATTCATAATAAATAGTCCTTTTATCAGAAAATTTGAATCTCGCGTCTTTTTATAGGAAATTCAATTCTCTACAACTTTACAGAAGAAAGTTTTTCAAAATTCCAAACATAAATTGACCGAAATCCACATACGGACGATTTTACAGGCTATAATCAAATTTCAGTCAAGAAATGGGTCCACCGACATGTTTAACATGTTTTAAACAACTTTTACAACAAAAATACTCATCCTCCTTATATACTCATATATACCACATTCATTATAAAAATATCACCATTAATATATTATTAAAATAATATAAGAGGGACAAAACACCTTTTCAGGTGGTAGGTGAGAAAGCAGTCTGCAGTGTTAGTGAGCCAGAATGCAGAATTCAGAGATGTGCAGAAATGTCTCCATCACAGTACAGAAAGTTCAGAAGCATTTAATGCCACAACGGATGGATCCAACGGATAGTTTTCAACATCACATATATACAGATCAGACAGATGAGAGAGAAAACCAAGAAAGCAATCAAACATTCAAAATGAAGAATTCTCTAAGGCTCAACTCTACGATCTGAGATATTGAAAAGCTTGTTCAGCTACTCAGCTCTTAACGAACCAGTGCTTACACAGCAAACTGAGTAGCAACCTTTAGAACACAACAACAACAACCATCAATCAACTGAAGAAGAGTACCAAGTCTGCTGGACTTGAAGAGTTCGTAGTGAACTGTAAGAAAGCCAAGTCTGCTGGACTTGAAGAGTTCAAGAGTGAACTAGAGAAGTTCCTAGACTACTGGTCTAGAAGGAATCTGTTTGATTCAGAAGAGTGTAAAAGATATCCTTAGTTGATATCCTACTCGTTGAGTAGAAGTGTGGACTAGGAGCTTTGAGTGCTCTAAACCACTTAAAAACAACTGTGTCATCTATATCTGCTATAACTGCCTTACTCGTTCATAATTCCATTGCTTGGTTAAGAAGATTAAAACAAATACTAATTCCGCTAAGTTTTAATCACTATCTAAGAACAAGTTTAAAATAGAAAAGATTTACACTTATCTATTCAACCCCCCTACTAGATAACTTCTGCCTACTAAGAACTAACAATTGGTATCAGAGCAGGTTCTATTTTACAGCTTACACGCTTTAGTAGATCCAAATGGCACTCGTACCAAGCGAATCCAGGACCGGGGGAGGCAACAAGACACCAATGTGCAACAAGGATAAATTTGCTAACTGAAATTAGAATGCAAGCTTACATGGACTCAATAGATGAACATCTATTTGAGACTATTCTTAATGGGCCCTATATACCAACAAAGCTTGCACCAACCATTGACGAGCCAAACAAAGTACAAATCAAATTGAAAGAAGAATGGACAGACACAGAGAAGAAAGACGTCCAACTTGACAAAAAGGCTAAGAACATCCTGTTCCAATCCTTGTAGGACGATCTGTTTAACAATGTTGTAAACTGCAAAACAACCAAGGATGTCTGGGAAGCACTGCTGATCATGCACGAAGGAACTGAAGAAGTTAGAGAGAACAAACAGTCTCTTCTAACACAGCAGTACGAGATGTTTGCTCATGTGCAAGGCGAAAATGTAATTGCCACTTATGAAAGATTCAACATTCTGCTTAACTCTCTACGAGCATATGGAAAGATCTATCCTAACAAAGATCTGACCATAAAGTTCATGAGAGCCCTACCGAACAAGTGGGATGCCAAGACCACTGCAATAAGAGAGTCAAAGAATCTTAACGAGATGAGAGTTCAATAACTGTATGGCAATCTCCTGACATACGAGCTGGAGCTGGCCCAACGTGTTGAAACCCTTTCAAAAGGAAGAAGGAAGGAAAAGGGTGTTGATCTCAAAGCAACTGAAAGTGTCTCAAAAGTCATCACTGCGATTGAATTTGACAATGATGAAGATGATGATGACGATCTTGCCATGATGGTAAGAAAACTAAGAAGGTTCATGCGTCAAGGCAAAGCCAGAATGCAAAAGAAGGTCAGCAACTACAATATCCAGGAGCAAATAAATGATCTATGCTACAACTGCAAGAAGCCTAGGCATTTCTTTGCCAACTGCAACAAACCCCTAAGAGAAGAACTAAAGAAGAAACAACATGGAAAGAAGGAATACAATGGAAACAAGAGGCCTCAAAAAAGAGATAAAGGCCTGGTAGCTGGAGGATCATGGAGTGATTCAGATAATGATTCAAATGCTGACTCTGGAGATGAAGAAGAACCACAAATGGCCAATCTGTGCTTAATGGCCAAACATGCAAAGGACAAACAAAGCCTCAACATTCACAATGTAAATCTCGATGAAGTATTTGATTTCAACTCACCTGATGTAGATATGAATGACTTAAGAACTGCACTACTTGGCATAACCAATGATCTACATCAATACATGAAGTGGTTCAGAGTGTTGTCCAAGGATCATTCACTTCTTCAAGAGGAGAAGAAGAAAGTTCAAGAAGAGCTTGAAACAGCCTTTCTAAGTACTGATCTTCTCCCCAAGCTTGAAGCTGAGAATGAAACTTTAAAGCAGACAAACACACATCATGCACAAAGAGAGTCTAAGCTAACCTCTAAAATTGAGGATCTAGAGAAGACTATCTCTGCATGGAACAAATCATCATCATCCATGGACTGCCTACTCTCTAGTCAGAGAAGAACATTCGACAGAACAGGCTTAGGCTTTGGGGAATCCATCTCAGAGCTAAATGTGGAAAAGAGAATGGAAACTAGCTCTGGTAATGTCTCAGGCTTTAGTAGAGGCATTGCTTTTGTTAAATCCTCATAGTTGGAAGAACCAGCTCAACCTTGTTCTACTGATTCTAGTTATACTCAGAGAAGTAAAGGATCACACATTGGTCTGGGTTTCATAAAGGAGAAGAGTAACCCAACCTCTACCTACCAACCTCGAAGAATCATAGAGTCAAACAAAACTAACTCTACGAATCTACTGGGAAGGTAAAGTAGAGGTAAGGCTCACTCATCACTATTTATGAAACCTAAGGACACGTGGAAGAAAGAGAATCAGTTCAACAGAAGGCTAACTAAGGAACCACACAAGTCTAAGTGGAGGATGAATCACACTCACACAGGCATGCATCATAATAGATGTGTCATATGTGATAAGTATGGTCATAAAGCTACAAAGTGTTATTATAACTCCATGCATGTGAGACCCAAGACTAGACAAGTTTGGGTTTCCAAAGGCACTAACACAGAAGGACCCATGCAAATATGGGTACCAAAATGAAGGTTTAAATGTTTTGACAGGAAAAGAGCTCCATGACCTCAACATGGTATCTAGACAGTGGATGCTCAAGGCATATGATAGGGAACGAAGCTCTGATATCTAATTATGTAGAAAAGGAGGGTCCTTCAGTCATCTTTAGAGATAACGGCTCGGGCAAGACAAGAGGATATGGCTCTGCTAGCAATGGTGCAATATCTTTCAGCAAAGTAGCCTATGTGGAAGGACTTTAACATAACATTCTAAACATCAGCCAACTCTGCGACAAGGGTCATCAAGTAACATTTCTCAACAATCAATGTCAAGTCAGAGATCTGAAGAAATCTGCCATAAAGCTAACCGGAACAAGAGAAGGAAATGTGTATACTATAGACCTTGGTCAACTAAGCTCTGATGAAATAATATGTTTTCTGGCAAAAGCATCTGAGGAAATGAGCTGGCTATGGCATAGAAGATTATCCCACTTAAACTTCAAAAGCATGTCCAAACTGGCATCAAAAGATCTTGTAGCTGGTCTACCCAAGTTCAACTTTGTGAAGGAAAGGCCATGCAATGCCTGCCAGCTTGGAATGCAAACCAGAAGCTCATTCAAGATCAAGACTGCCAACTCCATTGACAAACCCCTGCAGTTGCTCCACATGGATCTCTTTGGACCAATCCCAACAAGCAGTCTTGGAGGAAAAAGATATTCTCTAGTCGTAGTTGACGACTACACCAGATTCACATGGGTATTCTTCCAAACTTCAAAGGATGAGACAAGCTCCGAATTAATCAAGATGTTCAGACTGGTGATGAACAAAAAATGAGAGAAAATTAAGGCCATAAGGAGTGATCATGGCACAGAATTCGATTTCTCAGAAATGGATCAGTTCTACACAGACAATGGCATCAGTCATAACTTCTCAGCTCCATGAACTCCTCAACAAAATGGAGTTGCTGAAAGAAAGAACAGAACCCTGATAGAGGCTGGAAAGACTGTACTAGCAGTAGCCCATCTGCATGAATACTTCTGGGTATAAGATGTCAACACTGCATGCTACACAGAGAACAGATCATTAATTCACTCTACGATCAAGAAGACACCCTACGAACTGTGGAAATGAAGAAAGCCAAGTGTCAGCTATTTCCATGTCTTTGGCTGTGCATGTTATATTCTCAACAACAAAAAGTAGTATCTGAAAAAATTCCAGCACAAGTCAGATGAAGGGATCTTTCTTTGATATGCCACAGACAACAAAGCTTACAGAGTGTTCAACAAGAAGACACTGAGTGTCGAAGTCTCAATACTTATCATCTTTGATGAAACTGACTTAGACAAAACAGTGCCTCAAGACACTACGACCGATAGTGCAGACACTACAAATGAAGTCGTCGAGCTAAACACTACGATCGTAGTGCCAGATAGTGAAATTGTAGAGTGTGATAATAAGATCGTAGAGAGGTCCATTCAAGACAGCGAGCCTCCACTCCAAGAATAAGAGATAGACTTTGAAGACTTAAGACAGGAAGGCATCAGAACAGATGTCCCAATCGGGAACAGATGGGCAAGAGATCACACTCAGGATCTAATCATTAGAGATCCGAGTGCAAGAGTCAAAACAAGAGCTGCTACTCAGAATGAATGCTTCTACCTAAGCTTCCTGCCATAGATAGAGCCAAAGAAGATAGAAGATGCTATGGAAGACTCCAGTTGGATAGAAGCCATGCAGGAAGAACTCAACCAATTGGAACGAAGCAAAGTGTGGAGATTGGTACCAATACCAAAGAGTCATCCTGTCATAGGGACCAAGTGGGTCTTCAAGAACAAAAATGATGAAGATGGGGTCATTACAAGAAACAAGGCAAGATTAGTGGCAAAGGGCTATTCTCAAGAAGAAGGCATTGACTATGATGAGATATTTGCACCTGTTGCCAGACTAGAAGCTATCAGAATCTTTCTTGCCTTTGTTGCTCAATGAAGTTCAAAGTCTTTCAAATGGATGTCAAGAGTGCATTCCTAAATGGAGAGCTTCAAGAAGAAGTCTACGTAGAACAACCTCCAGGTTTCATCAATCCATCTCTTTCCAATTATGTCTATAGATTTGATAAAGCTTTATATGGTCTTAAACAAGCACCTAGAGCATGGTATGAAACACTGACTTACTTCTTAATAGAAAATGGGTTCACTAGAGGTAGAGTAGATACCACATTGTTTCTTAGAAAGCATAAGGACAAAGTCTTATTAGTTTAAATATATGTTGATGATTTCATTTTTGGTTCTACTGACGAAAAGTTATGTAAGAGATTCTCTAAGCTAATGCAGAGCAAGTTTGAAATGAGCATGATGGGTGAGCTGAATTTCTTCCTTGGATTGTAAGTGAAGCAGACCGATGAAGGAATATTCATCAACCAAGCCAAATACATCAAAGACTTATTAAAGAAGTATGGCATGGAATCAGCCTCTCCCATGAAAACTCCAATTGCTCCTGCAACCAAGCTTGACAAGGATGAGAATGGTAAACGTGTTGATATAACTCAATACAGAGGTATGATAGGTTCTCTTTTATACCTAACTGTCAGTAGACCAGATATAATGTTTGCAACATACATATGTGTTAGATTTCAGGCTAACCCTAAAGAGTCACATTTGTCTGCTGTAAAGAGGATCTTCAGGTATCTTAAGGGTACACCCTACCTGGGGCTGTGGTATCCCAAGGAATCCTCTTTTGAACTAATAGGATACACAGATGCTGACTTTGCAGGATGCAAAATAGATAGAAAGCGTACCAGTGGCACTTGTCAATTACTAGGGAACAGACTTGTGTCTTGGTTCACCAAAAAACAAAACTCAGTGTCCACTTCAACTGCAGAAGCTGAATACATTGCTGCTGGAAGCTGCTATGCTCAGATCATTTGGATGAGAAATAAGCTAGCTGACTATAGGTTTGATTTCAAGTCTATACCTATACACTGTGATAATACAAGTGCCATAGCAATAACTCATAATCCTGTTATGCATTCTAGAACTAAGCATATAGAGATAAGGTATCACTTCATTAGGGATCATGTGAAAAATGGAACTATTTCTTTACAATATATCCCTACTGAAAATCAACTTGCTGATGTTTTTACTAAACCATTAGATGAATCCAGATTTAACAAGTTAATAAGTGAGCTAGACATGCTAAATCTTCAACCATGAATCTATACTCTAGATTGTGCTAACCATGACAGATATAAAGGCTGCACTCAAAATTGTAGACATAATAAAGGAAAGATCACGATCGTAGAGCTGAATAGTCATCTACCTCAACGATCGCAGCAAAGACTCAACTTTCATAAGCGCAAACTCGACGATGACCAAAAGCCCTTTCAACAAGCAAAGTGAATCATGCGATGACAAGCTTTATAACAAAGCAATCTCTCCAAGAGGTGCCTCAGGGACAAACCTAACCCTTGAAACACACCAAGAGGTTGGCCCTTCCCGAGTTACCTTAAAAAGAATGCTTAGTCAAAAAAAACTCATCACTAGGATCTGGACAGACTCGACGATTGTAGGACAGACTTGACAATCGCAGGACAAACTCTAGAAATGTTGATCAGACTCAACGACTACTGGACAGACTCGATAGACAGACTCTTCGAATGCTGATCAGACTCAATAACTGCTGGACAGACTCGACGATCGTAGGACAGACTCTACGGATGGAGAACCGACTCAACAATCAGAAGACTATCTCTACGATCGTAGTCATCCTGAGGACATCTCAGCACTGAAGACTCAAAGGGCAAATTAGTACATTCCTAAACAGTCAAAATCGTAGAGCCAAGCAAAATGCAACACCTATCCCACTAAGTCAAAAAGAGATAGTGAAGCTACAAGTACAAATTGGAACCGTGATTTTGAAATCTGAAGTTCAAAAGATCATCTCTCATTCTCTCTCTCTCAAAGTAAAACCCTAACTCAGACAAAAGCTCAGCAGTATCTCTCTTCTCAACTAAAGAATCAATGGCTGCTTCTAATGTGATTTCGGGCTACAGACTCTGTTTTGACGAATTCAAAACCGCTCCACCAAAGTTTCACAAGATCTTAGCCTTACTAAAAAAGGCAGGTCTCGAAGAGGCGCTCAGCACTGATACACTCATCTATCCTAAATTGGTGAATGAGTTCTACAAAAATGGAGTGTACGAAAACAACACCATCATCACACGAGTTAGAGGAGTTGAAATAAAGCTAGGGGAAAAAGACGTCAATTTGGCCCTAGGTATCAAGAATGTGGGGCATCCATTTTTAGATAGCATAAGATTTTAAGAGGGACTGAAGAAGATGCATCACAAGAAGAACCCATCTGTGAAAAGCTACAAAAAGAAGGAGTTCCCTCAGAGGTATGAATTTTTGGCTGACATTATTGGGAAATGCATCTGCTGCAAGAGATCAGGTCATGACTCAGTAAATGAGGATCAGCTTAAGCTCATGACAGCTATAGTATATGAAACTCAACTCATCTACGGGGCTGTATTACTTGAATGGATCGGCAAGTGGATCATAAGCTCAAAGAAATCAAAGAGCACCCCAAAGATGCTGTATGGGAGGTTCATTAGCATCATTCTGCAATCTGCATTGGGTGACAAAATTGGGGATAATAAAAGAGAAGCCATCAACCCAAACCGAAGAATGACATAGTAGTTGTTCAAAAACTGGGAAAGGAACCTTGCTGAGTTCATTCGAATGATGACAGAGTCAAGTGGGAGATCTGAGGAACAAAAGCAAGCAAGCTTTCAAGGAGGAATGTCTGTTGTCAGAGAAGTTGAAGAAGAAGGAGAAGCAGACAAGGGAGAACCCTCTACCCTTGCTATAAAAAGCAAGGGCAAAAGGAAGCTGAGAGCAAGACAAGTTGAAGATCCTCAAGGATCAACAACTAACATTCCTAGAGAGTCCTCTGACATAGAGACTCTAAGGAGGCTAAGAAAGATGCAACAACAAGAAGAAGCTGAAGAAGATCAAGCCACCATTTCACAAATCGTAAAGAAGAACAAGAATGGTCATAAATCCAAAAGACCAACAGTGTCTTCGATCGTAGAGACTCTGTTGTTCTCTGAAAATAGGCCAAGTGTGGCAGAAATGGAGGAGGCTGCTTCAAGGAAAGTGGCTGATCAACGAGGCAAAACAAAGACTCAAGAGAGTCCAGAAGTGGTGACTAAAACTAGCAAAGCAAAGAGAAGGCTGGTCAAGAAGTATATTCTTGAGAATGAGAAAGTACTGAAGAAGAACCCTAAGCAACCGAAGAGGAAAATCTCTAGTTGAGGGGGAGAACTCTGAAATTCTCATGATTGAGTATACATCAGCTGAGGGGGAGAAGCCTACTAATGAAGAAGAGGTTCTAGCTGGTATCAATGTACCAGCTGAGGAGGAGTTTCTAAACCTCCAAGAAGATGATCATATTGAGGGGGAGCCTCACAATATCCCAATTGCTGAAGAAGAGGTCCTTGTTCAAGATGAAGATGAACCAATGCCAAACATTCTAGAGGCCATTGAGATAATGGAATCCTCAAATGGAGATAGTGAAGAGGAAGAAGATGATGATGACCTACAAATCATTTATGAGGGCAAGGATGGATATAGAAGCTATCTTTACAATTAGATATTCTCTTACCTACCCATGATGGCATACCATCGAGCTCAAATTCTGAAAACATGGGACCACATGTTCTGGAGCTTCAAGGAATATCCAGCAATCACAGTTCTGGCTCACGAATTTCCAGGGGAAGTCATCTTCGCCAAAAAGCTGATTACAGACCATTCCTCATCAAATGCCAAACCTGAGGTATTGACTATCCCTACAAGCTTTAGAGTTAATCACCTGCCATCATTTTCGTTTAGCCAATTCTATGAATTTCCTAAATGGCTGGAAGTGATTCTTAACCCATTAAATCAGTTTCCAGTTACAGAATCCCAAAATTCTGTAACTGAAGAACCAGAAGAAATCAACCTTACCCTGCTCCCTCAAATAACCAACTCTACGATTCCAGACTCAAGCCAAATCGTAGAGTCAAACATTGAAATCGTAGAGTCACCAATCCCAAATGTCCAAACCCAAGCTCCTCCAACTGATATACCATCCTCCTCATCGCACGACTATTTCAGTCTTGATCTTGCTTTGTACAACTTGCAAGCTCAATCTCCACCAAGAACCCCTCAAATGGACAATCCTCAATCAACTGATACTTTCCCCAACCTGCCCACCAAGGATGATCTGAAAGAAACTTCTGAGCAAATGATCAAGTCCATCGAAGAAAGCCTGGAATCTCACTCTGACCTTCTGAACATCCGACTGAATCAAATGATACAAGCTGCAAACAAATTCCCTAGTACAATGAATACTGAGCTCACTACGAAGCTAAGGGAAATTATCAAAGAAATTCTGAAGAGTATATCAGACAGAGATGAGATCCATTTCCAGGTTGCTGCCAAACAAAGAGAGGCTATGCTTGAGATACAGAAAAACCAAGATCGTCAACATCAAATTATGCTGGACAATATTCTCAACCTGAAAGCTTCTGTTTATGACTTCCAGAAATCTTATGCCAATCAGGAGAAGCATAATGATACGATTCTTACAATCCTCCAAAACAAAGAAGTTAGAGCTGAAAAATAGATCAAGGAGAATAGGGAGGACATTTCTCAAACTCAAAGTAAACTCAAAGAGCTTGTCCAAGGAGTAAATAGGCTGTCTGCCGATATTCGAACCCTTGATGCTGACATAAAGGGGGAGAATAAGAAAGGGAAAGGAGATCAAGGAAGCCAAGGCAGAGGCAGAGGAGGTCATGCAATTCAAGAAAAGGGAAGCCTTCCTGCAAGACCATCACATCATCAGACTCAACGATCTTGTCAGCATGCAATTGTATCAGCTATTTTACTGAGTCATCAGGAGCCAACTCCTAGCTCGCAAGACGTGACTACGGTACGCATCCGAATGCCAACTGGAGATCCTGCATTCATACGCAAACATGAAGAGAATCCAGTTCTAAGTCTAAGTGAGCTGGAAGAGTTAGTAAGAAATGAGGAAGCTCAAAGGAAGAGAAGGGCTGAGGAGTAAGCAAATCCACCTCCACACAAGATACCAAGAAAATAGAGATAAGTTAATAGTTTAATGTTTTATTGATGTAATTCTATATTGTAATATCTTCTGATCATCAATAAATTCATACTTATTCTCTAGAAATTTCAGTTGCTCACTGAAATACTAAGTCATGTTTAAATTCCTGCAAATGCATCTAGTCACTAATAATCATGACAACAAATCTCCTTGGTTATGTCAACATCAAATAGGGGGAGATTGTTGGGAGAATGCATATTATGATTTGATGTTTTAATGCATATGTTCATGATTATTTGTAAGGTCTTTTAAAGAATATATGTACAAGGACTTAGTGATAGATCAAAATTTTTAGGTTGATCTAAGCTTTCAACGTGTATCATTAAGTTCTAGAATGTATAGATAGAAAGATCAAAACTGTTAGGTTGATCTTGAGATGTAATAGATTAGTCTTGAAGAAATTGTAGTGCATCAATCTGATCAACATTGCAGAAGTCAAGGCAGAAAACGTAGAGCCTGAAGATCGTAGTGTGCCTGCCTTGAAAGGGGACTCTTCGGAAATCGTAGAGTGGTCCCAACGTTCACCAAGCTAACTCCATAATCGTAGTGTGCTGAAGGAAACGTGAAGTTTATAAGTCAACGATCGTAGTGTGGTCTCGGGAACGTAGAGTCAACAACACGAGCAAAAGAAGATTGTAGTGCATGAAAGTTTAAGAGAAATCGTAGTGTTCTCGACTGATAGCATCGTAGTATGCAAGTCAAAGCCACTATGATCTTAACTTTAGAACATCACGATCCAATCGTAGAGCATCATCTATCTCATGTTAGAAAACGTCAAGCCTCATGAGTTGTTAATTCAACATACGAGGAATGGATCCCAGATGCTGCAGTGCTCATCAGTCCCAGAATATATGAAATATCCTTAGTATGCAACAAAGAAGCGTATTGAAGAAGCTAAGGATAGTACTATGGATAAGAAGGACAAAACACCTTTTCAGGTGGTAGGTGAGAAAGCAGTCTGCAGTGTCAGTGAGCCAGAATGCAGAATTTAGAGATGTGCATAAATGTCTCCATCGCAGCACAGAAAGTTCAGAAGCATTTAATGCCACAACGGATGGATCCAACGGATAGTTTTCAACATCACATATATAAAGATCAGACAGATGAGAGAGAAAAACAAGAAAGCAATCAAACATTCAACGTGAAGAATTCTCTAAGGCTCAACTCTACTATATGAGATATTGAAAAGCTTGTTCAGCTACTCAGTTCTTAACGAACCAGTGCTTACACAGCAAACTGAGTAGAAACCTTCAGAATGCAACAACAACAACCATCAATCAACTGAAGAAGAGTACCAAGTCTGCTGGACTTGAAGAGTTCGTAGTGAACTGTAAGAAAGCCAAGTCTGCTGGACTTGAAGAGTTCAAGAGTGAACTAGAGAAGTTCATAGATTGCTGGTCTAGAAGGAATCTGTGTGATTCAAAAGATTGTAAAAGACATCCTTAGTGGATATCCTACTCGTTGAGTAGAAGAGTGGACTAGGAGCTTTGAGTGCTCTGAACAACTTAAAAACAACTGTGTCATCTATATCTGCTATAACTGCTATATCTGCTATAACTGCCTTACTCGCTCATAACTCCATTGCTTGGTTAAGAAGATTAAAACAAATACTAATTCTGCTAAGTTTTAATCACTATCTAAGAACAAGTTTAAAATAGAAAAGATTTACAATTATCTATTCAACCCCCCTTCTAGATAACTTGTGCCTACTAAGAACTAACAAGCACAACTAGCTCAGTAAAGAATATCATGACTAAAAATAATTAAATTATCAATAGCCTTCATCAAAAATAAATCAGATATTTAGAACATATGGTAGATGATAAAATTTCTACCATAGTTGCAGCGGAATGAGCAATCCATTAGAAGAGTCAAATAGACCATAAAATCTATTATCTTCTCCATGTTAAAAGTCCACCAACAATGTTTTATCCCTGTAACATTAATCAATAATTCCCGTCCACAATCACGTGTATAACTTATAATCGTAATTGTAGTTCTAAATTCCTTTCCTCATCCAGGACAAAGTTGATTTTCATCACCTGAAACATCAAAGATCATGGTTATACCAAATCACAGTTCCTGTTCATAATCATACTGATAAATTCATCTTTACACTACAGGCTAAAGATATTCATCGACAGTTCATCTTTTCACTACTGGCCAAAGATATTCAACAACATGTCATCTTTGCACTTCAAGCCAAAGATATATTCATCATTTGGTCATGTTCATCTAAACACCTGTTCATCTTCGCACTACTAGCCAAAGATATCCATCAAAAATCATTCATCTTTGCACTACAGGCCAAAGATATTCAATTATATCATCATTTAGGACTGAGAATGATGAAAAATATTTTAAAGAAAACAAATCCAGTGAAACAAAAGAATAAATATTAAGGATTCGTATTTCAGCTATTCCATGTCCAAAAATACCTCATAAATAATTATAGTGGAGTAAAATTCAAGAATGATCAAAATATGGATACAATCAAAGCTAGTATCTAGAATAGATATTTTGGACAAAAAAAGAAAATTTCATTTTTCGGTGAATAGTGTCGTATTAGTGAATAGTGTTGTATACGTTAATAGTGTCGTATACGTGAATAGTAACTCCGACACCAAAAGATAGAAATTTCACAAAAAACATTATCACGCTTCGTGAATAGTAACTTGTGAATAGTAACTCGTGAATAGTAACTCATGAATAGTAACTCGTGAATAGTAACTCATGAATAGTAACCCCGACATGAAAAAGTTCCAAATTTGATAAAAATTCAAACCAATATTTCGGCATAATGATATTGAAGAAATAATATCACTTACGAATAAAATAACATCCCTTACTATCCCTTAACTCAAAAGAGCAGTACTTCTGACTGGAATAACGCTGAACAAACTAGCACCGTATAGCAACACTCAGGATATCAAAATACTCACAAGAATACACTCGATAATATAGAGAGAGAAATAAAGAGAAAACTTCAGTTTCTGGTGTGATTTTCAATTCTAACCTAAGCACCTATTTATAGAAAATTGCTTAGAACACCAAAGTAGAAAATTTAATCTATCTAATAAAATACAAATGATTTTGAATTTCCCGCTCACTCAATAAATCATCTGGGCCGTCCAAAGTTTTAGATAAATTCCACCGTTCATACATCTATCTATCTAATAATCTAATAATAATTTAATAAATTACAAATGACTTTAAATTTCTCGCTCACTCAATAAATTATTTTGGTCGTTCAAAGTTTGAGATAAATCATATTGTTCATACAGTGCCGGAGGCACGGGACCCAGCTAGTATAATAATATTATTATAAAAATTATTCACACTCACCTCTTTGACAACAGAATTCAGCATGTTTGCAACACCATTGGAGCCCACCAAAAGACAAAAAAAACATTTTTCTTTTAAAAAATAATTAAAACTTCCAAAAATCAATTATTTCGGAACTTCGGAACTTCAATAATTCATAATAATTAGTCTTTTTATCAGAAAATTTGAATCTCGCGACTTATTATAGGAAATTCAATTCTCTACAACTTTACAGAAGAAAGTTTTTCCAAATTCTAAACAGGAATTGACCGAAATCCACATACGGACGATTTTACAGGCTATAATCAAATTTCAGTCAAGAAATGGGTCCTCTAACATGTTTAACATGTTTTAAACAACTTTTACAACAAAAATACCCATCCTCCTCATATACTCATATATACCACATTCATTATAAAAATATCACCATTAATATATTATTAAAATAATATATTCAAATGAATTATTTTATCAAAAAAAGATAAAATATTAATTTTTAACAATTGTCACATTTAAAAATTTTCTCCATCTATATCCACGTAAAATCAATATTTTTCTCATCATATAAATCAATAAATTAATTATTCACAAATAATATTACAAAATCACAATAATGACAACAGGCAGTTCCCAGGAAAGAGGGGGCTTTTCAATAAGAATTTCTCCTTACTGGCGCGCAATTAGGTGACCAAACCTCTCCTTAGACAGAACTTTCTAGACATTTCCAATAATGTTATCTAATAATATTATTCAGATAATATGAATTATTGCTTCGATAATGGAAAATACTGTGTAGTGACAATTTTTGAAACAACAGTATTATAAAACATCAACGCAGCAATTATTGAATCAATAAAATAAAATACTGAACAGTAATTATTGTAACAATTATTGAGTAGTGCCTTCTTACGTAAGAATCAATAATTGGTGTAATACCGTGTACTACTGTGCAACAACGCGTATTACTTTACTTTACCCACCGGGTATTCCAACAGTGTTAACGGTAACGATTACGCAGTTATTTATAAAAACTTTAATTTGTCATTTTTTTCATCCGATAGTTATTCTGCTATGGGGCCCACAAATAGTTGCGCCGTCGTACGAATATTCCCCAACAGAAAGAATATTCCACGACCAAACGAATATTCCCCGACAGAAAGAATATTTTATAACCACTTGCATATTTTAAAAAAAAATCATATATCACCCTTAACTTTAACTTTTATCAATTTAACCATTTACTGAATTGTAATTATAAGAAAAATTGAATACTTTTATTTCATAAAATTCGAGGACTTACAAAAGCACCCTCTTTCTTAGGAATAATATGGTTGTTAATATTGCGAGTTATAATATTAATGATGAATAAATGTTATTCAAATTGTGTTTTGAGAAGCCAAGTGATTTGAGTTAAATAAAGGGGTTTTTTATGAAGTATTTATTGTAAATGTGGCTTACTACATGGACCACCACTTACTCATTTTTCAAAATTATCAGTAGAAAATTATCTCAGTTTTATTTTATTACTTATATATAAGTTATATATATATATATATATATAAAGTATATATATATATATGTATATATTATATATATAAAGTGTGTGTGAGGTGTGTGATGTGTGAGTATGTGTGTGTGTGCATGTGTGTGAAGGTATGTGTGAATATATATATATATATATATATATATATATATATATATATATATATAATATAATATATTATATTTTATTATTTGCATAGTGTTGCATAGTACTGTATAGTGTTTGCATAGTACTGCATAGTGCAGTATAGTGTTGCATAGTAAAAATCATGTGAAGTGAAAATTTTCTCTGGTGAATTGCGCCCGTGATTCTTGCATTGTGCGTCCATGATTTTTCTTTTTAAATAGTACCCTGACATTCTCCTATAAATAGGATGTTTAGTTTAGAATTAAAAATCACACCTGAATCAGAGAATTTTATAATATTGAGCGTATTTATTTTGAGTTTAAGAAAGCTTTGAGTGTAGAAAACAATATAAGTTTTCTTCAAGAATATCTTCGTTCTACCATTCAGAAGTACTCTCCTTTTTAAGGTAAGGGATATTATTTTGTTCAGTATTCGTAGGAAATAATATTTTCTTCCATACTCTATAGTATGTAAGTAATATTATTTCATTTCATATTCCTAATTCTACACTTATATTGATAAGTATTACTTCTATACACCTTAAAATTAGTAGAATATCCTTGAAATTTGCGCTTCATCAAATATCTTTTCACGAAAATATTAGTCTGAATATTCTTGTTAATTTTTAATCTTTTCATGTCGGGATACTATTCACGGGATACTATTCACAAAGTACTATTCATGGGATACTATTCACTCAGGTACTATTCACCTAGGGTATTATTCATGACAAAAATTGATTTCTTTTCTGTCCAAATTATTTTTGATACAAAATTATTCTTGAATTTTACTCCACAAAGCAGTTATCATGTTGAAAATTTGGACATTCTTGAACTCTGAATAAATTGAATTATAAATCTTTAAAATTTATCCTTGCTTTCACTTAATTGAATTCCTATATCATTGTCATCATCATCATGCTTATATTGTGATGAAAGTCATCTTTGGCCCATAGTGCATAGATGGATTATTGATTGGTATGATTATGACCAAGAGAAATGTATCGGTATAATAATGGCCTATAATATTACAAATGATGTGGTAAAAGTCATTACTGCCCCGTAGTGCATTAAAGGACAGTTGTTGGCATGATCATGACCACTGGTGATACTAACGAATATCCTTGGCCCATAGTGTATGGATAATTCGTGGATGTGATAATAATGAATATCATTGGCCCGTAGTCCATGGATAATTCATGGATGTGATACTAACAAATATCCTTGGCCCGTAGTGCATGGATAATTCGGTGATGTGGATTATTTATTGAAATGTGTTTCAGAGATAAAATATTGATGATGAACTTTTAAATCATAGAAGATAGTAGATATCATGCTCTACTTAACTCTTCTAATGGATTATTTGTTCCGTTGCAGTTAAACTTGGTGTCTATTGTATTCTATCAGTTTAACACTATTGAAGGCTAACGATAATTTATTCTGCATTATCTAAATCATAATATTCTTTACTGGACTAGTTGAGCTCACCATTTATTTTCATTGTTCTCTTCAGGAAATGAGAACATAGCCAGGACTAGTCGGGGAATGGAGTGATGGTCCAAGATGGTGGCTATAGTAGTCCTCACTATTCTATGAAATAGTGTGATAATAAATGTAATGAAGACTCCATTTGAGTTTGGATATTGTCTACGAGACAATATTTATGTTAAAACTCTCAGCTACGTTTTGTCGTATTGTATAAATAAAGTTTATATTTAGATTTTGTACCATGTATTGGGCGACTCAAAATGGGTTGTGTATACCTATTTTGGGGGCATCACAAATGGCATGGAAGTAGCAAAGCATGGTGAGAAGCTGAGCAATTGCGTAAGGAAAAGGCATATGAGAAGGCAAGTGAAGAATTAAGAAATCATGAAGGAAAGAAAGAAGAAGGATGCAGCAGCATTGTAGTAGCAAAACATCAGCAGCAGTTCATAGCAGATTGCAGGAAACAGTAGTCGCGCGGCCACGCCAGAGTTACATGCAAAGGCAGCGCGCCCGCGCCAGGAAGCTTCTAGAAATTAGCATGGCGCACCCGCAACCCAATCACTATACAGGGTCGCGCGGCCAAAGTTGACTGATAAATAACCAGAGATTTCCTATATAAAATAAATAAGAAATTTTGCGTATAATTTTTTTTATTTATTTATTTAATGATGAGAATAAGTGAATGATAAATACGAATATATTTATTACTTGAAAATTTGAAATAATTTTGGAATAATTAATTACCACAAAACTATATTGTTATGGTAATTAATTTCTGTAAGCCGAAATGTTTTTATTAATTATTTTCCATGAAAACATGATTGAAAATAATATATGAAGTGATAATTAGATTTATATAATAAATATTTTATTATATGAATTGTTCAGAATATTAAAGTTAATTATTTTAACTTGATTATTGATGCTGTGTACGAAGAATAAGTCAGATTTGAGATCCAAACCCTGGATTGGGATTGTGATCAAGAGATGAGAATAATAATATAATATTATTGATATGATGATTTTACAGTACCATAAATATGCACTGTGTATGTGCGGACAGATAATATTGTGCAATGGCGGTCATTTAGGTCATAGCATATTACCGTGCTGGGAAACCCTAATTATTAAACTCAGTTATGAGATATGACTGAGTAGTGACTGTGTATATGAAGATTACTATGTATAAGATGTCGGTAATTAGAAGAAAACCCTAATTACTGTTGTATGTCGATAACTAGGACAAACCCTAATTATTACAATCCTAATCGGTTGAAGTTAGAGATCGTAACGACTGTGTTAGAACACACACAGATAATTAGAGAACCCTAATGGTCAATTAGAAACCCTAATTGATGGCGTTAAGAAACCCTAATTAGAAAACCCTAATTTTCTATAGAAACCCTAATTTAAAATTATTGGATGTTAATGTACAAGTGTTTTAATTTACCAAAGATAGAAAGTAATTGGTAAATGATAAGAATTATCATCTAGTGATTAAATACTATATTTAATTGCTATGTACAAGATTGCCCTTGAAAGTATATGTGAAATTACCAAAATACCCTTTTGTCCTTTTAAGTGTATTATTCTTAGCATTGTTGATAGAATTTTGCAAAAATAATGTGACCAACATGTCTAACCTACCAATTGAGTATCCAAGACTCAATTATGCAGATTTAATCAACTAATTTGAGCATCCAAGGCATCTAGATTAGTTTATATATAGATTGGGGAGAGAAATAATACATTTGTACACTAAAATTTGCCTAACTCTCATCCTTGAGCTTCTATCTCTAAAACCTACGAATTCCTAAGGCATATCAGTCCCTAAACAAAGCCCAACCATCACAAGCATCAAAAACAGAAGATCAAAGTTAGAAATCAAGAAATCAAAGTAAGAAAAGGTAGGAAACCTTAGATCCTAGAAATCCTTTGATTCTATGTTAATTGGTGAAATTGATTGTTTAAAGTTGTGTAATAAGTAGTCTATTAATGTTCTGGGTTGTAAAAACACAGACCCATAACATCAAAATGCACGAATTTGAAGATTTGAGCAAGTTGTCAAAACTGAATCTGTGGTCTGACAGTCAAATGTCAGGGACCATAGATCATTTCTCGATCATGATTTTTGATGTTTAAAACTTGTAACATGTAGCCTGATATGTGGTCTTTAATATTCAAAAAGAATCAAAGCTAGATCAATTATAGATCACAAGATATAAACGGTCAAAACCCGTTGACCAGGAACTGTGAAATCACGAATCCAGAAATTTCTTGCACAATTTTCGTGTTGCACTTTGACCGGCCAGATCTTGTTTATGCTGTGATGTTTTAATGTTATGAAGCTTGTAAGTTATAGTCCTACATATTGTCTACACACTGGAATTGATAGATCACATAAACGTTACACGATCATCAAGATATAGAGGTCCAAAGTAGGCATCACGAACTGTTCTTCACGAAGAACAGCTCTGACAGCTACTTTGATGGCCATTTTGTCCCCGATCTGATGTTGTTTAGACGTTATGATTATTGGTAATTGTAGTCTGGTATTTTTTCTACAAGAATCAATTTATAGATTGTCCAGAATCGTTAAGACCAAAGAGTTATAGTCGGTCAAACCTACCACCTCGAAGCTGTCACTGACAGTGTTCTTGAGATGAAGAACACCTATAGCGACGGTTGTTTGTCGCTATAGCCTTTAGCGACGGTTTATTTATTTTATTTTCCGAAAATTAATTTAAAAATTAGAAAAATTAGATTTTAATTATTAAAAATACCAAACAAATTCTGAAAATTTATTTTAAAGTCCGAAAAATAGTTTTTAATTATTTTGAGTATATTTCAAAAATATTTTGTATTTTTGGAATATAAAAGGTATTTATTTATTTAATTATAATATTAAATAAATTATTTAAAAATAGTTTTAATTCATGAAAAATCATGAAAAATTATATTATGGTATAAGAAAATATTTTGAGTTATTTTCCATTACTTTTAATATTTTGTGATGAATTTCATTAATTAATTAATATTAATGATATTAAAGTTATTTAATGATTATATTAAATAATTTAGTTTAAAAATGATTTTAATATTATAAAAATCATTTTAAGTGAAAATAAGGTATTGAAAAATATTTTAAGTTATAAAATATAACTTTTAATATTTAAAGGATAATTTCATTAATAATTGAAATATTAATGATATTTAGTTTATTTAATAATTATTATTAAATAAATAGTTTAAAATGGTTTTATTTATTTAAAAACCATTTAAAAGGATATTAAGGATTTAAAAATATTTTAAGTTATAATTAATGACTTTTAATATTTGGATAAATAGTACATTAATATTTAAATATTAATGGTAATTATTTAAAAATGATTTTAATTGTTTTAAAAATCATTTAAGGGTAATATAAATGTTTTAAAAATAGTTTGAGTTATTATAAATAACTTTTATATTTTGGCAATGGCTTCATTAATAGTTTAATATTAATTAATTATTAATGATACTAGAATTGTTTAATGTTTAAATCATTTAATTATGATTCCGATGTTTGAAAGTTATATCCGATTAAACTAGCTGACTTGAGAACCGATTATGAAGTTCATGATTTGATGAAGAACAACCATAATGACAGTTATCTCACTATAGATCCTTTTAGAGACAGATTTGAATTATTTTAAATTTTTCAATTTCTGGAAAATTCCGAAAATGATTAAAAATAAAATGTCTGATATTTATAGATGTTGAAGTACAGAATAAGAGTCTTAGACTCAATATTTACCCGATAATGCTGTCGGTACGCCGACAAATGTTAGACCTTATAAAAGAAAGAAAATGCTACTGTAAGAACATGGATGAGATATTTGAAAAATGTATAAAAATATTTCAAGTATAGAATATGAACTAAAAGTATGATCACTGTGATTATGTGATGACATGATTAGATTATGTGCTGACTGTAATAGACAGTACTATTTGTTATGATATATTGTTTTAATCGAACGAATGATCTGATTATTGATAGGTTGTGATAAAGAGATAAAACCTAAGTTGAGATTTGTAATCAGCAAATCAGGCAAATATCTTACCTTTGTATTTCCTTTATGCAATGGACATGAGTAAGAGAGTTTCAGAATTTTTCTATTCTTGTACAGATTATGTACGCTTTGATTATCAACATGTTAGCTCAGATATATATTCTGTTCATTGATTTCTAAATGGTTATACAAGTGTCCCCACTTGGATAATCATGGCATTTATTCACATGTTGATACACCTTTGTCAATTACCCGTGTATATATATATATATATATATATATATATATATATATATATATATATATATATATATATATGTTGAATTACATATTATTGTTGAGCAAGATTAAAAACCTTCGGGTTTGGAACCAGGCATGTATGAACATCCCTATATGGGAAAATTTTTGCGCCCAAGGCGGACAGAGTGAGCGATGAATTTCGTTCAAGTTATGTAGTATTGATCAATACAGGGTACAACGGGGCTGATCACCCTCCGTGCCCGTAAGCTATAGCGGTTTGCGGATGAATTTCTGCTAAACCTTTTCGAAAATGAAAAAGAATGTTCATAGTATGTTTCTTAAACCCTATTCATGGGTAGAGCCAGAGCCAAATTTAAATAATTTGGAAGAGAGTTGTTATGTGAATTTTTTATCAGTACATATTACTTCACAACTTTCGATTCGTTGTTGAAGTGTAAAGAGAATAATTATATTCTTTCAGCTTATATATATAATTGCTATTACTTGCTGGGCTCTCAAATGCTCACCCTTGCTTAAACTAAATGTTTTCAGTTACGTATGATCAACCTGAAGGCTCAGGCATGAACAAAGGAAAAGGAAAGCTGATCGAATAAGTGTGTATTATGAGTTAATGGTTATAGTTAGTATTGGTATCTTTTCAAGTATTGTAAGGAATGTATTTGAAGGTCTCATACCTGGGAAGTAAACTTTGATGTATGTAAATAAGTTTGAATGTATTATTAGTTAGTATTATTCATCTTAAAGAAATGGTATCGTGGAGAACTGAGTTCGGGTTTCAAGTACTTGGATTTGGGGTCGTCACAGGTTGGTATCAAAGCTGTATGTTATAAATGTTAGGAATGCGAAACCTAGGTTATAACCTTAGTAGAATGGGTAACGAAAGTTAAGATAAATATTCAGTAGACGAAGGACTCTGGTGAAGAATTATAACCTTAGTAGATTGGAGGACGAAAGTTAAGATAGATATTTAGTGAACTAGGAGACGAAGTACTCTGGTGAGAAGTTATAGGATATGATGAGTTGAAGAGATCCATCGAGTTTTAGTGGTACTAAATAAAATATTACTTCATTTTATTGATGAATATATTTTATTTCAGTAATGATGTTGTCTCGTTTATTGTGGTCATAGGATGGATGACGAAAGTCAAGATAGTAATTTCTTGACCCAAGAGACGATAGACTCTAGCGAGGAGTACATAGACAGTGAGATGATAAGAGATTTGATAGTTAGGAATGATGACTTAAAGGTTAGAGCTGAGCAAGCGGAGGCACAGAATCGTACTCTCCAGATTTCGGAACAACAGTACAAGGACGCTGCTCACCGAGCACAGATGGAGTTAACCGAATTACGAGGGAGGTTGGAACAGAGGGAGATACAAATAGGACAGTTGAAGGTTGAAGTATAAGCCAAAGACACAAGGATATATACCTTGGAGCAGGCTTTAGACATCGCTATGTGATTCGATGCAGAGTGGATGGAGCTGCCTTTCGGCAAAGAAAGATAGGCGTTGATGTGTTTATAGAGATGGATTGAATAAATTCATCGTCAAATAAATTAAGAGACAACATATATAGAACTCTTGATTGATGTGTATATATACTATATGCTGATCAGGGTAACTTATGTATGTAGATGTCTGGTGGAAAAGATATGTGGAATAAGAAGGATCAGATCCATACCCCCGATCTAATATCGAGGCCAACAGCTGAAATAGAAGCTCACCAGGAACCCAAATCGGACGAGGTGGCTATAGTGGAAAACGTAGCATCAGACCCAGAAATGGTGGATTTGACAGATAGTGATTCAGACACTAAAGTTGAAGCTGCTCAAGCGTCAACGGAGGTGCAGGATCTGGAGAACAAGGTTGCTACGCTAGAAAGACTATGGGAGATAGAGACGCTGCTTAATATTTAACTGCGTCAAGCATTGCTAAAAATAATGAAAGAGCAAGATAAGCTAAAAATCCAAATTGACCAGATGGGAGCCCCAAGCAACACATCGTGTGCAGTTCCAAGAGGTAAAGGAAAAAGAAAGATAGAAGATCCTGACGTAGGAAAACCTGATAAGAAGAAAGGGAAGAAAATATGTTATATTTGCGGCTGTGAGGGACATACCTCTCCTCGTTGCCCCGACTATAAGAAAGGTGGATGCTTTAATTGTGGTATGGAAGGACATCGATCGAATGAATGTCTGAGAAAAAGGCTTGGTAAATAAGTGGTATGGGTTATGTTGTGTTTATGTAATATGTGTGATAAGTAATGAACTATTTTCAACTTTTATGTTGGTCAAGATTTTAAATCCCGACTTTCGTAGTCACAAAGGGATAGCTTTTAATTAAAGCAGTATGTGCTATGTAAATATTCGATAAATGAATATGAATTTAAGTTTGAGAAATGAAACGAGTTTAATACATTAATCTTATGCAATAAGGTTTAAAATGTAAGAGTATAATTTATGGTTTTATTTAACCAGATAATGCCGCCAAGACGTCAAACTAGAAACCAAAGGGTAGAAGAATCTACTAATGCTGGAGAACGACAGCCAGAACTGATGTAAAACTTTGCAAACATGGTAGCTCAGGCTATGCAGCAGGGAATACCAGCTGCAGGGAACCAGCCAGACAATCGTTTGGCAAATTTCAAAGACTTCAAAGCCGTAGGACCACCAGAATTCAGAGGATCAGCTGACCCTATAAAAGCCCAGACATGGGTTAACGAAATAGAAAAGGCGTTCATAATTGCTAGAGTAGATGAGGGGCAAAAGACCGCTTTTGCCACCTATATATTGAAAGGGGAAGCTAACTTTTGGAGGGAGGCAAATAAAACTCGGGTAGAAGAAGAAGAAATTACTTGGGATAGGTTTAAGAATTTATTTTTCGAAAACTATCTCTCTGTTAGTATGCAGTCTAGAATGGAGGTAAAATTCCTGGAGTTAAGATAGGAGAACATGACTGTTGCGGAGTATGCCGCAAAGTTTAATGAGTTGGCTAGGTTTGCTCCACATCAAGTGGATACAGAGGCTAGGAAGGCGAGGAGATTTGAGATGGGCTTAAAACCCTAGCTCTACAATAAGATGTCAGTACTGCAAATCGATACTTTTGCAGCACTCGTGGAAAAGGCTATCATAGCTGAACAGGGGAGTGAGGCCATGAGCCTCTACAACAAGGAGAAGAAGAACAAAAGCAAGTCAGGAGGAGCAATGAAGATGGAAAGTAGTAGCGAGAAAAGGGGTAAGAAGAGAATAAGGAATTTTTCAGGGAATGTTCAAGTGAAACAGGAAGGTACAAAGAAGCAGGTAGTGCAGTGCAAGAACTGCGGAAAGAATCACTCTGACGAGTGTCTAAAGGGTAAGTTCGTGTGCTATAAGTGTGGGCAAGAGGGTCATATCTCTCCCAACTGCCCCTACTCAAGGAAGATCAGTGGATGCTTCATATGCGGATCGACTGAGCATCAGGTGAGGAACTGTCCAAAGAGGGGAATGGAGGCAGGAAACGTAACCACAGGGAGAAGCAATGGGACGTTAGCAATTTTAGGACCAAACTCAACCAGTACCCCAACTAAAGCAACTCCGAGAGTCTACAACATGACGGTCCAGGATACGGTGGCAGCTGGAAACAGAACTCCAGGTGCTATGTGAATCACTTATATATCTTATATGTTTTCCTACATATATATAGTAGATGATTTTATTTTGAGTTCATTTAGAAATCAAATTTCTGCCTAATCAGAGTATTATGAAGAATAGTTAAAGATCAGTTCGATCAAGTATGATCGAGGTCTATGTGCAGTGATTATAAGCTATGTACCCTTCTGCATATGAGTTTTTAAAGCGGTGATTCCAGGGACGGAATCCTTATAAGAGAGGGTGAATGTAATAACCCGAGATTTCCTATATAAAATAAATAAGAAATTTTGCGTATAAAATTTTTTATTTATTTATTTAATGATGAGAATAAGTGAATGATAAATACGAATATATTTATTACTTGAAAATTTGAAATAATTTTGGAATAATTAATTACCACAAAACTATATTGTTATGGTAATTAATTTCTGTAAGCCGAAATGTTTTTATTAATTATTTTCCATGAAAACATGATTGGAAATAATATATGAAGTGATAATTAGATTTATATAATAAATATTTTATTATATGAATTGTTCAGAATATTAAAGTTAACTATTTTAACTTGATTATTGATGATGTGTACGAAGAATAAGTCAGATTTGAGATCCAAACCCTGGATTGGGATTGTGATCAAGAGATGAGAATAATAATATAATATTATTGATATGATGATTTTACAGTACCATAAATATGCACTGTGTATGTGCGGACAGATAATATTGTGCAATGGCGGTCATTTAGGTCATAGCATATTACCGTGCTGGGAAACCCTAATTATTAAACTCAGTTATGAGATATGACTGAGTAGTGACTGTGTATATGAAGGTTACTATGTATAAGATGTCGGTAATTAGAAGAAAACCCTAATTACTGTTGTATGTCGATAATTAGGACAAACCCTAATTATTACAATCCTAATTGGTTGAAGTTAGAGATCGTAACGACTGTGTTAGAACACACACAGATAATTAGAGAACCCTAATGGTCAATTAGAAACCCTAATTGATGGCGTTAAGAAACCCTAATTAGAAAACCCTAATTTTCTATAAAAACCCTAATTTAAAATTATTGGATGTTAATGTACAAGTGTTTTAATTTACCAAAGATAGAAAGTAATTGGTAAATGATAAGAATTATCATCTAGTGATTAAATACTATATTTAATTGCTATGTGCAAGATTGCCCTTGAAAGTATATGTGAAATTACCAAAATACCCTTTTGTCCTTTTTAGTGTATTATTCGTAGCATTGTTGATAGAATCTTGCAAAAATAATGTGACCAACATGTCTACCCTACCAATTAAGTATCCAAGACTCAATTATGCAGATTTAATCAACTAATTTGAGCATCCAAGGCATCTAGATTAGTTTATATATAGATTTTGGAGAGAAATAATACATTTGTACACTAAAATTTGCCTAACTCTCATCCTTGAGCTTCTCTCTCTAAAACCTACGAATTCCTAAGGCATATCAGTCCCTAAACAAAGCCCAACCATCACAAGCATCAAAAACAGAAGATCAAAGTCAGAAATCAAGAAATCAAAGTAAGAAAAGGTAGGAAACCTTAGATCCTAGAAATCCTTTGATTCTATGTTAATTGGTGAAATTGATTGTTTAAAGTTATGTAATAAGTAGTCTATTAATGTTCTGGGTTGTAAAAACACAGACCCATAACATCAAAATGCAAGAATTTGAAGATTTGTACAAGTTGTCAAAACCGAATCTGTGGTCTGACAGTCAAATGTCAGGGACCATAGATCCTTTCTCGATCATGATTTTTGATGTTTAAAACTTGTAACATGTAGCCTGATATGTGGTCTTTAATATTCAAAAAGAATCAAAGATAGATCATTTATAGATCACAAGATATAAACGGTCAAAACCCGTTGACCAGGAACTGTGAAATCGCGAATCCAGAAATTTCTTGCACAATTTTCGTGTTGCACTTTGACCGGCCAGATCTTGTTTATGCTGTGATGTTTTAATGTTATGAAGCTTTTAAGTTGTAGTCCTACATATTGTCTACACACTGGAATTGATAGATCACATAAACGTTACACGATCATCAAGATATAGAGGTCCAAAGT
Source organism: Panax japonicus (assembly GCA_020205505.1). Taxonomy (NCBI): domain Eukaryota; kingdom Viridiplantae; phylum Streptophyta; class Magnoliopsida; order Apiales; family Araliaceae; genus Panax; species Panax japonicus. Next base: position 73,898,026 of record CM035107.1, on the reverse strand, counting down.
AGGCATCACGAATTGTTCTTCACGAAGAACAGCTCTGACAGCTACTTTGATGGCCATTTTCTCCCAGATCTGATGTTGTTTAGAAGTTATGATTATTGGTAATTGTAGTCTGGTATTTTCTTTACAAGACTCAATTTATAGATTGTCCAGAATCGTTCAAACCAAAGAGTTATAGCCGGTCAAACCTACCACCTCGAAGCTGTCACTGACAGTGTTCTTGAGATGAAGAACACCTATAGCGACGGTTGTCTGTCGCTATAGCCTTTAGCGACGGTTTATTTATTTTATTTTTCAGAAATTAATTTAAAAATTAGAAAAATTAGATTTTAATTATTAAAAATACCAAATAAATTCTGAAAAATTATTTTAAAGTCCGAAAAATAGTTTTTAATTATTTTGAGTATATTTCAAAAATATTTAGTATTTTTGGAATATAAAACGTATTTATTTATTTAATTATAATATTAAATAAATTATTTTAAAATAGTTTTAATTCATGAAAAATTATATTATGGTATAAGAAAATATTTTGAGTTATTTTCCATGACTTTTAATATTTTGTGATGAATTTCATTAATTAATTAATATTAATGATATTAAAGTTATTTAATAATTATATTAAATAATTTAGTTTAAAATTGATTTTAATATTATAAAAATCATTTTAAGTGAAAATAAGGTATTTAAAAATATTTTAAGTTATAAAATATAACTTTTAATATTTAAAGGATAATTTCATTAATAATTGAAATATTAATGATATTAAGATAATATTAATGATATTTAGTTTATTTAATAATTATTATTAAATAAATAGTTTAAAATGGTTTTATTTATTTAAAAACCATTTAAAAAGGATATTAAGGATTTAAAAATATTTTAAGTTATAATTAATGACTTTTAATATTTGGATAAATAGTACATTAATATTTAAATATTAATGGTAATTATTTAAAAATAATTTTAATTGTTTTAAAAATCATTTAAGGGTAATATAAATGTTTTAAAAATAGTTTGAGTTATTATAAATAACGTTTATATTTTGGCAATGGCTTCATTAATAGTTTAATATTAATTAATTATTAATGATAATAGAATTGTTTAATGTTTAAATCATTTAATTATGATTCCGGTGTTTGAAAGTTATATCCGATCAAACTAGTTGACTTGAGAACCGATTATGAAGTTCATGATTTGATGAAGAACAACCATAATGACAGTTATGTCATTATAGATCCTTTTAGAGACAGATTTGAATTATTTTAAATTTTTCAATTTCTGGAAAATTCCGAAAATGATTAAAAATAAAATGTCTGATATTTATAGATGTTGAAGTACAGAATAAGAGTCTTAGACTCAGTATTTACCCAATAATGCTGTCGGTACGCCGATAAATGTCAGACCTTATAAAAGAAAGAAAATGCTACTGTAAGAGCTTGGATGAGATATTTGAAAAATGTATAAAAATATTTCAAGTATAGAATATGAACTAAAAGTATGATCACTGTGATTATGTGATGACATGATTAGACTATGTGCTGACTGTAATAGACAGTACTATGTGTTATGATATATTGTTCTAATTGAACGAATGATCTGATTATTGATAGGTTGTGATAAAGAGATAAAACCTAAGTTGAGATTTGTAATCAACAAATCAGGCAAGTATCTTACCTTTGTATTTCCTTTATGCAATGGACATGAGTAAGAGAGTTTCAGAATTTTTCTATTCTTGTACAGATTATGTACGCTTTGATTATCAACATGTTAGCTCAGATATATATTATGTTCATTGATTTCTAAATGGTTATACAAGTGTCCCCACTTGGATAATCATGGCATTTATTCACATGTTGATACACCTTTGTCAATTACCCGTATATATATTTGTTGAATTACATATTATTGTTGAGCAAGATTAAAAACCTTCGGGTTTGGAACCAGGCATGTATGAACATCCCTATATGGGAAAAATTTTGCGCCCAAGGCGGACAGAGTGAGCGATGAATTTCGTTCAAGTTATGTAGTATTGATCAATACAGGGTACAACGGGGCTGATCACCCTCCGTGCCCGTAAGCTAGAGCGGTTTGCGGATGAATTTCTGCTAAACCTTTTCGAAAATGAAAAAGAATGTTCATAGTATGTTTCTTAAACCCTATTCATGGGTAGAGCCAGAGCCAAATTTAAATAATTTGGAAGAGAGTTGTTATGTGAATTTTTTATCAGTACAGATTACTTCACAACTTTCGATTCGTTGTTGAAGTGTAAAGAGAATAATTATATTCTTTCAGCTTATATATATAATTGCTATTACTTGCTGGGCACTCAAATGCTCACCCTTGCTTAAACTAAATGTTTTCAGTTACGTACGATCAACCTGAAGGCTCAAGCATGAACAAAGGAAAAGGAAAGCTGATCGAATAAGTGTGTATTATGAGTTAATGATTATAGTTAGTATTGGTATCTTTTCAAGTATTGTAAGGAATGTATTTGAAGGTCTCGTACCTGGGAAGTAAATTTTGATGTATGTAAATAAGTTCGAATGTATTATTAGTTAGTATTATTCAGCTTAAAGAAATGGTATCGTGGAGAACCGAGTTCGGGTTTTAAGTACCTGGATTTGGGGTCGTCACAGTAAACCCATCAACTGATGGCTTGATGAAATCTATAGTACCATTGTCTAGATGATTGCTTTAAGCCATAAATGGAACGTTTGAGCTTGTACACTTTTCACTCTTGTCCCTTAACCTTAAAGCCAACTGGTTGATTCGTGTAAATATCCTCATCTAATTCTCCATATAGAAATGCAGTTTTAACGTCCATTTGATAAATCTCCAAATCTAAACTTGTGAAGATAGCTAGAATAAAACCAATGGATCCAATTCTCACAACTGGTGAGAATGTCTCATCATAATCCACACCCTCCTTTTGGGTGAACCCTTTTGCCAAAAGACGAGCCTTATACTTGTCGATTGATCCATCTGCCTTACATTTAATTTTGAAAACCCATTTATTTCCAATGGCCTTACGACTGGGCGGTAGATTAACAAACTCCCAAACCAAGTTCTTTCCTATGGAACCAATTTCATCCTTCATAGCATTTATCCATTCATTACGAGAAGGTGAAGTGAAAGCTCTCTTATATGTAGCAGGCTCATTATCATCTTTTAGAGCGCACATAAGGGCCTTTCTTTCAAGCACGAGAAGAGATTCCTCTTCAATTTCGAAATTTTTTAGAGGTTATTTTACGCGTTTGCTCCGATGTGGCTCATGATTTTGTGAATTAGGTTACCCGTTAGGTGATAGATCGCTCCTACCATCTTTAGTAGCAAAACGATGAGAATCAACTTTCCTTTCTTTGTTAAAGGATGGTGAAATGTTTCCCACTAATTCGACTATTTCATATAGCTCAAAATTATTTCTCACGTCACCCTTCCTTGGAAACTCATTCTATGAATTCCACATCTCGTGATTCAATCTCAGTCATTAATCCATCAAGTTCACATATCATAACCCTTTGAGTGTTCAGGATACCTTATAAAGATACTCTTCCTTCCTCTAGAGTCTAACTTCCCAAGTTATTTGGAAGGAATGTGAGATACCCACAAAATAGGTATACATCACCCATCTTGGGTCTTCAAATATATGGTACATAATTTAAATACAAACTTCCTTATAGAATACGACGAAAACATAGCTGAGAATTTTTACACGAATATTGTCTAGAAGACAATATCCAAACTTAAATCCAATCCTCATTATATTTATTATCACACTATTTCATAGAATAGTGAGGACTACTACAGGCACCAACTCGGACCATCACTCCGTTCCCCGACTAGTCCCGGCTACGTTCTCATTTCCTGAAGAGAACAATGAAAGCAAAAGGGTGAGCTCAACTAGCCCAGTAAGAAATATTATAACTAAGATAATGCAGAATAAATTATCGTTAGCCTTCAACAGTGTTAAATTGATAAAATACAATAGACATCAAGTTTAACTGCAGCGAAACAAGCAATCCATTAGAAGAGTAAAGTAGAGCATGATATCTACTATCTTCTATGATTTAAAAAGTTTATCATCAATTTTATCGCTGAGACTCAGCTTAATAAATAATCCACATCATTGAATCATTTATGCACTACGGGCCAAGGATATTCATTAGTATCACGTCCACGAATTATCCATGCACTACGGGTCAAGGATATTCATGTAATCATCAATGGTCATGATCATGCCAACAACTGTCCATCAATGCACTACGGGCCAATGAGGACTTTTACCAAATCATTTGTAACATTACGGTCATGATTATACCGAATAATCCATGGTCATAATTATACCAATCAAAAGTCCATCAATGCACTACGGGCCAATGAGGACTTTCATCACAATATAAGCATGAGGATGATGACAATGATATAAGAATTCAATTAAACAAAAGCAAAGGATAAATTTTTAAATATTTATAATTTAATTTGTCCAGAATTCAATAATGTCCAAATTGTCAACATTATACTACTTTGTGGAGTAAAATTCATGAATAATATTGTATCAAAAATGATTTGGACCGAAAAGAAATCAATTTTTATCATGAATAGTATTTCGGGTGAATAGTACTTCAGGAATAGTACCCTGACAGAAAAGATTAAAAATTATCAAGAATGCTCAGAATAATATTTTCATGAAAAGATACTGGATGAAGCGCAAATATCAAGAATATTCTACTAATTTCATGGAGTATAGAAGCCAAAACTTAATAAATTGAGTCTAGAATTTTAAATCTGAAATGAAATAATATTACTTACATACTACAGAGTATGGAAAAAAATATTATTTCTTACGAATATTGAACAAAAATAATATCCCTTACCTTAAAAAGAGAGTACTTCTGACTGGTAGGGCGGGGATATTCTTGAAGAAAACTTAAACTGTTTTCTACATTTAAAGCTTTCTTAAACTCTAAAGAAATACGCTCAAAATTATAGAAGAAGAATTTTCTGATTCTGGTGTGATTTTCAATTATAAACTAAGCATCTTATTTATAGGAGAATGGAAGGGGTACTGTTTAAGAAATTTCACAGACGAAATAATTGTGAATTCACGGATACCTTAAGAAAAATCACGGACTAATTTTCAATGCAACACACACACCCATCACTTTCATACACACACACATCACTCTCACCATACACACACACATCACTTTCACTTTTTCTTTTCTCCCACCACCACACTTTTTCAACTTACACACACTTGTACACACACGGTGCATACACACACACATGCCAAATATATATATATATATATATATATACTTTATAACTTCTTTCCGATTATTTTGAAAAATGAGTAAGTGGGGGTCCATGTAATAAGCCAAATTTATAACAAATACTTTATAAAAAATTCCCTCAATATTTTTAACAACATTTATTCATCATTATTATAACTCGCAAAATTAACAACCAGATCGTTCCTAGGAGAAGAGGGGGCTTTCCGATAAGGATTTCTCCCTATTGGCGCGCAATTAGGTGACCAAACCCCTTTCATCGACAGAACTTTCTAGACATTGTTAATTATATAAATAGTAATATGAATAATTTGTCATCTCAATTATTGATTTAATAATATATAAAATATTGACAATAATTGAATTAAATAACGTGAGATACTATGCAACAATTACTGAAGTAATAATTGAGTATAACTGAGTGACTTCTCACGTAAGCATCAATAATCAATACCGTGTGTTACTATGCAACCACGCGTATTACTGTACTTTTATCGCCGAGTATTTCAATAGTTAACGGTAAAACTTTTATTGTTTTACTTTTATAAAAGAATATTTCTGTCGTTTTCTAACTCCGATAATAATTCCGCTGTGGGGTCCACCAATGATTGTGCCGTCGTACGTGTGAGACCTCGAATTTTATGAAATAAAAGTATTTAATTTTTCTATTTTGGTAAATAGTTAAATTGATAAAAGTTTAAAGTTAAGGGTAATATGTAAAAAAAAATTTCAAAGTAAACAAGTTGATATAAAATATTCGTTGTATCGGGGAATATTCGATTAGTCGGAGAATATTCGTACGACGGTACAATCATTGGTGGACCCCACAACGGAATTATTGTCAGATTGAGAAAACGACAAAAATACTTTATGAAAATAACGGCGGAAGTTTTACCGTTAACTGTTGAAACACCCGGTGTTAAAAGTACAGTAATACGCGTGGTTGGATAATAGCACACGGTATTAATTATTGATGCTTACGTGAGAAGTCACTTAGTTATACTCAATTATTGCTACATTAATTGTTGCATCATATCTCTCATATTATTGATTCAATTATTGTCACAGTATCATTTGCATAATATATTATATTATTAAATCAATAATTGAGACGACAAAGTTATTCATATTGTGAAATCTCAGATTTTATGAATAAAGAATTAATTTTCTCGAAATAATTTTTTTTATATTATGGTGTGAATTTGAGATAATGTTATAGTTGTGGGTAATATTTATAAATTTTGCAAAGTATGCAAATTGTCATATTATATTCGATTGGTCGGGGAATATTCGTTTTAAACAAGAAATATTCGTACGACGGCACAATCATTGGTGGACCCCACAACGGAATTATTGTCGGATTGAGAAAACGACAAAAATATTTTATTGAAAATAACGGCGAAAGTTTTACCGTTGATACTATTGAACTACTCGGTAGTAAAAGTACAGTAATACGCATTGTTAAATAGTAGCACACGGTATTGATTATTGATATTTATGTGAGAAGTCACTCAATTTTGTTCAATTATTGCTACAATAGTTGTTGCATAGTATCTCACATTATTTGATTCAATTATTGTTGATTTAGAAGTTTTGTTTTATTCACGTAATAAAATAGAAACATCTTTTTATATAAAACAGAATACTTTATTAAAGTTATTCTATAAATAGAATATATTATATTCCATTATGCATAGTGTTTTGCATAGTAAAAATCTTTTTTTATAAATAAAATATATTATATTTTATTTTTTAAAAATTTCTTTAAATAAGGACTGTCAGATTAAAGTAAATCAATCTGGACCGTTCATGGATTAGTTACTATGTATTCCATTTTCCTATAAATAGAAGTTCATTCCTTCATTATTTTCTTACGAATTCACTAAACTCTAGAGAGAGAAACTATAGGGAGATATACTTCACTACTCTTATATCAAGTATTATTTTACGGTAAGGGATATTATTCTTTCGTATTCAAGAATAGAACTTCTGTTATTCCATTTCTTTATTGTTCTATTGGAATAACTTGTATACGCGGGCTACCCTATACTTGGTGACATTCTTCTATTATTCTGTCTTTATTATTCTGTTGGAACATCTTGTCGGTGTGAATTTCATCTGACCTTGTTCCGTTATTATTATTCTGTTGAAATAACCATCTATGCGAAGTACCGCATGCATGGTGATATCTTTTGTTATTCCATTCGGTATTATACTCAGTTGATCAAAATTTTGACTTCTATACTCCATAAAATTAGTGGAATATCCTTGATATTTGCGCTTCATCCAGTATCTTTTCGTGGAAATATTCTTCTGAGCATTCTTGAATTTTACTCTACAAAGCAGTATCATGTTGACAATTTGGACGTTATTGGTTCCTGAACAAATTAATTCTTGAACTTGTTTAATTGAATTCTTATATCATTGTCATCATTCTCATGTTTATGTTATGTTGAAAATCATATGTGGCCTGTAGTGCATAGATGGACTTGGTATGATTATGACCAGGGATTATTCGGTATAATCATGACCATAATGTTACAAATGATGTGAAAATTAAAAGTCATCATTGGCCTGTAGTGCATTGATGGACAGTTTTTGGTATGATTATGGCTATGGATTCTCTTCGGCCAAGGGAGCAAAGATGAATTATTTTATGGCATGATCAGGACCGTTGATAAAAACGCGATTATCTTTGGCCCGTAGTGCATGGATTATTCATGGTCGTGATACTAAAGAATATCCTTGGCCTGTAGTGCAAGGATGATTTAATGATGTGGATTATTTATTGAGCTGAGTCTCAGCGATAAAAGTGATGAAAAACTTTTTAAATCATAAAAGATAATAGATTTCATTCTCTACTTTACTCTTTTAATGGATTGTTTGTTCCGCTACAGTTAAACTTGATATTTATTATATTTTATCAGTTTAACATTGTTGAAGGCTAACGATAAATTATTATGCATTATCCTAGTCATAATATTTCTTACTGGGCTAGTTGAGCTCACCCTTGCTTTCACTGTTCTCTTCAAAAATGAGAACGCAGCTGGGACTAGTCGGGGAACAAAGTGATGGTCCTAGATGGTGCATTAGTAGTCCTCACTTTTCTGTGAAATAGTGTGTTAATAATTGTAATGAGAACTCCTTTTGAGTTTGTATAATCTCTAGTAGACAATAATTGTATTCAAACTCACAGTTATGTTTTGTCGTATTGTACACAACAGTTGTATTATAAGTTGTATTTGAATTCTGTACCATGTATCTGGTGACCCAAGATGGGTGATGTATACCTAATTTTGGGGGCGTCACAGTTGGTATCAAAGCTTAGGGATATGATCCCTGGCTAAGATGTGAGACAAGAACTAAGAGGGGAGAGACGGGGAATTACTTCGCTAGTATGACCAACCTAAGTTTATTTAGTATTTAATTGGTCAGTCAAAGTATAGGGATAATATGTGATATGTTAATTAACCCTTGTTTTGTGGCAGTGTTTGAAAATGGCATCCGAGAATGTTGAGATTATCAATAGAGCACAAGAGATAGTTGAGTCTCCACAGATCAATAATCAGGATAATGTGCAACCAGAGGACAATAATCCTCATGAAAATAATAACACCGATGAAATGGTGAATAATGGGATGGTCAGAGGCTTTATGCAATTCATACAACAACAAGCGAAGGCAGCTCCTGTCCAAAATGCAGGTAGAAATACTGATAACTCTCGAACGGTCACCGCTAAGCATTTTAAGGAGCAATTCATGCAACAACGGGCGAAGGCAGCTCCTGTCCATAATGTAGGTAGAAACAATGGTAACCCACGGTTGGTCACCTTTAAGCAGTTCAAGGAGCTGAGACCACCAGAGGTTTTGGGAAAACCAGAACCACTAAAGGCGAAGACATGGATAAAGCAGATTACCAAGATATTTGATATCTTGGAATGCTCAGAGGAGCAAAAGGTTCCATTTGCCACCTTTCTGTTGCGTGAAGAAGGAGATCATTGGTGGGAATCTGTAAAACGTACCCAGCCTGACGCACTCAAGATGTCTTGGGAGAAGTTCTAAGAATTATTCAACGACAAGTACTTTCCTGAAAGAATTCGTCACATGAAGGAGGTAGAATTCATCAAGCTGGAGCATAACAATATGACCCTGTTGCAGTACGAGGCTAAGTTTGCAGAGTTATCTCAGTTTGCATCCCATTTGATCGATAATGAGGAACAAATTACGCGAATATTTTTGCGAGGTTTGAAACCAGATATACATCAATACCTCATTTCTCACAAACTTTGTTTATATTCAGATGTTGTGAATAATGCTCAGTTATTGGAGCGCGATAATGAGTCAGTACAACCAAAAGGCAATGACCAATAACACGATAATAATCATACCGGTGGCAACGGTCATCGAAACAACGATAACCATCGTGGGGGGTATTATCATGCCAAGAATGGTAACCATTTCGGTGATAATCACGGCCAAGATAATAAGAATGGACATTTTAAGAAGAGAAGGTTCAACAATGATGAGAAGACGTTGACACCAGCACCCATTTCAAAGGAACAAGAACGTCCATCGGTCGTATGTTTCAAATGCGGACAAGAGGGACACATACATCCAAATTGTACGCAACAATCCAAAGCGTATTTTAATTGTGGAAGAGAAGGTCACCTAGCTCGATTTTGTCGTATGGTTAAGTCAAGTCCAACCGGGATAGTGAGGCCAAAGGATGTCCCAGACAAGCCAAAGCCGATAGTTTAAGAGATAGCATTTTTTTTCCTTGCGACGAGGAACCTGAATAAAATTATCACGAGTAAGTTAATTATAAGCTCTTACGAAGTCTATACTGTGTTAGATACAGGTTCTACTCACTCTTTTATTTTCACCTAGTTGTGTTCAATGTTTGTACTTAACTCCGGAGAAGTTAAACTTTGATTTATCTATTGAAACTCCATTGGGAGAAACCTTCGTTATCTCCACTGTTTATAAATCTTGTTTGATTCAAATCGACACTTTCACGTTACCTGACGATCTTATCTCTTTGAAAATACTTGCCTTTGATGTGGTTTGTTTTGAAACGATTGGTTAACTACTCATCATGTTTTTCGTAAGGTTGTTAGCTTTCATATTCTTAACCAACCTATTATGCGAATTCAAGCAACCAAACCACTAAATTCAATCATTGTCATATCAAGCCATCAGTAAAGAGCCCCGATCCTTTTGTTGATGACTTCCTGGTGTGGAATGCACCGAAGCCAGACTTTCTATAGGCGACGTCGTGAATGACGATGACAAGTTGATAGGTATCATTGTGAGGTGCTATCTAGGTTAAGGGATAGAAGTCACAGTTGATATCAATGTGACGTACTATCCAAGTCTTGGATGAGAGTAACATTTTTGAATGATATTTCTATCATTAATAAATCTCTTGACGTATTCCTAAAGACTTTTTAGCCTACCCCAGAGTGTGAAATTGAATTTTGTATTGACACCAATACAAAATCTATTTCTTAAACCCTCAAATATTTCTTCAACCAAAACAAACGTATGATGCGCCAAAGACGTTGACTCGAGCTATTGAAGATTACGATCGTACCATTCAATATCATCGTGAAAGAGCGAATTTGGTAGCTGACGTGTTGAGTAGAAGATCGTATGCGTTTACAAGTGCGGTTTTGTTAACACAAAGACTCATTTCGTATAACTTTCAAATGATGAAGATAGAGTTAAAGACTCAAAGGACCCACGTGAAGATAACGAATATACAAGTAAAATTGACTTTAATCGATAAAGTTAAAGACGCTCAAGCTACATACCTGAATCTGATGAATGTGAAGAAGAAGGTTCAAGAGGGCGTTATTCTAGAAGCAAGAGTTGCTGAAGAGAGGAAATCTCAACCCTCGATTTAATTGGCCCATTTGAAATCCTCGATTGAGTAGGAACTGTGGATTATAGACTCGTTTTACCACCAAGTATGTCGCGTGCTCATAACGTTTTTAACGTATCAATGTTACGTAAATATGTAGATGACCCGAACCACATTATTAATTTAGAATCGAACGAGATAGCGGATGATTTAACGTATCAGATCTCGTGTTAAAATCTTGGATAAGAAGAATCGTATCCAACACTCAATGGTTATACCTCAAGAGTTAGAATCTGAAATGAAGTCAAGGTATCCTCACCTGTTCGGCATACCAGGTACGTACGTAAATTTCGAGGGTGAAATTCCATAAGGAGGGGAGATTGTGAAACCCCGGATTTTATTAATAAAGAATTAATTTTCTCGAAATAATTTTTTTTATATTATGGTGTGAATTTGAGATAATGTTATAGTTGTGGATAATATTTATAAATTTTGCAAAGTATGCAAGTTGTCATATTATATTCGATTGGTCGGGGAATATTCGTTTTAAATATGAAATATTCGTACGACGGCACAATCATTGGAGGACCCCACAACGGAATTATTGTCGGATTGAGAAAATGACAAAAATATTTTATTAAAAATAACGACGGAAGTTTTACCTTTGATACTGTTGAACTACTCGGTAGTAAAAGTACAGTAATACGCGTTGTTGCATAGTAGCACACGGTATTGATTATTGATATTTATGTGAGAAGTCACTCAGTTTTGTTCAATTATTGCTACAATAGTTGCTGCATAGTATCTCACATTATTTGATTCAATTATTGTTGATTTAGAAGTTTTGTTTTATTCACGTAATAAAATAGAAACATCTTTTTATATAAAACAGAATATTTTATTAAAGTTATTCTATAAATAGAATATATTATATTCTATTATGCATAGTATTTTGTATAGTAAAAATCTTTTTATATAAATAGAATATATTATATTTTATTTAAATGATTTTTCTTTATATATGGACCGTCGGATTAAAGTAAATCAATCTGGACCGTTCATGGATTAGTTACTATGTATTCCATTTTCCTATAAATAGAAGCTCATTCCTTCATTATTTTCTTACGAATTCACTAAACTCTAGAGAGAGAAACTATAGAGAGAGACTATAGAGAGATAGAAGAAAAGTTTTCTGCTACTTCACTACTCTTATATCAAGTATTATTTTACGGTAAGGGATATTATTCTTTTGTATTCAAGAAGAGAACTTTTGTTATTCCATTTCTTTATTGTTCTATTGGAATAACCTGTATACGCGGGCTACCCTATACTTGGTGACATTCTTCTATTATTCTGTCTTTATTATTCTGTTGGAACATCCTGTCGGTGTGAATTTCACCTGACCTGGTCTGTTATTATTATTCTGTAGAAATAACCGTCTATGCGAAGTATCGCATGCATTGTGATATCTTTTGTTATTCCATTCGGTATTATACTCAGTTGATTAAAATTTTGACTTCAATACTCCATGAAATTAGTGGAATATCCTTGATATTTGCCCTTCATCCAGTATCTTTTCGTGAAAATATTCTTCTGAGCATTCTTGAATTTTACTCTACAAAGCAGTATCATGTTGATAATTTGGACGTTATTGGTTCCTGGACAAATTAATTTTTGAACTTGTTTAATTGAATTCTTATATCATGGTCATCATCCTCATGTTTATGTTATGTTGAAAATCATATGTGGCCTGTAGTGCATAGATGGACTTGGTATGATTATGACCAGGGATTATTCGGTATAATCATGACCATAATGTTACAAATGATGTGAAAATTAAAAGTCATCATTGGCCCGTAGTGCATTGATGGACAGTTTTTGGTATGATTATGGCTATGGATTCTCTTCGGCCAAGGGAGCAAAGATGAATTGTTTTATGGCATGATCAGGACCGTTGATAAAAACGCGATTATCTTTGGCCCGTAGTGCATGGATTATTCATGGTCGTGATACTAAAGAATATCCTTGGCCTGTAGTGCAGGGATGATTTAATGATGTGGATTATTTATTGAGCTGAGTCTCATCGATAAAAGTGATGAAAAACTTTTTAAATCATAAAAGATAGTAGATTTCATTCTCTACTTTACTCTTTTAATGGATTGTTTGTTCCGCTACAGTTAAACTTGATATTTATTATATTTTATCAGTTTAACATTGTTGAAGGCTAACGATAAATTATTATGCATTATCTTAGTCATAATATTTCTTACTGGGCTAGTTGAGCTCACCCTTTCTTTCACTGTTCTCTTCAAAAATGAGAACGTAGCTGGGACTAGTCGGGGAACAAAGTGATGGTCCTAGATGGTGCATTAGTAGTCCTCACTTTTCTGTGAAATAGTGTGTTAATAATTGTAATGAGAACTCCTTTTGAGTTTGTATAATCTCTAGTAGACAATAATTGTATTCAAACTCACAGTTATGTTTTGTCGTATTGTACACAACAGTTGTATTATAAGTTGTATTTGAATTCTGTACCATGTATCTGGCGACCCAAGATGGGTGATGTATACCTAATTTTGGGGGCGTCACAGTTGGTATCAAAGCTTAGGGATATGATCCCTGGCTAAGATGTGAGACAAGAACTAAGAGGGGAGAGACGGGGAATTCCTTCGCTAGTATGACCAACCTAAGTTTATTTAGTATTTAATTGGTCAGTCAAAGTATAGGGATAATATGTGATATGTTAATTAACCCTTGTTTTGTGACAGTGTTTGAAAATGGCATCCGAGAATGTTGAGATTATCAATAGAGCACAAGAGATAGTTGAGTCTCCACAGATCAATAATCAGGATAATGTGCAACCAGAGGACAATACTCCTCATGAAAATAATAACACCGATGAAATGGTGAATAATGGGATGGTCAGAGGCTTTATGCAATTCATACAACAACAAGCGAAGGCAGCTCCTGTCCAAAATGCAGGTAGAAATACTGATAACTCTCGAACGGTCACCGCTAAGCATTTTAAGGAGCAATTCATGCAACAACGGGCGAAGGCAGCTCCTGTCCATAATGCAGGTAGAAACAATGGTAACCCACGGTTGGTCACCTTTAAGCAGTTCAAGGAGCTGAGACCACCAGAGGTTTTGGGAAAGTCAGAACCACTTAAGGCGGAGATATGGATAAAGCAGATTATCAAGATATTTGATGTCTTGGAAAGCTCAGAGGAGCAAAAGGTTCCATTCGCCACCTTTATATTGCGTGAAGAAGGAGTTCATTGGTGGGAATCTATAAAACATACCCAGCCTAACGCACTCAAGATGTCTTGGGATAAGTTCTAAGAATTATTCAACGACAAGTACTTTCCTGAAAGTATTCGTCACATAAAGGAAGTAGAATTCATCAAGCTGGAGCAAAATAATATGACCGTGTCGCAGTACGAGGCTAAATTTGTGGAGTTATCCCGGTTTACATTCCATTTGTTCGATAATAAGGAACGAATGACGCGAATGTTTTTGCGAGGTTTGAAACTCGATATACGTCAATACCTCATTTCTCACAAACTTTGTTTATATTTAGATGTTGTGAATAGGGCTCAGTTATTGGAACGCGATAATAAGTCAGCACAACCAAAAGGCAACGACCAATAACACGATAATAATCATACCAGTGGCAACGGTCATCGGAACAACGATAACCATCGTGGGGGATATTATCATGCCAAGAATGGTAACCATTTCAATGGTAATCACGGCCAAGATAATAAGAATGGACATTTTAAGAAGAGAAGGTTCAACAATGACGAGAAGATGTCGTCACCAGCATCTGTTTCAAAGGAAGAACAACGCCCATCGGTCGTATGTTTCAAATGCGGACAAGAGGGACACATCCGTCCAAACTGTACGCAACAATCCAAAGCGTGTTTTAATTGCGAAAGAGAAGGTCACCTAGCTTGATTTTGTCGTATGGTTAAATCATGGGTATATGAAGTATTAGTAAGTTTTATGATGAGTTATATTGGTTATTATTTGAAAACATGAAAGTTTACTAGAAATCATAAAGGGTTGAAAAGTCAGATTTTGGTGAAAACGGAACATGAAATTCAATTGATCATATCTCCTATTATATTTTGATTTTTTGAGTATGGTCAAGTTCTAGAGTTAGATCTATGAGTTTTGTAGCATCTCCAAGTGGAATCACTATAAAAGGTGTTGTATATTTTCGTATGGACTGATTTTAGCAAAGGAGTCAAAAGCTGCAAATATAAAAAAATGCTACAGCTCAGATTTTTAAAAGGGCAGTTTTGGCCACTTAATTTGTGAGAAAATTCTAGCCTTTTAGGACATGAAAGTATATGGTATAAAGTACCTCCTATCCAAAAATGAGCTCATTCTGACTTAAAATGACCAAGTTATGACCATTTCAATATTTAGGTTTTTCTGACGAAAAATGTTATAACCGCAGTTCTATAACTCCAATGACCATGAAATTTAAACTGGAAGCTCACGTTAACATTTGTAAGATCCTGCCAAGATTTGGGAATATCTGGAGCTAACCGTGAGGTAGCTAATTTCTTAAGGAATTTATTAGAAATTGATTTTTGAAAAATAGTAAATGAATTTTAAAAATGTCAAGAAAAATATATGTTCAATATGGGACTATATTATGCTAAATCCCAGAAAAGAATAATTTTTTGGACTGGTTTGGTTTTTTTCATGAAAATAGTTTAGCTACGAACATATGAGTTAAATATGTTATGTGGAGTTGAAGAATTGGTAAATAGGATTTTATGGCTTGGAAATCCTATATAAGGTATATGCAGATTTTTGATGAGTAATTTGATTATTGGTGATGAAATCTTATGAGTATGACATTTTTGAATGATTAAATGCATTATTTGGAAAAGTTTAAACAATTAAATATAAATGTTTATAAGTTTAAGAAGTGATTAAAATATTGTTATAGTATTAACAGTATTAGATTATGATTTTATTAAGTGATTGATAATGTCTGGATAAATTTAAAGTCTTTAATATTTATCCTTGATTTAGTTTGATTAATGCTTATAAAATTCTCATCATCCTCATATTTATATTATGTTGAAAGTCATCTGTGGCATGTGGTGCATAGATGGACTTGGTATGATTATGATCAGGGATTATTCGGTATCATCATGACCGTAATATTGCAAATGATGTGGAAAAAGTCCTCATTGGCCCGTGGTGCATTGATGGACAATTTTTGGTATAATTATGGCCATGGATTCTCTTCGGCCAAAGGTGCAAAGATGAATTATTTTATAGCATGATCAGGACCGTGGATAAAAACACGATTATCTTTGGCCCGTAGTGCATGGATAATTTGTGGTTGTGATACTAATGAAAAAGTCCTCATTAGCCCGTAGTTCATTGATGGACAGTTTTTGGTATGATTATGGCTATGGATTCTCTTCGGCCAATGGTGCAAAGATGAATTATTTTATGGCATGATCAGGACCGTTGATGAAAGCACGATTATCTTTGGCCCGTAGTGCATGGATAATTCATGGTCGTGATACTAAAGAATATCCTTGGCCTGTAGTGCAGGGATGAATCGATGACGTGGATTATTTATTGAGCTGAGTCTCAGCAATGAAATATTAATTCATGGATGTGATAATAATGAATATCTTTGGCCGTAGTGCAAAGATGATTTAATAATTACGAGCATGAATTGTGATTTGGTATAACCATGATTTTTGATATTTCAGGTGAAGATATGTGATGAAAATTATCTTCGTTCTGGGTGCGAAAGGGAATTCAGAATCACAATTATGATTATGAGTTATTCATATGATTGTGGACAGGAATTGTTGATTGATGTTACAGGGATAAAATATTATTGGTGGACTTTTAACATGGAGAAGATAATAGACTTGATAGTCTATTTGACTCTTCTAATGGATTGCTCGTTCCGCTGTAACTATGGTTAAAAAGTTTTATCATCTACCATATGTTCTAAATCTCTGATTTATTATTGATGAAAGCTATTGATAATTTAATTATCTTTAGTCATAATATTTTTTACTAGGCTAGTTGTGCTCACCCTTTCTGCTTCACAATTCCTTTCAGGTAATAAGAGTGTTGTCGTAAGAGTGTTGTCGGGTCGAGCGGGAATAACAGGGGAATAAAACAGTGGTCTCTAGCTGTGGAGGTTCTCCCTAAACAGTATAGAAAAGTGTGTTGTATTCTATACAGCATTTAGTAGTTATATTTGGTGAATCAAATAGGGTGAGGCGAACCCAACTTTGGAAGGGTGTTTTTCCACTATCATACAAGATGTCTAATGACATACAACCTCGTGTTATCATAAGACAGGGTTGTGCGCATCAACTTGCTGAGTATATCTACGGGCACTACCTATATGATCTTGGAGTTTCTTTGAAATATAATATTCACTTGGAGACAGTGGAGATAGTCATATGTCAAGAGAAGACTCACCATTGGAAAAAAGATGATAGTAATCTTCTCGTTTTTCTTTGGGGTCTATTGGGTCAACCAAGGATAATTCTGTTGCCATATGATATCTATTATAACCTAGACGCATGGCCTCCCATGTACGAAGGTTTCCTTGAGCACTTTCCAAAGATTTTAATTTCTAAAATAGTTTTTGACTATACTTTTATGTAAAGTACCATTGTAAGGTTGTGGTCGAGGCACCATGAGAGTTACATATATTTGTATTAAAACTCACAGTTAACTGTGGTCGTATTCTACACGACAGCTCAACAGTTGTATAAATGAAGTTGTATTTGAATTTTGTACCATGTATCTGACGACTCAGAATGGGTGATGTATACCTAATTTTGGGGGCGTCACAGTTGGTATCAGAGCTTAGGGATACGGTCGCTGGCGGAGATAAGAGTCTAGAACTAGGAGGGGAGAGATGAGTTATATACTTCGCAAGTGTGTGACTTACCTAAGCTAAAATTGTTTACTTGATAAGTTGACAAATTGTGATATGTCAATTAACCTTTGTTGTGAAGATATATTCTAGAATGATATCTGAAATACGGGAGATGAGCAATGGAAAAATCATGATACAGAGGATATAACCGGGAAGGTACAATCCGAAAACAAAGCAAGGTATTCTCATCTCTTCGAATATTAGGTACGTACATAAATTTTGAGGGCAAAATTTCATAAAGAGGGGCGATTGTGAGACCCCAAATTTTATGAAATAAAAGTATTTAATTTTTTTATTTTGGTAAATAGTTAAATTGTTAAAAGTTTAAAGTTAAGGGTAATATATGAAAAAAAAAATCAAAGTAAGCAAGTTGATATAAAATATTTGATGTGTCAGAGAATATTCGATTAGTCGTGGAATATTTTTTTTATCGGGGAATATCCGTAAGACGGTACAATCATTGGTGGGCCCCACAATGGAATTATTGTCGAATTGAGAAAATGACAAAAATACTTTATGAAAATAACGGCGGAAGTTTTACCGTTAACTGTTGAAACACCTAGTGTTAAAAGTACAGTAATACGCGTGGTAGCATAGTAGCACACGGTATTGATTATTGATGCTTACGTTAGAAGTCACTCAGTTATACTTAATTATTGCTACATTACTTGCTGCATTATATCTCTCATATTATTGATTCAATTATTATCACAGTATCATTTGCATAATATATTATATTATTAAATCAATAATTGAGACGACAAAGTTATTTATATTATTATTTGCAATATAGACAATGTCTAGAAGTTCTGTCAAGGAGAGGTTTGGTCACCTAATTGCGCGCCAATAAGGAGAAATCCTTATCGGAAAGCCCCATCTTTTCTAGGAACGACCTGGTTGTTAAATATTGTGAGTTATAATATTAATGATGAATAAGTTGTGTTGATTAAAAATGAATTTTGATAGTTCCATTGTGTTGGGATTATTAGTGTTAGTGGAAATCGACATCTATTCCGATGATAATTGATGTCTAGGGGTTATATTGATAAATCGGGTAATTTATCGGATATATGAGTAATTAATTGCTACTAATTCACATGCTTATATAACTATTTGTTCACATGTCTATACTATTAAATCACATTATTTACTATTAGGGGAGTTGGTGCAAGATTGATAATACTTACATAACTAAGTTAAAAATGGAGGTATAGATGGAGGTACTATACTGTAATTCGTATTTTTCACATGATTATACTATTTATTCACATGATTGAACTATTGATTCATATTATTTACTATTAGGGGAGGTGGTGCAAGTTTGATAATACTTGCAAGTCTAAATTAAAAATGAAAGAAAAGTTGGAGGTATTGTACTGTAATTTTTCGAGCCCCAAAATGTGCAATTATTGAAACAATATTTTCCTATAAATAGAAGCTCATTCTTCCTTCATTTCTCACCAATTCACCAAAGCTATAGAGCAATTATTACAGAGAAAAATTATAGAGAGAAGCTATAGAAAGAAAATCTATAGAGAGAAAAAAGAAAGAAGTCTGCTACATTTCTATTCCAGTATCCAGCTTTATTCTAAGGTAATGGATATTATTTGTTGTACCCGTAAGTGGTATTATCTCTTTCTTATTTATGAAGAGAACTTCTGTTCGTCCATTCTTTATTATTATATTGGAATAACCTGTATATGCAAAGTACTGCATACATGGTGCAATTCTTTTATTATTCCATTTTTTACTATTCTGTCGGAATATCCTGTCTGTGCGTTTTACGCCGGACCTGGTTCCATTATTTATTATTCTGTTGGAATATCATGTCGGTGCGTATCACGCCTAACCTGGTTCCATTCTTTATTATTCTGTTGGGAATAACCTGTTTGTGCGGTCTCTATCGCATGCATGGTGAATCCTTCTGTTATTTCATTCTTTATTATTCTGTTGGAATAACCTGTCTATGTGAATTACCACATGCATGGTGAATGATCCTTTGTATTCATTCCTTATTAAAGTGTGGGAAAGATCTGTTTATGTTGATTATGATGAGAGTCATAATAAAAACTTTGGACTGATGAAAATCATTGGTATATGAAGTATTAGTAAGTGTTATGATGAGTTGTGTTGGTTATTATGTGAAAACATAAAAGTTTATTAGAAATCATAAAGGGTTGAAAAATTAGATTTTGGTGAAAACGGAACATGAAATTCAATTGACCATATCTCCTATTATATTTTGAATTTTTGAGTGTGGTCAAGTTCTAGAGTTAGATCTATGAGTTTTGTAGCATCTCCAAGTGGAATCACTGTAAAAGGTGTTGTAGATTTTCGTATGGGCTGATTTTAGCAATGGAGTCAAAAGCTGTAAATACCGAAAATGCTACTGCTCAGATTTTTAAAAGGGCAGTTTCGGCCACTTAATTTCTTAGAAAATTATAAACTTTTGGGATATGAAATTATATGGTATAAATTACCTCGTATCCAAAAATGAGTTCATTCTGACTTAAAATGAGCAAGTTATGACCATTTCAATATTTAGGTTTTTCCGACGAAAAACGCTATAATCGGAGTTCTATAACTTCGATGACCATAAAATTTAAATTGGAAGCTCACGTTAACATGTGTAAGATCCTGCCAAGATTTGGGAATTTCTGGAGTTAACCGTGAGGTAGCTAATTTCTTAAAAAATTTATTAGAAATTAATTTTTGAAAAATAGTAAATGAATTTTAAAAATGTCAAGAAAAATATATGTTCAATATGGGACTATATTATACTAAATCCCAGAAAAGAATAATTTTTGGGACTAATTTGGTATTTTTCATGAAAATAGTTTAGCTACGAACATATGAGTTAAATATGTTATGTGGAGTTGAAGAATTGGTTAATAGGACTTTATGGCTTGAAAATCCTATATAAGGTATATGCATATTTTTTATGAGTAATTTGATTATTGGTGATGAAATCTTATGAGTATGACATTTTTGAATGATTAAATGCATTATTTGGAAAAACTGCAAATAATTAAATGTAAATGTTTATAAGTTTAAGAAGTGATTAAAATATTGTTATAGTATTAACAGTATTAGATTATGATTTTATTAAGTGATTGATAATGTCTGGATAAATTTAAAGTCTTTAATATTTATCCTTGATTTAGTTTGATTAATGCTTATAACATTATCATCATCCTCATATTTATATTATGTTGAAAGTCATATGTGGCATATGGTGCATAGATGGACTTGGTATGATTATGACCAGGGATTATTCGGTATAATCATGACCGTAATATTGCAAATATTGTTGAAAAAGTCCTCATTGGCCCGTGGTGCATTGATGGACAATTTTTGGTATGATTATAGCTATGGATTCTCTTTGGCAAAAGCTGCAAAGAAGAATTGTTTTATAGCATGATCAAGACCGTGGATAAAAACACGATTATCTTTGGCCCGTAGTGCATGGATAATTTGTGATTGTGATACGAATGAAAAAGTCCTTATTAGCCCGTAGCGCATTGATGGACAGTTTTTGGTATGATTATGGCTATGGATTCTCTTCGGCCAAGGGTGCAAAGATGAATTATTTTATGGCATGATCAGGACCATTGATGAAAACACGATTATCTTTGGCCCGTAGTACATGGATAATTCGTGGTTGTGATACTAAAGAATATCCTTGTCCTGTAGTGCAGGGATGATTCGATGACGTGGATTATTTATTGAGCTGAGTCTCAGCAATGAAATATTAATTCATGGATGTGGCAATAATGAATATCTTTGGTCGTAGTGCAAAGATGATTTAATAATTACGACAATGAATTGTGATTTGGTATAACCATGAATTTTGATATTTCAGGTGAAAATATGTGATGAAAATTATCTTCGTCCTGGGTGCGAAAGGGAATTCAGAATCACAATTATGATTATGAGTTATTCATATAATTGTGGACAGGAATTTTTGATTGATGTTACAGGGATAAAATATTATTGGTGGACTTTTTATAATATCCGAGATTTTTTTTATGTACTTTAAGAATTATTAATAACCGAATTTATATGAAACTTTTGGGTGATTTCATTTATTTGATGTATATGTGTTGTACATATATGTGTTATTTCAAGATATGTGATGAGATGTATTTAAATGGTTGGTTTAGTTTTATTTAACTATTTAAATTGATTAAGTGGGGAAATATTCTATTTATTACGTGGGATGGCATTAAATTATGAGCTGGAGTTCAGAGCAGAATTTAGAGGCGCGGACTGCGTATTTGAGTCCGGAATATCGAAATTAGTCAAGATAGACTATAATCACGAAAAAGTGTCACGATTGACTTTTTGGTCAAAGTCAACTAGTTGACTTTTTTGAGGAAAAAGTCAACTACAAATTTCGGAGATGATTTTGACTAAACGGGTAGTCCCATAATGTCTGGAACGTCGACTTTAGTAGGAACCGATATAAGTATCGAACACGTTTGGTTTCAAAGGGTAAAATAGTAAAATAGCTTATTAATTGATTAATTGATTAAAATAATATATATTTTTGTAATAGAAATTAACTGAACTGATGGACCCATGAGACTATTAACTCGGGACAAGGGAGGGAGTATACGTATATTACATAATAGCTAGGGTGGAAGTAATTTATTTTATTCCTTAATACCAAAATTCCTTTTAACTCCCACATTCATTTTCTATAACTCCCACATTCTTCCTATTAATTAACTATATTATTGTATTATTAAGTACTGTGAGTAACTAATCATTAGTGTTGGGGGTTATGGGAGTTAGGGGTTATGGGAATCAAAAGACTCTAACAAAGCTATACATATATAGATAGTGTGGTAGTATTCTAGAGATCTCTTAGCAACTAACAAGCAAGGAAGAGGGATAATTAAATTAACGCAAGGGAAATTCATCCAAAAAGGTAAGCTATGAAACCGTCTTTTTCATGTTCTTGAAGAAAAATAGTGAAAAAACATGTATAGCCATGGTAAATGGTTTATGTTGATTTCATAAGGCTGTGATAATATTGTTGGTTTCTGTTATGAGGAGGATAAGGAATGAAAAGTATGGTTTAAACATGTTACAATTACATAGAGAATCAAATATTTCATGAATGTATGCGATATATTGATAAAATACCTCTTTGTAGTCAATTTGTTCATAGCATGGTAATTTAGTGAGTTGGTTTGTTGTAGCATGGTCATATATGTTGGTATAAGTGATATGGACAGTAGGAGTCAAGCCCATGCATGCTAGAATCAAAATCACAAAATTTTTCAAAGTTTGTTGAATGTCAAATCTGTGATTTTTGGAGGTTTTTCGGAGCCTCGGAATCATGGTGTAGATGACTCAATTAGCGTATCTTATAATTTTATAAAATAGTATGTAGCATGAGGTACAACCTGTCCAAATTTCATAAGAAAGAGAATTAAATTAAGCAAGTTATGAAAATTTCAGAATTTTTTCCAAGTATAAAACCAGTGATTGCACGCTTTTCTATATGAATGTTATATTTTTTGTAAAATACCTTGATGTATGAAGTTTATTGTGTCCAAGTATCATGGCCATATCATCTTTAGGTTAGCGGTAATAAAATCGTAGAGTCAGTAAAAATCGTAGAATAAACTCTGAAAATCGTAGAGTCAGTAAAAATAGTAGAGTCAGTGAAAATCGTAGAGTCGATGAAAATCGTAGAGTCAGTGAAAATCGTAGAGTAAACTCTGAAAATCGTAGAATCAGTGAAAATCGTAGAGTAAACTCTGAAAATTATAGAGTAAAGTTTATATTATAACTACTATGCGTTGCTAATAGTTGATGTGCATGATTATACAATTGTGTAGGGCACGTGAAGTGTAGATAGCTGTAAGCTGTTAATCTGTTATTGGTAAACAATGAGCAAGGCAAGTTTCATACCCTATTTTTCATTATGAATTTATTCAACTCTTATTCAGTTGAT
This sequence comes from Panax japonicus, assembly GCA_020205505.1. Lineage (NCBI taxonomy): Eukaryota > Viridiplantae > Streptophyta > Magnoliopsida > Apiales > Araliaceae > Panax > Panax japonicus. The sequence continues at coordinate 73,873,960 of CM035107.1, read as the reverse complement.
TGCAGCGAGGGTAAGTTTGGGCTTGTGATTAATTAATCATTCGTGCAAGCTCCTTTATTGTAAAGTTCTATAACTTCAATTGAGATGCGAAACGTTATTGATGATTATTCAGTTTCTATTGCAACTGCTATACTTTAAAGTTCGTATACACTTAATGAACTATATCCAAGCATGCTTTCTAGCTTTCGTTTCAGCTAGATGTTATTGATGCAAACATAATATATTGTTTGAACAATTCAAATCCTTTGAAGCTATTGAATGTTTACCAATCCAAATTGCTTTGGTGAGGTCCCGCATGAATACTAAGATGAACAACCAGGATAATGGGGTAAGTGATGTCGGGCATATAGTCTCATTTACGCTTATGCGTTTAAACTTTATACTTATACACAATGTAGGGTACGATAAGCTGATCAGTTGGAGTACTTGTAGAGACCGTTTACAATCTATTTGATTGTTAAACCGTCTGATGGTTTTTGATGAAACAAAGTAATGTTCAGGGTATCTAACACCCTTAGTATGCTTTTGAGAATTCCAGAACTCTTATCTTGATATTCCAGTTTATGTCTTGATATTTATTTCAACCGTTGAGAAATATTCATACTAATGCTTTTACATCTGATGTATGTTCTCAAACTACTTTATATACTTACTGGGCAATTTGCGCTCATTCTTGCTTAAACCTTTCAGTTAAGGCTGATAACGCTGAGGGCTCGGGCAAGGACAAAGGAAATTCTAAGATGAAATGATGAGAGTTATTTATGTAATAATTATATTTCCGCATATGATGTAATGTAGCGATAAATGCTAAGTTTAAGTTTCAATTTATTAAAGGTTGTAAAGACTTGGGACTTTATTTTGAATAAGTATATAATAGTTAATATTATTATTATTATTAGAGTTACTTAGATAGATGATGATGTATGTTATATCGTGAGCACCATGTCCTGTAATCGATGTTACACGGATTTGGGGGCGTCACAGGTTGGTATCAAAGAAATAGGTTATAAACCTTAGGTGGGGAACCTTAGACTATAACCTTAGGGAAGTTAGTGGAGAAAATAAAGAGATGAACTCATGTAGAGTTCTAGGAGTTGTGTCAAATCTATTTTTCCTAAAAACAAAAACAATTATTTTAAAATACTAACCGAGTGATTTTTTTTCTTGTTTGAAGGATGTCAGGAGAAGAGGAGGTTAGAGATATCCACGTTGTGAGTGAGCAGTTGGTGACAGCTGTACCTGAGCCTATAGTTGAGGCAGTAGCTGACTCAGACCCAGAGGTGTATCTTGAAGAGGAAGAGGAGCCCGAGGAGGACTCGGAAGAAGCACCTGAGGATACTTTATTGGATGAGTTGATGGATAGGATTACGGAGTTGGACGACATGGTCCATGAGTTGAAGGAGCTGTATCAGGGGGAGTAGCAAACTGCAGCATTGCTTGAGGCATTGGTGCACCACCTGATAATTAGGAACGGGGATCTGGCTGACAAGTTGCGGGCATCAGACCAGAAGGCAGATAGGCTGGAGGATGAGAAAGAAGCTATTAGGACCCACTTGGGGCATACCATTAATGGGTTAGAGTCGAGGATTCAGAGTCTTTAAACTGACAAGCAGATTATTACCACATTCTGGGGAGAAGAGAAGAGAGACCGTGTTCGGGCTGAAAAGCTAACTGGCGAGTTAGAAGGAGAGCTGAGAGATAAAAAGGTTAAGACAGACAAGATGAAGTACGCATTTAATAATTCTTAAATTACATAAAAAAAAATCTCGGATATTACATTCACCCTCTCTTAAAAGGATTCCATCCCCGAAATTATTACACATCAATCAAAAAGATTAGGGTAATTTTTCATCATTTTCTCCTCGAGTTCCCACGTAGCCTCATCGGCGTTGTGGTTCCTCCATAATACTTTAACAGAAGGTATTATCTTATTTCTTAACACTTGTTCTTTTCTATCGATTATCTGCAATGGGACCTCTTCATAGGTTAAGTCCTTTTCAAACTGAATAGGTTCATACTCTATAACATGCCTATAATCCTTCTTATAGGGTCGTAGGACTGAAACATGGAAAACACTGTGTATATGTTATAATTCCAGAGGTAAGGCTATTTCATAAGCTACCTCACCCACTCGCCTCAACACTTCGAAGGGTCCTATGAATCTGGGACTAAGTTTTCTCTTCTTCCCAAATCTCATTTTCCCTTTCCAAGGCGACACTTTCAAAAACACATAAGTGCTGACATCGAAATCTGGTTGTTGCCGATGTTGATCTGCATATTTCTTCTGTCGATCCTGAGCCGTCACGAGCCTCGCTCGTATTAATTTGATCATATCTGCAGTTTGTTGCACTAATTCTGGCCCTAGCAATTGTCGTTCTCCCACTTCATCCCAGCACAATAGCGTTCTGCATTTCCTTCCATATAAATCTTCATAAGGTGGCATACCAATACTCACATGATAACTGTTATTGTTCGCAAATTCTACCAACGGTAGGTGATCATTCCAGCTCCCTTTGAAATCCATAACGCATGCTCTCAGCATGTCCTCTAACGTTTGAGTAGTTCTCTCGCTCTTCCCATCTGTTTGAGGATGATACGCCGTGCTCAACCTCAGTTGCGTTCCCATGCGTTCTTGAAAACTTCTCAAGAAATTTGATGTGAACCGCGGATCACGATCTGACACAATTGATACAGGTACCCCGTGCCTGGAAACAATCTCTTTGATGTAAAGCTTTACCAACTGATCCAAGGTATATCTGATCTTGATTGGCAAGAAATGTGCCGACTTGGTCAATCGATCAACGATCACCTAAACTGCATCGTAACCCTTCTGTGTAGTTGGAAGTCCTACCACGAAGTCCATCGTGATATGCTCCCACCTCCATTTTGGAATTTCTAAAGGTTGAAGTAGCCCGCTCGGTATCTGATGTTCCGCCTTAACTCGCTGGCATGTTAAACACTTACTGACGCACTCTACGACTTCTCTTTTTATATTGGGCCACCAATAATGTTGGCGGAGATCCTGATACATCTTTGTACTTCCTGGGTGAATTGAGTAACTTGAGCTATGAGCTTCCTACAAGATTTCTTCATTTAATTCAGACACCGCTGGCACCCAAATTCTCTTCTCAAATCTTAATAGTCCATCACCCCCATACTGAATTTAAACTCTTCTCCATCTAAAATTCATGCCCTCACCTTCGCAGATTCCTCATCGCTGCCTTGTACTTCCTTGATTTTGTCCAATAGAGTCGGATGAGTCTCCATTGCGAACAATTTCCCCTCTGGATCTCTTGGACTTGTTATCTCGAGTTCCAATCTAGCCATCTCCTTAATTAACTCCTCTTGAGCTGTTAGCATTGCCAACCTACCATTGCCCTTTCTGCTTAGCGCATTTGATACCACGTTCGCTTTCCCCGGATGGTACAAGATGTCGCAATCATAATCCTTTATAAGTTCCAACCATCTTCTTTGTCTCATATTCAACTCCTTCTGCGTGAAAATATACTTCAGACTTTTATGGTCCGTGTATATTTCACACCTTACACCATATAAATAGTGCCTCCATATCTTTAAGGCAAATACTACTGCCGCCAATTCCAGATCATGGGTAGGATATCCCTTCTCGTAATCCTTTAATTGACGCGATGCATACGCAATAACTTTACCATGTTGCATAAGCACACAGCCAAGTCTTTTGAGTGACGCATCACTGAAAATAACGAAGTCACCAGTATCGTCAGGTAAAGACAACATTGGTGCTTCACTCAGTCTTTTCTTGAGTTCTTTAAAACTCTCTTCACATTTCTCCATCCAGACAAATTTTACCGACTTCTTCGTTAAATTCGTCAACGTTCCCGCTATCTTTGAAAAATCTTGGATAAACTGTCTGTAATAGCCTGCCAGTCCTAAGAAACTTCTTACTTCAGTCGGTGACTTTGGTTGTTCCCAATTTTGAACCGCTTCAACCTTTGCTGGATCCACAGAAATTCTGTCCTTGTCGATCACGTGACCCGGAAATTGAACTTTCTCCAACCAGAATTCACACTTCGAGAATTTTGCGTATAACTTATCCTTCCTCAACGCCTCCAACACTAACCTTAAATGTTCAGCATGATCTTCATGAGTCTTAGAATAGATCAAGATATCATCTATGAACACAACTATGAATTTATCTAAGTATTGCTTGAATACCCGATTCATCATGTCCATAAATGCTGCTGGCGCATTTGTTAACCCGAACTACATCACCAGGAACTCGTAGTGACCGTAACGTGTCCTGAACGCTGTCTTAGGTACATCCTCCTTCCTTGCCTTTAACTGGTGATATCCCGTCTTCAACTCGATCTTGGAAAAATATTTCGCTCCCTTCCTTTGATCGAACAGATCATCTATCCTAGGTAACGGATACTTGTTCTTAATCGTCACCTTGTTCAACTCTCGATAGTCGATACATAGTCTCATCGATCCATCCTTCTTTTTCACAAATAAAACTGGTGCTCCCCAAGGAGACACACTCGGTTGAATATACTTCCTATCTAATAACTCTTGCAACTGTACCATCAACTCCTTCATTTCTTTCGGTGCCATTCTGTAAGGGGCTTTCGAAATCAGTGTCTTCCCCGGTATTAAATCTATAACGAATTCGACCTCCCGATCTGGTGAAAGTCCTGACAATTCCTCCGTAAATACATCTAGAAATTCGTTCACTATTGGTATCTGTCCCATCTCTATCTCTACTTTCTGCGTATTGACAATATGGTCCAAATATCCTACATATCCCTTTCTTAGTAACTTCCTCGCTTGCATCATCGTCAGACAAATTGAGTGTTTCGACGACCTACTTCCATAGAATGCTACCTTAGACTGATCTGGAGTCCTAATGTTTATACACTTCTTTTGGAAATCTATCATTGCTCTATGGTTAAATAACCAATCCATTCCTAGAATTACATCAAATTCTCCTAATTGAATTGGAATTAAATCCACGGGTAAGTTATATCCCCTGATGTCAACAACACAATTTCTATAAACATGGCTAACGGGAATCATTTCCTTGTTAGCAACTTCTATGTTCATAGGATATTTTAATTCTTCTTGGGGTAAGTTTAATCGTTGGGAGAATTCATACAATACGAAGGAACAAGTAGCACCCGAATCAAATAATATGTAAGCAGATATATCATTAATCGGAATGATACCTGAAACCACGTCCCTGGATGCGACCGCATCCTGAACCGTCATGTTGAAAGTCCTTGTTGTTGGTCAATTCTGAGTTGGTGGTCCATTAATCGTGAGATTCCCACCGCTTGGTCCCTTCCTCCATTTCCTCTTGTTGTGTTCTTCTTTGGCCAATTCCTTGCCTGATGATCCAATGCTCCACATTTGAAGCATCCATTTCTCTTTGGTGCAGACCAATTGGGAGAGATATGTCCCTCCTGCCCGCAGTTGAAACAGACATTCTTTCCTTTTTGACATGCCCCTGAGTGATTCCTCCCACACTCCTTGCATGCCTCTGTTCTCTTCTTTGTTTCCCATGGTTTTCCCCCAGAGTTTCTTGATTTGAAATTGTTGCTGCTACTGTTGTTATTGTTCCACTTCCTCTTATTTGCACCACTACTGCTGCTACCTTCCCCGCGATTCCCTCCTTCATTCTTCTTCTTTTTTTCTTTATTAAATTTCATCAGGGCCTCACTTCTGCCCTCAGCGATTATAGCTTTCTCCAGGAGAGTCACGAAGCTTTTCGTCTGTAACACCGAGAGTCTGCTATATAGCCATGGTTTGAGACCCTGCTCAAACCTCCTCGTTTTTCTCTCCTCGGTGTCGACCTAGTGAGGGGCAAACCTCGCCAGCTCATTGAATTTTGTGGCATATTGAGGTACCGTCATGTCTTCTTGCTTTAGCTCCAGGAATCGCATCTCCATGCGACTCTGCATACTAACCGAAAAATAGTTCTCAAAAAATATTTTCTTAAGCCCTTCCCAAGGTATCACGCCTTCTCCAGCCCTGGCCTGGTTTGCCTCCCACCAGAAGTTAGCTTCACCCTTCAGCTTGTAAGTGGCGAAGATTGTTTTCTGATCATCACCAACTCGGGCGATAGCGAACGCCTTTTTGATTTCTTTGACCCAAGTTTGAGCTTCGATGGCTTCAGTGGTTCCTTTGAACTCAGGGGGTCGAGCGCTCTTGAAGTCCTTGAAGTGTGCCACATGGGCCACTGGAGGGTTATTGGCATTCGGGGTTCGATTCTGAAGTGGCCCCACTAACATGTCTACAAACTGCTGCATAGGATTCGGTGGATTCCCATCATTACTGCCTGACCCCTCGGGTGTTTGACGACATCTTCCTCTAGCCATCTATATGTTTAAAATGAACTTAATGTTATTGTGACAACCCAAGAATTTAGACAAATTATTAAAATCTTAAATGATTGATTTAAGGTCAAATAATAGACCTAGACAGAAAATAAGTGTATGCGTTTGATATTATTGGAATGGAATTTTGAGGATTTCAAAATTCTATGAAGGATTTAGGTGAATTATTCAGGATTAATAATTTATGTGATTAAGTTCTGTGAAAATATTTATGTATGTGTACAGAATGTGGTTAAGGGTCAAGGGTTGACCAGATTAATTATATATGTGTCAAACCCTAAGTATATATTAAGCATGACAACGTTCAGTTAGAAAACTCTAACGTCTGATAAGAAACCCTAGAAATCGGTTCTGAAACCCTAGTTTCAGTTCCGGGAATCTGAAACCCTAAATTCATGATATGAATATGGTGATTAAGTTAGAAAACCCTAACGATATATTCAGAAACTCTAATTTCAGTATCGAGAATTTAAACCCTAATTTGGGAATCCTAATGTGAAGTATTAAACCCTAAGGGTAAAAATTTGTGTGTAAGGAATATGAACATTATGTGATGGTTTATCTTTGTTTATTATATAAACAAACAAAAGAAACTAGTGTAACCCTAATTATATATTAGGAATGAAGGATTTAATAACTTAAGGGTTATGGAAAAAGAGAATTGTGTTATTTAGAATACTTACTAATTCTAGGAGAATTATTTTATATATCTTAAATGATTAATTTTATAACCTAATTATAGCAAGTCTAATTGGGTTAAGGAAATAAGTGTGCATGAGTAAGGATTTGTGTTATAATTGAGGAAGTAAAAACCCTAATTAGTGGTTTATAAACCCTAATGATCAATTTTGACCATAATTGCTAAATTAGCAATTATAATTAGGAAATACTAATCCTAATTAGCAAGATTTAAGGTATGATTAAGAAATTTTAATATAATTAGAAATTCTAATTATAAGTTAGAAATATTAATTTCTATTTTTTAAAAAAAACCTAAATTGGAAATTTTAGAAAATAGATTGGCTCAAACCCTAAACCCTAGATTGCTCAAAACCTAAACCCTAAGGGTTTGCAACAAATGGAAAATTCTAGAAATAAAAAGAAATGTCATTTATACCATTTTGTCACATTTTCTAATAAGTTGAGTGTAGATCTTGTCATGATCTTGGGTGGGTGAACTAACCCTAGCCCTAACCTAGCCCTAGCATGTGACTATATACAATTACCAAACAATTAAAACCTATTTTCATTTCTCTTTCATCTATCTCTTCCAAAAAGCTTATCAAAACAAAAAAACCAAAAAGGGAGAAAGAAGAGGAGAGTTTGGCAGCCACAAGAGGTAGAGATGGGGAGATTTTGATCTTCCATGCCATCTAAAATTTATCTCATACTTTAGATGGAGAAGGAGGAAAAGCTAAGGTCTTCGGGTAAAGCGTTATAAATTGCGTTGTGGTAATCAACGGTTCAGGCAAGTTTCTTTTTACTTAACTCTACTAGGAGTGTTTTATTCAAGCTTATGGTTAATCATTGCTGATTGCCATGAAAAATTGTACTCTGTACATTTTGCATGTATAAGTCAGGTATGAAAGTATGATCACCTTCATTACCAGTTGGTTCAGAAATGTTTGTTCATGTTTAAAACTTGTTCAGTCAAAAGTTTATTCGTGCTAGTTCTCAATTATATTGATGAATTATAACCAGCTTATTATTCATACTCTTCAATCATGATATATCGTTATATTGTTGTATTTAAACTTGTTGGGCAACTTTCATGCTCACCCTTGCTATATCATGATAAAACATTGCAGATAAGGCGAATGCGTTCGGATACTGGAAAAGATAATACCAAGTTCAGCTTGGGATAAAATGTGCGACTATTTTGTAATAGTATATTTTGATAAATATTTTTATGTGATAGAAAGTTATGAGATGTGTATTAAGTTAAGGTTACTCGACCTTGGGGATTATATGTAAGTTTAATGTATAAACAATTTATGTTTATATCTTTCGCAAATAGTGATAGTAATAGTTTACCGGATCCGCGGTGATTTGGGGCCCGGATTCGGGGCTGCCACAGTTGGTATCAAAGTTGTTGGTTATGAAGCTTATGTAGGAATACCTGAGACCAATAACCGCAGTGATTATGATAAGTGCTAACTCAAATAGAGTTAGTTGGTCGGTAAGATTCAAAGACGAATCTCGGTAAGTTGTTAAGATACAAAGTTCCCTAACTCTGATAATAAAGTTGAACAGTAATGGTAAATAAATCGAGTCTAAAAGACTGAAAGTGTAGGGATAGGAGATCGTAAAACTAAACGATCAAGTCATTGAATTGAATCGTAATATATACGATGAGATCACCCCGTGATCTATTAAGGTTATGACAACCGGAAAGAATCAATATACTGATTAAAAAGTTTACAGCAAAATGTTGTGTGTAAGTTGTACTATGAAATGGTACTATGAAAACTCATAAAAGAGTTATGGATTATGAATACGAATTGAATTCGTATTGAAAAAGGGGGTTAAGATTAGGTGGGGATTTCAATTGAGGAATCATGTTGGCAGCTGAGTTGTATGATTCCTTGTATGGGCGGGGAATTTATACTTGGTTTTAGAATCACTTAGCTTCCTGGTCGATGTAGTGGTTAGGTTGACCAATTCTTTGTATGGGCAGGGAATTGTCCGCTTAGCTTTCTATATTGATTAGTGGCCGAGTTTGGTTTGACAACCACTTAGTTTCTGGCACTGATAATCATTGAAATGTTTGTGTCGCGCTGTTTGCTATATGCATGTTAAAAGGGTGATTCCTTTCTCATGTGTATAACAAATAGATAGGTCAAAGGTAGAGAATATGAGGTTAAGTACGAGTTCTTAAAACTCATACTTATGTGACATTCTTGATTCATAGTTATATGAAATGTTTATGAACCCCTCAGCGAATGGACGCCAAAGGTCTGTCTAGGAAAGTTCATAAACTCATATAATTGTGGCCAGGTTATGAACTCATAAGTGTGGTTTTATGAATTAGGTATAGTTGTGTGTGAATGGAGTGTTAAGGATTATAGGAACAGATAGATTATTAAGCAAATGATCATTAGTGGAGACTTAGGTTTTCCTAAACTCCTAGCTATGCTAAACTTCGAAATGATTGACATCAAGCTAAATACGCACTATGTGCCTTTTAAAGAAAATGTAGACTCGTAACCATTTTTGAAACGGTTTAAAGTACAGTATATGCTACTTATTTCGGCTAGACGCAAATGATTTAAAAAAAATTGTTTTTATTTATATCTTATGTACCATGTAACCTGGTACAGAGATGATAAAAATGATGGAGTCATCAATGCAGTATTACTTAGTGTGAATTAGACCTAAAGTCACTATTCCACTATGGTATGATGTAGCATGACAAAATCACCAAATGACGGAATCCTCAACGGACTGTAAATAAAGTGCGGCATCATGACGTCATTCTCAAAAATATTTTCAAAAAAAATTTTAATTTGCCAACGGGGTTTGGCTACACCTAAATAATTCGATTAAATTAAATTATTGATATGAGTCTATGCTATTTGATTCAGCTAGACTAATGTTATAAAAACTCCAAGTGTTTATTGAAAGAAATTTCCCGAACCAAATTGTTTTGGTGCGAAATCCTATGATAAGACTGAGGTGAACGATAATGTTTGGATAAATAATCCAATCTAGTAGCGAAAATATTCGTTAAAAATGATTAATACGTTATGCATGACGTAAGAGTACGATGGGCTAATCACCTAAAGTACTAGCAAAGGTAGTTTACCTTCTTTGTGATTGTAAACATACCAAGTAATGTTTTGATCACTACTGTTAAAACTATGTGTTCATGGTCTATATGACCCCTCAGTACAATTTGAAAACTTTTACTCTTGTGAGTGGTGAATTGGGTAGCAAGCAAATGTGTGTAAATGGTGTATGGTGCACGGTGTAAGGTGTAAGGTGAATTTCGGGGACGAAATTCTTATAAGGAGGGCTGAATGTGACAACCCGAGAATTTAGACAAATTATTAAAATCTTAAATGATTGATTTAAGGTCAAATAATAGACCTAGACAGAAAATAAGTGTATGCGTTTGATATTATTGGGATAGAATTTTGAGGATTTCAAAATTCTGCGAAGGATTTAGGTGAATTATTCAGGATTAATGATTTATGTGATTAAGTTCTGTGAAAATATTTATGTATGTGTACAAAATGTGGTTAAGGGTCAAGGGTTGACCAGATTAATTATATATGTGTCAAACCCTAAGTATATATTAAGCATGACAACGTTTAGTTAGAAAACCATAACGTCTGATAAGAAACCCTAGAAATCGGTTCTGAAACCCTAGTTTTAGTTCCAGGAATCCGAAACCCTAAATTCATGATATGAATATGGTGATTAAATTAGAAAACTCTAACGATATATTCAGAAACTCTAATTTCAGTACCGAGAATTTAAACCCTAATTTGGGAATCCTAATGCGAAGTATTAAACCCTAAGGGTTAAAAAGTTGTGTGTAAGGAATATGAACATTATGTGATGGTTTATCTTTGTTTATTATATAAACAAACAAAAGAAATTAGTGTAACCCTAATTATATATTAGGAATGAAGGATTTAATAACTTAAGGGTTATGGAAAAAGAGAATTGTGGTATTTAGAATACTTACTAATTCTAGGAGAATTATTTTATGTATCTCAAATGATTAATTTTATAACCTAATTATAGCAAGTCTAATTGGGTTAAGGAAATAAGTGTGCATGAGTAAGGATTTGTGTTATAATTGAGGAAGTAAAAACCCTAATTAGTGGTTTATAAACCCTAATGATCAATTTTGACCATAATTGCTAAATTAGCAATTATAATTAGGAAATACTAATCCTAATTAGCAAGATTTAAGGTATGATTAAGAAATTTTAATATAATTAGAAATTCTAATTATAAGTTAGAAATATTAATTTCTATTTTTTAAAAAAAACCTAAATTGGAAATTTTAGAAAATATATTGGCTCAAACCCTAAACCCTAGATTGCTCAAAACCTAAATCCTAAGGGTTTGCAACAAATAGAAAATTCTAGAAATAAAAAGAAATGTCATTTATACTATTTTGTCACATTTTCTAATAAGTTGAGTGTAGATCTTGTCATGATCTTAGGTGGGTGAACTAACCCTAGCCCTAACCTAGCCCTGGCATGTGACTATATACAATTACCAAACAATTAAAACCTATTTTCATTTCTTTTTCATCTATCTCTTCCAAAAAGCTTATCAAAACAAAAAAAACCAAAAAGGGAGAAAGAAGAGGAGAGTTTGGCAGCCACAAGAGGTAGAGATGGGGAGATTTTGATCTTCCATGCCATCTAAAATCTATCTCATACTTTAGATGGAGAATGAGGAAAAGCTAAGGTCTTCGGGTAAAGCGTTATAAATTGTGTTGCGGTAATCAACGGTTCAGACAAGTTTCTTTTTACTTTACTCTACTAAGAGTGTTTTATTCAAGCTTATGTTTAATCATTGCTGATTGCCATGAAAAACTGTACTCTGTACATTTTGCATGTATAAGTCAGGTATAAAAGGCTGATCACCTTCATTACCAGTTGGTTCAGAAATATTTGTTCATGTTTAAAACTTGTTCATTCAAAAGTTTGTTCGTGCTAGTTCTCAATTATATTGATGAATTATAGCCAGCTTATTATTCATACTCTTCAATCATGATATATCGTTATATTGTTGTATTTAAACTTGCTGGGAAACTTTCATGCTCACCCTTGCTATATCATGATAAAACATTGCAGATATGGTGAATGCGTTCGGATACAGGAAAAGATAATACCAAGTTCAGCTTGGGATAAAATGTGCGGCTATTTTGTAATAGTATATTTTGATAAATATTGTTATGTGATAGAAAGTTATGAGATGTGTATTAAGTTAAGGTTACTCGACCTTGGGGATTATGTTTAAGTTTAATGTATAAACAATTTATGTTTATATCTTCCGCAAATAGTGATAGTAATAGTTTACCGGATCCGCGGTGATTTGGGGACCGGATTCGGGGCTGCCACAGTTATTATCTTATCACTTACTCTATATAATATATCAATCATAAGAAGAGACTTAATCATCACATCACATACTTAAATAAAAACATATTTATTTATAAACATAACACCCAAGGTATTTCATCGTCTTATAACATTAAGCCATTTACATCACTTTAAACCAACATAACTGGTAAAAACTGAAACCAAGCTTATTATTCAAAGATAAGCGTTCTATATGCCAGTAGTAAAATTTCATCATAATAAACTAAAAGCCCCGCCTAATGGTGTCCTCATGCTCCTCATCCGCTATCTCCAGTACCAGCCCTCGGCTTATAACACGTCTAGACCGGTGCTTCTCACTTGGAAAATGATTCACCCTATGTTGAAACCTTCCATGTGCTGACCTAAATGCATACTTCATCTTGTCTATCTTAACCTTGTTATCTCTCACATCTCCTTCTAACTCGCCAGTTAGCTTCTCAGCCCGAACACGGTCTCTCCTCTCTTCTCCCTAGAATATGGTAATAATCTGTTTGTCAGTTTAAAGACTCTGAATCCTCAACTCTAACCCATTAATGGTATGCCCCAAGTGGGTCCTAATATCTTCTTTCTCATCCTCCAGCCTATCCGCCTTCTGGTCTGATGCCCGTAACTTGTCAGCCAGATCCCTGTTCCTAATTATAAGGTGGTGCACCAATGCCTCAAACAATTCTGCAGTTTGCTGCTCCCCCTGATACAGCTCCTTCAACTCATGGACCTTGTCGTCCAACTCTGTAATCATATCCATCAACTCATCCAATAAAGTATCCTCAGGTGCTTCTTCCGAATCCTCCTCGGGCTCCTCTTCCTCTTCAGGATACTCCTCTGGGTCTGAGTCAGCTATTACCTCAGCTATAGGCTCAGGTACAGCTCTCACCAACTGCTCACTCACAACGTGGATATCTCTAACCTCCTCTTCTCCTGACATCCTTCAAACAAGAAAAAAAATCACTCGGTTAGTATTTTAAAATAGTTATTTTTGTTTTTAGGAAAAATAGATTTGACACAACCCCTAGAACTCTACATGAGTTCATCTCTTTATTTTCTCCACTAACTTACCTAAGGTTATAGTCTAAGGTTTCCCACCTAAGGTTTAAAACCTATTGCTTTGATACCAACCTGTGACGCCCCCAAATTCGTGTAAAATCGATTACAGGACATGGTGCTTACGATATAACATACATCATTATCTATCTAAGTAACTCTAATAATAATAATAATATTAACTATTACATACTTATTCAAAATAAAGTCCCAAGTCTTTACAACCTTTAATAAATTGAAACTTAAACTTAGCGTTTATCACTACATCACATCATATGCGAAAATATAATTATTACATAAATAACTCTCATCATTTCATCTTAGAATTTCCTTTGTCCTTGCCCGAGCCCTCAGCGTTATCAGCCTTAACTGAAAGGTTTAAGCAAGAATGAGCACAAATTGCCCAGCAAGTATATAAAGTAGTTTGAGAACATACATCAGAAGTAAAAGCATTAGTATGAATATTTCTCAACGATTGAAATAAATATCAAGAGATAAACTGGAATATCAAGATAAGAGTTCTGGAATTCTCAATAGCATACTAAGGGGTGTTAGATACCCTGAACATTACTTTGTTTCATCAAAAACCATCAGACGATTTAGCAATCAAATAGATTATAAACGGTCTCTGCAAGTACTCCAGGTGATCAGCCTATCGTACCCTACATTGTGCACAAGTATAAAGTTTAAACGCATAAGCGTAAATGGGACTATATGCCCGACATCAGTTACCCCATTATCCGGGTTTTTCATCTTAGTATTCATGCGGGACCTCACCAAAGCAATTTGGATTGGTAAACATTCAATATCTTCAAAGGATTTGAATTGTTCAAACAATATACTATGTTTGCATCAATAACATCAAGCTGAAACGAAAGCTAGAAAGCATGCTTGAATATAGTTCATTAAGTGTATACGAACTTTAAATTATAGCAATTGCAATAGGAACTGAATAATCATCAATAACGTTTTGCATCTCAATTGAAGTTATAGAACTTTACAATAAAGAAGCTTGCACGAATTATTAATTAATCACAAGCCCAAACTTACCCTCGCTGCAATCAACTGAATAAGAGTTGAATAAATTCATAATGAAAAATAGGGTAAGAAACTTGTCTTGCTCGTTGTTTACCAATAACAGATTAACAGCTTACAGCTATCTACACTTCACGTGCCCTACACAATTGTATAATCATGCACATCAACTATTAGCAACGCATAGTAGTTATAATATAAACTTTACTCTATAATTTTCAGAGTTTATTCTACAATTTTCACTGACTCTATGATTTTCAAAGTTTACTCTACGATTTTCACTGACTTTATGATTTTCAGAGTTTACTCTATGATTTTCATTGACTCTACGATTTTTGAGTTTACTCTACGATTTTCACTGACTCTACGATTTTCATTGACACTACGATTTTTACTCTACGATTTTCACTCACTCTACGATTTTCACTGACTCTACGATTTTTACTCTACGATTTTCACTGACTTTACGATTTTCACTGACTCTACGATTTTTACTCTACGATTTTCAGAGTTTACTATACGATTTTCACTAACTCTACGATTTTTACTGACTCTACGATTTTTACTGACTCTACGATTTTCAGAGCTTACTCTACGATTTTTACTGACTCTACAATTTTATTCCCACTAACCTAAAGATGATATGGCCATGATACTTGGACACAATAAACTTCATACATCAAGGTATTTTACAAAAATATAACATTCATAAAACTAGCATGCTAAGACCACAAACCAATTGCATAGAAAAGCGTGCCAGCACTAGTTTTAAACTTCGAAAAAATTTTGAAATTTCCAGAATTCTGCAGATTTTATTACCAATATGCATGCTTACGATTTTCATAACTTGGTCAATTTAACTCCCTTTCTTATGAAATTTGGACAGGTTGTACCTCATACTACATACTATTTTATGAAATTATAATATACGCTAATCGAGTCATCTACACCATGATTCCGAGGCTCCGAAAAACCCCCAAAAATCACAGATTTGACATTCAACCAACTTTGAAAAATTTTGTGATTTTGATTCTAGCATGCATAGGCTTGACTCCTACTGTCCAGATCACTTCTACCAATATATATGAACATGCTACAACAAACCAACTCACTAAATTACCATGCTATGTACAAATTGACTACGAATAGGCATTTTATCAACATATCGCATATATTCATGAAATATTTGATTCTCTATGTAATTGCAACATGTTTAAACCATACTTTTCATTCCTTATCCTCCTCATAACAGAAACCAACAATATTATAATAGCCTTACGAAATCAACATAAACCATTTACCATGGCTATACATGCTTTTTCACTATTTTTCTTCATGAACATGAAAAAGACAGTTTCATAACTTACCTTTTTGGATGAATTTCCCTTGCGTTAATTTGATT
This sequence comes from Panax japonicus, assembly GCA_020205505.1. Classification (NCBI taxonomy): domain Eukaryota; kingdom Viridiplantae; phylum Streptophyta; class Magnoliopsida; order Apiales; family Araliaceae; genus Panax; species Panax japonicus. The sequence goes on along the minus strand of CM035107.1, from coordinate 73,858,004 downwards.
ATCCCTCTTCTTTGCTTGTTAGTTGCTAAGAGATCTCTAGAATACTACCACATTATCTATATATGTATAGCTTTGTTAGAGTCCTTTGATTCCCATAACCCCCAACTCCCATAACCCCCAACAATAATGATTAGTTACTCACAGTACTTAATAATACAATAATATAGTTAATTAATAGGAAGAATGTGGGAGTTAGAGAAAATGAATGTGGGAGTTAAAAAGAATTTTGGTTTTAAGGAATAAAATAAATTACTTCCTCCCTAGCTATTATGTAATATACGTATACTCTCTCCCTTGTCCCAAGTTAATAGTCTCATGGGTCCATCAGTTCGGCTAATTTTTATTACAAAAATATATATCATTTTAATCAATTAATCAATTAATAAGCTATTTGACTATTTTACCCTTCGGAACCAAATGTGTTCGATACTTATATCGGTTCCTACTAAAGTCGACGTTCCGGACATTATGGGACTATCCGTTTAGTCAAAATCATCTCCGAAATTTGTAGTTGACTTTTTCCTCGAAAAAGTCAACTAGTTGACTTTGACCAAAAAGTCAATCGTGACTCTTTTTTGTGATTACAGTCTATCTTGACTAATTTCGACGTTCCGGACTCAAATACGCAGTCCGCGCCTCTAAATTCTGCTCTGAACTCCAACTCATAATTTAATGTCATCCCACGTAATAAATAGAATAATTCCCCACTTAATCAATTTAAATAGTTAAATAAAACTAAACTAACCATTTAAATACATCTCATCACATATCTTGAAATAACACATATGTATAACACATATACATCTAATAAATGTAATCACCCAAAAGTTTCATATAAATTCAGTTATTAATAATTCTTAAATTACATAAAAAAAATCTCGGATATTACACTTTTAACATGGAGAAGATAATAGACCTGATAGTCTATTTGACTCTTCTAATGGATTGCTCGTTCCGTTGCAACTATGGTTAAAAAGTTTTATCATCTACCATATGTTCTAAATCTCTGATTTATTATTGATGAAAGCTATTGATAATTTAATTATCTTTAGTCATAAAATTTTTTACTGGGCTAGTTGTGTTCACCCTTTCTGCTTCACAATTCCTTTCAGGTAATAAGAGTGTTGCCGTAAGAGTGTTCCTGGGTCGAGCGGGAATAACAGGGGAATAGAACAGTGGTATCTAGCTGTGGAGGTTCTCCCTAAACAATATAGAAAAGTCTGTTGTATTATATACAACATTTAGTAGTTATATTTGGTGAATCAAATAGGGTGAGGTGAACCCAACTTTGGAAGGGTATTTTGCCACTATCATACAAGATGTCTAATGACATACAACCTCGTGTTATCATAAGACAGGGTTGTACGCATCTACTTGCTGAGTATATCTACGGGCACTACCTATATGATCTTGGAGTTTCTTTGAAATATAATATTCACTTGGAGACAGTGGAGATAGTCATATGTCAAGAGAAGACTCGCCATTGGAAAGAAGATTATAGTAATCTTCTAGTTTTTCTTTGGGGTCTATTGGGTCAACCAAGGATAATTATGTGGCCATATGATATCTATTATAACCTAGACGCATGGCCTCCCATGTACGAAGATTTTCTTGAGCACTTCCCAAAGATTTTAATTTCTAAAACAGTTTTTGACTATACTTTTATGTAAAGTACCATTGTAAGGTTGTGGTCGAGGCACCATGAGAGTTACATACATTTGTATTAAAACTGACAGTTAACTGTGGTCGTATTCTATATGAAAGCTCAACAGTTGTATAAATGAAGTTGTATTTGAATTTGTACCATGTATCTGACGACTCAGAATGGGTGATGTATACCTAATTTTGGGGGCGTCACAGTACGAATATTTTCTGTTAAAACAAATATTCCCCGACCAATCGAATATTTTATAACAACTTGCATACTTTGCAAAATTTATAAATATTACCCACAATTATAACATTATATCAAATCCACTCCATAATATTAAAAAAAATATTTCGAGAAAAAATAATCTTTATTTATGAAAGTTGGGGTCATACAGAATGCGCACATATTCTGCCGACCCCCATGCTCTTCAATGATCTAGGGTTCATTTTTTGCCTTCCCAATACTCATATAGTGTAGAAGTAACTAACTTACTAGGCACACAATTAAGGACGTAGGCAGTAATCATAAGTGCATCTCCCCAAAAATTAATTAGAAGATCAACTTACACCATCATCGGTCTAGTCATCTCTAATAGCATACGATTCCTTCTTTTAACAACACCATTTTGTTGCGGAGTACCAGCAATCTTTAGGTTTCTGGAGATACCTTTTTCCTCATTGATTCCTTTAAACTGCTCCGATAAATATTCACGTCCACGATCAGTCCTAAGAACATTTATGGAAACCCTTTGATTCTCAACTACAGCAATAAAGCGTCTAAAAAAATCTAATGTTTCTGACTTATGAGAAATGAAATAGACATATCCATATCGTGAATAATCATCTATAAAAGTGGTGAAATAGCTACCACCATATCTTGCTCTAACATTCATTAAACCACAAATGTCAGAATGAACTAGTTATAAAGAATCACTGTCTTTCCATATATTTTTCTTTTTGCCTTCCCTGCTAAACAAGGTTCACATACTTGTAGGTTAACTTTAGCGAGTGAGCCTAAAAGGCCTTCTCGAGCTATCCTAGTCATCCTATCTTGGCCAATATGACCTAATCTAGCATGCATTTCAATGATTCATTAATAGTATCATCATGAGAAATAATATAAGAAAAATGGGATTCACCTTTATTCAAAACATAAAAACCATCCGATAAAGTACCATGTCCTACAAAATTATTATGAAAATAAATAGATACGCTACTACAGTCGAAGGAAAAAAATATCCTACTGTAACTAAAGTTATATCTGATATTAAGTTTCATCAATTTCCTGGTACATAAAGTGTGTCCTCAAGGACCAGTGTGTGGCGATTTTGTAAATTCAGTTGTTAAGTACCAAAACCAAACACTTACTCCTTTGAACTGTTCCCCATGAACAAACTTTGACTCCCTTTAAAAACTTATCGGTAATGAATCCCTCCCTATCGTGAGTTACATGCTTGGTTGCTCCTATGTTAATAATCCACAAAGGATCAAATTTAGCAAGAAAAACATATGAACACAAAGTATTTGTTGGGAATCTAATAATAGATTAGAAGAGTGTTTCATTAAGGGGGAGTTTAATTAGATCCCTGATTAGATTCCAAATATATATATATATATATATATGATTTGATGATGAAGCATGTATATGACTTAATGATGAAGCTTATAAATTATATTTGTATGGATAAGTTTTTTACAGTCCTTAACTGAGATATCTATGTACAAGGACTTAGAATAGTATGATCAAACTTGTTAGATTAATCCTTATCATGTCTACATATGTAATAGATATGATCATTATAAATAGACTACTCTGCATGATAGAAGTATTGATCGCAAAGTAAATCTACATGTGCTTAAAGTAAAATATGATTAATGTATATTTGCACAAGTAAGTTTTGTAAAGTCCTTCAAAAGAATTGATGTACAAGGACTAAGATTAGAAAGATCAAATAATGTTAGGTTGATCTTTTGGAAATAAATTTGATGTATAGATGACAGAAAATCATGTTCGTAAAGTCACTCTGTCAATTCACAGTATGAAGATGCTTCACAGAGACAACCATGGTTGTACAACATCAGAAGATTTCAAAATTCACTCCACCTCTCAGACAAAGAATCAGTTCATAAAGGAATTAAATGATCTCAAAATTGCAAGGCTAACACCGAACTGCACAAGGAATCGAAGAAGTTGTTAAACATCATCTTGTAAAAATAGATAAATGAATCAATGGATAGTAGAGTAAAGATTTCTCAACAAATAATGATTATAGAATACTCTAAGCAGACGCTGAATGAAAGCAATATCTGAAGATTACTCTAAAATTTTTCTGTGAGACCAAGATCGTAAAGTCAGCTTCAAAATAGTTGAGCGAAATGTGAAGTGTTAACTACACGAACTAAAGGATATCACCAAGTTCAGTTTGTGTGTTGGACATAAAGTGAAGATTACTTAAGAAGAAGTATATGGCAAGAGAATATACTCTGATGATAACTGAGTATATCTTTCACAATAAGAGATCTCCAGAAGAAATCTAAAGGTAAACTGCAAGGACATTCTATATAATCACAGTACAAATCGAAGAGCAATCAGAACTTTGTACATAAGAACAAAAGAGAACAACTCACCCACGAAAATGTTATCAACTTAATAAGACAACTGAAGTATCAAGAAAATGGAGAATATTCTGCTAAGCAAACTCAAGCATTATGAAGCTATCAGAAAGCAGAAAAGAAGATAAGGTTGTAGTAGTAGTGAGGATACAAAACATAAGACTGCGATATCCCTCACTATATTATCAACAGTGAAAAGAGTACAAGAACAGAAAAGGTCAAACTAATTGTAAGGCTCAATTATATGATTCTTGTAATAGTAGATCGTAGAGTTCATGTCAAGTCTGATAATAAGATTAAAAAATTGAATGTTGCAAGAAGATGATCTCAAGATATCAAAAGATATATTCTTAGAAGAAAACAAAGGTATATCTACTGGCTAGTTTGCCGAAAGAAAGCTTTCTGAAAAGCTAGAAAAGATATTGATTGATGTGAAAAGTCATAAGTCAGATGGTACATTGAGTCAGAGCCTCAAAAAGGCAACATCAGAGATATCAAAATATCTAAGCATTAAATACTCCAACGGATACTTCTCAACGAGAAGATTTTAGAGCAGTATAAAAGACAACATCATTCAAAAGAAGAAGATGATGATGAGCACCGAACGTCAATACATAAGTAGGAGCATCATCAAAAATGAACATCGAGTTGAACAAGAGAGAACGTCGAGTAAGGAAAACTCTACGAACAGAGAAATGTTCAAAGTTCCCAAGCTCAAAAAGAGAAGGAGATTAACAAGATAATATTGGCAGCACCTCATCAGATTACAAAAGGCTGATGAGTATATGCAAAGGTCAGAGCCGCAGAGACAAAAACCAAAAGAGCTAGGAAGCTCTAGAGAAAAAGAGCTAGAGCTAGAGCTAGAGTCGCAAAGATAAGAAAATGGAGGACATGGCTGAACTAAAGTTTCAAATATGAAGAAGCCATGCAGTTGATGCTGATGACATAATAGTAGTAGATAATAAGGCTAATCTTAAAGCCTAACTATACGATTTATCATGAACACTCAGAATCAACAGGTCAAAGATGATGAATACAAGTCTACAATCTTGAGATTGTTTAAAGCTGCTAAGCTCAAAAGATAAACAACTTAAATGAATAGCTTAGCAGTACATCTACATTGATCATGAAGAAATATTGACAATCAAAAGGAATCAAGCTTCAATAACAAGAGTACAACAAGCATCAAGAAGATGATCAACAATGATATTAAGTACCATAAGATGAAGAGAATCCAAGTTATCTTAGTAGCACCTCAAACTCCTCTACAACAGAAAGAAGGGTGAGTGGATCCTAGTCTAAGTGACCGAAGTAGGGTCGGTAGATCCTAGTCTTGAAGACCGAATTGGGTTCAGTGGATCCTGGTCAGTAGTGGTCGAATTACCTAATCTTAGTGACTCGATGCCGAGACTTTGTGACTCGAAGGAATCCTAGGGATTCAGTTGTAAATGGTATGTTGGGCTTATATTCAATAGTGAATATTCTACTTGTTGAGTAGAAGAGTGGAGTATAAGTTGTTTAGTCTCCGAACCACTTAAAACATCATGTTTCCTTTACTTTCTGCACTTTACATTACGTACTCTATAAACTGCTATATTTGTTATGTGTTTGATCATCTATATAACTTATGTTAAGAACTAAGATATATGAGTAAATCTTTAAAGGGAGTTTTCAAAATTGATATTCCACTGCATATAGATAATCTTGAATAATAATTAATTATTTAGTAACTCTCAAATAAGTAATTATAAAAGAATTTTTTTTAAGATCTATCCAACCCCCCCCCCCTCCCTTCTAGATCTATATTGTGCCTTTAGAAAATAACAATTGGTATCAGAGCATGTTCTCACGAATATAAAGCTTACGCTTTGAGTTGATCCAAGGCATTAATCTAAAACTTATTTTAAACTGTGTAATGAAAGTCAAACACATCTTCAAAACAAAGATAAACTCACATGTTGAAATCTACATAAGCATGTATATTCAAAGAAGTGTAAATGATCTGCTTGATGCTATCCAGAATTGATCTACGCGCTTAAATAAAGTCTTTGATATTATCACACAATTCTATCAAGATAATGATAGAGCATCAAATCGAGCTATATATCTATAAGGAAGTGAAGATGAAGCCAGAACTACTTGAATTTAAGAATATGTTCCTATAATGTATACTTGACGTTGTCAGAATCTACATCCATGCCAAAGGAGTCATAGAAGTATCTATGGCACCACCATGCTCATATTCAAGCTAAAGATGTCTTTTGAGATCAACAAGAGTTTTGATACTGTCATTATGTATCATAGTCATCGTGAAAGACTCCAAGGCATCAGGTAAAGACCTAAGCATAACTTGAATCTGTTGCTCTTCAGTAAGGATTGCGCCAGCTAAACTAACCTCGCGGATCATGGCAAACATTAAAGGTAGTTTCACCATAGTGTGTTTGGGCTCCTTCTTTTAACGATCCAACTTATAATTAAGTTCGCGCAACCTAGTAAAAATAGTCCCACCATAGGACTTCTTAAGCATATCCCATATTTTCATTGCAGTTTTGCATAACTCAAATTCGCCAATAAGGTTGTAATAACCCACATTTTGTTAAATTAAATACTAATTTATTTTATTTTATACAATTGTATTCAAATTGGAAAAGGTAAGTGACTATTTTTTTTCTTTTCTTCTTTATTTTGTTTGGAAAGTTAAATTTTTTTAGTAGATAATTAAATAATCGATTAAATTAAAAATGGGAAGTCCATTAGAGTTTTTGTAGCCCCTATATTGAGTTATATTTATATTTAAAGAGCGAAGTTGTAATTTTAATCCTATTCTAATTTGATTAGTTGAATTTTCGAGTAGAATACTTAAACGCGCTGCAGTCCATTAGAAAAATTATAATTAATTCATCTGATGTCGAAATTGAGTGAATCCAAATCATGTTCCTTCAGTTTTTCGTCCTCTACAATTTTGAAGAAGTAAGCAACTTGAGATAATTTTAGATTATCAATAGCGGGTTATGAGGAGGAAGACAATCCCATTTGTTAAAATTTTGTGGAAAAAAAACATCATCTGGAGCGCGGAGCTACTTAGGAGATTGAGGAGTCTATTCGAGCATAGCATCCGCATCTCTTGGAAAATTAAATACGTTCCATTCTTTTAAATTTCGAGGACGAAATTCTTTTTAAAGGGTAGATAATGTAATACGCAGAAAAAAATAAAAATAAATGATATTTAAATTCATATTTTTAAATATTTTAATTGGGCTTTCTTATGTTTGGGTTAAACATTGTATTTAATTTATGTGGACTAAAATAAGTAAGAGATTACATTAAATTGGGCCTTAAAATTAGATTGGGTTTAATTTATATGTAGGTAATATCTAATCCTATTAAAATTTGGAAAATTAATAAAATATAATAATAAATAAAACCTAAAGGGCATATAGTGTACCCTACGTTTGTTCGTCTGTTAAAAAAAAAAAAGAAGAGGTGGCCGCTTAACCGAGGAAGAGAGAGATGTGATGGTGAGATTTAATTAGCTTAGTGAAGAAACAAAAGAGGTGCCTTCCTTTCTTTTTGTTTTTCTATATATCATTAGTTATGGAGTCATATCAGTCTAATTGTGTAATCAATAGTATGGGGTATATGTATATGTTTCACTGCTTCACTATTTCGCATGGTAAGAGATTGATATGAACCTCATGTGTTGAAAAAAAAAAGATTCATTATCATGAGTAAAAGCTACTGGAATAAAACAGGAGGTATAGTGTGTTTGTGTGTGTGTGTGTGTATATATATATATTAGAAAATTAATTATAATTTAATTTGGGTTTGTATTGTAAAATTGATGTAATTAAGGAAAATAATTTCATATTAATATAAATTATAGTTATTAAGTAACTTACACCTGCATTATTATTGTATTTTTTATTAGTTTGGACGGAAGGAGTTAACGAACTATATTTGGATTATAATTTTTGGTATTGCCTTGCTTAATCCAGGTACTGATTCCGTACTCTTTCAGCGATATTCTTGTTAAATTTGATTTGTTTGTTTTGTCCCTTATTTCAAATTTCGTTATTCTTTTACATAATTGTTTCTTGTGAAATTCATATATTAGTTTCATTTTGGAGTTGATACATTGGCTCGTATTAGTACTCTTTGAATTAGGTTATCATGTTTAGTATTTATTTTTGATAATTGTAGAGCGGTATATGTTGTTACCTTCTTTTTGAGATATTGTGACTATAATTTGATTTGGTTCAACATGTACATATAGAACCCTTTTGTTGGTATTATGTCGCATGTGTTGTGATATGGTATTTTTGTTAGAATATATTGTAGGGTATACCTGAGCTATAACCACCTGTGGGGGTACCACAGGCATGTCGTCTTGGCACAAGAGGCATGACACTTTCCATGGCAGTGTGATCAGTCCACGGCGTCTCTATTTTGGGCTTCGAATGAAGTGGCCCATTTGGTGTTTTGTTGTGGGAGGCGTATGGGTTAACCCTAGTTTTCTGTCCTGCTCATTTGTGATGTTGTGCCAAACACACCTATCTGATTTGCATACATTTGGATTCGCAATCCAATGTGTGATATGCCTGCGTGGCATTATTTTTGTTGCCTATGTGGCATCATTTGACTTGCATGTGTGGCATTATTTTGACTTGCCTGTGTGGCAATATATATTTCTGAGCTTATTCGGTATGAAATAACACTCGACCATTTGATTCAGCCTATTATTTCATTGAATTAGTTTTGTTTGTTTCTGTTCAGTTCAATTCATTGAGTTAGTTACTTCAGTTCGTTATTTCTTTATTTTTCTATTGGTTTCGTCAATTCTGTTGATTCGGATATATTCCATTCAGATCTTTGGAGATTATATTTTCGTCCGTATTTATAACACTTGAGGCTTTGTTCAGTATTTTATTTCAGTTATTTTTGTATATCAGTTGTATATCTTTTGTATATCTATATCTGTACTGTGCAATTGGCTCAGGCTGTGTTTTTCTTCCGGCAGGTTTGCAGGGGTGATTCAGGGCTAGTGTGATGAGAGTATTGCCTTTGACCATCTAGGTTGATTCAATTTTTTTAGTCTTGATTATTTTGACTCTAGTTAGAGAATTGTATTTAGTACTTCATTGATGCATATCACTATTAATATTTTGAGGTTATTAGTGTTCCGTTTACTTATTTTGAGGTTTTTTGTGCTTTTCACGTGACCTCCCTTTCCTTTTCGGGAAGGGGGTGTTACAAAGGTCGTTATGCATACTGCTTAACATGTTAAAACACGGATAACGATTCTGCTTGGCCCATTCATCGTAGGTTTGTTTGTCTCGACGGTGTTGTACAGTGGTGTTCTGACGCCCCCAAATCCGTGTAAAATCGATTACAGGACATGGTGCTCACGATACAACATACATCAACATTTATCTAAGTAACTCTAACAATAATAATAATAATATTAACTATTACATACTTATTCAAAATAAAGTCCCAAGTCTTTACAACCTTTAATAAACTGAAACTTAAACTTAGCGTTTATCGCTACATTACATCATATGCGGAAATATACTTATTACATAAATAACTCTCATCATTTCATCTTAGACTTTCCCTTGTCCTTGTCCTTGCCCGAGCCCTCAGCGTTATCAGCCTTAATTGAAAGGTTTAAACAAGAATGAGCATAAATTGCCCAGTAAGTATATAAAGTAATATGAAAACATACATCAGAAGTAAAAGCATTAGTATGAATATTTCTCAACAGTTGAAATAAATATCAAGAGATAAACTGGAATATCAAGATGAGAGTTCTAAATAGCATACTAAGGGATGTTAGATACCCTGAACATTACTTTGTTTCATCGAAAACCATCAGATGGTTTAACAATCAAATAGATTGTAAACAGTCTCCGCAAGTACTCTAGGTGATCAGCCTATCTTACCCTACATTGTGCACAAGTATAAAGTTTAAACGCATAAGCGTAAATGGGACTATATGCCCGACATCAGTTACCCCGTTATCCGGATTGTTCATCTTAGTTTTATGCGAGACCGTACCAAAGTAATTTGGATTGGTAGACTTAAATAGCTACAATGAATTTGGAATAGTTCAAATAATACAACATTTCCCATCTATAATATCTAACCGAATCAAATGGTCAGATCGCATTCTTGAAAGCAGTTCATAAATAATTAAGAACTTTAAGGCATAAACAGCTGAATTAATAATTGAGTAATCATCAATAGAACTTGAACTATATATAAGTTTGTGCGAGTTATAACTTGCAATATACGAGACTTATACACAATGATAAATTGTACAAGTTAAGGGAATTTACATTCACTGCAATAAAGTGAATAAAGTTTGGAAACTTGCCTGATACGTCTTCTATAATTACTGCTATCTACTAGCCCTTCACGTAACCTATTCACATGTGACACGTTAAGCAATTTGGTTCTCGAACACCACTTTGAAGTGTAATGGTTCCCTTTTATTTTAATAAGACGATTAAACTCACACGTATTCAAATACAATTCAATTACATAACACATTGATACGTATAGGCCACGTGGTTAAATAAAAGAAACTGGGAAATATAAATTTATGACATTTTTCGGACCAAAAATCTGCATAAAATATGCTTAAGGGTCTCAAGTCAGAAAATCTCATTTTCCATAATTATGACATCACATATATAATTAAATTCATTTATCCATATAACATCATTTATATGAAAAATACCAAATCAGTCTCAAAAATATTTCTTTTCTAGGATTTTGTAGAATATAGTCCCAAGTTGAACATATATTTTTCTCGAAATTTTTAAAATTCATCTACTATTTTTAAATAGTCCATAATAGCCAAATATTCTCAGATTTTTCATAAATCGAGATTAGCTCCAAAAATTCTGAAATTTCCAGGGTTAACTCTTGTTATACATATGTACTTCCAGTAAAACTTTATAATTTTTGGACTTATACACAGAGAGTTATTCGGGTATCTTTTCAAAAAGTGTCATTAACCGTAAAATTCATAACTCTCAAACCGTATGGCCAAAAATTCTCAAATTTTTACAAGACCTTCATATCTTCTTATAGTAATACTCCAAATTTTTTCAGAATTTTTAAAGAACAAACCAGTGGACGAAAATGCCCCCGAAACTGATTGATCCAAACAGTTCCAAGAAAGACATCAATTTTTTTGTTTCTTGCAGCCACTTTTGCAATTTTATTCCCACTAATCTACAGATGATATGACCATGATACTTGGACACAATAAACTTCATAAATCAAGGTATTTTACAAAAATATAACATTCATGAAACTAGCATGCTAAGACCACAAACCAATTGCATAGAAAATCGTGCCAACACTAGTTCTATACTTGGAAAAAACCAACTCCTATTGTCCAGATCACTTCTACCAACATATATGAACATGTTACAACAAACCAACTCACTAAATTACCATGTTTTGAACAAATTGGCTACTAAGAGGCATTTTATCCAACATATCGCATACATACATGAAATCTTTGATTCTCTATGTAATTGCAACAAGTTTAAACCATAATTTTCATTTTTTATCATCCTCGTAACAGAAACCAATATTAGCATAGCCTCACGAAATCAACATAAACCATTTATCATGGCTATACAAGCTTTTTCACTATTTTTCTTCAAGAACATGAAAAAGAGAGTTTTATGGCTTACCTTTTTGGATTAATTTCCCTTGTGTTAATTTAATTATCCATCTTCCTTGCTTGTTAGTTGCTATGTAATCTCCAGTATTCGTTTTCCCCATCTCAAGCTCTCATTCTCTCAATTTCTCTCTTTTTTTGCTCTCTTGATGAAATTTTGCAAATGAGAGGAATATATGAGGGGAGAGTATATATGTATATGATATTAGCATAGACTTCCCTTGCCTCTTCCATTCTCAAATCATTAGTTATGCATATATTGCTCATAATGCATAGGCTTAATATGGAGAGTGGAGTTAAGAAAATGAAAAGTTTTGGTTTATTACACAAGTGTAACTCCCTCTCCCTCAATATCTTGTAATACGTATACTTCCTCCTCCCTTGTCCCAATTCGTGAGTCATAGGATCCCACTAGCTGTTGACCAATTAAATAACCACATTATAATATTATTTTAATCCTTTAAATGCCCATTTTGACCATTTTGCCCTCCGTAGCCAAACGTGTTCGATACTTGTATCTATTCCTATAAAAGTCAATGTTCCGGACGTCATGGAACTATCCGTTTCACCAAAATCATCACCGAAATCCGTGGTTGACTTTTTCTCTGAAAAAGTCAATTAGTTGACTTTGACCAAAAAGTCAACAGTGAGACATTTCCGTGGTTACAGTCTAACCTGACTAATTTTGACGTTCTGGACTCGAATACGCAGTCTACGTCTCTAAATTCTGCTCCGAACTCCAACTCGTGATTTAATACCAACCCACGTAATAAAAAGAATTAATTTCTCACTTAATCAATTTAAATAGTTAAATAAAACTAAACCAACCATTTAAATACATCTCATCACATATCTTAACATAACACATATACATCTAATAAATGAAATCACACCAGAGTTTCACATAAGTTCGTTTATTGATAATTATTAAATTACATAGAAAATCTCGGATATTACAGGTGCCCTCCTCAGGAAGTTCCATAGTGGAAGTTAAAGTTTCTAGTACATCTAACTCATTAAAGAAAAATTGAATTTTCTTCGACCAAAGGTAATAATTTTTATCATCCAATTTTTCACATTTGTTAAGGTCAACAACCACATTTTTAGAGGCCATTTACTACAATAAGGTTGCACCAAATATGAATATTATCACACACATAATAATTTTGTCATTAAATCCTAATTAATCACAATTATTTAGTCTATGGATAGAAATCGAAAAATCGCTAAGCTCATAATCATCATTCCATGTCATAAGATAAATAATTATGATTAATTTTACTCTATATGATATAAAAAATTCAAATAGCACGTTATAAAAAAAATAAGGATGAGGTTTATGAAACAAAAAACCCTATTAATAATTTAATTGTACTTTTGGAGGTAAAATCAATTAATTGAAGAATAAGTGCAAAATTACATTTCATTACAAGGCTTCGATATAAATACATCAATACCAATACTTTACATCAAAGATTCCTACTACATCAATATATCAATAAAATTGGGAATGAAGCACTTGCCTTCTCATAATTATTTTATCTCAGGTTTGTATCACAAAGTGAAAGCCCGTCTCCAAATACAACTAAATATCAACTCTTTTTGGTCCATCCTAAACACCATGAAATTACAAATAAGGGGTATATGCATGAATGGGCCCACCATAACTCCCACTAGAAAGCTAGATGTATTTGGTTAAGTCCTAAGAGGACAAACACAGCAAATATACGTAATGAACATAATATTTACACATAAATACACAACAATAAATGTAAAAAAATATTCAATGTTGTTCAAAATTGACAAAATATTTTTCTAACAGTATGTGTATACATGAAAATGTAATACTGTGAATTTTCTGGATTTTTTAAAAATTTATTACTATTTAATATAATTATTTTTCAAATAAATAATAATTGAAAATAAAATAATTTAAGACATTAAAACAAACCATTTCTCGACACCTCTAAGTGTAGAACTTGTAAACATGCCTCTAATCTTACAGGGAAAAAATCTGGCCTAAAAAACATTTTTAGACAATTTTAAACATTTTTTAAAGCACTTTAAATACCTAAAAATAATTTTTGAAAATATTTTTCATTACTGGAAAAATAAAAATAATAATTAAAGTGACCAAAAAATAAAAACAAAATTTTCTATAATTTCCAGAAGCAGGCGTGGACTCCACACGTTGAAGGCAATGTCGTCTTCTTCCTCAACAAATCAGAAGTAAAATTACAATTTGATACCTTTTTCAAATAATCATAGTTAATTCTACAAATATCCAAAAAATACAAATTTTATATTTTTGGAATCGCGACGACTTGAACTATTTTATTATGTAAATAAAATATAATTTTGACTTCTATAGAAAAACAAATTTTCATTTTAAAAAATGTTAATGTGAATTCGGGTTTGCGTTTTCTCTCAAAATACAAATCTGATTGCAACAATATTTTGTAGGTGTCTTAACATGCATATGCATATGGATTATATCATACTTTATTTTCAGCCTCTAATATGTACTTTAGCATATTATGCCATTAATGTCCTATTTCAAGTTTTCTAACTAATAAAAAAAATGACAAAACATTTATGTGACATTAAGCATATCATGAGAATTGACTTTGATACCAATGTTAAAATTAAATAGAAACTAACACGTAAAGACATATAAATCAGTTAATATCCACGAAGCGAAAACGATTCATGCCAAATCTACAAATAATGTCACGAACACAGATACTATGATCCTTCGTACAAACGCTTCTCGTCAATATGGAGTTGTTACTAACAACGATGCGAACGAACTCAGGTGTTCACACCAAGTACACCCAAACCTAATTATGAAAGTTTGGAAATATTAAATAAAGAGAGTATTTAGAGAGAAAATTGTTTGGGAAAAATAATATGTTATTTTTCCTTTTGACTTACACTTTGCAGGAATTAATATTTAACGATGAATCCCAATTAATATGGGATAAGTCTACAATTGACTAAATCAGGAGAGTTGTCTAGTATAGAATATTAATCATATCGAGTATTATTTAAAATACTTTCAAGTGATATGTGACTCTTTCAATTCCAATTGGGTTATCCAATATTAATACCTAAGTGAATGTTCATGATCCACGGGTCCGACCCGGATCAATTATTAACAATCTAAAATATAAAAAGATAATAACAAAGTAATAAAATCATGCCATTTTAAGGAAAGGAATTCCATGAAATTAATTTCCACTTTCCTTTAAACAGAAACATGATTTTGGATTTAAACTTTAAAACCTAGTTTTGGCAAACATCCTCAAAAACAAATATTATTAAAAGTTTTTAATATGTCATTATTTATATTCAGTTAAATTAAATAGTATATGTCATTATTCCTATATTTCTAATAAATATTAAAAATATATTTATTTTATAAAAACTCAATAACAAAAAAATTAAGTTTTTGGTTCCCTTTTTTTCGGGTAAAATGCAAAGTCGACCACTGAATTTTAGGGGTTTTTTGGGTATTGAACCTTTTTTTTTATCAACGCAAATTGAGTATTATTATTATTATTATTATTATTTTACTTATTAATGTTATTAGTATTTTTATTTTATTATTATTATTATTATTATTATTATTATTATTATTGTTATTATTATTATTATTATTATTATTGTTATTGTTGTTGTTATTGTTATTATTGTTATTGTTATTATTATTATTGTTATTGTTATTATTATTATTAGTACTATTATTATTATTATTATACTTATTAATGTTATTAGTATTATTATTATTTTTATTATTTTATTTTATTATTATTATTATTGTTATTGTTATTGTTATTATTGTTATCGTTATTATTATTGTTATTATTATTATTATTATTAGTAGTAGTAGTAGTAGTAGTAGTATTATTATTATTTTACTTATTAATGTTATTAGTATTATTATTATTTTTATTATTTTATTATTATTATTATTGTTATTGTTATTGTTATTGTTATTGTTATTGTTATTATTATTATTATTACATGCATACTAATTACCAGCAGTACTGGTCATTGGATTAATCTTTATAATTGTTTTGTTATAAAGATTAATCCTTGTAAAATAGTAATAGTTTGGCCTGAGTGTTCTAGTGGTCATTAGATTAAAATTTCAAACCAGAGGTTCTGAGGAATCTGGTCGACTTTGCATTTTACCCCTTTTTTCTCATTTTTTAAACTGATTAAAAACATTTTTTTCCACTCTACTAGGGGTCGACTTTGCATTTTACCCCTTTTTTTCCTCATTTTTTTAACTGATTAAATACATTTTTTTTCACTCTACTAGGGGTCGATTTACAAATGCATCACTGAAGTGAATTTTTTTACAATTAACTCATTGAACTACAAATTTTTTACAATCCGTTAAATAAGTTGCCTTTTAACAGAAGTAAGGCACGTGATTGGGACGTGGTGTCCATGTCATCTGTTTGTCAAGTTGACTTGCCATGTGAAAAATAAAATTAAAAAAAAATAACTAAATATTAAAGCAACATCCCAACATTTCTATATCATTCGTCTCTCTCTCATCCTTGTCTCTCCTTCACATCTTAGCCCCAAATTATTATCATCATCAACATACCAAAATTGGCTGCAACAACACCAACTTCCATTTTCTTTCTACTAATTTCTTCTTACACCACTCCATCCCATCAATTCTTAACCAAGCTCCCCACAACCACCACCACTTCAGCGAAGGCTGCAAATTCCCTATTACAAGATCTTAAACATGTTTGCTCGCGAATGAGAGAGGATATGAGAAAATTGGTGGCTGTCAAGTCAATTAAGAATCCAACAAGGAAAATGGGCAGATCTGCTATGAATAAAAGATATGATGAAGAAGGCTCAAATTCCAGACAGTTGCTTACTCACTCCTCCCCCACTGATGACAGATTGACCGGGTCAAAATTTATCGTCAATTTATCGACTCGAGTGTCAAGTGTTCAACAAATGATTTCAAATAATTGGGTTGAATTTTATTCAAGGATGTTTGAAATGGAGCTCAATTTAAGCGAACTGCGACGGAAGGATAAACTACATGATTTGGGTCTTCTAGATCTAACATATACTGTCAAATTAAAATCAAAATGGGCTGACCCAATTTGCCATTTAATATTAATGTGGGTCATGGATGTTATAATAGCCAAGTCAGCCATGCATGGGCCACGATTTTGTTCTCCAAAATGGGCAGCAGGTCAACATTAATATGATGCAATGCATGAAGCATGTCAGCAGAGACTTTTTCATATTATTTATCATGTGGGCTTGCAAATTAATTCACATATTGGCATCACAACTTTCACGCGACAATGGATTACGTGGCGAAGGATTTTATTTTTTTTATTATTTGGATTCTTAATTTTAAATTCTATTCTAATTAGGATTTCTTTTTAATTAGAATTTCTTTCCAATTTGATTTCTATTTCCTTATAGAAATTAGGGTTATAGTTTATAAATTCCTATTAGGATTTGGATTGTTTTGAGTAGTATAAATAGAGGTTCAAGTTATGTAATCAAATACATTATACATTATTATTATTCAATATATTTGTGAGGTTATTCTCTACTTTTGGTTCTTTGAAGAATTCCTAAGTATTTTTCTTAGTTATTTCTTTGAGATTCAATTTGACTTATCATACAACAATTCATAGTTGTGTGTGGCGTCTTCTACCGCATCAATCGTTGATTGTACCGAGATTACCGCTTCAATATAAGCGAGGGGTCAAGGTGTCGTTGGTTTCCATTCAACGCAGAATTCCAAATGCGAGCAATTGTACCAAGATTACCGTCTACATATAGGCGAGGGGTTAAGGTGTTGCAAGCAATTCACCCAACAACTGTGCTAGAAACGATCGGGGCGACGACCACCTCACGCAAGCGTGCCGTGGAGTCTATCATTTGGTATCAAAGCCAAGCCTTTCTAGCAAGTTACTTATCTTTAATTTTCTGTCGAAATATATATTGTAAAAAAAAAAGCAAAAAAAAAAGGAAAAGAAAAAAAAAATTCATATTTTCATTGTGCTAACCAAACTTATAGCACACCATCAAATTCCAACGAAGATTTCATACCGTTCCATCATCATCAATTCTGAAATGGAGCTACAATTTAAAAATCTGACGCATACAAAAGGAGAGTACAAGGCAATCAATCGGTGATTTTGTGGTATTTTGATAGTCACACCATCTATAATTTTATTTAGTGATAAGTAATTTTGAATTGATTAGTAAAACCAAGAATTTTGCTAGGGAATTCAATAAGAACCTATTAGAGAGAATATTGAGGTAAAAGGCTTAGTGGTGAGATTAATCGAGGGTAAAAGCCAATTTATTGAGAGTATACACGAGTGAACCATTAATTCGAGCGAAACATGTAAGGGAGTGTGTGAGGAAATTGTTTTATCTACTAACCCTTGTTTTGCAGTAAATTAATATGTTTGGCTATGAGGAGCCATTGCAAAGAAGACCCAGAGTTCGTATGAAGTCTGGCGTGGATGAGTGGTGGAGATCATGGGATGAGGATTATGAGAGGCATCGTAATTATAATGGATGTAGGGAGCAACCTCATAAACCTATGGAGCATATGAGGGAACATTTATTGTCTAGGGAAATAAAAGTTGAAGAAGATCATGCGATTCTTGGAGAGTCATGGGAGACTAAGAAAGCTACAAGTGAGCAAGCTAACGAGGAAGAAACAATGCAACAAAAGAATATGTTTTATACTAGGTTTCTAGTACAAGAAAAGGTATGTATTGTAAAAATTGATTGTGAAATTGGTACTAACATTGCTAGCACTACAATGGTGGATAAACTAGGGTTGTCAACAGTTGCACATCCTTGGCCTTACAAGATGCAAGGGATCGTCGATTGTGAGGAGGTAATGGTGACTAGACAAGTGTCAGTTTCTTTTCGCATTGGCAGATATGAAGATGAAATATTATGTGATGTAGTTCCAATCCATACTTGTCATTTGTTACTTGGGAGGCCATGGCGACACAGCAGACGCGCGAAGCATAATAGTTGTACTAATAAGTATTCATTGGTACATAATCGAATAAGAGTCAACCTTTGTCCTATGACGTCCGAGCAAGTTCATGACGATCTAATGTATTTACAAAAAGATCGTGATCAAATGCAGGAAGAAATTATAGAATATGCAGTCCAAGGAGAGTTATTGGGTTCGAGTGTTCAAGATGAAGTCCATGATCAAAAGCAAGATGGTGAACATCCGAAAAAAAGTAATCAAGGAGATGAGTTTGTAAAAGAAAATGCATTTGGAAAAGATCGACAAAAAGAAATTGTTCAAAAGGTTGATAATGTAAAAGAAAAAAGTGAAAAGAGTGAGAATGAAAAGAAAAGAGAGATTGAGAAAAAAGAGAATGAAAAGAGTGACCTTGAAAATAAATGAGAGAAAAACAAACGAGAGGGTGAGCATAAAGAAGAGAGAGAAGAAATATGTGACTATGAAAAAGATAGTGAGTTGAAAAGTGAGTTATATTTTGAAAAGCCAATGACTGTACATTCGTACAAGACGGCGCTTTTGAATACTAACACTAATGATTCTTCTTTGTCTAGTTTTGTTTTGTCTCTTGTACAGGTCATTGATGAAATACCCCGTAATATCATTCCGTACCGATCAGCTGATAGTATTCCCGAGGAGACGACGGAGTTACCAAGGCGGGTTGGAGAGTTGGTAAAAGTGGGTATCGTGAGAGAAGACATGAGTTCATGTGTTGATTATGAGATCATAGTATCTAAGGAGGATGAGACAACGAGTTTGTTCGTCGACTTTGAATTGGTAAAAAAGTATCGTTATTCTTTTCTTTATTTAGATAATATGTTTGATAAATTGCATAGTTCTTATGTTTTATCTACATGTGATAATAATCATGTGATGACAATGCCTAATCAATTTAGCATGAAATATTGTGATAAATGGAAAATTGTTTTAGCATGTGAGTTATATAGGTGGTTAGTTATTTCTGTTAGATTAACTGATGCATCTAGTGTTTTCATGAGTTATTTAAAACATGTTTTGCATGCTTCCGTTGGAAAATTTGTTGTTAGCTATTTTGATGGTAGAATCATTTTTGTCATAAACTATGGAGGATATTTGATTTATGTTGAGTTAGTTTATGATCATGATATATATTCTCGTTTTCAATGTTGTTACTTGCATGAAATTAATTCTAGGTTTTCTTATCCATATGATGAGTTAGGTTTTCATGCTAATCAATCTTTACATGAATTATCGATAGCTGATAATGGTAGTAATCATGTTGTTTCGTTAGAGCAATCTTCATTGCATGCTTTGCTATCATATGGTTTTGATTCAACAAGTGTTTATCATCAAGATCGTTTGAGGGATGAATTATTTGCATGTTTAGTTAATTCACTTGGGTTAGCTAAGGCATTGCATACTTCCATGGAATTGTTGAATTATATTTTACATTCTTTTATGGGAAAAATTGTTATTCTCTATTTTGATGATATTCTGATTTTTGTCAATATTTTGGGAAATTATTTAGCATGTGTTGAGTTTGTTTGTGATCATCGTCGATATGTTATTGAATTTTCAACTTATGATTGTGACCTTTTTATTCCATTGGTGCTATTATATGATTTTGATTGTGTTAATGTCAATGGAAGGAGAAAGGTTTGTTGTGTTTTACAGATTCGTGATAGGATCATATTCATCGAGGGAAATATGGATCGTGCAATTCAATTCGATCAATGCATTGAGAGTTTACAGGGAAGTATTTTGAATATTGTTTTAGTAGACTATGCATTTGATTTTAATTTATTTGAGTCATTTGTGAATAGACAAAAAAAACTTATTGATTTGTTTTGTTTCGTGTTTAATCCAGGAATTCAAGAGAGTTTGCGTGAGAAGCATAACGAATTTCAAGTATTGATATTTGACCCAGGATCATTGACGTGGTTATGTTTGAAAATGATCGAGATCATAAGATTTTCGTTTGATCCGGGAATTCGCCATTGGGAAAATCTATCACATGAAGAGTTTTTCATTTTGATATTTGATCCAGGAGGAGTTGGAACTTTTCAATTTCTTGCTTGCGTTGCTGATATTGGTTATTCATTTAAATTACCAGGTGAGACTTGTGGTTATGTTTTGTTTGGTGATTCTAACTTTGTTTGTTTTGATGTAGAATCATATTTGTGGACAAATCCTTTTCAAGGGGAGTGGATGCCAGATTTGAGGACAAATCCTTTTGAAGAGGAGAGGAATGATGACAGATTGACCGGGTCAGAATTTATCGTCAAATTTATCGACTCGAGTGTCAAGTGTTCAACAAATGATTTCAAATAATTGGGCTGAATTTTATTCAAGGATGTTTGAAATGGAGCTCAATTTAAGCGAACTGCGACGGAATGATAAACTACATGATTTGGGTCTTCTAGATCTAACATATACTGTCAAATTAAAATCAAAATGGGTTGACCCAATTTGCCATTTAATATTAATGTGGGTCATGGATGTTATAATAGCCAAGTCAGCCATGCATGGGCCACGATTTTGTTCTCCAAAATGGGCAGCAGGTTAACATTAATATGATGCAATGCATGAAGCATGTCAGCAGAGACTCTTTCATATTATTTATCATGTGGGCTTGCAAATTAATTCACATATTGGCATCACAGCTTTCACGCGACAATGGATTACGTGGCGAAGGATTTTATTTTTTTTATTATTTGGATTCTTAATTTTAAATTCTATTCTAATTAGGATTTCTTTTTAATTAGAAATTCTTTCCAATTTGATTTCTATTTCCTTATAGAAATTAGGGTTATAGTTTATAAATTCCTATTAGGATTTGGATTGTTTTGAGTAGTATAAATAGAGGTTCAAGTTATGTAATCAAATACATTATACATTATTATTATTATTCAATATATTTATGAGGTTATTCTCTACTTTTGGTTCTTTGAAGAATTCCTAAGTATTTTTCTTAGTTATTTCTTTGAGATTCAATTTGACTTATCATACAACAATTCATAGTTGTGTGTGGCGTCTTCTACCGCATCAATCGTCGATTGTACCGAGATTACCGCTTCAATATAAGCGATGGGTCAAGGTGTCGTTGGTGTCCATTCAACGCAGAATTCCGAACGCGAGCAATTGTACCAAGATTACCGTCTACATATAGGCGAGGGGTTAAGGTGTTGCAAGAAATTCACCCAACAACTGTGCTAGAAACGATCGGGGCGATGACCACCTCACGCAAGCGTGCCGTGGAGTCTATCACCCACCATCAAACCCTTCAGTTTCCCCCAAATAATTCCTGATTGAATATCCCAACTCTAAAGATTCGAGCATGTGTTCTAGGTTTGCCAATAATAAACTAATTGTTGAACCAGAACCATTCAGTTTCCCCCAAATAGATGCCTCCATGATTGAATATTTGGTTTTTAAATAAATTTATATGACATAAAAAAGGAATTTTTGTTCTGCAATTTATTTTACCATCGGAATCCTTGGTTGATGGTGGTGTTTATTTTACCATTGGGTTGTTGATGGTGGTGGTTATGAATGATGGTGGCGGGCGATGGATGTTGTGAGAAAGATAAAAGTTTTTTTTTCTTTCTCTTTTATCTGGAAAAAAGGAATAAGGAATATGGTAATAATAATAATAAACATAATCCCTCCATTTCAAAATATTGGATAATTTTATATTTTTAAAATAAATTTAAAATATTTAAAAATTAAAAAAAATAATATGAATTCATTAATTTATATAGATATATTTGTAAAAATTATACATTAATGTATTTATTATTAATTTATTTAATTAATTTAATTATTTGTTATGTATATTAATTTAATTTATATTTTGGTTAATTATTTGTTATAGAATTGACAATTATTGTGTTTTTTAATTGTTGAATTTTCACCTAAGCATCTGATGTGTCCATCTAAACATCTGACGTGGTGCCACATAAGCATTTCGTTAACTTTTAATATTTTTAGACAAAAATTATAATTTTTATAAAAAAATTATAGTTCAATGAGTTGACCTTAAAAAATTAGACTAAAAGACAATTTGCATCCCAAACTTTATATCTATGTTGACTTTTGCATCCCAAATCGAAAAAAGTGTCTAAGTACACCCCAAACTTAAATTACACGTAACAAAAAATACACTTTCTTCACTTAACCGGTCAAAAGTGACCGGCTAAGGTTGTAATGTTTATTACAGATGGGTAAACTTGGTACTTTACATTTATTTCACACAATCACCCTTCTCTCTCTGTTAAACCCCTTTCTCCCTTTCTGTCAAGCACATAATCACCAGCCCTCATCGGAACTCGATACGGGAAGCTGTAAACTTTCTCTTCAACCAAACAAAAGATGCAAATTCCAACAACATACCCAAACTATACAAAAAATTAGTTGCACCAATGATATCAGTAAATTCCATATAGGAAACCCCCAATGTGATCACAGTAGCTAATAATATCCCCACCCATGGAGTATTAAAGAAAAAGATTCTTTTGGAAGGATGATCTTTCTTATTAGATTGAACCCATGAATTACAGGGGAAATGAACTGGACCACATGCAAATCCTTCGAGTGTGATATTCTCCAGGAACAACTCCTTCTGGTGCTTGTTGCTCACAGTGATCGCTCCTGGCACCCCAAAATTTGAGTCCACCATGAAATCCGTGGTGAAATTGACCATCTATGCTTTCACATTCGATTTCTGTGACCAATCCTTTAACACAGCCTCCTTATTTTTCTTTGGAGTTTTAGTTTCTTCAACAATCAAATATAATGCAAAATCAATCACAATTTCAACTTTTTATATATATAAAAAAAAAAATTGATCATAACATAGTAAAAGTAGCATTTATCAAAACTAACAAGAGACCCATCACCCATATAAGAAAACCCAAATAATTGTCTAAAACAAATGCTTAAAAGCAAGATCAGCAACAATTAGTAAAAACCCAACCCAACCCAGAGAGAGAGAGAATGACATACTTGGATCAATTTCGGTGCTAATAAGTTGTAGAACAACATTCCTTCCAATTTTGTCGGTAAAAGCATCTAATTGCTTCACAATCGTCTCCTTGAAATCCTCCTTATTCTTGTTCCTAACAGTCACCACAGCTCTTACCTTGATTTGGACAGCCTCTTCGGTTATGAATCTAAAAAAATTATTGCTAATAGTTGCTACTGGAATTGTTCTCACGATCTTCCTTACTTGAATTCTCCTTTTTTCGAGAGGAATCAGAACTGGGTTGACACTATTTCTCTTATTGAAATGATTAATCAAAGTAATAGATGACGATCTTTTTCTCTAATAAGAATCCTTCCAAAAGAATCCCAAATCCGCCATACCCAAATTTTTTGGCGAAAATTTAAGCAAAAATCTCAAAATCTGCCATTTTTTGGGATGAATATTGGGGATTGCTACGAGGGACATGACGATAAAGGGGAGGAGAGAGATTATACCAAGGAAAACGACGACGTATCCGACTATTGTCAGGCCGGTGAAATTGAGAAAGCTAAGGAGTAAGTGGATAGAGAAATTGCGAGGGCTGGAAATTGCGAGGTTTCTCCATTTTTACTGTGTCTCAGCTTGAATGATGAGTATAAATAAGATTGGCAAAATGTTAGAGAAGATAAGAAGGAAAAAACTTAAAAACCCTTCAAATCCATACGTGTCTTAGCCGGTCATTTTTGACCGGTTAAGTGAAGAAAATGTGTTTTTTGTTACGTATAATTGAAGTTTGGGATGTACTTAGACACTTTTTTCAGTTTGAAGTTCAAAAGTCAATATAAGTGTAAAGTTTGAGATGTAAATTGTTTTTTAGTAAAAAAATTGACTTCAGTGATGCATTTTAAACCGACCCCTAACCACAACGTAATACTAATACATTCACCAAACGCCACCAACCCCTTTTCCCACCAACCCCCTTCTCCTTTTCATTTACAAAAAGTCTTTCTTCTTATATAATTCAGCACCCATATCTTCTCTCATTTGCAGAATTTTGATTACCATTAATGGCTTCCTCTCTCTCAACCAAGTCGTTTCTCGGAGCTCCGAACTCCGATGGACCCTCTCGATTAGGATCTCTTTTACCATCGGATCTCCGGAATCTCCTCTCTCCTACACTCCAATTCTCCACTCGCCAATCGCAATACAAAAAGCTTGGTCAGTTCTTATTTCCCCCTTTGTCTTCTTTTGTTATTTTTAATTTTATTGCTATAGCTCTGTTTGATTCCCAGAGAAATTACAATTAAAGATGAGGGAAAATAAAAAGAAAGGAACTTTTTAATTTAATCTAGTATTTTCTCCAATTAATTAGTTTAAAGCTTTTGCTTTATGGGTATGGATGCTTTGAAATTGTTGAGCAGGGTTAAAGATTTTTATGGGTCTTTGTTGTCTTTCATTGGTTTGTTATAGAATTGATTCAATTAACTGAATTGGTCTCTGTTGCGAGAGTGTTTTCTTTTGTTATGATTCTGTGAAAAAAGTATAAATTGAAGTTTTGTTGTTTCAATAATTTGTTACACTAGTAACTAGTTTATGAATGCATTATTTAAATGACTTGTATTGAATTTATGCTGTTACTACTTACTAGTATCAATGTATTGTTAAAGGTCATGTTATTTATAGATTTGGTGGCTCTTTCATAACGATTATTGAGTTTGTGTGAATGTTTGTTGCTAAGTCATTCGTTCACGTACATTTGTTGTTCTATCTATAGGAAATACAGTACTCTTACATATTTGAAGCTGACATATGGTTAATAAGTGAAATTTTAGTGCTGTTAAATATATGAGAGGTATAACTTGTGATACGTCAATTGGATTGGGACTTGGGAGGAATATTAGAGGATTTATTTCCTATCATTCACCCTTGTGTGATCAGCCAACTGAATTGAGTTTTTGGTTAATGTTTCCTTCTTCCTTCCTTTGTTTGTGGTTATTGTTTTTGTGTATGGTCTCCTCAAAGAAGATTTGAAGCACATTATACATTTTGTAAAGGGAATTGATATTTCCACAAGTAAAAATGTTACTTTCACAATATTTTTCTCACATGAATAGTAAGTGGTGTCCACCCTCATCTGAGCGAGGGTCTTGTAGGGCTAAGACTTTTATTTGTAAAAATATCAATTTTCTTTGTGATTTGCACTTTTTTATGTATTTTGAAAAGCTTATGTAGGGTTGATTATTGCAGCTATAAATAAGTTATTAGAGCAAACACTAGTTAATTGAAATGTATTTAGAATTCTGCCCTTGGTTGTCAAAGATTACTCATCATAGAGCACCCCCCCCCCCCACCGCACACTGACTTTGGGAATTGAAGATAACTTTATTTCAAGAATTTCAACATGCCATCTATATCTTGCTTTGATATACTCTGCCTAGCCTTATGAACATCAGTTTTTAAGCCTACCTCTGTTTGGATTTTTTGCATGTGTATTTAATTTTAAGACAACATCAAACAAAAAGAAGTAAAAGCCCACCGCTTTCTTCAAAAGAATCTCCGTTTCTCTCCAACAAAACAAAAGTGCACCAACTTAGCTTGGCATAACCCATTAAACTCCAAAGAAAGAAAATATAGCATGCTACATTCGACGAGCCACTTTGCAATTGATTCACTTTTAATTATGGTGTATACTTTATTACTTTTCTATGATGTTATGTGTATCATGGAATATTCAAATGGCACTTTATTCTATTTAAAGCAACCACACAACATAAGGAATACGTCAAAAGAAATTTATATTAGTTATGTATGAGCTTGACATGCCTACTTGGTGCGTAGTTATTCAACTTGACGTGTCGGACAGTTATACCTTACCCCATAACACAAAGTATCCAATGCTTTATAGGGGAAATTAACAAATTTAAAAGGGTATTTTTTATGCAGTGAAGCTTTATTTTTCTGAGTTCGTGCTAATTTAGTTTGCCTACAACAATCAACTTTTGCTTGGGACAAACTTCAAACAATTAAACAGAAAAATGCATAGAAAAAAATGTTAAATCCACAATTATATAGTCAGGATTAATATTGCATATCAATATCTTCATCTGTGTGATATATCATATATATAAGGTTACAATTTTTTGTATCATAGAATACAATGTTAGAAATAGGTCGAACACATTTATTTTTGCATGTGAGCAAAGTGGCATTTTATTGAAATGGTACCTTCCAGAACTTGTTTGCCACAACAGTTGCAATTTAGGAGCAACTTATTTTTCTTTGTTACTATCACTTTTATTGGATTATGCAATAACCCCAAGCTAGTTGATTACTATCCACCCCAACCCATCCCTAACAAATAATCAAATACTAACAAACAGCAAACATGAATAAAAGCTTCTCTTTTGAGAAGAAAGATTTTCATGCTGTTGTACCGCTTTCCAAACTAAAATTACTGTCTAATTAAATTCATATTTAATGTCTTTCATATTTACAGAGATTCAGGCGGTTGGCAGTACATATGGAACAAATTTTCGCGTTACAACATTTGGTGAATCACATGGAGGAGGTGTTGGTTGTGTGATTGATGGATGTCCCGCTCGGTTGCCTCTCTCTGAAGCTGATATGCAAGTAGATCTTGACAGAAGGTATTCTGTACTTAATACTTCTGGTCCATCTAGGATTCAATTTAATGCTAGTATAGACAATCAAGTTGTTGACATGGAAGTCTTTCTGTGCTACTTATAAATAAATAAATATAAAACGAAAAAATCCGTCCTTGCTGTAGTGGTCAGATCCTCTGATTTTTGTTTACCTTTTGAAACAAATAAACTGAGAAAAAATGTTTGAATAAGTGACAATTCTTTTATCCTTCCCTGCCGCTCCCCCATCCCCACTTCTCCCTAGTCTTTTACCTTCTAATAAAGGAAGGAATTATGTGAGAGTTCTTGTGCTGATCTTTTCTGTTGCAAAAGGCTCTTTTCGTTAACAAACTAAGTTCTTCCTTCCAGGAGACCTGGTCAGAGCCGAATTACTACCCCTAGAAAAGAGACCGACACATGCCATATATATTCTGGTGTTTCTGAAGGTAATATCTTTATTGGCATTTCTCGTTCTAATATGCGTTGAAAGAATATTATTCAAATGAAATATGATGCTTCTTATCTTCTCGAAATGGCCTGATTGTTGGTGCACAAACTGCAGGATTGACTACTGGCACTCCAATCATGGTAAAGGTGCCAAATACAGATCAAAGAGGACAGGTGTGTACCTAATTATGCTATCTTACTTGATGTTGGGTTTAAAAAAGTAGTGTGGAATCTAAAAATGAGAACAAAGCAACGTCTTTGTGATCGTTAAAATATTGCCTTATTGAACTCTGTATACATCGTTTTCTGCATCAGTTGGTACTGTCACATCATTTGGCGTCTGCTTGTTTATTGTTTGAATATCATGCTTAGGATACAGATTGCAGAAGAATGAGACATTTTGTTTGGATAGTCACTTTCGGGAATGGAATTCAGCTTGAGTGCATTCAAGTTTGTAAACTTGATTTTTATGTATATGGCAGCCATACCCGACCTGCATTTGCATACAAATGATAAAATTATTAAAATGAATCTGGGATGATAATTGATATTAATTAATCATCATAATCATTTATGTGCGCGAAGATTTTGTGGATGCAGAGACACATTTGCCACTTAATGGCATTACCTGCATTTTCACCCAAATGACAAAATATGTATAAAGAATCTGGATCATCATCATTTTGATGTGCAGGAAAGCTTAATTGATGCACTAACTGACATTTGCATCCAAATGACAAACTTCTAGTGTTATAGAGAAAATTCTGTAGTTATCATCTTTGTTATATCTATGGGCTGTGTTACTCGGACTCGCACATAAATGACTATGGCATTTGTAAGGTTCACAGTTGTGTTTTTTTGACTTTCCAGGATTATACCGAAATGTCATTAGCTTATAGGCCTTCTCATGCCGATGCAACATATGACTTCAAGTATGGTGTGAGATCAGTACAGGTAACTTCTTCCAGAGTCCTTTAACTGTGATTGACTGAGAATTTGTTAAAATAGATCACTCTCGGTTAAACTTCATGGATTACATCTCGTTGATAATCTAATCTAGGGTGGTGGAAGATCATCAGCTAGAGAAACCATAGGGAGAGTTGCAGCTGGAGCTGTTGCTAAGAAAATTCTCAAGC
The DNA here is from genome assembly GCA_020205505.1 of Panax japonicus. Lineage (NCBI taxonomy): Eukaryota > Viridiplantae > Streptophyta > Magnoliopsida > Apiales > Araliaceae > Panax > Panax japonicus. The sequence continues at coordinate 73,828,819 of CM035107.1, read as the reverse complement.
TATTTTCAGGAACCGAGGTGGGTTTGACTTAATGACTTTTGAGATGATGGTTGATTTTTTTAACCTTAAAGGTTATTTAAAGGTTGTTTGGACACACTTTTATAGACATATGATGCAAGTATAGATTCTTTATTTCATTTACATATGCACATACTTGACTTGTTTCTTCATATGGTTATGGAAGTCCATTTTATTTTTATGTTTATTTGTCAGGAGCCTCTTAAACAAGGCAGGCTGTCACACTCTAGGATTGTGAAATTAGATTTCAGTGCATTAGAGGTGAACTTACAGGAGATTAGGGGATTCCACTACTCACTTTTACTGTTATCTCCCCTATTTAAAGAATTCACCATCTCATGGAAAAGACACAAAGGTCCTTAGGCAACTTGACAACAAGTAACTACTATAGCATAGGCCAACTACCTATCACAATTCACAACTTAACCAACTAGTTGTGACACGTCACACATGCCTACAATAGCTGTTATAATAGAGAGAATTATGGGTGCTTGCTTATTATATTTCTAAATCCTACTTATCATAATGAACTGTGGGTACAGAATATTTTTCACTTTGTTCACATATGTTCCTGAGCTTATTTGCGATTAATGCCTCTGCTATAAATTTTGTAATATCTCAGGTTCTTGCTTACGTCTCTCAAGCCCACAAGGTTGTACTTCCAGAGGATTTGGTTGATCATGAGACTCTGACACTGGATCAGGTGTGTTTTTCTTTGTCATTTATTTTTTTCACTAATATGGTTTCACTAGAAGATGTTTGAGTACAGTAGAATGAGTTTTGTGAAGGGTGGAAATTGGACTTCCTTCATGCCATATGATTTCTTGGTACCCGTTTACAGAGATAGTTAAGCTGTATCTCATTTTGGAGGTGGTCTTCTCAAATAATATCAAGTCTGTAGAAAGACAGTTACAAAGCTGACATGTTTTGATAAAAACCCTTTGAATTACCCACACATGCCAATAAATAAAGAAACAATAAGAAAAAAGAAAGGATAAAAAGGAGTTCATGTGACAGTAAGGTTTACAATGAATCATTTAAAAGAAAATCTCTGTAAACTTGGAAGTACATCATCCAATTGTCTCCATAGTCCATAGCACTAGCATATAAGAATATATCCTATGCCTCTCCCTAGTAAGTATATAACCTTAAAAGTTGTGTCATTTAAGTTCTTCTTTTCTTTTTTGAAGCATTATGGTTATAAGAATAACCTCTAGATTCTTAACTTTCTTTCTTAAGAAATATGCAAGTTCGGATATAGAAACATATATTGCATTAAGTTGGTTAGTAGGCTATGTGAGCTCATAGCCAAAGCATCGCTTCCTTGGAGTAGATATTCCCTTTACCTTGTGAGTTGCAATACGGGAGCATCTATGACCCAGCAGATTCTACTAGGGCTAGCCATTGCACGGTATTTTTTTAATATTATCTCAATCTGGGAATGAGTGTCCAACTTCTATTGTATTTTTTTTTTAATTTTGCATTTGATACACTGGGACATAATTTTTCTGTAAAAACTTTCATAGTCATAAATTTACTCTTTGAAATATTATATAAGAAAAATAATTATCCAAAAATTAGCTCCAAGTGTTTCCAGTGTATGCCTTAATATTCGAAAAAAAAGTTAAACAGAAGAAACAGTAGTCTTATTTCTAGGAGGGAGAGTGTTGGGTCTCTAAAAGTCACGTGAGTATCATGTGATTTTAATGACACAAGTTTGATAGTCCGTGCCTAGTTTATATCACCTTTTTCATAGATATTTAATATTTTTTATTGATATACATTTATCAGTTTTTATTAACATAATACATATATAATATCGTATTTACAATTGTATAATACATTAAACAGAAATAGATAAGCAAGAGCAATGAACACTTCATATTCTAACACAATTAAAGGAAATTTAATTGCTTTTATTACTTGGTGATTGAAAATTACAAATTAATTGTCAGGAAGGAACTTTGAAATTACAAATAACTTTTAGTATTTCAAGAAAAAACTTAAACTTTTCATATTCTTCCTTCATGATTCAACGAAAATTAATTGCAATTATTAGTTACTGTATTAAATGTAATAATGACCGTCCAAGTTAACTAATGACTACCTGAGTTAACTTATTAATTAGTTGTCGATTAGAATGAGTTAACTCAGATGGTCATGATATAATTGTTGGTCGGATTTTTATATATAAGGTATAGATTATAGGGTAGGGTTAGTACTAAATAAGATATACTACCTCCATCCCATTTGCAACACTTTGGTGTGTGTGTCACTGATTTTAAGACGTTACAAATATATTTAAATATTATATCTATAAAATATTTATACTCCCTTCGTCCCATGATAAAAGTCCTTATTACTATTTTGGGTAGTCCCATGTTAAATGTCCACTTTCCTTTAATAATCAAACTTTTACACATTTTTTCCTATTATACCCGTAGCATTAAATATTTCATATTTTTCTTATTCTAATTTTCTCTCCATATTTAATAAGTATAATTAGTTATATGTAGAAAATATTTTGAATTGAAAAACTAGAAACTCACTCTCTCATCTACATTGAAAATAATTAATGACATTATTATAGGCAATTTTGTCATTTCATTCATCTTCTTAATATGCGTGAAAAGTCCAACAGAACTTTATCCTGAGATGGAGGGAGTAATATATTTGAAAGTATAAGTTTTGAATATATTAAAATATACAACTATATAAAAAATATAAATTTTAAATATGTTTTTGCATGTCATAAAATCCGTGCCACTCCAAAAAGAAATTTACATATAATGTGGGATGAAGAGAATATGTCTTGTGAAGAGCTACAATTCTATGGTTAAACAATATGTAAGTCGTTAGGCAGTAGCTAGGGGTGCTCATCGGTAAAAAAATCGAACGAGTACCGATCCGAAATTACCGGAAAAGCAAGAACTGAAAATGGTACTGAATTACCGGTTCGGTACAACATCGGTACCGGTTTTTTCGGTTCGGTTTTCGGTTATACCGCATGGTAATATATATAATTATTAATAATAATTAAATTTTTTTTTTTATATATTAATAGTTTTTTTAAAAACTAAGAAATCATTAACTATTAATAATAATTAATATATAAAATAAAAGTACAAAATATTATTAATATATATAAAAAAATTAATAAAACCACTATTATATAGAAATTATTAATATATAAAAAAAATTATTTAATATATAAAATTACAAAACATTAATTATTAAATTATTAAATTTCGGTATTTCGGTTTTTACCGAATTCAAAAAAGTCATTACCGCTACCGGTACCAAAAAGTGTTAAAATACCGAAAAATCGGTACCAAAAAAAGCCCGGTACCGGTATCAACCAGTTCGGTAAAAAATCGAAAATTTTGAGCACCCCTAAGAGTGGCTTTTACTTGCACTTTATAGTATAATCAGATTTAGGGTTTTCTTTGGTCTTTGACCTAAAAACTTAATTTTGAGTTCCTAACTTCCTATCTTAATTATTCTGCTACTGATTCTGTAATTTTGCAAACTTTTTGCTCCTACTGTGCTGAATCACTAGGTAGGGATTTGCCATAACGTTGAATATATTGGATTCTTCTATTAAAGTAGAAACCATTTGTTTTTGATGAAATTGGGAAATCTTGTTAGAGGACCAGCAAATTAGATGGACGTCTATGTTATAAGAAGAATAATAGCGAAAATAAAATCATAATGGTGAAAATTCAATCCATTTAGCCTAATTACCCATTTGTTCCCTTTCCACCTTAGATTGAGAGAAAGTTCAAAGAACATTGTGTGTAGGACTGGTAATGTAGCTTATTCATCAACGACAAGAACAATATCCCCAGAAAAAGAGTTAAGAACGAAAATGTTTCATACTCACAAGGCATCCACAATGCCTGCAGGCAGTGGCAGACGACCAAAAACACAAAACTTTGTGCTTAAACTTAACACTATTTAAATTACGTTATAACTAGTCCACGGGGGTTTCATACTCGGAACATTCGGAGCACTCACAACCATGGAACCCACTGCATGGTAGTGGGGTCCATTGCTGCGAGTGTTCTGGGTGTTCTACTCCTGGGCACCGTAGCATTATTCTTTAAATTATAGGGGTTGCTACTTTTTTTTGTATAGGACTACCAAGTAAAACCGTTAGACTACTAGTATTTGGAGTTTTGGACCTTAACGTGGAAATAATAAAAATACTTATATACCAATTTAAACTGGTTTCTACCAATCTAAATGTATAACAAAACCCCGAATAGCTAAATAGCCTAAAAACTTGATAATCAATCCATGATATATGTATGTAGCCTTTAACATACGTCTTGCATCACTTTGAGTATTAGCAAGGAATTAATTAGATGATCTAGGTTGGGTGAGAGCATCCTTCCACCCAAAGAAAATATCTGTTCTTTAATCTTTATTCTTTGCCGGTACCAATAATATTCTGTATGAAACATTATCAGATTGAGAGTAACATCGTAAGGTGCCCGAATCCCGAGTATGCAGAGAAGATGATTGCTGCCATCGATGCCGTTAGGGTGAGGGGTGATTCTGTTGGTGGTGTTGTCACATGCGTTGTGAGAAACGTTCCTCGTGTAAGTTCTCTTCTGTCTCTGTGTGTGTATCTATTTGTCTGTCTGTATGTGTGTTCTATCTATCTGTCTATGTGTGTGTGTGCACGAGCGAGCGCACAAGCACGCGGACGAGCTCTTAATGAAAACTGTGGATTTGCTTGACAATTGACATGTACATTTTACATAATCCATATTAACAATCTACAATATATGCCTGAATAGTTGTTATTGAATCTCAGGGTCTTGGTTCACCGGTATTTGACAAACTTGAAGCCGAGTTGGCTAAAGCTGCTATGTCATTGCCTGCAACAAAGGGTTTCGAGTTTGGCAGTGGGTTTGCAGGTACTACTGTATGTGTGGTTTGTATGTTCCATAATATTACATAATCCAGTTGGTCTCCAGAAATTAATGATGCAAAATCATATAATTGTGTGGGTGACTGTATTTTATTGATTATATATTTATTTGTTGTGATGACGAGTAGGACTAAATTTTAAGTTGGATATTGTGTTTTTTAACCTTCCAAGTGAAAATTCTCCTAGGTACATTCTTGACTGGGAGTGAGCACAATGATGAATTCTTTAATGAAGATGGTCAAATCAGGACAAGAACAAACCGATCTGGCGGGATACAGGTATTTTGTTTTTGTTTTAACTTTTTGGAGATTTATGTGGCTGATTAAGTTTTTCCATTTTGTAATGTTTGTGGTTCCTCATAATCTATGATGTGCAGGGCGGCATATCCAATGGAGAAATCATAAATATGAGAATAGCCTTCAAGCCAACGTCTACGATTGGAGTAAGTTTACTCTCTCTCTCTCTCTCTCTCTCTCTCTCTCTTGAACATCCCTCCCGTCAAACACACGTCCTTCTACAAAAATAAATCATTAGTCAAATGGATTGTAATAAATGTTGGTCTTAATCTAGAAATAATCTCGTTTTACCTAGAGGTTCTACTAAATTTTCAGAAATGATGACTGGTGACAAAACAATAGTTTCATTTATAAATATGTGACCTCATGCATAGACACAGGATTTATTGTAACATTCCTAATTTCTACGATTCCCCAATGTGATAGTCTTGTATTATGGCTTTTACATTGCCTGGTTGTATTGGTCTATTAGAGTAGTAAAATCATGGACACTAGCTGTGAAACCTCGAGGATGCCTTTTCTCCCCGAGTATATCACTACATTAAACAATTTCTGTCAGCTATATTAATTTATAATATTTTGAACAGATTCGGATATTTTTTTCTTTCCTAATTAAATGCCATTTTTATATTTTTATAATGATGATCATGCAGAGGAAACAGAATACAGTGACCAGAGATAAACAAGAGACGGAGCTTATTGCCCGTGGTCGCCATGATCCTTGTGTTGTGCCACGAGGTTCGTATCAAATCATATCTTTTTCCTAATCTGTCACCAAGTACTTGCAATAACAATAGTTAATCAGTAACCTTTAGATTATAGTCGGGCACTTCTAGTTACTACTATAATTTTTTATGCAAAATAAATGTCAGTGGCTGTAATCCGTTCTGTTTTCATTCACTTTTTGCCCTAGAATTAATACCTTTATTCTTATTTTCTCCTCCGTCACATTCAACTAGTTCTTGGTGTATGCATATGCTCGGTTATAATATGAAAATTGGAGTTAAAAATTTACTCCTTTTGTTAATATTTATTTTTGGTGTGGTTAACGCAGCTGTTCCTATGGTGGAAAGCATGGTAGCTCTGGTGCTTGTGGATCAATTATTGGCGCAAGCTGCACAAAATCAGCTATTCCCCATCAACAAAAATCTGCAGGAACCATTGCAATTACCTGAATTTGAGTCGGCTAGCTTTCATCTATAAACAGAGCAATCTGGATTTTTACATCTTGCTTGCATCTCTAACAAAAGCTCTTTGCCTTGCATTGCTGGAATTTTTCCTACCATTAAAGAGTGTATTTGTTGTAGTGAAAATTTATAACATCTGTTTCCAAACGGTCCGTTTTTGTTTAATTGGAGGCAAAAAACTGTGCACCAATTCATTGTTGTGCTTTGCAAAATAAAAACTCAGCATGTGATATTTTTTATATATGAATTAGTGAAAGTATTGGTTTCGGCTTTTATTTTAAGTCCGCCGTCAAATCTCAGGGCTTATAAGCCCTTGGACAGGCGGTAAAAATTACCAAGCTGGAGTACAGTAGGGTAGAAGGAATTTTCAGTGGAGCAGTTAAATGCGTAGAGATCGAAAAGAATACAAACGACGAAACACACTAGGTGATCGAATGGGATTATATATCCCATTAATCCTAATCATAAAGTCGTAAATGATGGATATTAGACACTCAGACGCTGTGCGTATCGACTCGTGCAGTGTTGTAGCTAACGCTGCATAAAGAGTACTTTCGCAACTTTTTAGTTTCTTAAGCCAGAAACTTTTAGATTTCTTAGCGAGGTGTTGTCTCATGCATGGTAGCTAAAGGTGTAAATGAATCGAGTCGATCTGAGTATTGAGTTGTTCAGATTTGGTTCACAAAATTTATCGAGTATAAAATAAGGTTTGATTGAGGTTCATTTAGCTATCGAGTCGAACACGAGTTCGAATCAAGCACGAGTAGTTTGGACTTTTTCAACGAATATGATCCGAGTATCAATAGAAAATTATAATTTGAGGAGGTTTGAGTAATTTATCGAACTTTAAAATGTGCTCATATTTGACTCATTTATATTTCGAGTCGAGCGAGTACGAATCGAGCCCGAACTGTTTGCTCATTTTACAGCATTATTGGTAGCTGGATTTATTTTCTATTTGGGACCAATAATTTGGCAGCACTGCTGTATTTTGCGCACAAAATTATATATTCACAAAAGCAATTCATAAAATAATATTTTCTCCGTTTTAAATTATAAAATTATTAATTACTTATAAAAGTCAATTTTAAAAATGATCAAATTTATTGTTCATTGAAGACTACATAACAATAAGTAATACCTATTAGATAGTTTATAATACATATTATTATGTCAATTTTAAGTTAAATTTAAAAATATCATAAATTAATTTCAAAAAATTAATAATGATTTTATATTTTAAAATTAAAAAAAATAGTGCTACATAATACTTTTTTATAATGAGCAGTCCCTATTAATTAAAGGTAATGATAAACACATGTGTGGCGTTCCTTATTCCCTCTTTTTAGTTCTTTCCTTCCTCTCAAATCATGTCTATTCTCTTTCAAAATTTTATTTGCCTTGTTTTTCTTGTTTTGTTTATTAATTTATGTGTTTGTACAAAAAGTGGGCAAATGAAAGCGAATCAAAGAACCCCACTTGTCATAATCATCGTCATTATCATTATCATAAGCACGAGTTAGCTGGGTTTAAAATTTTCCTAGAAAAACAAATTAAAAAGATTAAGACAAATTTATAATTTTTTTTTGAATGGATAAGTACTTATAAATTGATGGAAAACTTAAAGTAGATTCCATTTTAAAGGTGTATATTTCTATGGATATCAAAACAAGTACAAGACGATTTTTATGTAGAAATATTATTTTTTGTTGTACATTTATCAGTTTCCTAAATTTATGTTGTAATAATTAATGTTGTTTATAATATTATATATAAATAAAATAATTATAAGTGAAAAATGAATATATGTCTTGAACACATACTTGTGTGAATCCTATTATTTTAAAAAATTTTATTAATGACATTTTTGGTATTTCACCATTTTCAATAATGGTTATTTCGACATTTTATTATTTTGTCAATCAAAGTTAGGTCGTATTAAGTGCATGATACACATAAATTTGTGTGTTTAAGACACGTACTTTATTTTCTCTAATTGTAAGAGTGTTGTTAAATATATATTTATTTTGATAAAATTATTTTCCCTAAAAATATCAACAATTGATTATAAATTACAAACTCCACTAGTGTGATTGGATAATTTCTTTCTCTTTGTTCTTAAATTCCTTCAATTTTCTAAATGGTAGGACCAGTAGGTTTATACCAAGGTTCCCATACTCGGATCGGTCATCGAACCGATACTTTTTTCGGGTAAATGGGTCACTGATCCAACCATTGGTCGAACCGATATTAACTCAGTGATATCATTAATATATAGGAATATATATTATTAATAATTAATAAATTTAAAAAATCTCATTTGTTATGAACTAAAACATATTAAAGTTAAGTTATAATATTACTAAAAGTGGTTAATTTTAATATTTAAAAAAAGTTGTACAAGAAAAAAGGGTCACTGGGTTTTACCAGTTGAATCATCGGTCCGACCGGTGGGTCAACCGATTTTTTTTACCAAAATTGATTTATTTGTTCAAATCGAACTGAAGTGCCAATTGATTTCAATTTTTACTGATCGAACCGACAGTTCGGTCCAATTTTTAAAACCATTGTTTACTTCTTTAATCATCATTGAAGTGAAATTTCCTTTTGACGCTGACAGTTAAAAACTACATTATGTTACCGAGTGTTTCAAGTCTTAAAAAGTGTATCAAATGATGTATTACCATAATATTGATATGACTATACTATAATAAATCATTAAAAAATTTAATATTATGTTGATTGAAACCCATTTAAAATTAAAAAATTTAGACCCCCTATCATCATTACCTAAGTCATCTACTTGGAAAATCAGTTACCACCATATGCGGCTTTAGCTATGTTAAACTCAACAAGTACACCTAACAAGTGGGAGCCCAAGTGGAAACAAAACTAACTTAGTTTGAAAAGAAAAGAAAAGAAAAGAAAGGGAAGAAAAGAAAGTGAAATGGGATTTAGGGGAAGGAAGGAAATGGAGAGAAACTATTGCCTTTTTATTTTCTTGTGCTTGTGAGTATTGGAAGGAAAGTGAAAGTTAAAATTGTACATTACTATTGTAGTCTGCAAATCTAAATTTGAGATCCAGATAGGGTGGAGTTGGTACTAATTTCACCGTAATAAGTTCTATAGATTGTTTTTGTATTGGTTATAAAAAATGTTGTTGTGATAAGTTCTATAACATTTTATTGGGGAGTGGTTAGCATGAAGTGAACTTTCACTTTCATGCCCACTGGCGGAATCAGAAGGTTTTCATAGGGGGATCAAAATATATGAGTAAAAAAATTTTATTTATTGACGCTTGAAGTGCTTCTTTCGGTTGTACGATTAATAGGAGGCAACTGTATCATGCGAGTCTGTATAGTTTGAAAACGTCTCAAAATTTGCTCGTTTTCAATTGTTAAAAAAATATAATAATTCAACGTGTTTGTAAAAATTGTGGGAATATAGAAATGAGCATATTTGATTGAATCTCTTCACAAAGATTTCTTAATTACATATTAACTAAAGGTTAATTTGGAGTTTTTCAGGAGAAGAATGCATTTAAAAATTGAGATGCTTATTATATCATACATTAATTAAATTAAAGGCTAATTTCGAGTTTCTAATGCATCAAATAAGAAATAAATTGTGTTTCCAAGCGACTTTTAATTGATTTTGACTATTGAGAGCATCGGCCTCAGAATTTTTAAAATTAAAAAAATTATATTAATTTAGAGTTTAAAAATATCTTCATTTGATTTTAAAAAGTTCATAATAATTTTATATTGAACAAAACAAAATCGCCTCTTTATGGTTTTTATTTGCAAACATTTTTTTATTATTTAGATAATTCAAATTTATGTTTCTCACTCGCATTGAGATGTAGGACCTATAAGAAAAAATTTATAGAAAAGATATAAAATATATGTAAATATCATTTTTCCCCTCCAAACCTTAACCTTAGTATCAGCCTACCGGGGGAGGTGCCCCCCCTTAGTTCCGCCTCTGTTCATGTCCAGTGCACTGCCGACACGCATGCGGGAGGGTGATCTCTTCGCCTGCGTGTCAGCACTGTATTGGTCATGAAGTTCCCTTCATGCTAACCAGATCCATTTGATTGCATCTATAACCAATGCAGTAAAAAAACTATATAAACTTACCATGGTGAAGTTGGTGTCAAATTCACTCTAACCGGATCCCTAAATTTGATAGATGCGACTAAAATAGTATTTATGATATTTTTAAAAAATTTATATAAACTATTACCAATTTCTTCTCAAATACTTCTCATTCTTAATTTCTCTCATTTTTCTTCTAAAAAACTTCAAGGGAATTTGGAAATAAAACATTAAATAATCCCTTTTTCCTTGTCTTCTCACCCTTTTATAACTCGAAAACATCTTTTTATTATCACTTGCAAGTTGTATGGAAGGTTTTTTTTTATTAAAGAAAAAAAACAGGAAAAGAAGAGAAGGGAAACTAGCTTTCCTTTCTTCACTTGGAAAAAGTGAGAAGAAAATTTTTGGACCAAATAAATCTTTTTTAATAAAATAAAATTATTGGAAAAAGTGATTATAGTAGTCTTTTTTAATAAAATAAAATTTAATGTTTATATATAAAATAAAATTTTTAGTGTTTCTTCACTTACATTAAATAGTGATTATTGATATGAATTTAGTGTAGTATTATATATAAATAAAATAATTGTAAAAATATTATTAAATATATATTTATTCTAGTAAAAAAAATATTCTTGAAAATATGAAAAACCAATTAAAGGAGTAACAAGCATTTCATCCATCTGTTAAAAATTACCGAGTCCACTAGTGTTGGTTGGATAATTTCTTCCTCTTTGTTCTTAATTTCCTCCTTCAATTTTCTAAAAGGGTAGGACTGGTAGGTTTAGACTTCTTTACTCTAATCATTGAATTGAAATTTCCTTTGACGCATTGACAGTTAATTATAAAACTGCAGTATGAAATTTCCTATGTCACATTAACAGTTTGTAAAATATTTATAGAATAATTTGTGTACTAGCATTATTCATTATAATTTTTTAATATATAAGCATAAAATCATAAATTCATCATAACCCCCTCACTTTTCCATATCTAGGTATATAAAAGAAGTCATCTACTTTGAAAATTAGTTACCACCATATGCGGCTGTAGCTATGTGATACAACAAGTACACCTTACAAGTGGGAGCCCGAGTGAAAATTAACTCCCTGTGTTTGAAAAGAAAAGAAAAGAAAAGAAAAGAAGAGAAAAGAAAAGAAGTGCTTGTGAGTATTAAAAGTAAAGTGAAAGATAAAATTGTTCATTACTATTTTACAATGCAAATCCAAATTCGATAGATGTCTACACTAGTATTGTTAAAATTTAAGATCGAAATATAGCACAATCATACAAAACTTAGACGAAGAATGAGAAAAATAAGGACACACGTCATATTTAGGTTTATAAATTTGGCTAGTTCTATTTGTTTGATTTATTCATTAGATATTTCGCATACTAGAGAAACCCTAAATGTTGTATCCTAGGCTCAAACTCATAAGTTCCAATAGATTATTAAAACCCAAGATCGGACTACTATTAAATTTTCAAGCCTAATTCCACATTAGGCTTGGCTTCCAAGGGGAGCTATCCCTACCCGTTCACCGGTGAGAGGGCAGTCGCTCGCTCGAGCGAGATCCCCGACTGTAATACCCGGTAAAATAATAATAATAAATAAATAAATAAAATAATTAAATAATATTTAAATCCATTCTCTAATTGGGCTTTTCTTATGTCTGGGTCAAATTGTATTTAATTTGTGTGGACTATTATAAGTATGTGATTACATTAATTGGGCTTTAAACTAAGTGGGTCTAATTTAGAATTGTGTAATTTTAAAATCCTATTAAAATTTGGAGAGTTAATAAATATATTATATTAATTAATAAAATTTGTTTTAAGTGTATAAATATCTAAAACCTAATTTACTCAACATCACGTCTGATACAAATTGGGGGAAAAGAAGAGGCAGCGGCGGAAGTAAAGATCAAAAAGTAAAATAGGTACTTTTCTTTTATCTGTATATTGAATATTGTGTATTATGAAGTCTTGATTTTGACCTTCTGAAATTTAGATGCCTAATTTATATATAAGGCCATGTGTGTGTTGAGTGGTTAGTTCTATATATATATATTTATATATATATAAATTCGTACCATGATGATATTGGATATGGAGCACTATATATATATATATATATATATATATATATATATAGAATTTGAAAAAATTAACATCTGGTAAGAGCAGTAACTGGTATGTGTATATTATTACTATTATTAAAAAAAAACGTAACTTGATTTTTGAAAAAGTCTACTTGTATGTGGGTTTATTGGGGCAAATGCTCATAGGAGACTTGAGGAAGAAAGTGACTTGTTTTTTTTGCAAGAATTGACTTGCGTCTATTATTTTGTGATCATTTCTATAATATGTATTATTATTGATCGTAAAAAAAAAAAAAAAAATCGTCATCATGCTGCTGTGCATGTAGGATTGATGCAGGAGTATTTGGTTTATTATATTATATTATATTATATTATATATATATATTATATTTTAATAATCTCTTAGCATATATATTTTAATTATCATTTGGCCATGAAATTTGTATATGGAATTAGTAAATCAATTGAAATTATGTATATTAATTTGTATTAATTAATTTTATCGTCATAGTTATATTTGAAATATAAATTTTGGAGTATTAATAATTGATATAAGACGATGATTAAAGACATATTAAATAGATTATGAATTATTTTAGAATTATTAGTTTGGATTGTTTTTAATTTGAGGTGAATATGTTTAGGTTGTGAATGACGTTTCGTATTTGATATCGTTGACATTTGAGGGTAAGATTTGGTGGAGTGTGCTATAAATGGGTTGGAAGTATCAGGTACGGATTCCGTACTCTTTCAGCGATACTTTTATTACATTTGATTTATTCGTTTTATTTCTCGTTTCAAATTCTATTATTATTTCACATAATTGTTTCTTGTGAAATTCATATAATTGTTTCATTTTGGAGTTGACACATTGGATTCGTAATTGTACTCTTTGAATTAGGATATCATGTTTAGTATTTATTTTTGATAATTGTAGAGCGGTACATGTTGCTACCTTCTTTTGAGACCTTGTGACCATAATTTGATTTGGTTCAACATGTATATATAGAACCCTTTTGTTGGTATTATGTCGCATGTGTTGTGACATGGTATTTTTATTAGAATATACCGTAGGGTATACTTGAGCTATAACCACCTGTGGGGGTACCACAGGCATGTCGTCTTGGCACGAGAGACATGACACTTTTCGTGGCGGTGTGATTAGTCCACGACGTCTCCATTTTGGGCTCCGGAGTAAATGGGCCATTTGGTGTTTTGTTGTGGGAGGCGTATGGGTTAACCCTAATTTTCTGTTCTGCGGATTGGTGATGTTGTGCCAAACACACCTATCCGATTTGCATACAGTTGGATTCGCGGTCCAATGTTTGATTGCCTGTGTGACATTATTTTGATGTGTCTGTGTGGCATTATTTTGGTTGCCTGTGTGGCATCATTTGATTTGATTGTGTGGCATTATTTTGACTTGCCTGTGTGGCAAGGTATATTTCTGAGCTCATTCGGTATGAAATAACCCCAGCCATTTGTTTCAGCCTATTATTTTATTGTATTAGTTTTGTTGGTTTTTATTCAGTTCAAGTCATTGAGTTAGTTGCTTCAGTTCGTTATTTCTTTATTCTCTTATTGGTTTCGTCAATTATGTTGATTCATATATATTCCATTCAGATCCTTGGATATTACATTTTTGTTCGTACGTATTTGCACTTGAGGCTTGTTCAGTAATTTGTCTCAACTGTTTTCGTATATCAGTTGTATATCTTTTGTATATCTGTATCCGTACTGGGCAATTGGCTCATGCTGTGTTTTTCTTCCGGCAGGTTTGCAGGGGTGATTCAGGACTAGTGTGATGAGAGTTTTGCCTTTGACCAGTTAGGTTGATTCACATTTTAAGTTTTGATTATTTTGACTCAGTTTAGAGAATTGTACTTATTACTTTATTGATGGATCACCACTATTAATATTTTAAGGTTGTTAGTGCTCTGTTTATTTATTTTGAGGTTTGTTGTGCTTTGCACGTGACCTCCCTTTCCTTTTCGGGAAGGGGGTGTTACACCGACTACCCTGTTATTGTGATTATTAGTCGGACTCGCAGAAATATGAATGAATCCCAACAAGTATTTTAAGATATTTTATTTAAAAAATTATTAGACAATTACCACTTTCTTCTCAAATACTTCTCATTCTTAATTTCTCTTATTTTTCTTCTCAAAAACCCTCACACAAGGGAATTTGGAAATAAAACTCTATATCGGCCCTTTTTCCTTCCTTATTTACTCACCCTTTGATAACTCAAGAACATCTTTTTATTATCACTTTATTTTCTTTTCTCTTCTCTTATATTAAAAAACTCCGAGATACCCTCACTCTTTTTTCTTAATTTTTTTTCCTCTCCAATTTAAAAGTGCCAGACAGGGGTTAAGAGGTATATGGATCAAAAGTTGCAACACTAACAAAAGATGGAGTTGGGGTGCTCAAATAGTCAAGGGTAAAAGAAGTTAAAAGTAGCTTTTTGCAGTGGAAAACGGAACATGCACTTGACACTTTACTGATTGTACATGCCCCCTAAGGGTTGAGGGGCGTCCGGACCGATATAATATATTTTTTTTAATTGTAATTATCAGAATAAAAAATAAAAAATAATAAAGTAAGTTTAAATAAAAAATTATAAAAAAATATATTTTTTATTGAAAAAATACAGTAAACAGTTTACAGTATTTTTTAATAAAAAATATATTTTTTTTACAATTTTTTGTTCAAACTTGTTCTATTATTTTTTATTTATTATTCTGATAATTGTGGTTAAAAAAATAAAAAATAAAAAATAAAAAATTAACATTGTACCGGTCGTTAGTCCGGTACAACACCTCCCCCAATTAGACCCCTAAGGCATGTTGGTTTTGAGTTTGAGTTGGGATTGGGATTGGGATTGGGATTGGGATTGGGATTGGGGTTGGGGATGAGAAAAAATTTCCTCCAAATCAAAATTTACAAACCTTAACTTTTTCTTCTTCTTTTTTTCATTTTTTACTATTACATTAATCGGAAATCAATGATTAAAAGTGAAATAAATAAGAATAAGACAACAAGATTACTAATCCGTAATCACCTCAACAATATGGAACCTTTTCCTGAGAGTGGTTAATATGAAGTTAGCTTTTGTCAATTAATCAATACAATGTCGATACGCAGGCGAAAGATGATCTCTCTCTGCGTATCAGCACTGTATTGATCAATTGATCATCAACTTACTATGAAGTTAACTTCATAGTAACCGGATCCCCTCCTTATATATAGGTAATTGATATTTCCACATAAAAAATTAATATTTCCAAATGATCTGTAAGACCCCAACTTATTATAAAAAAAATTGATTTTCCTCTATTTATTATTTTGAAATAGTAAGGGTTGTTTTGATTAATGTGGTTAGTTATGGATAAAATGCGCAAATATTTCAAATAAGCAAGTGGTTATAAAATATTCATTGTTGTCGTGGAATATTCGTTTGGTCGTGGAATATTCTAGCTGTCGGGAAATATTCGTACGATGTCGCAGTCTTGTGTGGGCCCCATAACAGAAAGCGATTGGATGAAGAAAACGACAAAAATAAGTTGTTTATAAATAACGGCGTTGTTATTACCGTTAATACTGTTGAAACACTTTGTGGTTAAAACACAGTAGCACACGGTATTGCACCAATTATTGATTCTTACGTAAGAAGGCACTACTCAATAATTGTTACAGTAATTACTGTTCAGTATTTTATTTTATTGATTCAATAATTGTTGCATTGATATTTTATATTACTGTTGTTTCAATAATTGTCACTACATAGTATTTTTCATTATTGAAGCAATAATTCATATTATCTGAATAATATTATTGGATAATATTATTGACAATGTCTAGAAAGTTCTGTCTAAGGAGAGGTTTGGTCATCTAATTGCGCGCTAGTATGGAGAGATCCTTATTGGAAAGCCCCCTCTTTCTTGGGAACTGTCTAGTTGTCAGTATTGTGATTCTGTAATATTATTTGTGAATAATTAATTATTGATTTATATGATGAGGAAAATATTGATTTTATGTGGATATAGATGGAGAAATATTGATTTTATGTGAAAAAATATTGATTTTATGTGGATATATCCGGAAACACACAATCCAGTCCTTGTATAATGGCTTCATGTCTGTCTGAAACAATACATTGACCTTCCCTAACTCCACAAGCGATTCTCAAATTTACGAAAAACCATTTCCAAGACAATTCATTTTCGCTGTCAACAACTGAAAAAGCAATCAGAATAATATCTCGATTTGCATCTTGTGTGCTTGCTATCAGTAATGTCCCCCCGTAAGTTGATTGTATGAATGTGCCATCGATTACAATGATTGGAAAACAATGGTGCCATGCTTGAATGGATGCTCCAATGACAAAGAATAGATACTTGAAACGACCATTTGTTTCCAACTCAAGGGCTGTGACGGAACCTGATATAAAACATCAGAACTATCATTAGAATTACAAGTAGTATACTGTATCTAAATCACTAGTAATCGGTAACCGTTCATGTGGTTAAAGGTACACAATTTGTATATTACATTTAGTAACTAAACATACGTATTAAGGTAACCAAACATGTATAATAACCACATACAAATGGTATAATACTAATAATAACTAAACATGCATTATGTCTAAAGGTGTATTGGTTACTGTGTAATAGTTTATTGTTTACTGTATAATGCTTAATTGGTTACTGAATAATGCTATTTTGGTTACTGAATAATATTACTGACTAATGCTTGGTAACCACATGTTTGGTAACCAATGCATTATACAGTAACCAGCATATTGCATGAAGGTAACCAATACAATATTAATCAGTAAAAAATTTACATTAGTAAACAATCTATCGTGTAATGATATCTTGGTTAATGTGGAACATCATATTGGTTACAGTATAATGCTATAAAACAAATAAATGTTTTTAAGGTGTTACCTGGATTTGTTTTCTTCAGCATGTATAACCATGATGGGATGAATGAGTAGTCGTGTGGATTTCCTCTCACCTTTTCCAACGCCTTCTCCTTCGATCTCCATGCTTTTTGGTAAGAGATAGACACATTATATTCTGAGATCATGTCTTCCACAATAGCGGTTGGTGTGTATATTTTCTTTAAATTTGTTATTTTTTGCATTATGCATTCACTGACCAACTCACTATTTGCCTATCTGTGGTCTCCCAACAATACATTGACCGAACAAGTGTGGATATCATTGAATTCTCTAACCTTGAACATATTGGTTTTTTTGAAACTTAATGCTCTCATCTTCCATTTGAAATTTTCATCGCATACACACACTAGCACAAAGTCTCTATAACTTGTTCGTTGGACTTTGTGTTGTCTGTTTTTTCTGATTGAATGCAGCCTCATAGCTTGTGAGAGGATTTTTTTTGTCTGTGTAGATTTGATGTAATTTTACTTCACGTTCATTAGGATTCGATATTACATCATCATATCGTTCTTCTGCGTATGATTTGTCATGTTGTCTGTCTCGTTGTTGTTCAATAATTTCCATTGCAAGCTGATCAACATATTGCGTTCTAAATTGGCATGATTGGCTTGTTCGTGGAACTAGTGCTGAATTCTCTTGTGTTGATCTGATTGGCATTACATCGTTAATTGTAGATTCTTCTACGTTTGTCAAGTTATGCAAGATCGTTGTGCGTCTCATTCTGTGTTCAATATCTACAAACAGTGGGAATTTACCTTGTTCATCAGATTTTCTACTCATTTCCAGAAAGAATTGTAAGGTTGCTTCATCTGATATACTGATCGGTGGAATGTCGTTTCTAATCTGAAATTTGATTGACAATGTTGTTGCGTTTGTGTCTAGCCGTAATGCACTGCATATTTTGGTTAGCATTTCTTTGAACGAAATTGTTGATGGAACTAATATGCAGTAACTTCAAATTTGGTGTATTGGTTACTATCAGTCCATGTGCCGTTGAAATAAAGTACAACTGGAATCATATCCATTGTCTGTCAATAGAATAAGTAATGGTAAGTAACAAAATCAATGTTATTCGGTAACCAATATAATGTTAAACAGTAACCAAGTCAGCATTAGTCAGTAACCAAGTCTTCATCAGTACCCATTATAATGTTACACAGTAACAAAGTAATTATTAGTTAGTAACCAATGCATTTGAACACAGTAACCAAATCATTTTTAGTCAGTAACATATACATAGTTAGACAGTAACCAATATAATGTTAAACAGTAACCAATTCATTATTAATCAGTAATCAAGTCTTCATCAGTAACCATTATAATGTTACACAGTAACAAAGTCATTATTAGTCAGTAAACAATGCAGTGGTACACAGTAACCAAATCAGTATTAGTCAGTAACATAGACATAGTCAGACAGTAAACAATGTAATGTTAAGCAGTAATTAAGTCAGCATTAGTCAGTAACCAAGTCTTCAGTAGTAACCATTATAATGTTACACATTAACAAAGTCATTATTAGTCAGTAACCAATACAATGGTACACAGTAGCCAATTCATTATTAGTCAATAATCAATGTAATGGTACATAGTAACCAAATCATTATTAGTCAGTAACCAATGCAACATTAGTTAGTACCATTATGCATTAACTAATCTAGCATAAACAGTAACATATACATAGTCAGACAGTAACCAATGTAATGTTAAGCAGTAACCAAGTCAGCATTAGTCAGTAACCAAGTAATAATCAGTAACCATTATAATGTTACACAGTGACAAAGTCATTATTAGTCAGTAACCAAAGCAATGGTACACAATATCCAATTCATTATTAGTCAGTAACCAATGTAATGGACACAGTAACCAAATCATTATTAGTCAGCAACCAATGCAACATTAGTTAATACCATTATGCATTAACCAATCCAGCATTAAATAACAACATATACATAGTTCGACAGTAACCAATGTAATGTTAAGCAATAACCAAGTACATTTTTACATGCTATTACAATCAAAACATTCATATTGCAATAAAAACATTCATTATTCTTACAGTGTGACCATTTTAAGTGCAAAAAACTTAAGAAAGGTAACCAATATAGTCATTTGTAGTAACAATAGCTAACTATATTATTATAAATTTTAAACTCACACACCTCAGTATTTTTTGATCGAAGTTGATGTTGATCTTGTATGCAACAATCACTGCAGTATTTGGTTACTGATCTTGAAGGCGTTGATTTTGATTGTTATTTTCGATCTTAGAGATGTATTGCGACAATCGACTTCGTCTTCTCCGATTACGAGTTTAGTCGCGACAGGAGGCTTCGGCTTCGTATTTTTGTCTTCTCTGTCGTTGATCTGTTGTTCCGATTTCAAAGTTGGTTGATTTTAGGGACGGTTAATTTCAATTATGAAATTGGATAACTGACTGGATAATGACACGTGATTTTAGGCGCGTTATATTGCTTATGTTTTATTTTTGTAATTATTTTGTGTATGTTATTTTTGTAATTACTTTCTAAATATTGTATATTAGTGTAAAGAACCCTTTTTAATATGAGTTATGTGGGTTGGAACCATATTGTCAAATATAGGTCGACCCATATTTTAAATTTCAAACATACCATTATTATAATCCAATTAAATAAATTATTATTAGATATATCATTTATAAATAATCACTAAATATTATTTTTTTGAGAGGAAGTGAGGGTAGGGTAGGGTAGGGTAGGGTAGAGTGGGGTGTGGAGTGGGTGGGGTGAGAGTGGCGTGCGTGCGTGGGTGGGTGGGGGTGGGGTGGGGTGGGGTGGGGTGGGGTGGGGTGGGGTGGGGTGGGGTGGGGGTAAGGGTTGTATACATAATCACATAATATTATTTTTTTGGGTGGAGGTGGGGGTGGGGGTGAGGGTGAGGGTGAGGGTGGGGGTGGGAGTGGGGGTGGGGGTGGGGGTGGGTGGAGTGAGGGGTAAGGGGTGTATACATAATCACAAAATATTATTTTTAGGTTAGGTTAGGTTGGGGTGGGGTGGGGTGGGGTGGGGTGGGGTGGGGTGGGGTGGGAGTGGGGTGGGAGTGGGAGTGGCCGGGTAAGAGATGTATACATAATCACATAATATTTTTTTTTTTGGTTTGGGTGGGTTGGGGTAGTGTGGGATGGGGTGGGTGGTGGGTAAGGATTGTATACATAATCACATAATATTATTATTTTTGGGTGTGGGTGTGGGTGTGGGTGGGGGTGGGTGGGGGGTAAGGGGTGTATACATAATCATATAATATTATTTTTTTTGGTGGGGTGAGAGTGATGGTTGGGGGGTGAGGTAGGGTGGGTGCAAGGGGGTGGGTGGGTGCATGGGGGAGTGGGGTGAGTGGTTGAACTTTTTGAATATGTAAATATGGGTGAAAAAAACTTTTGATTTGGATTTGGAATAAAATATAGATCGAAAAATGGATAATCGGATTGGACCTATATTTTTTTTTAAAAAATATAGTTCTAAACTTTATCCAACCCAAATAAATAAAAATAATTAACCAACCCATTTGGTTCCAGTTAATATGGGTTGACCCGACAATTAACTAACTATATTGCCAGGTCTACTCCTATCATATAAACAATTTAGAAAAATAATATATATTGCGAGTTTACACATTAATTTTTTTATTATAAATTATGTCACAATCTTTTTTTACAATATATAGCGGGATTCAACAAAATGACCAAATGTAAAATTAAAAAGCGCTTTGGGTATATGCATGGACTTTCTTCAAAAGCAGCCCACCACCACCATCCACATTCAAGTTTCTTATTGAAAAAGACATTTTCAAATAGAAAAAAGGAAGCACAAGTGGGCGGGGGCGCAAGGAAATAAACAAACAAACAAAGAAACAATTTTTCCAACACCCCTCCCCTTCCCTCCCCTCCCCCTAAGTTATAATATTCAAATGATTTCCATTGCTTTTGACCTTCACACTTCATCAAATTGTGTCTATTTCTATCTTTTCTTTTTTGTTGAGTCCTTGACATGGCAATAGAAAGAGGAGAGGAGGCCACAATGCTTGTCCTATGGCAGGCAAAAAAATCCCACCAAGATTATCCATCTTTATTACAGTTGTGCCCTTTTCTGTTTTTTCACTCAGTTCTGTGCTGTCCACCTCTTCCTGCATGTCTTCTCTTTCAAAAGTAAAAGCTGTAATATTACTATTCTTTCTCCTCATGTTTTTTTTCTTTATCTTCAATATTTTGATTTTACTGCATTCATAACAAAAAAAAAACCCATGTATTATGATAAAATAAAAAAAAATAATACAGAAGAAAGAAGAAGCAGCAGCAGCAGTACCATGTATATTTTATGTGTCATAATTCTAACACCGATTACGACATATTAAACTTCAACTCTTTCACTCGAGTGCATGTTTATAAGCAGCAATGCATATATAGTAGATGATGCACAACACAAGTGACAAATAAGTGTGCAATATCATGAAGCACAATTTTATTACTGATTCAACCTCTAACTACTAGATATTTCCAAAAGGTTCGAAACCAAGCATTAACCTAGTGCATGGCTTAGCATCTATAAACTAAAATAACAATATATATATATATATATATATATATATATATATATATATATATATATATATATATATATATATAAACAGGAGGTTCAAGAACTTGTAGATATTATAAGTAATAACTTTCATCTATTTCAAGGGTTAAGTGCATACCATAGATACAGTAATTCAAAACAAAAAGGAGAGCAATGTAATATTTTTTTGTATAATGTTTTTACTTTATTCTCTTCTTTTAACAAAACATATTGTGGACCCACCATTCACTGTTCAAGACTTGAAGTTGGTCGGTAATAATGCAAGTTAATTTTGTCCAGAACCCCACTGAACACTTGACAGCATTAATAATTCACCCAACACACTCTTGCCTTGTAGTACCCATTTATAATTTTATTACTCAGGTGTTGGAAAGAGCATGATGCTAAAAAAGAAATCAACAAGACTTGTGCTTTTTTATCAGAATTCAGAAAGTGTGACACCCCTTTTTCTTCTTATCTCATTAACTTCGGAATGGACCATAATCTTATTCAACGGATAGTACTACTGTATAAGAATATTTTACTTGAAGGGTTTTAATTCCTCGTGCACAATGTGATACTTAGATTTTAATCAAAATTTGACATTTGTTGATTACCTAAATATGTGATCAGGTGAAGGCTTTGGGTTTATTTGGTGCGTTTAGGCGGCTTTTAAACTCCAAACAAATCATACTATTTTTGTTGCAGTGAATTTGGAGCTTAAAAAACTGCGATTGTGAGTTAAAAAAAAATACTACGTTTGAATTATGTTGTATTTAAACAAATAAGATTCTCAAAGAGTTCAAAATCAAACATGCACATAGTAGAAAAAAATAAATAAAACTTTACCCCAAAGCTGAAAGAGTAAAAGAACTCCAACAGTCAAAGAAAACATAATCAAGGCAGCAAAATAAAGTATCCATCTTTCAGGATTAAGCACATTGTCTCCTGGGCACCACGCTGATATGAAACCCTCATAAATGACATCAAGACCCCCCCTCCCCCTCCCCCTCCCCCTCCCCCTCCCCCTCCCCCTCCACCTCCATAAGGCAACAACCTTTTTCAGGGTCTTACTGTAAATGACACAAATGCCCTCATTCTTCTTAGAAGAATTAAGTGTCGGTTGACCGACAACAAAGAAGGGGGAGGGCTATTTCTTTCCCCAACATATCCTACAAATCTCAATGTGTTCCTATTTAACTATGAAGTACTACTCTTATCGACTTATCGTCACATAAAAAAAGTCGGACTTGCAAAATTTGTAAATCTTAAGGATATATTTTTGTTTCATATTTGTCCCTGAAAATAACAAAGTTACTCGTGGTGATATGATAATGAAATTGTAATGATAAACTTGAGGATATTGCATGATTTTATGATTTATATTACTATAATTAAAAAAAAGACACTTTTTTGTGGAACATAGAGAGCAACAACCACTTGTTAAATCATTTGATCAAGAGATTGATAGTAGATGAGCCCCACGAGTGCACAAATAGACGATACAAACATCTTCCCGTGATCAAAGAGATAAGTAAAACAAAAGGTTAGATGACAATTTTGTTTCAATTATATGGGGGTATACAGAATGTGTTATACTAGAAAGCGATAAAGGTCATGTAATGTGACGGTGCCAAATGAATAAATTGTATATAAGATGATAAAGGAAAGCTTACCATTTAAATAAGTGAGGTCTTTGAGTATTTTACTAGGTGGGTTTCTGGCTAGCTTGCTTAAATGCAACAGTGGGAGCTATTCTGCAACTCCTCCTCTGATGCTCCAATACAAGTTCTCCGGCAAACCAGTCCAGTTTCTCAAAATTACTCTGCTCTCCGATCCTCTTACCCCCAAACAGCACAGATTCTACGTTTTTCTGTTTCAGCATTTCATCGGCTATTTCTGTCAGCATTTTCACATTGCCGGGACTAGGGTCCGAATCTACATTGGCCCCACAACGACCCAAGCTGGATCCATTTGCCTGCCATTAAAAAAAACAATTAGCCTGTGTAAAATGCCATATTTGCATTGTCTACTAATGATATGTTAATGCTGAACACCAAAAAAAACTAAAGTGACTCACCAGAAAGTAAATAATCATAAAATTAGAGTCTCAATCATCACGAATATAAACAAATGACCATAAATAAAGCTAGAAACAGAAAACGCCAGAGACATGAAAAAGTGATCCAAATAGTTTAATGGGAAGTAGTTAGAATATGTAACATTCTTATTTAGACATTATTGTCCCCTTTTTTTCTTTATCATAACATGTCATCCACTTGATATTATTTCATATTTACAGTAACAATATAGTATCTAAAAGTAAAAGGAGTTGTTGGTAACAAAAGTTTCAAACTAGCTTGCACTGTTAATTTCATGATACAATGCCTAAAACTCAAAGAACAGGAATCAAAGGCTCCAAAAGCTCTGAATTGAACAAGGAGAAAAGGAAAAACATCCCTTTTCTTGTGTGAATGATCAAATAAAGGAACATATCAAAAATACAAGAAAACCCCACCATTCATTACAAATATTAGGTGTCAGAGGAAGAATAATAGTAACTCAACGACCAAGAACTGGTCCATTTTTGCCAGCAGGCGATGTTTATCATACACATTACTCATGCACCATGATTAAAACAGGTAACTAATTATGGAAACCATGCCTTTCCTAAGTTGATTAATTAAGTTCACCAAAGTGGTGTTCCACAACAGTATCAAAACTGCCCCACTTAATGTAAAGATTCATCCCTGGTTGGCAAGGCATAGGTAATGTAAGACAAATGCAAAACAATCCCCACAAAAAAATAGCATTGCCTATATTCCCTTTTAGGTGAATAAGATGAAGTTTGATATAGTGATACTAATAGTAATAAATGGTGAAACTTTTCTTCTTTGATTTTTTGGTCATGGGGGGCCACCAAGCAACAGGTACTAGGTTAAACCACAAATATCAAGCTACTTCTTTCTTGCTATTTCATCAAAAAGATGAAACACACAAAAAACATAGAGAATCCTGAAATATGTCTATATATAGTTTCTTTCAATGGGTGTGAAGTAATTGGGTAAACTTAAATACATGAAAGTAAAGTTCTAAGTTATTAAACTTTCAAAAAGAAGTAACTTAGCCCCAAAAAAATAGGAATTTTGTAGTCTCAGCAATCCCAAGTTATTGGATCAATATTTGTTGCTTCCAGGGTTTGTATAATCTGGAAAAGAGAAGCAACTTTTGAAACACTGAAAGCAACCGGTTCCAATTAAAATAGAATTTGGGTAAAATTAAATATAAAAGAAAATGTTAATTAGAAAAAAATTTATAAAAGCAAATATATTACCCCTTCCTGCAAGCAAAAAATTCTCTTTTCTTGAGAGTTTTATGTTACTAATTTAACATATGTGGAAAATAAATTTATGTGTTGTATTCTCACTCATTCTGTCCGAAGAAAGAATATTATTTTAAATATTGAAAATTTTATAAGGAAAAGTAGGATTTTTATACCCAAAAAATAATTCCTTTAGGATTAAAAGATTCAAGAATCAAATTATCTTTTCCAAAGAACATGTAATTGGTAACTAAAGTTTGGCTAACATGCGCCAAACTGCAAAAATAAGATAAATAAACTGTTGTATTATGAACATGGTGTCTCTCAAGTCTCAATTATGGGAGCCAACCATTGTCAGATAGCATGGCAAAAACACTACTGTCTACGAGACAATATATGCTCCTATTAAGGATTAACTATTTTGCCTACACAATGCCTCCACATATTCTTCTTCTTAAACCAATAACCCCTCTAATCCAGATAAAACACATACTTGGAAGTGGTTAACATGAAATTTATTTTTTTGGTAA
Source organism: Panax japonicus (assembly GCA_020205505.1). Classification (NCBI taxonomy): domain Eukaryota; kingdom Viridiplantae; phylum Streptophyta; class Magnoliopsida; order Apiales; family Araliaceae; genus Panax; species Panax japonicus. Next base: position 73,802,761 of record CM035107.1, on the reverse strand, counting down.
GTTGGTCAATTGACCAATGGAGTGCTGACACGCATGTGAAGTTCTATGTGTGTCAGCATTCTATTGGTCAATTGACCAACTTACCAAAAAAATAAATTTCATGCTAACCGGATCCACTTAATTGCATGAGCCCCAAGGCCCCCAACCCAATGCTACCGGCTAACGATAGCTAGTAGCTACTAAAAACACTCCTATCCCACCAAGCAAAGATTTACACACTAAACCCTTCCCCTCTCTCTCCTGCCCGCCACAGCCTATCTCATGCACTCAAAGTGGCAAAAATGAAAAACCCAAAAACCAATTAAACAAAAATTCCACAACATATAATATGTATATAAAACTAAAATTACGCTTTTAAAAACATGATTTTTTTTATATATAAATTTATTCATAACAGTGACTAGAAATGTAGTAGCAATAATATGATAATTTGATATTCTTTTATAGTGAGAAGTGTTGCTATATATATGATGAAAAATGTCAATTTTAAATATTAAAATATATTACTATTTCGCAAAAAATTAATCCATACATAAATTATTTACCTATTCTAAATTAAAATATATTTTATATTTTGGAAAGGACCAAAATGTTGAAATAAATCTGTTATCTTGAAATATAAGGAATTCGTCCAAATTATTGTAATTATACTTTATGAACACAGCCAGCCAGCGCATGTTGTAAAAAAAATGTATGTACCTGTATACGGACGTAGTTACTGCTTCGGCTCTGACCAAACGCCATGGCTACGGAATGGTCAACCATATCAGCCGAGCCATCCCCAGAAATCCGAGCCAGGGGTCGAGCCCAGTCCTTAGCCTTCCACCCTTTGACTTGGTCGTACCCATAACTTCCTTCAAGGACTTGCCCGGTTCCCAGTGAAAGTACCATAATATCCTCCACTCCGCGAACAAACGGAAACTCCTGCTTGTTGTGAAGCACGTGCGTAATCGCCGCCGCCGTGGGATTACTCATCGCCAAACCGCCGTCAACCGCCACACACCGCGTCTGGCCGTCCACGGACTTCATACAAACCGGCGCTAATAAACCCGGTTCAGCTGACGTGGCTCGGCACACCTCCCAAAGCCGGAAATCGAAGCTGTCCGTCTCAAGCGCGTCGGCTCGGGAGAACAGAAACGGAGCCGAGCTGGATAAGTCGTAACAGGGAATTAAAACCGGCTTCAACGTATCCCGTAACGTTAAACTCCGTCCTTCTTCGATAAACGCGCTCTTTATCACTTTCTCCATTCCCGCCGTCGCATTTGCAGACCCACCACCGCCGAATATCTGCCGGAAAACCCCGCTGCCACCTTTTCCCTTTCCACCACGGTAGAATTTCTTTCCTTGCTCCGCCAATAACCTCCACGTATCATCAGCCTTAAAAATCGGACGGTTTTGATTCTTAGTACCAAATAGCATCGCCGTGAAAATTCCTCCGACGCCGGTACCGGCGGCGACATCAAAATAATCAGCGATTCTGGCATCGGGATTCCCGGACTTGGCCTTCAAAGCCTGTTCCAAATAAGCCAGTGATTTTCCCGACAAAATGTTTCGCATTCCTCCGCCGTCGATGCTGAGTATACAAATTTTGCCCCTCTGATTTTTAATCGCCTGAACTCCGGTATCGGAAATTACAGTTGTGGGCGTAATTACGGTGGCGGCTTCCAATTTGGGTTGTTCGATGGCCGGAGAAATATGTTTGGGGATCCATAACTTTTGTTCGTCGTAACCGAAGAGAAACTTGCTTTCGAGAATAGAGAATATTTCGTAACTGAGCTTATCGGTGTCGATGCTGGGCTCTTGCATTTCTGAGGGATTAGAAGCCATTAATCTCTTATTCTTCAAACTTCAAAGCATGAACTAAGAAAAACCTTTAGCCAGGGTTTGTAAAAAGCATAATATGTATGTTGTTTCAGATGAAATGGGATTTTCTCTGCATTAAATTGAGGACATGTATATGTGTAGGATGACCTGTATAATTCTCAATTTGGGATATTACTCAAAAATAAACCACCATTTTTTTTTCTGTAAACCCCAATATTTCTATATATGTATATATTGGAAAACTTATTTTTGGTTAAGCAGAAATCCGTTAATTTTTAGTTTTCTCCCAAATACTCCACATAGATATATAGAATGAAGAATTACGGTAGTTGGGGGCACGTGTATATATATATATATATATATATATATATATATATTTTTTTTTTTTTTTCTCAGTATATATATATATATATATATATATATATATATATATTTATGGAAAGGAGGAAAAGGAGGAAGAAAGAGAAGATTACCAAAACGGTAAGACGAAGAAGAAAAAGAAGTACTAATTTATGGACGACAAACCCAGCCGGCCGTTGCAGAGGATGTCTGTGTTTATTTTTTCCTCCTCTTATGATATCTTTGAAATAAAGGTAATGGAGTGAATAATAGGATTATGATTATTTATAATAAGCACACCACCAATAAGTTGCTTATTAAAATTTGTTTTCTCTTTTCTATATATATAGTTTCTAGTTTATAGATTATATTATAAATAAGGGACATTGTTATTTTTACAAGGGAATTTAGATATTTTTACAGTATTTTATTCACATAGATGTGGGTTTCAGATAGACTTGTAGAATTATTATTTTTTTGGATAAAAATATCAATTCTCTAAATAAGTTGAAAAAAATAGTGTTTATTATAACTTATTTAAAATAAGTTATAATTAAGTACAATGTTCGAAAGGAAAAATTGATATTTACATACTTATTTTTCAGTCGTATAATATATTTAACATTTTAAGCATATATTTTAAAATTATTTGTCAAACAGTAATAATTGTTTTAAAAAATTATAGTAGTACTTCTTTCATTTCAAATTTAGAGATACAAGTTGACTTTTAAGTTCAAACTTTAAATTGATATAAATTTATTTAATTTTATTTTTGAGGCTAAACGACGACACATTAAACTTTAAACGATGCATACATAATTTATTTCATTTTAAAACTTTTATCAGTCATACCAATTTTAAAATTTAATATGTCGTCGTTTGACAGTCAAATTATATCTTTAATTTTAGAATAGAGAGTACTAAATTAAATGCATAATAGCTACTCCCTCCGTCCTAAATTAATTGCTCAGTTTTGACTTTTGAAATTTAAATTGACCGTTTTAAAAACTAATCTTTTTACTATTTTTTCTAAAATATAGGTGAAAAATTATAACCAAAAGAAAGTATATACAATTTATTACTAACCCCAATTTTTATAATTTTAGAAATATATTTATATATGCTTAATTATTAATTCTAAAAATGGTCAATTTGACTTAAAAAAATCAAAACTGAGCAATTAATTTGGGATGGATGGAGTATTAAATAATGTGCTTTAAATAAACTAGTAATAACCTTTAAATTAGGTAAAAATAGATGGATAATATATATATATATATATATATATATATATATATATATATATATATATATATATATATATATATACACACACACACACACACACACGTGCGCGAAAAGGATCAAGTGCATACCCCATTTATTTAATATATCTTGTTCACCACTTTTAGTGACGGGTCGAAAGACGATTCAGCCCGTCGCGTATATAAAAGAACTGTCGTTTTTGTTTTTAACGACGTATCAAACTGTAATCATAACATATAATTATATATCTAACACAATACAATTAATTTTGAATCTTTCGTTCACCCTAATAAATCATTTGAACCGTCTAAAATTTAGAATAATTTTTTATATAGTGCCGAAGTCACGAGACACAACTAGTATCAGCCCATTTAACAATATTTGGTATAACAATATCAACATACCTTGCTTATAATAAGATGTGACACATAGGAGTATAGACTCTATTGGCCCATTTAACTTAACGTTGATGGTAGTGTTAGCATGACCGACGGTAGATGGGGGAATCAACGGTTGGTATTGATGTTGGTTGACCGTGATCAACGGTCTATCAGTTCAATTTGTCGCTGAACCGGGACCAAATGTGGGACCCAAGGTGGAGATGGAAATAAGAATGGTAGTAGGCGAGAAAGGATGGAGAAGCACTAATGTAAATGGTGGTGCTGATTTTGGTCAGTGTTTTGTGAAAATACTAATAATATTAACCCGGCTAGAGTTTAAGGATATGGGGTCCACCTAAATATAAAATTAATAGTGCTTCGTTTATACTTTATAGGAAAATGATATATACTAGGAATATTTATATTTACTATTTGATTGTCACTTATGTGTAGTAAAATGAGTAAACAATTTGCGTTTGATTCGTATTTGTTTGACTAAAAATTTGATTCGAGTTCGACTCAAAATATAAATAAATTAAATAAGAACAAATTTTAAAATTTGATAAATTATTCCAACATTCTCAAATTATAATTTTTATTGATACTCGGATCATATTCGTTTAAAAAGTTCAAACTGCTCGGGTTCGATTCGAGATCGTGCTCGACTCGGTAGCTAAATGAACCTCAATCAAACCTTATTTTATACTCGATAAATTTTACAAACCAAATCGGAATAACTCAATACTCGGCTCGACTCAGTTCATTTCACCCTTACTTATGTGGATAAGTATTAATGATAATTTTTTGAAGAGATATGTAATAAACAGGACCCTTTTATAATTCCTATCAATCGTATGAATTGATAAATTTCGCACGTGCCAGCATAATTTTATGGCAATATATAGGGGGACTCTTATTTATACTCCCTCCATCTCCAAAAGATGAATAAAATATAATTTTTACATATATTAAGAAAAATAAAAGTAGTTGAAGGAGAGCAAAAAAATTCTAAATTTATTTATAATGACCCTATAAGATTATATAAAATAATGAGTATTTTTATTTTTTTTATATTAATGGACTCTACTAAATGACTTAGTACATAATGTGGTTAATTGTGTTCGATTTTCACCGTAAGACCTATTCATGTATTAGTTGATCATTAACTAATTACAATCAGACACATTATTTTTTAAGAATATTTTGTTGTCTGGTATTACTCATGTAAAATGGAGTTTTATTTATACTTGAAAGTATATTATTCTGAAAATGATTTATATGTCAATAAATATATGGCGAAATTGAAATACAACAAACGTGAAAGTTAAGTAATAAGATGAAATAAATTATGATGAACATTCTTAATTCAATAGTTCATATATATGACATGTATGTATATATATACGTTGCAATTATAATTCCACAAAAAAAATTTCACAACTCATAACAAAACTTATACTATTATGATTATCCAAAAAAATATGTTAGATCCCAATTTTTACGAATAAAAATAAATTTTCTATAAATATCATTTTTGAATATTATGGAATGAATTTTATATAATGTTATAGTTGTGGGTAATATTTATAAATTTTACAAAGTACGCAAGTTGTTATATAATATTCGATTGGTCGGGGAATATTTGTTTTAACAGAGAATATTCGTACAACGACACAATCATTGGTGGACCCCACAACGGAATTATTGTCGGATTGAGAAAATGACAAAAATATTTTATGAAAATAACGGCGGAAGTTTTACCGTTAACTGTTGAAACACCCGGTGTTAAAAGTACAGTAATACGCGTAGTTGCACAATAGCACACGGTATTGATTATTGATGTAACAACCCCAAAATAGGTCCATTCCATCCAACCCATTCTGAGTCGTCAAATACATGGTACAGAAAACAACTACAACTTTATTACAACAATTGTCGTGTCAAAATACAACAACACATATGCTGTGAGTTTGTATATAAATATATATCAACTGTGACTCATGTCCCATCCGTGGACAGCACCTCATAATGACACCTTACATAAAGGTATAGTCGAAAACTGTTTTAGAAATTAGAATCTTTGGGAAGTGCTCAAGGAAACCTTCGTACATGGGAGGTCATGCGTCTAGGTTATTATAGATATCATATGTCCAGAGAATTATCCTTGGTTGACCTAATAGACCCCAAAGAAAAACGAGAAGATTACTATCATATTCTTTCCAATGGTGAGTCTTCTCTTGATTTATCATTATCTCCACTATCTCAAATTGAGAATTATACTTCAAACAAACACCAAGATTATATAGGTAGTGCTCGTATATATACTCAGCAAGTGGATGAGCACATCCATGTCTTATGATGATACGAGGTTGTATATCATTAGATATCTTGTATGACAAAACACCCTTCCAAAGTTGAATTCACCTCACCTTCAACATCTATAGACCACCGTTCTATTCCCTTGTTATTCTCCGCTCGACCCAGCTACACCTTTATTACCTGAAAGGAATTGTGAAGCAAAAGGGTGAGCACAACTAGCTCAGTAAAGAATATCATGACTAAAGATAATTAAATTATCAATAGCCTTCATCAATAATAAATCAGAGATTTAGAACATATGGTAGATGATAAAAATTTCAACCATAGTTGTAGCGGAACGAGCAATCCATTAGAAGAGTCAAATAGACTATAAAGTCTATTATATTCTCCATGTTAAAAATCCACCAATAATGTTTTATCCTTGTAACATCAATCAACAATTCTGGTCCACAATCATATGAATAACTCATAATCATAATTGTAGTTCTAAATTCCTCTTCACATCCAGGACGAAGATAATTTTCATCACCTATCTTTACCTGAAACATCAAAGATCATGGTTACACCAAATCACATTTCCTGTTCATAATCATACTAATAATTTCATCTTTGCACTACGGCCAAAGATATTCATTTGGATCACCAGTTGGTCATGTTCATCTCAACACATATTCATTTTTGTACTACTAGCCAAAGATATTCAACAACATGTCATCTTTGCACTACGGGCCAAAGATATTCATCAATAATTCATCTTTGCACTACAGGCCAAAGATATTCATCAATAATTCATCTTTGCACTATAGGCCAAAGATATTCATCAATAATTCATCTTTGCACTACAGGCCAAAGATATTCATCAATAATTCATCTTTGCACTATAGGCCAAAGATATTCATCAATAATTCATTTTTGCATTATAGGCCAAAGATATTCATCAGTTGGTCATATTCATCTAAACACCTGTTCATCTTCGCACTACGGGCCAAAGATATTCATAATAAAATCAACCATCTTTTAAGACTGAGGATGATGGAAAATATTTTAAAGGAAACGAATCCAGTGAAACAAAATAACAAGTATTAAGGATTCGTACTTTAAGCAATCCGAGTTCAAAAATACTTCATAAATAACCATACTGAAGTAAAATTCAAGAATGATCAAAACATGGATACAATCAAAGCTAGTATCCAGAATAGATATTTTGGACAAAAAGAAAAAATTTTATTTTTTGGTGAATAGTGTCGTATTCGTAAATAGTGCCGTATACGTGAATAGTACCATATACGTGAATAGTAGCCCCGACACCCAAAAGATAGAAATTTCACAAAAATATCATCACGTTTCGTGAATAGTACTCATGAATAGTAACTCGTAAATAGTAACTCATGAATAGTAACTCATGAATAGTAACCCCGACATAAAAAAGTTCCAAATTTGATAAAAAGTTCCAACCAATATTTCATCATCATGATATTGAAGAAATAATATCATTTGAAAAGAAAATAACATCCCTTACTATCCCTTACCTCAAAAGAGCAGTACTTCTGACCGGAATATCGGATGAAAAGCCGAAGAAACCTTTCACCGTATAGCAACACTCAAAGTATACTCACAAGAACACTCTTGATATATAGAGAGAGAAGTAGAGAGAAAGCTTATGTTTCTGGTGTGATTTTCAATTCTAACTTAGCCCTCTATTTATAGGAAAATGCTAGAACGCCAAAGGAGACTAAAATAATAAAATATTATTTTCTTTTTCTTATTCCACACCAACCTTCACCAACCAATTTTGAAAGCCATCTTTGGTCAAAAACATCAGCCACCCATGTGCCAACAACCACAAAAACGTTTTTCTTAAATAAAATAATTAAAATTTCCAAAAATTAATTATTTCGGAACTCCGGAACTTCAATAATTCACAATAAATAGCCCTTTTGTCAGAAAATTCGAATCTTGCGAGTTTTTATAGGAAATTCAATTCTCTACAACTTTGCAGAAGGAAGTTTTTCCAAATTCCAAACAGAAATTGACCGAAATCCACAAACGAACGATTTTACAGTCTATAATCAATTTTCGGTCAAGAATTATGTCCACCGACACACAAAACATATGCTAAACATTTAATGCCACAAAAATACTCTTCCTCCTCATATTCTCATATATCCCACATTCATTGTAAAATATCACCGTTAATATATTATTAAAATAATATATTTAAATGAATTATTTTATCAGAAAAAGATAAAATATTAATTTTCAACAATTGTTACATTAAAAATTTTCTCCATCTATATCCACATAAAATAAATATTTTTTTTATCATAATAATCAATAATTAATTATTAAAAATAATATTACAGAATCACAGTACTGACAACCAGGCCGTTCCCAGGATAGAGGGGGCTTTCCAATAAGAATTTCTCATTAGTGGCGCTCAATTAGATGACCAAACCTCTCATTGACAGAACTTTCTAGACATTGCCAATAATGCTATCTAATAATATTATTCAAATAACACGAATTATTGATCTGATAATGAGAAATATTGTGTAGTGATAATTATTGAACAACAATAATATAAAATATCAACGCAGCAATTATTGAATCAATAAAATAAAATATTGAACAGTAATTACTGTAACAATTATTGATTAGTGCCTTCTTACGTAAGAATTAATAATTCAAAAATACTGTGTAATACCGTGTGCTACTGTGCAACAACGCCTATTACTGTATTTTAACCACTGGGTATTCCAACAGTGTAAACGGTAACAACTACGCCGTTATTTTTAAACAACTTATATTTGTCATTTTCTTCCTCCAATCGCTTTCCGTTATGGGGCCCACACATGGCTGCGCCGTCGTACGAATATTCCCCGACCGTACGAATATTCCCCGACAACAATGAATATTTTATAACCACTTGCGTATTTTGAAAAATATTTCATATACCACCCTTAACTTTAATTTTTATCAATTTAACCATTTATTGAATAGAAAAATTGAATACTTTTATTTCATAAAATTCGGGGTCTTACAATCTCCCCTCCTTATGAAATTTCGTCCCCGAAATTTACGTACCTGATATTTCAAAGAGTTGAGAATACCTTACTTCATTTCAGATTCCATCTTCCCTGTCCTCATGATTGCTCATCTCCTGTATTTCAGATATCATTCTAGAATATAACTTCAAAACAAAGGTTAATTTAACAAATTAACATAATACATAATATCCCGATATTATGACTGATCAACAATTTAAGCTTAGGTAGGACACACTAGCGAAGGATTTACTCATCTCTCCCCTCTTAGTCCTATTCCCCGATCTCCGTCAGAGATCATATCCCTAAGCTCTGATACCAAATGTAACAACCCCAAAATAGGTCCATTCCATCCAACCCATTCTGAGTCGTCAAATACATGGTACAGAAAACAACTACAACTTTATTACAACAATTGTCGTGTCAAAATACAACAACACATATGCTGTGAGTTTGTATATAAATATATATCAACTGTGACTCATGTCCCATCCGTGGACAGCACCTCATAATGACACCTTATATAAAGGTATAGTCGAAAACTGTTTTAGAAATTAGAATCTTTGGGAAGTGCTCAAGGAAACCTTCGTACATGGGAGGCCATGCGTCTAGGTTATTATAGATATCATATGTCCAGAGAATTATCCTTGGTTGACCTAATAGACCCCAAAGAAAAACGAGAAGATTACTATCATATTCTTTCCAATGGTGAGTCTTCTCTTGATTTATCATTATTTCCACTATCTCAAATTGAGAATTATACTTCAAACAAACACCAAGATTATATAGGTAGTGCTCGTATATATACTCAGCAAGTGGATGAGCACATCCATGTCTTATGATGATACGAGGTTGTATATCATTAGATATCTTGTATGACAAAACACCCTTCCAAAGTTGAATTCACCTCACCTTCAACATCTATAGACCACCGTTCTATTCCCTTGTTATTCTCCGCTCGACCCAGCTACACCTTTATTACCTGAAAGGAATTGTGAAGCAAAAGGGTGAGCACAACTAGCTCAGTAAAGAATATCATGACTAAAGATAATTAAATTATCAATAGCCTTCATCAATAATAAATCAGAGATTTAGAACATATGGTAGATGATAAAAATTTCAACCATAGTTGCAGCGGAACGAGCAATCCATTAGAAGAGTCAAATAGACTATAAAGTCTATTATATTCTCCATGTTAAAAATCCACCAATAATGTTTTATCCTTGTAACATCAATCAACAATTCTGGTCCACAATCATATGAATAACTCATAATCATAATTGTAGTTCTAAATTCCTCTTCACATCCAGGACGAAGATAATTTTCATCACCTATCTTTACCTGAAACATCAAAGATCATGGTTACACCAAATCACATTTCCTGTTCATAATCATACTAATAATTTCATCTTTGCACTACGGCCAAAGATATTCATTTGGATCACCAGTTGGTCATGTTCATCTCAACACATGTTCATCTTTGTACTACTAGCCAAAGATATTCAACAACATGTCATCTTTGCACTACGGGCCAAAGATATTCATCAATAATTCATCTTTGCACTACAGGCCAAAGATATTCATCAATAATTCATCTTTGCACTATAGGCCAAAGATATTCATCAATAATTCATCTTTGCACTACAGGCCAAAGATATTCATCAATAATTCATCTTTGCACTATAGGCCAAAGATATTCATCAATAATTCATTTTTGCATTATAGGCCAAAGATATTCATCAGTTGGTCATATTCATCTAAACACCTGTTCATCTTCGCACTACGGGCCAAAGATATTCATAATAAAATCAACCATCTTTTAAGACTGAGGATGTTGGAAAATATTTTAAAGGAAACGAATCCAGTTAAACAAAATAACAAGTATTAAGGATTCGTACTTTAAGCAATCCGAGTTCAAAAATACTTCATAAATAACCATACTGAAGTAAAATTCAAGAATGATCAAAACATGGATACAATCAAAGCTAGTATCCAGAATAGATATTTTGGACAAAAAGAAGAAATTTCATTTTTTGGTGAATAGTGTCGTATTCGTAAATAGTGCCGTATACGTGAATAGTACCATATACGTGAATAGTAGCCCCGACACCCAAAAGATAGAAATTTCACAAAAATATCATCACGTTTCGTGAATAGTACTCGTGAATAGTAACTCGTAAATAGTAACTCATGAATAGTAACCCCGACATAAAAAAGTTCCAAATTTGATAAAAAGTTCCAACCAATATTTCATCATCATGATATTGAAGAAATAATATCATTTGAGAAGAAAATAACATCTCTTACTATCCCTTACCTCAAAAGAGCAGTATTTCTGACCGGAATATCGGATGAAAAGCCGAAGAAACCTTTCACCGTATAGCAACACTCAAAGTATACTCACAAGAACACTCTTGATATATAGAGAGAGAAGTAGAGAGAAAGCTTATGTTTCTGGTGTGATTTTCAATTCTAACTTAGCCCTCTATTTATAGGAAAATGCTAGAACGCCAAAGGAGACTAAAATAATAAAATATTATTTTCTTTTTCTTATTCCACACCAACCTTCACCAACCAATTTTGAAAGCCATCTTTGGTCAAAAACATCAGCCACCCATGTGCCAACAACCACAAAAACGTTTTTCTTAAATAAAATAATTAAAATTTCCAAAAATTAATTATTTCGGAACTCCGGAACTTCAATAATTCACAATAAATAGCCCTTTTGTCAGAAAATTCGAATCTTGCGAGTTTTTATAGGAAATTCAATTCTCTACAACTTTGCAGAAGGAAGTTTTTCCAAATTCCAAACAGAAATTGACCGAAATCCACAAACGAACGATTTTACAGTCTATAATCAATTTTCGGTCAAGAATTATGTCCACCGACACACAAAACATATGCTAAACATTTAATGCCACAAAAATACTCTTCCTCCTCATATTCTCATATATCCCACATTCATTGTAAAATATCACCGTTAATATATTATTAAAATAATATATTTAAATGAATTATTTTATCAGAAAAAGATAAAATATTAATTTTCAACAATTGTTACATTAAAAATTTTCTCCATCTATATCCACATAAAATAAATATTTTCTTTATCATAATAATCAATAATTAATTATTAAAAATAATATTACAGAATCACAGTACTGACAACCAGGCCGTTCCCAGGATAGAGGGGGCTTTCCAATAAGAATTTCTCATTAGTGGCGCGCAATTAGATGACCAAACCTCTCCTTGACAGAACTTTCTAGACATTGCCAATAATGCTATCTAATAATATTATTCAAATAACACGAATTATTGATCTGATAATGAGAAATATTGTGTAGTGATAATTATTGAACAACAATAATATAAAATATCAACGCAGTAATTATTGAATCAATAAAATAAAATATTGAACAGTAATTACTGTAACAATTATTGATTAGTGCCTTCTTACGTAAGAATCAATAATTCAAAAATACTGTGTAATACCGTGTGCTACTGTGCAACAACGCGTATTACTGTATTTTAACCACCGGGTATTCCAACAGTGTAAACGGTAACAACTACGCCGTTATTTTTAAACAGCTTATATTTGTCGTTTTCTTCCTCCAATCGCTTTCCGTTATGGGGCCCACATATGGCTGCGCCGTCGTACGATTATTCCCCGACAGTACGAATATTCCACGACCAAACGAATATTCCCCGACAACAATGAATATTTTATAACCACTTGCGTATTTTGAAAAAATTTCATATACCACCCTTAACTTTAACTTTTATCAATTTAACCATTTATTGAATAGAAAAATTGAATACTTTTATTTCATAAAATTCGGGGTCTTACAATTGATGCTTACGTGAGAAGTCACTCAATTTTGTTCAATTATTGTTACAGTAATTACTGCATAGTATCTCACGTTATTTGATTCAATTATTGTCAATATTTTATAATCAATACTTGAGATGACAAAGTTATTAATATTATTATTTTCAATATTAACGATGTTTAGAAGTTCTGTCAAGGAGATGTTTGGTCACCTAATTGTGCGTCAATGGGGAGAAATCCTTATTGGAAAGCCACCTCTTTCAAAGGAACGACCTGGTCGATTAATATTGTGAATTATAATAATGATGATGAGTTTTATTTTATTAGTATTATTAATGTAATAAAACAGAAAAGCTTTTTATATAAAACAGAATACTTTTATAAAGTTATTCGTTTTATTAGACTAATAGTAAAATCTTTTTATATAAAACAGAATATTTTTATAAAGTTATCTGTTTTATTAGACAATAATTAGAATATATTATATTTTATTATGCATAGTGTTTGCATGGTACCTGCATAGTATTTGCATAGTAAATTTTTTTTATATAAAACAGAATACTTTTATAAAGTTATTCGTTTTATTATATTATAAATAGAATATATTATATTTTATTGTAAACCAATCTGGACCGTCCGTTTAAAATAAAGCAATCTGGTTCATTCATGAATTAGTTACTATGCATTCCATTCTTCTATAAATAGAAGCTCATTCCTTCATTATTTCTTACGAATTCACTGAAACTCTAGAGAGGAAAACTATAGAGAGAGTTCTTCTTCTATAATTTTGAGGGTATTTCTTTAGAGTTTAAGAAAGCTTTGAGCGTAGTGCAAGTTTTCTTTGAGTATATCCTCGCTCTACCAGTCAAAATACTCTTCTTTTACGGTAAGAGATATTATTTGTTGTACTCGTTAGGGGTATTTCTTCTTTCTTATTGGTGAAATTCTTTTGTTATTTCATTCTTTTATTATTCTATTGGAATAACCTGTATACGCGAGATACCCTACACTTGGTGAAATTCTTCTGTTTTTCCATTATTTATTATTCTGTTAGAACATCCTGTTAATGCGTTTACGTATGACCTGGTTCCGTTGTTTATTATTCTATTGGAACATCCTGTCTGTGCGTTTACGCATGACCTGGTTCCATTATTTATTATTCTATTGGAATATCCTGTCGATGCGTTTACGCATGACCTGGTTCCATTATTTATTACTGTGACGCCCCCAAAATAGATATGCATCACCTATTTTGAGTCGCCAAATACATGGTACATAATACAAATACAATCTTTAATATACAACAAGAGAGCTGTGGGTTTTAATACAAATACTGTCTTCTAGATAATATCCACTCTCAGAATAAGTCCTCATTACATTTATTGTCACACTATTTAACAGAATAGTGAAGACTACTAATACTATCATCTGGTCCATCACTCCGTTCCTAGACTCGTCCCAGCTATATTCTCATTTTATGAAGAGAACAGTGAAAGAAAGGCTGAGCTCAACTAGCCCAGTCAAAAATATTATGACTAAGATAATGCAGAATAAATTATCATTTGCCTTAAACAGTGTTAAATTGATACAATATAACAAACATCAAATTTAACTGCAGCGAAACAAGCAATCCATTAAAAGAGTCAAGTAGTGAATAAAATCTACTATCTTTTATGATTTAAAAGATTTTTCATCACTTTTATCGCTGTGACTCAGCTTAATAAATAATCCACATCATCAAATCACCCCTGCACTACGGCCAAGGATATTCTTTAGTATCACGACCATAATTATACATGCACTACGGGCCAAGAATGTTTGTGTATTCATTAATGGTCATGATCATGCCAACAACTGTCCATCAGTGCACTACGGGCCAATGAGTACTTTTACCACATCATTTGTAACATTACGGTCATGATTACACCGAATAATCTCTAGTCATAATCATACCAAGTCCATCTATGCACTACAGGCCACAGATGACTTTCAAAAAAAATATAAACATGAGGATGATGACAATGATATAAGAATTCAATAAAACAAGTTCAAGAATTAATTTATTCAGTAACTAATAACGTCCAAATTGTCAACATGATACTTCTTTATAGAGTAAAATTCAAGAATGCTCAGAAGAATATTTTCATGAAAAGATACTGGATGAAGCGCAAATATCAATGATATTCCACTAATTTCATGGAGTATAGAAGTCAAAACTTTAACCAACTGAGTATAATAAAGAATGGAATAACAAAAGAAATCACCATGCATGCGGTACTTCGCATAGACATGTTATTCTAACATAATAATAACGAAACTAGGTCAGGAAAAATTCGAACTGACAGGATGTTCCAACAGAATAATAAATAACGGAACCAGGTTCGACGTAAAACGCACAGACAGGATATTCCAACAGAATAATAAATAACGGAACCAGGTCCGGCGTAAAACGCACAGACAGGATATTCCAACATAATAATAAAGAATGAAACCAGGTCCGGCGTAAAACGCACAGACAGAATATTCCAACAGAATAATAAATAATGGAATAGCAGAAGAATTTTACCAAGTATAGGGTAGCCCTCGTATACAGGTTATTCAACAGAATAATAAATAATGGAATAACAGAAGTTCTCTTCATGAATATAAAAGAAATAATACTCCTTACGAGTTCAACAAATAATATCCCCTACCTTAAGAAGAAGAGTACTGAATATATGAGTAGTGAAGTAGCATAATACTTTTCTTCTTTCTTTCTATAGTTTATCTGTCTAGAGTTTCAGTGAATTCGTAAGAAATAATGAAGGAATGAGCTTATATTTATAGAAAAATGGACTGCATAGTAACTAACTCATGAACGGTCCATATTGATTTACTTTAATCTGACGGTCCATATTTAAAGCAAAATCTTTTAAATAAAATATAATATATTCTATTTATAATCTAATAAAACGAATAACTTTATAAAAGATTTTACTATGCAAATACTATGCAGGCACTATGCAAATACTATGCATAACAAAATATAATATATTCTAATTATTGTCTAATAAAACAGATAGCTTTATAAAAGTATTCTGTTTTATACAAAAAGCTTTTCTGTTTTATTATATTAATAATATCAATAAAACAAAACTGAGTGACTTATCACAGAAGCATCAATAAACAATACCGTGTGCTACTATGCAACCACGCGTATTACTATATTTTTACTATTGAGTAGTTCAACAGTATTAATGGTAAAACTTCCGCTGTTATTTTTAATAAAATATTTTTATCGTTTTCTCAATCCGACAATAATTCTGTTGTGGGGTCCACCAATGATTGTGCCTTCGTACGAATATTTCTTGTTAAAACGAATATTTCCTGACCAATCGAATATTATATAACAACTTGCGTACTTTGCAAAATTTATAAATATTACCCACAACTATAACATTATATCAATTTCACTCCATAATATTCAAAAATAGTATTTATAGAAAATTCATCTTTATTCAAAAAGTTGGGGTCTTACAACCTCCCTTTCTTATGAAATTTCGCCCTCGAAATTAGGTGTAAAATCCCAGATTTTATAGATAAAGATTTAATTTTCTCGAAATAATTTTTTTTGAATATTATGGTGTGGATTTGATATAATGTTATAGTTATGGGTAATATTTATAAATTTTTCAAAGTACGCAAGTTGTTATATAATATTCGATTGGTCGGAGAATATTTTTTTTGTCAGAAAATATCCGTACGACGGTACAATCATTGGTGGACTCCACAACGGAATAATTATCGGATTGAGAAAACGACAATAATATTTTATTGAAAATAATGGCGGAAGTTTTACCGTTGATATTGTTGAACTACTCGGTAATAAAAGTAAAGTAATACGCGTGGTTGCATAGTAGCACACGGGATTGATTATTTATATTTATGTGAGAAATCACTCAGTTTTGTTTAATTATTGTTACAATAGTTGCTGTATAGTATCTCACATTATTTCATTCAATTATTGTCGATTTAGAAGTTTTATTTTATTCGTATTATTAACGTAATAAAACAAAAAACATCTTTTATATAAAATAGAATACTTTATTAAAGTTATTCTAAAAATAGAATATATTATATTCTAATATTCATAGTGTTTTGCATAGTAAAATCTTTTTATATAAAACAGAATACTTTATTAAAGTTATTCTATAAATAGAATATATTATATTTTATTATGCATAGTGTTTGCATAGTAAAAATCTTTTTATATAAATAAAATATATTATATTTTATTTAAAAGATTTTTCTTTAAATATGGACCGTCAGATTAAAGTAAATCAATATGGACCGTTCATGGATTAGTTACTATGCATTCCATTTTCCTATAAATAGAAGCTCATTCCTTCATTATTTTCTTACGAATTCACTGAACTCTAGAGAGAGAAACTATAGAGAGAGACTATAGAGAGATAGAAGAAAAGTTTTCTGCTACTTCACTACTCTTATATCAAGTATTATTTTACGGTAAGGGATATTATTCTTTTGTATTCAAGAAGAGAACTTCTGTTATTACATTTCTTTATTGTTCTGTTGGTATAACCTGTATACGCAGGCTACCCTATACTTGGTGACATTCTTCTATTATTCTGTCTTTATTATTCTGTCGGAATATCCTGTCTGTTCTATACGCCGGACCTGGTTTCATCATTTATTATTCCGCATTTATTATTCTATTGGAACATCCTGTCGGTGTGAATTTCACCTGACCTGGTTCCGTTATTTAGTATTCTGTTGGAATAACCTGTCTATGCGAAGTACCGCATGCATGGTGATTTCTGTTGTTATTCCATTCTTTACTATTATGTTGGAACATCCTGTCGGTGTGAATTTCCCCTGACCTGGTTCCGTTATTATTATTCTGTTGGAATAACATGTCTATGCGAAGTACCGCATGCATGGTGATTTCTTTTGTTATTCCATTCTTAATTATAGTTAATTGGTTAAAGTTTTGACTTCTATACTGCATGAAATTAGTGGAATATCCTTGATATTTGCGCTTCATCCAATATCGTTTCATGAAAATATTCTTCTGAGCATTTTTGAATTTTACTCTACAAAGCAGTATCTTGTTGACAATTTGGACGTTATCAGTTGAACTTGTTTTATTAAATTCTTATATCATTGTCATCATCCTCATGTTTATATTATGTTGAAAGTCATTTGTGTCCTGTAGTGCATAGATGGACTTGGTATGATTATGAGCAGGGATTGTTCGGTATAATCATAACCATAATGTTACAAATGATGTGGAAAAAGTCCTCATTGGCCTGTAGTGCATTGATGGACAGTTTTTGGTATGATTATGGCTATGGATTCTCTTCGGCCAAGGGTACAAAGATGAATTATTTTATGGCATGATCAGGACCGTTGATGAAAACACGATTATCTTTGGCCACGTAGTGCATGGATAATTCGTGGTCGTGATACTAAAAAATATCATTGGCCGTAGTGCAAGGGTGATTCGATGATGTGGATTATTTATTAAGCTGAGTCCCAGCGATAAAAGTGATGAAAAACCTTTTAAATCATAAAAGATAGTAGATTTTATTCTCTACTTGACTCTTTTAATGGATTGTTTGTTCCGCTGCAGTTAAACTTGATGTTGTTATATTTTATCAGTTTAACACTGTTGAAGGCTAACAATAATTTATTCTGCATTATCTTAGTCATAATATTTCTTACTGGGCTATTTGAGCTCACCCTTTCTTTCATTGTTCTCTTTAGGAAATGAGAACATAGCAGGGACTAGTCGGGGAACGGAGTGACGGTCCAGAGGATAGCATTAGTAGTCCTCACTATTCTGTGAAATAGTATGTTAATAATTATAATGAGGAATCCTTTTGAGTTTGTATAATCTCTAGTAGACAATAATTGTATTCAAACTCACAGTTATGTTTTGTCGTATTGTACACGACAGTTGTATTAGTAAGTTGTATTTGAATTTTGTACCATGTATCTGGCGACTCAAGATGGGTGATGTATACCTAATTCTGGGGGCGTCACAGTTGGTATCAAAACTTAGGGATATGATCCCTGGCTAAGATGTGAGATAAGAACTAGGAGGGCAGAGACGGGGAATTCCTTCGCTAGTATGACCTACCTAAGTTTATTTGGTATTTAATTGGTCGGTCAAAGTATAGGGATAATATGTGATATGTTAATTAACCCTTGTTTTCTGGCAGTGTTTGAAAATGGCATCCGAGAATGTTGAGATTATTAATAGAGCATAGGAGACCGTTGAGTCTACACAGATCAATAATAAGAATAATGTGCAACTAGAGGACAATACTCGTCATGAAAACAATAACACCGATGAAATGGTGAATGATGGGATGGTCAGAGGCTTTATGTAATTCATGCAATAACAGGCGAAGGCAGCTCTTGTCCAAAATGCAGGTAGAAATACTGATAACTCTCGGACGGTCACCGCTAAGTAGTTTATGGAGCAATTCATACAATAACGGGCGAAGGCAGCTCTTGTCCATAATGTAGGTGGAAACAATGGTAACCCACGGTTGGTCACCGCTAAGCAGTTCAAGGAGCTGGGACCACCAGAGTTTTTGGGAACGCCAGAACCACTTAAGGCGGAGACATGGATAATGTAGATTACCAAGATATTTGTTTTCTTGGAATGCTTAGTGGAGCAAAAGGTTCCATTCGCCACCTTTATGTTGAGTGAAGAAGGAGATCATTGGTGGGAATCTGTAAAACGTACCCAGCCTGACGCACTCAAGATGTCTTGGGAGAAGTTCCAAGAATTATTCAACGACAAGTACTTTCCTGAAAGTATTCGTCACATGAAAGAGGTAGAATTCATCAAGCTGGAGCAAAACAATATGACTGTGTCGCAATACGAGGCTAAGTTTGCGGAGTTATCCCGGTTTGCATCCCATTTGGTCGATAATGAGGAACGAATGACGCGAATGTTTTTACGAGGTTTGAAACTCGATAAACGTCAATACCTCATTTCTCACAAACTTTATTTATATTCAGATGTTGTGAATAGGGCCTAGTTATTGGAGCGCGATAATGAGTCAGCACAACCAAAAGGCAATGACTAACAACACGATAATAATCATACCGGTGGCAACGGTCATCGGAACAACGATAACCATCGTGGGGGATATTATCATGCCAAGAATGGTAACCATTTCGGTGGTAATCATGGCCAAGATAATAAGAATGGACATTTTAAGAAGAGAAGGTTCAATAATGACGTGAAGACGTCGGCACCAGCACCCATTTTAAAGGAAGAAGAACGCCCATCGGTCGTATGTTTCAAATACGGACAAGAGGGACACATCCGTCCAAACTGTACGCAACAATCCAAAGCATGCTATAATTATGGAAGAGAAGGTCACTTAGCCCAATTTTGTTTTTCACCGAAGACAAGTTCAGCTAGGATGGAGGCACCAAGGATGTCCTAGACAAGCCAAAGCCAGTAGTTTAAGAGAGAGCATTTTTTTTCTCGTGACTAGGAACCTGAATAAAATTATCACGGGTAAGTTAATCATAAGCTCTTACGAAGTCTATACCGTGTTAGATACCAGTTCTACTCACTCTTTTATTTCACCTAGTTGTGTTCAATGTTTGTACTTAACTCCGGAGAAGTTAAACTTTGATTTATTTATTGAAACTCCATTGGGAGAAACCTTCGTTAACTCCACTATTTATAAATCTTGTTTAATTCAAATCGACACTTTCACGTTACCTGTCGATCTTATCTCTTTGAAAATACTTGCCTTTGATGTGGTTTTTTTTAAACGATTGGTTAACTACTCATCATGTTTTTCGTAAGGTTGTTAGCTTTCATATTCCTAACCAACCTATTAAGCGAATTCAAGCAACCAAACCACTAAATTCAATCATTGTCATATCAAGCCATAAATAAAAAGCCCCGATCCTTTTGTTGATGACTTCCTTGTGTGGAATGCACCGAAGCCAGACTTTCTGTAGGCGATGTCGTTAATGACGATGACAAGTTTATAGGTATCATTGTGAGATGCTATCTAGGTTAAGGGATAGAAGTCACAGTTGGTATCAATGTGACATACTATCTAAGTCTTGGATGAGAGTAACATTTTTGAATGATATTTCTATCATTAATAAATCTCTTGACGTATTCCTGAAGACTTTTTAGCCAACCCTAGAGCGTGAAATCGAATTTTGTATTAACCCCAGTACAAAACCCATTTCTTAAACCCTCAAATATTTCTTCAACTAAAATGAACGTAACATACGCCAAAGACGTTGGCTCGAGCTATTGAAGATTACGATCGTACCATTCTATACCATCGTGGGAAAACGAACGTGGTAGCTGACGCGTTGAGTAGAAGATCGTATGCGTTTACAAGTGCGATGTTGTTAACACAAAGACTCATTTCGTATAACTTACAAATAATGAAGATAGAGTTAAAGACTCTAGGGACCCACGTGAAAGATAACAAATATACGAGTAAATTTGACTTTAATCGATAAAGTTAAAGACGCCCAAGCTACATACCCGAATCTGATGATTGTGAAGAAGAAGGTTCAAGAGGGCGTTATTCTAGAAGCAAGAGTTGCTGAAAAGAGGAAATCTCAACCCTCGATTTAATTGGCCCATTTAAAATCCTCGATTGAGTAGGAACTGTGGCTTATAGACTCGTTTTACCGTCAAGTATGTCGCGTGTTCATAACGTTTTTAACGTATCGATGTTATGTAAATATGTGGACGACCCGAACCACATTATTAATTTAGAACCGGACGAGACAGCAGATAATTTAACGTATGAAGATGTACCTGTTAAAATCCTGGAATATATTCTACGCTTAAAGGTTATACCTCAAGAGTTAGAATTTGACGAAGTGTCCTCATATGTTCGGCATACCAGGTACTTACATAAATTTTGAGGATGAAATTTCATAAGGAGGGGAGATTGTAAAATCCCAGATTTTATAGATAAAGATTTAATTTTTTTGAAATAATTTTTTCTGAATATTATGGTGTGGATTTGATATAATGTTATAGTTGTGGGTAATATTTATAAATTTTTCAAAGTACGAAAGTTGTAATATAATATTCGATTGGTCGGAGAATATTCTTTTTGTCGGGAAATATCCATACGACGGTACAATCAGTGGTGGACCCCACAACGGAATTATTGTCGGATTGAGAAAACGACAAAAAATATTTTATTGAAAATAACGGCGGAAGTTTTACCGTTGATACTGTTGTACTACTCGATAGTAAAAGTACAGTAATACGCGTGGTTGCATAGTAGCACACGGTATTGATTATTTATATTTATGTGAGAAGTCACTCAGTTTTGTTCAATTATTGCTACAATAGTTGCTGCATAGTATCTCACATTATTTGATTCAATTATTGTTGATTTAGAAGTTTTGTTTTATTCGTATTATTAATGTAATAAAACAAAAACATCTTTTTATATAAAACATAATACTTTATTAAAGTTATTCTATAAATAAAATATATTATATTTTATTATGCATAGTGTTTGGATAGTGCCCGCATAGTGTTTGCATAGTAAAAATCTCTTTATATAAATAGATTATATTATATTTTATTTAAAAGATTTTTCTTTAAATATGGACCTTCAGATTAAAGTAAATCAATCTGGACCATTCATGGATTAGTTACTATGCATTCCATTTTCCTATAAATAGAAGTTCATTTCTTCATTATTTTCTTACGAATTCACTGAACTCTAGAGAGGGAAACTATATAGAGAGATAGAAGAAAAGTTTTTTGCTACTTCACTACTCTTATATCAAGTATTATTTTACGGTAAGGGATATTATTCTTTTGTTTTCAAGAAGAGAACTTCTGTTATTCCATTTCTTTATTGTTCTATTGGTATAACCTGTATACGCGGGCTACCCTATACTTGGTGACATTCTTCTATTATTCTGTCTTTATTATTCTGTCGGAATATCCTGTCTGTGCTATACGCCGGACCTGGTTCCATCATTAATTATTCCGCATTTATTATTCTATTGGAACATCCTGTCGGTGTGAATTTCACCTGACCTGGTTCCGTTATTTAGTATTCTGTTGGAATAACCTGTCTATGCGAAGTACCACATGCATGGTGATTTCTGTTGTTATTCCATTCTTTACTATTATGTTGGAACATCCTGTCGGTGCGAATTTCCCCTGACCTGGTTCCGTTATTATTATTCTGTTGGAATAACATGTCTATGCGAAGTACCGCATGCATGGTGATTTCTTTTGTTATTCTATTCTTTATTATAGTTAATTGGTTAAAGTTTTGACTTCTATACTGCATGAAATTAGTGGAATATCCTTGATATTTGCGCTTCATCCAATATTTTTTCATGAAAATATTCTTCTGAGCATTTTTGAATTTTACTCTACAAAGCAGTATCATGTTGACAATTTGGACGTTATCAGTTGAACTTGTTTTATTAAATTCTTATATCATTGTCATCATCCTCATGTTTATATTATGTTGAAAGTCATTTGTGGCCTGTAGTGCATAGATGGACTTGGTATGATTATGAGCAGGGATTGTTCGGTATAATCATAACCGTAATGTTACAAATGATGTGGAAAAAGTCCTCATTGGCCTGTAGTGCATTGATGGACAGTTTTTGGTATGATTATGGCTATGGATTCTCTTCGGCCAAGGGTACAAAGATGAATTATTTTATGGCATGATCAGGACCGTTAATGAAAACATGATTATCTTTGGCCACGTAGTGCATGGATAATTCGTGGTCGTGATACTAAAAAATATCATTGGCCGTAGTGCAAGGGTGATTCGATGATGTGGATTATTTATTAAGCTGAGTCCCAGCGATAAAAGTGATGAAAAACCTTTTAAATCATAAAAGATAGTAGATTTTATTCTCTACTTGACTCTTTTAATGGATTGCTTGTTCCGCTGCAGTTAAACTTGATGTTGTTATATTTTATCAGTTTAACACTGTTGAAGGCTAACAATAATTTATTCTGCATTATCTTAGTCATAATATTTCTTACTGGGCTATTTGAGCTCACCCTTTCTTTCATTGTTCTCTTTAGGAAATGAGAACATAGCAGAGACTAGTCGAGGAACGGAGTGACGGTCCAGATGATAGCATTAGTAGTCCTCACTATTCTGTGAAATAGTATGTTAATAATTATAATGAGGACTCCTTTTGAGTTTGTATAATCTCTAGTAGACAATAATTGTATTCAAACTCACAGTTATATTTTGTCGTATTGTACACGATAGTTGAATTAGTAAGTTGTATTTGAATTTTGTACCATGTATCTGGCGACTCAAGATGGGTGATGTATACCTAATTCTGGGGGCGTCACAGTTGGTATCAAAGCTTAGGGATATGATCCCTGGCTAAGATGTGAGATTAGAACTAGGAGGGGAGAGACGGGGAATTCCTTCGCTAGTATGACCTACCTAAGTTTATTTGGTATTTAATTGGTCGGCCAAAGTATAGGGATAATATGTAATATGTTAATTAACCCTTGTTTTGTGACAGTATTTGAAAATGGCATCCGAGAATGTTGAGATTATCAATGGAGCACAGGAGACCGTTGAGTATCCACAGATCAATAATCAGAATAATGTGCAACTAGAGGACAATACTCCTCATGAAAACAATAACACCGATGAAATGGTGAATGATGGGATGGTCAGAGGCTTTATGCAATTCATGTAATAACAGGCGAAGGCAGCTCCTGTCCAAAATGCAGGTAGAAATAATGATAACTCTCGGACGGTCACCGCTAAGTAGTTTAAGGAGCAATTCATGCAACAACGGGCGAAGGCAGCTCTTGTCCATAATGTAGGTGGAAACAATGGTAACCCAGAGTTGGTCACCGCTAAGCAGTTCAAGGAGCTGGGACCACCGGAGTTTTTGAGAAAGCCAGAACCACTTAAGGCGGAGACATGGATAATGTAGATTACCAAGATATTTGTTTTCTTGGAATGCTTAGTGGAGCAAAAGGTTCCATTCGCCACCTTTATGTTGAGTGAAGAAGGAGATCATTGGTGGGAATCTGTAAAACGTACCCAGCCTGACGCACTCAAGATGTCTTGGGAGAAGTTCCAAGAATTATTCAATGACAAGTACTTTCCTGAAAGTATTCGTCACATGAAAGAGGTAGAATTCATCAAGCTGGAGCAAAACAATATGACTGTGTCGCAATACGAGGCTAAGTTTGCGGAGTTATCCCGGTTTGCATCCCATTTGGCCGATAATGAGGAACGAATGACGCGAATGTTTTTACGAGGTTTGAAACTCGATAAACGTCAATACCTCATTTCTCACAAACTTTATTTATATTCAGATGTTGTGAATAGGGCTTAGTTATTGGAGCGCGATAATGAGTCAGCACAACCAAAAGGCAATGACTAACAACACGATAATAATCATACCGGTGGCAACGGTCATCGGAACAACGATAACCATCGTGGGGGTTATTATCATGCCAAGAATGGTAACCATTTCAGTGGTAATCATGGCCAAGATAATAAGAATGGACATTTTAAGAAGAGAAGGTTCAATAATGACGTGAAGACGTCGGCACCAGCACCCGTTTCAAAGGAAGAAGAACGCCAATCGGTCGTATGTTTCAAATATGGACAAGAGGGACACATCCGTCCAAACTGTACGCAACAATCCAAAGCATGCTATAATTATGGAAGAGAAGGTCACTTAGCTCGATTTTGTCATTCACCGAAGACAAGTTCAGCTAGGATGGAGGCACCAAAAGATGTCCCAGAAAAGCCAAAGCTGGTAGTTTAAGAGAGAGCTTTTTTTTTCTCATGACTAGGAACCTGAATAAAATTATCACGGGTAAGTTAATCATAAGCTCTTACGAAGTCTATACCGTGTTAGATACCAGTTCTACTCACTCTTTATTTTCACCTAGTTGTGTTCAATGTTTATACTTAAATCCGGAGAAGTTAAACTTTGATTTATCTATTGAAACTCCATTGGGAGAAACCTTCGTTACCTCCACTGTTTATAAATCTTGTTTGATTCAAATCGACACTTTCACGTTACCTGTCGATCTTATCTCTTTGAAAATACTTGCCTTTGATGTGGTTTTTTTTAAACGATTGGTTAACTACTCATCATGTTTTTCGTAAGGTTGTTAGCTTTCATATTCCTAACCAACCTATTATGCGAATTCAAGCAACCAAACCACTAAATTCAATCATTGTCATATCAAGCCATAAGTAAAGAGCCCCGATCCTTTTGTTGATGACTTCCTTGTGTGGAATGCACCGAAACCAGACTTTCTGTAGGCGATGTCGTGCATGACGATGACAAGTTGATAGGTATCATTGTGAGATGCTATCTAGGTTAAGGGATAGAAGTCACAATCGGTATCAATGTGACGTACTATCCAAGTCTTGGATGAGAGTAACAGTTTTGAATGATATTTCTATCATTAATAAATCTCTTGACGTATTCTTGAAGACTTCTTAGCCTACCCCAGAGCGTAAAATCGAATTTTGTATTAACCCCAGTATAAAACCCATTTCTTAAACCCTCAAATATTTCTTTAACTAAAATGAACGTAACATACGCCAAAGACGTTTGCTCAAGCTATTGAAGATTACGATCGTACCATTCTATACCATCGTGGGAAAGCGAACGTGGTAGCTGACGCGTTGAGTAGAAGATCGTATGCGTTTACAAGTACGATGTTGTTAACACAAAGACTCATTTCGTATAACTTGCAAATAATGAAGATAGAGTTAAAGACTCTAGGGACCCACATGAAGATAACGAATATATGAGTAAAATTGATTTTAATCGATAAAGTTAAAGACACTCAAGCTACATACTCGAATCCGATGATTGTGAAGAAGAAGGTTCAATAGTGCGTTATTCTAGAAGCAAGAGTTGCTGAAGACAGGAAATCTCAACCCTCAATTTAATTGGCCCATTTGAAATCCTGGATTGAGTAGGAACTGTGGCTTATAGACTCGTTTTACCGTCAAGTATGTCACGTGTTCATAACGTTTTTAACGTATCGATGTTACGTAAATATGTGGATGACCCGAACCACATTATTAATTTAGAACCGGATGAGAAAGCAGATAATTTAACGTATGAAGATGTACCTGTTAAAATCCTAGAATATATTCTACGCTTAAAGGTTATACCTCAAGAGTTAGAATTTGACGAAGTGTCCTCATCTGTTCGGCATAGCAGGTACTTACATAAATTTCGAGGACGAAATTTCATAAGGAGGGGAGATTGTAAAATCCAAAATTTTATAGATAAAGATTTAATTTTCCCAAAATAATTTTTTTTGAATATTATGGTGTAGATTTGATATAATGTTATAGTTGTGGGTAATATTTATAAATTTTTCAAAGTACGCAAGTTGTTATATAATATTCTATTGGTCGGGAAATATTCTTTTTGTCGGAAAATATCCATACGAAGGTACAATCATTGGTGGACCCCACAACGGAATTATTGTCGGATTGAGAAAATGATAAAAATATTTTATTGAAAATAACGGCAGAAGTTTTACCGTTGATACTGTTGAACTACTCGGTAGTAAAAGTACAGTAATACGCGTGGTTGCATAGTAGCACACGGTATTGATTATTTATATTTATGTGAGAAGTCACTCAGTTTTGTTCAATTATTGCTATAATAGTTGCTGCATAGTATCTCACATTATTTGATTCAATTATTGTTGATTTAGAAATTTTGTTTTATTCGTATTATTAATGTAATAAAACAAAAACATCTTTTTATATAAAACAGAATACTTTATTAAAGTTATTCTAAAAATGGAATATATTATATTCTATTATGCATAATGTTTTGTATAGTAAAATATTTTTATATAAAATAGAATACTTTATTATAGTTATTCTATAAATAAAATATATTATATTTTATTATGCATAGTGTTTGGATAGTGCCCGCATATTATTTGCATAGTAAAAATCTCTTTATATAAATAAAATATATTATATTTTATTTAAAAGATTTTTCTTTAAATATGGACCGTCAGATTAAAGTAAATCAATCTGGACCATTCATGGATTAGTTACTATGCATTCCATTTTCCTATAAATAGAAGCTCATTCCTTCATTATTTTCTTACGAATTCACTGAACTCTAGAGAGGGAAACTATATAGAGAGATAGAAGAAAAGTTTTTTGCTACTTCACTACTCTTATATCAAGTATTATTTTACGGTAAGGGATATTATTCTTTTGTATTCAAGAAGAGAACTTCTGTTATTCCATTTCTTTATTGTTCTGTTGGAATAACCTGTATACGCGAGCTACCCTATACTTGGTGACATTCTTCTATTATTCTGTCATTATTATTCTGTCAGAATATCCTGTCTGTGCTATACACCGGACCTAGTTCCATCATTTATTATTTCACATTTATTATTCTATTGGAACATCCTGTCGATGTAAATTTCACCTGACCTGGTTCTGTTATTTAGTATTCTGTTGGAATAACTTGTCTGTGCAAAGTACCACACGCATGGTGATTTCTGTTGTTATTTCATTCTTTACTATTATGTTGGAACATCCTGTCGGTGCGAATTTTGCCTGACCTGGTTCCGTTATTATTATTCTGTTGGAATAACCTGTCTATGCGAAGTACTGCATGCATGGTGATTTCTTTTGTTATTCCATTCTTTATTATACTTAATTGGTTAAAGTTTTGACTTTTATACTCCATGAAATTAGTGTAATATCCTTGATATTTGCGCTTCATCCAGTATCTTTTCATGGAAATATTCTTCTGAGCATTCTTGAATTTTACTCTGCAAAGCAGTATCATGTTGACAATTTGGACGTTATCAGTTCCTAGATAAATTAATTCTTGAACTTGTTTTATTGAATTCTTATATCATTGTCATCATCCTCATGTTTATATTATGTTGAAAGTCATCTATGGCCTGTAGTGCATAGATGGACTTGGTATGATTATGACCAGGGATTGTTCGGTATAATCATAACCGTAATGTTACAAATGATGTAGAAAAAGTCCTCATTGGCCCGTAGTGCATTGATGGACAGTTTTTTGGTATGATTATGGCTATGGATTCTCTTCGGCCAAGGGTACAAAGATGAATTATTTTATGGTATGATCAGGACCGTTGATGAAAACACGATTATCTTTGGCCTGTAGTTCATGGATAATTCATGGTCGTGATACTAAAGAATATCCTTGGCTATAGTGCAGGGGTGATTCGATGATGTGGATTATTTATTAAGCTGAGTCCCAGCGATAAAATTGATGAAAAACCTTTTAAATCATAAAAGATAGTAGATTTTATTCTCTACTTGACTCTTTTAATGGATTGTTTGTTTCGCTGCAGTTAAACTTGATGTTGTTATATTTTATCAGTTTAGCACCGTTGAAGGCTAACGATAATTTATTCTGCATTATCTTAGTCATAATATTTCTTACTAGGCTAGTTGAGCTCACCCTTTCTTTCACTGTTCTCTTCAGGAAATGAGAACATAGCTGGGACTAGTCGGGGAACGGAGTGACGGTCTATAGGATAACATTAGTAGTCCTCACTATTCTGTGAAATAGTGTGTTAATAATTGTAATGAGGACTCCTTTTGAGTTTGTATAATCTCTAGTAGACAATAATTGTATTTAAACTCACAGTTATGTTTTGTCGTATTGTACATTACAATTGTATTAATAAGTTGTATTTGAATTATGTACCATGTATCTGGCGACTCAAGATGGGTGATGTATACCTAATTTTTGGGGCGTCACATTAGGGTACGTACCTGGTATATCGATGAGGTAAGGATACCTTGACTTTATTTCAGATTCTAACTCCCAGGTCATTTCCTCAACATCGTGGTTTCTCCACAAAACTTTGACTTGAGGTATTACCTTGGAGCGTAGAATATGTTCCTTCTTATCCAAGATTTGAACAGGAACCTCTTCATACGTCAAATCTTCCACTAATTCATCCGATTCTAACTCAATAATGTGGTTCGGGTCTTCCACATATTTACGTAACATGGATATATGAAAAACGTTATGAACACAAGACATACTTGGCGGTAAAGCGAGTCTATAGGCTACATTTCCTATTCAATCGAGGATTAAAAATGGGCCGATGAATCAAGGATTGAGCTTTCATCTCTTTCCAAATCTCGTAACTCCTTTCCATGGAGCAACACGTAACAACACGTAACAACACATGATCTCCTATATCAAATTCCACGTCCTTTCGATGAAGATCAGCATAACTCTTTTGTCGATCTTGTGAGGTTTTTATAAGTTGTCAGATCGTTTGAATCTTTTTCGTAGTCATACGTACCAACTCCGGTCCCAACAACTTTGCTTCACCCACCTCATCCCAGCATACTGGAGAACGACACTTTCTTCCATACAACGCTTCGAATGGAGCCACGCCAATACTTGCTTGATAGCTTTTGTTGTAGGAAAACTCCACCAATGGTAAGAACTTGTCCCAACTTCCCTTGAAGTCAAGGACACAGAGTCTTAATAGATCTTTAAGAGTTTGAATCGTCCTCTCCGACTTCCCGTCCGTCTGAGGATGATATGCCGAACTAAATAGTAAATCCGTGCCCATATCTTTTTGCAAACTAACCCAAAATTTTGAAGTGAATCTTGGGTCTCGATCAGAAACTATGGATACTGGCATACCATGCAATTTTATAATCTCATTTATGTACATACGAAAAAGACGTTCAAGTGTATAAGTTTCTTGTATCGATAAGAAATGAGCAGACTTGGTCAATCTATCAACAATGACCCAAATCGCATCTATGCCTTGAGAAACCTTGGGAAGACCAGTAACGAAATCTATGGTAATGTGCTCCCACTTCCATTCTAGAATTTCAAGTGGTTACAATGGACATTTTGGTACTTGATGCTCCGCTTTGACTCGTTGACAAGTTAGACATCTTGAGATAAACAACGCGATTTCTCTCTTCATATTGATCCACCAAAATGTATGACGAAGATCACGATACATTTTAGTACTCCCAGGATGGATTGCAAACGGTGTGTTGTGCGCCTCCATCATGATTTTATACTTTAAATCAGGGTTATTAGGAACACAAAGTTTGGAGTTAACTCGAAGTATTCCTTCTTCATCGATTCTTGCTTCCGGCATAGCACCTTCTTGCATTTTCTTCCTCATACGCATCAGCTCCAGGTATGTAGCTTGAGCACCTTTAACTTTATCAATTAAAGTCGGTTCTACTCGTATATTTTCCATCATCACATGGGTCCCTGGAGTCTTTAACTCTATCTCCATCATTTGCAAGTCACACAAAATGGGCATTTGTGTTGACAATATCGCACTCGTACTTGTATATGATATTCTACTGAATGCGTCAGCTACCACGTTCGCTTTTTCAGGATGGTATTGGATGGTATGATCATAATATTTCAACAGTTCAAGCCAACGTCGTTGTCGCATGTTGAGTTCTTTTTGAGTGAAGAAATATTTGAGGCTTTTATGATCCGTAAAGATCTCCACCTTCTCCCCATACAAGTAATGCCTCCAAATTTTAAGTGTGAAGACAACAGCTGCTAACTCTAGGTCATGAGTAGGATAATTCCTCTCATATTCTTCGAGTTGTCTTGAGGCATAGGCTATGACTTTCCCATGTTGCATGAGAACACATCCCAACCCTGTGCCCGAAGCATCACTGTAAATAACAAATCCCTCCGAGCCAGATGGTATTGTCAGAACAGGTGCTAAAATGAGTCTCCTCTTGAGTTCTTGAAAACTCTTCTCACATTCCTCGTTCTAACCGAATTTTGTATCCTTCTTGGTTAGCTGAGTTAATGGAGTAGTGATTCGAGAAAATCCTTCTACGAATCTCAGATAATAACCAGCTAAGTTGAGAAAGCTACGTACTTCGGTTACTGATTTAGGTTGCTCCCAGCTTTGCATAGCTTAAATCTTTGTCGGGTCAACAGATATTCCATGACTTAATACTATGTGCCCAAGGAATGCTACTTCCTCAAGCCAGAACTCACATTTCTTCAACTTGGCATAAATCTTGTATTCACGAAGCTTTTGGAGTATCAGCCTCAAGTGTTGCTCATGATCTTCATGGCTTTTGGAATAAATAAGGATGTCATCAATAAAGACGACCACAAAGTGATCTAAATATTCCTTGAATACTCGGTTTCTCATATTCATAAAGGCAGCAGGAGCATTAATCAATCCAAAGGACATGACTAGGAATTAATAATACTCGTACCGAGTTCTGAAAGCCGTCTTTGGAATATCATCTGTTCTAATATTCAATTGGTGATATTCGGAACGAAGATCAATCTTTGAAAAGAATTTAGCGCCTTGCAACTGGTCAAACAGGTCATCAATACGTGGCAATGAGTACCTATTTTTGATGGTGACATGATTCAACTCCCGATAATCAATACAAAGTCGCATACTCCCATCTTTCTTCTTCACGAATAGAACAGGAGCACCCTAAGGAGAAGTACTAGGACGAATAAAGCCAATGTCTAACAATTCCTGTAGTTGGGTCTTTAACTCCTGAAGTTCAATAGGAGTCATTCGATATGGGGCTTTGGAAATGGGTTTTGTACCGGGTTCAATGTCGATACAAAATTCAATTTCACGCTCTGGAGGTAGGCCAAGAAGTTCTTCAGGGAATACGTCAGGAAATTTATTAACAATAGAAATATCATTCAAAACTGACGTATTTTTGTTTAGATCCGTGACATGAACTAAGAAAGCTTGACATCCGTTTTTTAATAAAACAAACAGCTTTATGGCTTGAGATGAGAGTTATTGATTTTAATGGTTTGGTTGCTTGAATTCGCATAATAGGTTGGTTAAGAATATGAAAGCTAACAACCTTATGAAAAGAATCAATTTTTGCATGATGAGTAGTTAACCAATCAATCCCTAGAATCACATCAAATGTAAGTATATTTAATGAAATAAGATCGACAGGTAATGTAAGGGTACCAATTTGAACCAAACAAGACTTATAAACAGTGGATGTAAGTCAAAGTCTAATTTCTCCGGAGTCAAATTTAATCGTTGAGCGTAAGTAGGAGAAATAAAAGAATGGGTAGAACCGATATCAAATAAGGTATCCAACAGAATAATAAATAACGGAACCAAGTCCATCATAAAATGCATAGACAAGATATTCCAACATAATAATAAAGAATGGAACCAGGTCCGGCGTAAAACGCACAGACAGGATATTTAACCAGAATAATAAATAATGGAACCAGGTCCGGCGTAAAACGCACAGATAGGATATTCCAACAGAATAATAAAGAATGGAATATCAGAAGAATTTCACCAAGTATAGGGTAGCCCGCGTATACAGGTTATTCAACAGAATAATAAATAATGAAATAATAGAAGTTCTCTTCATGAATACAAAAGAAATAATACTCCTTACGAGTACAACAAATAATATCCCCTACCTTAAGAAGAAGGGTACTGGATATATGAGTAGTGAAGTAGCATAATACTTTTCTTCTTTCTTTTTATAGTTTATCTCTCTAGAGTTTCAGTGAATTCGTAAGAAATAATGAAGGAATGTGCTTCTATTTATAGAAAAATGGATTGCATAGTAACTAACTCATGAATGGTCTAGATTAATTTACTTTAATCTGGCGGTCCATATTTAAAGCAAAATCTTTTAAATAAAATATAATATATTCTATTTATAATCTAATAAAATGAATAACTTTATAAATGATTTTACTATGCAAATACTATGCAGGCACTATGCAAACACTATGCATAATAAAATATAATACATTCTAATTATTGCCTAATAAAATAGATAACTTTATAAAAGTATTCTGTTTTATACAAAAAGATTTTCTGTTTTATTATATTAATAATACCAATAAAACAAAACTGAGTGACTTATCACAGAAGCATTAATAAACAATACCGTGTGCTACTATGAAACCACGCGTATTACTATACTTTTACTACCGAGTAGTTCAACAATATTAATGGTAAAACTTCCGCCGTTATTTTTAATAAAATATTTTTGTCGTTTTCTCAATCCGACAATAATTCTGTTGTGGGTCCACCAATGATTGTGCCGTCGTACGAATATTTCCTGTTAAAATGAATATTCCCCGACTAATCGAATATTATATAACAAGTTGCGTACTTTGCAAAATTTATAAATATTACCCATAACTATAATATTATATCAATTTCACTCCATAATATTCAAAAATAATATTTATAGAAAATTCATCTTTATTCAAAAAGTTGGGGTCTTACAATTACTCTGTTGGAATAACATGTCTGTGTGGTCTATCGCATGCCTGGTGATTTCTTTTGTTATTTCATTCTTTATTATACTCAGTTGGTTAAATTTTTGACTTCTATACTCCATGAAATTAGTAGAATATCATTAATATTTGCGCTTCATCCAGTATCTTTTCATGGAAATATTCTTCTGAGCATTCTTGAGTGTTACTCTACAAAGAAGTATCATGTTGACAATTTGGACATTATTAGTTCATGGATAAATTAATTCTTGAACTTTTTTTTATTGAATTCTTATATAATTGTCATCATCCTCATGTTTATAATATGTTGAAAGTCATTTGTGGCCTGTAGTGCATAGATGGACTTGGTATGATTATGACCAGGGATTATTCCGTGTAATCATGACCTTAATGTTACAAATGATGTGAAAAAAAGTCCTCATTGACCTGTAGTGCATTAATGGACAGTTGTTGGTATGATCATGACCATTGATGAATACACGAATATCCTTGGCTGTGGTGCATGAATAATTTGTGGTTGTGATACTAATGAATATCCTTGGCCGTAGTGCAGGGATGATGTGGATTATTTATTAAGCTGAGTCTCAGCGATACAAGTAATGAAAACCCTTTTAAATCATAGAAGATAGTAGATTTTATTCTCTACTTGACTCTTCAAATGGATTATTTGTTCCGCTGCAGTTAAACTTGATGTTTGTTATATTTTATCAGTTTAACACTGTTGAAGGCTAATGATAATTTATTCTGCATTATCTTAGTCATAATACTTTTTACTGGGCTAGTTGAGCTCACCCTTTTGCTTTCATTGTTCTCTTCAGGAAATGAGAACGTAGCAGGGACTAGTCGGGGAACAGAGTGATGGTCCAGATAATAACATTAGTAGTCCTCACTATTCTATGAAATAGGGTGATAATAAATGTAAAGAGGACCCCATTGAGTTTGTATACTGTCTAGATGACAATATTTGTATTAAAACTCACAGCATATGTTTAGTCGTATTTTACACGACTGTTGTACAATTAAGTTGTATTTGAATTTTGTACCATGAATTTGGCGACTCCGAATAGATGATATATACCGATTTTGGGGGCATCACAGTTGGTATCAAAGCTTAGGGATATGATCCATGGCTAAGATGTGAGAATAGAACTAGGAAGGGAGAGATGAGGAATTCCTTCGCTAGTATGACCTACCTAAGTTTTTTTGGTATTTAATTGGTCGGTCAGAATATAGGCATAATATGTTACATGTTAATTAACCTTTGTTTTGTGACAGTATCTGAAAATGACATTCGAGAATGTTGAGAATAACAATAGAGCACATGCGACCGTTGATTCACCACATATCAATAATCAAGATAATGTGCATCAGGAATGCGACAATCCTCATGTAAATAACAACACTGACCAAATGATAAATGATGAAATGTTTAGAGGCTTTATGCAGTTCATGCAATAGCAGGCGAGAGCGACTCCTGTCCAAAATATAGGTGAAAACACTGAAAACTCTCGGACGGTCACCGCTAAACAGTTCAAGGAGCTGGGACCACCGGAGTTTATTGGAGAGCCAAAACCACTTAAGGCGGAAGCATGGACAAAACAGATCACCAAGATATTTGATGTCTTGGGATGCTCCGAGGAGCAAAAGGTTCCATTTGCCGCCTTTATGTTGCGAGGAGAGGCAGATTACTGGTGGGAATCGGTAAAGCGTACTCAACCTGCCGCACTGAAGATGTCTTGGGAGAAGTTCCAAGAACTATTCAACAACAAGTACTTTCCCGAAAGTATTTGTCACATAAAAGAGGTAGAGTTCATCAAGTTGGAGCATAATAATATGACCATGTCGCAGTACGAAGCTAAGTTTGCCGAGTTATCTCGGTTTGTGTCCCACTTGGTGGATAATGAAGAGAGAATGACGTGGATGTTTTTAAAAGGTTTAAAGCCGGAGATACGTTAACATCTTATTTCTCATAAATTGTGTTTGTATTCAGATGTTGTAAATAAGGAGGGAGAACGACCACCTATCATATGCTTCAAATGCGGAGGGGAGGGACACATTAGTCCAAACTGCGCGATGCCGTCCAAAGCATGTTATAATTGTGGAAGAGAAGGTCACTTAACCTGATTTTGTCGTTCACCGAAGACAAGTTCAGCCAGGATGGAGGCACCAAAGGCCATCCTAGAAAAGTTAAAGCCGTTAGTACAAGGGAGAGCGTTTGTTGTGACCTCCCAGAAAGCAAAGAACCTGAATGAGGTCATCACGAGTAAGCTTATCATAAACTCTAGCGAAGTCTATACTTTATTTGATACCTGTTCTACCCATTCTTTTATTTCTCCTACTTGCGCTCAACGATTAAAATTGACTCCGGAGAAATTAGACTTTGACTTATCTGTGGAAACTCCATTGGGAGAAAATTTCATTACATCCACTATTTATAAGGCTTATTTGGTTCAAATTTGTACCCTCATATTACTTGTCGATCTTATTTCATTGAAAATACTTGCATTTGATGTGATTCTAGGGATTGATTGGTTAACTATTCATCATGCTAAAATTGATTATTTTCGTAAGGCTATTAGCTTTCATATTCCTAATCAACCTATTATGCAAATTCAAGCGACCAAACCATTAAAATCAATCACGGTCATCTCAAGCCATAAAGATATTCGTTTATTGAAAAATGGATGCCAAGCTTTCTTAGCTCATGTCACGGATCTAAACAAAAATACGTCAGTTTTGAATGATATTTCTATTGTTAATAAATTTCCTGACGTATTCCCTGAAGAACTTCCTGGCCTACCCCCAGAGCGTGAAATTAAATTTTGTATCGACCTTGAACCCGGTACAAAACCCATTTCCAAAGCCCCATATCGAATGGCTCCTATTGAACTTCTGGAGTTAAAGACCCAATTTCAAGAATTGTTAGACATTGGTTTCATTCGTCCTAGTACGTCTCCTTGGGGTGCTCCTGTTCTATTCGTGAAGAAGAAAGATGGGAGTATGCGACTTTGTATTGATTATCGGGAGTTGAATCATGTCACCATCAAAAATAGGTACCCATTGCCACGTATTGATGACCTGTTTGACCAGTTACAAGGAGCCAAATTATTTTCAAAGATTGATCTTCGTTTCGGATATCACCAATTGAAGATCAGAACTGATGACATTCCAAAGACAGCTTTCAGAACTCGGTACGGGCATTATGAATTCCTAGTCATGTCCTTTGGATTGACTAATGCTCCTGCTGCCTTCATGGATATGATGAACCGAGTATTCAAGGAATATTTGGATCACTTTGTGGTCGTCTTTATTGATGACATCCTTATTTATTCCAAAAGCCGTGAAGATCATAAGCAACACTTGAGGCTGACACTCCAAAGGCTTCGTGAATACAAGCTTTATGCCAAGTTAAAGAAATGTGAGCTCTGGCTTGAGGAAGTAGCATTCCTTGGGCACGTAGTATCAAGTCATGGAATATCTATTGACCCATCAAAGATTGAAACAATTCAAAGCTGGGAGCAACCTAAATCAGTGATCAAAGTATGTAGCATTCTCGGCTTAGCTGGTTATTATCGGAGATTCGTGGAAGGATTTTCTCGAATAGCTACTCCATTAACTAAGCTGACTCGGAAAGATACAAAGTTCGGTTTGAGCGATGAATGTGAGAAGAGTTTTCAAGAACTCAAGAGGAGACTCATTTTAGCACATGTTCTGACAATTCCATCTGGCTCGGAGGGATTTATCATCTACAGTGATGCTTCAGGCAAACGGTTGGGATGGGTTCTCATACAACATGGAAAAGTCATATCTTATGCCTCAAGATAACTCAAAGAATATGAGAGGAATTATCCTACTCATGACCTAGAGTTGGCAGCTGTTGTCTTCACATTTAAAATTTGGAGGCATTACTTGTATGGGGAGAAGGTGGAGATCTTTACGGATCATAAAAGCCTCAAATATTTCTTCACTCTAAAGGAACTCAACATGCGACAACGACGTTGTCTTGAACTGTTGAAAGATTATGATCATACCATCCAATACCATCCTGGAAAAGCGAACGTGGTAGCTGACGCATTCAGTAGAAGATCATATGCAAGTACGAGTGCGATATTGTCAGCACAAAGGCCCATTTTGTGTGACTTGCAAATGATGGAGATAGAGTTAAAGACTCCAGGGACCCATGTGATGATGGCGAATATACGAGTAGAACCGACTTTAATTGATAAAGTTAAAGCTACTTAAGCTACAGACCTAGAGCTGATGCGTATGAGGTAGAAAATGCAAGAAGGTGCTATGCCGGAAGCAAGAATCGATGAAAAAGGAATATTTCGAGTCAACTCCAGACTTTGTGTTCCTAATGACCCTAATTTAAAGTATAAAATAATGATGGAGGCGCACAACACACCGTTTGCAATCCATCCTGGGAGTACCAAAATGTATCATGATATTCATCATACATTTTGGTGGAGCAATATGAAGAGAGAGATAGCGTTGTTTATCTCAAGGTGTCTAACTTGTCAACGAGTTAAAGCGGAGCATCAAGTACCAAAAGGTCCATTGTAACCACTTGAAATTTTAGAATGGAAGTGGGAGCACATTACCATGGATTTCATTATCTGTCTTCCTAAGGTTTCTCAAGGTATAGATGCGATTTGAGTCATTGTTGATAGATTGACCAAGTCTGCTCATTTCTTACCGATACGAGAAACTTATACACTTGAACGTCTTGCTCTTATGTACATAAATGAGATTGTAAGACTGCATGGTATGCCAGTATCCATAGTTTCTGATCGAGACCCAAGATTCATTTCACGATTTTGGGTTAGTTTGCATAAAGCTATGGGCACAGATTTAAGATTTAGTTCGGCACATCATCCTCAGACGGACGGGCAGTCGGAGAGGACTATTCAAACTCTTAAAGATTTTTTAAGACTCTGTGTCCTTGACTTCAAGGGAAGTTGGGATAAGTTCTTACCATTGGTGGATTTTTCCTACAACAATAGTTATCAAGCAAGTATTGACATGACTCCATTTGAGGCGTTGTATGGAAGAAAGTGTCATTCTCCAGTATGCTGGGATGAGGTGGGTAAAGCAACGTTGTTGGGACCGGAGTTGGTACGTATGACTACGAAAAAGATTCAAACGATCCGACAACGTATAAAAACCTCACAAGATCAATAAAAGAGTTATGTTGATCTTCATCGAAAGGACGTGGAATTCGATATAGGATATCATGTGTTGTTACGTGTTGCTCCATGGAAAGGAGTTACGAGATTTGGAAAGAGAGAAAAGATCAATCCATGATTCATCGGCCCATTTTTATTCCTCGGTCGAGTAGGAACTGTGGCCTATAGACTCGCTTTACTACCAAGTATGTCTCGTGTTCATAACGTTTTTCACATATCCATGTTACGTAAATATGTGAAAGACCCGAACCACATTATTGAGTTAGAACTGGAAGAAATAGCGGAAGATTTGACATATGAAGAGGTTCTTGTTCAAATCTTGGATAAGAAAGAACATATTCAACGCTCCAAGGTTATACCTCAAGTCAAAGTTTTGTGGAGAAACCACGATGTTGAGGAAATGACTTGGGGAGTTAGAATCTGAAATGAAATCAAGATATTCTTACCTCTTCCATATATCAGGATGTACCCTAATTTTGAGAGTGAAATTTCATAAGAAGGGGAGGTTGTAAGACCCTAACTTTTATGAATAAAGATAAATTTTCTATAAATATCATTTTTGAATATTATGGAATGAATTTGATATAATGTTATAGTTGTGGGTAATATTTATAAATTTTGTAAAGTATGCAAGTTGTTATATAATATTCGATTGGTCGGGGAATATTCGTTTTAATAGGGAATATTCGTACAACGACACAATCATTGGTGGACCCCACAACGAAATTATTTTCGAATTGAGAAAACAACAAAAATACTTTATGAAAATAACGGCGGAAGTTTTACCGTTAACCATTGAAACACCCGGTGTTAAAGGTACGATAATACACATAGTTGCACAGTAGCACACGATATTGATTATTGATGCTTACGTGAGAAGTCACTCAGTTTTGTTCAATTATTGTTACAATAATTGTTGCATAGTATCTCACGTTATTTGATTCAATTATTGTCAATATTTTATAATCAATAATTGTGATGACAAAGTTATTAATATTATTATTTGCAATATTAACGATATCTAGAAGTTCTGTCAAGGAGAGATTTGGTCACCTAATTGCGCGCAAATGGGGAGAAATCCTTATTGGAAAGCCCCCTCTTTTCTGGGAACGATCTGGCCGATTAATATTGTAAATTATAATAATGATGATGAGTTTTATTTTATTAGTATTATTAATGTAATAAAACAGAAAAGCTTTTTATATAAAAAAGAATACTTTTATAAAGTTATTCGTTTTATTAGACTAATAGTAAAATCTTTTTATATCAAACAGAATACTATTATAAAGTTATCTGTTTTATTAGATAATAATTAGAATATATTATATTTTATTATGTATAGTATTTGCATAGTGCCTGCATGGTGTTTACACAGTAAAATCTTTTTATATAAAACAGTATACTTTTATAAAGTTATTCGTTTTATTAGATTATAAATATAATATATTATATTTTATTGTAAACCAATCTGGACCGTCCATTTAAAGTAAATCAATATGGACCGTTCATAAATTAGTTACTATGCAGTCCATTCTTCTATAAATAGAAGCTCATTCCTTCATTATTTCTTACGAATTCACAAAAACTCTAGAGAGAGAAACTATACAGAGAGTTCTTCTTCTATAATCTTGAGCGTATTTCTTTAGAGTTTAAGAAAGCTTTGAGCGTAGTGTAAGTTTTCTTTGAGTATATCATCGCCCTACCAGTCAAAATACTCTTCTTTTACGGTAATAGATATTATTTGTTGTACTCGTTAGGGGTATTCCTTCTTTCTTATTGGTAAAATTCTTTTGTTATTCCATTCTTTATTATTCTATTGGAATAACCTCTATACGCGGGATACCCTATACTTTGTGAAATTCTTCTGTTATTCCATTATTTATTATTCTGTTGGAACATCCTGTCTGTGCGTTAACGCATGACCTGGTTCTGTTGTTTATTATTATGTTGGAACATCATGTCTGTGCGTTTACGCATGACCTGGTTCCATTATTTATTATTCTGTTGGAATATCCTGTCGGTGCGTTTACGCATGACCTGGTTCCATTATTTATTACTCTGTTGAAATAACCTGTATGTGCGGTCTATCGCATGCCTGGTGATTTTTTTTGTTATTCCATTCTTTATTATACTCAGTTGGTTAAAGTTTTGTCTTCTATACTCCATGAAATTAGTGGAATATGTAAGACCCCAAATTATTAATAAATGAAATTTAATTTCCTCTATTTATTATTTTAAAATAGTAAGGGTTGATTTGATTAAAGTGGTTAGTTATGGGTAAAATACGCAAATATTTTAAATAAGCAAGTGGTTATAAAATATTCATTTTTATCGGAGAATATTCGTTTGGTCGTGAAATATTCTTACTGTCAGGGAATATTCGTACGACGGCGCAGCCTTGTGTGGGCCCCATAACAGAAAGCGATTGGATGAAAAAAACGAAAAGTATAAGTTGTTTATAAATAACGGCGTAGTTATTACCGTTAATACTATTGGAATACCCGGTGGTTAAAACACAGTAATACGCGTTGTTGCACAGTAGCACACGGTATTGCACCAATTATTGATTCTTACGTAAGAAAGCACTACTCAATAATTGTTACAGTAATTACTGTTCAGTATTTTATTTTATTAATTCAATAATTGTTGCGTTGATAT
The DNA here is from genome assembly GCA_020205505.1 of Panax japonicus. Taxonomy (NCBI): domain Eukaryota; kingdom Viridiplantae; phylum Streptophyta; class Magnoliopsida; order Apiales; family Araliaceae; genus Panax; species Panax japonicus. Next base: position 73,760,589 of record CM035107.1, on the reverse strand, counting down.
TTTATATTACTGTTATTTCAATAATTGTCACTACACAGTATTTTCCATTATCGAAGTAATAATTCATATTATCTGAATAATATTATTAGATAACATTATTTGCAATGTCTAGAAAGTTCTGTCTAAGGAGAGGTTTAGTCACCTAATTGCATGCCATTAAGGAGAAATCCTTATTGGAAAGCCCCCTCTTTCCTGGGAACTGCCTGGTTGTCAGTATTGTGATTCTGTAATATTATTTATGAATAATTAATTATTAATTTATATGATGAGGAAAATATTCATTTTCTGTTTATATAGATGGAGGAAATTTTTAAAGTGACAATTGTTGAAAATCGATATTTTATCTTTTCTGATAAAATAATATTTTATTATATTATTATAATATAATAATGATGATATTTTTACAATGAATGTGGGATATATGAGTATATGAGGAGGAAGAGTATTTTTGTTGAATTAAATGATTAAAACATGTTTTTCATGTTTGTGGACCCCATTTCTCGACTGAAATTTGATTATCAACTGTAAAATCGCTCGTTTGTGGATTTTGGTCAATTTCTGTTTTGAATTTGGAAAAAATTCTTATGCAAAGTTGCAGATAATGAAATTTCTTATGGAAAAGACATTTGGTTCAAATTTTTCTGATAAAAGGGCTATTTATTATGAATTATTGAAGTTCCGTAGTTCCAAAATAATTGGTTTTTGAAAGTTTTAATTATTTTTAATTACGAAAACATTTTTTTGGTTTTTTTCATTATTTGGTGGCTGGATTCAGTTGTCAAAGTGGTGGGCGTGAATAATTTTTAATAATAATAATACTATATTAAATTTTCTGCTTTAGTGTTCTAATCATTTTCTATAAATAGGGTGCTTAGGTTAGAATTGAAAATCACACCAGAAACTAAAATCTTTCTCTCTCTATATTATCGAGCGTATTCTTGTGAGTATTTTAAGACTGAGTATTGCTATACGGTGCAAGTTCCCTTCAGCTCTATATCCAGTATTCCAGTCAGAAGTATTGTCTTTTCGAGGTAAGGGATATTATTTTTTTTAAAATGATATTATTTCTTTTAATATCATTATGCCAAAATATTGGGAGTATTTTTCTTATGAAATTCTTGTCTTTTAGTGTTGGGTTACTATTCACATATACAGCACTATTCACATATACGACACTATTCACAAATACGACACTATTCACAAAAAAATTAATTTTTTTTGTTTTTCGTCCAAAATATCTATTATGGATACTAGCTTTGATTGTATCCATGTTTTGATCATTCTTGAATTTTACTCCACTGTGATTATTTACGAGGTATTTTTAGACATGGATAAACCGAAATACGAATCCTTAATATTTGTTATTTTGTTTCACTGGATTTGTTTCCTTTAAAATATTTTTCATCATCCTCAATCCTAAATGATGATATTACTGAATATCTTTGGCATGTAGTGCAAAGATTAATGATTTTTGATGAATATCTTTGGTCCGTAGTGCAAAGATGAACAAGTGTTTAGATGAACATGACCAACTGATGAATATCTTTGGCCTGTAGTGCAAAGATGAATATTTAATTCCAGATATATATTGATTGATGTTACATGGATAAAATATCGACGATGAACTTTTAAATTCATATATAGAAGATAGTAGATTGCATTCTCTACTTAACTCTTCTAATGAATTATTATTTCCGCTGCGAATATTGATTTAAAACAGGTTGTCTATTGTATTCTATTAGATTTTTTCCCTGTTGAAGACTAACGATAATTTGTTCTATGTTATCGTAGTCTTAATATTCTTTGATGGGCTAGTTCAGCTCACCCTTTTCCTTTTTATTCCATTTTTCTTCTCAGGAGGCGAGAATGTAGCGAGTACTAGTCGGGGTATGGAATGAAGGTTCTAGAAAGTTATTTTAGTAGTCCTCACCATTTTTGTAAAGTAATGTATCAATAATTGTAATGAGGACTTATTTGAGTGTGGATATTGTCTAGATGACAATATTTGTATTTAAACTCACAATTTTTATGTTTTATTAATAAAGTTGTAGTTGTTTCTGTACCATGTATTTTGACGACTCAGAATGTGTGTTGTATATCTATTTTGGGGGCGTCACAGTTGGTATCAAAGCTTAGGGATATGATCTTTGGCGGAGATCGGGGAATATAATTAGGAGGGGAGAGACGAGTAAATCCTTCTCAAGTGTGTCTTACCTAAGCTTATTTGTTTGTTGGTCATAATATAGGGGTATTATGTGATTTGTTAATTTGTTTAATTAACCCTTGTTTTATGGCAGTATTTGAGAATGTCGACTGAGAATGTTAACAGTGGAGTAAATGTAACTGTGGAGACACTTGTACTCACCAATATGGAGAACGTGCAACAGACTGGCAATGTTCCTCCTTTGAACAACACCACTGAGCAGATAATGAGCGATGTGATGTTTAGAAGCTTTTTGTAGTTCATACAAAATCAGACGAGGGAGACTCGTGTTCAAATACAGGAAGAAATGATAACAAATCACGGTTTGTCACAGTTAAGCAGTTCAAGGAGTTGGTTTCACCAGAATTCAGGGGAAAGCCGGATCCGATTAAGACGGAGACGTGGGTCAAACAAATTACCAAGATATTCGATGTCTTGGGATGCACGGAGGAATAGAAGGTTCCATTCACCACCTTTATGTTCCGTAATAAGGCAGATTACTGATGTCTTGGGAAACGTTTCAGAAACTGTTCAATGACAAGTACTTTCCTGAAATTATTCGTCATATGAAGGAGGTAGAGTTTATTAGACTAGAGCAGAATAACATGATGGTGTCCCAGTACGAGGCGAAGTTTACAGAGTTATCCAGGTTTGCACCTCATTTGGTGAAGAATGAGGAACGTATGACGCAGATATTTCTGAGAGGTTTGAAACCCGGCATACGTCAATATCTCATTTCTCATAAATTATTAGAGCGAGATAACGAGTATGGTCAACCGAGGGACTACAACCAGGATCATACCGGTGACAGTAGTCATCAGAACAACGATAACTAGTGGAGAAAGAAGAATACGGACAAGAGAGGCAACCACTGTGGTGGTAATCATGGCCATGAGAATAGAAAAAGCGAGTCGGGGGGAAATTTTAAAAAGAGGAGATTCAATAATGATAATGTGAAGACGTTAGCACCAGCAGCAACTAGTTCTAAGGGAGGAGATCGACCACTGGTCATATGCTATAAATGTGGAAATGAGGGACATATTAGCCCAAACTGTCCACAATAGTTCAAGGTATGCTAAAATTGTGGAAAGGAAGGACATCGTTCGAGATTGTACTGTAGCGAAACCATGTCTAGTGGGGATGGTGACTCAAAAGGCTGTCCCAGAAAAGTCAAAGTCAACGATTACTGGAAGAGCGTTTGTCGTGACTGGTTAACATGCGAAGAACCCAAACGAGGTGATCACGGGTAAGCTAATCATAAATTCATGCGAAGTTTATACCTTACTAGATACTGGTGCTACCCATTCATTTATCTCTCCTACTTATGCTCAACGTTTAAATTTGACTCCAGAGAAATTAGACTTTAACCTATCTGTGGAAACTCCGTTAGGAGAAACTTTCATCACATCCACTGTTTATAAATCTTGTTTGATCCAAGTTGGTACCATCACCTTACATGTTGACCTTATCTCTTTAAAGATACTTGCATTTGACGTGATTTTAGGGATTGATTGGTTAACTACTCATCATGCCAAAATTGATTGTTTTCGTAAGGTTGTTAGTTTTCATATTCCTAACCAACCTGTTGTGCGAATTCAAGCAATTAAGCCATTAAAATCAATCACTATTATATCAAGTCATAAAGGTATTCGTTTATTAAAAAACGAATGTCAAGCTTTCTTAACCCATGTTATGGATTTGAATAAAGACACGTCATATTTGAATAATATTCCTGTTGTTATTGACTTTCCTGACGTATTTTCCGAAGAACTTCCCGGTCTACCCCTAGAACGTGAAGTTGAATTCTTTATTGATCTTGAACCTGGTACAAAACCCATTTCTAAAATCCCATATCGAATGGCTCCTATTGAACTTCAGGAGTTAAAGGTCCAACTACAGGAGTTGTTGGACATCGATTTCATTCGTCCTAGTACATCTCCTTGGGGTGCTCCTATTTTATTCGTAAAGAAGAAAGACGGGAGTATGCGACTTTGTATCGACTACCGGGAATTAAACCATGTCACTATCAAGAATAGGTATCCACTACCTCGTTTTGATGACCTGCTTGACCAGTTACAAGGAGCACAATTCTTTTCAAAAATCGATCTTCGTTCTGGATATCATAAGCTGAAGATTAGAACTAAGGATATTCCAAAGACTGCCTTTAAAACTCGGTACGGGCATTATGAATTCTTAGTCATGTCTTTTGGATTGACTAATGCTCCTGCGGCTTTCATGGATATGATTAACCGAGTATTCAAGGAATATTTAGATCAGTTTGTTGTTGTCTTTATTGATGACATCCTCATATATTCCAAAAGTTGTTAAGATGAGCACCATTTGAAGCTGGTACTCCAAAGACTTCGTGAAAACAAGTTATATGACAAGTTGAAGAAATGCGAGTTCTGGATTAAGTAAGTATCATTCCTTGGGCACGTAGTCTCAAAACATGGAGTATCTATTGACCCGGCAAAGATTGTAGCAATATAAAGTTGGGAACAACCAAAGTCAGTGACCGAAGTACGTAGCTTTCTGGGCTTAGCTGGTTATTATCGGAGATTCGTGGAAGGATTTTCTCGAATCGATACTCCATTAACTCAACTGACTCGGAAAGATATCAAATTCGTATAGAGCGAGAAATGCAAGAAGAGTTTCCAAGAGCTTAAGAGGAGACTCATTTCGGCACCTGTTTTGACTATACCATCTGGTTCGGATGGATTTGTTATCTACAGCGATGCTTCAGGCAAAGGGCTAAGATGTGTTCTCATGCAACGTGAGAAAGTTATAGCCTATGCCTCACGACAACTTAAAGAATATGAGAGGAATTATCCTACTCATGATCTAGAGTTGGCAGCAGTCGTTTTCGCGCTAAAGATCTGGAGGCACTATCTATATGGGGAGAAAGTGGAGATATATTCAGACCATAAAAGTCTCAAATATTTCTTCACCCAAAAAGAACTCAACATGCGGCAAGGACGTTGGCTCGAGCTTTTGAAAGACTATGACCATACCATTTAATACCATCCTGGAAAAGTGAACGTGGTAGCCGACGCATTGAGTAGAAGATCATATGCGGGAACGAGTGCGATGTTGTCAACACAAAGGCCCATTTGGTGTGATTTACAAAAGATGAAGATAGAATTCAAGACTCCGGGGACCCATGCAATGATGTCAAGTATACGTATAGAACCAACTTTAATCGAAAAAGTTAAAGTTGATCAAGCCACGGACCTGGAGCTGATGCGTATGAAGAAGAAAGTGCAAGAAGGTACTATTCCAGAAGCAAGAATCGATGAAGAAGGATCACTTCAAGTCCACTCTAGACTTTGTGTTCCTAATGATTCTGATTTAAAGTATAAGATTATGATGGAGGCACACAATACACCATTTGCAATCCATCCTGGAAGTACCAAAATGTATTGTGATCTTCGACATACATTTTGGTGGAACAATACGAAGAGAGAGATTGCAAAGTTTATCTCGACGTGTTTAACTTGTCAACGTGTAAAGCGGAGCATCAAGTGCCTAAGGGCCCATTACAACCACTTGAGATTCTGAAATGGAAGTGGGAACACATTACCATGGATTTTGTTACGGGTCTTCCCACGGTTTCTCGAGGCATAAATGTTGTTTGGGTTATTATTGATAGATTAACCAAGTCTGCTCATTTCTTACCGATACGAGAAACTTATTCCCTTAAACGACTTGCTCATATGTATGTAAATGAGATTGTGAGATTGTATGGCTTGCCACTATCCATAGTTTCGGATTGTGACCCAAGATTCATTTCAAGATTTTGGGTTAGCTTGCAAAAAATTTATGGGGACAGATTTACGATTTAGTTCGGCATTCCATCCTCAAACGGACGGGCAATCAGAGAGGACTATTCAAACTCTTGAAGATCTATTAAGACTCTGTGTCCTAGACTTCAAAGGGAGTAGGGATAAGTATTTATCGTTGGTGGAATTCTCTTACAACAACAGTTATCAGGCAAGTATAGGTGTGGCTCCATTTAAAGCATTATATGGACGAAAGTGTCGCTCTCTAATATGTTGGGATGAGGTGGGTGAAGCAACATTGTTGGGACCGAGTTGGTACATATGACTACAGAAAAGATCCAAATGATTCGACAAAATATATAAACGGTACATGATCGACAAAAGAGTTATGCGGATCTTTATCGAAAGGACGTGAAATTTAGTATTGGGGATCATGTATTGTTGCGTGTGTCTCCATGGAAGGGAGTTACAAGATTTGGGAAGAGATGAAAGCTCAATCTACGATTTATTGGTCCATTTCAGATTCTTGACCGAGTAAGAAATGTGGCCTATAGACTTGCGTTACCTCCAAGTATGTCTCGTGTTCATAATGTTTTTCATATATCTGTGCTACGTAAATATGTGAAAGACCCAAACCACGTTATTTAGTTAGAACCAGACGAGATAGTCGAAGACTTAACGTACGAAGAGGTACCTGTCATGATCTTGGATAGGAAAAAGCATGTCCTACGCACAAAGGTCATACCACAAGTTAAAGTTTTGTGGAGGAACCATGCTATTGAGGAAATGACCTGGGAGTTAGAAACGGAAATGAAAGTGAGGTATCCTCATCTTTTCGAAACACCAGGTACGTACGTCAATTTCGAGGATGAAATTTCATAAGGAGGGGAGGTTGTAAGACCCCAAATTATTAATAAATGAAATTTAATTTCCTCTATTTATTATTTTGAAATAGTAAGGGTTAATTTGATTAAAGTGGTTAGTTATGGGTAAAATGCGCAAATATTTTAAATAAGCAAGTGGTTATAAAATATTCATTTTTATCGGAGAATATTAGTTTGGTCGTGATATATTCTTACTGTCGGGGAATATTCGTACGACGGCGCAGCCTTGTGTGGGCCCCATAATAGAAAGCGATTGGATGAAGAAAACGACAAGTATAAGTTGTTTATAAATAACAGCGTAGTTGTTACCGTTAATACTATTGGAATACCCGGTGGTTAAAACACAGTAATACGCGTTGTTGCACAGTAGCACACGGTATTGCACCAATTATTGATTCTTACGTAAGAAAACACTACTCAATAATTATTACAGTAATTACTGTTCAGTATTTTATTTTATTGATTCAATAATTGTTGCGTTAATATTTTATATTACTGTTGTTTCAATAATTGTCACTACACAATATTTTCCATTATTGAAGTAATAATTCATATTATCTGAATAATATTATTAGATAACATTATTGGCAATGTCTAGACATTTCTGTCTAAGGAGAGGTTTGGTCACCTAATTGCATGCCATTAAGGAGAAATCCTTATTGGAAAGCCCCATCTTTCTTGGGAACTGCCTGGTTGTCAGTATTGTGATTCTGTAATATTATTTGTGAATAATTAATTATTGATTTATATGATGAGAAAAATATTCATTTTATGTGGATATAGATGGAGGAAATTTTTAAAGTGACAATTGTTGAAAATCGATATTTTATCTTTTCTGATAAAATAATATTTTATTATATTATTATAATATAATAATGATGATATTTTTACAATGAATGTGGGATATATGAGTATATGAGGAGGAAGAGTATTTTTGTTGCATTAAATGATTAAAACATGTTTTTCATGTTTGTGGACCCCATTTCTTGACTAAAATTTGATTATAGACTGTAAAATCGTCCGTTTGTGGATTTCGGTCAATTTCTGTTTGGAATTTGGAAAAACTTTCTTCTACAAAGTTGTAGATAATGAAATTTCTTACGTTAAAGACATGTGGTTCGAATATTTCTGATAAAAGGGCTATTTATTATGAATTATTGAAGTTCTGTAGTTCCGAAATAATTGGTTTTTGAAAGTTTTAATTATTTTTAATTACAAAAATATTTTTTTTTATTTTTGTCATTATTTGGTGGCTGAATTCAATTGTCAAAGAGGTGGGCGTGAATAATTTTTAATAATAATAATATTATATTAAATTTTCTGCTTTGGTGTTCTAAGTATTTTCCTATAAATAGGGTGCTTAGGTTAGAATTGAAAATCATACCAGAAACTGAAATCTTTCTCTCTTTATATTATCGAGCGTATTCTTGTGAGTATTTTAAGACTGAGTGTTGCTATACGGTGCAAGTTCCCGTTAGCTCTATTGTAACACCCCAACTTTTATGAATAAAAAATGAATTTTCTATAAATATCATTTTTAAATATTATGGAATGAATTTGATATAATGTTATAGTTGTGGGTAATATTTATAAATTTTTCAAAGTACGCAAGTTGTTATATTATATTCGATTGGTCGGGGAATATTCGTTTTAACAAGGAATATTCGTACAATGGCACAATCATTGGTGGATCCCACAACAGAATTATTGTCGGATTAAGAAAACGACAAAAATATTTTATAAAAATAACGGCGGAAGTTTTACCGTTAACTGTTGAAACACCCGGTGTTAAAAGTTCAGTAATACGCGTAGTTGCACAATAGCATGCGGTATTGATTATTGATGCTTATGTGATAAGTCACTCAGTTTTTTTTATTGGCATTATTAATGTAATAAAATAGAAAAACTTTTTATATAAAGCAGAATACTTTTATAAAGTTATTCGTTTTATTAGGCTAATAATAAATTTTTTTTATATAAAACAGAATATTTTTATAAAGTTATCTATTTTATTAGACAATAATTAGAATATATTATATTTTATTATGCATAGTGCCTGTATAGTGTTTGCATAGTAAAATCTTTTATAAAGTTATTCGTTTTAATAGATAATAAATAGAATATATTATATTTTATTTAAAAGATTTTACTTTAAATATGGACCATCAGATTAAAATAAATTTATCTCGACCGTTTATGAGTTAGTTACTATGCAGTCCATTTTTCTATAAATAGAAGCTCATTCCTTCATTATTTCTTACAAATTCACTGAAACTCTAGAGAGAGAAATTATAGAGAAGCTATAGAAAAATAATCTGCTCCTTCCCTACTCTTATATTCAGTTTCTTTTACGGTAAGGGATATTATTTGTTGTACTCGTAAGGGGTATTATTTCTTTTGTATTCATGAAGAGAACTTCTGTTATTCCATTTTTTATTATTCTGCTGGAATAACCAGTATACGCGGACTACCCTATACTTGGTGACATTCTTCTAATATTCCGTCTTTATTATTATTCTGTTGGAATATCCTGTCTATGCGTTTACGCCGGACTTGGTTCCTTCTTTATTATTATTCTGTTGGAATATCTTGTTTGTGCATTTACGCGGGGCCTGGTTCCGTCTTTATTATTATTCTGTTGGAATATCCTGTCTGTGCGTTTACGCCGGACCTAGTTTCGTCTTTATTATTATGTTTGAACATCCTGTCGATGCGAATTTCGCCTGACCTGGTTCTGTTACTTATTAATCTGTTGAAATAACCTGTCTATGCGAAGTACCGCATGCATGGTGATTTCTTTTGTTATTCCATTCGTTATTATACTCAGTTGGTTAAAGTTTTGACTTCTATACTCCATGAAATTAGTGGAATATCCTTGATATTTGCGCTTCATCCAGTATCTTTTCATGGAAATATTCTTCTGAGCATTCTTGGATTTTACTCTACAAAGCAGTATCATGTTGACAATTTGGACGTTATTGGTTCATGAATAAATTAATTCTTGAACTTGTTTTATTGAATTCTTATATCATTGTCATCATCCTCATGTTTATATCATGTTGAAAATCATCTGTGGCCGGTAGTGCATAGATGGACTTGGTATGATTATGACCAGGGATTATTCGGTGTAATCATGACCGTAATGTTACAAATGATGTGGAAAAAGTTCTCATTGACCAGTAGTGCATTGATGGACAGTTGTTGGCATGATTATAACCATTGATGAATACACGAATATCCTTGGCTGTGGTGCATGGATAATTTGTGGTTGTGATACTAATGAATATCCTTGGCCGCAGTGCAGGGATGATGTGGATTATTTATTAAGCTGAGTCTCAGCGATAAAAGTCATGAAAAACCTTTTAAATCATAGAAGATAGTAGATTTTATTCTCTACTCGACTCTTCTAATGGATTGTTTATTCCGCTGCAGTTAAACTTGATGTTTGTTATATTTTATCAGTTTAACACTGTTGAAGGCTAATGATCATTTATTATGCATTATCTTAGTCATAATATTTCTTATTGGGCTAGTTGAGCTCACCCTTTCTTTCACTGTTCTCTTCAGAAAATGAGAATATAGCTGGAACGAGTCGGGGAACGGAGTGATGGACCATATGATAGTATTAGTAGTCCTCACTATTCTGTTAAATAGTGTGACAATAAATGTAATGAGGACTTATTCTGAGAGTGGATATTGTCTAGAAGACAGTATTTGTATTAAAACTCACAGCTCTTTTATTGTATATTAAAGATTGTATTTGTATTCTGTACCATGTATTTAGCGACTCAGAATAGGTGATGTATACCTATTTTGGGGGCATCACAGTTGCTATCAGAGCTTAGGGATATGATCCCTGACTAAGATGTGAGAATAGAACTAGGAGGGGAGAGACAGAGAATTCATTCGCTAATATGACCTACCTAAGTTTTTTTGGTATTTAATTGGTCGGTCAGAATATAGAGATAATATGTTACATATGAATTAAACTTTTGTTTTGTGGCAGTATCTAAAAATGACATCCGAGAATGTTGAGAATAGCAATGGAGCACAGGCGACCGTTGATTCACCACATATCAATAATCAGGATAATGTGCATCAGGAAGGCGATAATCCTCATGCAAATAATAGCACTAACGAAATGATGAATGATGAAATGTTCAGAGGCTTTATGCAATTCATACAACAACAAGCGAGAGCGGCTCCTGTCCAAAATATAGGTGGAACCACTGGAAACTCTCGGACGGTCACAGCTAAATAGTTCAAGGAGCTGGGACCACCGAAATTTATTGGAGAGCCAAATCCACTTAAGGCGGAAGCATGGATAAAGCAGATCACCAAGATATTTGATGTCTTAGGATGCTCCAAGGAGCAAAAGGTTCCCTTTGCCGCCTTTATGTTGCGAGGAGAGGCAGATTACTAGTGGGAATCGGTAAAGCGTACTCAACCTGCCGCACTGAAAATATCTTAGGAGAAGTTTCAAGAACTATTCAACGACACGTACTTTCTCAAAAGTATTCGTCACATGAAGGAGGTGGAGTTCATCAAGTTGGAACAGAATAATATGATTGTGTCACAGTATGAAGCTAAGTTTGCCGAGTTGTCCCGGTTTACATCCCACTTGGTGGATAATGAAGAGAGAATGACGCGTATGTTTTTAAGAGGTTTGAAGCTGGAGATACGTCAACATCTTATTTCTCATAAACTGTGTTTGTATTCAGATGTTGTAAATAGGGCTCAGTTAGTGGAGCGCGATAACGAGTCAACTCAACCAAAAGAGAGCAGCCGACAAAATGATAATACCAGTGAGAGCAGTCATCGAAGCGGTGACAACAAGCGTGGAGGGAATCAACAGGCCAGAAATGGTAACCACTTCGGTGGTAATTAGGGACAAAGCAATAAGAATGGACATTTCAAGGAGAGGAGATTCAATAATGATGGAAAGACGCCAGCACCAGCTCCCGTTGTTAAGGAAGGAGAACGACCACCTATTATATGCTTCAAATGCGGAGGGGAGGGACACATCAGTCCAAAATGAGCGATGCCATCCAAAGCATGCTATAATTGAGGAAGAGAAGGTCACTTAGCCCAATTTTGTCGTTCACCGAAGATAAGTTCAAATAGGATGGAGGCACCAAAGGCCGTCCCAGAAAAGTCAAAGCCGGTAGTTCAAGGGAGAGCATTTGTTGTGACCTCCCAGAAAGTAAGGAACCCGAATAAGGTCATCACGGGTAAGCTTATCATAAACTCTAGCAAAGTCTATACTTTATTTGATACCAGTTCTACCCATTCTTTTATTTCTCCTACTTGCGCTCAACGATTAAATTTGACTCCGGAGGAATTAGACTTTGACTTATCTGTGGAAACTCTGTTGGGAGAAACCTTTATTACATCCATTGTGTATAAGTCTTGTTTGGTTCAAATCGGTACCCTCACATTACCCGTCGATCATATTTCATTAAAAATACTTGCATTTGACGTGATTCTAGGGATTGATTGGTGAACTACTCATCATGCAAAAATTGATTATTTTCGTAAGGTTGTTAGCTTTCATATTGCTAATCAACCTATTATGCGAATTCAAGCGACCAAACCATTAAAATCAATCACGGTCATCTCAAGCCATAAAGCTATTCGTTTATTGAAAAACGGATGTCAAGCTTTCTTAGCCAACGTGACAGATCTAAACAAAAATACGTCAGTTTTGAATGATATTTCTATTGTTAATAAATTTCCTAACGTATTCCCTGAAGAACTTCCTGGCCTACCCCCAGAGCATGAAATTGAATTTTGTATCGACCTTGAACCCGGTACAAAAACTATTTCAAAGCCCTATATCGAATGGCTCCTATTGAACTTCAGGAGTTAAAGACCCAACTACATGAATTGTTAAGCATTGGCTTTATTCGTCCTATTACTTCTCCTTGGGGTGCTCCTGTTCTATTCGTGAAGAAGAAAGATGGGAGTATGCGACTTTGTATTGATTATCGGGAGTTGAATCATGTCACCATAAAAAATAGGTACCCATTGCCACGTATTAATGACCTGTTTGACCAGTTGCAAGGAGCCAAATTCTTTTCAAAGATTGATCTTCGTTCCCGATATCACCAATTGAAGATCAGAACCGATGACATTCCAAAGACGGCTTTCAGAACTCAGTACGGGCATTATGAATTCTTAGTCATGTCCTTTGGATTGACTAATGCTCCTGCTACCTTCATGGATATGATGAACCGAGTATTCAAGGAATATTTGGATCACTTTGTGGTCATCTTTATTGATAACATCCTTATTTATTCTAAAAGCCGTGAAGATCATGAGCAACACTTGAGGCTGACACTCCAAAAGCTTCGTGAATACAAGCTTAATGCCAAGTTGAAGAAATACGAGTTCTGGCTTGAGGAAGTAGCATTCTTTGGGCACGTAGTATCAAGTCATGGAATATTTGTTGACCCGGCAAAGATTGAAGCTATTCAAAGCTGGGAACAACCTAAATCAGTGACTGAAGTACATATCTTTCTCGGCTTAGCTGGTTATTATCGGAGATTCGTAGAAGGGTTTTCTCGAATCGCTACTCCATTAACTCAGCTGACTCAGAAAGATACAAAGTTCGGTTGGAGCGAAAAATGTGAGAAGAGTTTTCAAGAACTCAAGAGGAGACTCATTTCAGCACCTGTTCTGACAATACCATCTGGCTCGAAGGGATTTGTTGTCTACAGTGATGCTTCGGGTAAAGGGTTGGGATGTGTTCTCATGCAACATGGAAAAGTCATAGCCTATGCCTCAAGAAAACTCAAAGAATATTAGAGGAATTATCCTACTAATGACCTAGAGTTAACAGTTGTTATCTTCACACTTAAAATTTGGAGGCATTACTTGTATGGGGAGAAGGTGGAGATCTTTACGGATCATAAAAGTCTCAAATATTTTTTCACTCAAAAGGAACTCAACATGCGACAACGACTTTGGCTTGAACTATTTAAAGATTATGATCATACCATCTAATACCATCTTGGAAAAACGAACGTGGTAGGTGACGTATTAAGTAGAAGATCATATGCAAGTACGAGTGCGATATTGTCAACACAAAGGCCTATTTTGTTTGTCTTGCAAAGGATGGAGATAGAGTTAAAGACTCCAGGGACCCATGTGATGATGGCGAATACACGAGTAGAACCGACTTTAATTGATAAAGTTAAAGTTGCTCAAGCTACAGACCTGGAGCTGATGCGTATAAGGAAAAAAGTGCAAGAAGGTGTTATGCCGAAAGCAAGAATCGATGAAGAAGAAATACTCCGAGTCAACTCCAAACTTTGTGTTCCTAACGACCCTGATTTAAAGTATAAAATCATGATGGAGGCGCACAACACACCGTTTGCAATCTATCCTAGGAGTACCACAATGTATCATGATATTCGTCATACATTTTGGTGGAGCAATATGAAGAAAGAGATAGCGCTATTTATCTCTAGGTGTCTACCTTGTCAACGAGTTAAAGCGGAGCATCAAGTACCAAAAGGTCCATTACAACCACTTGAAATTCCAGAGTAGAAGTGGGAGCACATTACCATGGATTTCGTTATCGGTCTTCCAAGGGTTTCTCAAGGTATAGATGCGATTTGGGTCATTGTTGATAGATTGACCAAGTCTGCTCATTTTTTATCGATACGAGAAACTTATAAATTTGATTATATTATATTCGATTGGTCGGGGAATATTCATTTTAATAGGAAATATTCATACAACGGCACAGCCCACAACAGAATTATTGTCGGATTAAGAAAACAACAAAAATATTTTATGAAAATAACGGCGGAAGTTTTACCGTTAACTGTTGAAACACCCGGTGTTAAAAGTACAGTAATACACATAGTTTCACAGTAGCACGCGGTATTGATTATTGATGCTTATGTGATAAGTCACTCAGTTTTGTTTTATTGGCATTATTAATGTAATAAAATAGAAAAGCTTTTTATATAAAATAGAATACTTTTATAAAGTTATTCATTTTATTAGGCTAATAATAAAATCTTTTTATATAAAACAGAATATTTTTATAAAGTTATCTATTTTATTAGACAATAATTAGAATATATTATATTTTATTATGCATAGTGTTTGTATATTGCCTGCATAGTTTTTGTATAGTAAAATCTTTTATAACGTTATTCGTTTTAATAGATAATAAATAGAATATATTATATTTTATTTAAAAGATTTTACTTTAAATATGGACCATCAGATTAAAGTAAATCAATCTCGACCGTTCATGAGTTAGTTACTATGCAGTCCATTTTTCTATAAATAGAAGCTCATTCCTTCATTATTTCTTACGAATTCACTGAAACTCTAGAGAGAGAAATTATAGAGAAGCTATAGAAAAATAATCTGCTCTTTCCTTACTCTTATATTCAGTTTCTTTTACGGTAAGGGATATTATTTGTTGTACTCGTAAGGGGTATTATTTCTTTTGTATTCATGAAGAGAACTTCTGTTATTCCATTCTTTATTATTCTGCTGGAATAACCAGTATACGCGGACTACCCTATACTTGGTGACATTCTTCTAATATTCCATCTTTATTATTATTCTGTTGGAATATCCTGTCTGTGCGTTTACGCCGGACCTGGTTCCGTTTTTATTATTATTCTGTTGGAATATCATGTCTGTGCATTTAGGTCGGACCTGGTTCTGTCTTTATTATTATTTTGTTGGAATATCATGTCTGTGCGTTTACGCCGGACCTGGTTTCGTCTTTATTATTATGTTGGAACATCCCGTCGATACGAATTTTGCCTGACCTGGTTCTGTTACTTATTAATCTGTTGAAATAACCTGTCTGTGCGAAGTACCGCATGCATGGTGATTTCTTTTGTTATTTCATTCGTTATTATACTCAGTTGGTTAAAGTTTTGACTTCTATACTCCATGAAATTAGTGAAATATCCTTGATATTTGCGCTTCATCCAGTATCTTTTCATGGAAATATTCATCTGAGCATTCTTGAATTTTACTCTACAAAGCAGTATCATGTTAACAATTTAGACGTTATTGGTTCATGGATAAATTAATTCTTGAACTTATTTTTATTGAATTCTTATATAATTGTCATCATCCTCATGTTTATATTATGTTAAAAGTCGTCTGTGGTCGGTAGTGCATAGATGGACTTGGTATGATTATGACCAGGGATTATTCGGTGTAATCATGACTGTAATGTTACAAATGATGTGGAAAAAGTTCTCATTGACCCGTAGTGCATTGATGGACAGTTGTTGGCATGATCATGACCATTGATGAATACACAAATATCCTTGGCTGTGGTGCATGGATAATTTATGGTTGTGATACTAATGAATATCCTTGGCCGCAGTGCAGGGATGATGTGGATTATTTATTAAGCTGAGTCTCAGCGATAAAAGTCATAAAAAACATTTTAAATCATAGAAGATAGTAGATTTTATTCTCTACTCGACTCTTCTAATGGATTTATTATTCCACTGTAGTTAAACTTGATGTTTGTTATATTTTATCAGTTTAACACTGTTGAAGGATAATGATCATTTATTCTGCATTATCTTAATCATAATATTTCTTATTGGGCTAATTGAGCTCACCCTTTCTTTCACTGTTCTCTTCAGAAAATGAGAATATAGCTGGGACAAGTCGGGGAACGGAGTGATGGACCAGATGATAGTATTAGTAGTCCTCGCTATTCTGTTAAATAGTGTGACAATAAATGTAATGAGGACTTATTCTGAGAGTGGATATTATCTATAAGACAGTATTTGTATTAAAACTCATAGCTCTCTTGTTTTATATTAAAGATTGTATTTGTATTCTGTACCATATATTTGGCGACTCAGAATAGGTGATGTATACCTATTTTGGGTGCGTCACATCTATATCCAGTATTCCAGTCAGAATTACTGTCTTTTCGAGGTAAGAGATATTTTTTTTAAATAATATTATTTCTTTCAATATCATTATGCCAAAATATCGGGAGTATTTTTCTTGTAAAATTCTTGTCTTTTAGTGTCGGGGTTACTATTCACGTATACGACTCTATTCACGTATACGACATTATTCACAAATACGACAATATTCATAGAAAGATTAATTTTTTTTATTTTTCGTCCAAAATATCTATTATGGATACTAGCTTTGATTATATTCATGTTTTGATCATTCTTAAATTTTACTACACTATGATTATTTATGAGGTATTTTTGGACATGGATAAACCGCAATATGAATCCTTAATATTTGTTATTTTATTTCACTGGATTCTTTTCCTTTAAAATATTTTTCATCATCCTCAGTCCTAAATGATGATATTACTGAATATCTTTGGCCTGTAGTGCAAAGATGAATGATTTCTGATGAATATCTTTGGCCCGTAGTGCAAAGATGAACAGGTGTTTAGATGAACATGACCAACTAATGAATATCTTTGGCCTGTAGTGCAAAGATGAATATTTAATTCCAGATATATATTGATTGATGTTACAGGGATAAAATATCAATGATGAACTTTTAAATTCATATATAGAAGATAGTAGATTGCATTCTCTACTTAACTCTTCTAATGAATTATTATTTCCGCTACAAATATTGATTTAAAACAAGTTGTCTATTGTATTCTATTAGATTTTTTTTGCTGTTGAAGACTAACGATAATTTGTTCTATGTTATCTTAGTCATAATATTCTTTGATGGGCTAGTTCAGCTCACCCTTTTCTTTTTTGTTCCATTTTTCTTCTCAGAAGGCGAGAATGTAGCGAGTACTAGTCGGGGTATGGAATGAAGGTTCTAGAAAGTCGTTTTAGTAGTCCTCACTATTTTTGTAAAATAATGTATCAATAATTGTAATGAAAACTTATTTGAGTGTGGATATTATCTAGATGACAATATTTGTATTTAAACTCACAGTTTTTATGTTGTATTAATAAAGTTGTAGTTATTTCTGTACCATATATTTTGACGACTCAGAATGGGTGTTGTATACCTATTTTGGGGGTGTCACAGAATATCCTTGATATTTGTTCTTCATCCAGTATCTTTTCATGGAAGTATTCTTCTGAGCATTCTTGAGTGTTACTCTACAAAGAAGTATCATGTTGACAATTTAGACATTATTAGTTCCTGATGAATACACGAATATCCTTGGCTGTGGTGCATGGATAATTTATGGTTGTGATACTAATGAATATCATTAGCCGTAGTGCAAGGATGATGTAGATTATTTATTAAGCTGAGTCTCAGCGATAAAAGTCATGAAAAACCTTTTAAATCTTTGAAGATAGCAGATTTTATTCTCTACTTGACTCTTCTAATGGATTATTTATTCTGTTGCAGTTAAACTTGATGTTTGTTATATTTTATCAGTTTAACACTGTTGAAGGCTAATGATAATTTATTTTGCATTATCTTAGTCATAATATTTCTTACTGGGCTAGTTGAGCTCACCCTTTTGCTTTCATTGTTCTCTTCAGGAAATGAGAACGTACCAGGGACTAGTCGGGGAACAGAGTGATGGCCCGGTTAATAGCATTAGTAGTCCTCACTATTCTATGAAATAGGGTGATAATAAATGTACTGAGAACCCCATTGAGTTTGTATATTGTCTAGATGACAATATTTGTATTAAAACTCACATCATATGTTTAGTCGTATTTTACACGACTGTTGTATAATTAAGTTGTATTTGAATTTTGTACAATGTATTTGGCGACTCAGAATAGATGATGTATACTGATTTTGGGGGCGTCACAAAATTATATGACATGAACTAAAAAGAAAAGGCAAAGGTATGGGATGTGTGTAATCTAGTGTAGAACATGGTATGGTTTGGTATGGTTGAAAGTCCAAACTGCACATGAAACCGCTTAAGTGCAGTTTAACGATTCTAAAACCACACATGACATCGTTTGTGATTGGTGTTGTATGATTTTAAAGCTTGTGGTGCGGTTTCATTTGGTTCAATTTTAGTTCTAAAATCAATTGATATATATAGTTAACAATAATATTTAATCAATCAAATTCATTTTTATGTATAAGAAATCATACATGAATTTAGCAAAATAACATTAAGCAATAAGTTTTAGGTTTGAAATATGTTATTCATGAATGCTTCAACATTTCTCAAACCATTACAATTCAATTAAAAATATTTCTGACCACACACAAAAAGTTTAAAAGTGCATAACATAATTAAAATTGTCTATTATATTTTTAAGAATTTGCGTATATAACTTCTCTCTCGCTTTCTTTCTCTCTCTCTCTCTCTCTCTCTCTATATATATATATATATATATATATATATATATATATATATATAAGTGCACTACGGTGCGGTGCAGAAGTCTTCCAAAATTACATGTGATTTTTTAGGTATTCTATAATCGTTACATACGTTAAAATCGTTGGTGAAACTCAATTGATACGATTTGGTCGATTTTTAATACAATTTCGAGGCGAATTTCAATCCTTTAGTCAACCCTAATGTAATCCAGTTGCTTTCGGGTGAAAACCGTATAGTAACGGTAATCCGGTTGAATTTTTGTAAAAATCTAGTTGAATAATCGGAGGTAATAGACTCTAGAGCCGAGGTTTTTGATAAACGGGATGAGATTATTGCTCTTTTTATATTGCGCAAGCATGAGTCACGCTGGATTTTCCTAATCCTAAAATCTCTAGCAATTAATAATTTAAAATATTACATTTTTAGATCATGACCACTTTTGACATTATAGAATGAAAATTGATATATCGATTTTATTTTTGTTATTAATTGTTGATAATATTTTATCCATATATATTTTATAGTACTTTAATCTTATAATTCTATTTAATTATATATATATATATATATATATATATATATATATATATATTAATAAATCGACATAAAATTTTCGTAATATATAACGAAACTCTTATAGAATTAACCAAAGTTCAATAAAAACAGATCTAAAAAAATCAATAAGTGCCAAATAAAATATGCAAATGAGAAAAAAAAAATGATCAAAGTGTATATTTAACAAAGTTAACATATGTGTTGCATTTAGATTCCCCCAGGGGCGGATCCAAACCGATAATTCAGTGAGGTCAAACTCAAAAAAAATTACAAATAGAAATTTCATAAAATAATTTACAAAACTAAACAAACCTCAAATATTATCTATAATAACATTTTTTGAGATTTTATTATTTGAAATTGTTGCATAATAGCCTCATTTTTAATAATTACAAAAATATCACGCTCAATATTTGTTACTAAACAATCATTCATCCATTTATCTCCCATTTTGTTACGGAGTTCATTCTTCACGATATTCATGGCTGAAAATGTCCTTTTAACAGTTACAGTAGCAACGGGCAAAAATAAAGCCAATTTCAGCAACAAATAAACTTGGGAATACACATCATCCTTTCTTTTCTGAACCAACATTTGAATCAATTCACCAATTCAAAAAAGAAAATGTGGGAAAGTCAGGGGCGAAAAGGTGGAATAGAAAAGGGATTGGATTATTGGAAAAGTTGGGATACATGATATTGACTTAGAGTTAGTGGGAAAAAACTCAAAAAAAGCATGGCCCGCATGGGTGACTTACTGTTTAGTATATATAATATATATGAAACTTCACTTTAGACCCTTTTTTTTTCTTTCTAATATGCCCCCTAACTCTCCTGAAAATTCAGTGGGGTCACTTGCCCCCACTGCCCTGCCCCAGGTCCGCCCCTGCCCCCCCAGGGGCGGATCCAGCCGCGTAGGTCATTGGGGTCAATTTTTTTTAAAAAATTCCTTAAGAATAAAAATTGTAGCTATATATACATACTTTTTTAAATTCAATATAATTTTCCAACACTAAACACACACACATATATATTCATAATTTTCTTATGAGGAAAATACTAAAATGGTTTTTTTATTAGTATTTTTTTATTATTAAAAACTCAATTTAGTATAAATGTGATAAATTCAAAAGATTTGGATAAGGCCACACGGAGCCGCTTCATTTGCAACATTCTTAGTCCACATAGCTATTTTTTCCTGGCTAGCTCTGACATTGACAACAACTCCAAATATTTCATCTCCATGATCATAGTGCTCTCCAATCATTGCTAGCAGCTAATAAGAAAAAGTAGAATAAAAGTTAAAAACTCAAGTTTCATCCTAATTACTTTTTTCATATAAACCATTTAACCAAACATATTGCTATGTGGACCTAAAAATATTGTTTGATAAAAGGTGTGATATGTGGGTCAGGTTGTGATTTATTTGGTAAAAGGTATGATATGTTGGTCTAGAGCACTCTTAGCATAGCATAGGTGTGATATGATCAGGATAAAAGGGGGCATATAGCATAGCACAGTTGCCCCATGCGTGATATGAAAATTCAGTGGGGGCATGTGCCCCCCTGCCCCTGGCATAGAACCGCCCCTGCCCCCCCCACCCCCACCCCCCACCCCCCAAAAAAAATTCCTTCTAATTTTTATCATTATTTTCTCAGGAGAAAAAAAATAAGAACACAGAAAGAACTAAACAAACTTTTGATCCTAGCCCATACCAAAGCCTATGCTAAACTAGACTATTCAAATAGATTAAACATCAAATATTAAAAGAAAAATGTTATTATCCATATAAGTATATAACAAGTCAACAGGAAATTTTATTCAAATTAATTTAGTTGATCATTTTAAGGATAATTTGAATATAAATTTGTAATTCTCAAATACAAATTACATAATTATAATAATACATATTCAAACACAATAAATATTATTATTATTATTATTATATATATATATATATATATATATATATATATATATATATATATATATACATGAATCACACAATAATGTAAAAGAAAATTTATTAAAAATATTAATATCATATATATATATATATATAATAGAAAAGAGAATTTATAATTTAATTATTTTAATAAACAAAAAATATATAAGAAAGTGTCTCGCACGCTTGTATCTATAAATATCCAAGTGTACACGTCTGCTAATAATAAATTTGTCACCAAGAAAAAAAGGTCAATCTATGGTATCTAGAGCTTGTTGATTTTAGCTATGAAAAGAGCATTTATATATATATATATATATAGCTGTGTACAATCGTGTTATGACAATTTTTTTTATGGCGACAGTTGAATTTGTTGGAATTATATATCAGTAGCAGTCACAATAGCAGTAGCAGCAACAATAACAGTAGCAGTAGCAATGGCAGTTGCAGTAGCAGTGTAGTATTAACAAGAATCAAAAAAAAATTGGAACAACTTAGCTGAAAAGTGACGAAAGCCGAGGCGTAGCAAAGCTACTGTCCTAAAAAGTGATTCCGCCCTTACTGGTTGTAAACCTTCTGTACAAATGAGCTCCAATGACGTTCACCCTCCAGGATTCAACGGCAAGCCTTCAATTGCGTGTACTCGCAGAAGAAAGCTGTGGACTTGTCTTTGTGGATTACCCCAATTAACAGAGTATACGAATTTATTGAGAAAACATAATAGACAGAGATGCTATGGAGAAGGAGAAGAAAACTGATATATTATGTTTTCTCTCCATTAATATAAACTGTTATTTATACAAGAAGAAGATGGAGTAAGACGAAGGTGAACGTTGGGAACAAACGTTACAGACGCAACGTTCAGAATAACATTGGGAATTAATAAGGTTAAAGTTGGGTTAAAACGGCTAGGGCATTATATTATGCTCAGTATAAAAAGAAATAAAAATAGGGATTTAAGCAGCAAAACAGTAGGCTACCTGGTGCACCCGCGGGGTATAATCAACTGGATCGGCACCCCCCCTGCGCGGGCATATCGCGCGCACACACGCACTAAGGTTTTCTGACCGAAAGTCCGAGAACCAAGCTTGGCCTCGCCTAATTCCTTAGCCGTCCTCATATGCGCGAGCCCATCCCTTTTACACAACCAAGTTACTAAGCCCATAACAACAAGTGCTAATATGTACCATGAGAGTTTCAAAAATAGCCAATATGAGACTTTGACAAAACTATGAATTTTGGAGCATCACACCAACAATCCCCCACATGGTCCAAAATTATCAAAGAGATAGGAAAAATTAAAAGGAAGTAAGAAGGGCAATGGTTTTTAGATACATAAAGTCGATACCTTATGGGTTTGAATCTACACTTAGTGAAACAAGCTCATGATTATAGATTTTAGGTGAACTATATTCTTGAACCAATTATCTATGATACAATCAATTGAACTTGCACACATATCTAAAAACCTGAATCCACACAAGTCCACAGTTGGGCGCGTTCTAGGCCATGCGTCATATCCCAGATTTTCATAAAGGCTCTAAAGAGTTTGCTAAAGACTCTCATAGGAAGCGACCTACACTTCCACCTTTATATAGGTGAACCCATCAAGTGTATACTGACATACACCACCCTTTAGGGCTATGAGTTTCATTAAGAATCTAAATGATTCATCCTATCACAATTTGTCAGTAAGCACCACATACACACAGAGAGAGATATAAATAATTGTGGTGCTTTAATTAAATAATTACATGACTTGTTATTACCCATTGAACCCAATTCATGGGATCTCCAATCACATGTGTTGAGTTTCCATCACATATTATTTACTCAAAATATTGGCAATAGTCTCATCCCTCTGGATGCTTCTTGGACTACTTTTTTACTCAATCGCTTAGTAAGCGAATCCACTAGGTTCTTTTTAGACCTCACAAATTCCATGGAAATAACCCCATTACTGATCAGTCCTCGTACAATATTGTGCCTCAAGCGAATATGTCTCTGTTTTTCATTATAAACATGGTTCATTGCCCTGTCAATAGCTGCTTGAGAATCACAATGCAAAGAAATAGAAGGAATTGGCTTATACCACAATGGTATATCAGCCAATAAATTCCTTATCCACTCTACTTCTGTACCTGCCAATTCTAAAACAATAAATTCAGATTCCTTTGTAGATCTAGCAATACAAGTTTGTTTAGAAGATTTCCAAGAAACAGCTCCTCCACCTAAAGTAAACACATAACCACTAGTGGGGTTTGTTTCATCATTAACAGATACCCAATTAGCATCACAATATCCTTCTAAAACACTAGGATGACCAGTAAAATGTACACCTACATTAACTGTTCTTTTTAAATATCTCATTAGTCATGATAATGCATTCCAATGATCTTGTGAAGGATTATGTGTATATCTGCTAAGTCTACTAATGACATATGTTATATCAGGCCGAGTACAATTCATTAAATACATTACACTACCAATAATTCTAGCATATTCAATTTGTGCAATACCATTCCCTTTATTTTTCCTTTAAATGCACACTAGAGTCATAAGGAGTTCCTAATGACTCTTCATTAAAGAAATTAAATTTCTTAAGAATATTTTCCACATAATGGGACTGTGATAAAACTAAACCATTTGCATGTTTATTTATTTTCATGCCAAGAATCAAATTCGCTTCTCCTAAATCTTTCATGTCAAATTTAGAAGATAAAAAGTCTTTAGTATTTTTCACAACTTTCTCATCAGTACCAAATATTAGTAAGTCATCCACATATAAACAAATAATCACACCACAATTTCCATTGAATCTACTATAGACACAACTATCAGATTCATTTGTCACAAAATTATTAGACAAAAGAGTTTTATTAAATTTGTCATTCCATTGTTTTGGCGCTTGTTTCAAACCATACAAAGATTTTAGAATTCTACACACTTTTTGTTCTTCACCTGGAACAACAAACACTTCTGGTTGACACGTATATTTCTTTATTTAACTCTCCATTCAAAAAGCAGTTTTAACGTCCATTTGGCGGATTATCAATTTATGAATAGAAGCCAAGACAATTAAAATTCTTATAGTTGCTAATTTAGTCACTGGTGAGTAAGTGTCAAAATAATCAAAACCTTCCTTTTGAGTAAACACTTTTGTACAAGTCTTGCCTTAAATTAATCAATAGACCCATCAGCTTTTAAATTCTTTTTAAACACCCATTTACATCCAATAGGTTTACATCCTCTAGGTAAATTAACTAGTTCCCATGTATGGTTAGACATAATAGATTCTAGTTCACTATTAATAGCATCCTTCCAAAAATTTGCATCAATTGATTTCATTGCTTCTTCATAAGTTTTAGGGTCATCTTCAGTTATGAAAGCAGTTATAAAGTCTGGACCAAAAGTTTTCTCAAAACGTTGCCTTTTACTTCTAGTAGATGCAGGTATATGTTCTTTATCTTTCCTTTTAAGAGGTTCACCAGAAGAAGGATTGCCCTCATCTCTTATTTTCATTGGAAATATATTTTCAAAAAATTATGCATCCTTTGTTTCCAAAATTGAAGTATTTTGATAATTATTAGTTGCATCTTTAATTACCAAAAATCTATAAGCAGCACTATTAGTAGAATATCCAATAAAAATGCAATCCATTGTTTTAGGTCCAATTTTATTTCTTTTAAATTATGGTATAGCTACTTTAGCTAGACGCCCCCACACTTTAAGATACCCCAAATTAGGTGCATATTTCTTCCATAAATGATATGGTGTAGAGTCTATCTTTTTATGTGAAACTCTATTTAAAATATGATTTGCAGAAAGGCAAGCTTCTCCCAACATATTAGAAGGTAAACCTGAACTAATTAGCATAGAATTCATCATATCTTTAAGTGTTCTATTTTTTCTTTCTGCAACTCCATTGGACTGTGGAGAATAAGGAGGAGAGTTTCATGTATAATTCCATTTAGTTCACAAACTTTTTTAAGACTTCCCGAATCATATTCACCTCCACGGTCAGATCTAAGTCTTTTAATTTTTCTTTCTAACTGATTTTCAACTTTCGCTTTATATTTAATAAACATTTCTTCTGCTTCAGCTTTAGAGGAAAGTAGATAAATTCGAGTATATCTAGACATATCATCCACACAAAAAATATAATATTTCTTACCACCTCTACTCATAGTATTTTTAAAATCAGCTAGGTCACTGTGAATTAACTCAAGTAACTCAGTTTATTTTTCAACACTTTTAAAAGATTTCTTAGCATGTTTTGCTTCTACACAAATTTTACATTTGTTAAACTCTATTTTTGTAAGATTAGGAATAAGTTCAAGTTGTTTCAATTTTTTAATAGAAGCTACATTCACATGTCCTAATCTAGCATGCCAAATATCCAAAGATTCAACGATAAAAACAAAAGAAGCATTCTTATTATTCAATTCAGCAGAAGCATCAAGTAAAAATAAACCCTCATTACAAAAATCTTTCCCAACAAATTCCCCATTACGAGTAAGTACAAGTTTATCAGAATCAAACACAAGCTTAATGCCAGCTTTATTCAACAAAGACCTGGACACAAGATTCCTACGAATATCGGGCACATGAAGTACATCTTGTAGGGCAATTGTTTTCCCATAAGTTAATTTTAGTAAGACTTTCCCTTTTCCCGCAATGTTGGTAGCTTGAGAATCCCCCATAAAAACCTTCTCTCCATTAGTCACATTTTCGTAGTTGAGAATTACGTGTATATTCTTGCAAATGTGTCTAGTGGCCCCAATATCTACTACCCATTCTGTGAAGTTGTCAACTAGGTTTCCTTCTGAGACAACAACAACAATAACATCATTGGATTCAACCAAGTTCGCTTGGGGCTTAGGCTGAGAGGTATTATTTTTGTTATCTTGCCCCTTGCGAAAGTGACACTTCATAGCAATATGGCCAGGTCTGCCACATACGAAGCAAGGACCTTTAGTGAAAGGTTTCTGAATTTGATTTGAATTATTGAACCTATTATCCTGTCTTTCCATTGATTTTTGATTTTTTCCTTTGTGATTTTTGGACTGATAATTTTGGTTCTTCCACTGTGGCTTTTGTTCTACGAGATTAGCTTTGACAGTATGACTTGGAGCTACGTTTCCCCTTTCTTTAGCCCTGTTTTGTTCTTCAATATGGATGTGAGCTACTAACTCCTGCATAGTGAATCTTTAGTTTCATGTTTAAGGTTCATCTTACAATCCTTCAACGAGGGTGGTAATTTTTTGATAAGTACATCAACTTAAAAATTCTCACATATTTTCATTCTTTCCCCAATAACTTCCCCCACAATTGTTTGGAATGTATGAACTTGATCTATAACAGCTTTTCTGTAAGACCCCGAATTTTATGAAATAAAAGTATTCAATTTTTCTTATAATTACAATTCAGTAAATGGTTAAATTGATAAAAGGTTAAAGTTAAGGGTGATATATGATTTTTTTTTCAAAATAAGCAAGTGGTTATAAAATACTCATTGTTGTCGGGAAATATTCGTTTGGTCGTGGAATATTCTTTCTGTCAGGGAATATTCGTACGACGGTGCATCCTTTTGTGGGCCCCATAACAGAATAACTATCGGATGAAGAAAACGACAAATTAAAGTTTTTATAAATAACGGCGTAATCGTTACTGTTAACACTGTTGGAATACCCGGTGGGTAAAGTAAAGTAATACGTGTTGTTGCACAGTAGCACACGGTATTGTATTAATTCAATAATTGTTGCGTTGATATTTTATATTACTGTTGTTTCAATAATTGTCACTACACAGTATTTTCCATTATCGAAGTAATAATTCATATTATCTGAATAATATTATTAGATAACATTATTGGCAATGTCTAGAAAGTTCTGTCTAAGGAGAGGTTTGGTCACCTAATTGCGCGCCAGTAAGGAGAAATCCTTATTGGAAAGCCCCCTCTTTCTTGAGAACTGCCTGGTTGTCAGTATTGTGATTCTGTAATATTATTTGTGAATAATTAATTATTAATTTATTATTATAAGGAAAATATTGATTTTATGTGGATATAGATGGAGAAAATTTTTAATGTGACAATTGTTGAAAATTGAAATTTTATCTTTTTCTGATAAAATAATTCATTTAAATATATTATTATATTTTAATAATATAATAATGGTGATATTTTTATAATGAATGTGGGATATATGAGTATATGTGGAGGAGGAGTATTTTTGTTACCAAATAATATTTAAAGCATGTTTTATGTGTTGGTGGACCCCATTTCTTGACTGAAATTTGATTATAGCCTATAAAATCGCCCGTTTGTGGATTTCGGTCAATTTCTGTTTGGAATTTAGAAAAAATTTCTTCTGCAAAGTTGTAGAGAATTGAATTTCCTATAACAAGTCGTGAGATTCGAATTTTCTGATAAAAAGGGCAATTTATTGTGAATTATTGAAGTTCTGGAGTTCCGAAATAATTAATTTTTGGAAGTTTTAAATATTTTTTTAATAAAAACATTTTTTAAGGTTGATGTGCCCCACTTATGAGGTAAATGTGCTGAAATAGGTTTTCCAAGTTTGCGTATGACTTATTTTATATATATTAATATTATATTAAATTTTCTGCTTTAGTGTTCTAAGCAATTTCCTATAAATAGGGTGCTTAGGTTAGAATTGAAAATCACACCAGAAACTGAAGTTTTCTCTCTCTATATTATCGAGCGTATTCTTGTGAGTATTTTGAGTATACTTTGAGTATTGCTATACGGTGCAAGTTCAAGTCATAGCCTATATTCGGTGTTTCAACTAGAAATACTGTTTTTCGAGGTAAGGGATAGTAAGGGAGGTTATTTTATTCTAAAATGATATTATTTCTTCAATATCATTATGCCAGAATGTTGGTTGGAAATTTTTATCAAATTTGGAACTTTTTCATTTCGGGGTTACTATTCATGAGTTACTATTCACGAGTTACTATTCATGAGTTACTATTCACGAGTTACTATTCACGAGTACTATTCACGAAACGTGATGATGTTTTTGTGAAATTTCTATCTTTTAGTGTCGGAGTTACTATTCACGTATACGACACTATTCACGAATACAACACTATTCACCGAAAAATGAAATTTCTTCTTTTTGTCTAAAATATCTATTGTGGATACTAGCTTTGATTGTATCCATGTTTTGATCATTCTTTAACTTTACACCACTATGATTATTTTTGAGGTATTTTTGGACATGGATAAAACAAAGTACGAATCCTTAATCCTTAATCCTTGTCATTTTGTTTCACTGGATTCGTTTCTTTAGAAATATTTTTCATCATCCTCAGTCCTAAATGATGATATAACTGAATATCTTTGGCCTATAGTGCAAAGATGAATGATTTCTGATGAATATCTTTGGCCCGTAGTGCAAAGATGAACAGGTGTTTAGATGAACATGACTTGTTGATGTATATCTTTGGCCTGTAGTGCAAAGATGACTTGTTGATGAATATCTTTGGCCTGTAATGAAAAGATGACTTATTGATGTATATCTTTGGCCGTAGTGCAAAGATGAATTTATTAGTATGATTATGAACATGAACTGTGATTTGGTATAACCATGATCTTTGATGTTTCAGGTGATAAAAATTATCTTTGTCCTAGATGAGAAAAGGAATTTAGAACAACAATTACGATTATGAGTTATATATGTGATTGTGGACAGGAATTTTTGATTGATGTTATAGGGATAAAACATTGTTGGTGGACTTTTAACATGGAGAAGATAATAGACTTTATAGTCTATTTGACTCTTCTAATGGATTGCTCGTTCCGCTGCAACTATGGTTGAAATTTTTTTTTATCATATACCATATGTTCTAAATCTCTGATTTATTACTGTTGAAGGCTATTGATAATATATTTATCTTTAGTCATGACATTCTTTACTGAGCTAGTTGTACTCACCCTTTTGCTTCACAATTCCTTTCAGGTAATACGAGTGTAGCTGGGTCGAGCGGGGGATAACAGGGGAATAGAACGGTGGTCATCATTTAGTAGTTATATTTGGCGAATCAACTAGGGTGAAGCGAACCCAAAGCTGGAAGGGTGTTTTGCCACTGTCATACAAGATGTCTAATGACATACCACCTCGTGTCATCATAAGACATGGATGTGCTCATCCACTTGCTGAGTATATCTACCAGCATTATCTTTATGATCTTGGAGTCTATTTGAAATATAACTCTCAATTAGAGACAGTG
This sequence comes from Panax japonicus, assembly GCA_020205505.1. Classification (NCBI taxonomy): domain Eukaryota; kingdom Viridiplantae; phylum Streptophyta; class Magnoliopsida; order Apiales; family Araliaceae; genus Panax; species Panax japonicus. The sequence continues at coordinate 73,730,664 of CM035107.1, read as the reverse complement.
GAGATAATGATATGTCAGGAGAAGACTTGCCATTGGGAAGAATATGATAGTAATCTTCTTGTTTTTCTTTGGGGTCTATTGGGTCAACCAAGGATAATTCTGTGGCCATATGATATCTATAATAACCTAGACGCATGGCCTCCCATATACGAAGGTTTCCTTGAGCACTTCCCAAAGATTCTAATTTCTAAAATAGTTTTCGACTATACCTTTATGTAAGGTGCCATTATGAGGTGCTGTCCACGGTTGGGACATGAGTCACAGTTGATATATATTTGTATACAAACTCACAACATATGTGTTGTTGTATTTTGCACGACAATTGTTGTAATAAAGTTGTAGTTGTTTTCTGTACCATGTATTTGGCGACTCAAAATGGGTTGGATGGAATGGACCTATTTTGGGGTCGTTACATTTTCCATCTTGCATCTTAAAATCTAGAAATTTTGACACAACATATTTCTTAAGTCCAGAGTTTTTAACAGCATACTTAGATTTTAAAGCTTCCCAAATCTTCTTAGCACTTTCATACGGATAATATATCTCAAACAGAGAATTAGACAAATAGTGCAACAAATATCGACGACACGTACGATTATCCTTAACATAATCTCTTTTATCAGCATCCAATTTTTCAACAGTTTCAACAGCAGTAAGAGTAACATCATTAACAGAAATAACAACAGGAGCATCCATATATAACACGTATTCCAAATTCTTGGTCTCCAAATAAAATAATATATCTTCAGACCATCTCTTAAAATTAGAGTCATCAAAGCGTTCAATTTTAGACAAGTCTAAGGCAGATTTTATCATCTTGTTAATAACTGAGAGTCACTTTTTAGATTGTTGGAATTATATATCAGTAGAAGTCACAATAGCAGTAGCAGCAGCAATAGCAGTTGCAGTAGCAGTAACAATAGTAGTTGCAGTGTAGTATTAACAAGAAGAATCAAAAAAATAAAATTGGAACAACTTAGCTGGAAAGTGATGAAAGCCGAGGCGTATCAAATCTACTGTCCTAAAAAGTGATTCCGCCCTTACTGGTTGTAAAGCTTCGGTACAAATGAGCTCCAATGACGTTCACCCTCCAGGATTCAACGACAAGCCTTCAATTGCGTGTACTCGCAGAAGAAAGCTGTGGACTTGTCTTTGTGGATTACCCCAATTAATAGAGTATACAAATTTATCGAGAAAACAAAATAGACAGAGATGCTATGGAGAAGGAGAAGAAAACTGCTATATTATGTTTTTTCTCCATTAACATAGACGCAACGTTCAAAATAACGTTGGGAATTAATAAGGTTAATGTTGGGTAAAAATGGCTAGGGCATTAAATTATGCTAAGTATAAAAAGACAGTGGGCTACCTGGTGCACCCGCGAGGTATAATCAATCGAATCGGCACCCCCCCTGCGTGGGAGTATCGCGCACACACACGCACTAAGGTTTTCTGACCGTAAGCCCATAATAACAAGTGCTAATATGTACCATGAGAGTTCCAAAAATAGCCAATGTGGGACTTTGACAAAACTATGAATTTTGGAGCATCACACCAACAGAATCGTCGTCATAGTCTAATAAAACCGTCACTATAGGCGATTGAGTTTAGAGACTTTATTTTCTGCTATGCAAATTGAGGGAGGATATCTTGAAGACTGAGATGTCTTTACTCGTATCGATTGTATGTATTTTACAACTCTTTTTAAACTTTTAATTTTCTCACTTTATTAAGTTTATTTTTGTTACCCAAAATAAATTACTTCCTCCGTCCCAGGATAAAAGTCCTAGTGGACTTTTTACGCATATTAAGAGGAGGAATAAAATGACAAAATTGTTCATAATAATGTCATTAAATATGGAGAGAGAATTAGAATAAGAAAAGTATGAGATATTTAATGTTACGGGCATAATAGAAAAAAATGTGTAAAAGTTTGGTTATTAGTGGACATTTAACATGGGACTACTCAAAATAGTAATAAGGACTTTTATCTTGGGACGGAAGGAGTATATGTGAGACCAAATATTTTATGAATAAATATTTAATTTTCTCAAAATAATTTTTTGAATATTATGGTGTGGATATGATATAATGTTATAGTTGTTGGTAGTATTTATAAATTTTAAAAAGTATGCAAGTTGTTGTATAATATTCGATTGGTCGGGGAATATTCTTTTTTTCGGGGAATATTCGTACGACGACACAATCATTGGTGGATCCCACAACAGAATTATTGTCAGATTGAGAAAACGACAAAAATATTTTATTAAAAATAACGGCGAAATTTTAACATTAAAACTCTTGCACTACTCGGTAGTAAAAGTACAGTAATACGCATGGTTGCATAGTAGCACACGGTATTAATTATTGATGCTTACGTGATAAGTTACTCAGTTTTGTTTTATTGGTATTATTATTGTAATAAAACAGAAAAGTTTTTTATATAAAACAGAATACTTTTACAAAATTATTCGTTTTATTAGGCTAATAGTAAAATCTTTTTATATAAAATAAAATACTTTTATAAAGTTATCTGTTTTATTAGACAATAATTAGAATATATTATATTTTATTATGTATAGTGTTTGCATAGTGCCTGCATAGTGTTTGTATAGTAAAATCTTTTATAAAGTTATTCGTTTTATTAAATTATAAATAGAATATATTATATTTTATTTAAAAGATTTTTCTTTAAATCTGGACCGTCAGATTAAAGTAAATCAATCTGGACCGTTCATGAGTTAGTTACTATGCAGTCCATTCTTCAATAAATAGAAACTCATTCATTCATTATTTCTTACGAATTCACTGAAACTCTCTATAGGGAGAAACTATAGAGAGAATTCTTCTTCTATAATCTTGAGCGTATTTCTTTAGAGTTTAAGAAAGCTTTGAGCGTAGTACAGGTTTTCTTCGAGTATATTCCCGCCCTACCAGTCGGAATACTTTTCTTTTTAAGGTATGAAATATTATTTGTTGTACTCGTAGGGGGTATTATTTCTTTTGTATTCATGAAGAGAACTTCTGTTATTCCATTCTTTATCATTCTGTTGGAATAACCTGTATACTCGGGCTACCCTATACTTGGTGAAATTCTTCTGTTATTCCATTCTTTATTATTATGTTGGAATATCATGTCTGTGCGTTTTACGCCGGACCTGGTTCCGTTATTTATTATTCTGTTGGAATATCCTGTCGGTGCGTATTACGCCTGACCTGGTTCCGTTATTTAGTATTCTGTTGGAATAACCTGTCTATGCGAAGTACCGCATGCATGGTGATTTCTATTGTTATTTCATTCTTTATTATTTTGTTGAAACATCATGTCGATACTAATTTCGTCTGACCTAGTTCCGTTATTATTATTCTGTTGGAATAACCTGTCTATGCGAAGTACCGCATGCATGGTGATTTCTTCTGTTATTCCATTCTTTATTATACTCAGTTGGTTAAAGTTTTGACTTCTATACTCCATGAAATTAGTGGAATATCCTTGATATGTGCACTTCATCCAGTATCTTTTCATGGAAATATTCTTCTGAGCATTCTTGAATTTTACTCTACAAGAAGTATCATCTTGACAATTTGGACGTTATTAGTTCTTGGATAAATTAATTCTTGAACTTGTTTTATTGAATTATTATATCATTGTCATCATCCTCATGTTTATATTATGTTGAAAGTCATATGTGGCATGTAGTGCATAGATGGACTTGGTATGATTATGACCAGGGATTATTCAGTATAATCATGACCGTAATGTTACAAATGATGTGGAAAAAGTCATCATTAGCCCGTAGTGCATTGATGGATAGTTTTTGGTATGATTATGGCTATGGATTCTCTTCGGCCAAGGGTGCAAAGATGAATGATTTTATGGCATGATCAGGATTGTTGATGAAAACACAATTATCTTTTGCCCGTAGTGCATGGATAATTTGTGGTCGTGATACTAAAGAATATCCTTGGCCTGTAGTGGAGGCATGATTTGATGATGTGGATTATTTATTGAGCTGAGTCTCAGCGATAAAAGTGATGAAAAACCTTTTAAATCATAGAAGATAATAGATTTTATTCTTTACTTGACTTTTCTAATGGATTACTTGTTCCGCTGCAGTTAAACTTGATGATTGTTATATTGTATCAGTTTAACACTGTTGAAGGCTAACGATAATTTATTCTGCGTTATCTTAGTTATAATATTTCTTACTGGGCTAGTTGAGCTCACCCTTTCTTTCACTGTTCTCTTCAGGAAATGAGAATGTAGCAGGGAATAGTCAGGGAACGGAGTGACGGTCTAGTGGATAGCATTAGTATTCCTCACTATTATGTGAAATAGTGTGTTAATAAATGTATTGAGGACTTAATTTGAGTTTTAATGCTGTATAGAAGACAATATTTGTATTAAAACTCACAGCTCAAGTTGTATATTTAAGATTGTATTTGAATTTTGTACCATGTATTTGGCGACTCAAGATGGGTGATGTATACCTATTTTGGGGGCATCACAGTTGGTATCAAAGCTTAGGGATATGATCCCTGACTGAGATGTTAGACAAGAACTAGGAGGGGAGAGAAGGGGAATTCCTTCGCTTGTATGACCTACCTAAGTTTATTTGGTATTTAATTGGTCGGTCAGAATATAGGGATAATATGTTACATGTTATTTTGTGGCAGTATCTGAAAATGACATCCGAGAATGTTGAGAATAGTAATGGAGCACAGGAGACTGTTGATTCTCCACAGATCAATAATCAGGACAATGTGCAACAGGATGGCGATAATCCTCCTGTAAACAACAACACTGATCAATTAACGAACGACTGTACGTTTAGGAGCTTTTTAGAATTCATGAAACATCGGGCGAAGGCGGCTCCTGTTCATAATATAGGAGGAAACAATGGCAACCCACGGTTGGTCACCGCTAAGCAATTCAAGGAGCTGGGACCACCAGAGTTTTTGGGAAAGCCAGAACCACTTAAGGCAGAGACGTGGTTAAAGCAAATCACCAAGATATTTGATGTCTTGGGATGCTCCGAGAAGAAAAAGGTTCCCTTTGCCACCTTTATGTTGCGTGAAGAGGCAGATCACTGGTGGGAATATGTAAAATGTACCCAGCCTGACGCACTTAAGATGTCTTGGGAGAAGTTCCAAGAGCTGTTCAATGATAAGTACTTTCCCGAAAGCATTCATCACATGAAGGAGGTGGAATTTATCAAGTTGGAGCAAAATAACATGACCGTGTCGTAGTACGAAGCTAAGTTTGCCGAGTTATCCCGATTTGTGTCCCACTTGGTTGATAATGAAGAGAGAATGACGCGGATGTTTTTAAGAGGTTTGAAGCCGGAGATACGTAAATATCTTATTTCTCATAAACTGTGTTTGTATTCAGATGTTGTAAATATGGCTCAGTTAGTGGAACGCGATAACGAGTCAACGCAACCAAAAGAGAGCAGCCGACGAAATGATAATACCGGTGATAACAGTCATCAAAGCGGTGACAATAAGCATGGAGGGAACCAACATGCCAGAAATGGTAACCACTTCGGTGGTAATCATAGTCAAAAAATAAGAATTGACATTTCAAGAAGAGAAGATTCAATAATGACGTGAAGACGTCGGCACCAGCACCCGTTTCAAAGGAAGAAGAACGACCACCGGTCGTATGTTTTAAATGCGGACAGGAAGGACACATCTGTTCAAACTGTACGCAGCAATCCAAAGCGTGTTTTAATTGCGGAAGAGAAGGTTACCTAGCTCGATTTTGTCGTATGGTGAAGTCAATTCCAGCTAGGATAGTGATGCCAAAGAATGTCCTAGACAAGCCAAAGCTGGTAGTTTAAGAGAGAGCATTTTTTTTCTTCGTGACGAGGAACCTGAATAAAATTATCACGGGTATGTTAGTCATAAACTCTTGTGAAGTCTATACCGTGTTAGATACCGGTTCTACTCACTCTTTTATTTCACATAGTTGAGTTCAATGTTTGAATTTAACTCCGGAGAAATTAGATTTAGATTTATCTGTTGAAACTCAGTTGGGAGAAACCTTCGTTACATCCACTATTTATAAATCTTGTTTAATTCAAATTGACACTTTCACGTTACCTGTCAATCTTATCTCTTTGAAAATACTTGCCTTTGATGCGATTTTAGAAATCGATTGGTTAATTAGTCATCATGTTTTTCATAAGGTTGTTAGATTTCATATTCCTAACCAACCTGTTATGCGAATTCAAGCAACCAAACCACTAAAGTCAATCATTGTCATATCAAGCCATAAGTAAAGAGCCTCGGTCATTTTGTTGTTGACTTTCTTGTGTGGAATGCACCGAAGCCAGACTTTCTATAGGCGATGTCGTGAATGACGATGACAAGTTGATAGGTATCAATGTGATGTATTATCCAAGTCTTGGATGAGGGTCACAGTTTTGAATGATATTTCTATTATTAATAAATTTCCTGACGTATTCTTGAAGACTTCTTAGCCTACCCTAGAGCGTGAAATCAAATTTTGTATTGACCCCAGTACAAAACCCATTTCTTAAACCCTCAAATATTTCTTCCACTAAAATGAACGTAACATACGCCAAAGACATTGGCTCGAGCTGTTGAAGATTACGATCGTTCCATGCAATATCATCGTGGAAGTGCGAACGTGGTAACTGACGCATTGAGTAGAAGATCTTATGCGGTTACAAATGCGAATATACGAACCCACGTGAAGATAACGAATATACGAATAGAATCGTCTTTAATCGATAAATTTAAAGCCGTTCAAGATACATACTCAGAGCTGATGAATGTGAAGAAGAAGGTTCAAGAGGGCGTTATTCTAGAAGCAAGAATCGACGAAGAGAGAAAATATCAACCCTCGATTTAATTGGCCCATTTGAAATCCTCGATGAAGTAGGAACTGTGGCATATAGACTCGTTTTACCGCCAAGTATATTGCGTGTTCAGAACATTTTTTTTCGTATCGATGTTACGTAAATATGTGGACGACCCGAACCACATTATTATTTAGAACCGGACGAGATAGCAGAAGATTTAACGTATGAGGAGATACGTGTTAACATCTGGGATAAGAAGGATCATATTCGACGCTCAAAGGTTATACCTCAAGAATTAGAATCTGAAATGAAGTCAAGGTATCCTCACCTCTTCGGCATATCAGGTACGTACGTAAATTTCGAGGGCGAAATTCCATAAGGAGGGGAGATTGTGAGACCCCGGATTTTATGAATAAATATTTAATTTTCTTGAAATAATTTTTTGAATATTATGGTGTGGATATGATATAATGTTATTGTTGTGGGTAGTAATTATAAATTTTGAAAAGTATGCAAGTTGTTGTATAATATTCGATTGGTCGGGGAATATTCTTTTTTATCGGGAAATATTCGTACGACGACACAATCATTGGTGGACCCCACAACAGAATTATTGTCGGATTGAGAAAACGACAAAAATATTTTATTAAAAATAACGGCGGAAGTTTTACCATTAAAACTGTTGAACTACTCGGTAGTAAAAGTACAGTAATACGCGTGGTTGCATAGTAGAACACGGTATTGATTATTGATGCTTACGTGATAAGTCACTCAGTTTTGTTTTATTGGTATTATTATTGTAATAAAGCAGAATTTTTTTTTATATAAAATAGAATACTTTTATAAAGTTATTCGTTTTATTAGGCTAATAGTAAAATCTTTTTATATAAAACAAAATACTTTTATAAAGTTATCTGTTTTATTAGACAATAATTAGAATATATTATATTTTATTATGCATAGTGTTTGCATAATGTCTGCATAGTGTTTGCATAGTACATTTTTTTATAAAGTTATTCGTTTTATTAGATTATAAATAGAATATATTATATTTTATTTAAAAGATTTTTCTCTAAATTTGGACCGTCAGATTAAAGTAAATCTATCTGGACCGTTCATGAGTTAGTTACTATACAGTCCATTCTTCTATAAATAGAAACTCATTCATTCATTATTTCTTACGAATTCACTGAAACTCTCTAGAGAGAAAAACTATAGAGAGAATTCTTCTTCTATAATCTTGATCGTATTTCTTTAGAGTTTAAGAAAGCTTTGAGCTTAGTACAGGTTTTCTTCTAGTATATTCCCGCCCTACCAGTCGGAATATTTTTCTTTTTAAGGTAGGGAATATTATTTGTTGTACTCGTAGGGGGTATTATTTCTTTTGTATTCATGAAGAGAACTTCTGTTATTCCATTCTTTATCATTCTGTTGGAATAACCTGTATACGCGGGCTACCCTATACTTGGTGAAATTCTTCTGTTATTCCATTCTTTATTATTCCGTTAGAATATCCTGTCTGTGCATTTTACGCCGGACCTGGTTCCGTTATTTATTATTCTGTTGGAATATCCTGTCGGTGTGTATTACGCCTGAGCTGGTTCTGTTATTTAGTTTCTGTTTGAAATAACCTGTCTATACGAAGTACCGCATTCATGGTGATTTATGTTGTTATTCCATTCTTTATTATTCTGTTGGAATATCCTGTCGGTGCAAATTTTGCCTGACCTGGTTCCGTTATTATTATTCTATTGGAATAACCTGTCTATGCGAAGTACCGCATGCATGGTGATTTCTTTTGTTATTCCATTCTTTATTATACTCAGTTGGTTAAAGTTTTGACTTTTATACTCCATGAAATTAGTGGAATATCCTTGATATTTGTGCTTCATCCAGTATCTTTTTATGAAAATATTCTTCTGAGCATTCTTGAATTTTACTCTACAAGAAGTATCATGTTGACAATTTGGACGTTATTAGTTCCTGGATAAATTAATTCTTGAACTTGTTTTATTGAATTCTTATATCATTGTCATCATCCTCATGTTTATATTATGTTGAAAGTCATCTGTGGCCTGTAGTGCATAGATGAACTTGGTATGATTATGACTAGGGATTATTTGGTATAATTATGACCGTAATGTTACAAATGATGTGGAAAAAGTCTTCATTGGCCCATAGTGCATTGATGGATAGTTTTTGGTATGATTATGGCTATGGATTCTCTTCGGCCAAGGGTGCAAATATGAATGATTTTATGGCATGATCAGGATTGTTGATGAAAACACAATTATCTTTTGCCCGTAGTGCATGGATAATTTGTGGTCGTGATACTAAAGAATATCCTTGGCCTGTAGTGGAGGGATGATTTGATGATGTGGATTATTTATTGAGCTGAGTCTCAACGATAAAAGTGATGAAAAACCTTTTAAATCATAGAAGATAATAGATTTTATTCTCTACTTGACTTTTCTAATGGATTACTTGTTCCGCTGCAGTTAAAATTGATGATTGTTATATTGTATCAGTTTAACACTGTTGAAGGCTAACGATAATTTATTCTGCGTTATCTTAGTTACAATATTTCTTACTGGGCTAGTTGAGCTCACCCTTTCTTTCACCGTTCTCTTCAGGAAATGAGAACGTAGCAGGGACTAGTCAGGGAACGGAATGATGATCCAGAGGATAACATTAGTAGTCCTAACTATTCTGTGAAATAGTGTTTTAATAAATGTATTGAGGACTTAATTTGAGTTTTAATACTGCCTAGAAGACAATGTTTGTATTAAAACTCACAGCTCATGTTGTATATTTAAGATTGTATTTGAATTCTGTACCATGTATTTGGTGACTCAAGATGGGTGATGTATACCTATTTTGGGGGCGTCGCAATATAAGTTAAGTAACCATGTATATAAAACATTAAGTTTATAAAAATAATATGTTTTGCATATACACCATCTATTTTACCGTATGTAGTTTAATTTTGTGGATTAGGGCTCAAACAAAAAAAATCGATTTAAAGCTATAAATTTTTCATCACGTCGTTTTTGTATATATATTCTTGTTGCATATTCATGTTATCATGGACGGATCTAACTTAGGGCAGTGGGGTCAATTGACCCCACTGAATTTTTGAGAGTTAATTTTTAATTTGATTTTAATTTTATAAAGTGTTTAGTGAAAATAAAAAATTCAGATCAAAAGACTAGTAAATGTCTCAAATTTCTACTGACACAAGCACTTCACTCTTTTCTATTGTTTAGTAACTTACATTGAACATGATATTTTTGCAGCTATTGAAATGAGACTATCATTACGATAATTTCAAACAATGAAATCTCAAAAAATGTTATTATAAATAATATTTTAACAATATTATTTATTTTTGTAATTTATTTTAGAGGACACAAGAAGTGTCTCTTATAATAACAGTGTTTTAAAAATTTATAAAATATCATTTTATATATAAGATCGAGGATTCGAAGTGTATTCAATTACATAAAACAATATCAATTTTATATGATAGCTCACACAATTATTTGCAATATCCCTCGCATTCTGACGTCTTTATTTTATTGTATTTTATTTTTTTAATAAATTTTTGTTTAAAAAAATTGACCCCACTGAATTAATGGGCTGGATCCGCCACTGCATGTTATCTGGACTGACGAGAAACATAAATGACTAAATAAATAAAATCTAGCGATGTGGTGAAGTGTTTTCTCATAGTAACAGACTGCAGTATATACCCTTACAATTGTTAACTAGACCTGGCAAACGGGCGGGCGGGCCCGGGCCGGGCCGGCCCGAGCGCGGGAGGGCCAAAAACGGGCGGGGCTAAAACAGCCCGGGTTTTGGGGGGCTGAAAAAGTGAGGCCCATGGCCCGGGTTGGGCGGGCCGGGCCGGCCCGCGGGTTTTTTTTTTTTTTTTTTTCAAAATCTTGATACACCAAAAATAGTAATAATAATAATTTTAATTACTTAAATTAACTACATATCTCAATCAATTAAAATTTTAATAGTATTATAATTTTAGATATTATTCTAAAGGCATGATTTGGGATAATGGTTGATTTACTTTCCAAATAAGTAGAGAGAATGCATAATTAAGAGATAATGATTAATTTACTTTCCAAATGTACTACAATAAGTAGGGGATTGCATAATTAAGGGATAAAATTATCTATATTATTGTGTATAGATTTTGGAGTTGCAATCTAATAATTGTTATATTATTTTAAATTTTTATAATTATATTATCTAACTTAAACTAATAATTGTTAGTTTAATAGTTTTATACTTTGAAATTATTAACTACATATCTAAATCAATTAAAATTTTAATAGTATTATAAATTAGTATTATTAATTAATTACCTACATTAACTAAATATCTTATTTATAATTTTTAAATATAGTTAAAATTTATTGAAGATTGCATTAAAAACAAATAGTTGTTGTAGCTTAGTTGGTTTGAACTCTTATTTATTTACTTACAAGTCTTGTGTTCAAGCCCTACAAGTAGCAAAATTTTATTTTAAAAAAAAAAACTCACGGGCCACGGACCGGGCCGCCCGCGGGCCGGGCCAAAAACGCCCAAATTTCCATGGGCTAAAAATGTTAAGCCCAAAGCCCAATTTTTACGGGCCAGCCCGGCCCGCGGGCCTGGGCCAATTTTGTCAGGTCTATGATTAACTATATATTTTTCTCATCAGTCCAGATCACAAGAATCATTAAGAACAATAATATGTAAAAATACTGTCAAAATGAAATGTGTTCCAAAAATATTAAATTGCGGATTGACGAGAGATATTTTAGACATTATCCAATCCGCAGTATGAATCTCCCATATTAAACTGCAAATTAATTTTAAAAAAAATTTAACGTTCGATCCGCAAATAAACGACTAAAATCTATTATAAGAATAACATATCATAATTATCCTTATAAGTTTGAGTATAATCAAACATATATATAATAAGAGTTCGGATCAGGTCCGGACTCCCGGATTTTAACAAAATCCGGACCTTTTTTTTTTTTTTTGCTTTTTTTTTTGAAACAACTAAAAAAAAAAATATTTATGGAACTGAAAATTTTCCATAATACAGTGTTTTGGGCGTGATTTGGATGCCTATACCAAAACATTTCTGTACAGTCTGGGCAGACTGTACATACATTGGTTTGTATAGGTATTAAAAACACACCCAAAACACTGTAATATGGAAAAATTTCAGTTCCATAAATTTATTTTTTTTTTAGTTGTTTCAAAAAAAAAAAAAAAAAAAAATTGGACCGCATTTTAGGACCTGTCCGGACTCCCGGACAGGATCCATTCTATATATAATAAACATGCAAGTACAAAAATGATTGTAATAAATTTGTCTTCCCTTATCAGTTATCAAAGTGGTTCCGTCAGTTTGTGTGAAATCTCCTCAGTCCATAAATTATAGCCCTCGTTCCATAAAATTAATTTTATTTATAAAACTTTTAATTTATTAAGGACGAAAGTGTGTTTTTTATTTACCTTCAAAAATAATACATTTATGTTTTAAAATCAGAATTTAAGTTTGATTTTCAAAGTCAATGTGTATTTTAGTTTTGAAGGTAATAAATTTTGTAATTAATTGTAATTTTTATGTTTACGATTTTCAAAAATATATTGTTTAAAATTAAAAGTTTGAATCCAACAATATCTTAAATTGACTACAAAAGGTCCACAACGGTTTTATATTTTGAAATAAAAAGAATAATGATCAGTTTAACAATGTTGACATAATTAAAACAACTTATAAGTCAATTTATATTTTAACTTTAAGTTATTTTAAAATAAGTCGTTGCTAAACGTGCTCTTACTTACTGTTCAATAGGAGAGTGATCCAATGCCTCACTCATAGGCTCCTAAGTTTTAATAGGAAGCCCAAACTTGATTCAATGCCTCACCCAACTTCACTTTATTATTGGACCACAAATTATGGACCATATAAATGTAAATATTTGGGGTCTTTTTCCAAATAAAAAAAGTTTTAAGTCTTGGGAATGATAATCTATGCCATCTACAACAAGGACTTGTATGATTTCCTCAGCTTAAAACTAGAGTTTGCCTTACTAGACAGTTGTTATAGTAGTAGTGTTCATAATCAAAAGGTCCCAAAATTCATTAGCTACAAATTCAAGTTAGTTTGGGTCATCCCAATCCTTGATTGTTAGTACTATTGTCCTAATTGTTTTAAGAGGTTTCCTTCTTAGCATTACCTTCTGTTCAAGTCATTTCTAAAACTAGATTAAATTCATGAAGTATAGGAAAAGAATTTCAGCCAAAAATTCCTTATGTGAACAACTTGTTCATGTGAAATAGATGGTGGCCAAATTTAGCAAAAGACATGATAAAAAATAAAAAATAAAAAAAATAAAAAATAAAAAATAAATAAAAAATAAAAAATAAAAAATAAAAAATAAAAAATAAAAAATAAAAAATAAAATTCATAGTTTTAAGAATATGCTTGTAAAAAATATAAAGATATGTTGTATATATAATTTCTTGCCTTTGAATTAGTCCCTACAAAAAATAAATAAATATTGGCATTATAACTTTTGGTTGAAAGACCTTTCCAACCAATCAAATACTTTTTGCTTCCAAGATATTTGGAGAACTTGCATGTGCAGTTTTCTCATTCATTCATTTACTCTCTCTCTCTCTCTGTGTGTGTGTGTGTTTTTATGGATATTCAGTATATTCCTTCCTCTCTTTACTCTCATCTAAAGAACCACATAAATTTAAAGAAAATTCCAACTTCATGGGAAAAATGTTACCAACAGAACATCACAAATGGCTGCAAGTCCAGGATGTATGATGCAACTCCCTTCTGTCAAAATCTCTCTCCATAAATTTACCTTTTATGTGGATTATAGTAATTAATGAAGTTTTCTTACCTGCTGCAGCACCTTCATTAATCCTTATGCATACTGCCACATACAAGGAGGACAAGGATCATCACATAGCTTGAAATTTTCTGCAAAAAAGCCAACAAAGAGAAAGAAATGCCTTGTACAATTGAAAGAGGAGCCTTTCAAGGTTTCAAAGAAGAAGGGGACTATAGCTGGTGCAGCTGCTTTGATTATTGGCACCAGTATTGGTTCTGGGATTCTTGCTTTGCCCCAGAAAACTTCTCCTGCGGTAATCTCTCCCTTTCCCACCCTCTCTGCTATGATCTTGCTTGGGGTGTGGGACCCTGGTGGGCCCACTTGAGTTATGAGGCTCAAGTTTTGTTTTTGGTATGATTAAGATTACATTTCACAACTGGGGGATAGGGAATTTGAACCTACGTCATTTGCTATGCAGATGGGTGGTGATACCATCCGATGCTATGCCTCGGTGGTGAGGCTGGTGTTTAAGAACTTTGATCCACAACTAACGTTGTGAGAAATTAAGGTTATCTTTACAACAGATCTTGAGCGTCTATTCGAATATTGAACGATTGATATAGCTTCGTTCGCAGTTTAATTTTCAGTATTCCGTAGATTAATTGCGGACGGGACAAATATCCAAAATACCCTATTTTTACAAGTCTCTATCTGAAGTATTAAACTGCGCACGCTAAGTTTACTTATGGAGATAAACGATGCCGTTTTAATCTTAAGTCGCGTCCACAGTTTAATAGTGCAGACACTAAGCCCTTCCCAACAACGTCAAGAAATTGAGAAGTCTCATCGGCAATTTAATATTGCGGACACTAGGTCTACTAAATATAATACGACCAAGTATTGTTGCAAATTACATACTTCATATAATGACTTTTGGATCTCATCTCAGTTTGACAATAGAAGAGTTCGAATTAAGGCTCAAGAATTTTTTATTTCTTTTTGCATATTCTTATTATTACTGATTCATGTGATCTCTGTTGATGAGAAAAATTTATGGCTAACAATTTGAAGGATATATTGAAACACTTCACCCCATTGGTATATATCCATCCTTCCATTTGTTTAGCCATGGATGTTTCTCATTATCCCAGTTTACTTGAATCTGTAACAACTAACAAGAATATGCAAGAAAAATAGATGATTTTTAGCTTTAATAAATTATATTTATATATATATTTTTATCTCATCTCATTTTTACAGTACCGATCTGGGACAAATATAATTCGATTTAAAACTATTAAGTTTTCTATTTGTTCTTAGGTATTCTTATCATCATCCTAGATAAGATGAATTGACAACAAGAATATCCAGAAGAAATGGAAGACTAATAACTTTAAATTGAATTTTTCTCGTCCAAAATCTCCGTCCGCAATTTAATACTGTGAACGTTGGTTTAATATCAAAATAGTGTCATTTTTAATACTACGAATCCTAAGTGATTAGAAACAAATTGCAAACGACTTGTGTTATTCTCTTTTATCGTTAAAGACTTCTGTTAGTCCCTAGTAGGCACAAGTTATCTAGAAGGGGGGGGGGGTTGAATAGATATTTGAAAATCTTTTCGTTTTAACTTGTTCTTAGATAATTATTAAAACTTTGCGGAATTAATGTTTGTTTTAATCTTCTTTACCAAGCAATGGAGTTATGAGCGAGTAAGGCAGTTATGGCAGATATAACAGTTATAACAGTTATAGCATGAATATAAACGACACAGTTGTTTTTAAGTGGTTCGGAGCACTCAAAGCTCCTAGTCCACTCTTCTACTCAACGAGTAGGATATCCACTAAGGATGTCTTATACAATCTTCTGAATCACACAGATTCCTTCTAGACCAGCAGTCTAGGAACTTTTCTAGTTCACTTTTGAACTCTTCAAGTCCAGCAGACTTGGCTTTCTTACAGTTCACTACGAACTCTTCAAGTCCAGCAGACTTGGTATACTTCTTCAGTTGATTGATGATTGTTGTTGTTGCGTTCTGAAGGTTGCTACTCAGTTTGCTGTGTAAGCTCTGGTTCGTAATAGCTGAGTAGCTGAGCAAGCTTTTTAATATCTCAGATCGTAGAGTTGAGCCTTAGAGAGTTCTTCACGTTGAATGTTTATGCTTGCATATTTTTTCTTTCATCCGTCTGATAAGTGTATATGTGATGTTGAAAACTATCCGTTGGATCCATCCGTTGTGGCATTAAATGCATCTGAATTTTCTGTACTGTGATGGAGACATTTCTGCACATCTTCTGAATTCTGCATTCTAGACCACTGACACTGCAGGCTGCTTTTTCACCTACCACCTGAAAAGGTGTTTTGTCCCTTTCATTCATAGTACTATCCTTAGCTTCTTCAATACGCTTCTTTGTTGCATACTAAGGATATTTCATTTATTCTAGGACTGATGGACACTGCAGCATCTAGGATCCATTCCTCGTATTGTTGAATTAACAACTCATGAGGCTTTAACGTTTTCTGACATGACAGATGTTGCTCTACGTTTTGGATTGTTGTATTCTACGATTCAGATCGTGTTGTTGACTCTACGATCCCGAGAGCACACTACGATCTTTACTTGCTCGTGTTTTTGACTCTACGATCCCGAGAGCACACTACGATCTTTAACTCTGCACACTACGCTCGTAGAGTTAGCTTGGTGAACGTTGAGTCCACTCTACGATCGCTGACTTGTAAACTTAATGTTCCTTTCAGTATACTACGATCGGAGAGTTAGCTTGGTGAACGTTGAGTCCACTCTGCGATCGCTGACTTGAGCTTGTTGTCTTCATCTGATCTTGTCCGACTACGATCTCGGCATTTGTTCAGTGAACTCTACGATCGCAGAGTGTGGTCTACGATCCTTGTCTTTGACTTTGGCATCGCTAGACTCTACGACTCTGAGCGTACAGTGCATTTCATACTTAGCTTCGGCAGATTGTCGTTCGGCTTATAGGCAGGCTGTCTCTACGATTCAGAACATGACTTCCTCAGTACACTACGATCCCGAGGAGGCTCTTCTCGACACACTACGATCCTTCTTCGTTTCCCCTGGAAGTCTACGAACTCTGAGATCTCACTATCTTGCATACTCCTATTCTGCCTCGATAGCTCCCGAGTTGACTCTGACTCTCCTGGCAGACTACGACTTCTGGTGCAGTGCTCGACGATCAGACAAGCCTATCTATTACATCATAAGATCAACCTAACAGTTTTGATCTTTCTATCTATACATTCTAGAACAGAATGATACACGTTGAAAGCTTAGATCAGCCTAACAATCTTGATCTTTTCATCACTAAGTCCTTGTACATAAATTCAATTAAGGACATTACAATAATCACAAGCATATTAAAACATCAAATCATGCTATGCATTCTCCCAACAATCTCCCCCTATTTGATGTTGACATAACTAAGGAGATTTGTTGTTATGATTATTGATTATATGTAGTGCAGAAAAATAAACATGACTTAGTATTTCAGTGAGCAACTGAAATTTCTAGAGAATAAGCATGAATTTATTGATGTATGAAGATAGATGTTACATTTGAAATAGATACATCAATAAGAAGTGAAATTCAACTTATCTCTATTTTCTTGGCTTCTTGCTCCTTGGAGGATTTGCCTTTTCTTCTGCTCTCCTTTTTCTGCTGGCTTCATCTCTCTTAGCCAAATCTTCGAGCTCACTGGGACTTAATCTTGGATTGTGGTCGTGCCTGTTCAAAAATTTCGGATCTCCAATTGGCATTCTTAGGCCTGTTGCGGTTACTCCTTGTGAGCTAGAAGCTGGCCCTTGACTTCTTAAAGGTTGAGCCACTAAGACTTCCTGCTGATCTGATCGTTGAGTCTGCTGAGAGATATGCCTTGCAGGCGGATTCCTTGTTGTTTGGAATTCGCGTCCCTTATGTCCTTGGTCTGCACGATCTCCTTCCCGATCTCCCTTGCCTCTTTTCTCCCCCTTTATGTCAGCATCAAGAGTTCGAATGTCATCTGACAGACGAGCAACTCCTTGGACAAGTTCGTTTAGCTGACTTTTGGTCTGAGCAATGTCTTCTCTATTTTCTTCAATGAGAACATCAGACCTGGCTTCTCTTTGTTGAAGGATGGATAGAATGTTGTCTGTTTGTTGGCCGCTGCTGACATAGAATTGTTGAAACTCTTTGACAGCAGTCTGAAGATTTTGAATGCTCTGCAACATCTGATTGTTCTGAGATTCTTGATTTTGCTGTAAGATTAAGAAAGCATCCCTATGTCTTTTGGCTGCATGGAAGTGAATGTCATCCCTTTCCTTTATGCTTTGAAGCATTTCTCTGATGATCTCTTTTAGTGTTTTGGACAATTCAGAGCTCAGAGATTGTAGAAGGGTGTTTGCAACATTGATCATGGATGTCAGTCTCAGCTGAATCAGTTCAGAGTGATCGTCAAGACTCTCTTCTAGTTCCTTGATCACTTTCTTAGACATAGCTGATAGATCGGCCTTGGTAGACAATTCTGGGAGAATCTCATCCATCTGGGAAAATCTTGAGGAAGAGGGTGGTGCATTGTTGAATTGTTCTTTTAGGGAGCAGAGAGCAAGTTCAAGATTAAAGCATTCATTTCTGGACGAGGAAGGGATGTCTGATGGAGGGGCTTGAGTTTGGATGGATGGGATAGGTGACTCTACAATTTCGATATTTGATTCTTCTAGAGGACTATAGCCTGGAATCGTAGAGCAGGGGATTTGTTGGAGCTGAGCAAAGTTGGCTTCTTCTGGTTCTTCAGTTACAGAATTTTGGGATTCTGTAACTGGAAACTGATTTATTGGGTTGAGAACCACTTTCAGCCATTTAGGGAATTCATAGAAATAACTAAATGAAGATGATGGCTGATGATTAACTCTAAAGCTTGTAGGGATAGTCAATACCTCAGATTTGGCATTTGATGAGGAATGGTTTGTAATCAACTTTTTAGCAAAGATAATTTCCCTTGGAAATCCATGAGCCAGAACTGTGATTGCTGGATATTCCTTGAAGCTCCAGAACATATGGTCCCATGATTTCATAATCTGAGCTTGATGGTATGCCATCATGGGTAGGTAAGAAAACATTTGGTTGTACAGATAGCTTCTGTATCCATCTTTACCCACACCAGTTATTTCAAGCTCATCATCATCATCCTCTTTCTCTTCTTTGTTGTCTTCTGAAGAATCCATTATCTCAATGACCTTTGGCATTGGTTCATCTTTATCTTGAGCAAGGACTTCTTCTTTAGTCATTAGGATATTGTGAGGCTCCCCCTCAATATGATCATCTTCTTTTAGAAACTCCCCCTCAGCTGGAACTTCTTCTTGAGCAGTAGGCTTCTCCCTCTCAGCTGGTGCATTCTTCTCTTCGGTTGCTTGGGGAAGTTCTACTTTTACAGCCATGCTCTTGGCTTCCTTCTTCAGAACTTTTTCATTTTCAAGAATATACTTCTTGACCAGCTTTCTCTTTGCTTTGCTGGTTTTTTCTTTGGTTGTTTTGCCACATTGACCGGCCACTGTCCTTGAAGCAGCTTCCTCCATTTCTGCCACACTTGGCCTGGTTTCAGAGAACAGCAGAGTCTCTACAATTGAAGACACTGTTGGTCTTTTGGACTTATGACCAGCCTTATTCTTCTTTAAGAGTTATGAAATGGTGGCTTGATCCTCTTCACCTTCTTCTTGCTGTTGTATGTTCCTCAGCCTCCTTAGAGTCTCTATGTCAGAGGACTCTACAGGCATGTTAGTTACAGATCCTTGAGGCTCTTCGACTTGTGTTCCCCTCAGCTTTCTCTTGCCCTTGCTTTTCCTGACAAGAGCAGAGGGTTCTCCCTTATCTGCTTCTTCTTTTTCTTCAGCTTCATTGACAATAGTCATTCCTGCTTCCCCTTGTTCCCCAATTCTCCCACTGGACTCTGTCATCATTCTTGTATACTCAGCAGGGTTTCTTTTCCAGTTTTTAAACAACTGCTGTGTCATTCTTCGGTTTGGGTTGATGGCTTCTCCTTCATCATCCCCAATTTTATCACCCACAGCAGATTGCAGAATGATGCTAATAAATCTCCCATACAGCATCTTCTGAGTACTTTTTGATTTCTTCGAGCCTACAATCCACTTGCCGATCCACTCAAGTAGCATGGCTCCATAATTTAGTTGAATTCCAAGAGTTATGGCAGTCATGAGTTTAAGTTGAACTTCATTAACAGAGTCATGACCTGAACTCTTACAGCAGATACACTTCCCAACAATATCAGCTAGAAATTCATACCTTTGAGGGAATTCCTTCTTTTTATAACCTTTATAGAGGAGTTCTTTTTGTGATGCATTCTCTTCAATCCCTCTTCAAATCTTATGCTGTCTAGAAGTGAGTGCCCTGTATCCTTGAAACCTAGGGCCAGATTGAAGTTTTCTTCCCTTAGCGTCATTTCAACTCCTCTTACTCGTGTAGTGATGGTGTTGAGTTCTTACACTCCATTCTTGTAGAACTCCTTCACTAACTTGGGATAGATGAGGGTGTCGGTACTCAGCGCCTCTTCGAGACCTGCCTTCTTTAGTAGTGCTAAGGTCTTGTGAAACTTTGGCGGAGCATCCTTGAACCATGATTCTGTGGTTGAGAAGTGGAATACGATTGAGCTTTCTCTTGAGTTAGGGTTTTTCTTTGAGAGAGAGAGAGATAATCTTTTGAACTTCAGATTTCAAAAATACGGTTCCAATTTGTACTTGTAGCTTCCCTCTCTCTTTTTGACTTAGTGGGACAGGTGTCGCCTTTTGCTTGGCTCTACGTTTTTGATTTTCTTGAATGTACTGATTTGCCCTTTGAGTCTTCAGTGCTTAGATGTCCTTAGAATGACTACGATCGTAGAGGTAGTCTTCTGGTCGTTGAGTCTGTCTACCATTCGTAGAGTCTGTCCTACGATCGTCGAGTCTGTTTTACGATCGTCGAGTTCGTTCGACAGTCGTTGAGTTTGATCATCATTCGTAGAGTCTGTCCGGCATCGTTGAGTCTGATCATCATTCGTAGAGTCTGTCATACGATCGTCAAGTCTGTTCTATGATCGTCGAGTCTATCATTCAACTCTACGGACGTGGACTTTCCTTGATCATGTCTATGATATTGAGTTTAGCCTTTGTACCTGTTATGGTTAGCACAGTCTAGAGCATATATTTCATGGTTGAAGATTAAGCATGCCTAGTTCACTTAATAACTTATTGAATCTGGATTCATCTAGTGGTTTAGTAAAAACATCTGCAAGTTAATTTTTAGTAGGGATATATTGTAGTGATATAGTTCCATTTTGCACATGATCCCTAATGAAGTGATACCTTATTTCAATATGCTTGGTCCTAGAATGCATAACAGGATTATGAGTTATTGCTATGGCACTTGTGTTATCACAGTGTATGGGTATTGATTTGAAATCAAACCCATAGTCAGCTAGCTGGTTTCTCATCCATAGGATTTGAGCACAGCAGCTGCCAGCAGCAATATATTCAGCTTCTGCAGTCGAAGTGGACACTGAGTTTTGCTTTTTGCTGAACCAGGACACAAGCCTATTTCCTAGAAATTGAAAGGTGCCACTGGTACTCTTTCTATCTATTTTACATCCTGCAAAATCAGCATCTGTGTATCCTGTTAGTTCAAATGAGGATTCCTTGGGATACCAAAGCCCCAAGTAAGGTGTGCCTTTGAGATACCTGAAGATCCTTTTTACAGCAGATAAATGAGAATCTTTAGGGTTAGCCTAAAATCTAGCACATATGCATGTTGCGAACATTATGTCTGGTCTACTAGCAGTTAGGTATAAAAGAGAACCTATCATACCTCTGTATTGAGTTATATCAATACCTTTACCATTCTCATCTTTGTCAAGCTTAGTTGCAGGAGCAATTGGTGTTTTCATGGGAGAAGCTGATTCTATGCCATACTTCTTTAACAAGTCTTTGATGTATTTGGCTTGATTTATGAATATTCCTTCATCAGTTTGCTTCACTTGTAGTCCAAGGAATAAATTCAGCTCACCCATCATGCTCATTTCAAATTTGCTCTGCATTAGCTTAGAGAATCTCTTGCATAATTTTTCGTCAGTAGAACCAAAAATGATGTCATCAACATATATTTGAACTAGTAAGACTTTGTCTTTGTGCTTTCTAAGGAATAATGTGGTATCTACCCTGCCTCTAGTGAACCCATTTTCTATTAAGAAGTTAGTTAGTGTTTCATACCATGCTCTAGGTGCTTGTTTAAGATCATATAAGGCTTTATCTAATCTATAGACATAATTGGAAAGAGATGGATTGATAAAACCTGGAGGTTGTTCGACATAGACTTCTTCTTGAAGCTCTCCGTTTAGAAATGCACTCTTGACATCCATCTGAAAGACTTTGAACTTCATGTGGGCAGCAAAGGCAAGAAAGATTCTGATGGCTTCTAGTCTGGCAACGGGTGCAAAAGTCTCATCATAGTTGATACCTTCTTCTTGAGAATAGCCCTTTGCCACTAATCTTGCCTTGTTCCTGGTAATGACCCCATCTTCATCCATTTTGTTTCTGAAGACCCACTTAGTTCCTATCACTGGATGATCATTTGGTATTGGCACCAATCTCCACACTTTGCTTCGTTCAAATTGGTTGAGTTCTTCTTATATAGCTTCTATCCAACTAGAGTCTTCCATTGCATCCTCCATTTTCTTTGGCTCAATTTGTGACAGGAAGCTTAGATAGAAACATTCATTCTGAGTAGCAGATCTTGTTTTGATTCTAGCATTCGGATCTCCAATGATTAGATCCTGAGTGTGATCTCTTGCCCATCTGCTGCCAGTTGGAACATCTGTCCTGATGCCTTCCTGTCTTAAGTCTTCAAGGTCTATTTCTTCTTCTTGAAGTGGAGGTTCATTATCTTGGATGGTCCTCTCTACGATTGCATTATCATGCTCTACGATTTCTCTGTCTGGTACTACACTCGTAGTGTTGACCTCGACGACTTCAGTCGTAGTGTTCGCATCATTGGTCGTAGTGTCTTGAGGTACTGCTTTGTCTAAGTCAGTTTCATCAAAAATGACGTGTATTGAGACTTCGACATTCAGCGTCTTTTTGTTGAACACTCTATATGCCTTGCTGTCCGTGGCATACCCAAGGAAGATTCCTTCATCTGATTTTGGTTGAAATTTTGTCAGGTATTGTTTTCCATTGTTGAGAATATAGCATGCACATCCAAAGACATGAAAGTAGCTGACACTTGGCTTTCTTCTTTTCCATAGTTCGTAGGGTGTCTTCTTGATCGTAGAGTGAATTAGTGATCTGTTCTGAGTGTAGCATGCAGTGTTGTCTGCTTCTGCCCAAAAGTATTCAGGCAGACGGGCTGCTGCTAGTAAAGTTCTCCCAGCCTCTATCAGGTTTCTGTTCTTTCTTTCAGCGACTCCATTTTGTTGAGGAGTTCGTGGAGCTGAGAAGTTATGATTGATGCCATTGTCTGTGCAGAACTGATCCAATTCTGAGAAATCGAATTCTCTGCCATGATCACTCCTTATAGCCTTGATTTTCTCTCCTTTCTCGTTCATCACCATTCTGAACATCTTGATTAATTCGGAGCTTGTCTCATCCTTTGAAATTAGGAAGAATACCCATGTGAATCGAGTGTAGTCGTCAACTATGACTAGAGAGTATCTTTTTCCTCCAAGACTGGTTGTTGGGATTGACCCAAAGAGATCCATGTGAAGCAACTGCAGGGGCTTGTTAATAGAGTTATCAGTCTTGCTTTTGAATGAGCTTCTGGTTTGTTTTCCAAACTAACAGGCATTACATGGCCTTTCCTTTACAAAGTTGAACTTAGGAAGGCCAACCACGAGATCTTTTGATGCCAGTTTGGACATGCTTTTAAAGTTGAGATGGGATAATCTTCGATGCCATAGCCAGCTCATCTCTTCAGAAGCTTTAGCTAGAAAACATATTATCTCGTCTGAGCTTAGTTGTCCAAGATTTACTGTGTAGACATTTCCTTCTCTTGTTCCGGTTAGCTTTACTGCAGATGTCTTCAAATCTCTGACTTGACATTGATTATTGATGAATGTTACTTGATGTCCCTTGTCGCAGAGTTGACTAATGCTTAGAAGGTTGTGCTGCAGACCTTCCACATAGGCCACTTTACTGAATGATATCACACCATTTCCGGCTGAGCCATAGCCTCTTGTCTTGCCAGTACCATTATCTCCAAAGATGACTGAGGGACCCTCCTTTTCTACATAGTTGGATAGTAGAGCTTTGTTTCCTGTCATATGCCTCGAGCAACCACTGTCCAGATACCATGCTGAGGACGTGGAGCTCTTTTCCTGTCAAAACATTTGAACCTTCATTTTGGTACCCATATTTGCATGGGTCCTTCTTTGTTAGTGCCTTTGGGGACCCAAATTTGTCTAATCTTGGGTCTCACATACATGGAATTATAATAACACTTTGTGGCCCTATGACCATATTTATTGCATATGAAGCATCTATTATAATGCATGCCTGTGTGTGTGTGGTGATTCATCTTCCACTTGGACTTGTATGGTTCCTTAGTTAACCTTCTGTTAAACTGACTCTCTTTCTTCCACGTGTCCTTAGGTTTCATAAATAGTGATGAGTGTGCCTTACCTCTACTGTACCTTCCTAGTTGATTCGTAGAGTTGATTTTGTTTGACTCTACGATTCTTTGAGGTTGGTAAGTAGAGGCTGAGTTACTCTTTTCCTTGATGAAACCAAGACCAGCGTGAGATCCTTTACTTCTCTGAGTATAACTAGAGACAGTGGAACAAGGTTGAACTGGTTCTTCCAACTGTGAGGATTTCACACAAGCAATGCCTCTACCAAAACTTGAGACATTACTGGTGCTAGTTTCCATTGTCTTTTCCATACTTAGCTCTGAGATGGATTCCCCAAAGCCTAAGCCCGTTCTGTCGAATGCGCTTTTCTGACTAGAGAGCAGGCAATCCATGGAAGATGTGGATCTGTTCCATGCAGAGATAGTCTTCTCTAGATCCTTAATTTTAGAGGTTAGCATAGACTCTCTTTGAGCATGATGTGTGTTTGTCTTTTTCAAAGTTTCATTCTCAACTTCAAGCTTGGAGAGAAGATTAGTACTTAGAAGGGCTGTTTCAAGCTCTTCTTGAACTTTCTTCTTCTCCTCTTGAAGAAGAGAATGATCTTTAGACAAGACTCTGAACCACTTCATGTATTGATGTAGATCAGTGGTTATGCCATGCAAAGCAGTTCTTAAGTCACTTATATCTACATCAGGAGAATTAAAATCAAATACCTCATCGATACTTACATCATGTATGTTTAGGCTTTGTTTGTCCTTTGCATGTTTGGCCATTAAGCACAGATTGGCCATATGTGGTTCTTCCTCATCTCCGGAGTCTGCATTTGAGTCGTTATCTGAATCACTCCACGATCCTCCGGCAACCAGGCCTTTGTCTCTTTTCTGAGGCCTCTTGGTTCCTTTGTATTCTTTCTTTGCCTTGGATTTCTTCTTTAGCTCTTCTTTGATAGGCTTGTTGCAGTTGGCAATGAAATGACCAGGTTTCTTGCAGTTGTAGCATAAATCATTTATTTGTTCCTGGCTGACGTAGTTGCTGACTTTCCTTGGCTTGCCGATTCTGCCTTGTCGCATGAACCTTCTTAGTCTCTTTACCAGCATAGCAAAGTCATCATCATCGTCTTCATCATCATCATAGTCAGTCTCAGTGATGACTTTTGATGCACCTTCATTTTCCTTGAGAGCAACACCCTTGTCTTTTCTTCATCCTTCTGAAAGGGTTTCAGCACGTTTGGTTAGCTCCAGCTCGTATGTCAGGAGATTGCCATACAGTTGTTGAACTGTCATCTCATTAAGATTCTTTGACTCTCTTATTGCAGTGGTCTTTGCATCCCACTTGCTCGGTAGAGCTCTCATGAACTTTATGGTCAGATCTTTGTTAGGATAGATCTTTCCATATGCTCGTAGAGAGTTGAGCAGAATGTTGAATCTTTCATAAGTGGCAGTTACATTTTCGCCTTGCACATGAGCAAACATTTCGTACTGCTGTGTTAGAAGAGACTGTTTGTTCTCTCTAACTTCTTCAGTTCCTTCGTGCATGATCAGCAGTGCTTCCCAAACCTCCTTAGTTGTTTTGCTGTTTACAACATTTTCAAACAGATCGTCCTCTAAGGATTGGAACAGGATGTTCTTCGCCTTTTTGTCAAGTTGGACAGCTCTCTTCTCTGTGTTTGTCCATTCTTCTTTTACTTTTATTTGTACTCTATTTGGATCGTCAATGGTTGGTGCAAGCTTTGTTGGTATATAGGGCCCATTAAGAACAGTCTCAAATAGATCTTCACCTATTGAGTCCATGTAAGCTTGCATCCTGACTTTCCAGTTCGCAAATTTATCCTTGTTGCACATCGGTGGCTTGCTGCCTCCCCCGGTCCTGAATTCGCTTGGTACGAGTGCCATTGGATCTACTAAAGCGTGTAAGCTGTAAAATAGAACCTGCTCTGATACCAATTGTTAGTCCCTAGTAGGCACAAGTTATCTAGAAGGGGGGGTTGAATAGATATTTAAAAATCTTTTCGTTTTAACTTGTTCTTAGATAATTATTAAAACTTTGCGGAATTAATGTTTGTTTTAATCTTCTTTACCAAGCAATGGAGTTATGAATGAGTAAGTCAGTTATGACAGATATAACAGTTATAGCAGTTATAGCATGAATGTAAACGACACAGTTGTTTTTAAGTGGTTCGAAGCACTCAAAGCTCCTAGTCCACTTTTCTACTCAACGAGTAGGATATCCACTAAGGATGACTTATACAATCTCCTGAATCACACAGATTCCTTCTAGACCAGCAGTCTAGGAACTTTTCTAGTTCACTTTTGAACTCTTCAAGTCCAGCAGACTTGGCTTTCTTACAGTTCACTACGAACTCTTCAAGTCCAGCAGACTTGGTATACTTCTTCAGTTGATTGATGATTGTTGTTGTTGCGTTCTGAAGGTTGCTACTCAGTTTGCTGTGTAAGCTCTGATTCGTAATAGCTGAGTAGCTGAGCAAGCTTTTTAATATCTCAGATCGTAGAGTTGAGCCTTAGAGAGTTCTTCACGTTGAATGTTTATGCTTGCATATTTTTTCTTTCATCTGTCTGATCTGTATATATGTGATGTTGAAAACTATCCGTTGGATCCATCCGTTGTGGCATTAAATGCATCTGAATTTTCTGTACTGTGATGGAGACATTTCTGCACATCTTCTGAATTCTGCATTCTAGACCACTGACACTGCAGGCTGCTTTTTCACCTACCACCTGAAAAGGTGTTTTGTCCCTTTCATTCATAGTACTATCCTTAGCTTCTTCAATACGCTTCTTTGTTGCATACTAAGGATATTTCATTTATTTTGGGACTGATGGGCATTGCAGCATCTAGGATCCATTCCTCGTATTGTTGAATTAACAACTCATGAGGCTTTAACGTTTTCTGACATGACAGATGTTGCTCTACGTTTTGGATTGTTGTATTCAGATCGTGTTGTTGACTCTACGATCCCGAGAGCACACTACGATCTTTAACTCTGCACACTACGCTAGTAGAGTTAGCTTGGTGAACGTTGAGTCCACTCTACGATCGCTGACTTGTAAACTTAATGTTCCTTTCAGTATACTACGATCGGAGAGTTAGCTTGGTGAACGTTGAGTCCACTCTGCGATCGCTGACTTGAGCTTGTTGTCTTCATCTGATCTTGTCCGACTACGATCTCCGTATTTGTTCAGTGGACTCTACGATCGCAGAGTGTGGTCTACGATCCTTGTCTTTGACTTTGGCATCGCTAGACTCTACGACTCTGAGCGTACAGTGCATTTCATACTTAGCTTCGGCAGATTGTCGTTCGGCTTATAGGCAGGCTGTCTCTACGATTCAGAACATGACTTCCTCTGTACACTACGATCCAGAGGAGGCCCTTCTCGACACACTACGATCCTTCTTCGTTTCCCCTAGAAGTCTACGAACTCTGAGATCTCACTATCTTGCATACTCCTATTCTGCCTCGATAGCTCCCGAGTTGACTCTGACTCTCCTGGCAGACTACGACTTCTGGTGCAGTGCTCGACGATCAGACAAGCCTATCTATTACATCATAAGATCAACCTAACAGTTTTGATCTTTCTATCTATACATTCTAGAACAGAATGATACACGTTGAAAGCTTAGATCAGCCTAACAATCTTGATCTTTCCATCACTAAGTCCTTGTACATAAATTCAATTAAGGACCTTACAATAATCACAAGCATATTAAAACATCAAATCATGCTATGAATTCTCCCAACAACTTCAATCAACTTGTGAGCGCATAACCTACAAACAAGCAAGCATGCCTGCAGACAAACATCACCAAGAATCGGTAATTTGTAATTTAATTTTTATAACTGATTCATTAGTTTTACCATGAATTTGTTTGCTGAAGAATCATTTCATTCAATATGAAGTATTGAGGGAAAAATGCATGATAATAATGATTAAACTGCTTTAGTTGAGGATATCATTCATTATGTTGGCCAAATATTTGATACGTTGGAAGATGCTGAATTTTTTTATAGAAAATATGTGAAATGTGTTGGATTTGAAATAAGAATAAAAACTAGCAGAAAACATGTGAGATCTAAAGTTTTTTGTTCTAGATTGTATCAGTGTCGTAAAGCTGGATATAGGGGTTGTTAAGAAAAATGAGATTGTCATTGATGATGAAGATAATAATGTGGTGAAGGAAAAGCGGAGGAGGGACTTTATTGATGGAACATAATTTAGAGCAAAATTTTATGTTGTGCATGATAGAAGTAAAAATAAATGGTTTGTGTCTACTCTTGAACTGAATCACAATCATGAATTTGTGTCCCCAAGTAAAGTTTTACAAAGTCAAACACACGAAAATATTTCGGGAGTTGTTAGGAATTTGATTGAAACCCTTAATAATGCTGGGATTGGTCCAAGTAGGATGATGAATGTTTTGAGCTCATTGGGAGGAGGTATGAGCAATGTTGGGTTCTTTGAAACGGATGTGCAAAATATAGTTAGAGATATTAGACGTGATAATATCGATTCTAATGATGCACATGTTGTAATAGATTACTTGAGAAAGTTGCAGCGTGAAAGCCCGAGCAGATTTTATTTTAGTGTCAAACTAGGCGTGGATAATTATATCGTATATATATATATATATATATATATATATATATATATATATATATATATATATATATATATATATATGGGTAGAATATCGGTCAATACTTGGTTATCAAAATTTTGGTTACGTTGTTACTTTTGATACCACATACCGAATAAATAAATATTTCATGTCATTTGTGTGACGCCCCCAAAATAGGTCCACACAACCCATCTTAAGTCGCCAAAATACATACTACAAAATTCAAATACAAATTTTCCTATTTACAACTATTAAACTGGCGTGCAAAGTACGACCACACATATGCTGTGAGTTTCAATACAAATATTATACCGTATATAATACGACAATATCCACGCACAAATTAAGTTCTCATTACATTTATTGTCAGACTATTTTACAGAATAGTGAGGACTACTATAGTAACCATCTTGGACCATTACTCAACTCCGCGACTAGTCCTAGCTACACTCTCATTTCCTGAGAAGAACAATAAAACAAAAAGAAAAATAGTGAGCTCAACTAGCCTAGTAAGGAATATCATTACTAAGATAATGACGAATAAATTATCTTTAGCCTTCAACAATGATAAATCAGATAAAATATAATGTATAACAAGTTTTAGATCAACAACTGTAGCAAAATAAATAATCCATTAGAAGAGTCAAGTAGAGAATGATGTCTACTATTTTCTATGATTTAAGGGTCCATCATCAATATATTATCCCTGTAACACCAATCAATAATTATGCAAATCAATATTTTATCTTTGTATTACGGGCCAAAGATATTCATTTGTATCACTAATGGTCATGATCATGCCAAACACCTGTCTATCTTTGCGCTACGGTCCAAAGATATTCATTTGTATCAATAATGGTCATGATCATGCCAAGCACCTCTCCATCTTTGCACTACGGGCCAAAGAAAATTTTTACCACAAGCCTTTATCTGTAACATTAAAGGTTATGATTATACCAATACACAATTTTTGGTCATAATCATAACAATCAACAATTCATCTTTGCAGTACGGGCCAAAGATAACTCTTTACCATAATTTAAGTCTATTAATTTTTTATCGATACGAGAAACTTATACACTTGAACGTCTTGCTCGTATGTACATAAACGAGATTGTAAGATTGCATGGTCTGCCAGTATCCATAGTTTCTGATCAAGACCCAAGATTCACTTCACGATTTTGGGTTAGTTTGCAAAAAGCTATGGGTACGGATTTACGATTTAGTTCAGTATATCATCCTCAAACGGATGGCCAGTCAGAGAGGACTATTCAAACTCTTGAAGATTTATTAAGACTATGTGTCCTTGCCTTCAAAGGAAGTTGGGACAAGTTCTTACCATTAGTGGAGTTTTCCTATAATAACAGTTATTAAGAAAGTATTGGCATGACTCCATTTGAGGCGTTATATGGAAAAAAGTGTCGTTCTCCAGTATGCTGGGATGAGGTGGGTGAAGCAACATTGGTGGGACCGGAGTTGGTACGTATGACTACAAAAAAGATTCAAATGATCCGACAATGTATAAAAACCTCACAAGATCGACAAAAGAGTTATGCTGATATTCATCGAAAGGACGTGGAATTTAATATTGGAGATCATGTGTTGTTACGTGTTGCTCCATGGAAAGGAGTTATAAGATTTGGAAAGAGAGGAAAGCTCAATCCTCGATTCATTGGCCCATTTTTAATCCTCGACCGAGTAGGAATTGTGGCCTATAGACTCGCCTTACCGCCAAGTATGTCTCGTGTTCATAACGTTTTTCACATATCTATGTTACGTAAATATGTGAAAGACCCAAACCACGTTATTGAATTAGAACCGGACGAGATAGAGGAAGATTTAACGTATGAGGAAGTACAAGTTAAAATCTTGGATAAGAAGGATCATATTCTACGCTCTAAGGTTATACCTCAAGTCAAAGTTTTGTGGAGAAACCACGATGTTGAGGAAATGACCTGGGAGAAATGAAGTCAAGGTATCCTCACCTCTTCGACATACCAGGTACGCACCCTAATTTCGAGGACAGAATTTCATAAGAAGGTGAGGTTGTAAGATCCCCAACTTTTATGAATAAAGATTAATTTTTCTCGAAATATATTTTTGAATATTATGGTGTGGATTTGATATAATGTTATAGTTGTGGGTAATATTTACAAATTTTGCAAAGTAAGCAAGTGATTATATAATATTCGATTGGTCGGGGAAGATTCGTTTTAACATGGAATATTCGTACGTTGGCACAATTATTGGTGGACCCCACAACGAAAGTATTGTCGTAGTTAGAAAATGACAGAATTATCTTTTTATAAAAATAACGGCGAAAGTTTTACCGTTAAACTGTTGAACAACCCGGTGGTAAAAGTATAGTAATACGCGTGGTTGCATAGTAGCACATGGTATTTATTATTGATGCTTACGTGAGAAGTCACTCAGTTATGTTAGTTCCAGTAGGCACAATAGATCTAGAAGGGGGGTTGAATAGATCCTTTTTTGTTTCAAATACTTTTCTTGTTCATTTTGTATTGCTATTAAATTAGCATATGACAAATATAAGAATCTTTTCAAGCACAGCGAAATAAGTAAAAGATCCCCTTCATTGATATATTCATAATCATACATACATTGTTCGTAGAGTTAGTTCGGTTGTAAGAAGTTAGAACATACATATCAGTTATAACAGTTAATAGACATAATGTAAATGACATAATGTAAAAGACACAAGGGGTTTTAAGTGGTTCAGACACTCAAGGTCCAAATCCACTCTTCTGCTTTCAACTAGCAGGATTTCTACTAAGGAAGGGCAGCACCCTGAATCAGTAAGAACTCTTCAAGGCTAGCAGCCTTGGAACGTCTCTAGTTCCCTAGGAACTCTTCAAGCCCAGCAGGCTTGGAACTTCATTTAGTCCCTACGGACAAGGACCCCTCAGGCCCTGGTTTCTTCTTGTTGTTGTAGTTGGTGCTGAGCTGCTAAGATGTCTTTAAGCTTGATCATCTTTTGTACTTAGTAGCTTGGTGTGGTCCTCTTTGCATTCTGCTTTGAGACTTGACCACATCATCTTTGGTGCAGC
This sequence comes from Panax japonicus, assembly GCA_020205505.1. Lineage (NCBI taxonomy): Eukaryota > Viridiplantae > Streptophyta > Magnoliopsida > Apiales > Araliaceae > Panax > Panax japonicus. The sequence goes on along the minus strand of CM035107.1, from coordinate 73,698,649 downwards.
TGATTTTCTTATGTTCTGCTCATCTTTGTATATTGTCAGCTGTGCACCATCACCATTTCCTGAACCCTTCTCAATATATTGACAGACATGGTTCTGCACTTTCTCTGCTTCAGCTTTGGGTTAATGGTGAATCGTAGAGTGGCTCTTAGGATCTGCCTTGTGCTTTGCCACTCTTCTGAATGCTATCTTCTTGTCCTTCTCGGCTCTCAGCTTAGATGCCAATGCAATGAGCATTCTTATCTTTGTTGAGTGAAGCTTTGATCTGTTCAAGTCCATCTTCAAAATTGCTTCACTTCCACCTTCGTAGTCTCACTGTCACTGAGACTTTGTTCTATTTGAGCTCAGGAGAAACTCGTAGAGTCAACGTTTAGCATTTTATCCAACTCAACGATTCTGCAACATTGCAATCATCAGCAAAAACTTGATCGTTGAAGCTCTGGCTTATTTATACTCCTTCCCAATCTTCCCGTTGAGAAGTATGCGTTGGAAGCTCTTTGAAATGCTTAGCAGATCTCAAGTTATTTATTGTATACCGCAGATGTTACATGTATTACTTTTCTGACACTGCAGTCTACTATTTCACCTACCCCGTCAGAGATGTCACTTTAATGTCTTGGGCAGGTCGAAGACTTTATTTCCTCCTTCTAATTTCTCGATCAGAGGTTGTCCTTTTGCATCGATGATCTCAATAAGCTTTTGTACAAATATCAACCTTTAGATTAAACCGTTGTTAATGCTTCAATCTTCAGCCATTCGTACTCTACGATTCTGATGCATGTCTTCATGGACCTGATCGTAGTGTCTTGTTGACTGGTAGAGACAACACTACGATCTTGAAGAGTGTTGATTGGATCTTCAATGTAGAACACCTCTTCCTTCTTTTGCTCAGTGCTTCAACACTTCTGTTTGCCTTAACAGCTCTCAGAGACTGATGACTTAACTTCTTTGTTCTGGCCTCTTCTGAATAGCAAGACACTTCAGATTTGTGGAGTGTTCAGCTCGCTTTCTCCTTGTGATCTCCTGTTCACTTATCATCAATGGACTGACCCAATGCTTAATCACTTTATCCTTGTTCTTCAGAAGCTGTCCAATATATCTGTATGCACTCCATCAGTTCTTTCTTTGTTTGGCAAACACTACGATCCTGGTTGCTTCCAAGATAGTCGTCTTCTGTCTATTTGACAGCTACTTCACTTGCTGACTTTCATTAGTCAGTTACTGAAGTCTTCTTCTAATCTCCTTGTGGAAGACTTCATCCTAAATGACTTTATAACTCAATATGGATGTTAATTGGGTTGGTGCTTAGATCTTCTGTTAGCTTGCATGCCATTCGTTGAGTGCTCTCTAGTTTCCTTCAGGATGGGATGTATCTTTGTAGTGCTAACCAGATGCTTCATTCCTTTAGATATTTTGGGAGTGCTCATTTGTTGATAATATTATTTGCTCTATGATTCTGTCTTGTCATTGTGAGCACATCTGTTGAGGTCTTAGTTCTGCACTCTACGATTCTACTTTGGCTGTGCAGACACTACGACTCCAAGATCAGATCTTGACACTCTATGATTTCTGCCTTGTGCTTGTTGTCTTCATCTGATCTTGCTCGACTACAATCTCTGCCTTTAGTATGATCAGTAGACTCTACGACTCTGAGTGTAGTCTACGATTCTTGACTTGGCTTCGGCAGATACTTGGTCGGCTCGTAGGCAGGCTATTTCTACAATTCTGAACATGACTTCTTCAGCAGACTACGGCCCTGAGGAAGTTCTCGACAAACTACGATCCTTCCTCGTCTCTCCTGGCAGTCTACGAACTCTGAGATCTACTATCTTGCAGACTACGATTCTGCCTCGATAGCTCTCAAGTTTTCCTTGACTCTCCTGACAGACTACAATTTCTGGTGCAGTGCTCGACGATCAGACAAGCCTATCTATTACATCATAAGATCAACCTAACATGCTTAATCTTTCTATGTTTATAGTCCTTATACATCATTTCTTTTTAAGGACTTTACAAAGCTGTTTTGATTATGTAGGATTAACCTAACATACTTGATCAATTCATTCTAAGTCCTTGTACACATGTTTCTATTATCTATCAAAGGACTTTACAACTTTTCTGTATGCAAGCATACTTGCATATTCATTCATATATATCATAATCAAAGCATATATAAATAGGAATAACATTCACATGCATATTCCTGACAAGTTATACTCAATTATTGCTATAGTAATTGTTGTATAATATCTTTCATATTTTTGATTCAATTATTGTCACAGTATCATATGCATAATATTTTATATTATTAAATCAATAATTGAGACGACAAAGTTATTCATATTATTATTTGCAATATTGACAATGTTTAGAAAGTTCTGTCAATGAGAGGGTTGATCACCTAATTGCGCGCAAATAGGGAGAAATCCTTATCGGAAACCCCCCTTTTTCCTGGGAATGATCTGGTTGTTAAATATTGTGAGTTATAATATTAATGATAAATAAGTTCGTGTTGATTAAAGATGAAATTGATATTTTCATTATGTTGGGATTATTAGTGTTAGTGAAAATTGACATCTATTTCGATAATAATGGATGTTTGGAGGTTATATTGACCAATCAGGTAATTAATCGGATAAATGAACAATTAATTGCTATTAATTCACATGTTTACAACTATTTATTCACATGTGTGTACTATTGATTCACATGCATGTACTATTAGGGGAGGTGGTGCAAGATTGATAATACTTGCATGGTTAAATTAAAAATGGAGGTATAGATGAAGGTACTATACTGTAATTATTTTTTTTCACATGATTGTACTATTGATTCACATGATTGTACTATTGATTCACAAGATGTACTAATAGGGGAGGTGGTGCAAGTTTGATAATACTTGCAGGACTAAATTAAAAATGAAGGAAAATATAAAGGTATTATACTGTAATAGTTTGAGCCCCAAAACGTGTAATTATCGAAACTATATTTTCCTATAAATAGAAGCTCATTCTTCTTTCATTCTCACCAATTCACTAAGACTCACAAGAGCAATTATAGAGAGAGAAGCTATAGAGAGAAAGAAAAAGAGAAGTCTGCTACCTCACTATTCCAGTAGTCAGTCTTCTTCAGAGGTAAGGGATATTATTTTGTTCAGTATTCATAGGAATAATATTTTCTTCCATACTCTATAGTATGTGAGTAATATTATTTCTTCTCGTATTCCTGATTATACCCTTATTTTGTTAAAATATTGCTTCTATACTCCGTAAAATTAGTAGAATATCCTTGATATTTGCGCTTCATCTAGTATCGTTTCACAAGGATATTTTCTACACATTCTTGTTAAATTTTAAGCTTTTCATGCCGGCTGTCCATGAGTAGTATTCATTTTTACGGTACTATTCACAAAGTACTATTCACAGAATACTATTCATGGGATACTATTCACGGGTACTATTCACAAAATACTATTCATGAGTACTATTTACGGGGTACTATTCAATCAGGTACTATTCACCCGGGGAATTATTTATGATAAAAATTAATTTCTTTGTTGTCCAAATTATTTTTGATATAATATTATTCTTGAATTTTACTTCACAAAGCAGTATCATGTTGACAATTTGGACATTATTGAATTCTGGATAAATTAAGTTATAAATCTTTAAAAATTTATCATTTGCTTTCTTTTAATTGAATTCTTATATCATTGTCATCATCATCATGCTTATATTGTGATAAAAGTCATCTGTGGCTTACGTGCATAGATGTACTATTGATTGATATGATTATGACTAGGAATTATTCGGTATAATCATGACCGTAATGTTACAAATGATGTGGTAAAAATCCTCATTAGCCTGTAGTGCATTGATGGACAATTATTGGTATTATTATGACCAGTGATTATTCGGTATAATCATGATCATTGATGATTACATGTGTAAGACCCCAACTTTTATAAATAAAGATGAATTTTCTATAAATATCATTTTTCAATATTATGTAGTAAATTTGATTTAATGTTATAGTTGTTGGTAATATTTATAAATTTTGCAAAGTACGCAAGTTGTTATATAATATTCAATTGGTCGGGAAATATTCATTTTAACAAGGAATATGCGTACAACGGCACAATCATTGGTGGACCCCACAACGAAATTATTGTCGGATTGAGAAAATGACAAAAAAGACTATAAAAATAACGACAGAAGTTTTTACCGTTAACTTTTCAAACACCTGGTGTTAAAAGTACAGTAATACGCGTGATTGCATAGTAGCACATGATATTGATTATTGATGTTTACGTGAGAAGTTACTCAGTTTTATTCAATTATTGTTACAGTAATTGTTGTATAGCATCTCATGTTATGTGATTCAATTATTGTCGATATTTTATATATTATTAAATCAATAATTGAGACAATGAAGTTATTAATATTATTATTTGTAATATTAACGATGTCTAGAAGTTCTATCAAGGAGAGGTTTTGTCACCTAATTGCGTGCCAATAAGGAGAAATCCTTATTGGAAAGCCCCCTCTTTCCTGAGAACGACCTGGTCGATTAATATTGTGAATTATAATAAAGGTGATAAGTATTTTTTTATTAATATTATAAATGTAATAAAACAGAAAACTTTTTATATAAAACAGAATACTTTTATAAAGTTATTTGTTTTATTAGACTATAAATAGAAAATATTATATTATATTATGGATAGTGTTTGTATAGTGTCTGCATAGTGTTTGCATAGTAAAATCTTTCTATATAAAACAGAATACTTTTATAAAGTTAGTTATTTTATTAGACTATAAATAGAATATATTATATTCTATTATGCATAGTATTTACATAGTGCCTGCACAGTGTTTCAAAGTAAAATATTTTTATATAAAAATGAATACTTTTAGAAAATTATTTGTTTTATTAGATTTTAAATAATATATATATATATATATATATATATATATATATATATATTATAAATAGAATATATTATATTTTATTGCATAATATCCTTTCTATTTTTCCTATAAATAGGATGCTTAGTTAGAATTGAAAACACACCAGAAGTTCAGAGAATTCTTCTATAATCTTGAGCGTATTTCTTTAGAGTTTAAGAAAGCTTTTAGCGTAGTGCAAGTTTTCTTCAAGTATATTCCCGCCCTACCCGTCGGAGTACTCTTCTTTATAAGGTAAGGGGTATTATTTCTTTCTTATTCATAAAGAGAACTTCTGTTATTCCATTCTTTATTATTCTGTTGGAATAACATGTCTGTGCGGTCTATCGCATGCATGGTGAATTCTGTTGTTATCCCATTATTTATTATTCTGTTGGAGTATCCTGTCTGTGCGTATTACGCATGACCTGGCTCCATTATTTATTATTCTGTTGGAATAACCTGTCTGTGCGGTCTATCACATGCATGGTGAATTCTATTGTTATTCCATTCTTTATCATTATGTTGGAATAATCTGTCTATGCGAAGTACCACATACATGGTGAAATTCTTTTGTTATTCCATTATTTATTATTCTGTTGGGATATCCTGTCTGTGTGTTTACGCATGACCTAGTTCCACTATTTATTATTCTGTTGGAACATCCTGTCTGTGCGTTTACGCATGACCTGGTTCCATTATTTATTATTCTGTTGGAATAACCTGGCTGTGCAGTCTATCGCATGCCTGGTGATTTCTTTTGTTATTCCATTCTTTATTATACTCAGTTGGTTAAAGTTTTGACTTCTATATTCCATGAAATTAGTGGAATATCCTTGATATTTGCGCTTCATCCAGTATCTTTTCATAGAAATATTATTCTGACCATTCTTGAATTTTACTCTACAAAGCAGTATCATGTTGACAATTTGGACGTTATTGAATTCTGGACAAATTAATTTTTGAACTTGTTTTATTGAATTTTTATATCATTGTCATCATCCTCATGCTTATATTATGTTGAAAGTCATCTGTGGCCTGTTGTGCATAGATGGACTTGGTATAATTATGACCAGGGATTATTCGGTATAATCATGACTGTAATGTTACAAATGATGTGGTAAAAGTCCTCATTGGCCCATAGTGCATTGATGAACAGTTGTAGGCATGAGCATGACCATTGATGAATACACGAATATGCTTGGCCTGTAGTGCATGGATAATCTGTGGTTGTGATACTAATAAATATCCTTGGTCGTAGTGCAGGGATGAGGTGGATTATTTATTAAGCTGAGTCCCAGCGATAAAAGTGATGAAAAACTTTTTAAATCTTAAAAGATAGTAGATTTTATTCTCTACTTGACTCTTTTAATGGATTGCTTGTTCTGCTGCAGTTAAACTTGATGTTTGTTATATTGTATCGGTTTAACACTGTTGAAGGCTAACGATAATTTATTCTGCATTATCTTAGTCATAATATTTCTTATTGGGCTAGTTGAGCTCACCCTTTTACTTTCATTATTATCTTCAGGAAATGAGAATATAGCTGGGACGAGTCGGGGAACGGAGTGATGGTCCAGATAGATGGCTATAGTAGTCCTCACTATTATGTGAAATAGTGTGATAATAATTGTAACGAGGACTTTATTTGAGTTTGTATACTCTCTACGAGACATTGTCTGTGTTGAAACTCTCAGCTACGTTTTGTCGTAATGTATCAAAGAAGTTTGTATTTAAATTTTGTACCATGTATTTGGCGACTCAAGATGGGTGATGTATACCTATTTTGGAGGCGTCACAATTTGTATCAAAGCTTAGGGATATGATCCCTGGCTAAGATGTGAGACTAGAACTAGAAGGGGAGAGACGGGGAATTCCTTCGCTAGTATGACCTACCTAAGTTTATTTGGTATTTAATTGGTCGGTCAGAGTATAGGGATAATATGTTACATGTTAATTAATCCTTGTTTTGTGGCAGTATTTGAAAATGACATCCGAAAATGTTGACAATATCAATGGAGCACAGGAGACCGTTGAGTCTCTACAAATCAATAATCATGATAATGTGCATCAGGAAGGTGACAATCCTCATGCAAACAACAACATTGACCAAATGATGAACGATGGAATGTTCAGAGGCTTTATGCAATTCATGCAACATCAGGAAAGAGCGGCTCCTGTCCAAAATACAGGTGGAAACACTGGCAACTCTCGGACGGTCACCGCTAAGCAGTTCAAGGAGATGGGACCATCGGAGTTTTTTGGAGAGCCAAAACCACTTAAGGCGGAGACGTGGATAAAGTAGATCAACAAGATATTTGATGTCTTGGAATGCTCCGAGAAGCAAAAGGTTCCCTTTGCCACCTTCATGTTGCGGGCAGAAGCAGATTACTGGTGGGAATCTGTAAAGCGTACTCAACCTGTCGTACTGAAGATGTCTTGGGAGAAGTTCTAAGAACTGTTCAACGATAAGTACTTTCCCGAAAGTATTCGTCACTTGAAAGAGGTAGAGTTCATTAAACTGGAGCAAAACAACATGACCGTGTCGCAGTACGAAGCCAAGTTTACCGAGTTGTCCCGGTTTGCATCCCATTTGGTTGATAATGAGGAGAGAATGACGCGAATGTTCATAAGAGGGTTGAAACCCGAGATACGTCAATATCTTATCTCTCATAAACTGTGTTTGTATTCAGATGTTGTTAATAGGGCTCAGTTATTGGAGCGCGATAACGAGTCAACCCAACCAAGAGAAAGCAGCCGACAAAATGATAATACCAGTGAGAACAGTCATCGAAGCGGTGACAACAAGCGTGGAGGGAATCAACATGCCAGAAATGGTAACCACTTCGGTGGTAATCAGGGCCAAAACAATAAAAATAGAAATTTCAAGAAGAGGAGATTCAACAATGATGGAAAGTCGTCAGCACCAGCACCCGTTGTTAAGGAAGGAGAACGACCACCTATCATATGCTTCAAATGCGGAGGGGAGGGACACATCAGTACAAACTGTGCGATACCGTCCAAAGCATGTTATAATAGTGGAAGAGAATGTCATCTAGCCTAATTTTTTCATTCACCGAAGACAAGTTCAGCTAGGATGGAGGCACCAAAGGCCGTCCCAGAAAAGTCAAAGCCAGTAGTGCAAGGGAGAGCGTTTGTTGTGACCTCCCAGAAAGCAAAGAACCCAAACGAGGTCATCACGGGTAAGCTTATCATAAACTCTAGCGAAGTTTATACCTTATTTGATACCGGTTCTACCCATTCTTTTATTTCTTCTACTTGCGCTCAACGTTTAAATTTGACTACAGAGAAATTAAACTTTGACTTATCTGTTGAAACTCCGTTGGGTGAAACCTTCATTACATCCACTGTTTATAAGTCTTGTTTGGTTCAAATCGGCACCCGCACGTTACATGTCGATCTTATTTCTTTGAAAATACTTGCATTTGATGTGATTTTAGGGATTGATTGGTTAACTACTCATCATGCAAAAATTGATTATTTTCGTAAGGTTGTTAGTTTTCATATTCCTAACCAACCTATTATGCAAATTCAAGCAACCAAACCATTAAAATCAATCACTGTCATCTCAAGCTATAAAGCTATTCGTTTATTGAAAAATGGATGTCAAGCTTTCTTAGCTCATGTCACGGATCTAAACAAAAATACGTCAGTTTTGAATGATATTTCTATTGTTAATAAATTTCCTGACGTATTCCCTGAAGAACATCCTGATCTACCCCCAGAGCATGAAATTGAATTTTGTATCGACCTTGAACCTGGTACAAAATCCCTTTCCAAAGCCCCATATCGAATGGCTCCTGTTGAACTTCAGGAGTTAAAGACCCAATTGCAGGAATTGTTAGACATCGGTTTTTTTTCGTCCTAGTACGTCTCCTTGGGGTGCTTCTGTTCTATTCGTGAAGAAGAAAGATGGGAGTATGCGACTTTGTATTGATTATCGGGAGTTGAATCATGTCACCATCATAAATAGGTACCCATTGCCGCGTATTGATGACCTGTTTGACCAGTTGCAAGGAAACAAATACTTTTCAAAGATTGATCTTCGTCCCGGATATCACCAATTGAAGATTAGAACCGATGGCATTCCAAAGACGGATTTCAGAACTCGGTACGGGCATTATGAATTCCTAGTCATGTCTTTTGGATTGACTAATGCTCTTGCTGCCTTCATGGATATGATGAACCGAGTATTCAAGGAATATTTGGATCACTTTGTGGTCGGCTTTATTAATGACGTCCTTAATTATTCCAAAAGTCGTGAAGATTGTGAGCAACACTTGAGGCTGATACTCCAAAAGCTTCGTGAAAATAAACTTTATGCCAAGTTGAAGAAATGTGAGTTCTGGCTTGAGGAAGTAGCACTCCTTGGGCACGTAGTATCAAGTCATGGAATATCTGTTGACCCGGCAAAGATTGAAGCTATTCAAAGCTGGGAGCAACCTAAATCAATGACCGAAGTACGTAGCTTTCTCGGCTTAGCTTGTTATTATCGGATATTCGTAGAAGGGTTTTCTCGAATCGCTACTCCATTAACTCAGCTGACTCGAAAAGATACAAAATTCGGTTGGAGCGTGGAATGTGAGAAGAGTTTTCAAGAACTCAAGAGGAGACTCATTTCAGCACCTGTTCTGACAATACCATCTGGCTCGGAGGGATTTGTCATCTATAGTGATGCTTCGGGCAAAGTGTTAGGATGTGTTCTCACGCAACATGAGAAAGTCATAGCCTATGCCTCTCGGCAACTCAAAGAATATGAGAAGAATTATCATACTCATGATCTAGAGTTGGTAGCTGTTGTCTTTGCACTTCAAATTTGGAGGCATTACTTGTATGGGGAGAAAGTGGAGATCTTTACAGGTCATAAAAGCCTCAAATATTTCTTCACTCAAAAGGAACTCAACATGCGACAACGACGTTAGCTTGGACTGTTGAAAGATTATGATCATACCATCCAATATCATCCTGAAAAAGCGAACGTGGTAGCTGACGCATTGAGTAGAAGATCATATGTGGGTACGAGTGCGATATTGTCAACGCAAAGTCCCATTTTGTGTGACTTGCAAATGATAGAGATAGAGTTAAAGACTCCAAGGACCCATGTGATGATGGCAAATATACGAGTAGAACCGACTTTAATCGACAGAGTTAAAGTTGCTCAAACTACAGACCTGGAGCTGATATGTATGAGGAAAAAAATGCAAGAAGGTGTTATGTCAGAAGCAAGAATCGATGAAGAAGGAATACTTCGAGTCAACTCCAGACTTTGTGTTCCTAACGACCCTGATTTAAAGTATTAAATCATGATGGAGGCGCACAACACACCGTTTGCAATCCATCCTGGGAGTACCAAAATGTATCGTGATCTTCGTCATACATTTTGGTGGAGCAATACGAAGAGAGAGATAGCGTTGTTTATCTCAAGGTGTCTAACTTGTCAACGAGTCAAGGCGGAGCATCAAGTACCAAAAGGTCCATTGCAACCACTTGAAATTCCAGAATGGAAGTGGTAGCACATTACCATGGATTTCGTTACTGGTCTTTCCAAGGTTTCTCAAGGCATAGATGTAATTTGGGACATTGTTGATAGATTGACCAAGTCTGCTCATTTCTTAACAATACGAGAAACTTATACACTTGAACGTCTTGCTTGTATGTATGTAAACGAGATTGTAAGACTGCATGGTATGCCAGTATCCATAGTTTCTGATCGAGACCCAAGATTCACTTCAAGATTTTGGGTTAGTTTGCAAAAAACTATGGGCACGGATTTACGATTTAGTTCGGCATATCATCCTCAGACGGACGGACAATCAGAGAGGACTATTCAAACTCTTGAAGATTTATTAAGACTTCGTGTCCTTGACTTCAAGGGGAGTTGGGACAAGTTCTTACCGTTGGTAGAGTTTTCCTACAACAACAGTTATAAAGCAAGTATTGGCATGGAAGAAAGTATCGTTCTCCAGTATGTTTAGATGAGGTGGGAGAAGCAACGTTGTTGGGACCGGAGTTGGTACGTATGACTACGAAAAATATTCAAACGATCCGGCAACGTATAAAAACCTCACAAGATCAACAAAAGAGTTATGTTGATCTTCATCGAAAAGACGTGTAATTCGATATTGGAGATCATGTGTTGTTACGTGTTGCTCCATGGAAAGGAGTTACGAGATTTGGAAAGAGAGGAAAGCTCAATCCTCGATTCATTGACCCTTTTTTAATCATCGATCGAGTTGGAACTATGGCCTATAGACTCGCTTTACCGCCAAGTATGTCTCGTGTTCATAACGTTTTTCATATATCCATGTTACGTAAATATGTGAAAGACCCAAACCACATTATCGAGTTAGAACCAGACGAAATAGCGGAAGATTTAACGTATGAAGAGATTCCTGTTTAAATCTTGGATAAGAAGGAACATATTCTACGCTCCAAGGTTATATCTCAAGTCAAAGTTTTGTGGAGAAACCACGATGTTGAAGAAATGACCTGGGAGTTAGAATCTGAAATGAAATCAAGGTATCCTTACCTCTTCGACATACCAGGTATGTACCCTAATTTCGAGGGCGAAATTTCATAAAAAGGGGAGGTTGTAAGACCCCAACTTTTATAAATAAAGATGAATTTTCTATAAATATCATTTTTGAATATTATGGAGTAAATTTGATATAATGTTATAGTTGTGGATAATATTTATAAATTTTGCAAAGTACGCAAGTTGTTATATAATATTCGATTGGTCGGGGAATATTCGTTTTAATAGGGAATATTCGTACAACGACACAATTATTGGTGGACCCCACAACAGAATTATTGTCGGATTAAGAAAACGACAAAAAATACTTTATGAAAATAACGGCGGAAGTTTTTACCGTTAACTGTTGAAACACCCGGTGTTAAAAGTACAGTAATACGTGTGGTTACATAGTAGCACACGGTATTGATTATTGATGCTTACATGAGAAGTCACTCAGTTTTGTTCAATTATTGCTACAGTAATTGCTGTATAGTATCTCACATTATTTGATTCAATTATTGTCGATATTTTATATATTATTAAATCAATAATTGAGACGATGAAGTTATTAATATTATTATTTGCAATATTAACGATGTCTAGAAGTTCTGTCAAGGAGAGGTTTTGTCGTATTGTATCAAAGAAGTTTGTATTTAAATTTTGTACCATGTATTTGGCGACTCAAGATGGGTGATGTATACCTATTTTGGGGGCGTCACAACATGAATATCCTTGGCCCGTAGTGCAGGGATGATTTGATAATGTGGTTTATTTATTAAGCTGAGTCTCAGCAATAAAATTGATGATAAACTTTTTAAATCATAGAAGATAGTAGATATCATGCTCTACTTGACTCTTATAATGGATTGCTTCTTCTGCTGCAGTTAAACTTGATGTTTATTATATTTTATTAGTTTAACACTGTTGAAGGCTAACGATAATTTATTCTGCATTATCTTAGTCATAATATTTCTTACTGGGCTAGTTGAGCTCATCCTTTGTTTTCATTGTTTTCTTCAGGAAATGAGAATATACCTGGGACTAGTCGGGGAACGGAGTGACGGTCCAGCTGTTTGCATTAGTAGTCCTCACTATTCAGTGAAATAGTGTGATAATAATTGTAATAAGGACTTTATTTGAGTTTGGATACTCTCTACAAGACATTATCCGTGTTGAAACTCTCAGCTACGTTTTCTCGTACTGTATAAAAGAAGTTTGTATTTTAATTCTGTACCATGTATTTGGCGACACAAGATGAGTGATGTATACCTATTTTGGGGGCATCACACGTAGCGTCCGCAATATTAAACTGCGGACAAGACTTCTCAACTTCCCAATTGCAAAACGTTGTCGTTTGAATAGACCTAGCGTCTGCAGTATTAAACCGCAGACGGAACTTCTCAATTGCCCAAACTTCTCACTTTCCTAGTTGTGTTGTTTTATCTCCATAAGCAAACTTAGCATCTGGAGTTTAATGTTGCGGACGTAAACTTGTAAAGGCGAGATATATTGAACATTTGTCCCGTCCGCAGTATTAAATTGCGAAATACTGGAAATTAAATTGCGGACGAGGGCTATATTAATCGTTTGATATTCGGATGGACGCTCAAGATCTATTGTAAGTATAACCTTAATTTGACAATGTTAACTATGGATCGGTCCTTATATTTATATGTACTATATAAAACTTTTAGTACATGTAAATTTTACATGAAAGATTTGTTTAAACAAATCTTATACGAAACAACGAATTAAATACAATCATAATAAAGTTTCAAAGATTTCATTAAATCGATACAGTAGATGACTAGTTCCACCTAGGTGGGGACCTAGGTAGAGACCGACTAACATCTAGGTTGGGATTTTTAGAACACTAATCTTTTCTCGGATTTGTCGAGGTTCCTAACACTCATCGTCATCATCTATCAACAATTGCAGTATTTGTTTTATTTTATATTTTGATCATCAAATAAAATTTACATCACAATAAATATGAATTCCAACCTTTTTTATCTCCAAATTGCAGTATTTAGGATGCTTAGTTGTCATTGACGTTGCAGGGAATACTTCCAAGTACGATAGCAATTTCTATATGCTGGGTATTTCTTTTAATTGAAGCACTTCTGCTAGTTGAAATCAATGTGTGGTTGCTAAAAAAGAAGAAAAAGGGCATAGAAGAAGATGAACTAGAGTTGATCTCCATTAGAACCATGGCTCAAGAGACACTTGGAGAGTGGGGTGGTTCTTTGGCTACTGTCACATATGTGTTCATGGGTTACACTTCTATGATTGCCTACAGCTCCAAGTCTGGTGAGATCCTTTACCATTTGATAAATCTCCCGGAGTCGATCTCAGGCTGCTGCTTCACTGCCCTCTTCACTATTCTCATCACCGTTGGAGGAACTCAAACCACTGATCAAGTCAATCAATGGCTCACTGCTTCTATGATAGGTATTTTCTTGTAACTAGCACGTTTTAAGTGTTATATTTGTCAATGACGATAGCATGAATATCCTTACAGTCTTTTAATATGACAAGAACAGTGTTCTAAAACTCCCTACCTAGCTCGCTTAAGCCCCACCTAGGCACTTGTCAATCCTCAAGTGCCTAGATTTGTTTAGGCACCTAGGTGAGATTAGTCATTTACAAACTCTACAATGCTTGAAATGCTGTCGTGCCTTACACGAGTTTTCTTCTTTCTTCTTTTTTTTTGGCAATTTTTCAAGTGAAATTTTTAATCTTTACATCTACGAGATATATAAGATCACTAGGAAAATGCCTAAGTGCTGCCTAGGCAGCACTCACGTTAGGCGTCCCTCCGCCGTTTAGGTCCACCTAGCAATTTTTAGAATACAGAGCAATATGACACTAAAATGTATAGGAGTTGATGAACAGGTTTACTTGTGGTAATCGAGGTTGTCGTGATTGTGGTTGGAGGATGGTCGGGATTTGAGGGAAGTGACGACTGGGCAAAAGTTCCAGCTACAATTCCGGTGATAATATTTTCGTTGGTCTATCACGATTTAGCTCCCGGTAAGGATTATATCTTCTTCATCTTCTGAACTTAATTCCTTACGGGACAATCACATTGGCTGGCTTAACCTTATGCTATTTGCTATTCTTGCAGTTCTTTGTGCATATTTAGAAGGGGATCTAAGACGTATAAGGGCTTCAGTTTTTCTTGGTAGTGTTGTGCCATTGTTAGCACTTCTTGTTTGGAACACGATAGCTCTTGGCCTCTCGGCTCAGGCTGAGCAATTTACTGATCCTGTTGAATTGCTTATGCGGTAATTTGTTCTAGAGAAGTACTCCAAATTGGCTATATTTGCCAAACATACTAGTTTTTATCTAATACTAAATTCTACTTTAGGGTAAGATGGGGAGGTGTTTCGGCTATGGTAGGGGCCTTCTCTCTTCTAGCTCTAGGAACATCAATAATTGGCACTCTACTGAGCTTCTCTCAGTTCTACAAGGAGCAACTTAATATTCTGTCAACAAATTCTCCTTCAAAACAAATTATCAAGGTAGTGTTTTCCATTTGCATCAACTCGTGTTATTAACCGGATTGCTACATCCTTCCGTTCCTATGTATTACTGCTTGTTTGCTTGGAATGTGTTTGGTGCGTTTGAAAGTTTTAACACACCCTAAAATCGTGTTTGCCTAAAAACATGCAAATCACAAACGCAGCGTTTGACTGTGAGTTTGGAAGTCCAAGCGCACCAAACACTACCACCGTAAAAGCTCCAAATGCTAGTAATCAAATAAACTCAGCCTAACTTTTCAATTTCTTAGCTCAAACACAAAGTTTTATCAGTACCCATGTAAAATGCACAAGTTTAGCAGGAACCAAGCAAACTATTCGGGCTAAATAATTGGTGGGGGAGAAACAAAGTAAACATCACAGCAACAACAATGGTCATTGTCCCAACTCTGCTTGTGTCAACAACAGTTCCAGATGCATTCTCCGCTGCCACAGACATTGCAGTAAGTTCTTTATGTGCGCGTTTCTGGAATTTCTCTATTTTTCAAGAATTAAAATAACTAAAGAAATCCCAATTGCTTCAAATGCATAATGCATTCTTTAAGTTCTCAAACAACTCTAATCCTAATGTGTAACAGGGGGGTTATTGTATGACAATGCTATATGGAGCTCTTCCACCAGCAATGGCTTTGGCTATGTATCATGGAAATAGCAACGATAAGGAGAAAACTATGGAAATATCAAGAGCAAGACCTGCTCTTTTAGGTGTAGGATTATTTGCATGTGCAATAGTTGTGGAGCAGATCCTGCAAGATCTTGCAAATTTTCAACACTAAAGAAGATAGACAAAATCATTACTCCAGATTTGAGTCCCTTTGCAACAAACACCTTGTATCGTTTCCTTCCCATTCAAAGTATACACATTTGCAGTACGAATTTGGATTATATGAAATTGTCAAGCCCTTGACCATATGTAAATTCATAGCTTCAGGTTGTATTTGCTATATCAAAAGTTGTATATGTTCTTTTTGTCATCTAATATCCTTGTGTGGAACAATGCAGATGCAACATTTGGTATACTTGAATGCAACAAAAAACCTATGAACTTACAAATGATCAAAGGCGTCACGATTTCATGAATTCCAGATCCTTACGTATATAGTTTAGCGATTCTAGCGCAGCTCCTCAGTTGAAAACATTTATATAAATTTCAGTTTTTAGTATTTAGGCAGCTGTTCTGTCTCAAACATATTATACGGCGAATCCATGATACTTATAATAAATTCTCGAAAGAACACAAGGGATTTGTTATTTCTCCAACAAGCATAGTACCTAGATACAAATCAGAATGTCATGTAATTATTCAAGAGGGAGCCACAGTCAACCAATAATAATAATAATAATAATAATAAGAAGAAGAAGAAGAAAAAGAAGATACAAGCCTCTTATTTTCACCAAGCCATTAATCCATATAATAGGAACACGAGAGATACAGAACTTCTGGCCTCAGAGCTTACCAAGGCATCTTAGTTCCTTACAGTTGTTACGTGCTTCAGAAGCATGTGGACAACATCCTTGGAAATTCCTGACGCCTCGGTCTTCAAGTTATCTATCTTCACTTCTGTTTCTTTTTCTAGGCGCTTCACATTAGCACCTGAATCTCCACTACTCTGTTTGATGAAACACAGAAAGAGACGTAGCAACAAGCAGCAAATAAAATTTCTGTGATACCATTTAAATACAGAAATTACTGAGAATTTTGGAAACAAGGATTTTAAGAAAAAAATAAATGGAAAGGTTTCTGTTTAACGTGAAATATATTGTGAGCTTATAAAATAGCGAAACACCTAAAATTGTGTATAATAATAAATTTTTTGCAAATTTCAGAAGTATTCTCTATCCAAATTTATTATACATGGTTTATTTGATGAGCAGCTTTGTTCAGAAGATGTTTTTATCTAGCAACTTTCCTGATGTAAAAAGAATTTTTATAGAGGGAACGCCGAAACGGCATGTGATAGGGCACCTCTTCCCCAACTACCCAAGCTGGCTATTATATTCAAACAAAGAAGGAAAAAAAGTGCTAAATATGCCAAGTACAATATCCAAATTTATATATGTATGCTTGATCACTTCAGAAGTTCTCCAAAAAATTAAAAAGTTTAGTTTGCACGCAGAAACTTAAAATTCCAATGGATTCAAGCTGATAGTTTTTTTCCTACAGGTAGGTGACAGACAATATTTCAGTTTTATTTTTACCTCAGCAACCTTCCTCTGAAACTCAAGTTCCATTTGAGCACGGAATGCAGCTAGCTCTTTCTCAGCCTCATCTTTGGCCTGTTTTAGTCTAGCCATTTTTTCTGAAAGGAACCAATGAGTATGAATCACTTTTATAGAATAAGAATATTGTGCACAATTTGTTTGAAGATTAAATAACAAAAACAAAAGAATATCAATTTATTCTCCATGTTTAGATGTGAAAATTAGAGGCCCACTTATAGATGCATCATATATGTATGAACTCCATCCATATATTCATACATATTACTCCATTTATTTTAATGCCAAAACAAGGCTTCACAACCGTGTAATTTAAAATAAGTCACACAAGGGAGTAAATAGTACACTTCAAATCCAAATTCCTATACAGGAAATGTTCCAACACAGAATGCTCTCTTTGAAGCAATAGCCAAAACCCCCTCATCCCACTGTCAACCCTAAAGTACCAAGGAAAAAAAGCCTCCCCCAAATATTCTACTATGGCGCTAGGTCATCAATTATCAATAACACATGTTCAATCATATGATATTACTAGCACTTGATCCTCATCCTAGAAGTTACACTTAATTTAAGCAAGTAAATTTTCCCAGAAAACGTGTTTGCATTCGCACACGCCCTAGCATGCACTCAAATTGACAAAACATGTTAAGTCAAAAGCAAATAGAAGGGTGGCCTGGTGACAGTCATAGTAAGACCTTTGTTTGAGTGGTGGCAGGAGGTGGTGAAAGAGCTGATGGGATGGTATTGAAGTGATGCTAGAAGAGTCGTGATGACAATAATTATGTTTTATAGTCACGTGTACGTTCATGAGGTGCTAATGAAGATAATTATGTTTTATAGTCTACTTGAATCGTCCTATTGAAAATTTCAATAACTAAGATACTAATTAAGTTACGGAATTATGTTAACCAAATTTCGGAATGCCACCAATAATACATTAGATTCTATTATTAAACAGAATCATCAGGCACTAATTTGCAAATCTTACTTGTAATGGAAAAGTATATGTACATAATCAGAAGTAGCCAGGCCAATTGCAACCATCACGGGAAGATATTGCTCAGAGAACTGATTTATAGGATCCTACTGTGGCCTCCAACACCTTTAAACTCACTCTTATCATCACCCATATTGACCAAAGTTTGGTGAAACAGCACTAAACTCACGATGCCAGCAACATCTTCTCATGCCCCTACTTTTTGTGTCATGCTGCTGAGATACAGCAATGTTTTGTACTAGTTTACTCGCACTAGCACACGTCTACATTTTAACGTATGAATAACTGATTGTTCGAACTAAAATTTACTTTTTCTGTATAAATTATTAAAAAATCACACAAAAACCCTTGAAGTATACGGGATGCAAAAAACAATCAGATTACGATAGAAATAACACAAGTAATTACCATTTCTGGCAGCATTAACAATGTGCTGAGCTTCTTGTTCTGCAGCTAACAAGAGTTGAATTCCATTCTGCCCCCTATTGGCTTCCATGATGCTTTGATAAATCAACTACACAAAAATATGTAATTATGATTGAGAAGATCAGATTATACAATTGGAAACATAAAGAAATTGCTTTTGCATAAAATTAATCGTGACTGTTAAGCTACGTGAAACTATTATAATGTTTGATAGAGAGAAGTTGTTATAATGGTTACAATATATTGAAAAAGTAAGGACCGGCACAAAGTACTTGTAAAAAAAGGACTGACCCAAAATTAGGATAGATGTTCAATAAATAATATTAGAAAATGTAAATGACTTTGATGAAGGAAGGAGAAGAAAGACAAACAAGTTTCATATTTGCTTTGAAATCTTATAGAACAAATAATCATATGAGTAACAGCTACTTCTAGTTACACTCTCAAATGAGGTTAATGTGTAAGCATAAACTTCGAACTTTTGGCACATTTTGAGGTATATTCGAGATAGCTTATTGACCCCAATTAAATAGACAAAATTAAATTTGGTACAAAGCTAATTCAAACTAATTGGGTAAGAATAGGAAGCAATAGTCTGTACATAGCTAATCTATACATTTAAGGGGATACAAGGAAAGGGTTGGTTAATTTTTATAAACTTATATCGCGATACCCTTACTTTTCTTTTAAGCTTAGATTTTGAATAGTGACGTTACTTGGCATAGAGAGAGAGAGGTTTTAATAGAGAGAGTAATTTACAAAATTTGATACAAAAACCAATTATAATGCACACCAGCGAAAAACCTGAGTCAGTGCTATTGTTGCTCATGTTTCATATAATCACCTACGTTCCAGGATTCGGGATCCTTGGTGGGTGTGGGGAAGTGTCTAACACAGAAATGTCCTATCTTTTAAAACATTTTTTCCTATCTTATACTCCCTCCTTTCCATATTATTTGATCATTGTTGACTTTTTAAAGTCAACTTAAGAGATTTTTAAACTCAAAATTGACATTGATTCTTTTAATTTTAATCAATACAATGATGAATATTGCAAACTATTTAAAAAGTATACTCATTTTAAGTTTTATTCTCATAATCTTTAATGAGTCGTCTCAATTTTTGAATTTGTCCCCACATGGGAGTTCCAAAAGGACCAAAAGAATAGAACAAATCACACCAGAGAGTTGAAATGGGTAGTGTTACACCAAAAGCAATCAATAACGTTTGGTAGTAGATAGGGATTCAGATTCACAGAAGCACTATCATTCTCCTATGCTACTGCAACATTTGCTAACCAGACGATGTAAGCAAATAGAAAATTAAATAAACTGAAACCCCCACCCCAGCTTTAAGGGGAAAAAATGGCATATGGTAAGGACAATAAGTGAAACTTAACGGTGCTAGAGGTTCCAATTTCCATCCCACCAAAGGTACTTGCAGTATACCCATAAACAAGAAACAGTTAAAAAAACACAAATTCTCTTAGGTCTCTAATATATACATACCCAGCTACGAAAATCCAAACAAGGGCACCCAGACAACTATATATTACTTTCATGAAATTAGATCTAAACTGTGGTTCCCATTAACAAAAATTAGCAATTTCTTACCCATAAGAATAATCCAAAACTTTCTACAAAAAAGTTAATCTTAATAATTAAGAGTCAGGATAACTTATGAACATCAGAACATCCTCCATTGTCAGATAAAAAATTCAATCACCGTAAAATCCAACAAGCATCTTAATCTAATTTGGTATGATGGATTCTAGCCACCACATTTGACATTTTATAAAACAATATCAGAAGCAAAGGCAATCTTACTAACTTCACAACTGATCTCATCACTACAAATGGTCATTTAAATTTAACCCAGTTCAGAAAACAGACTCCACCTACATATAAAACACCCCATTCAATAACTGAACCATCAAATCACCGAACTTAACGTGAAAACTTATCATGCCACAAATATAAAAGCACTAGAACAAATAATACCAGAAACTCAAAGATACTCAGCAACTAAGAAATTCAGTTACTTGAACAGATCAAGAAAATTTAACGACCCTTGACTGGAGATCTTGTCTACTGAAGAGAAAATAAGTTAAAATTCATTGAAGGGAGCATAAGATCAATGGAAAGACGAGCATTTTTTGATAACAGGAAAAACTAAAGGAAATCCAAGAACATAATAGAGGTGGTGGAAAATTAGGAGAGAGAAACGTACCTGTAGAAGCGGAGTTTGGTCGATGAATCAACTAAATTGAGGCGTCTGAGTTTGGACGAATGACTCTGATTGGAAGCAGAGATAATATACTGTCGTAAGGACATTATCGAGAAAATGACAAATATATCCCTCTCCTAGTCTCCTTAATCGAATTGATATATGCCCACAACAAAAGTATCGAGTGGTGGTCAAATCTGTCGCTATAGGATATATAACGATACTTTAGTTGTGAAAATAATATTTTAGGTTGTGGATTTAACTGTTTTCCAAATTAATTGTTACTCATTCTTACATATCGAAGAAATTATAGTATTCTTAATTAATAGAAGTCAATTAACATATTTATCATTTGTTTATTTTAACTGAACGTTTTTTTTTCAAAAAAAAAAGGTTTACAATATCTAAAAGTTTATTCACTAAATAATTTTCTATTTTCTTTAAATTTAAAAAAATTAAATTTATTTCAAGACAAAATAAAATCTTTTGAATTAGATGGACAAATAAATTATATTTTGGGTACTTTAATAAAATAGTAAGCTAAATTATATACCATGTCTTAAGAACAACAAAGTTTGAAAAGAATGCTATTAAGATAAATTGTAAAAAAATATTTAGTAAAGCAGTTCAATTCAATATATGGCTAAAAATCCAGTGTTGACTAATTAAGTGGGATCCGGTTAGCATGAAGTTATTTTATTAGTAAATTGGTTAATTGACCAATAGAATACTGACACACATACAACCTTGTTTGCGTGTCAGTATTCTATTGGTTAATTGACCAACTTATCCCAAAATAAACTTCATACAAACCACTTCCAATTAAGTGTATACGCTTTCTATCTTATAAGTTATAAATATGATTTATAACAAAATTAAGGCAAAATGAATAAATAATAAATAGTTAATTAATTTTACGTATATTAAGGGTAATTTAGTCTTTGTAACATAATTGGGTGGGCAACTATCACTTGAAGATATGCATATCTCAACACCTTACTTTTCTTTTTTTCTTTAGGGTGAATGGGTGATAGACCTGGCAAACGGGCCCAAAGCCTGCGGGCCGGGCCGGCCCGCCCGTCAAAAAACGGGCTTTGGATCGCACTTTTTTGGCCCAAAAAAATCGGGCCTTTTTGGCCCGGCCCGTTCACGGCCCGGCCCGCCCGCGGGCTTAGCGGGCTGAAAAAAGTGCAAAAAATAGGCATAAATCATCTTCGGCCCGCGGGCCGGCCCGCCCCGCCCGTGAACCCGCGAGCTATGGGCTTACTTTTTTGGCCCGTGAAAATCCGGGCCTTTTTGGCCCGTCCCGTTTTGGCCCTGCCCGGCCATGGCCCGGTCCGCGCCCGCGCCCGCCCGCCCCGCCTGTTTGCCAGGTCTAATGGGTGATGTTATTAACACCGCAAAAAGAGTATTTCAAGTGCAACTTTTATATATTTTTTATTTTATGGAATTGATATAAAAAATAGTTGCATAATTATTTTTTTACAAAATATATATATATAAATAAAAATTAGCATTCCATAGAAAAAATCAATAATGTTTTAATAATTAAAGAATGAATATTAAAAATAAATATAAAACAATGTGTATAGATGGTTGTGGTTGGTTACATTAACCCTGTTCATGTAAAATTATATGAATAAGTCTAAGACAGGCATTTTTATTGGACATGAATATTGGATATTTTCAAAAAAAATTCTTCTTGTAACTCCCAAAAAATGTATAATATTTATTCCAACATGAATTTTTACAAAATATAGTATTTTAGGTGTAATTTGGATACATATACAAAAACAGGGTTATACAGACTGTATAACCCTGTTTTTGTATATGTATCCAAAATACACATAAAACGCTATATTTTATAAAAATTCATGTTGGAATAAATACTATACATTTTTTAAGTGGCACAAGAAAAAAAAATTGCTCATGTCCAATTAATCGGTCCAATAAGCCTGTCTGCGTAGCATTACTCAAATTATATATATGAAATTTATCTTATTTGTATTTTATGTCATTAAATTACACATGTGACGCCCCCAAAATTAGGTATACATCACCCATTCTGAGTCGCCGGATACATGATACAAAATTCAAATACAACTTCATTTATACAACTATTGAGCTGTCGTATAAAATACGACCACAGTTAACTATGAGTTTTAATACAAATGTATGTAACTCTCATGGTACCTCGACCACAACCTTACAATGATACTTTACAAAAAAGTATAATCAAAAACTGTTTTAGAAATTAAAATCTTTGGGAAGTGCTCAAAGAAATCTTCGTACATGGGAGGCCATGCGTCTAGGTTATGATAGATATCATATGTTCACAGAATTATCCTTGGTTGACCCAAAAGTCTCCAAAGAAAAACAAGAAGATTACTATCATCTTCTTTCCAATGGCGAGTCTTCTCTTGACATATAAATATCTCTGTTGTCTCCAAGTGAACATTATATTTCACATAAACCCCAAGATCATATAAGTAGTGCTCGTAGATATATTCAGCAAGTGGATGTGCACAACCATGTCTTATGAGAACACGAGGTTGTATGTTATTAGACATCTTATATGATAGTGGCAAAACACCCTTCCAAAGTTGGGTTCGCCTCACCCTATTTGATTCACTAAATATAACTACTAAATGATGTATAGAATACAACATACTTTTCTATACTGTTTAGGGAGAACCTCCACAGCTAGAGACCACTGTTTTATTCCCCTGTTATCCCAGCTCAACCCGACAATACTCTTACGGCAACACTCTTATTACCTGAAAGGAATTGTGAAGCTGAAAGGGTGAACACAACTAGCCCAGTAAAGAATATCATGACTAAAGATAATTAAATTATCAATAGCTTTCATCAATAATAAATCAGAGATTTAGAACATATGGTAGATGATAAAACTTTTCAACCATAGTTGCAGCGGAACGAGTAATCCATTAGAAGAGTCAAATAGACCCTAAGGTCTATTATCTTCTCTATGTTAAAAGTCCACCAATAATATTTTATCCATGTAAAATAAATCAACAGTTCCTGTCCACAATCATATGAATAACTCATAATCATAATTGTGGTTCTAAATTCCTATTCGTAACCAGGTCGAAGATAATTTTCATCACTTATCTTCACCTGAAACATCAAAAATCATGGTTATACCAAATAAGAATTTCTGCTCATAATCATACTAATAAATTCATCTTTGCACTACGGCCAAAGATATTCATTAACAATTCATCTTTACACTACATGCCAAAGACATACAACTGTATTTTAGAAGAGTCAAGTAGAGCATGATATCTACTATCTTCTACGAATTAAAAGTGTATAATAAATATTTTATCGCTGAGACTCAGCTTAATAAATAATCCACATCATCGAATCACCCCTGCACTACGACCAAGGATATTCGTTAATATCGCATCCATGAATTTATATTTCATCGCTGAGACTCAGCTCGATAATCAATTCATATCACTGAATTACCCATACACTACGGCTAAGGATATTCGTTAATATCACGACCACGAATTATCCATGCACTACGGGTCAAAGATAATCATGTTTTCATCAACGGTCCTGATCATGCCATAAAACAATTCATCTTTGCACCCTTGGCCGAAGAGAATCTATAGTCATAATCATACCAAAAATTGTCCATCAATGCACTACGGGCCAATGAGGACCTTTTTCCACATCATTTGTAACATTACGCTCATGATTACACCGCATAATCCCTGGTCATAATCATACCAAGTCCATTTATGCACTACAGGCCACAGATGACTTTCAACGAAATATAAACATGAGGATGATGACAATGATATAAGAATTCAATAAAACAAATTCAAGAATTAATTTATCCAGAAACTAATAACGTCCAAATTGTCAACATGATACTGTTTTGTAAAGTAAAATTCAAGAATGCTCAGAAGAATATTTCCATGAAAAAATACTGGATGAAGCGCAAATATCAAGGGTATTCCACTAATTTCATGGAGTATAGAAGTTAAAACTTTAACCAACTGAGTATAATAACGAATGGAATAACAAAAGAAATCACCATACATGCGGTACTTCGCATAGACAGGTTATTCCAACAGATTAATAAGTAACGGAACCAGGTCAGGCGAAATTCGCACCGACGGGATGTTTCAACGGAATATTAAAGACGGAACTAGGTCCAGCGTAAACGCACAGACAGGATATTCCAACAGAATAATAAGAAAGACGGAACCAGGTCCGACGTAAACGCACAGATAGGATATTCCAACAGAATAATAATAAAGACGGAATATTAGAAGAATGTCACCGAGTATAGGGTAGTCCGCGTATACTGGTTATTCCAGCAGAATAATAAAGAATGGAATAACAGAAGTTCTCTTTATGAATACAAAAGAAATAATACCCCTTACGAGTACAACAAATAATATCCCTTACGATTACAACAAATAATATCCCATACGATTACAACAAATAATATCTCTTACCGTAAAAGAAACTGAATATAAGAGTAGAGAATGAGTAGGATACTTTTCTATAGCTTCTCTATAATTTCTCTCTCTAGAGTTTCAGTGAATTCATAAGAAATAATGAAGGAATGAGTTTCTATTTATAGAAAAATGGACTGCATAGTAACTAACTCATGAACGGTCCAGATTGATTTACTTTAATCTGACGGTCCATATTTAAAGCAAAATCTTTTAAATAAAATATAATATATTCTATTTATAATCTAATAAAACGAATAACTTTATAAAAGATTTTACTATGCAAACACTATGCAGGCACTATGCAAATACTATACATAATAAAATATAATATATTCTAATTATTGTCTAATAAAACAGATAAATTTATAAAAGTATTCTGTTATATATAAAAAGATTTTACTATTAGCCTAATAAAACGAATAACTTTATAAAAGTATTCTGTTTTATATAAAAAGTTTTTCTGTTTTATTACATTAATAATACCAATAAAATAAAACTAAGTAACTTATCACATAATCATCAATAATCAATACCGTGTGCTACTATACAACCACACGTATTACTGTACTTTTAATACCAGGTATTTCAACGGTTAACAGTAAAACTTCCGCCGTTATTTTCATAAAAATATTTTTGTCGTTTTCTCAATCCGACAATAATTCTGTTGTAGGGTCCACCAATGATTGTACCGTCGTACTGATATTTCCCGATAAAAAGAATATTCCCCGACTAATCGAATATTTTATATCAACTTGCTTACTTTGCAATTTTTTTTTTTACATATTACCCTTAATTTTAAACTTTTATCAATTTAACTATTTACCAAAATAGAAAAATTGAATACTTTTATTTCATAAAATTCGGGGTCTCACAATCACCCTTCCTTATAAAATTTCGCCCTCGAAATTTACGTACGTACCTGATATTCGAAGAGATGAGAATACCTTATTTTTTTCAGATGGTACCTTCCCGGTTATATCCTCTGTATCATGATTTTTCCATTGCTCATCTCCTGTATTACAGATATCATTCTAGAATATATCTTCAAAACAAAGGTTAATTGACATATCACAATTTGTCAACTTATCAAGTAAACAATTTTAGCTTAGGTAAGTCACATACTAGCGAAGTATATAACTCGTCTTTCCCCTCCTAGTTCTAGACTCTTATCTCCACCAGCGACCATATCCCTAAGCTCTGATACCAACTCTGACGCCCCTAAAATTAGGTATACATCACCCATTCTGAGTCGCCAGATACATGGTCCAAAATTTAAATACAACTTCATTTATACAACTGTTGAGTTGTCGTATAGAATACGACCACAGTTAACTATGAGTTTTAATACAAATGTATGTAACTCTTATGGTAACTCGACCACAACCTTACAATGATACTTTACATAAAAGTATAATCAAAAACTGTTTTAGAAATTAAAATCTTTGGAAAGTGATCAAGGAAACTTTCGTACATGGGAGGCCATGCGTCTAGGTTATGATAGATATCATATGTTCACAGAATTATCATTGGTTGACCCAAAAGTCTCCAAAGAAAAATAAGAAGATTACTATCATCTTCTTTCCAATGGCGAGTCTTCTCTTGACATATAAATACCTCTGTTGTCTCCAAGTGAACATTATATTTCACATAAACCCCAAGATCATATAGGTAGTGCTTGTAGATATATTCAGTAAGTGGATGTGCACAACCATGTCTTATGAGAACACGAGGTTGTATGTTATTAGACATCTTGTATGATAGTGGCAAAACACCCTTCCAAAGTTGGGTTCGCCTCACCCTATTTGATTCACAAAATATAACTACTAAATGATGTATAGAATAAAACATACTTTTCTATACTGTTTAGGGAGAACCTCCACAGCTAGAGACCACTGTTCTATTATCCTGTTATCCCCGCTCGACCCGGCAATACTCTTACGGCAATACTCTTATTACCTGAAAGGAATTGTGAAGCAGAAAGGGTGAGCACAACTAGCCCAGTAAAGAATATCATGATTAAAGATAATTAAATTATCAATAGCTTTCATCAATAATAAATCAGAGATTTAGAACATATGGTAGATGATAAAACTTTTCAACCATAGTTGCAGGAGAACGAGCAATCCATTAGAAGAGTCAAATAGACCATAAGGTCTATTATCTTCTATATGTTAAAAGTCCACCAATAATATTTTATCCATGTAAAATAAATCAACAGTTCCTGTCCATAATCATATGAATAACTCATAATCATAATTGTGGTTCTAAATTCCTCTTTGTAACCAGGACGAAGATAATTTTCATCACCTATCTTCACCTGAAACATTAAAAATCATGGTTATACCAAATCAGAATTCTTGCTCATAATCATACTAATAAATTCATCTTTACACTACGGTCAAAGATATTCATTAACAATTCATCTTTGCACTACATGCCAAAGACATACAACTGTTTTTTAGAAGAGTCAAGTAGAGCATGATATCTACTATCTTCTACGAATTAAAAGTGTATAATAAATATTTTATCGCTGAGACTCAGCTTAATAAATAATCCACATCATCGAATCACCCCTGCACTACGGCCAATGATATTCGTTAATATCACATCCATGAATTTATATTTCATCGCTGAGACTCAGCTCAATAATCAATCCATATCACTGAATTACCCATGCACTACGGCTAAGGATATTCGTTAATATCACAGCCACGAATTATCCATGCACTACGGGCCAAAGATATTCATGTTTTCATCAATTGTCCTGATCATGCCATAAAACAATTCATCTTTGCACCCTTGGCCGAAGAGAATCCATACCCATAATCATACCAAAAACTGTCCATCAATACACTACGGGCCAATGAGGACTTTTTTCCACATCATTTGTAACATTACGGTCATGATTGCACCGCATAATCCCTGGTCATAATCATACCAAGTCCATCTATGCACTACAGGCCACAGATGACTTTCAACAAAATATAAACATGAGGATGATGACAATGATATAAGAATTCAATAAAACAAGTTCAAGAATTAATTTATCCAGAAACTAATAACGTCCAAATTGTCAACATGATACTGCTTTGTAAAGTAAAATTCAAGAATGCTCAGAAGAACATTTCCATGAAAAGATACTGGATGAAGCGCAAATATCAAGGGTATTCCACTAATTTCATGGAGTATAGAAGTCTAATCTTTAACCAACTATGTATAATAACGAATGGAATAATAAAATAAATCACCATGCATGCGGTACTTCGCATAGACAGGTTATTCCAACAGATTAATAAGTAACGGAATCAGGTCAGGCAAAATTTGCACCGACAAGATGTTCCAACAGAATAATAAAGACGGAACCAGGTCCGGCGTAAACGCACAGACATGATATTCCAACAGAATAATAATAAAGATGGAACCAGGTCCGACGTAAACGCACAGACAGGATATTCCAACAGAATAATAATAAAGACGGAATATTAGAAGAAAGTCACCAAGTATAGGGTAGTCCGCGTATATTGGTTATTCCAGCAGAATAATAAAGAATGAAATAACAGAAGTTCTCTTTATGAATACAAAAGAAATAATACCCCTTACGCGTATAACAAATAATATCGCTTACGATTACAACAAATAATATCCCCTACGATTACAACAAATAATATCCCTTACCGTAAAAGAAACTGAATATAAGAGTAGGGAAGGAGCAGTATACTTTTCTATAGCTTCTCTATAATTTCTCTCTCTAGAGTTTTAATGAATTCGTAAGAAATAATGAAGGAGTGAGTTTCTATTTATAAAAAAATGGACTGCATAGTAACTAACTCATGAACGATCCAGATTGATTTACTTTAATCTGACGGTCCATATTTAAAGCAAAATCTTTTAAACAAAATATAATATATTATATTTATAATCTAATAAAATGAATAATTTTATAAAAGATTTTACTATGCAAACATCATGTAGGCATTATGCAAATACTATGCATAATAAAATATAATATATTCTAATTATTTTCTAATAAAATAGATAACTTTAGAAAAGTATTCTATTTTATATAAAAAGATTTTACTATTAGCCTAATAAAACGAATAACTTTATAAAAGTATTCTATTTTATATAAAAAGCTTTTCTGTTTTATTATATTAATAATACCAATAAAACAAAACTGAGTGACTTATCACATAAACATCAATAATCAATACTGTGTGCTACTATATAACCATGCGTATTACTGTACTTTTAACACCGGGTGTTTCAACAGTTAACGGTAAAACTTCCGTCGTTATTTTCATAAAAATATTTTTATCGTTTTTTCAATCCGACAATAATTCCGTTGTGGGGTCCACCAATGATTGTACCGTTGTACTGATATTCCCCAACAAATCGAATATTTTATACCAACTTGCTTACTTTACAAATTTTTTTTTCACATATTACCCTTAACTTTAAACTTTTATCAATTTAACTATTTACCAAAATAGAAAAATTGAATACTTTTATTTCATAAAATTCGGGGTCTAACAACAGACATATATATTCCCTTTCTGAAAGTCAACATTTTTAAAATTAATATTGATATGAATTTATTTAATTATAATTGCTACAACTATATAAACTATAATTTTAAAAAAACTACTAATTATAAAATTTATTTTTTTCTTAAAACACAAATGAATCTTGTCATTTAAACTTTTGTCTAATATATCATTACAAAATAATACTCCTATGTTGTGTTCCAGGCCCGTCTTTTTTTTTTTTCCTGTTTTCTGGCCACAGGTTTTGTGACAACCCGAATATTTATAAATTATTGAAATAAAAATTTAATAATTAAAATTCTTATTATGAGATGTTTTGAGTTTGAGTATGTATATATACGTGCTATATATGTTGAAATATATGATCTGGTATGAAGAGAAATATATATTCATATATTGGGAAAGTGAGGTTTAATAGTTAAGTTAACTATTGAAAAAATTAAATGAATTTGTAATTAATTTTAAATATTTATTGAACTAAGTAAATATTTTAATTAATTTATTTATCGAGATAAATAAATAATTGATAAGATTGTGGTGAATTAATTTTTTAACTAAATTGATTAATGTAAATTAAAATTGAATAATGTTAATTTTATTTGAAGGATTTAATTTAAGGAAATAATTAAATTAAATCATTTGCTTAATATTTAAGAAAATAATTAAATTAAATAAATGTTGTTTTGATATAATTTATTAATTAAATTAGATATGTAAAGATTTATTAAGTATATTACAATGGGAATTATAATTATTATAACTATTATAATTATAAGTGTAAGTTGATTAAATAGGTTACATGTGTGTGACAAATAAAAATTATATAATATAATATTATTAAAATAAACTGGTGGGGGAAATTTGTGTGTAGCCAAACGCAGCCTTATGGCTTTTGGCCTAACATAACTGATAGATGTATTATTTCTTTAACTGATGAACGTGAGAAGTCTTCAGTTTATATCTTCGCGTCTTATTTTTTTTCCTAAGGCTAATACTTAGTTGGGTAAGAAGAAGAAACACAGAGTATTGAGAGTGAGAAATTGAGAGTGTAATCTCTGTGATTTTGCCAAGAGAAAGAAGAAGAATGATCAAACAATTCTTCATTATTTGTCAAGGCATAGAAAGATGAAGACGGTAATAATCTAACCCTAGGTTTTAATTTTATTCTCTTAAGTTCTCTGTAAATTGATAATGGAAGTTATTAACTTAGGTTTTAATTTGTATTCTCTTAGGTTTGGGGTGTTGATAATTGTTATATAGGAATTGTATTGAGTAATCAAATTCATGGAAAAATGGTTAGTAGAAGATTTCAAATAACAGTGTTTATGTTATAGAATATGGCTTAGAAAGTACAAAATTTCATGGTCAATAGTTGTTATAATCTGCGAATCGATGTTGGATTATGTTAGTATGTTAAGAAACGAAAGCGGCGTAGTTTAAATCGTATCAATTGATTAAGAAACGAATTTGTGGCGATCGAATTCGCTAAAAGTGTAAAAATTGACAAAATTGGTAAAATTGGGGTTTTGATTATTTAAAATTGAATATATATATATATATATATATATATATATATATATATATATATATATATATATATAATGTGTATGTAGTGAGAATGAAGAGTGACATGTTCAGGGAGGTTATCACAAAATTTTGGTTGTTAAATTTTGTGAAATTCAATGGAATTGGTTTGAGTTGGTGTGGCTGATGTAATAGCAGAGTTGCTGCAGTTTCTGTCTGTGTTCAACGCAAATGCGTCGGTACCAAAGCCAGAAATGGCGCAGCTGTGCCGTTGGTCTTCTACGAGTCTGAACCAGCTCAGCTGCACCGGTGCCAAGGTTTGGGGCCGCGCAGCTGCGCTGTGCCCTGAGCCTAGGCAGAGAAGTCTGTCTATTTGAGGATATATTGTCAAGCAATGGTCTAATCTATTTTAGCATACAAGATAATGATGTAGAGACATAAGTGAAGAAGTTAACCACATGTTAATTACCAATTAAAAGAAATAACTTGAAAGTATAAAATAAAAATTAAATAATGATAGGAAGGTTAAGTTAATTAATTTAACCAACCTAATAAACATCTAAAAGGATGTAGATGCAAGATTGTAAGAACATGACTAAATGTTATATAACCATTTGAATGAAATAATTTAAAAGTATGAGATGGATGTTGGTTTAATTAACTTTAATGAAGATAATACATTAATATAATGTAATATCAAGCTATGACGACTTAACCAAATGTTAAGTGTCGATTAAAAGAGAAGTATAAAGAAATACGAGACGAAGGTTAACTAAAATAATGTTAACAACCATTATATGTCTAAGGTGATATAAATATAAGGTTAAAGGCTTAACTGAATGTCAAGTGTCAATTAAAGTGGAATGTAATGAGAAGGAAAAATAATTTTAATGTAATTAAACTGTTTGAACAAAGAGATGTCGTAACAAGACTTAAACACTAGATTGAACATCGAGTGACGATTAGAAGGAAATGTTTTAAAATAAAAGGATAAGATGAAGAGTCAATGCAATCTATGACGCCCCCAAAATAGGTATACATCACCCATCTTGAGTCGCCAAATACATGGTACACAATACAAATAAAAATTTAATAATTAAAATTATTATTATGAGATATTTTGAGTTTGAGTATGTATATATACGTGCTATATATGTTGAAATATATGATCTGGTATGAAGAGAAATATATATTCATATATTGGGAAAGTGAGGTTTAATAGTTAAGTTAACTATTGAAGAAATTAAATGAATTTTAAATATTTATTGAACTAAATAAATATTTAATTTATTTATTTATTGAGATAAATAAATGGTTGATAAGATTGTGGTGAATTAATTTTGTAACTAAATTGATTAATGTAAATTAAAGTTGAATAATGTTAATTTTATTTGAAGGATTTAATTTAAAGAAATAATTAAATTAAATCAATTGCTTAATATTTAAGAAAATAATTAAATTAAATAAAATGTTGTTAATTAATTTTTATTTTTTATCTATTGCAAACTGACCTAATCACGTTCCTCACACATTAGTGATCTATATATTGCAATCACATTGAGTTTGAAAATGGCATATATAGCCAATATTCTTTATTCTTGATGGGAGTTGCACCCTTGATGAGTAGGTTTTATACCTATGAATCCAATATTATTAAACTTAATTATTGTTATCTTTTATTGTTTTTTAGTATCTTTTTATGTGTTTTATGTTTATTTGTTGTAGGTTGGAGCTGGAGGGACAAATTGGTCATTTCGGAGAAGAAAAAGGTCAAAAATCATGAAAATTAAAGCTGAGTGACATTTTTGTAATTCTGTGGTCTTGGTCAAGCGCCTAGGCGCTTGGAAATAGCCTATGTTGAGCGCCTAGGCGCTCTAGTGCGTAGAAAGGTGCGTTTTTCTGCTGTCAAGTGGGTTTTTGAAGTCAAATAGGAGTCTGAATGGGGGCTGAGACCAATACAAATAGGAGAAGACTTTAGAAAAGGTTATCAACTAATTTTTCAAGAGATTTGCAGAGAGAACAAGGAAGAAAAACACGAAGGAGAATTGCAAAGGCTGAAGATCTAAGAGAGAGTTTAAGAGTAAATTCAGAGTTTCTTCTTCTCTTCTCTAGTTTTATTTTTTGTAATTATCTGGGATGTTTGGATTATTAATTTGGATGATGTTTTTCTTTATTATTATCATGAACTAAATTTTAATTAAGATTGCAACGGAACTTGGTATGTAGTTTAAATTGCAAGCTTCCCATTGAATGAAAGTTAGTTTTTATTGAATTGTTTATTATATCTTATGTTTATTGATTAATTATTTGGCCAATAATTACTGTGATAATCTATATAAAATTGGAAGATGGAGTATAGATTGAGATCTGGATATGATAACATCTGTTCATATAATCTGAATAGGATTAATATGATTAGCATATAGGATAGGAATATACCTATGTGTCTTTTGTATCCATTGAAAGAATTTGTGAGTAAATCCTAATTAACTTGATTCACATAGGAATATAGTGAGTTGATTAACTGGGGTGTTCCTTATAATTCCGCATCTTAAAGATTGGATTTAGGAGGATTTGTTCACGTGTCTTTGGAAGAAGTGCGTGAATATTCATAAAGCATTCTTGGATAATGATTCATATTAATTGATTTATTTTAAATGGGAAGTAAGTTAGTTTAAATGAAATACCAAGGGAAGTTGTAATCTTAACCTGTTAAATCTGCAGTTATTCTTGTGAAATTTTGATTTTTAATCATTAGTTTTGTTAAGTTTAAATTTCAAATCTTAAACAAAATTTTCTTAGTTTAAAATAGGATTAATTGCATTAGAGTTAGTAATTGATAAATATTAGTCTATTTCCTCGTGGGAACGATATCCTTGCTTGCTGAATATTACAATTGAACGCGTATACTTGCATGGTAAAGTGCTATTAAAAAAATTAGGCAACAACCCTCAACAAAAAAAATAGCTGAAAACTTGTATAATTTATAGACAAACTACCTAATTAACATGGGTTTCTATTATAAGATGGTATTTTAACACCAATATGTCCCATCTAGAGAGAGAACTTTCTCATCATTTTATTAGCACAGTGCATGAGTTCCCCTAGCTACGTGCTCATGGACTGGGATAAATAGTTTGCAATAATACTTCCAATCTAGTTGTATGTTTTTTTTCCTTTGAGCAGTCAATATCTTATGGTAGGGAATCTTTTGGTGTCAATATAAGGTCACTCAATAATTCAACAATACTGTGCAATACCGTGTGCTACTGTGCAACCACGCGTATTATTGTATTTTAACCATCGGGTATTCCAACAGTGTTAACGGTAACAACTACGCTGTTATTTATAAAAAATCAAACTTGTCGTTTTCTTCATCTGACAGTTATTCTGTTATGGGGCCCACAAATGACTTCGCCATCGTATGAATATTCCCCGACAACAAGAATATTCCACGACCAAACGAATATTCCCCGACAACAATGATTATTTTATAACCACTTGCTTATTTTGTAAAATTTGCACATTTCACCCATAACCAAAATATTATATCAATTTAACACCTTATTATTCACAATAATAATTAGAGGAAATTCGATTTTATTTATAATAAGTTGGGGTCTTACGATTTAGAAGTTTTCTTTCACTTTCGTAACTTGTTGAACCAAAAAATATTTTTGAATTTTGTGGGTATATTCACTGAAACCCTCACGAGACACAATTCGTCCACTTGGGGTAACCTTGGGGTTTAAAGACTTGTTGCACATGCTAAGTGCAATCGTGTTTCCTACGAAAATTGGATAGTATAAATTTTGTTTTATTTTTATTTTTACTCGAGGACGAGCAAAAGCTAAGTATGAGGGTATTTAGTGTGGCTATTGGGATTCTATAATAATTGGAATCAAAAACTTAATGTGTTAAAAAATGTATTGGAAGAGCACAATGTCGAATTGAAGAACTGACAAGTACAGGTAGAACCCACATAGACTAGATTAATTTTAATGTTTCTTTAATATTTATTTTAGGAAAATTAGAAATAAAGATTGAGAATTGATTAACTAGGATACGAAAACTAATAATGAGGAAATAATCTAGGAATCCGAATCCATTAAATAATAAACATAACATATAATTCAATCTCTTCTAATTTTATAACTCAACTATGATTTTGATCTCACTTTCCTTTAATTTAGCAATTTTACAATCAACGTGAGCAAGCATAGACTATGAAAATTTAAAGATTAACTACAACCCATTAAAACTTCTTTGAGCAATCATGAATTATGAAAAACTCATATCTTAACAATAATTTATCGAAACCTCTTAATTAATTTAAAATCACATAAGAACTATAAAATGAATGTATTTCAATAACGAAACATGAAGGCGAAATCAATTAAACATAAAAGCATAAATAATAGAAGATATGAAAAATGTTATCATGAATAATTATGTAATTTCATCTTCATCCTAGATTAAAGAAATTAACTAGACATGAAAATAATTAAACTAAATAAAATAAAGAAGAAGTAAAAGATGAAAAATTAATAAGAAAACTCTATTTAATTAACAATAATCTGACGAACGTACAATGAAGAAGTAATTTAATCTACTCCTACTCTTAACCTAAACTAATACAATACCTAATACTCATTCTCTAAAAACAAGAGACCTATTTATAGGGAAAATAAATGTGTTTCCTAATTTAGATTCATTGAATTTGGACACTTTTATTCCTTTTTTCCTTCTCTTTCTTTTTTGACTTCACTCTCTATATGGGAATCCTCTAAGAGTCCTTTTCCATCTATAAAAGTTGGATATAAATCATTTATTTGCTCCCCAAGAAAAATAAATATTATTTTCTATAAAATAAAATAAAATGTATTAGTTAAATAAAATAAGCATGTTTTTTTAAAACCAATAAAACAAGCATATAAAATAATAAATAAGGGAATATTAAAATGTATCTATTATGTGTCTATCAAATACCCCCATACTTAGCTTTTGCTCGTCCTCGAGTAAAATAAAAATAAAACAAAAATTATACTACCCCATTTTCGACAAGCCTTTAAACCCCAAGGTTACTCCAAGTGAACGAGTTGTGTCTCGTGAGAGTTTGTAGTGAATATACCCACAAAATTTAAAAATATTTTTTGGTTCAACAAGTTACAAAATTGAAAGAATACTTCTAAATATCCATGGGCATTATACATAAGAAAAATTAAATTCAAAATCATACTTTCACCTTATCAAAAATACTTAATATTCATTTTAGACAACATCTTTCATAAAATTAATTTCATGTGATGCATGCATGTGTATATGATATAACTCTTAGTAGAGATTTTTACCATGAAAATAAGCAAACTCGATTTCCTTTTTCTTCTTTTTTTATCTTTTTCTTGTATTTTTCATTTTTTTTATTTTTTTCTTGACTTATGCAATGTCTCATTTTCCTAGATTTTTCAAAGTTACTCATGCAGCGAGCGTTGGACCAATGACTCCCAAACTAGTTGACTTTAGGGCGCTAGGTGTAGAGATACCCCTAAGGGCTTACTAACTAGAGTAACAAAGGCCACAAAATTAGACTAGTCAAGCTATTTTTATCCATCATACTTTTCAACGTGAATATCAATGCTTTTTGAGGCTTGGATACCCAATTATTTCGTTCAATGGACATTGAAACAGTTATTTATTTATTTTTTAACTTTTTTCAAATTTTTTCTTGAAATTACTCGAATTAAAGTTTATACCCCACAACTAAGAATTAATGCAAACGTGAAGTGCAAAAATGCTTGTGAAATCATTTTTAATCTAGATGCTGTTTCGAACTAAGATTTCGTATCCAATCAAAAGTTCAATAGTTCTAAATCTTTTAATCTTACTCATGAATTTTTAACTCCACAGACACTTATTAGAACAAATTCAATCCATAAAAAGTCGAACAAAATTTTTGATTTTTTTTAACTATATTTTCCTAAAAAAATCTAATACAATAATACAAACAGAGTGTTTAATGTAGGCCTGTCGCTAAAAAGTGGTTTGTTAACAAACCTCCTTATATATATATATATATATATATATATAGCCCGGCTCTCTCCAGCGAACTGGAGGGAGCGAACTAAGAGCGAACCGGCTATAGCGACGATTTTTTCCGTCGTTATAGCATAAAAACTGGCTTTCTATGTTATAGTGACGAAAAAAACCGTCGCTATAGCCGGTTCGTTCTTAGTTCGCTCTTTTCAGTTCGCTGGAAAAGCGGACTGTATATATATACATAAATTAAATAAAGTGGTTGTGAGGTAAAAATAATCTAAAAAAGAGTATTTTATTACTTTGCACAAAAGATCTAACAATCAAACAAGTCATTCACTTGGTGGGGAAACTGAACTTTACTTATCCTTAAATTAGATGTAAAAGAAAATTCTATAATTTTTTAAATCACAAGTATTACATGACATTAGAGCTTTTTAATCACAAGTGAAGAAATAAGATTATATATATATATATATAAATCATATATAATAAATTGCATTTTACACATTATTGAAGAATTGATATCTTTCATACGTAAAATATTAATTTATAATGTCATTCTCGCATGAATAATAAATACAGTCTACTCATAAACTTGTAGGACTAATGTGTTCACTTTTGAAAATATCATTTCTTTAATTTATTTTTACAATGCGATGTTTCACAAGAATCTCCTTATATAAATAATAAATCACATTCATGTGAAAAGTAAAATTTATCATTTTCACTTGTAAAACATTAATTATTTAAACTAGGACTGGGCAAGTAACCAAATTAGAACCGAAATTGAACCAAAAATCGCACGAACCGCACCAATAAAAACCGCACCAACAGTTCCGGTGTATGTGGCGATTTTAGGTGGGTTGAATAACTAAATTTACGGTTCCGGTTTGGTTATTAGTCAAAATCGCACACATAAAACAAAAACTGCACCATGTGTGTGTATGTATGTATTATCTCTAGTAAATTCTAAAATTACTTTTCACTTGAACACTTTCAGAAAAAACCTTAGTCTTTCATTATCATTTTTTCACTAATTGAAAGAAAGTGGTTAGAGGCTATAGAGTTAAAATTAAGTATTTGAGTTTTAAAATTTTGGATTTGTTTGATGCGTTACTGGAGGGGCTTATAGCTGATGGGCCAAATTCGTTGGTTCGAGCACTTGATACATTGGTTAAGGTCTATGCTATAGTAGTAATAGTCTAATAGATTATTTTTTAAATTAGGTACAGTTAGGATTATATTCTATAAGTCCTCTCTGCAATATATAAGATAAAATTTCATTCTATCTCTAATATATACTTTTAATTTTTGGACAACTAGATAAACCTTCTTACTTGTTATCGAATATATGATCTCCGTTGTTTTATATAACGTATGTTTTAGTTTTAAAGCATCATTCCTTTATTATAAACTAAAATTATTTTATGTGTCTCACTATTCTATGATTTGATGGTGAGTTTTGTGACGCCCCCCAAAATAGGTATACAACACCCATTCTGAGTCGCCAAATACATGGTACAGAAAGCAAACTATAACTTCAATAATACAATTGTCGTGTAAAATATGACAACACATACTGTGAGTTTAAATACAAATATTATCTTCTAGACAATATCCACACTCAAATAATTCCTCATTACAATTATTCAAATAGTATTTTACAGAAATAGTGAGGACTGCTAAAACATCTTTCTAGAACCATCACTACATACCCCGACTAGATCCTGCTATGTTCTCACCTCCTGAGAAGAAAAATGGAACAAAAAGGAAAAGGGTGAGCTCAACTAGCCCAGTAAAGAATATTATGACTAAGATAATATACAACAATTTATCATTAGTCTTCAACAGGGAAAAATCTGATAAAATATAATAGACAATAAGTTTTAGATCAACAACTGCAGCGGAAACATCCATTAGAATAGTCAAGTGGAGAAAGATTTCCACTATCTTCTAAGATTTAAAAGTCCATCATCAATATTTTATCCATGTAACAACAATCAATATATATCTTTAATCAAATATTCATCTTTGCACTATAGGCCAAAGATATTCATTTGTACCACTAGTTGGTCATGTTCATCTCAACACCTGTTCATCTTTTCACTACGGGCCAAAGATATTCATTAGATAATCATTCATCTTTGCACTACAGGCCACAGATATTCAGTAATAACGTCATTTAGGACTGAGGATGATGAAAAATATTTTAAAGGAATGAATCCAGTGAAACAAAATAACAAATATTGGAGATTCGTATTACAGTTTATCCAAGATCAATAATACTCCATAGTAATCGATTTTGAACTAAAATTCAAGAATAAAGATCAAAACATGGATACAATCAAAGATAGTAACCATAATAGACATCTTAGACAAAAAAGAGAAAATTTCATTTTTCGATGAATAGTACCGTATTCGTGAATAGTGTCATATACGTGAATAATGTCGTATACGTGAATAGTAACCCCGACACAAAAGGTTGCAAATTTGATAAAAAGTTCAAACCAATATTTCGGCATAATGATATTGAAGAAAATAATATCATTTAAGAAGAAATAACATCCATTACCTCAAAATAACAGTACTTCTGATTGGAATATCGGTATAAGGCTGAAGGAACTTGCACTGATAAATAGAAACTCACAAAGTATCTAAATACTCATAAAATACGCTCGATAATATAGAGAGAGAAAACTTATATTTCTGGTGTGATTTTCAATTCTAACTTAGCCCTCTATTTATAGGAAAATGTTAGCATGCCAAAGCAGACTTGACCTGCTACCTGATGGCTTTACCTACTACTATTGCCACCCACCACATTTGAAATAAAATTCAGCACATTTATTTACCAATCATAAGT
Source organism: Panax japonicus (assembly GCA_020205505.1). Lineage (NCBI taxonomy): Eukaryota > Viridiplantae > Streptophyta > Magnoliopsida > Apiales > Araliaceae > Panax > Panax japonicus. Next base: position 73,658,291 of record CM035107.1, on the reverse strand, counting down.
GGGGTCCACTCAATTCTAGAATTTTCCACCAAAATTATTTATAAACCAAATTTCTGAATCAGACACCTCTTAAAATTCATAACAAATTATACGTTTATTTTTAACAGTTCAAAATTTGTGGACATATACTCAACTTATATATGTATAACATATCCAAAAATCACAACGATCCAACGGTCGGATCAAAAATTATAACTCATTCAATATATCTCAAGAACACTGGTTTGATCTTTTAATACCTCCAATCCAATAAAATACTGATAAAACACCTCAATATTAACTCCTTAAATGTTAACCACAATAAATATATCCAACATTTATATCCACATAAATAAATATTTCTTTATCATATGAATTAATAATTAATTATTCACAAATAATATTACATAATCACATTTATGACAACCAGGCCGTTTCCAGGAAAGAGGGGGCTATCCAATAAGGATTTCTCCTTACTGGCGCGCAATTAGGTGACCAAACATCTCCTTGATAGAACTTTCTAGACATTGCCAATAATGTTATCTAATAATATTATTCAAATAATATGAATTATTGATCTGATAATGGGAAATACTGTGCAGTGACAATTATTAAAACAACAATAATCTAAAATATCAACGCAACAATTATTGAATCAATATAATAAAATATTGAACAGTAACTACTGTAACAATTATTGAGTAGTGCCTTCTTATGTAAGGATCAATAATTCAATAATACTGTGCAATACCGTGTGCTACTATGCAACCACGCGTATTACTGTATTTTAACCACCGGGTATTCCAACAGTGTTAACGGTAACAACTTCGTCGTTATTTATAAAAACTCAAACTTGTCATTTTCTTCATCCGACAGTAATTCTTTTATGGGGCCCACAAATGAATGCGCCGTCGTACGAATATTCCCCGACAACAAGAATATTCCACGACCAAACGAATATTCCCCGACAACAATGAATATTTTATAACCACTTGCTTATTTTGTAAAATTTGCACATTTCACCCATAACCAAAGTATTATATCAAATTAACTCTATATTATTTCAAGATAATAAATAGAGAAAATTCAATTTTATTTATAATAAGTTGGGGTCTTACAACCTTCCCTCCTTATGAAATTTTATCCTCGAAATTCACGTACGTACCTGGTGTTTCGAAAAGGTGAGGGTACCTCGCTTTCATTTCCGATTCCAACTCCCATGTCATTTGCTCAATAGCATGGTTCCTCCACAAAACCTTAACTTCTGGTATAACCTTGGTCCGTAAGACATGCTCTTTCCTATCTAACATCTTAACAGGTATCTCCTCGTACGTTAAATCTTTGGCTATCTCATCTGGTTCTAACGCAATAATGTGGTTCGGGTCTTCCACATATTTACGAAGCATAAATATGTGGAAAACATTGTGAACACGAGACATACTTGGAGGTAATGCGAGTCTATAGGACAAATTTCCTATTCGGTCAAGAATCTCAAATGGACCAACAAATCGTGGATTGAGCTTTCCTCTCTTCCCAAATCTTGTAACTCCCTTTCATGGAGCAATACGTAACAGTACATGATCTCCAATATTAAATTCCACGTCCTTTCTATGAAAATCTGTATAACTCTTTTATCGATCATGTGTCGTTTGTATACGTTGTCGAATCGTTTGGATCTTCTCTGTAGTTATGCGTACCTATTCTGGACCCAACAATGTTGCTTCACCCACCTCGTCCCAGCATACTGGAGAGCGACATTTTCTTCCACACAACGCCTCGAATGGAGCCATGCCTATACTTGCTTGATAACTATTATTGTTGGAGAATTCCACCAATGGTAGGTACTTATCCCAACTCCCTTTGAAATCTAGGACACAGAGTCTTAATAGATCTTCAAGAGTTTGAATAGTCCTCTCTGATTGTCCGTCCGTTTGAGGATGGTATGCTGAACTGAATCATAAATCTGTGCCCATAGCTTTCTGCAAGCTAACCCAAAATCGTGAAGTGAATCTTGGGTCATGATCTGAAACTATGGATACTGGCATGCCATACAATCTTACAATCTCATTCACGTACATACGAGCAAGACGTTCAAGGGAATAAGTCTCACGTATCGACAAGAAATGAGCAGACTTGGTTAATCTATCAACAATAGCCGAAATCGCATCTATGCCTTGAGAAACTTTGGGAAGACCTGTAACGAAATCCATGGTAATGTGTTCCCACTTCCATTTTGGAATCTCAAGTGGTTTTAATGGACCATTTGGCACTTGATGCTCCGTATTTACACGTTGACAGGATAAACACCTCGAGATATACTCTGCGATCTCTCTTTTCATATTGTTCCACCAAAATGTATGTCGAAAATCATGATACATTTTGGTACTTCCACGATGGATTACAAACGGGGTGTTGTGTGCCTCCATCATGATTCTATGTTTCAAGTCAGAATCGTTAGGAACGCAAAGTCTAGAGTTGACTCGAAGTATTCCTTCTTCATCGATTCTTGCTTCTGGAATAGCACCTTCTTGCACTTTCTTCTTCATACGCATTAGCTCCATATCCGTAGCTTGAGCAGCTTTAACTTTATCGATTAAAGTCGGTTCTACTCGTATGTTTGATATCATCACGTGGGTACTTGGAGCCTTCATCTCTATCTCCATCATTTGCAAGTCATACAAAATGGACCTTTGTGTTAACAACATTGCACTCGTACTCGCATATGATCTTCTACTCAATGCGTCAGCTACCACGTTTGTTTTTCCAAGATGATATTGGATGGTATAATCGTAATCTTTCAACAGCTCAAGCCAACGTTGTTGCCGCATGTTAAGTTACTTTTGGGTGAAGAAATATTTGTGTCTTTTATGATCCGTATAGATCTCTATTTTCTCCTCATACAGGTAGTGTCTCCAGATTTTTAACGCGAAAACGACTGCTGCCAACTCTAGATCATGAGTAGGATAATTCCTCTCATATTATTTGAGTTGTCGTGAGGCATAAGCTATGACTTTCCCATGTTGCATGAGAACACATCCTAACCCTTTGCCCGAAGCATCGATGTATATAACAAATCCATCCTAACCAGATGGTATTGCCAGAACAGGTGCCGAAATGAGTCTCCACTTAAGTTCTTGGAAACTCTTCTCACAATTCTCGCTCCAACCAAATTTTGTATCTTTACGAGTCAACTGATTAACGGAGTAGCGATTCGAGAAAATCCTTTCATGAATCTCCGATAGTAACCAGCTAAGCCTAGAAAGCTACGTACTTCAGTCATCGACTTTGGTTGCTCCCAACTTTGTATGGCTTCAATCTTCGTCGGGTCGACAGATACTCCATGTTTTGACACCACGTGCCCAAGGAATGCTACTTCCTTAAGCCAGAACTCGCATTTCTTCAGCTTGGCATATAGCTTGTTTTCACGAAGCCTTTGAAGTATCAGCTTCAAATGGTGCTCATGATCTTCACGGCTTTTGGAATAGATGAGGATGTCATCAATAAAGACAACAACAAACTGATCCAAATATTCCTTAAATACCCGACTCATCATATACATGAAAGCAGCAGGAGCATTAGTCAATCCAAAAGACATGACTAAGAATTCATAATGCCCGTACCGAGTTCTGAAGGCAGTCTTTGGAATATCCTCAGTTTTAATCTTTAGCTGATGATATCCAGACCGAATATCGATCTTTGAAAAGAATTTTGCTCCTTGCAACTGGTCAAACAGGTCATCAATACGAGGTAGCGGATACCTATTCTTGATGGTGAAATGGTTCAATTCTCGGTAGTCATTACAAAGTCTCATACTTCCGTCTTTCTTCTTTACGAATAAAATAGGAGCACCCCAAGGAGATGTACTGGGACGAATGAAACTGATGTCTAACAATTCCTATAGTTGGGACTTTTAACTCCTGAAGTTTAATAGGAGCCATTCAGTATGGGGTTTTAGAAATGGGTTTTGTACCCGGTTCAAGATCAATAAAGAATTCAACATCACGTTCTGGGGGTAGACCGGAAAGTTCTTCAGGAAATACATCAGGAAATTCTCTAACAACAGAAATATTATTCAAATCTGACTTGTCTTTGTTCAAATCCATAACATGGGCTAAGAAAGCTTGACATCCATTTTTAATAAATAAATAGCTTTATGGCTTGATATGACAGTGACTGATTTTAGTGGTTTAGTTATTTGAATTCGTATGACAGGTTGGTTAGGAATATGAAAACTAACAACCTTACGAAAACAATCAATTTTGGCATAATGAGTGGTTAACCAATCAATTCCTAAAATCACATCAAAAGCAAGTATCTTTAAAAAGATAAGATCAACAGGTAATGTGATAGTGCCAACTTGGATTAAGCAAGATTTATAAACAGTGGACGTAACGAAAGTTTCTCCTAACGGAGTCTCCATTGATAAATCAAAGTCTAATTTCTCCGAAGTCAAGTTTAAACGTTGAGCACAAGTAGGAGAGATAAATGAATGGGTAAAACATGTATCTAGTAAGGTATAAACTTCTCAAAAATTCAAGATTAGCTTACCCATGATCACCTCGTTCGGGTTTCTCGCGTTTTGGCCAGTCACGACAAACGTTATTCCAGGAACCGCCGATTTTGACTTATCCGGGACAGCATTTGGAGTTACCATCCCTTCTGAACTTCGTTTTGTTACAGAACAGTCTCTAGCTATATGGCCCTCCTTTCCACAGTTATAACATACCTTAGATTGTTGTGGACAGTTTGGGCTGATATGTCCCTCTTTCCCGCATTTGTAACAAACGACCGGTGCTCGTTCTCCTCCCCTAGAAACAGTTGATGTTTGTGCTTACGTCTTCACGTTATCATTGTTGTACCTTCTCTTTTTGAAATATCCTCCTGACTCGCTCCTTCTATTATCACAGCCACGATTACCACCAGAGTGGTTAACGCTTTTGTACGAATACTTTCCTTCCTGCTGGTTTTTATTGCTCCGATGGCTGCCACCACCGGTATGACCCTGGTTGTGGTCCCTCGGTTGCACATACTCATTATCTCACTCTAATAATTAAGCCATGTTTACAACATCTGAATATAAAGAAAATTTATGAGATAAAAATATTACCGAATCTCGGGCTTTAGACCTCTCAGAAACATCCTCGTCATTCGTTTCTCATTTTCGACCAAATGAGGTGCAAACCTGGATAACTCTGTAAACTTCGCCTCGTACTGGGACACCGTCATATTGTTTTGTTCCAGTCTGATAAACTCTACCTCTTTTATATGACGAATACCTTCAGGAAAGTACTTGTCATTGAACAGTTTCTGAAATGTTTCCCAAGGCATGTTGAGTGCGTTTCACAGACTCCCACCAGTAGTCTGCCTCACTGCGGAACATAAAGGTGACGAATGGAACCTTCTGTTCCTCTGTGCATCCCAAGACATCGAATATCTTGGTAATTTGCTTGACCCACGTTTTTGCCTTGATCGGATTCAGCTTTCCAATAAATTCTGGTGGTCCCAACTCCTTGAACTGCTTGGCTGCGATAGACCGCGCGTTGTTATCACTTCCACCCGTATTTTATACACGAGTCTCCCACGTCTGATTTTGCATGAACTGCAAAAAGCTCCTAAACATTCCATCATTCATCGTTTGCTCGGTAGTGTTGTTTACAGGAGGAATATTGCCTTCCTGTTGTATGTTCTCCTGGTTTATGACTAAAGGTTGTTCCACAGTCTTATACACTCCATTGTTAACGTTCTCAGCAGCCATTCTTAAATACTGCCATAAAACAAGGGTTAATTAAACAAATTAACATATCACATAATATCCATATATTATGGACGACCAACAAATAAGCTTAGTTAGGACACACTAGCGAAAGATTTACTCATCTCTCCCCTCCTAGTTCTATTCCCCGATCTCCGCCAGAGACCATATCCCTAAGCTTTGATACCAACTGTGACGCCCCCCAAAATAGGTATACAACACCCATTCTAAGTCGCCAAATACATGGTACAAAAAGTAAACTATAACTTCAATAATACAATTGTCGTGCAAAATACGACAACACATACTGTGAGTTTAAATACAAATATTGTCTTCTAGACAATATCCATACTCAAATAAGTCCTCATTACAATTATTCAAACACTATTTTACAGAAATAGTGAAGACTACTAAAACATCTTTCTAGAACCATCACTACATACCCCGACTAGATCCTGTTATGTTCTCACCTCCTGAGAAGAAAAATGGAACAAAAAGAAAAAGGGTGAGCTCAACTAGCCCAGTAAAGAATATTATGACTAAGATAATATACAACAATTTATCATTAGTCTTCAACAGAGAAAAATCTGATAAAATATAATAGATAACAAGTTTTAGATCAACAACTGCAGCGGAAACAACGATCCATTAGAATAGTCAAGTAGAGAAAAAATTCCACTATCTTCTAAAATGTAAAAGTTCATCATCAATATTTTATCCCTGTAGTAATAATCAATATACATCTTTAATAAAATATTCATCTTTGCACTACAGGCCAAAGATATTCATTTGTATCACCAGTTGGTCATGTTCATCTCAACACCCGTTCATCTTTGCACTATGGGCCAAAGATATTCATTAGGTAATCATTCATCTTTGCACTACAGGCCAAAAATATTCAGTAATATCATCATTTAGGACTGAGGACAATAAAAAATATTTTAAAGGAACGAATCCAGTGAAACAAAATAACAAATATTAGAGATTCATATTACAGTTTATCTAAGATCAATAATACTCCATAATAAACGATTTTGAAGAAAAATTCAAGAATAAAGATCAAAACATGGATACAATCAAAGATAGTAACCATAATAGACATCTTGGACAAAAAGGAGAAAATTTCATTTTTCAGTTAATAGTGCAGTATTCGTGAATAGTGTCGTATACGTGAATAGTAACCCCGACACAAAAAGTTCCAAATTTGATAAAAAGTTCAAACCAATATTTCGGCATAATGATATTGAAGAAAATAATATCATTTAAGAAGAAATAACATCCCTTACCTCAAAATAACAGTACTTCTGATTGGAATATCGGTATAAGGCTGAAGGAACTTGCACTGATAAATAGAAACTCACAAAGTATCTAAATACTCATAAAATACGCTCGATAATATAGAGAGAGAAAGAGAGAAAGCTTCTATTTCTGGTGTGATTTTCAATTCTAACTTAGCCCTCTATTTATAGGAAAATGTTAGCACGCCGAAGTAGACTTGACCTGCTACCTGATGGCTTTACCTGCTACTATTGCCACCCACCACATTTGAAATAAAATTCAGCACATTTCTTCATCAACCACAAGTGGGGTCCACTCAATTCTAGAATTTTTCACCAAAATTATTTATAAACCTAATTTCTGAATCAGTCACCTCTTAAAATTCATAACAAATTATACGTTCATTTTTAACGATTCAAAATTTGTGGACATATACTTAACTTATATATGTATAATATATCTAAAAATCACAACGATCCAATTGTCGGATCAAAAATTATAACTCACGCAACATATCTCAAGAACACTGGTTTGATCTTTTAATACCTCTAATCCGACAAAATACTGATAAAACACCACAACATTAACTCCTTCATTTTTAACCACAATAAATATATCCAACATTTATATCCACATAAAATAAATATTTCCTTATCATATGAATCAATAATTAATTATTCACAAACAATATTAAAGAATCACATTTATGACAACCAGACCGTTCCCAGGAAAGAGGGGGCTTTCTAATAAGGATTTCTCCTTACTGGCGCGCAATTAGGTGACCAAACCTCTCCTTGATAGAACTTTCTAGACATTGCCAATAATGTTATCTAATAATATTATTCAAATAATATGAATTATTGATCTGATATTGGAAAATACTGTGCAGTGATAATTATTGAAACAACAATAATATAAAATATCAACGCAGCAATTATTGAATCAATAAAATAAAATATTGAACAGTAACTACCGTAATAATTATTGAGTAGTGCCTTCTTATGTAAGGATCAATAATTCAACAATACTGTGCAATACCGTGTGCTACTGTGCAACCACGCGTATTACTATATTTTAACCACCGGGTATTCCAACAGTGTTAATGGTAACAACTACGCCGTTATTTATAAAAACTCAAACTTGTCGTTTTCTTCATCCAACAGTTATTCTATTATGGGGCCCACAAATGACTGCGCCGTCGTACGTGTGAGACCCCTGATTTTATGAATAAATATTTAATTTTCTCAAAATAATTTTTTATATATTATGGTGTGGATTTGATATAATGTTATAGTTGTGGGTTATATTTATAAATTTTGCAAATTACGCAAGTTGTTATATAATATTCGATTGGTCGGGGAATATTCTTTTTGTCAGAGAATATCCGTACAACGGTACAATCATTGGTGGATCCCGGAAAGGAATTATTGTCGGATTGAAAAAACGACAAAAATACTTTATAAAAATAACGGCGGAAGTTTTACCGTTAACTGTTGAAACACCCGGTGTTAAAAGTACAGTAATACGCGTGGTTGAATAGTAGCACATGGTATTGATTATTGATGCTTACGTGAGAAGTCACTCAGTTATACTTAATTATTGCTGCAGTAATTGCTGCATCATATCTTTCATATTATTGTTACAGTATCATCTGCATAATATGATATATTATTAAATCAATGATTGAGACAGCAAAGTTATTCATATTATTATTTGTAATATTGACAATGTCTAGAAGTTCTGTCAAGGAGAGGTTTGGTCACCTAATTACGCGCCAATAAAGAAAATCCTTATCGGAAAGTCCCCTCTTTCTTGGGAACGACCTGGTTGTTAAATATTGTGACTTATAATATCAATGATGAATGTTATAAAAATTAAAGTTGTGTTCGGAGTTGAATTTAGAGACGCGGACGTGATATTTGAGTCCAGAACGATGAAATTAGTAAAAATAGTCTATAAATACAAAATTTTTCGGGATTCACTATTTGGTCATAAAGTCAACAGTTGACTTTTTTTGGAAAAGTCAAACTTCAAAATTTCAAAATTTATATTGTTGATAAAAATAATTTTATTATGTTGGAATTGTTTGTGTTAGTGAAAATCGACATCTATTCTGATGATAATTGATGTTTGGGGGTTATATTGATAAATCGGGTAATTTATCGGATAAATGAATAATTAATTGCTACTAATTCACATGCTTATATAACTATTTATTCACATGTATATACTATTGAATCACATTCTTGTACTATTAGGGGAGTTGGTGCAAAATTGATAATACTTGCATGACTAAGTTAAAAATGGAGGTGTAGATGGAGGTACTATACTGTAATTATTTTTATCACATGATTAGAACTATTGAGTCACATGATTTACTATTGATTCACATTATTTATTATTAGGGGAGTTGGTGCAAGTTTGATAATACTTGCAGGACTAAATTAAAAATAAAGAAAAAGCGGAAGGTATTATACTGTAATATTACGAGCCCCAAAACGTACAATTATCGAAACTATATTTTTCTATAAATAAAAGCTCATTCTTCCTTCATTTCTCACCAATTCACAAAAGCTTTAGAGCAATTATTATAGAGAGAAGGAAGAAGAGAAGACTGCTACCTCACTATTCCAGTATCCAATTTTTTTTAAGGTTGGGAATATTATTTGTTGTACTCATAAGGGGTACTCTTTCTTTCTTATTTATGAAGAGAACTTCTGTTATTCCATTCTTTATTATTCTGTTGGAATAACCTGTATACGCGGGCTACCCTGTACTTGGTGAAATTCTTCTGTTATTCCATTTTTTATTATTATGTTGGAATAACCTGTCTATGCAAAGTACTGCATACATGGTGAAATTCTTCTAATATTCCATTCATTATTATTCTGTTGGAATATCCTGTCTGTGCGTTTTACGCCAGACCTAGTTCCGTTATTTATTATTCTGTTGGAATATCCTGTATGTGCGTTTTACGCCAGACCTGGTTCCGTTATTTATTATTCTGTTAGAATATCATGTCGGTGCGTTTTACGCCGGACCTGGTTCCATTCTTTATTATTCTGTTGGAATATCCTGTCTGTGCGTTTTACGCCGAACCTTGTTCCGTTATTTATTATTCTGTTGGAATAACCTGCCTGTGCGGTCTATCGCATGCATGGTAATTTCTTTTGTTATTCCATTCTTTATTATACTCAGTTGGTTAAAACTTTGACTTCTATACTCCATGAAATTAGTGGAATATCCTTGATATTTGCGCTTCATCCAGTATCTTTTCAAGGAAAAATTCTTCTGGGCATTTTTGAATTTTACTCTAAAAAGCAGTATCATGTTGACAATTTGGACATTATTAGTTCCTGGATAAATTAATTCTTGAACTTGTTTTTATTGAATTCTTATATCATTGTCATCATCCTCATGTTTATATTTTGTTGAAAGTCATATGTGGCCTGTAGTGCATTGATGGACTTGGTATGATTATGATCAGAAATTATTCGGTGTAATCATGACCGTAATGTTACAAATGATGTGGTAAAAGTCCTCATTGGCCTGTAGTGCATTGATGGATAGTTTTTGGTATGATTATGGCTATGGATTCTCTTCGGCCAAGGGTGCAAAGATGAATTATTTTATGGCATGATCAGGACCGTTGATGAAAACACGATTATCTTTTGCCTGTAGTGCATGGATAATTCGTGGTCGTGATACTAAAAATATCCTTGGCCTGTTGTGCAGAGATGAGTTAATGATGTGGATTATTTATTAAGCTGAGTCTCAGCGATAAAGTTGGTGAAAAACTTTTTAAATCATAGAAGATAGTAGATTTTATATTTTACTTGACTCTTCTAATGGATTGTTTATTCCGCTGCAGTTTTTGATCTAAAACTTGTTGTCTATTATATTCTAACAGTTGTTATACTGTTGAAGGCTAATGATAATTTATTCTGCATTATCTTAGTCATAATATTTCTTACCGGGCTAGTTGAGCTCACCCTTTCCTTCACTGCTCTCTTCAGGAAATGAGAACGTAGCTGGGACTAGTCGAGGAACAGAGTGATGGTCCTAGATGTTTGCATTAGTAGTCCTCACTATTCTGTTAAATAGTGTAACAATGAATGTAATGAGGACTCCATTATGTTTGTATATTCTCTAGTAAACAATATTTGTATTCAAACTCACAGCTCATGTTGTATATTTAAGATTGTATTTGTATTATGTACCATGTATTTGGCGACTCAGAATAGGTGATGTATTCCTGTTTTGGGGGCGTCACAGTTGGTATCAAAGCTTAGGGATATGATCCATGGATGAGATGTGAGACAAGAACTAGGAGGGGAGAGATGGGGAATTCCTTCTCTAGTATGGCCTACCTAAGTTTAATTGGTATTTAATTAGTCGGTCAGAGTATGGGGATAATATGTGATATGTTAATTTACCCTTGTTTTGTGACAGTATTTGAGAATGACATCTAAAAATTTTGAGATGTGCAATGGAGCAAAACAATATGAACGTGTCACATTACGAAGCTAAGTTTACTGAGTTATCCCGGTTTGCATCCCATTTGGTCGATAATGAGGAGAGAATGACACGAATGTTTCTGCGAGGTTTGAAACCCGAAATACGTCAATACCTCATTTCTCATAAACTTTGTTTATATTCAGATATTGTGAATAGGGCTCAGTTATTGGAGGGCGATAATGAGTTAGCTCAACCAAAAGGTAACGACTAACAACACGATAATAATCATACTGGTGGCAATGGCCATCGGAACAATGATAACCATCGTGGGGGAAATTATCATGTCAAGAATGGTAACCACTTCGATGGTAATCATGGCCAAGATAATAGAAGTGAAAATTTCAAGAAGAGAAGGTCATTTAGATCGATTTTATCGTATAGTGAAGTCAAGTCCAGCTGGAACGGCGGCACCAAAGGCGGATACAAACAAGTCAAATTCGGTAGTTTAAGGGAGAGCATTTTTCGTGACGACGAATCGAACGAAGTTATCACGGGTTAGTTAATCATAAACTTTTACGAAGTCTATACCGTGTTAGATACCGGTTCTACTCACCCTTTTATTTCACCTAGTTGTGTTCAATGTTTAAATTTAACTCCGGAGAAGTTAGTCTTTGATTTATCTGTTGAAACTCAGTTGGGACAAACCTTCGTTACCTCTACTATTTATAAATCTTGTTTGATTCAAATCAACATTTTCACGTTACCTGTCGATCTTATCTCTTTGAAAATATTTGCATGGATGTGATTTTTGGAATCGATTGGTTAACTACTCATCATGTTTTTCGTAAGGTTGTTAGCTTTCATATTCCTAACTTTTTAAGTAACCAAACCACTAAAGTCAATCACTGTCATATCAAGCCATAAGTAAAGAGCCCCGAGACTTTCGTTGTTGACTTCCTTGTGTGGAATGCACCGAAGCCAGACTTTCTGTAGGTGATGTCGTGAATGACGATGACAAGTTGATAGGTATCAATATGATGTACTATCCAAGTCTTGGATGAGAGTCACAGTTTTGAATGACATTTCTATTGTTAATAGATTTCCTGACGTATTCTTGAAGACTACTTAGCCTACCCTAGAGCGTGAAATCGAATTTTGTATTGACCCCATTACAAAACCCATTTCTAAAACCCTCAAATATTTCTTTACTTATAACAAACGTAACATGCGCCAAAGACGTTGGCTCAAGCTGTAAAAGATTACGATCGTACCATTCAATACCATCGTGGAAAAGCGAATGTGGTAGTTAACGTGTTGAATAGAAGATCGTATGCGTTTACGAGTGCGATGTTGTTAACACAAAGGCCCATTTCGTATGACTTACAAATGATGAAGATAAAGTTAAAAACTCTAGGAACCCAAGTGAAGATAATGAATATACGAGTAGAATCGACTTTAATCGATAAAGTTAAAGCTGCTCAAGCTACACACCTGAAGCTAATAAATGTGAAGAAGAAGGTTCAAGAGGGCGTTATTCTAGAAGCAAGAATCGACGAAGAGATGAAATCTCAACCCTCGATTTAATTGGTTCATTTGAAATTCTCGATGAAGTAGGAACTGTGGCCTATAGACTCGTTTTACCGCTAAGTATGTCGCGTGTTCATAACGTTTTTTTTATGTATCGATGTTACGTAAATATGTAGACGACCCGAACCACATTATTAATTTAGAACCGGACGAGATAACGGCTGATTTAACGTTTGAGGAGATACGTGTTAAAATCTTGGATAAGAATAATCGTATTCAACACTCAAAGGTTATACCTCAAGAGTTAGAATTTAAAATGAAGTCGAGGTATCCTTACCTGTTCAGCATACCAAGTACATACATAAATTTCGAGGGCGAAATTCCATAAGGAGGGGAGATTGTGAGACCCCAGATTTTATGAATAAATATTTAATTTTCTCAAAATAATTTTTTAAATATTATAGTGTGGATTTGATATAATGTTCTAGTTGTGGCTATATTTATAAATTTTACAAAGTACGCAAGTTATTATATAATATTCGATTGGTCGAGAAATATTCTTTTTGTCGGAGAATATCCGTACGACGGTACAATCATTGGTAGACCCCGTAACGGAATTATTGTCAGATTGAGAAAACGACAAAAATACTTTATGAAAATAACGGCGAAAGTTTTACCGTTAACGGTTGAAACACCTGGTGTTAAAACTACAGTAATACGCGTGGTTGCATAGTAGCACACAGTATTGATTATTGATGCTTACGTGAGAAGTCACTCAGTTATACTCAATTATTGCTACAGTAATTGCTGCATCATATCTTTCATATTATTGATTCAATTATTATTACAGTATCATCTGCATAATATGATATATTATTAAATCAATGATTGAGACGGCAAAGTTATTCATATTATTATTTGCAATATTGACAATGTCTAGAAGTTCTGTCAAGGAGAGGTTTGGTCACCTAATTGCGCGTCAATAAACAGAAATACTTATCGGAAAGCCCCCTCTTTTCTGGGAACGACCTAATTGTTAAATATTGTGAGTTATAATATCAATGATTAATGTTATTAAAATTGAAGTTGTGTTCGGAGTTGAATTTAGAGACGCAGGCGTGATATTTGAGTCTGAAACAATAAAATTAGTACCAATAGTCTATAAACACAAAATTTTCCCGGATTCACTATTTGGTCAAAAAGTCAACAGTTGACTTTTTCGGAAAAAGGCAAACTTCGAAATTTCAAAATTTATATTGTTGATAAAAATAATTTCATTATGTTGGAATTGTTTGTGTTAGTGAAAATCGACATCTATTCCGATGATAATTGATATTTGAGGGTTATATTGATAAATCGGATAATTTATCGAATAAATGAGCAATTAATTACTACTAATTCACATGCTTATATAACTATTTATTCACATGTGTGTACTATTGAATCACATTCTTGTACTATTAGGGGAGTTAGTGCAAAATTGATAATACTTGCATGACTAAGTTAAAAATAGAGGTATAGATGGAGGTACTATACTGTAATTATTTTTATCACATGATTAGAACTATTGAGTCACATGATTTATTATTGATTCACATTATATACTATTAGGAGAGTTGGTGCAAGTTTGATAATACTTGCAGGACTAAATTAAAAATGAAGAAAAAGAGAAATGTATTATACTGTAATATTACAAGCCCCAAAACGTGCAATTATCGAAACTATATTTTCCTATAAATAGAAGCTCATTCTTCCTTCATTTTTCACCAATTCACAAAAGCTTTAGAGAAATTATTATAGAGAGAAAGAAGAAGAGAAGACTGCTACCTCACTATTCCAGTATCCAGTTTTTTTTAAGGTAGGGAATATTATTTGTTGTACTCGTAAGGGGTACACTTTCTTTCTTATTTATGAAGAGAACTTCTATTATTCAATTCTTTATTATTCTGTTAGAATAACCTGTATACACGGGTTATCCTATACTTGGTGAAATTCTTCTGTTATTCCATTTTTTATTATTATATTGGAATAACCTGTCTATGCAAAGTATTGCATACATGGTGAAATTCTTCTAATATTCCATTCTTTATTATTAGGTTGGAATATCCTGTCTGTGTGTTTTACGCCGGACCTGGTTTCGTTATTTATTATTCTGTTAGAATATCCTGTCGGTGCATTTTACACCGGACCTGGTTCCATTCTTTATTATACTCAGTTGGTTAAAACTTTGACTTCTATACTCCATGAAATTAGTAGAATATCCTTGATATTTGCGCTTCATCCAGTATTTTTTCATGAAAATATTCTTCTGAGTATTTTTAAATTTTACTCTACAAAGCAGTATCATGTTGACAATTTGGACATTATTAGTTCCTGGATAAATTAATTCTTGAACTTGTTTTATTGAATTCTTATATCATTGTCATCATCCTCATGTTTATATTTTGTTAAAAGTCATCTGTGGCCTATAGTGCATAGATGGACTTGGTATGATTATGACTAGGGATTATTCGGTGTAATCATGATCGTAATATTACAAATGATGTGTTAAAAGTTCTCATTGGCCCGTAGTGCATTGATGGACAGTTTTTGGTATGATTATGGCTATGAATTCTCTTCGGTCAAGGGTACAAAGATGAATTATTTTATGGCATGATCAGGACCGTTGATGAAAACACGATTATCTTTTGCCTGTAGTGCATGAATAATTCGTGGTTGTGATACTAAAAATATCATTGGCCTGTAGTGCATGGATGAGTGAATAATGTGGATTATTTATTAAGCTGAGTCTCAGCGATAAAGTTGGTGAAAAACTTTTTAAATCATAGAAGATAGTAGATTTTATATTTTACTTGACTCTTCTAATGGATTGTTTATTCCGTTGCAGTTTTTGATCTAAAACTTGTTGTCTATTATATTCTAACAGTTGTTATACTGTTGAAGGCTAATGATAATTTATTCTGCATTATCTTAGTCATAATATTTATTACTGGGCTAGTTGAGCTCACCCTTTCCTTCACTGTTCTCTTTAGAAAATGAGAACGTAGCTGGAACTAGTCGAGGAACAGAGCGATGGTCCTAGATGTTTGCATTAGTAGTCCTCACTATTCTGTTAAATAGTGTTACAATAAATGTAATGAGAACTCCATTGAGTTTGAATACTCTCTAGTAAACAATATTTGTATTCAAACTCACAACTCATGTTGTATATTTAAGATTGTATTTGTATTCTGTACCATGTATTTGACGACTCAGAATAGGTGATATATTCCTGTTTTGGGGGCATCACAGTACGAATAATCCTCGACAACAAGAATATTCCACGACCAAATGAATATTCTCCGAAAATAATAAATATTTAATAACCACTTGCTTATTTTGCAAAATTTACACATTTCACCCATAAACAAAGTATTATATCAAATTAACTCCATATTATTTTAAGATAATAAATAGAGAAAATTCAATTTTATTTATAATAAGTTGGGGTCTTACAAGTTTGACATGTTCGGCAGAAGAAGCTTTGTTTTTATGCTTGATATAATTCTCATTGCCGACTCTGTCACTAAGTTAATTGCTCGATGCGAGCTGTGTTAAATTCTATTAAAGGCGTAGACATTTTTATTATTTAATTGGTTTTAGAACCGAAATTGCACCAATTGAAACCGCACCGCACCAATCACAAGCGATTTCGTGTGCGATTTTGAATTTGTCAAACCGCACCTAAGCGATTTCGGGTGTGGTTTGAATTTCAAACCGCACTATGCTCACCCTTAATTTAAAAGGAACTAATATTTTTACGTGTATTTTTGATATTTTCACATAGTCCTCCCTCATATAAGTATCAATATGTGAAAATATCAAAAAACACATGTGAAAATAGTGTTATCCTTATGTAAAACTTTAACAAAAATTTAATGCCACCCAGAATTATGTTCTCCTACTTAATTCAATAACTACTACTCCCTCCGTTCATTATATAAGTCGTTTTAGGGAATTGTTTTTGTTCCTTAATATAAGTTGTTTGAGAAATTCAAGTAAACATTAATTGTTTAGTTTTTAATATTACCCCAAGTACTCCCTCCGTTCCTTAATATAAGTCGTTTTAGAGAATTATTTTTGTTCATTAATATAAGTCGTTTGAGAATTTCAAGTATGTATTAATTTCTTAGTTTTTAATATTACCTCAAGTATTAAATATAACTTTAGTTCTCTCACTATTGTTTGTCCAATAAATAACTCATACAATGACAATATAGATAATTAATATTATATTTAATACTCTCTCCGTTCCTTAATATAAGTCATTTTAGAGAAATATTTTTGTTCCTAAATATAAGTCGTTTGAGAATTTCAAATAAGCATTAATTGTTTAGTTTCCAATATTACCCCAAGTAATAAATATAACCTTGGTTCTCTCACTATTTTTTGCCTAATAAATAACACTCTCTTTTTTCAATACAAGGGTAAAATAGATAATTGATAATATA
Organism: Panax japonicus; assembly: GCA_020205505.1. NCBI lineage: Eukaryota > Viridiplantae > Streptophyta > Magnoliopsida > Apiales > Araliaceae > Panax > Panax japonicus. Next base: position 73,640,807 of record CM035107.1, on the reverse strand, counting down.
TTTAAGGAAATGTTAAATCCACCACTTTTTGTTATTTTCACAACAAAAATATCGCTGTAGATGTATAGCGACAGTAAAAACCATCGTTATAGAATATATTACGACACTTTTGTTATGAAAATAATATTTTCTGTTGTGGATTTAACAAGTCTTTATATTTAATGTTTTATAATTATTTTTTTAATACTTGTGCACAACTCTAAAATAACATATATTAAAGAACATAAGGAGTACTCCCTCCATTCCTAAATGATTGTCGTTTAAGGTTTTTACACATGGATTAAAAAAATCATTAATATTATCATTTAATAATTAAAATCTGTGTAAAATTTTATCACTATCCTTTTATGGGAAGTTAAAAATTATTAATACTAAATGTGAGAATTTCTTGAGATAATGAGAGAATGTAAGGGTGATATAGGAAAGTAAATAATTTATTCTCCTGAAAAGTTGTAAACGACAGATAATTTGAAACAAACTTTTTCTTTCAAAACGTCACTTATTTAGGAATGGAGGGAGTACTATACAATTATTTTTTAATACTTAGTGCACAATTCTAAAACGACTTATATTAAATAATGGAGAGGGTATTAAATATAATTTTGGTTCTCTCACTATTGTTTGTCCAATAAATAACACTATCTTTTTTCGATAATATAGACAATTTATATTATCTATAATATAAAACAGAGCGGAGAGAGAAAATACATAAATGTCACATCAAAATACACGTCAGCAGTTCTCTCTTGTCATCCTTATTCAAATTTCGAACCCACACACAGATTAGTACCGACTAGCTCGATGTTTTGGTGGTTGAATATGTATTGTTGATTGAGTATGTATGTCTTTAGATAATGTAATATTTTTTAAATTTTAATTTAATTTTTCGTTACTCCGTGCCTTCAGGCACGGGTTATCGCTAGTTTTTAATAATAGATAATTATTTAATACTTGTACACAATTTTAAAAAGACTTATATAAAATAACTAGTTGGGTCTCGTGCCTCCGGCACTGTATGAACAATATGATTTATCTCAAACTTTGAACGACCAAAATAATTTATTGAGTGAGCGGAAAATTTAAAGTCATTTGTATTTTATTAAATTATTATTAGATTATTAGATAGATAAATGTATTTTATTAGATAGATGTATGAACGGTGGAATTTATCCCAAACTTTAGACGGCCTAGATGATTTATTGAGTGAGCGAGAAATTCAAAATCATTTGTATTTTATTATATAGATAGAACTATTACTAGACTTTGTAACATAAATTTAATGCCACCCACAATTATGTTCTCCTACCTAATTTTCGTGGTCTGCATTATTAGTGTTCCCCGTGCTTCCCATCCTCCACCGGAGACCGGAGTAAAATGTATTTCCATTTAATTACCTACTTAAGAAACTCCGCCGGCGCGTGTAGCTCTAATTCTCAGCCACTCCACAATATCCCCAAACACAAGCTCCACATCTTCATCCGCCTCTCCAATCAACTGGTGCAACATTCCCGGATAAATTTTGATCGTCTTATCCTTACTGGCGGCGCATCGATGCAATTCCTCCACACATGCCGGATCGCAGACGAGGTCGTTACCGCCGTGAACGATGAGCAACGGCGTGTCCACTTCCTCAAATCTCCCCTGTAGCTCTCGGCAGACCCTCATGAGTTCTTGGGCGGTGGCGGCGCGTGGCCTTGCCATTGTGCGTCTGGGGCTCGCAATTGCCAGTTTCCGCTTCCAATCCACCTTGAACGACATATCGGGAATCGAGCCGCGCGTGGGAATTACTTGCCATGTGGGAACCAGAGCCGCCACTACGGATAAAAAGTGCTCCAGCGGCCACGGTGGCTTGAATTTATCGCTGATCCCGCACATGGCCCCGCTCAAAACGACGCCATCGAACGGCCGTCCACCGCCGCACCGGAGAGTGATTAAGAGCGCTATGGCGCCGCCGAGCGATTCCGAGTACAGAAACGACGGTAGCGACGGCGCGTATCGCGCACGAAAGGAGCCGAAGAACGAGATGCAGTCGTCCACGACGGGATTGATATCGGGGATGTGGGCTACGAGGCCATCAGAAAATCCGTGGCCCTGGTGGTCGATGGCACAGACGGCGAACCCGGCTTTAGCGAGGTGAACAGCAGTGAGCTGGATGAACCAGCTGGACTCTCCGGTGAAGCCGTGCACGACGGCGACGATACCGATGACGTCTGTTGGTTGGAGTGGGGCCCACCACTGGGTGAAAAGCTTGAGTCCCCTAGGATTGGTGACGTAGTCGGAGGAGTGACAGACTGAATGGCGGGAGTAGAATTCTTCAGCCGTGAGCGAGCCGAAAGGGCTCTTTTCGTTTGCCTCAGCCACTGGGTGCACCATTTTTTGCTGCCGCCGTGGAGAGGGAGGCGATGGTTATAACGAAACGGAAAGATTGATGAAAGGGATAAATAAGTAGAAGGGCGAAAGAGTGTGTTGGGGACAGTTATTGAATACGTCAGCTGGGCGTTGGATTTCTCACCTTTTCATTTATTGGTATTGATTCTCATTTTTAGTAGAATTGAATATTTGATAATGATATTGATAGGTTGGTTGGTACTCCATCAATTTTTATTCTGAATTTTGGTGAATTAATCAATACAGTATCAACATGTAGATGGAATATAATTTTTTTCTCCGCAGTGTTATTGATTAATTAATCAACTTATTCTTTTATGGTAACATGATCCTAAATTTTATTACTAATACCTATTATTTATATATATATATAGGGTAAAGTTTAGATAATCACCTGGGGTTTGGGCGCTTTCTCACTTAACCACCTGTAGTCAGTAAAGCTACATTTAAATTCTCAACTTTTTGAGTTGAGGTGAATAAATACTTTCCGTCTTAACTCTGTTACTTGAGTTGGCTAAAGACTTAATTTTCCTCCATATTGGTTAAACACTTAATTACCCTCCATATATATATTAAAAATGACAAATGAGATAGCATTCAAGTAAAATAATCTTATTCATTCATATAAATCATGCCCTTCAAATTGGATCGATCACATTATCGATCTGTCATCTCAAGCACTAATACTACAAGAATTACCTAAATTTGAAACCCTAACTATAGCAGCAGCATCTAAAGAGACAATCTTTGGGTCTTGGGTTGAGACACAGGTGTTTGTCTGTGAGAAAAGAAACTCGTTAAAATCTGAATTGCTGCTTTCAATCTTTTGCAAAGCAGCGTCCTTGGCTTTCAATTGTTCTTTAGAATCATTAAGCTTTGATCTCAAATCCCCTTCTCGCTGATTTGAACCATTTAGATTAAGTTGCAATTTCTGGAGTCGACCCAACAATTCTTTTGAAATTCCCAGTAGGACCTCTGCAATGTTTTCTCCCTCAAACAACCTTTCCCAAATGGCTACAGCTTCATCCTCGATGCAGAAAATTTCATATTCTGAAGAATGTAGCTTTAGCTTCAAATATTCTTCAATTTGTCTAGATTCAACTAACTTTTTCTCAAGATCTAATTCCCTAGCCAAAGACTTCTCCAACATCCTCAGAATATGCATTCTCTGTTCAGCAGTCTGCATCTTTATCTTGGAGTTCAGATTCGAAGAATCACCATTTTCTACAAGCTCCACATCCCTATTGTCTTTCCCTGTCAACATGCACGCATCAAAATAAATAGTGAAAACACTTTCTAACTCCCTTGTGTAAACCGGGAAATAAAAAAATAATTTAATCCCCACTTCTCATTTCAGGCTTATTCAACTCATCCACATCAATTACCATTGGTTCCCCCATTTCAAAACCCTAATCGTGCCTGCAATTTCTCAAAAATCACAGAAAATCCAAAAAATCCCATTTGATTCAAATCAAGATTTTCATATTACCCAATACAATCAACCCACAAACAACATATACAACGAAAATTCTTAGATTTCCCCGAGAAAAATCAAAACCCTTGTAATTTTACCAGGAATATTGATACAATAGGCCGAAATGAAGGAAAATAAGACGCAAATGATTGAAACCCACTCTCAGACTAAAAGCTAAAGCTACACTCTCCCCTAAGTTCAGTCACAAATCTTTAAGAGAAACACTAAAAGCTAAAGCTGGTTCAGATCGACATTTTTGGGTCTTCTTAGATCTGCACAAAAACTGAATTGGGGATTGTGGTTTGAGGAGTGAAAAATGAGAGAGAGAGAGGACGCATGATTTGAGGAGTGAGAAATGAGAGAGAGGATTGTGGTTTGAGGAAGATGAAGGGTATTTTAGACATTGATCTGTCTTTTTTTTATTGTTATTGTCCTTTCTCACGCGCTTTTGGCGTCTGACTTACACGCACGGTTAAGTTGGATGGAAAATATGACGTTTTCACTTCAACTCAAAAAGTCGGGAGTTTAAATGTAGCTTTACTTGTGACGCCCCCCAAAATAGGTATACAACACCCATTCTGAGTCGCCAAATACGTAGTACAGAAAGCAAACTATAACTTCAATAATACAATTGTCGTGCAAAATACAAAAACACATACTGTGAGTTTAAATACAAATATTATCTTCTAGACAATATCCACACTCAAATAAGTACTCATTACAATTGTTCAAACACTATTTTACAGAAATAGTGAGGACTGCTAAAACATCTTTCTAGAACCATCACTCCATACCCCGACTAGATCTTGCTATGTTCTCAACTCCTGAGAAGAAAAATGGAACAAAAAGGAAAAGGGTGAGCTCAACTAGCCAGTAAAGAATATTATGACTAAGATAATATACAACCATTTATCATTAGTCTTCAACATGGAAAAATCTGATAAAATATAATAGACAACAAGTTTTAGATCAACAACTGCAGCGAAAACAACAATCCACTAGAAGAGTCAAGTAGAGAAAGAATTCCACTATCTTCTAAGATTTAAAAGTCCATCATCAATATTTTATCCCTTTAATAACAATCAATATACATCTTTACACTACTACAAAACAGTAAATAGACAACGCAGAAAAAACGTTGTGGTTTCAGTCAGAAAAACGTCGTGGTTAAGGGTGTCATCTATTTGACACCCTTACACAACGTTTTTAAAATGTTGTAGTTAAGCACATTCCACAACGTTTTTTAAGAAAAAAACATTGTAGATTTGTTATCCATAAATTAGCAGATGCTTAAAAACGTTGTAGAAGGTATGATTCCGCAACGTTTTTTTGCATAAAAACGTTGTAAAATGTATGATTACACAACATTTTTAAAATGTTGTAGATTAAAAAAAAAGTTGGTTCACCAACATTACCAATGCACCTTCAATATGCTAATGTCATGATATATAGCTAAAAGATCTAAATTCTCATTTAAATTTAAAGCCAAAATGTATCAACCATTCAAAATACATTCCAATAATACCATTCGTGTAATTCAAATTACTACATCCACAAAATATATACCAAACTATCATATATGCTCTACATGTAGCTGTTCACATACGTTGCCCATCAAAAAGAGAACATCTGATATTGAAAACAACATCAATAATGAAATTACTTGAACTTAAATGTTACACAACATAATCTTAAAAGTGATTAATGAAATACTTATAGCTTGCTTGAATAGTTAGTGCCCTTTTACTGGTACTTGATTAGTCTTGAAAGACAACTTGGTAAGTTGTCCACTTCCAGTGCATTGGTTAACTGACTTCAAATAGGAGCCTTCATCCCAAAAAAAAGGAAAGAAGATTAAGATTAAAATGGTTACACTAGCCCATGGAAACTGATAAAGATCAGGGAAACTGATTAAGATCATAGAGAAAACACAGTGCATATGGTAATAGAGAAAACACAGCAGCATACCTTGGCATTCCTCTGTCCCAAAATACTTTACATCAAGATTTGCATTGCTTTCATACAAATGCAATCCTCACTATAAATCCTCACTTTCATAATATGAATGCTGACCCAATGGCAACTTCCTTGGTGTTTCTACAAAAAAGATAACATCTTCACTTAAGTCAGACTATCAAAAAGCCAGACTAACAAATATATGGACTTCTACATCGTAAACATGGCTTACTGAAACCTAATCATATTTTTAAAATGCTGTAAAAGTGTCAATAGTTGATGCAAATACCTGAAGTTGGCATTTGGAAGAAGCCGTGCTCAACAGAGGTATTATTCAGCTTCTACATATTATTCTTAATTGTTATCCATATATTAATTGAACCTATAAATGACAACGCCGATATCTCCCACGTTTTCTTCGTTTAATCAATCTAATATGTTTCAGAAGAAAGAAAAGATTCGTTTGAATATACACTTAACTTCCATAAATCTTCAGGGGAAAAAAGAAGCTAAAACTTTAAATTTGATCAGCAATAAAATAGTTGGAAAGGTTTGAATGCACTTGAGTGTCATAAACACATGCTGCGGAGTTTTGCAGTTTTTCAGCTCACCTTCTTGTTGCTGCCTTTCAGTCTTTCTTCTTCTTGCTGCTACCAGACATTTCAAATCATTTCAATAACATGTTAATACCTGAATAATGAACACACAAAATATTATGATAAACACATAAAATACCATCCTCACCATCAGACTCAGGATCTGATTTGCACATAGTTGATGTCAGCATGCTTTTTACCTCGTGATCCTAGACCATACAAAGGGTCAACTCATGTAGTATAAAGATAAATTGAAGGCATCAAAGTTAAATTAATCAAACAAATGAGGCTACAGCTGTATTTACCATTGTAAAAGCACCACGATCTTGTCCCACTGATCTTTCTAAAGTTAAATCTGCACCAAAATAAGTAAATAAGTTGCTTAAACTATTTAAGGAGGGCGAGATGAAAAACAACATAAGAGACTTTAAACTTACCCATAAAGGATGCATGGGCAAAATCATTTTGAAGGCTGCATTGGCATCTCATATTTCCACATGAATGGCATTTGGAAGCAGCCGTGCTCAACGAAGGTATTGTACAGGCTGAGCCACAAATACTTTTGTTACCACTAACTGTGCCTATAAGATACATTGCCAATTAGCTCCTATAAAGAGCCATAAAGCAGAAAAGTACTTGTGACTCAACTCCATACCTTTATGAGAAACCTTCCCTAGCGGGCACCTGCTATATTGCATAAGTTTTGTAGGCTCTACCTGTGAAAAAATAATATACAACTCAATAAGACAAGGCAAACCTCAGCTGACATAGATGTCTAAATTCTAATACGCATAAGAGCACTTCTATTAATTAAGAAAATGCTTGTATGTATACATAGTTTATAATAATCAAAGGAATCAGACCAGCTCCTCTCAAGAGGCATGCTAGCTGCAGAAAGCTGAGTCATACCAATCAGCTGGCAAGCTCATAAAAATAAAAGCTTAAGTGTATCTAATCATAACTTTCAAGAAAGTCACTCACCTTTCAAACCTGCCAATTGAGACATATAAGTCCAAATTATTAAGTTATGAGGGCAGCAAAACGGCTAACAATCAAGAGTGCTATTTTACCCCTATTCTGTGAGCAAGCATAACTCTCTCCCAGCTTCCTTCCCCTGAATTTCTCTGTCTATCTCTCCCACACACATTCAGAAGAAATGCAAGAGCATAATTTGTTCTACAAAGCATCATAACATCCTTTGAAATGTTCTAAAATATATATACATATCAATAATAAAAAAGAATACTTATTTATTAAGAACCTCAATATATATATATATATATATATATATATATATATATATATATATATATATATATATATATAAAGACACACACACAAAAATATACATCTTTAGAGTCATTGAGTTAATATTCGTACAAGAGCACCTCATGCAAAGATATTTTATGTATAGCATGTGCCCAGATTTGGCAACTTTAACACTTTGAACAATACCATAAAAAGTAATAAGTATACCAAGAGAAAGCAGTAGGGTGGCAATACCTTCTAGAAGGACCTCTTAGTTTGAGATTTGATGAGCCAGGACATAAGGAGTTAACGTAATTAGACCTTTAAGAATTGAGATTAAAAATTAATTAAAACAACATTAATCGATTCAAACAATGCACAGTCAAATGTTTACGAACATTTTCTTATAAGTTCAATATCATATATGGTACTCAGGTAACAACTCATATAACTAAATTCCCCTATTTTGTAATAGCCAGAGAACGAAGACCACACTCAACAAACTTATTTATGATGTCATGAAGTTTGCTAAATTGAGACTAGAAGATCAACATAAAGGAAGCTCTTCAAAAGAATAGAGCAACATTTATCACCACCACCAATCATTTGCATACATGAAAATCAATGTAAAAAGTTGTTAGTTAAACAGGGAAAACAAACAAACAACTTGCTAGAAGACTGATAAAATGCAGCAATAATAAATCTTTGACAACAATATTGATAATATAAATAACTTCTGAAGCGAACCAACAAATGTTGAATTTTGACCAAAACAAAGATCAAATGCATCCAAAAATCCTCCTACACATTACCATTTGTTGCACACACTAATTTTTCTTTTGTAAAAAATGTATTATCATAAGTTACCAGATGTCTTTAAACATTATTAGCTTAATTCATAGCTTACCAAAAGCATTAATCTTCTCTCCTTCAGTGTATAACAACATTTTGATAAGAGTCCCTCGATAGCAGGCAAAAGTCCATGTCTCACCTTTTTGGCTGGATGAACACAAAGCTATAAAAATATGAATATTAGCAATTGGAGATTATCAAGCGGGGGGAGGATTTAGAAATTGAATTATAAGACTAATAAGAGGAACAATTATAATGAAAATTATACTCCTTTGTCTAGTGTAAAAATCTTTTTGTGAACTGAAAGTGTATAAATGTATAATACAGATACATAATATAGATTGAGAGATGGGAAGTGAAATTAATAAACCTGAACTCAACATAACGGTGGAAGGAGTCAAGAGCCCAACCCTTATTCACGTCAGCAGCCATCACCAATAACGAAATCAAACAGAAGGCAAATCCAAAAACCCTAAACCCTAACGCCGCCTTCTTCACCGCTCTTTCACTTCTCGTTCTCCTGATAGTCGAAGAAAGCGACCTCATTGGCCTCGTCCCAGTAGTACTTACTCCTCCTCCGCCCCGACCTTCCACCTCACCGCTGAAGACGTCTCCGGCAGCAGGAACCGGTAGATTCACCGCTGCCACTAATTCAACCGGAGGAAGAGAAGGAATGAAAAAACTCACTTGGAGAAGGAACGCCGCCACTAAATCAACCGGAGGAAGAGAAGGAACGAAAAACTCACTTGGAGAAAGAAACTAAAGATAAAAGAACGAAACTAACGAGCCTTGGGCAGAAAAAGACTATGTCTTTTAATTTTAAGTGTTCAGTACCTCCGTGTTTTATATGATAGACAACATTTTTAAAAAAAACGTTATCTATTAAAACAAAAAAAATGCCCTTTTAAATTGACAACGTTTTTGCATATATATCTACAACGTTTTTTTTAAAAACGTTGTAAAAAAAATACCACAATGTTTTTTTGTGGTTTAAGTATTGTCTATTTAATATTTTGTAGTAGTGTTAATCAAATATTCATCTTTGCACCACAGGCCAAATATATTCATTTGTATCACCAGTTGGCCATGTTCATCTCAACACCTGATCATCTTTGCACTATGGGCCAAAGATATTCATTAGGTAATCATTCATCTTTGCACTACAAGCCAAAGATATTCAGTAATATCATCATTTAGGACTGAGGATGATGAAAAATATTTTAAAGGAACGAATCCAGTAAAATAAAATAACAAATATTAGAGATTCGTATTACAGTTTATCCAAGATCAATAATACTTTATAATAACCAATTTTGAAGCAAAATTCAAGAATAAAGATCAAAACATGGATACAATCAAAGATAGTACCCATAATAAACATCTTGGACTAAAAGAAATTTTTTTAGTTTTTAGTGAATAGTGCCGTATACGTGAATAGTAACCATAACACAAAAAGTTTTAAATTTGATAAAAAGTTCAGACCAATATTTCGGCATAATGATATTGAAAGAAATAATATCATTTACGAAGAAAATAACATCCCTTACCTCAAACGAACATTACTTCTGATCGGAATATCGGATATGAGGTTGAATGAAACTTGTGCTGAATAGCAACTCTCAAAGTATCAAAATACTCACAAAATACGCTCAATAATATAGAGAGAGAAAGAGAGAAAACTTATTTCTTGTGTGATTTTCAATTCTAACTTAGCCCTCTATTTATAGGAAAATGTTAGCACGCCGAAGCAGACTTGACCTGTTACCTGATGGCTTTACCTGCCACTATTGCCACCCACCACATTTAAAATAAAATTCAGCACATTTCTTCACCAACCACAAGTGGGGTCCACTCAATTCTAGGATTTTCCACCAAAATTATTTATAAACCTAATTTCTGAATCAGTTAACTCTTAAAATTCATAACAAATCATACGTTCATTTTTAACGGTTCAAAATTTGTGGACATATACTCAACTTATATATGTATAACATATCCAAAAATTAGAACAATCCAACGGTCGAATTAAAAATTATAACTCATGCAATATATCTCAAAAACACTAGATTAATTTTTAATACCCCCATTCCGACAAAAATACTAATAAAACACCTCAATATTAACTCCTTCATTTTTAACCACAATAAATATATCCAACATTTATATCTACATAAAATAAATATTTCCTTATCATATGAATCAATAAATAATTATTCATAAATAATATTACAGAATCACATTTATGACAACCAGGCCGTTCCCAGGAAGGAGGGGGCTTTCCAATAAGGATTTCTCCTTACTGGCACAATTAGGTGATCAAACCTGTAAGACCCCAACTTTTTGAATAAAGATTAAATTTTCTCGAAATATATTTTTGAATATTATGGTGTGGATTTGATATAATGTTATAGTTGAGGGTAATATTTACAAATTTTATAAAGTACGTAAGTTGTTATATAATATTCGATTGGTCGGGGAATATTCATTTTAACAGGCAATATTCGTACAACGACACAATCATTGGTGGACCCCCCACAACGGAATTATTTATTATTCTGTTGGAATAACCTGCCTGTGCGGTCTATCGCATGCCTGGTGATTTCTTTTGTTATTTCAGTCCTTATTATACTCAGTTGGTTAAAGTTTTGACTTCTATACTCAATGAAATTAGTGGAATATCCTTGATATTTGCGCTTCATCCAGTATCTTTTCATGAAAATATTTTTCTGAGCATTCTTGAATTTTACTCTACAAAGCAGTATCATGTTGACAATTTGGACGTTATTAGTTCCTGGATAAATTAATTCTTGAACTTGTTTTATTGAATTCTTATATCATTGTCATCATCCTCGTGTTTATATTTTGTTGAAAGTCATATGTGGCCTATAGTGCATAGATGGACTTGGTATGATTATGACTAGGGATTATTAGGTGTAATCATGACCGTAATGTTACAAATGATGTGGCAAAAGTCGTCATTGGCCCGTAGAGCATTGACGGACAGTTGTTGGCATGATCATGACCATTATTGAATACACAAATATTCTTGGCCTGTAGTGCATGGATAATTGTGGTCGTGATACTAAAGAATATCCTTGGCCGTAGTGTAGGGGTAATTCGATGATGTGGATTATTTATTAAGCTGAGTCCCAGCGATAAAAGTGATGAAAAACCTTCTAAATCATAAAAGATAGTAGATTTTATTCTCTACTTGACTCTTTTAATGGATTGCTTGTTTCACTGCAGTTAAACTTGATGGTTGTTATATTATATCAGTTTAACACAGATGAAGGCTAACGATAATATATTCTGCATTATCTTAGTCATAATATTTCCTACTGGGCTAGTTGAGATCACCCTTTTACTTTCATTGTTCTCTTCAGGAAATGAGAACGTAGCAGGGACTAGTCGGGGAACGGAGTGACGGGCCAGATGATAGCATTAGTAGTCCTCACTATTCTGTGAAATAGTGTGATAATAATTGTAATGAGGACTCCTTTTAAGTTTGTATAATCTCTAGTAGACAATATTTGTATTCAAACTCACAGCTTATGTTTTGTCGTATTGTACACGATTGCTGTATTATTAAGTTGTATTTGAATTCTGTACCATGTATCTGACGACTCAAGATGGGTGATATATACCTATTTTGGGGGCATCACAGTTGATATCAAAGCTTAGGGATATGATCTCTGGCTAAGATGTGAGACTAGAACTAGGAGGGGAGAGACGGAGAATTCCTTTGCTACTATGACCTACCTAAGTTTATTTGGTATTTAATTGGTCAGTCAGAGTGTAGGGATAATATGTTTCATGTCAATTAACCCTTGTTTTGTGGCAGTATTTAAAAATGACATCCGAGAATGATGAGAACATCAATGGAGCACACGAGACCGTTGAGTCTCCACAGATCAATAACCAGAACAATGTGCATCATGAAGGCGACAATCCTCATGCAAACAACAACTGTAAGACCCCAAATTATTAATAAATGAAATTTAATTCCTCTATTTATTATTTTAAAATATTAAGGGTTGATTTGATTAATGTGGTTAGTTGTGGTTAAAATGCGCAAATATTTTAAATAAGCAAGTGGTTATAAAATACTCATTATTTTTGGAGAATATTCGTTTGGTCGTGGAATATTCTTACTGTCGGGGAATATTCGTACGATGGCGCAACCTTGTGTGGGCCCATAACAGAAAGCGATTGGATGAAGAAATTGATAAGTATAAGTTGTTTATAAATAACGACGTAGTTGTTACCGTTAATACTGTTGGAATACACGGTGGTTAAAACACAGTAATACGCGTTGTTGCACAGTAGCACACGGTATTGCACCAATTATTGATTCTTACGTAAGAAGGCACTACTCAATAATTGTTACAGTAGTTACTGTTCAGTATTTTATTTTATTGATTCAATAATTGTTGCGTTGATATTTTATATTACGGTTGTTTCAATAATTGTCACTAAACAGTATTTTCCATTATCGAAGCAATAATTCATATTATCTGAATAATATTATTAGAAAATATTATTGGCAATGTATAGAAAGTTTTGTCTAAGGAGAGGTTTGGTTACCTAATTGCGCGCCAGTAAGGAGAAATTCTTATTGGAAAGCCCCCTCTTTCTTGGGAACGGCTTGGTTGCCAGTACTGTGATTCTGTAATATTATTTATGAATAATTAATTATTGATTTATATGATTAGGGAAATATTGATTTTATGTGAATATAGATGGAGAAAATTTTTAAAGTGACAATTGTTAAAAATTAATATTTTATCTTTTCTAATAAAATAATATTTTATTATATTATTATAATATAATAATGATATTTTTACAATGAATATGGGATATAAGAGTATATGAGGAGGAAGAGTATTTTGTTGCATTAAATAATTAACACAAGTTTTGTGTGTCGGTGGACCCCATTTCTTGACTGAAATTTGATTATAGCTTGTAAAATCGTCCGTATGTGGATTTCGGTCAATTTTTGTTTGGAATTTGAAAAAATTTTCTTCTGTAAAGTTGTAGAGAATTGAATTTCCTATACAAAATCGCGAGATTCGAATTTTCTGATAAAAGGGCTATTTATTATGAATTATTGAAGTTACAAAGTTTCGAAATAATTTGTTTTTGAAAGTTTTAATTATTTTTAATTAGAAAAACATTTTTTGCAATCCCACATGTGTGGTAAATGAGCTGAATTCAGATTCTTGGGTGGTGTGTTTGAATGTTAATAAATAAAATTATTTTATTAAATTTTCTGCTTTGGTGTTCTAAGCAATTTCCTATAAATAGGGTGCTTAGGTTAGAATTAAAAATCACACCAGAAACTAAAGATTTCTCTCTCTTTCTCTCTCTATAATATTGTGCGTATTTTGTGAGTATTTTAGTACTTTGAGTATTGCTATACGGTGCAAGTTCCTTCAACACTATATCCAGTATTCCAGTCAAAAGTACTGTTTTTACGAGGTAAGGGGTTTTATTTTCTTCAAAAATGATATTATTTCTTCAATATCATTATGCCGAAATATTGGTTGGAATTTTTATCAAATTTAGAACTTTTCATGTCGTGGTTACTATTCATGAGTTACTATTCGTGAGTTACTATTCACGAGTTACTATTCACGAGTACTATTCACGAAGGATGATGATATTTTTTATGAAATTTCTATCTTTTAGTGTCGGAGTTACTATTCACGTATACGGCACTATTCACGAATACGACACTATTCACAGAAAAATTAAATTTTCTTTTCTCTGTCCAAGATTGTCTGTTATGATTCCTATCTTTGATTGGATCTATGTTTTGGTCTTCATTCTTGAATTTTACTCCACTCTGGTTATTTATGAAGTATTTTTGAACTTGGATTGTTTAAAGTACGAATCCTTAATATTTGTTCTTTTGTTTCACTGGAATCGTTTCCTTTAAAATATTTTTCATCATCCTCAGTCCTAAATGATGATATTACTGAATATCTTTGGCCTTTAGTGCAAAGATGAATGATTTTCTGATGAATATCTTTGGCCCGTAGTGCAAAGATAAACAGGTGTTTAGATGAACATGACCAACTGATGAATATCTTTGGCCCGTAGTGCAAAGATGAACAGGTGTTGAGATGAACATGACCAACAGATGAATATCTTTGGCATGTAGTGCAAAGATGACTATTTGATTTATGATGTATATTGATTGATGTTACAGGGATAAAATATCGATGATGGACTTTTAAATTCATAAATGATAGTAGATTTCATTCTCTACTTAACTCTTCTAATGAATTGTTGTTTCCGCTGCAGTTGTTGATCTAAAACTTGTTGTCTATTGTATTCTATCAGATTTTTCCATGTTGAAGACTAAGGATAATTTGTTGTACATTATCTTAGTCATAATATTCTTTACTGGGCTAGTTGAGCTCACCATTTTCCTTTTTGTTCCATTTTTCTTCTCAGGAGACGAGAATATAGCGGGAACTAGTAGGGTGTGGAGTAATGGTTCAAGACAGTTGTTTTAGTAGTCCTCACTATTTTGTAAAATAGTGTATCAATAATTATAATGAGAACTTATTTGAGTGTGGATATTGTCTAGAAGACAATATTTGTATTTAAACTCACAGTTTATGTGTTGTCGTATTTTGCATGACAATTGTATTAATGAAGTTGTAGTTATTTTTATACCATGTATTTGGCGACTCATAATAGGTTGGTTGGATTGGACCTATTTTGGGGGCGTCACAACAACACTGACCAAATGATGAACGATGGAATGTTCCGAGGCTTCATGCAATTCATGCAACATCAGGCGAGAGCGGCTCCTGTCCAAAATACAGGTAGAAACACTGGCAACTCTTGGACGGTCACCGCCAAATAGTTCAAGGAGCTGGGACCAACGGAGTTTATTAGAGAGCCAAAACCACGTAAGGCGGAAGCATGGATAAAGCAGATAACCAAGATATTTGATGTCTTGGGATGCTCCGACGAACAAAAGGTTCCCTTCGCCACCTTTATGTTGCGTGAAGAGGCAGATTACTAGTGGGAATCTGTAAAACGTACCCAGCCTGACGCACTCAAGATGTCTTGGGAGAAGTTCCAAGAGCTATTCAACGACAAGTACTTTCCTAAAAGTATTCGTCACATGAAGGAGGTGGAGTTTATCAAGTTGGAACAAAACAATATGATCGTGTCGTAATACGAGGCTAAATTTGTGGAGTTATCCCGGTTTGCATCCCATTTGGTTGATAATAAGGAGCGAATGACCCAAATGTTTTTAAGAGGTTTGCAACCAAAGATACGACAATATATTATTTCTCATAAACTGTGTTTGTATTCAAATGTTGTAAATAGGGCTCAGTTGTTGGAGCGTGATAACGAGTCAACGCAACCAAGAGAAAGCAGCCTGCAGAATGAAAATACCAGTGGTAACAGTCATCGAAGCGGTGACAACAAACGTGGAGGGAATCAACATGCCAGAAATGGTAACCACTTCGGTGGTAATCATAGCCAAGGCAATAAAAATGGATATTTCAAGAAAAAGAGATTCAATAATGATGGAAAGACATCAGCACCAGCACCTGTTGTTAAGGAAGGAGAATAACCACCTATCATATGCTTCAAATGCGGAGGGGAGGGACACATAAGTCCAAACTGCGCGATGCCGTCCAAAGCATGTTATAATTGTGGAGGAGAAGGTCACTTAGCTTGATTTTTTCGTTCACCGAAGACAAATACAGCTAGGATGGAGGCACCAAAGGCCGTCCCAGAAAAGTCAAAGTCAGTAGTGCAAGGGAGAGCGTTTGTTGTGACCTCCCAGAAAGTAATGAACCCGGACGAGGTTATCACGGGTAAGCTTATCATAAACTCTAGTAAAGTCTAAACCTTATTTGATACCGGTTCTACCCATTCTTTTATTTCTCCTACTTGCGCTCAACGTTTCAATTTGACTCCGGAGAAATTAGACTTTGACTTATCTGTTGAAACTCCATTAGGAGAAACCTTCATTACATCCACTGTTTATAAGTCTTGTTTGATTCGAATCGGTAACCGCACGTTACCTGTCGATCTTATCTCCTTAAAAATACTTGCATTTGACGTGATTCTAGGGATTGATTGGTTAACTACTCATCATGCTAAAATTGATTGTTTTCATAAGGTTGTTAGCTTTCATATTCCTAATAAACCTATTATATGAATTCAAGCGACCAAACCATTAAAATCAATCATGGTCATCTCAAGCCATAAAGCTATTCGTTTATTGAAAAACGGATGTCAAGCTTTCTTAGCTCATGTCACGGATTTAAACAAAAATACATCAGATTTGAAGGATATTTTTATTGTTAATAAACTTCCTGACATATTCCCTAAAGAACTTCCTGGCCTACCCCCAGAACATGAAGTTGAATTTTGTATCGACCTTGAACCCGGTACAAAACCTATTTCCAAAGCCCCATATCGAATGGCTCCTATTAAACTTCAGGAGTTAAAAACCCAATTGCAGGAATTGTTAGACATTGGTTTCATTCGTCCTAGTACGTCTCCTTGAGGTGCTCCTGTTCTATTCATGAAGAAGAAAGATGGGAGTATGCGACTTTGTATTGATTATCGGGAGTTGAATCATGTCACCATCAAAAATAGGTACCCATTGCCACGTATTGATGACATGTTTGATCAGTTACAAGGAGCATAATTTTTTTCAAAGATCGATCTTCATTCTGGATATCATCAGCTGAAGGTTAAAACTGAGGATATTCCAAAGACTGCTTTCAGAACTCGGTACGGGCATTATGAATTCTTAGTCATGTCTTTTGGATTGACTAATGCTCCTGCTGCCTTCATGGATATGATGAACCGAGTATTCAAGGAATATTTGGATCACTTTGTGGTCGTCTTTATTGATGACATCCTTATTTATTCCAAAAGCTGTGAAGATCATGAGCAACACTTGAGGCTGATACTCCAAAAGCTTCGTGAATATAAGCTTTATGCCAAGTTAAAGAAATGCGAGTTCTGGCTTGAGGAAGTAGCATTCCTTGGGCATGTAGTATCAAGTCATGGAATATCCGTTGAACCGACAAAGATTGAAGCTATTCAAAGCTGGGAGCAACCCAAATCAGTGACCGAAGTACGTAGCTTTCTCGGTTTAGCTGGTTATTATCGGAGATTCGTGGAAGGATTTTCTCGAATCGGTACTGCATTAACTCAGCTGACTTGAAAAGATACAAAGTTCGGTTAGACCAAGGAATGTGAGAAGAGTTTTCAAGAACTCAAAAGGAGACTCATTTCAGCACCTGTTCTGACAATACCATCTGGTTTGGAGGGATTTTTCATCTACAGTGATGCTTCGGGCAAAGGGTTAGGATGTGTTCTCATGCAACATGGGAAAGTCATAGCCTATGCCTCAAGACAACTCAAAGAATATGAGAGGAATTATCCTACTCATGATCTAGAGTTGGCAGCTGTTGTCTTCGCACTTAAAATTTGGAGGCATTACTTGTATGGAGAGAAAGTAGAGATCTTTACGGATCATAAAAGCCTCAAATATTTCTTCACTCAAAAGGTACTCAACATGCGACAACGATGTTGGCTTGAACTGTTGAAAAATTATGATCACACCATCCAATACCATCCTGGAAAAGCGAACATGGTAGCTGACGCATTGTGTAGAAGATCATATGCGGGTACGAGTGCAATATTCATAACACAAAAGACCATTTTGTGTGACTTACAAAGGATAGAGATAGAGTTAAAAACTCCAGGGACCCATGTGATGATGGCGAATATACGAGTAGAACCGCCTTTAATTGATAAAGTTAAAGTTGCTCAAGTTACAGATCCGAAGCTGATGCGTATGAGGAAGAAAGTGAAAGAAGGTGCTATGCCGGAAGTAAGAATCGATGAAGAAGGAATACTTCGAGTCAACTCCAGACTTTGTGTTCCTAACGACCCTGATTTAAAGTATAAAATCATGATAGAGGCGCACAACACACCATTTGCAATCCATCCTGGGAGTACCAAAATGTTTCATGATCTTCGTCATACATTTTGGTGGAGCAATATGAAGTGAGAGATAGCGCTATTTATCTCAAGGTGTCTAATTTTTCAACGAGTTAAAGCGGAGCATCAAGTACCAAAAGGTCCATTGCAACCACTTGAAATTTTAGAATGGAAGTGGGAGCACATTACCATGGATTTCATTACCGGTCTTCCCAAAGTTTCTCAAGGCATAGATTCGATTTGGGTTATTATTGATAGATTGACCAAGTGTGCTCATTTCTTACCGATACGAGAAACTTATACACTTGAACGTCTTGCTCGTATGTACATAAACGAGGTTGTAAGATTGCATGGTATGCCAGTATCCATAGTTTCTGATCGAGACCCAAGATTCACTTCAAGATTTTGGGTTAGTTTGCAAAAAGCTATAGGCACGAATTTACGATTTAGCTCGACATATCATCCTCAGACGGACGGGCAGTCGGAGAGGACGATTCAAACTCTTGAAGATCTATTAAGAATCTATTTCCTTGACTTCAAGGGAAGTTGGGATAAGTTCTTACCATTGGTGAAATTTTCCTACAACAACAGTTATCAAGCAAGTATTGACATGGCTCCATTCGAGGCGTTGTATGGAAGAAAGTGTCGTTCTCCAGTATGCTGGGATGAGGTGGGTGAAACAACGTTGTTGGGACCAGAGTTGGTATGTTTGACTACGAAAAAAGATTCAAATGATCCGACAACGTATAAAAACCTCACAAGATCGACAAAAGAGTTATGCTGATCTTCATCGAAAGGATGTAGAATTCGATATTGGAGATCATGTGTTGTTACGTGTTGCTCCATGGAAAGGAGTTACAAGATTTGGAAAGAGAGGAAAGCTCAATCCTCGATTCATCGGCCCATTTTTAATCCTCGATCGAGTAGGAACTGTGCCCTATAGACTAGCTTTACCGCCAAGTATGTCTCGTGTTCATAACGTTTTTCACATATCCTGTTCAAATCTTGGATAAGAAGGAACATATTCTACGCTCCAAGGTTATACCTCTAGTCAAAGTTTTGTGGAGAAACCATGATGTTGAGGAAATGACCTGGGAGTTAGAATCTGAAATGAAATCAAAGTATCCTCACCTCTTCGACATACCAGGTACGCACCCTAATTTTGAGGACAAAATTTCATAAGAAGGGGAGGTTGTAAGACTCCAACTTTTTGAATAAAGATTAAATTTTCTCAAAATATATTTTTGAATATTATGGTGTGAATTTGATATAATGTTATAGTTGTGGGTAATATTTACAAATTTTGCAAAGTACGCAAGTTGTTATATAATATTCGATTGGTCGGGGAATATTCGTTTTAACAGGGAATATTCGTACAACGGCACAATCATTGGTGGACCCCCCACAACAAAATTATTGTTGGATTGAGAAAACGACAAAAATACTTTATGAAAATAACGGCGGAAGTTTTACCGTTAACTGTTGAACTACCCGGTAGTAAAAGTACAGTAATACGCGTGGTTGCATAGTAGCACACGGTATT
Organism: Panax japonicus; assembly: GCA_020205505.1. Classification (NCBI taxonomy): domain Eukaryota; kingdom Viridiplantae; phylum Streptophyta; class Magnoliopsida; order Apiales; family Araliaceae; genus Panax; species Panax japonicus. The sequence continues at coordinate 73,620,754 of CM035107.1, read as the reverse complement.
GATTATTGATGCTTACGTGAGAAGTCACTTAGTTATACTCAATTATTGCTACAGTAATTGCTGCATCATATCTCTCATATTATTGATTTGATTATTGTCGTAGTATCATCTGCATAATATGTTATTTTATTAAATCAATAATTGAGACGACAAAGTTATTCATATTATTAAATTGCAATATTTAAAATGTTTATAAGTTCTGTCAATGAGAGGTTTGGTCACCTAATTGCGCGCCAATATTGAGAAATCCTTATTGAAAAGCCCCCTCTTTCTTGGAAACGACCTGGTTGATAATTATTGTGAGTTATAATATTAATGATGAATGTTATTAAAATTGAAGTTGTGTTCGGAGTTGAATTTGGAGACGCAGACGTGATATTTGAGTCCGAAACGATGAAATTAGTAAAAATAGTCTATAAACATAAAATTTTCCTGAATTCACTATTTGGTCAAAAAGTCAATAGTTGACTTTTTCGGAAAAAGTTAAACTTTGAAATTTTAAAATGTATATTTTTGATTAAAATGATTTCATTGTGTTGGAATTATTTGTGTTAGTGAAAATCGACAATTATTTCGATAATAATTAATGTCTGGAGGTTATATTGACCAATTGGGTATTTAACCGGATAAATGAGCAATTGATTGCTATTATTTCACATGATTATAACTATTTGTTCACATGTATATACTATTATTTCACATTCTTGTTACTATTAGGGGAGTTGGTGCAAGATTGATAATACTTGCATGACTAAGTTAAAAATGGAGGTATAGATGCAGGTACTATACTGTAATTTGTATTTTCACATGTCTAGAACTATTGATTCACATAATTTACTATTGAATCACATTATTTACTATTAGGGGAGGGGGTGCAAGTTTGATAATACTTCCATGACTAAATTAAAAATAAAGGAAAAATTGGAGGTATTGTACTAAAATTTTTCGAGCCCCAAAACATGCAATTATCGAAACTATATTTTTCTATAAATAGAAGCTCATTCTTCCTTCATTTCTCACCAATTCACAAAAGCTTTAGAGCGATTATTATAGAGAGAAATTATAGAAAGAAGAAGAGAAGTCTGCTACCTCACTATTCTAGTATCCAGTTTTTTTAAAGGTAGGGAGTATTATTTCTTTCTTATCCATGAAGAGAACTTCTGTTATTCCATTCCTTATTATTCTTTTGGAATAACCTGTATACGCGGGCTACCCTATACTTGGTGAAATTCTTCTGTTGTTCCATTCTTTATCATTCTGTTGGAACATCCTGTCTGTGCGTTCTACGCCGGACCTGGTTTCGTCTTTATTATTCTGTTGGAATATCATATCTGTACATTTTATGCCGGACCTGGTTCCGTCTTTATTATTCTGTTGGAATATCATGTCTGTGCGTTTTACGTCGAACTTGATTTTGTCTTTATTATTCTGTTGGAATATCTTATCTGTGCGTTTTACGCCGGACCTGATTCCGTTATTTATTATTCTGTTAGAATAACCTGCCTGTGCGGTCTATCGCATGGCTGGTGATTTCTTTTGTTATTACATTCCTTATTATACTCAGTTGGTTAAAGTTTTGACTTCTATACTCAATGAAATTAGTGGAATATCCTTGATATTTGCGCTTCATCCAGTATCTTTTCATGAAAATATTTTTCTGAGCATTCTTGAATTTTACTCTACAAAGCAGTATCATGTTGACAATTTGGACGTTATTAGTTCCTGGATAAATTAATTCTTGAACTTTTTTTATTGAATTCTTATATCATTGTCATCATCCTCATGTTTATATTTTGTTGAAAGTCATCTGTGGCCTATAGTGCATAGATGAACTTGGTATGATTATGACCAGGGATTATTCGGTGTAATCATGACCATAATGTTACAAATGATGAGGAAAAAGTCCTCATTAGCCCGTAGAGCATTGATGGGCAGTTGTTGGCATGATCATGACCATTATTGAATGCACAAATATTCTTGGCCCGTAGTGCATGGATAATTGTGGTCGTGATACTAAAGAATATCCTTGGTCGTAGTGCAGGGGTGATTCGATGATGTGGATTATTTATTAAGCTGAGTCCCAGCGATAAAAATGATGAAAAACCTTCTAAATCATAAAAGATAGTAGATTTTATTCTCTACTTGACTCTTTTAATGGATTGCTTGTTCCGCTGCAGTTAAACTTAATGGTTGTATTTTTGTATCAGTTTAACACTGTTGAAGGCTAACGATAATATATTCTGCATTATCTTAATCATGATATTTCCTACTGGGCTAGGTTAGCTCACCCTTTTAATTTCATTGTTCTCTTCAGGAAATGAGAACGTAGCAGGGACTAGTCGGGAAACGGAGTGACGGGCCAGATGATAGCATTAGTAGTCCTCACTATTCTGTGAAATAGTGTGATAATAATTGTAATGAGGACTCCTTTTGAGTTTGTATAATCTCTAGTAGACAATATTTGTATTCAAACTCACATCTTATGTTTTGTCGTATTGTACACGACAGTTGTATTATTAAGTTGTATTTGAATTCTGTACCATGTATCTGGCGACTCAAGATGGGTGATGTATACCTATTTTGGGGGCGTCACAAAACATCTCCTTGACAGAACTTTCTAGACATTGTCAATAATGCTATCTATTAATATTATTCCAATAATATGAATTATTGATCTGATAATGAGAAATACTGTGCAGTGACAATTATTGAAACAACAATAATATAAAATATCAACACAACAATTATTGAATCAATAAATTAAAATATTGAATAGTAACTACTGTAACAATTATTGAGTAGTGCCTTCTTACGTAAGGATCAATAATTCAACAATACTGTGCAACCACGCGTATTACTGTATTTTAACCACCAGGTATTCTAACAGTGTTAATGGTAACAACTACGTCGTTATTTATAAAAACTCAAACTTGTCGTTTTCTTCATCCGACAGTTATTCTGTTATGGGGCCCATAAATAGTTGCGCCGTCGTACGAATATTCCCTGATAGAAAGAATATTCCACGACCAAACTACTATTCCCTGACACAATAAATATTTTATAACCATTTGCTTATTTTGCAAAATTTGCACATTTCACCCATAACCAAAGTATTATATCAAATTAACTCCATATTATTTCAAGATAATAAATAGAGAAAATTCAATTTTATTTATAATAAGTTGGGGTCTTACAACCTCCCCTCCTTATAAAATTTCATCCTCGAAATTCACGTACGTACGAGGAAGACGTTCAAGGGAATATGTCTCACATATCGACAAGAAATGAGCAGACTTCGTTAATCTATCAATAATAACCCAAATCGCATCTATGCCTTGAGAAACTTTGGGAAGACCTGTAACGAAATCCATGTTAATGTGTTCCCACTTCAATTTTGTAATCTCAAGTGGTTGTAATGGACCCTTTGGCACTTGATGCTCCACCTTAACACGTTGACAAGTTAAACACCTCGAGATAAACTCCGCGATCTCTCTCTTCATAATGTTCAACCAAAATGTATGTCGAAGATCATGATACATTTTGGTACTCCCAGGATGGATTGCAAATGGTGTGTTGTGTGCCTCCATCATGATTCTATGCTTCAAGTCAGAATCGTTAGGAACGCAAAGTCTAGAGTTGACTCGAAGTATTCATTCTTCATCGATTCTTGCTTCTGGAATAACACCTTCTTGCACTTTTTTCTTCATACGCATCAGCTCCATGTCTGTAGCTTGAGCAGCTTTAACTTTATCGATTAAAGTCGGTTCTACTCGTATGTTTGATATCATCACGTGGGTACTTGGAGCCTTCATCTCTATCTCCATCCTTTGCAAGTCATACAAAATGGGCCTTTGTGTTAACAACATTGCACTCGTACCCGCATATGATCTTATACTCAATGCGTCAGCTACCACGTTTGCTTTTACAGGATGATATTGGATGGTATGATCGTAATCTTTCAACAGCTCAAGCCAACGTCGTTGCTGCAAGTTAAGTTTCTTTTGGGTGAAAAAATATTTGAGGCTTTTATGATCTGTATAGATCTCCACTTTCTCCCTATACAGGTAGTGTCTCCAGATCTTCAACACGAAAATGACTGCTGCCAACTCCAAATCATGAGTAGGATAATTCCTCTCATATAATTTGAGTTGTCGCGAGGCATAAGCTATGACTTTCTCATGTTGCATGAGAACACATCCTAACCCCTTGCCTGAAACATCGATGTATATAACAAATCCATCCAAACCAGATGGTATTGCCAGAACAGGTGCCAAAATGAGTCTCCTCTTGAGTTCTTGGAAACTCTTCTCGCAATCCTCGCTCCAACTGAATTTTATATCTTTTTCGAGTCAGCTGAGTTAACGAAGTAGCGATTCAAGAAAATCCTTCTACGAATCTCCGATAGTAAGCAGCTAAGCCCAGAAAGCTACGTACTTTAGTCACCGACTTTAGTTGCTCCCAACTTTGTATGGCTTCAATCTTCGCCGGGTCGACAGATACTCCATATTTTGACACCACGTGCCCAAGGAATGCTACTTCCTCAAGCCAGAACTCGCATTTCTTCAGCTAGGCATATAGCTTGTTTTCACGAAGCCTTTGAAGTATCAGCTTCAAATGGTGCTCATGATCTTCACAGATTTTGAAATAGATGAGGATGTCATCAATAAAGACAACAACGAACTGATCCAAATATTCCTTGAATACCCGGTTTATCATATCCATGAAAGCAGCAGGAGCATTAGTCAATCCAAAAGACATGACTAAGAATTCATAATGCCCGTACCGAGTTTTGAAGGCAGTCTTTGAAATATCCTCAGTTTTAATCTTCAGCTGATGATATCCAGAACGAAGATCGATCTTTAAAAAGAATTGTGCTCCTTGCAACTGGTCAAACATGTCATCAATACGAGGTAGCAGATACCTATTCTTGATGGTGATATGATTCAATTCTCGGTAGTCAATACAAAGTTGTATACTCCCGTCTTTCTTCTTTATGAATAAAACAGGAGCACCCCAAGGAGATGTACTAGGACGAATGAAACTGATGTCAAACAATTCCTGTAGTTGGACTTTTAACTCCTGAAGTTCAATAGGAGACATTCGATATGGAGTTTTAAAAATGGGTTTTGTACCCGGTTCAAGGTCAATAAAGAATTCAACATCACATTCTGGGGGTAGACCGGGAAGTTCTTCAGGAAATTCTCTAACAACAGAAATATTATTCAAATCTGACTTATCTTTGTTCAAATCCATAACATGGGCTAAGAAAGCTTGACATTCATTTTTTAATAAACGAATAGCTTTATGGCTTGATATGACAATAACTGATTTTAGTGGTTTAGTTGTTTGAATTCGTATGACAGGTTGGTTAGGAATATGAAAACTAACAACCTTACGAAAATAATCAATTTTGGCATGATGAGTGGTTAACCAATCAATTCCTAAAATCACATCAAAAGCAAGTATCTTTAAAGAGATAAGATCAACAGGTAATGTGATAGTGCCAACTTGGATTAAGTAAGATTTATAAACAGTGGATGTAACAAAATTTTCACCCAACGAAGTCTCCACTAATAAATCAAAGTCTAATTTCTCTGGAGTCAAGTTTAAACATTAAGAACAAGTAGGAGAGATAAATGAATGGGTAGAACCGGTATCTAGTAAGGTATAACTTCGCAAGAATTCAAGATTAGCTTACCCGTGATCACCTCGTTCTGGTTTCTCGCATTTTGGCCAGTCACGACAAACGCTCTTCCAAGAACCGCTGATTTCAACTTATCCAGGACAGCCTTTAGAGTTACCATCCCTGCTGAACTTGGTTTTGCTACAGAACATTCTCGAGCTATATGGCCCTCCTTTCCACAGTTATAACATACATTGGATTATTGTGGGCAGTTTAGGCTGATATGTCCCTCTTTTCCGCATTTGTAACAAACGACCGATGCTCGTTCTCCTCCCCTAGAAACAGTTTATGTTTGTGCTGATGTCTTCACGTTATCATTGTTGTACCTTCTCTTTTTGAATTCTCCTCCCGACTCGCTCCTTCTATTATCACGGCCACGATTACCACCAGAGTGGTTACCGCTTTTGTCCGAATGCTTTCCTCCTTGCTGGTTTTCATTGCTCTGATGGCTGCCGCCACCGGTATGACCCTGGTTGTGGTCCCTCGGTTGTACATACTCATTATCTCGCTCTAATAATTGAGCCCTGTTTACAACATCTGAATATAAAGAAAATTTATGAGATATAAGATATTGCCGAATCTCGGGCTTTAGACCTCTCAGAAACATCCTCGTCATCCATTCCTCATTTTTAACCAAATGAGGTGCAAACCTGGATAACTCTGCAAACTTTGCCTCGTACTGGAACACCGTCATATTGTTTTGTTCCAGTCTGATAAACTCTACCTCTTTCATATGACGAATACTTTCAGGAAAGTACTTGTCATTGAATAGTTTCTGAAATGTTTCCCAAGACATGTTGAGTGCGGCAGGCTGTGTACGCTTCATAAACTCCTACTAGTAGTCTGCCTCACCGCGGAACATAAAGGTGACAAATGGAACCTTCTGTTCCTCTGTGCATCCCAAGACATCGAATATCTTGGTAATTTGCTTGACCCAAGTTTTCGCTTTGATCGGATCCGGCTTTCCAATAAATTTTGGTGGTCCAAACTCCTTGAACTGCTTGTCTATGACAGACCGCGCGTTGCTATCACTTCCACCCGTATTTTGTACACGAGTCTCCCTCATTTGATTTTGCATGAACTACAAAAAGCTCCTAAACATTCCATCATTCATCATTTGCTCGGTAGTGTTGTTTACAGGAGGAATATTGCCTTCCTGTTGTACGTTCTCCTGGTTTGTGACTAAAGGTTGTTCCACAGTCTCATACACTCCATTATTAACGTTCTCAACAGCCATTATTAAATACTGCCATAAAACAAGGGTTAATTAAACAAATTAACATATCACATAATATCCCTATATTATGACCGACCAACAAATAAGCTTAGTTAGGACAAACTAGCGAAGGATTTACTCATCTTTCCCCTCCTAGTTCTATTCTCCGATCTCCGCCAGAGACCATATCCCTAAGCTTTGATACCAACTGTGACGCCCCCAAAAAAAGGGTATACAACACCCATTCTGAGTCGCCAAATACATGGTACAGAAAGCAGACTATAACTTCAATAATACAATTGTCGTGCAAAATACGACAACACATACTGTGAGTTTAAATACAAATATTGTCTTCTAGACAATATCCACACTGAAATAAGTCCTCAGTACAATTATTCAAACACTATTTTATAGAAATAGTGAGGACTGCTAAAACATCTTTCTAGAACTATCACTCCATACCCCGACTAGATCCTGCTATGTTCTCACCTCCTAAAAAGAAAAATGGAACAAAAAGGAAAAGGGTGAGCTCAACTAGTCCAGTAAAAAATATTATGACTAAGATAATATACAAAAATTTATCATTAGTCTTCAACAAGGAAAAATCTAATAAAATATAATAGACAAAAAGTTTTAGATCAACAACTACAGCGGAAACAGCAATCCATTAGAAGAGTCAAGTAGAGAAAGAATTCCACTATCTTCTAAGATTTAAAAGTCCATCATCAATATTTTATCCCTGTAACAACAATCAATATTCATCTTTAATCAAATATTCATCTTTGCACTACAGGCCAAAGATATTCATTTGTATAACCAGTTGGTCATGCTCATCTCAACACATGTTCATCTTTGCACTACGGGCCAAAGATATTCATTAGGTAATCATTCATCTTTGCACTACATGCCAAAGATATTCAGTAATATCATCATTTAGGACTGAGGATGATGAAAAATATTTTAAAGGAACTAATCCAGTGAAACAAAATAACAAATATTAGAGATTCGTATTACAGTTTATCCAAGATCAATAATACTTCATAATAATCAATTTTAAAGCAAAAATCAAGAATAAAGATCAAAACATAGATACAATCAAAGATAGCACCCATGATAGACATCTTGGACTAAAAGGAAAATTTTTATTTTTGGTGAATAGTGCCGTATACGTGAATAGTAACCACGACACAAAAAGTTTTAAATTTGATAAAAAGTTCAGACCAATATTTTGACATAATGATATTGAAAGAAATAATATCATTTACGAAGAAAATAACATCCCTTATGTGACGCCCCCAAAATAGGTCCAATCCAACCAACCTATTCTGAGTCGCCAAAAACATGGTACAGAAAACAACTATAACTTTATTACTACAATTGTCGTGCAAAATATAACAACACATATATTGTGAGTTTTGATACAAATATATACCAACTGTGACTCATGTCCCAACCTTGGATAGTACGTCAAAAACTGTTTTAGAAATTAAAACCTTTGGGAAGTGCTCAAGGAAACCTTCGTACATGGGAGGCCATGCTTTTAGGTTATGGTAGATATCATATGGCCACAGAATTATCCTTGGTTGACCCAATAGACCGCAAAGAAAAACGAGAAGATTACTATCATATTCTTCCCAATGATGAGTCTTCTCTTGACATATCATTATCTCCACTGTCTCTAATTGGGAATTAAACTCCAAACAAACACCAAGATTATATAGGTAGTTCTTGTAAATATACTCAGCAAGTGGATGAGTACAACCCTGTCTTATGATGACACGAGGTTGTATGTCATTAGACATCTTGTATGATAATGGCAAAACACCCTTCCAAGTTAAATTCACCTCACCCTAAACATCTATAGACCACTGTTCTATTCCCCTGTTATTCCCCGCTTGTCCCAGCTACACTTTTATTACCTGAAAGGAATTGTGAAGCAAAAAGGTGAGCACAACTAGCTCAGTACAGAATATTATGACTAAAGATAATTACATTATCAATAGACTTCATCAGTAATAAATCAGATATTTAGAACATATGGTAGATAATAAAACATTTCAACCATAGTTGCAGCGGAACGAGCAATCCATTTGAAGAGTCAAATAGACCATAAAGTCTATTATCTTCTCCACATTAAAAGTCTACCAACAATATTTTATCCCTGTAACATCAATCAACAATTCCTTTCCACAATCATATGAATAACTCATAATCATAATTGTGATTCTAAATTACTATTCGCATCCAAGACGAAGATAATTTTCATCATCTGTCTTTACCTGAAACATCAAAGATCATGGTTATACCAAATCACAGTTCCTGTTCATAATCATACTAACAATTTCATCTTTGCACTACGGCCAAAAATATTCATCAATAGACCATCTTTGCATTACAGGCCAAAGATATTCAATAACAGGTCATCTTTGCACTACGGGACAAAGATATTCATCAACAGACCATCTTTGCACTCCAGGCCAAAGATATTCAACAACAGGTCATCTTTACACTACGGGCCAAAAATATTCATCAACAATTCATCTTTGCACTACAGGCCAAAGATATTCCTCAACAGTTCATATTTACACTACAGGCCAAATATATTCATCAACAATTCATCTTTGCACTACAGGCCAAAGATATTCAACAACAAGTCATCTTTGCATTACGAGCCAAAGATATTCATCAATAATTCATCTTTGCACTACTGGCCAAAGAGAACCTATAGTCACGATTATACCAATAATCTACCCATCTTTACACTCAAGTCAAAGAGAAATATCATCATTAGGGTTATAAGAATGTTATATATGATAATAAAAATAATATAATCAACATATCGATTTAATCTCAAGAGTAAGATTCATAAATCAATGATCTCATAACGCCTTAATCAAAATGTTATAAATCACTTAATAATCTCATAATCTAATATTATTAATACTACCACAATATTTTAATTATTTCTTAAACTTATAAACAATTTATTTTAATTGTTTACACTTTACTAATAAATGTATTTAATCATCCTAAAATGCCAAACTCATAAGATTTCATCACCAATAACCAAAACCCTCATCAAAAATCTGCATATACCTTATATATGATTCTCAAGCCATAAAATCATATTTTCCAATTTTCTTACTTCACATAATATATTTAATTTATTTACTCATAACTAGAATATTTTCATGAAAAATACCAAATCAGTTCCAAAAATATTTCTTTTCTGGGACTTAGCATAATATAGTCCCATATTAAGCATATATTTTTCTCAGAATTTTTAAAATTCATTTAATATTTTTCATATGGCCAAAACTACCGAATATTTAGACATTTATCATAAATTGTACTTTTGTCCAAAAATTCTGAAATTTACACGGTATACTTCTGTTATATATATGCACTCCCAATAAAAATTTCATCAATTTTAGAATTAACCACAAGGAGTTATAAGCGATTACTTTTAAAATAGTCTTTTTTCATAAAATCCATAACTCCTAATCTATACATCCAAAAATCGCTATTTTTGGACACAATCTACAAAATTCATCAAAATATCATTTCAAATTTTTCCAGAATTTTTGAAGGTCCAAAAAAATTTCGAAATTGGAAAACATAATAACCGTTACATACTAACGACAATATCCCTTACCTCAAAAAAAGCAGTACTTCTGACTAGAATAACGCTGAACAAACTTGCACTGTATAGCAACATTCAAGATATTAAAATACTCACAAGAATACACTCTATAATATAGAGAGAAAACTTCAGTTTCTGGTGTGATTTTTAATTCTAACCTAAGCACCTATTTATAGGAAATTGCTTAGAACACTAAAGCAGAAAATTTAATATAATAATAACATATATATCAAATTTTCCTTAGCCCACCTTGACCATCTGAATTCAGCATCTAACATGTGCAAGTGGGTCCCACAACAATGATAAAAACGTTTTTCTTTTAAAACATAAATAAAATTTCCAAAAATCAATTATTTCGAAACTTCGGAACTTCAATAATTCATAATAAATAGCCCTTTTATTAGAAAATTTGAATCTCGCGACTTATAGGAAATTCAATTCTCTACAACTTTGCGGAAGAAAGTTTTTTCAAATTCCAAACGAAAATTGACCGAAATCCACAAACGGACGATTTTACAGGCTATAATCAAATTTCAGTCAAGAAATGGGGTCCACCGACACACAAAACATGTGGTAATTATTTAATGCAACAAAAATACTCTTTCTCCTCATATACTCATATATCCCATATTTATTGTAAAAATATCATCATTATTATATTATAATAATATAATAAAATATTATTTTATCAGAAAAGATAAAATATCGATTTTCAACAATTGTCACTTTAAAATTTTTCTCCATCTATAACCACATAAAATGAATATTTTCCTTATCATATAAATCAATAATTAATTATTCACAAATAATATTACAGAATCACAATATTGACAATCAGGCAGTTCCCAGGAAAGAGGGGGCTTTCCAATAAGGATTTCTCCTTACTAACGCGCAATTAGATGACCAAACCTCTCCTTAACAGAATTTTCTAGACATTGTCAATAATGATATCTAATAATATTATCCAAATAATATAAATTATTGATCCGATAATGGGAAATACTGTGCTGTGACAATTATTGAAATAACAATAATATAAAATATCAACGTAGTAATTATTGAATCAATAAAATAAAATATTGAACATTAATTACTGTAACAATTCTTGAGTAATGCCTTCTTACGAAAAAAATTATCATGCTTCATGAATAGTACTCGTGAATAGTAACTCCTGAATAATAACTCATGAATAGTAATTCGTGAATAGTAACTCGTGAATAGTAACTCATGAATAGTAACTCGTGAATAGTAATTAAAAAAATTGAATACTTTTATTTCATAAAATTCGGAGTCTTACACCTTACCTCAAACGAACAGTACTTCTGATCGGAATATCGGATATGAGGCTGAATGAAACTTGTGCTGAATAGCAACTCTCAAAGTATCAAAATACTCACAAAATACGCTCAATAATATAGAGAGAGAAAGAGAGAAAACTTGTTTCTGGTGTGATTTTTAATTCTAACTTAGCCCTCTATTTATAGAAAAATGTTAGCACGTCAAAGCAGACTTGACCTGCTACCTGATGGCTGTACCTGCTACTATTACCACCCACCACATTTGAAATACAATTCAGCATATTTTTTCACCAACCACAAGTGGGGTCCACTCAATTCTAGAATTTTCCACCAAAATCATTTATAAACCTAATTTCTGAATCAGTCACTTCTTAAAATTCATAACAAATCATACGTTCATTTTTAACGGTTTAAAATTTGTGGACATATACTCAACTTATATATGTATAATATATCCAAAAATCACAACGATCCAACGGTCGGATTAAAAATTATAACTCACGCAATATATCTCAAAAACACTTGTTTAATTTTTAATACCTCTATTCCGACAAAAATACTGATAAAACACCTCAATATTAACTCATTCATTTTTAACCACAATAAATATATTCAACATTTATATCCACATAAAATAAATATTTACTTATCATATAAATCAATAATTAATTATTCACAAATAATATTACAGAATCACATTTATGACAACCAGGCCGTTTCCAAGAAAGAGGGGGCTTTTCAATAAGTATTTCTCCTTACTGGCGCGCAATTAGGTGACCAAACCTCTCCTTGACAGAACTTTCTAGATATTATCAATAATGCTATCTAATAATATTATTAGATAGCAATAGACACCTCAATATTAACTCTTTTATTTTTAACCACAATAAATATATCCAACATTTATATCCACATAAAATAAATATTTTTTTATCATATGAATCAATAATTAATTATTCACAAATAATATTACAGAATCACATTTATGACAACTAGGCCGTTCCCAGGAAAGAGGGGGCTTTCCAATAAGAATTTCTCCTTACTGGCGTGCAATTAGGTGACCAAACCTCTCCTTGACAGAACTTTCTAGACATTATCAATAATGCTATCTAATAATATTATTCAAATAATATGAATTATGGATCTGATAATGAGAAATACTGTGCAGTGATAATTATTGAAACAACAATAATATAAAATATCAACGCAGCAATTATTGAATCAATAAAATAAAATATTGAACAGTAACTACTGTAACAATTATTAAGTAGTGTCTTCCTGCGTACGGATCAATAATTCAACAATACTGTGCAATATCGTGTGCTACTGTGCAATCACGCGTATTACTGTATTTTAACCACCGGATATTTCAACAGTGTTAACGGTAACAACTACGCCGTTATTTATAAAAACTCAAACTTGTCGTTTTCTTCATCCGACAGTTATTCTGTTATGAGGCCCACAAATGACTGTGCCGTCGTACGAATATTCTCCGACAGAAAGAATATTCTCCGACCAAAAGAATATTCCCCGACACAATGAATATTTTATAACCACTTGCTTATTTTGTAAAATTTGCACATTTCACCCATAACCAAAGTATTATATCAAATTAACTCCATATTATTTCAAGATAATAAATAGAGAAAATTCAATTTTATTTATAATAAGTTGGGGTCTTACATTACTGACTACATGTGGTTAAATAGTAAAGCGTCAAAACCCCAGATGGTGATCAGAACTTTACTCATATATATATATATATATTTATATATATATATATATATATATATATATATATATATATATATATATATATATATGGTTCGGTTCCTATCCGGGAGTCCATATTTTCTTAAAATGCGGAATTTTTTTGTTGTTGCATTTTTTTGCTTTTTTTTAAACCAACTAAAAAAATTAATATTTTATGGAACTGAAATTTTACATGATACAATATTTTGGATGTGATTTGAATATATATAATAAAATTGGTCTGTACAATTTTAAGAAAATACAGATTCCCGCACCTGATCCTAGTTCTATATATATATAAACATATAAACATGCAATAATTAAACAATTTCTTTCTTTTAATTCCATAGGTGGTCCACCGTCCACATGCAGTAAAGTTGAAATAAAGGCATACAACTTCTTTCTTTTTTAAAAGAAAATTCTTTTTAACTTTGAATGGTAAAAAAATATTTTTAATAGATTCTAGGTAGGATTGATTTGAGTATCATTTATTATTTGTTGTTTTAAAAAAAAAATTTGTTTTAAAATGTTTGTAATAAATTATTTACTTTTGTATATTACTCTTACCTTCTCTCATTGTCCCAATAAATTCTCTCTTGTTTTAATATTTTTTAATTTCCCATAAAGAGATAGTGATAGAATTTCAAACAAATTAATTTAATTTTTTATAATATTAAATAATTTTTTTAATCTATATGCAAAAATTTTAAACGATAATTTTTTAGAATATCGGAGAAAAGGGGTAAGCCAAAATAATTTAGGAAATATTTATTCGGATAATTTTGAAAATATTTGCCCTTCTGTAATCTCATAGAAGAGACAACTAAGGAGTAAGGGGGTTGACCCTTTGTCAGGTGAATGAATAACATAAGATGGGTACGCTCAACAATTTCTGAATCTTTCAATATTAAATATAAAAAAATCCTAAACCTCTTATTTATTTATAAAAATTGATATTTTCATAATAATTTTTAATATTTTTATAATAAAAATTTTATCGTAAAATCTATAACGATAATTTTATTATAAAATATTATTTTTTATTATAAATTTATCAGTTTGCTTTCCAAAAGAGACTAACATACATTCGCGTGCCCAGAAATGTAAATTAGTCATTTACTCTTTTATTTTTCCTCCATATTCCAATTCACTTGTGAATTCCTAATATTATGTAAATAAACTTCATTTCAAGCTGAATTCCAAGACTCTGCTGTTATGCTCAGAGATCAGCCATTAGTGTAGTTCAGTGGATATAAAGTTGACATTTTTATTTATTACTCCATTAGACTTATTTGTTAAAATAAGTTAACTTTTGTCAAATTGACTCAATATTTTCCTACGTGGCAGTTAAAAAAAGAAAAATAAAAGGAGATGAAGATGACATAGAGTCGTGGACTATCCTACGTGATTTAAAACCAACCAGGGTCATCCTCCCAAGCACGTGATCTCATTTGTTGGTATTTTGGAGGACGATGATTTGCTTGCCTAAATGGAGAAGAAGGAGAAGGATTTGCTTTGTGCAGTGGTGCTAAGAGCGGAGGAGGAGGATGTGGTCGTAGTTTCTGATCTAACGCGGTGGAGAGCAGCTAAAATAGAGTCAAGTAGAGTTGGATTAGCTTACAGAACACAAGTAAAACAAAACACAAGTTCCCATTTTATAAGAAAACCCAGAAAAAAGTAACCTCCTTGCATATCTCAATACCAAATCTTCTTTCTTATTATTGAATGCCCTCCTGTTTATCCTTGGATTCAGCTTATTAAACCACCTCAACTTTTCCCAACAAATTAATTAGTTAAATTAATCAATCACTTTTACAAAATTAAATTTTTTTTATCAATAATTTCTATCTAAACAACAAGCATATATGTTCGATAAAAAAGTGTAAAGAACCACGAGGTGCAGAGAGCCCAAAAAAAATTGTTTAAATTAATTCAGTACCTCTGCGGAATCAATAAGCCTCCAATAACCACCACGTAATTCACAAAGATCGTTCCAGAACTTGTCTATAAGCAGATGCAACAAATTGCCAGTAACGCACGATTACGTCTTCGATCTTGACCTAGAGGCAAGGTATACATGCATTTCTCCTGCTCTCTGGCCAACAACGGTCGTTGGTGATGATGGTAGCCGAAACTCAGCCGTTGATGATGACAGTCGAAACTCGATGGTGAAAATAATAAGAAGAGAAAACTAAAGAGAAAATATAAGATCAAGTCTATTTTTATTTTTGCCCAGTCAAATTGGCCACGTCATTATTTTTCCTTTTCTTTTTCATGCCAGGTAGGAAAATATTTGAGCCAATTTTACAGAAGTTAACTTTAATCACAGTAAGAGGGCAAAGCCAGAAGGTGTTGTCAGGCATTCAATCATCCAAGGATGAGCCAGTAATCAGAATCATGTACTACTTCTGCTTCAAGATTCAAGAAATTCTTCACATTCTATTTAAATGAAAACCTATACATCATTGGAGCCCAAGTGCTATCTAAGTCCTATATAAGATCAATCACATGGAAATGCATAACATATATGCTAGTTCTGATAGAAAAGGAAATGACCTGGCAACATTTCCAGTTAGATCTAGCTTTATCAACACCTTGAAAGGTAAAAAAGTATTTCAGTCCACTAAATTATGTTTCAAAAGCTCTGCAGCAGCACATCGTCTTCTGGTGATGAAATTCTACAATCTTGTCTACACAAAAGCAATATTCATTGCGATAGAGTTCATAAAACTATGGCTAATCAGTTTTCTTCATGATCAACACAAGCTGAAGAGGAAAAACAAACTATTAGAGGAACATATAATGTTCTATGCAAACTAAACAATTGCAATAATATCATAGTGGCCTACACCAGTCTTTTCAAATATGATACCAGGTAAAATCTGTATGCATCAATCAGCTATAAGCTTTTCATTACGCCACAAGTCATGCAACTAAGTCATAAATAGACAACAAATTCAAGACAAATATTTTATTATATCGATTCCTCCTAACAAGGATGGAGCTAGTATAGGGACCCAGATACCCTGAAAATTTGAATTTTTTCTAAACCTATAATAGGCTTGGAAAAAGAAGAAGAAAGTACTCCCTCTGATAAAATGGGTAAATCCAATAGTATATCACCCTTCACAATTTCTAAGAATCATTATATGAATATCTCTTTGCCCCCGATTTGTGTACTATAAAGGAACATACATTCTGCAATACAAAGAGAGCATATTTCAAAAAAAAGAGTATAAAAGTGTCCACAAAATTGGGCGCCGACACCCTCACCCCTAGTGTTCTAAAAATCCTCGCCTAGGTCCGCATAGGGGCAGACCCTGCCTAGGCGCAGGGCCCCTTGGCGCCTCGCCTAGGCTCAAGGCAGAAAAAAAATCCCTCCAAAAAATTAGGCGGGGCCTAGGCGATTTTTATTTAATAACTACCTAAACCAGATCTTGATATATTTATTTTTATAATGATTTACCATATTCATAATACAATCAAATCACAATAAAAAGTGAACAATATCAAATCAAAATGGATAATTTTATTATAATTGCAACTTTTTGAACTTGTACCAACTTCAAATTATATAAATGATGATACATTTGTAATATTTAGTTTAATTCAATATAATTCTTAAATTTATGTTTAGTTTTTTAAGTTTTAATATTGAATTAAATTCTTGAAATTTTAAATTTTATTATTTAATAGAAATCTTGTTTATGAATAAAACTAATACGTTAAAAATATGTTTGAATTTTGAACAATTGCATGTTTGTGTTTGGACTTTGACATTAATAATATGAATATGTGTTTGAACTTTAAGCATATGTCTTTATTATCTTTATTATAGATTGTTTTGATTTATATTATTGTTTTGTTTGGATAAATGTAAGATAAAATATTAAAATTGACTTAAAATAAAAAAATCCCGCCTAGGGTCCCCTGGGCCGGCCGCCCGCCCGCCCGCCCGCCTCCCTCCCACCTAGCGCCTTTTAGAACATTACCCACCCCCGACCCCAAGGAAAAAGACATTTTGGCTTTGTCCCTTCATCGTAAAATATGGCAAATATTCATTTCACAATTAAGGCAGTCAAATATCTATTTTAGTGTACTTCGAGATCCTTTGCTTAAGAAAATTGTATATAAATACAATAACTACTTCTTTTATCCAAGATTGGTAGGAAAAATTGTGCATAGTACTAGTTAAAAAAAATCCCCAGTAGTCATGAGAACAGTTTTCCTTCTTTATTCCACTAAGTAGCTCTGCCCAGAGGATAAACAACATAAGCTGAAAATTGGAAAAAAACAAACAAATAAAGGCAATACAACCACAAGAGAAAATTACTCAAACCTGTAGATAACCAAAAAACATAAATATCAAACATTTTTCGGGAAACACTTATTTAACTTTTCACTATAACATATCTAAGTTTTTTATGCCGAATATCAATGCTAGAAAATATGGTAAGTTAATGATAGGATGTAGATGACCAAAAAAAGATCAAATGGGACTGCCATGCTCCATGGATATCATCCTTCATGGATGGCTTCTAAAATTACAATCTACATAATAAATGTAAGTGTTTGAAACCCTGTCCCCCAGCTAAGTGACTGGCATCTCAACTGGGACAGACTATGGGGAATGTTTTGTTTTAATTCTCATTGTGCTAATCTTTAAGCTCACAGTTACCAAAAACATCTGAATGTTGCAAACTTCAAATAAAAGTCTGGTTCCTTAATGCTTGAAAATAAAATCCCACAACAAATTTATTAAAGTTGGTTAGGGCCTTGATTAATCCCCCAACAATCCTTAATCCAACCTTCCATACAGAACTTAACTTCTTAATTTCTCTATGTGCAAATTGATGATCCATTCAGGAAGTTGCACAAAAATTCAAAGAAATAAACAAATTATTTGAGATATTGACCCAAAAAATAAGTGAAGTAACCTAAGCCTGTCACAAAGATTAGCCAAAAAAGTTATATACATTCTAAAGAGATTAATTACCTCCACAGAAGTAACAGCAAGAAAAGATCATCAGAAGATCTCTGCAAAACACAAGGGCAGCCCCAACACAGCCAGAACCAGTAGAATCTCCTTGTTCATTAGCTTGATCCAAGAGCTTAGTGTTTTCAGAAGTTTGGTTTTTCTCAGATTTCATCCGCTGAAGGTTCCATTCGAGTTTCTTGAGATACCCTTGCTTGAATGAATCCCTCAATCTCGTTGATGGCCATAGATGCATCTCTTTCTCTCTGATTCGAGTGACAAGTATTGGATTCAATTGAAGGAGGGGATTTAGGAATTATTATTTGCCCTTCAGTAGAGTAGGGGGTTGACGTTAGTCAGTGAATTTTTTTCTCACTCTTTGGTTATATCCAATTTTATTTCCATTTTTCGGGTTTAGTTTTTGAATTTAAACTATTCGGTTAACCGAATAACCGAATTAGTTATAAAAAAAATTTAAGCCTTAAAAGGTTAAAACAGTAATCTAAGGGCCTGATCTCTTATGAATCATCATCAGTCATCTCTGATCTCAAAACTCTCTGATCTTTCACTCTCTAAAACTCTTTGATCTCAGATTTCAAATCTCTCACTCTCTAGTCTTTAAAGTCTTCTCTCATCTCTCACTCTCTACCATAACCAAAAACCTTACAGAATCGTAAATCGACCAAATATTTGTACAATTAATTAGATTTGGGCATGAAATTCAATTGGTCCTGAACAAACAAGTATACAATTATATGTTGTGACACCCCCAAAATAGGTATACATCACCTATCTTGAGACGCGCAAATACATGGTACAAAATTCAAATACAACTTAATAATACAACTGTCGTGTAAAAATACGACAAAACATAAACTGAGAGTTTCAATACGAATATTGTCTTCTAGACAATATTCAACTCAAATGGAGTCCTCAATACATTTACTATCACAATATTTCATAGAATAGTGAGGACTACTAATGCTATCATTTGGACCGTCACTCTATTCCCCGACTAGTCCCTACTACGTTCTCATTTCCTGAAGAGAACAATGAAAGCAAAAGGATAAGCTCAACTAGCCCAGTAAGAAATATTATGACTAAGATAATGCAGAGTAATTTATCGTTAGCCTTCAACAGTGTTAAACTGATAAAATATAACAAACATCAAGTTTAATTGCAACAGAACAAGCAATCCATTAGAAGAGTCAAGTAGAGAATAAAATCTATTATCTTCTATGATTTAAAAGGTTTTTCATTACTTTTATCGCTGAGACTCAGCTTAATAAATAATTCACATCATCCCTGCACTACGGCCAATGATATTCATTAGTATCACAACCACAAATTATCCATGCACTACGGGCCAATGTAGACTTTTATCACATCATTTGTAACATTACGGTCATGATTATACCGAATAATCCCTGGTCATAATCATACCAAGTCCATATATGCATTACAGGTCACAGATGATTTTCAACATAATATAAACATGAGGATGATAAGATTTCAATAAAACAAGTTTAAGGATAAATTTTTAAATATTTATAATTTAATTTATCCAGAAATCAATAACGTCCAAATTGTCAACATGATGCTGCTTTGTGAAATAAAATTCAAGAATAATATTGTACCAAAAATAATTTGAACCGAAAACGAATCAATTTTTATCATGAATAGTACCCCGTGTAAGACCCCGAATTTTATGAAATAAAAGTATTCAATTTTTCTATTCACTAAATGGTTAAATTGATAAAAAGGTTAAAGTTAAGGGTGATATATAAATTTTTTCAAAATACGCAAGTAGTTATAAAATATTCATTATTGTCGGGGAATATTTATTTGGTCGTGGAATATTCTTTTTGTCGGGAATATCCGTACAACGACGCAGTCATTCGTGGGCCCCATAACAGGATAATTGTCGGAGGAAGAAAACGACAAAGTTTGAGTTTTTATAAATAACGGCGAAGTTGTTACCGTTAAGACTGTTGGAATACCCGGTGGTTAAAATACAGTAATAGGCGTGGTTGCACAGTAGCACACGGTATTGCACAGTATTTTTGAAATTATTAATCCTTACGTAAGAAGGCACTACTCAATAATTGTTACAGTAGTTACTGTTCAATATTTTATTTTATTGATTCAATAATTGATGCGTTGATATTTTATATTATTGTGGTTTCAATAATTGTCACTGCATAGTATCTCCATTATCAGATCAATAATTCATATTATTTGAATAATATTATTAGATAGCATTATTGGCAATGTCTAGAAAGTTCTGTCAATGAGAGGTTTGGTCACCTAATTGCGCGCCAGTAAGGAGAAATCCTTATCGGAAAACCCCCTCTTTCCTGGGAACTGTCTGGTTGTCATTATTGTGATTTTGTAATATTATTTATGAATAATTAATTATTGATTTATATGATAATAAAATATTTATTTGATGTGAATATAAATGATAGATTTATTTATGTGTTTATAAATGAAAGAGTTAATGTTGAGGTATTTTATCAGTATTTTGTCGGATTGGAGGTATTAAAAGATCAAATCGGTGTTCTTACAGCTTTATTGCGTGAGTTATAATTTTTAATCTGACCGTTGGATCGTTGTGATTTTTGGATATGTTATACATATATAAGTTGAGTATATGTTCACAAATTTTGAACCGTTAAAAATGAACGAATGATTTGTTATGAATTTTAAGAGGTGACTGATTCGAAAATTAGGTTTATAAATGATTTTGGTGAAAAATTCTAGAAATGGGTGGGCCCCACTTTTGGTTGTTGGGGAAGATGACTGATTTTTGGTGGGTGGAATAGTAGCAGGTAAAGCCATCAGGTAGCAGGTCAAGTCTGCTTCGGCGTGCTAACATTTTCCTATAAATAGAGGGCTAAGTTAGAATTGAAAATCACACCAGAATTCATATGTTTTCTCTCTTTTTCTCTCTAGATTATCGAGTGTATTTTGTGAGTATTTAGATACTTGGTGAGTTGTTATTCATCAGTGCAAGTTTCCTTCAGCGTCATATCCGATATCCAGTCAAAAGTGTTGTTCTTTTGTGGTACGGGATAATAAGGGATATTAAGGGATGTTATATTCTTCATAATGATGTTATTCTTTCAATATCATTATACTGACATATTGGTATGGATCTTATTGTAGAATTTCTACCTTTTTGAGTTGGGGTTACTATTCACGTATACGGCACTATTCGCGTATACGGCACTATTCGCGTATACGACACTATTTATGTATATGACACTATTTACGTATATAACATTATTTACGTATACGGTACTATGTACGAATACAGATGACTATTCACGAGTTACTATTCATGGGTATTATTCATGACAAAAATTGGTTTCTTTTTCTGACCAAATTATCGTTGATTTATGATTGTTGCTCTTGAAAATAAATGCAGTTGTTGATCATATTGTTTTTATTATCATATATAATATTTTTATAACCCTGATGTTGATTTTCTCTTTCACTTGAGTGTAAAGATGGGTAAATTATTGGTATGATCGTAACTGAGGAATATCTTTGGCCTGTAGTGCAAAGATGAATTGTTAACTGGTATGATCATGACCATTGAATTTATAATTGAATATATTTAGCTTAAGTGTAAGGATGAATTGATTAACATGGTTATAATTATTGTTTATATAAATTCTGAAATGATTATATATTTCTTTGAGTTATTAATATAATTGGCCTGTAGTGCAAATATAAACTGTTGATGAATATATTTGGCCTGTAGTGCAAATATGAACTGTTGATGAATATATTTGGCCTGTAGTGCAAATATGAACTGTTGAGGAATATCTTTGGCCCGTAGTGCAAAGATGAACTGTTATTGAATATCTTCGGCCTGTAGTGCAAAGATGGTCTGTTGTTGAATATCTTTGGCCTGTAGTGCAAAGATGATCTGTTGTTGAATATCTTTGGCCTGTAGTGCAAATATGATCTGTTGTTGAATATCTTTGGCCCGTAGTGGAAACATGACCTGTTGTTGAATATCTTTGGCCCGTAGTGCAAAGATGAAATTGTTAGTATGATTATAAACAGGAACTGTGATTTGGTAAAACCATAATCTTTGATGTTTAAGGTAAAGACATGTGATGAAAATTATCTTCGTCCTGGATGCGAAGAGGAATTTAGAATTACAATTATGATTATGAGTTATTCATATGATTGTGGATCAGAACTGTTGATTGATGTTACAGGGATAAAGCATTGTTGGTGGATTTTTAACATAGAGAAGATAATAGACTTTATGGTCTATTTGACTCTTCTAATGGATTGCTCGTTCCGCTACAACTATGGTTGAAATTTTTATCATCTACCATATGTTTTAAATCTCTGATTTATTATTGATGAAGGCTATTGATGAAGGCTAGTTGTGCTCACCCTTTTGCTTCACAATTCCTTTCAGGTAATAAAAGTGTAGCTGGGTCGAGCGGGGGATAACAGGGGAATAGAACGGTGGTCTATAGCTGTTGAGGTTCTCCCTAAATAGTATAAAAATAATTTTATTGAGACTTTAGATAAGTGTGTCGTATTATATACGTCATTTGATATTTAATTTTGGTGAACCGAATAGGATGAGGTGAACTCAACTTTGGAAGGGTGTTTTGCCACTATCATACAAGATGTCTAATGACATACAAACTCGTGTTATCATAAGACAGGGTTGTGCACATCCACATGCGGAGTATATCTATAAGCACTACCTATATAATCTTGGTGTTTTTTTGAAGTATAATTCACGATTAGAGAGTGGAGATAATGATATGTCAAGAGAAGACTCACCATCGGAAAAAATATGATAGTAATCTTCTTGTTTTTCTTTGGGGTCTATTAGAACAACCAAGGATAATTCTGTGGACATATGATATCTATCATAACCTGGATGCATGGTCTCCCATGTACGAAGGTTTCCTTGAGCACTTTCTAAAGATTCTAATTTCTAAAACAGTTTTTGACTGTACCTTTATGTAAGGTGTCATTGTGACGTGCTATCTAAGGTTGGGACATGAGTCACAGTTGGTATATATTTGTATCAAAACTCACAGCATTTATGTTGTTGTATTTTGCACGACAATTGTTGTAATAAAGTTGTAGTTGTTTTCTGTACTATGTATTTGGCCACTCAGAATGAGTTGGATGGAATGGACCTATTTTGGTGTTGTCACACCCCGGGTGAATAGTACTCGAGTGAATAGTACCCCGTGAATAGTACTTCAAGAATAGTAACCCGGTGAATAGTACTCCGAAATGAAAAAGTTAAAACTTATCAAGAATGCTTAGAATAATATTTTCATGAAAAGATACTGGATGAAGCGCAAATATCAAGGATATTCTACTATTTTCATGGAGTTTAGAAGCCAAAACTTTAACAAAACGAGTATATAATTCGAAATCTGAAACGAAATAATATTACTTACTTACTACAGAGTATGGAAGAAAATATTATTTCAAGCGAATATTGAACAAAAATAACATCCCTTACCTTGAAAAGAAGAGTATTCCAACCGGTATAGCGAGAATATTCTTGAAGAAAACTTTCATTGTTTTCTACGCTCAAAGATTTCTAAAACTCTAAAGAAATACGCTTAAGATTATAGAAGAAGAATTCTCTGATTATGGTTTGATTTTCAATTCTAACTTAAGTGCCTATTTATAGGAAAATGTTAGAACGCCATAGGAGACTAAATAATAAAATAATATTATTATTTTTTTCTATGCACACTTCTTTGAAAAAATTTCAGCCACCACAAGTGGGGCCCACTAAAATCAGCCACCTTTCCCAACAACCAAAAGTGGGGCCCACCCATATTTTTAATAAAAATATTTTAATTTTTGAAACTTCAATAATTCATAATAAATATCCCCTTTATCAGAAAAATACGAATTTTATGTCCATCCCACACGAAATCGAATTCTCTACAACTTTGCAGAAGAAAGTTTTTCCAAATTCCAAATAGAAAATATCCGAATTTCATAAACGGACAATTTTCAACACCTCTTAAAATTCATAACAAATCATACATTAATTTTTAACTGTTCAAAATTTGTGGATATATACTCAACTTATATATGCATAACATATCCAAAAATCACAACGATCCAACGGTCGGATTAAAATTATAGCTCACGCAATAGAGTTTTAAGAACACTAATTTGATTTTTAATACCTCCATTCCGAAAAAAATACCGATAAAACACCTCAACATTAATTCCTTCATTTATAACCACATAAAATAAATATTTTCCTATCCATCATTTGTGTCCACATAAAATAAATATTTCCTTATCGTATAAATCAATAATTAATTATTCACAAATAATATTACAGAATCACAATAATGACAACCAGGCCGTTCCTAGGAAAGAGGGGTCTTTCCGATAAGGATTTCTCCTTACTGGCGCGCAATTAGGTGACCAAACCTCTCCTTGACAGAACTTTCTAGACATTGCTAATAATGCTAACTAATAATATTATTCAAATAATATGAATTATTGATTTGATAATAGGAAATACTGTGCAGTGACAATTATTGAAACAACAATAATATAAAATATCAACGCAGCAATTATTGAACCAATAAAATAAAATATTGAACAGTAATTACTATAACAATTATTTAGTAGTGCCTTCTTACGTAAGAATCAATAATTCAAAAATATTGTACAATACCGTGTGCTACTGTGCAACAACACGTATTACTGTATTTTAACCACCAGGTATTCCAACAGTGTTAACGGTAATAATTACGCCGTTATTTATAAAACTCAAACTTGTCGTTTTCTTCATTCGACCGTTTTCCGTTATGGGGCCCACAAATGGTTGCATAGTTGTACGAATATTTTCCGACAGAAAGAATATTCCACGACCAAACGAATATTCTCCGACAACATAAATATTTTATAACCATTTGCTTATTTTGAAAAATTTATAAATATTACCCACAACTATAACATTATATCAAATTCACTCCATAATATTCAAAAATGATATTTATAAAAAATTCATCTTTATTCATAAAAGTTAGGGTCTTCCATATGTAATCGAATCGATTTAAATTCTCCCTTAGCTCTGTTCTTTGCGCTTCTCTTTGTTAGGTTTGGGAAAACAATGACTGATTTTATATTGCTCACAAATTGTTTGATAATATGCGCAACTATTAAGGTATTCTTTCTCCCAAAAAGAAGTTGATGGTTTTTTGTGCTATTAAGTTTTTTGACTACTGAATGTTTGTGATAGGGCTATTGTATTACCTTCAGGGAAAGTATTCTTTCTCCCAAAAGAAGTTAATAGTTTTTTGTTTTGTTAAGCTTTATGACTACTGAATGTTTGTGATATTGCTATTGTATTACCTTCAGGGGAAAAATTTAGAGAAAATGATTATTAAGGGTTATATGTATATACACAGCTGTGTAGTACACAGTCGTGTTATGGCAACGATTTTTTTGGGCTATAGCGACGGTTCAACCGTTGCTATATACTAGAATATCTATCGCCATAGCCCAAAAAAACCATTTCCATAGGCGGCTGTGTATTACACGGCTACACAGTCGTGTATATATATTTTTCCCTAATATTAAAAAAAAATTATAATAAATTTAAAGTTATAAGGACAAAGGAGCAAAAAATAAGTGTGACCTAATTACATCAAACTTCGTTGAGAAGTTTAATGGAGAATTTATAACATAGATAGATAAGTCGTCAATAAATTTTTGGATAAAAAATGGGTATTATAAAGTGATTCCCTCCTCAGGAGGGTGCTCACCTTTTCTTCTTCTTCTTTCCCTCGTGACTCTCCCCTCTCATTCTTCTCTTCTCCCGTGAACCAATATTCCTCATCCGCGAACCTCAACATTGCCTATATAAGGCAATGTTACTGAAGAAAATAATTAGAACTTCTCTCAATTATTTCTCTCTCTTTATCTCTTACTTATTCTCTCTAAATTTATGCAATAATAAGAGTATATTTCTACACTTTGCTAAAGTTTTATAACACGTTATCAGCACGAAGTTCTAACCAACTAAGACGGTAAAATTAAATTCTTGCAATTTATTATTATATTACCGGTTTGGCTATGCCACCAATAATATAATTTTATTCTTACAATTGGCTTGGCTTTGCCGCCTATTATATTCTTTAACTGCCAAATTATATTTATGTTTTATTGTCCATTCTTAAATTCTGTTATTTATAGTGGTACCATCTATCCTTGTTGATCTTACAAGATTTGGTGGGAACCTTTTTATTTAATTATGAGAATAACCTGTTTATGCTGAATACCGTATGCCTGGTGAATAATCCTTTTTATTCATTTCTTATCAAATTGTGGGAATAATATATCTATGCAGAATACTGCATGCCTGGTGAATAATCTTTTGTATTCATTTCTTATTAACTTGTGGGAATAACCTGACTATGCGAATTACCGCATGCTCGGTGAATATCTTTTCGTATTAATTCCTTATTTGCATTTTGTGGAAATAATCTATCTATGCGAACTACCGCATGCTGGGTAAAGATCCATTTGTATTTTTGTACATATTTTTTTTGTTAAACTATAATACTTGTATATACATTAACGATTGCATATTCTTTTTACTAAAATAATATGCTAATAACTGCATTTTATCATCATTTGAGGTTGTGACTTAGTTTATTTTTTCTATATCATACATGCAATTATTTATTGTTTTAATAAATAATAAAATTGTGTTTTAACCCAGAATAAATGGCAAACTTGGCAAAAATAGATTTTTCTATTTTGAAAATCTCCGGAGACAACTATTTGGCTTGGGCACTTGATGCAGAATTGCACCTTAGTGCAAATGAGTTAGAAAAGACTATTGAATCAGGAAATACAGCAACTTCGGCACAAAATATAAAAACCATAATTTTTCTTCGTCACCATATTGATGAAGGATTAAAGACTGAGTATTTAACAGTCAAAGATCCTTTGTCTTTATGGACACAACTGAAGAAAATATTTGACCACCAAAAATTGATTGTTCTCCTTAATGCCAAATTTGAGTGGCTTAATTTAAGGCTACAAGATTACAAATCAATTACGGAGTATAATTCCAATGTTTATAGAATAACCCCTACTTTGGCTTTGTGCGGAAATCAAGTTTTTGAAACCCAAATGTTAGAAAAAACACTCCAAACTTTTCATCCCACCAACATGATTCTGTCACAATAATATAAACAAAGTAAGTTCACAAAATTCAGTGACTTATTGTCTATCCTCCTTGTTGCATAAAAGAGTAATGAATTATTGTTGAAAAACCATCAAGTACTGTGACGCCCCCAAAATAGGTATACAACACCCATTCTGAGTCGCCAAATACATGGTACAGAAAGCAAACTACAACTTCAATAATACAATTATCGTACAAAATACGACAACACATACTGTGAGTTTAAAAACAAATATTATCTTCTAGACAATATCCACACTCAAATAAGTCCTCATTATAATTATTCAAAAACTATTTTACAGAAATAGTGAGGACTGCAAAAACATCTTTCTAGAACCATCACTCCATACCCCGCTAGATCCTGCTATGTTCTCACCTCCTGAGAAGAAAATGGAACAAAAAGAAAAATGGTGAGCTCAACTAGCCCAGTAAAGAATATTATGACTAAGATAATATACAACAAATTAACATTAGTCTTCAACAGGGAAAATTCTGATAAAATATAATAGACAACAAGTTTTAGATCAACAACTGCTGCGGAAACAGCAATCCATTAGAAGAGTCAAGTAGAGAAAGAATTCCACTATCTTCTAAGATTTAAAAGTCCATCATCAATACTTTATCCCTGTAACAACAATTAATATACATTTTTAATCAAAAATTCATCTTTGCACTACATGCCAAAGATATTCATTTGTATCACCAGTTGGTCATGTTCATCTCAACACCTGTTCATCTTTGCACTACGGGCCAAAGATATTCATTAGGTAATCATTCATCTTTGCACTATAGGCCAAAGATATCCAGTAATATCATCATTTAGGACTGAGGATGATGAAAAATATTTTAAAGGAACGAATCCAGTGAAATAAAATAACAAATAATAGAGATTCGTATTACAGTTTATCCAAGATCAATAATACTCCATAATAACCAATTTTGAAGCAAAATTCAAGAATAAAGATCAAAACATGGATACAATCAAAGATAGTAACCATAATAGGCATCTTGGACAAAAAGGAGAAAATTTCATTTTTCGGTGAATAGTGCCGTATTCGTGAATAGTGTCGTATACGTGAATAGTGTCGTATACGTGAATAGAAACCCCGGCACAAAAAGTTCCAAATTTGATAAAAATTTCAAACCAATATTTTGTCATAATGATATCAAAAGAAATAATATCATTTACGAAGAAAATAACATTCCTTACCTCAAAATAACGGTACTTCTGATCGGAATATCGGATAGAAAGCCGAAGGAACTTGTACCGAACAACAACTTTCAAAGTATATAAATACTCACAAAAATACGCTCGATAATCTAGAGAGAAATAAAACTTGTTTCTGGTGTGATTTTTAATTCTAACCTAAGCGTCTATTTATAGGAAAATGCTAGAACGCCATAGGAGACTAAATTAATAAAATATTAATTTTTAAAATAACAATTCTACACATGCTATCAATGACTAAGACCAGCCACCACCTTTGAACAATTTCCAGTAGCCCACATGTTGTTAACCAAAGTGGGTCTCACCCATAAATTTAATAAAAATTATTTTATTATCTGAAACTTCAATAATTCATAGAAAATAGCATGTTTATTAGAAAAATATGAATTTTATATCCATTCTGCCTGAAATTGAATTCTCTACAACTTTGTAGCTTTGAGTTTTTCAAAATTCCAAACAGAAAATATCCAAAATCCATAAACGGGTGATTTTTAATACCTTCATACCGACAAAATAGTGATAAAAATACCTCAGCATTAATTCCTTCATTTATAACCATATAAAATAAATCCATCTTTATATCCGCATAAAATAAATATTTCCTTATCATATAAATCAATAATTAATTATTCACAAATGATATTACAGAATCATAATAATGGCAACCAGTCCGTTCCCAGGAAAGATGGGGCTTTCCAATAAGAATTTCTCCTTACTGGCATGCAATTATGTGACCAAACCTCTCTTTGACAGAACTTTCTAGACATTGCCAATAATGCTATCTAATAATATTATTCAAATAATATGAATTATTGATCTGATAATAGGAAATACTGTGCAGTGATAATTATTGAAACAACAATAATATAAAATATCAACGCAGATATTATTGAATCAATAAAATAAAATATTGAACAATAATTACTGTAACAATTATTGAGTAGTGCCTTCTTACGTAAGAATCAATAATTTAAAATACTATGCATCAACGCGTATAACTGTATTTTAACCACCGGGTATTCTAACAGTGTTAACGGTAACAACTACGCCGTTAATTATAAAAACTCAAACTTGTCGTTTTCTTCATCCGACATTTATTCTGTTATGGGCCCACAAATGACTGCGCCGTCGTACGAATATTCCCCGACAACAAGAATATTCCACGACCAAATGAATATTCCCCGACAACAATGATTATTTTATAACCACTTGCTTATTTTGTAAAATTTGCACATTTCACCCATTACCAGAGAATTATATCAAATTAATACCTTATTATTCACAACAATAATTAGAGGAAATTCGATTTTATTTATAATAAGTTGGGGGCTTACAAGTACGACCAACAGGTGCTACCCTGTTGCCAGATATTATTAGCACGTCATTTCAGCAGAATAAACGTGACAATAGATGGCCATATAATAAGAATTCTTGGTGACGAAAGAATAAACGAGGCCATCATAAAAACAAATTCCAGAACTGCGACAATTTAGGCCACCAGAAGTGGCAAGTGTCTGGGTCGGGTAAAAATAAAGAAAATGCAGCACGGATAAAGAACAAACCAGATGTTTGTTTTAGGTGTGGGATGAAATGGCATTGGTTGCATACCTGTTCAATGTCGAGGCATCTGGTTAATTTATTCCAGGAGTCTCAAAAGAACAAAGTAATGGAGGCAGAAACAAATTTTTTTAATCATTAATTGAATATTATTGATGTTCCACCAATGACCAACAATGAGGAAAAGGTTGTTGATATTCCTGAACCTTCTGAAAGTATCTTTTGGGACATCGTTTAATTTTTGTTTTAATTAAACACCCTGCATGTATAATATTATTAGTTTTCATTCTATATGTGGTATGTGTTTCTCATGAATAAAATTATAAATGAAATGTAACCTTTCTTATTTTTATATGTGTCAGACCATTTTTAATGGATATGGAAGATATATGTTTAGCAGACAGTGCAACAACTCATACAATCCTTGAAAGTGAGAAATATTTCTCACAGCTGATCAAAACTAAGGGAAATGTAGAAACTATATCTGGCACATCAAATTTAATCGAGGGATTTGTAAAAGCTAGTTTCATGCTAACAAATGAGACACAAGTTTTTATCAAAGATGCTCTATATTCTAGTAAATCAAGAAGAAATTTGCTTATTTTTAAAGATATTCGACTAAATGGTTTTCATATTGAAACAACCAATGAAAATGAAAATAAATATCTTCTCATCACTTCTACTATTTTTGGAAAAAAGAATATCCTAGAAAAACTTCATTCAATTTCTTCTGGATTATATACTATGAAAATTAGATCAATTGAGTCTCATGCTGTTATGATTCCAAAAATCATAGATCCCAAATCCTTTATGCTTTGGCATGAAAGACTCGATCATCCAGGCACTTCTATGATGGATCGTATTATTGAAAATTCTACTGGTCATCCTCTCAAAAATAAGAAGGTTTTTCCTAGTAGTGAATTTCCTTGCGCTGCGTGTTCTCGAGGAAAATTAATAGTTCGACCATGACCAACAAAAGTTTATAAAGAAGCCCCTAAATTCCTAGAGAGAATTCAAGGAGATATTTGTGGACCCGTTCACCCATTGTCTGGACCATTTCGATATTTTATGGTTTTAATAGATGTTTCAACTAGATGGTCTCACGTTTGTCTTTTCACTTCTCAAAATTTTGCCTTCTCAAAACTTCTTGCTCAAATAATCAAGTTACAAGCTCAGTTCTCGGATCATCCAATCAAGTCAATTCGACTTGATAAAGCAGCTGAATTTTTATCAATGATTTTTGTATGACTATTGGAATCTCCATTGAGCATTCTGTTCCTCATATTCATACATAAAATGGTTTAGCTGAATCTTTATTAAAAAAGACTTCAACTAATTGTATGTCCATTAATGTTAAGGGCTAACTTATCTACCTCAGTTTGGGGTCATGCAATTCTTCACGCTGCAGACATCATTCGAGTAAGACCAACAACTCTTCATAAATTTTTTCCTCTATAGTTAGTTTTTGGACAGATACCCAATATATCACACTTTCGAGTTTTTGGAAGTGCAGTATATGTTCCAATTGCACCTCCACAAAGAACTAAAATGGGAGCCCAACGAATAATAGGTATTTATGTTGGTTTTGATTCTCCTTCTATTATCAGATATCTTGAGCCTTTAACTGGAGATGTTTTTACTGCACGTTATGTAGATTGTCATTTTGATGTATTTGTATTTCCACCATTAGGAGGAAGGAAAGTTTTAAATAAGAATCCCTCTGAAATATCATGGAATGCATCAGAATTAAATTCACTTGATCCTCGTACAGGACAATGCGAAATTGAAGTTCAAAGAATTATTATTTACAAAATATTGCAAATCAAATGCCAGATGCATTTAATGATACTAGAAAAATGATAAAGTCACATACACCTGCAGTGAATACTCCAGCAAGAATAGAAATACCTATTGAAAAATCAATTCATAGAGAATTGACAAATAATGTAATAGAATAATCTAAACCACGCCAGAAGCGTGGAAGACTGATTGGTGCAAAAGACATTGTACCATAAAAATCAAAAGCAAATAAGGGAATCCTAGAAGGATGACACGCTCCAGAAGTAGCACTTATTCCAAGAGTGAGAATAACCCCAAAAGAGTGAATATTTGGTATATGTTAAGAGTGTTAGTCTATTGAGTCCAGCAAGCAATTTACAATTTGATACTGAGAAACAGGAAATTAGAGAAGGGGAAAACATGGTTTTGACAGGGTGATGGCCAGTTTCTATTAAAATGCTTCTTTATTACAGTGAAGCTGAGTAGAAGAGGTAAATCTGGTTTCTGTACCATCCTCTCCTCTGCATCAGGATATTTTTGAATGGACACTACCTGCACATGTAACGTGAATTATATCCATATCTTCTTGGCAATTTATTTTGAGAACTAATTTCTTGTCCAATTTTTACATGGAGCTAAATGTTGTCGGTTCTGCTGAGATTATGGTCTGAGTAATTTGTTCTATGATATTTGGTGTGCATCTAACAGGGAATTTGACTGCATGAAGTTGTCTCAAAATTATAGGTATTAGTTGTATTTTCTTCCTTCTTTATTTTTTTAATTCAATTGATTTTTATTAATTCAATTGATTTTTATTATAATATAATTTATCAATGATTTATTAAAATCATTCAATTGATTTGCAGTGCAAGCTTAAAAATGGATTAAAAATACCTTAAAAATCCATTTTTAGTTTTAAAAATGGATAAAACATACCTTAAAAATCCATTCAATTGTCAACAGTAAAATAATAAATAGTACTTTAAAGATTCAAATTTCACTTTCTACAAAAGTTACGAACAACAATAACTACTTGGAGCTTGATTTTCCTAATCAATTTTTAGTTTTGTGATCTATTAGAAAATTTGCATACATGTCAGTTAGCAAGAATAATCCTACCTTTGTCCACCATATTTGTAGCTCAAGTTTGGATATGTTGCTTTGTAATGATTATGTACCAAGAAAGAGTAAGCTCATCTTCCTGTTACTTTTGCATCTAGAAACATCGTTCGTGTATGTCATCATCCCCTTCTTTACAGGTGAAAGGCATAATCCTTAAAGTTGATTTATTAGGTGTAAAGTTGATGTATATATATCCTTACAGTGTCGACATTCAAAGCAATTGGCCCAACATCTGATTGATAAAAAGATCATTTTAAGTTATTTGTCAATTGATTGCTCTTTATAGTTTTCTGATGCTATTTAATCTACCAGGTAGGTTCTTCTAATTATTTTTTTTGTTTTTCCATTGGTTATGATTAATGTGTTCCTTTTCTTTGTGTTGGATTTTCATTCGATGCCATCTTGCTTTAATTGGTCTGCAAAATTCTCTCTTTTTACTTTTTTTTATTTAAAAAAATATAGTTTTAAGAGGCTTGCTCCGACATTTTGCTTGATTATAATTATTTTGTTTGTATTTCTTTTATTCTACTGAGATGTGTATTTTTTTGAGCTGAAGTTTTTTTATTTTGAGGATATCGTCTTGCAAGTAAACAAAGGCTTTCGGTAGACTAATGTCAGCCTCTCCCTCCCTCCCCATCTTGTTTTGCCCTTTATTTCTCATGCTGGGAAAATAAGAGCTTCTGGTATCACGTGCTTGTTGACTGACTACAGCAGCTTCTGGTATTCTTATGGATGTACTGTAGGTATGGCCTCTAATCTCTAGTATCTGCTGCACATTTCATTTTTCAGAAAAATAGAAGCAAAGCTAAATTGTTTGGTTGTGCTTGTTAGTGTTAGTTTCTTCTTCTTCTTGGAATGGTTGTGGCTGGTGTATTGAAACATTTAGCCTTTTTGTTAGTGTGCTTTTTGCAGCTGCCTTCACCACATCAACATTTAAAGTTTTCCGCAAAACCTTGAATGAAAGTGCAGTTGCAAAACCATAGTGCAGTTCTCAGTTCATTTGTTGGATCTCACGAGGTAAATATGTTTTTCATGACCATTTGAATACAAAGGATTTCTTGTGAGTTTAGTTTTATGACATTGAGCTAAGTCAATTGATTTATCAATTCATTTAAGTTTTCTGAGAAGTCTACTTTCTATCAATGAAATCTCATCATACATTGTCTTTTGGCTTGAAAACTGTTTGCGATATGGATGCAATTCTGTTAATATATGTGACCTTCCTCCTTTGATCTGTAAAGATAATGTCATTCTATAGTCTGTTATGTGGTGCAGAAAAGCTAGGGAAGATAGTGTCATTCTATAGTCTGTTATGTGGTGCAGAAAAGCTAGGGAAGAAGCTATCAAATGGTGTTTACTGTAATGTTGCGACCAGATCATCTTCTTCAAATGAGGAGTTAACAGTCTTGGCAATGGTTAGGGAAAGATTTGGGTTGCAATAGTTAAACTTGCTGCCTGCTGGTGTATCTGGGCATTAATAAAAACAATGGAGATTGATAATTTATATGTATGAAGAGAAGAGCCATGTACCACATTTATAGAAGTAGGTTGTGGCCGTTAAGTATTTGTAAGTTTCCTAGCATAGTATTTAATTTATATATATGAAGAGAAGAGCCATGGAGATTTTAAATGACGTATATAATATTTTTTATATTATATTTTATATTGTATTTGTGTTTGTTGAATAAATTTGCATTATTAATTAATTTTTTTTAAATATAAAAAGGCTATAGCGACGGTCATCGACCGTAGCTATAGTGTTCTATAATACACAGGCCTATAGCGACGGTCGCTGAGCGTCGCTATAGACATCTAAACACGATTTTGGCATGACATATAGCGACGGTCGCCGATCGTCGCTATAGGCCAAAAGACCGTCGCTATAGGTTTTAGCGACGGCTTCTACAGCGACGGTCGACGACCGTCGCTATAGCCTATAGCGACAGTCTTTTGGCCTATATCGACGGTCGGCGACCGTAGCTATAGGTCAATTTTCTAGTAGTGATAGCATTTCCAAGGATGCGGCCTTTTGTTTTTGCTGCTATTTATTTGGCAATTCAAACAGAGTAGATGCTTTTACAAAAAAAGGTTTCAGCAACTGGAAAAAAGAAATTGAGAGATTTCAAGAGCATGTGGGTGCTTCGAATAGTGCTCATAATGATGCTAGAATACAACTTCAAGGTTTTAAAAACCAAAGGCAGAGTGTGTCACATATACTACTAGCACAAGGGCAAGAGATGGAGGTTGCTTATCGCACACATTTAACGGCGGCTTTGGATGTCACACGCCTTCTTTTGAAGCAAGGTTTGCCTTTTCGTGGGCATGATGAGTCATTGACTTCATCAAATAAGGGAAATTTTCTTGAGTTTTTTGAGTGGTACAACCTTCGAAATGAAGAGGTAGGCAAGGTAGTTAATGAGAATGCTCCTAGAAACAATCAAATGACTTCTCCAAAAATTCAAAAAGAACTAACTAGTGCTTGTGCCGTGGAAACTACACTTGCCATCATCAATGATATTGGGGACAAAATATTTTTTATTATTGTTGATGAGTCTCGTGATGTTTCAATAAAGGAGCAAATGAGAGTTGTTTTGAGATATGTAAACAACCATGGAGATGTGATTGAAAGATTTCTTGGTGTGGTACATGTGCCTGACACGTCATCTATTTCTTTGAAGAATGCTATTGATGAATTATTTGCAAAGCATAAATTGTTATTATCGAGGTTGAGAGATCAAGGATATGATGGGGCTTCAAATATGTGAGGCGAGTTCAATGGATTAAAGGCTCTTATTTTAAAAGAAAATCCATATGCAAGGTATGTCCATTATTTTTCTCACCAACTCCAATTAGTTGTTGTTGCTGTTGCTAAGAGCAGCCGTATTGTGAGTGATTTTTTTCAATATGTTACTATGATTGTGAATGTGGCTGGAGCATCATGTAAAAGGAAAGATAAACTTAGACAGCTTGAACATGATAGGATTGTGGAGTGTTTGGAAAAGGGAGAAATAGTTAGTGGTAAAGGAAAAAAAAATCAAGAAATCAGTTTAAGACGGCCAGGAGATACTCGTTGTGAGATTGATTGGGGTAATGAAAGCTCGACTACAAGATTTTAGGGAGGCGGAATGGGAGATTTTTTTGAAGGAAGTCAATATATATTGTGAGAAGAACGCGATCCCAATAATTAATATGGAAGACAACATGAGATCCCGCGGTCGTAGCAGGCGCAATGGACAAAGTATTACTAATTTTCATCATTATCGTGTTGAGATTTTTTGTCAGGTATAATCTCTTTAACTCTTTTTTCATTATTCCTATCTAAAAATTTATCTTTTTTTATTTTATTTTTCATTATTACAATGTAGGTTGTTGATTCAATTGTTCAAGAGATGAACAATCGTTTTTCAGAAGCAAGCACAGAGTTACTTTTATGCATATCATGCCTTGATCCAAGGGATTCGTTCTCTCAATTCGACAAAAATAAATTACTCCGTCTTGCTGAGCTTTATCCAGAAGACTTCTCATTGACTGATAGCATGATACTTGGGGATCAACTTGAAAATTACATTTATGATATGCGATGCGATAGTCAATTTCTTGGGATCGAAAATTTGGGTTTGGGAAGTCTTGCTAAGAAGTTGATTGAAACAAGAAGACATATGGCTTTTACATTGGTATATCGATTGATCGAGTTGGGTTTGGTTTTACCAGTTGCAACTGCTACTGTTGAAAGAGTATTCTCTGTGATGAAAATTGTCAAGACTGATTTGCGTAACAAAATGGGAGACGAGTGGATGAATGACAGTCTAGTAGTTTATATTGAGAATGATATTTTTTTAACAATTGAAAACGAATAAATTTTGAGACATTTTCAAACTATGCAGACTCGCAGGATACAGTTGCCTGCTCTCACTCGTACAACCGAAAGAAGCTCTGCAAGCGTCAATAAATAAATTTTTTTTATTGATGTAGTTTGTCCCCCCTTAATATATGTTCTGGTTCCGCCACTGGTTACGGTGGTGGTTACGTACTATGTTTGAAAGTAATTAATTAGGAAGGTTTTGGAGAGAGAAATTAAATGAGACGAAGTTTAATCGAGGGATTTGGCTTTGGCTTGGAGTATATTTATAGGACGTGTTACTTGTCTAATTCTGAGTTTAATTTGGAAACCGACTTTAATTAATTATTTAATTTTAATAAAATGGAAAATAGAAAAATAAATGTTGCAGCAATTCCAAATTCCAAATCTAATTCGGATATATGACATGATAATGCCTAGTGGTGCCCATGCCGACTTTACAGATGGCATGTTGTCATCGGCGAATAAAAATTCAACTTGGGACACACGTTACCATGTATTCCGCATCCATCGCGGCATTAGCCCGTGCACCAGAACTTTATCACCAAGAAATTAGAAACGTGTCATTCGAAATTAAACTAAGAACCATACTCCAAAAAACTCTTCGCGAACATGATAATTAAACATAAAAATTATACATAAATACTTAACAATTTCATTTATTTGCATATTAACTCTCATTGGCAATACTAATAAGTGAATTTGTAAAGTATTCGTGTACAATTTTTATGTCCGCGTAGAAATTTTTTTTCTTTGAAATAAGAGGATTTTTCTTTTTCTTTGAAATAGAAAATTTTACAGTCTACAATCGTACAGTTAAGTCACTCTACGATCGTAAATAGAGTGAATTCTTCAATAGTTGATTACTCTACGATCGTAAAGTATTGTGCAGCTCCATTAATTCCTAATAATAATAATAATAATAATAATAATAATAATAATAGAGTCATTCTACATGGACATGTTTATTGGACATAAATATTGGACATTTTCAATTTATTTTTTTTTGCTTGTGACTTGTAAAAAAATGTATACTAGTTATTCCAACTATAATTTTTACAACTATAGTGTTTTAGGTGTACTTTGGATACATATACAAGAACAAGGTTATACTGACTGTACAACCCTATTCTTGTATATGTATCTAAATTACACCTAAGACACTATATTTTGTAAAAATTCTTGTTAGAATAAATACTATACATTTTTTGAGAATCACAAACAAAAAAAATAAAAAAATAATGAAAATGTCCAATAAACATGTTTGCCAAGACTTATTGATAGTAATAACAATAATTCCAGTATATTTAAGAAATTGACATTTATAACCCCAATAGGTCCACTTCGGATTCTACCAAATCACCGGCAATCAGCCTATGCAGCTTCAGGCCAACAGGTCCAATATTTGTTTAAGCCCCAATCTAAATTGGGAAGCAAAATAGACAGAGCAGGATAAAATGGAAAAATTATGGAGTGTGTGTGACAAAATTTTCACTCGGGTCAGTGGAAATAGTTTGTAATTTTGGTTTTCTAGATTGGCCACCTTAATTAGCATTGTGTCCTGTGTTATGGGAACAAGTTTCGTTTCGTGAGACTTGAGAAATTAGAAACTTGGAAAATTTTCACCCAAGTCATTGATGAATAGTGTTATAAGGAGTAATGTATTGTAAATTTTTGGTTACATTGAAGAGGGTGTGTTTCTAGGTCTTGTTATTTATCCATTAAGAGATTAAAAAAATGGGGTAGTTATTCAAGAACAAAATTATATGATTGTCAGAAAAACAATGACCAACACATTGAGGCTCTTGATTAAGCTCCAAAGATAAAATGCAAAGATATCAAATTAAAGAGCTTGAAATGCTTTACTTTGTAGTTTTTGGTTATCCAACTAAAAGAGAAAGGTAAACTTCTCTTTTCATTGTGGTATTTCAGCAAATATGTGATACGCATAACTCCTAAATAATATGAAATTTTAATTAGATAACTTTGCCCAAAATTACATTCTAACAATATAAATTTCTCTCTTGTTGATGATAGCGAGAGGCAGTTGCTTGAAATTAAGACCAAACCTTTGGTATATTGGACCAAACCTACAGAGCAAGGGCAACACACAATTTGCTAGAAGAATGAAAAACAATAGTCATATAATTTAGCTATAGATTATGGTTATGATGCAGATGTAACAAAAGACGAACATGATTTTTTTTAAAAAACCTCAATCTTCCTTACTTATCTGAAAAAATGAGTTTTAGCACAACAAAACATGCAACAATCATAAATCTCAAGTTATAAACTAATGTACTAAATATATATACTTCAGCATGTATGGACCGCAACTTCTTTTTCTCTTAAAGCTAAATTTGAGGATATATCTGAGAAAAGGTGTTCACCAAAACACCTATAATTCATATATGAATGATAAACTGAAACTTAACTCTCAAAATTCATTCTATAAATCTTTCACCTAGCATAAGACTGAAACAGTATGCAAGTTTGTATTTGTAGCACTATGCATATATTAGAATTTTATGTGTGTGTATATACATATATTTGTAGATGCAATGACGACAGATAGAGAAGCATGAAAAAAGGACTCACCTCAATTTTATTGTTGATTTCGATTTCTAAATTACTGGACACATGAAGTTTTCTTCCTTGAGTAATGTATCTCCTCACCTTGGTAACGTTGTTAATAACAGCCTGCACTGCAACATCAAAAGCATTTCTTAGACAATCTGAGATACCCAATGCCTAGCACCGCCTAAACAAATTAAAAATATGTTCCAGACCATTAGATCACAGAGTAACCTAATAACTATTTGTGTAAATTTGCATTCTATAACTTAAAATGATCAATACATGAAATAAAATCTACCAACTGCAAATGAAAGGCTGGAAAGAAAAGATAGAGAGGAAAGAACATCTTAAACATGAGATAAAATACTAATAAATGATACTAACATATTTATATAATAGTTCACAGCAACAAATCTACCGACAACAAATGAAAAATTGGGAACAAAAGATAGAGAGAGAAGAACATCATAAACATGAGATAGAATACTAATAAATGATACTAACATATTTTCATAATAGTTCACCTATTGATTGCGTTTTAATCAATAACATGTTCTTTCCATCAAATTTTGTTGCATTTAGTTCCCATGAAAAAGAAATAATGTGTGACAGAATCTTAGACTTCACTTGGAACTTGGAAAAGGAAAACAAAAATATATACCAATAAATAATATTATAGCTCTTTCTCATTTCAGATATATCCCATTTATGTGGTGTAAATGATGATAACATGTAGAGAAGCACTTCATTCACAAATGCAGGAAATGTCTTAGTTATCTGAGTAATATTTGTCATTCATTAGTTACATACAAAAACTTAACTTCTCATTATCATCTCTTGTACAAAGTGCAAATCATCAAAAGTCCATAGTGACCGGATGATATGAGAATGAAAGCTTGTAATGAATACCTACCAATCTTCCAAATATCTTCCTGGTTCAACATTATAAAATTATAGCCAAGTATTCCATTTGAAAGTTAATGAGGCCATTCAACTAAGGAACAAATCCAAGTTTACCTTGTTAAAATCCTCTCACTGCAACCCATTTGTAATTAAAATTGAATATTCATCATTAATTGACAATACAAAAATGCAATTAATTCCAATTATTGATCACTATATCCAAAAACCAAATCTAAAGTTGTTTTGTTATAAAAGAAGGGAAAAAAGGAAATGGGGTGAATGAATTCCCAAAATCCCCTTACGTAGCATAATATTACCTATCATTTCTCGAATTTTGAGCAAGTGCCTTGAACTTTGAAGAATTATCCACTTCAATCTTCTTCCTCTCCTCCATTCGCCTCTATAGCGCTTCTCCAAGGGGATTATTGGCTATGGCTTTTACCACACTGAATGGAATCACTGAGAATATCAAAACTCCCGCAAGTTTCAATTTCAAAAACACAAAAACA
The DNA here is from genome assembly GCA_020205505.1 of Panax japonicus. Taxonomy (NCBI): domain Eukaryota; kingdom Viridiplantae; phylum Streptophyta; class Magnoliopsida; order Apiales; family Araliaceae; genus Panax; species Panax japonicus. The sequence continues at coordinate 73,579,421 of CM035107.1, read as the reverse complement.
CAAAAATCCATTAATATAATATAGATATAGAGAGTGGGTAATGGGTATGAGAAGATGAAAAAGATGGTTTTCCAGTCCGGTCATTGGTTTTCCAGCCAAAAACTTTTACTCGAAATGGATCAAGATGTAGTCCAAGTCATTTTGGATTGCAAAAAAGACATTTGAAAGAATAAGCAATTGTTCAATTTAGTTGACGATTACTTAAAAAATTGCCTCAAAACTCTAGATTGATGTGATGCACTATGTTCCCTTGACTTACTGAGACCAAGATGTAGGGTGTAACTCAATAGTATGATCCAGAACTACCACCACTTCCCATGTAACTACTTCCACCCAAGCTACGACTGGAATACATCGATGAGTAAGAGCTATCACCAACCTTCAGTAATAGTAGAATAAAGGCACACATGATAACAAATAAATATTGGATGCTAAAAGTCTCAGAAAATAAAATTTTCAGAAATCAGAATGAAATCATACATCACCACCGCCAGACATGTAATCACTACTAAAGCTAGAATAGTACATTCCACAAACATCACTACCACTGTAAGAGTCTGCAATCCATAATAAGATAAACACAAACGATTTAGGAAAAACCACACTCACATTTCACTTCCTATTTGATTCAATAAAATATTGATTTTGACACATCGTGCGTATATCCAATAAGAAGATTCATAAAACATACGTCCACTGTAACCCATACCCTGACGACTACTATAAAGCCCATGAGAATCTTGACTTGAGATAGAAGATCTGTTGCTACCATATCCCATATTAGATCTCTCAAGTTTGCCAAAAAAACTAAGTCAAGATGTAACAACAATAAAGAACAAAAAGGAATGATAGTTACTGCATAATAACATACCTCAATAACTGCAGAAAGAGTGGGTAATCCATCGGTCTGACGATGAGATTGAGATGGGATTGCTAAAATCGAGAGACGTCCAAAAAGATGTGTTTTTATATATTCTGACGAATACCCACGAATCTAGCCACCAAATCGAGTTAGTGACTTGGAGGCATCAAATCGATCGATAGGTCTAATCCCAGATTCGCCAAAGAGAAGCTTATCACAATAAGCATCTACTTCATTCGCAAAACGGAGAAATTTCGTAAACAATTGGGAAGAGGAAGACGTGATCGACAGGAAGAGAAATTGAATATAATTAAGGAGGATATGAAATTAGAAAAAATAATACATAAGATGAGAAATTGTTAGCCTGCTCAAGAAAGAGAAAAAAAAGAGGAATGGGTTAATTGAGAAGACGGAGGAAAAAGAAGAAGAGGAAGAGGAAGATGGGAAATCTGAAGAGTTTTGTCGATTGAAGGATGGAGTCGATAGTTTTTCAATTAAGCGAGTTAACTCTTAATTAATCAAGAGTTAACTCAGTGAGTTTTTCAATTGAAAGGATCGCTTTTGCAAAAGTCTCGAAAAATAAAATCACCATCGCCATACATGTAATCACTACTAAAGCTAGAATAGTACATTCCACAAACATCACTACCACTGTAAGAGCCTGCAATCCATAATAAGATAAACACAAATGATTTAGGAAAAACCACACTCACATTTCACTTCCTATTTGATTCAATAAAATATTCATTTTGACACATCGTGCGTATATCCAATAAGAAGATTCATAGAACATAAGTCCACTGTAACCCATACCCTGATGACTACTATAAAGCCCATGAGAATCTTGACTGGAGGTAGAAGTTTTGTTGCTACCATATCTATGAAGCCCCCAAAATAGGTATACAACACTCATTCTGAGTCGTCAAATACATGGTACATAAAACAAACTACAACTTCAATAATACGATTGTCGTTCAAAATACGACAACACATACTGTGAGTTTAAATACAAATATTGTCTTCTAGACAATATCCACACTCAAATAAGTCCTCATTATAATTATTCAAACACTATTTTACAGAAATAGTGAGAACTGCTAAAACATCTCTCTAGAACCATCACTCCATACCCCGACTAGATCCTGCTATGTTCTCACCTCCTAAGAAGAAAAATGGAACAAAAAGAAAAAGGGTGAGCTCAACTAGCCCAGTAAAGAATATTATGACTAAGATAATATACAACAAATTATCATTAGTCTTCAACAAGAAAAATCTGATAAAATATAATAGACAACAAGTTTTAGATCAACAACTGCAGCGGAAACAACAACCCATTAGAAAAGTCAAGTAGAGAAAGAATTCTACTATCTTCTAAGATTTAAAAGTTCATCATCAATATTTTATCCCTGTAACATCAATCAATATTCATCTTGAATCAAATATTCATCTTTGCACTACATGCCAAAGATATTCATTTGTATTACCAGTTGGTCATGTTCATCTCAACACCTGTTCATCTTTGCACTACGGGCCAAAGATATTCATTAGGTAATCATTCATCTTTGCACTACGGGCCAAAGATATTCATTAGTTAATCATTCATCTTTGCACTATATGCCAAAGATATTCATTAATATCATCATTTAGGACTGAGGATGATGAAAAATATTTTAAATGAACGAATCTAAAGAAACAAAATAATAAATATTAGAGATTCGTATTACATTTTATTCAAGTTCAATAATACTCCAATATAACCAATTTTGAAGAAGAATTCAAAAATAAAGATCAAAACATGGATACAATCAAAAATAGTAATCATAATAGACAACTTGGACAAAAAAAAAATTTTATTTTTCGATGAATAGTGCCGTATACGTGAATAGTAATCCCGACACAAAAAGTTCCAAATTTGATAAAAAGTTTATACAAATATTTCAGCATAATGATATTGAAGAAAATATCATTTTAAGAAGAATATAACACCCCTTACCTCAAAATAACGGTATTTCTGGCTGAATTTCGGATATAGTGCTGACAGAAACTTGCACTGAATAACAATTCTCAAAGTATCTAAATACTTACTAAAATACGCTCGACAATATAGAGAGAAAGAAAACTTGTTTCTGGTGTGAATTTCAATTCTAACTTAAGCGCCTATTTATAGGAAAGTGTTAGAACGTCAAAGGAGACTAAAATAATATTATTTCTTATATCAATCGTATGCACCAACCAAGACTAACATACAACTTCTGAAAAAAAATCCCAGCAATCCATATGTTAAAACAAAAGTGGGTCCCACCCATAATTTAATAAAAATTATTTTATTTTCTGAAAATTCAGTAATTCATAGAAAATAGCTCTTTTATCCGAAAAATTTGAATCTCATGTCCTTTCCATAGGAAATTTAATTCTCTACAACTTTGAAAGTTTAAGTTTTTCCAAATTTCAAACGAAAAATGCCCGAAATCCACATACGTACGATTTTTAATACCTCCACACCGACAAAATACTGATAAAACACCTCAACATTAATTCCTTCATTTTTATCCACATAAAATAAATATATCCATCATTTATATTCACATAAAATAAATATTTCCTTATCATATAAATCAATAATTAATTATTTATAAATAATATTACAGAATCACAATTATGACAACCAGGCAGTTCCCAGGAAAGAGGGGGCTTTCTAATAAGGATTTTTCCTTACTGGAGCACAATTAGGTGACCAAACCTCTCCTTGACAGAACTTTCTAGACATTGCCAATAATGCTATCTAATCATATTATTCAAAATAATATGAATAATTGATCTGATAATGGAGATGATGTGCAGTGACAATTATTGAAACAACAATATTATAAAATATCAACGCAACAATTATTGAACCAATAAAATAAAATATTGAACAGTAATTACTGTAACAATTATTGAGTAGTGTCTTCTTACGTAAAAATCAATAATTCAACAATACTGTGCAATATCGTGTGCTATTGTGCAACCACGCGTATTACTGTATTTTAACCACCGGGTATTCCAACAGTGTTAACGGTAACAACTACGCCGTTATTCAATTTTGTCGTCTTCTTCATCCGACAGTTATCCTTTATGGGGCCCACAAATGGCTGCGCCGTCGTTCGAATATTCCCCGACAAATGAATATTTTATAACCACTTGCTTATTTTGAAAATTTTGTACATTTCACCCATAACCAACATATTATATCAAATTAATACCTTATTATTCACAATAATAATTAGAGGAAATTTGATTTTATTCATTAATAAGTTGGGGTCTTACAACCTTCCCTCCTTATAAAATTTCATCCTCGAAATTGACGTACGTACCTGGTATTTCGAAAAGGTGAGGATACCTCACTTTTATTTCTGATTCTAACTCCCAGGTCATTTCTTCAATAACATGATTTCTCCACAAAACCTTAACTTGTGGTATAACCTTCGTGCATAGGACATGCTCTTTCCTATCCAAGATCTTAACAGGTACCTCTTCGTACGTTAAATCTTCTGCTATCTCGTCTGGTTCTAACTCAATAATGTGGTTCGGGTCTGTAACATTTATACGAAGCATAGATATGTGAAAAATATTATGAACACGAGACATACTTGGAGGTAATGCGAGTCTATAGGCCACATTTCCTATTCGGTCAAGAATTTCAAATGGACCAACAAATCGTGGATTGAGCTTTCCTCTCTTCCCAAATCTTGTAACTCCCTTCCATGGTGCAACACGTAACAATACATGATCGCCAATATTAAATTCTACGTCCTTCCGATGAAGATCCACATAACTCTTTTATCGATCATGTGCCGTTTGTATACGTTGTCGAATCATTTGGATCTTCTCTGTAGTCATTCGTACCAAATCTGGTCCCAACAATGTTGCTTCACCCACCTCATCCCAGCATACTGGAGAACGACATTTTCTTCCATACAATGCTTCAAATGGAGCCACACCTATACTTGCCTGATAACTGTTGTTGTAGGAGAATTTCACCAAGAGTAGGTACTTATCCCAACTCCCTTTGAAATCTAGGACACAGAGTCTTAATATATCTTCAAGAGTTTGAATAGTCCTCTCTGATTGTCCGTCCGTTTGAGGATAGTATGCTGAACTGAATCGTAAATCTGTGCCCATAGCTTTCTGCAAGATAACCCAAAATCGTGAAGTGAATCTTGGGTCACGATCCGAAACTATGGATACTGGAATGCCATGCAATCTTACAATCTCATTTACGTACATATTAGCAAGACGTTCAAGGGAATAAGTCTCACGTATAGGCAAGAAATGGGCAGACTTGGTTAATCTATCAACAATAACCCAAATCGCATCTATGCCTTGAGAATCCTTGGGAAGACCCGTAACGAAATTCATAGTAATGTGTTCCCACTGCCATTTTGGAATCTCAAGTGGTTGTAATGGACCCTTTGGCATTTGATGCTCCGCCTTTACACGTTGACAAGTTAAACACCTCGAGATAAACTCCGCGATCTCTCTTTTCAAATTGCTCCACCAAAATGTATGTCGAAGATCATGATACATTTTGGTACTCCCAGGATGGATTGCAAACGGTGTGTTGTGTGCCTCCATCATGATTCTATGCTTCAAGTCAGAATCGTTAGGAACACAAAGTCTGGAGTTGACTCAAAGTATTCCTTCTTCATTGATTCTTGCTTCTGGAATAGCACCTTCTTGCACTTTATTCTTCATACGCATCAACTCCATGTCCGTAGCTTGAGCATCTTTAACTTTATCGATTAAAGTCGGTTCTACTCGTATGTTTGATATCATTACGTGGGTACTTGGAGTCTTCATCTCTATATCCATCCTTTGCAAGTTATACAAAATGGGCCTTTGTGTTAACAACATTACACTCGTACCCGCATATGATCTTCTACTCAATGCGTCAGCTACTACGTTTTCTTTTCTAGGATGATATTGGAGGTATGATCGTAATCTTTCAGCAGCTCGAGCCAACGTCGTTGCCGCATGTTGAGTTCCTTTTGGGTGAAGAAATATTTGAGGCTGTTATGATCTGTATAGATCTCCATTTTCTCCCCATACAGGTAGTGTCTCCAGATCTTCAACGCGAAAACGATTGTTGCTAACTCCAAATCATGAGTAGGATAATTCCTCTCATAATCTTTGAGTTGTCACGAGGCATAGGCTATGACTTTCTCATGTTGCATGAGAACACATCCTAACCCTTTGCCCGAAGCATCGTTGTAGATAACAAATCCATCCGAACCAGATGGTATTGTCAGAACAGGTGCCGAAATGAGTCTCATCTTGAGTTCTTGAAAACTCTTCTAACAATCCTCGCTCCAACCGAATTTTATATCTTTATGAGTTAGCTGAGTTAACGGAGTAGCGATTCGAGAAAATCCTTCCACGAATCTCCGATAATAACCAGCTAAGCCCAGAAAACTACGTACTTCGATCACCAACTTCGGTTGCTCCCAACTTTGTATGGATTCAATCTTCGCTGGGTCGACAGATACTCCATGTTTTGACACCATATGCCCAAGGAATGCTACTTCGTCAAGCCAGAACTCATATTTCTTCAGCTTAGCATATAGTTTGTTATCACGAAGCCTTTGCAGTACCATCTTCAAATGGTGCTCATGATCTTCACGGCTTTTGGAATAGATGATGATGTCATCAATAAAGACAACAACGAACTGTTCCAAATATTCCTTGAATACACGGTTCATCATATCCATGAAAGCAGCAGGAGCATTAGTCAATCCAAAAGACATGACTAACAATTCATAATGCCTGTACCGAGTTCTGAAGGCAGTCTTTGGAATATCCTCAGTTTTAATCTTCAGCTGATGATATCCAGAACGAAGATCGATCTTTGAAAAGAATTATGCTCCTTGCAATTGGTCAAACAGGTCATCAATGCGAGGTAGCGGATACCTATTCTTGATAGTGACATGATTCAATTCTCGGTAGTCGGTACAAATTCGCATATTCCCGTCTTTTTTCTTTATGAATAACACAGGAGCACCCCAAAGAGATGTACTAGGACGAATAAAACTGATGTCCAACAACTCCTGTAGTTGAACCTTTAACTCCTGAAGTTCAATAGGAGCCATTCGATATGGGGTTTTAGAAATGGGCTTTGTACCAGGTTCAAGGTTAATAAAGAATTCAACATCACGTTCTGGGGGTAAACCGGGAAGCTCTTCAGGAAATACATCAGGAAATTCTCTAACAACAGAAATATTATTCAAATCTGACTTGTCTTTGTTCAAATCCATAACATGGGCTAAGAAAGCTTGACATCCATTTTTCAATAAACGAATAGCTTTGTGGCTTGATATGACAGTGACTGATTTTAGTGGTTTAGTAGTTTGAATTCGTATGACAGGTTGGTTAGGAATATGAAAACTAACAACCTTACGAAAACAATCAATTTTAGCATGATGAGTGGTTAACCAATCAATTCCTAAAATCACATCAAAAGCAAGTATCTTTAAAGAGATAAGATCAACAGGTAATGTGACAGTGCCGACTTGGATCATGCAAGATTTATAAACTGTAGATGTAACGAAGGTTTCACCCAACGGAGTTTCAACAAATAAGTCAAAGTCCAATTTCTCCGGAGTCAAGTTTAAACGTTGAGTACAAGTAGGAGATATAAAAGAATGGGTAGAACCGGTATCTAGTAAGGTATAAACTTTGCAAGAGTTCAAGATTATCTTATCCGTGATCACCTCGTTCGGGTTCCTCACGTTTTGTGTAGTCACGATAAACGCCCTTCCAGGAACCACCGACTTTGACTTATCTGGGACAACCTTTGGAGTCACCATCCCTGTTGAACTTGGTTTCACAACTAGACAATCTCTAGCTATATGACCTTCCTTTCCACAGTTATAACACACCTTGGATTGTTGTGGCCAGTTTGGGCTGATGTGTCCATCCTTCCCGTTTTGTAACAAACGATCGGTGCTCGTTCTCCTCCCCTAAAAATAGTTGATGTTTGTGCTAACGTCTTCACGTTATCATTGTTGTACCTTCTCTTCTTGAAATCTCCTCCCGACTCGCTCCTTCTATTATCACGGCCACGATTACCACCAGAGTGGTTACCACTTTTGTCCGAATGTTTTCCTCCCTGCTTGTTTTCATTGCTTCGATGACTGCCGCCACCGGTATGACCCTGGTTGTGGTCCCTTGGTTGAACATACTCATTATCTCGCTCTAATAATTGAGCCCTGTTTACAACATCTGAATATAAAGAAAATTTATAAGAGATAAGATATTGCCGAATCTCGGGCTTTAGACCTCTCAGAAACATCCTTGTCATTCGTTCCTCATTTTCGACCAAATGAGGTGCAAACCTGGATAACTCTGCAAACTTTGCCTCGTACTGGGACACCGTCATGTTGTTTTGTTCCAGTCTGATAAACTCCACCTTCTTCATATGACGAATATTTTCAGGAAAGTACTTGTCATTGAATAGTTTCTAAAATGTTTCCCAAGACATGTTGAGTGCGACTGGCTGGGTACGCTTCACAGACTCCCACCAGTAGTCTGCCTCACCGCGGAACATAAAGGTGGCGAAAGGAACCTTCTGTTCCTCCGTGCATCCCAAGACATCGAATATCTTGGTAATTTGCTTGACCCACGTTTCCGCCATGATCGGATCCGGCTTTTCCTTAAATTCTGGTGGTCCCAACTCCTTGAACTTCTTGGCTGTGACAAGCCGTGCATTGCTAGCATTTCCACCCGTATTTTGTGCACGAGTCTCCCTCGTCTGGTTTTGCATGAACTGCAAAAAACTTCTAAACATCCCATCATTCATCATTTGTTCGGTAGTGTTGTTTAGAGGAGGAATATTGCCTTCCTGTTGCACGTTCCCCTGGGTGGTGATCAAAGGTGTCTCCACGGTCTGATTTACTCCATTATTAACGTTCTCAGCTGCCATTCTTAAATACTGCCACAAAACAAAGGTTAATAGTCATGTCATATATTATCCCTATACTCTGACCGACCAAATAAACTTAGTCAGGTCATATTAGCGAAGAAATTCCCCGTCTCTCCCCTCCTAGTTCTTGTCTCACATCTCAACCAGGGATCATATCCCTAAGCTCTGATACCAACTGTGACGCCCCCAAAATAGGTATACAACACCCATTCTGAGTCGCCAAATACATGGTACATAAAGCAAAATACAACTTCAATAATACAATTGTCGTGCAAAATACGACAACACATACTGTGAGTTTAAATACAAATATTGTCTTCTAGACAATATCCACACTCAAATAAGTCCTCATTACAATTATTCAAACACTATTTTACAGAAATAGTGAGGACTGCTAAAACATCTTTCTAGAACCATCACTCCATACCCCGACTAGATCCTGCTATGTTCTCACCTCCTAAGAAGAAAAATGGAACAAAAAGGAAAAGGGTGAGCTTAACTAGCCCAGTAAAGAATATTATGACTAAGATAATATACAACAAATTATCATTAGTCTTCAACAGGGAAAATCTGATAAAATATAATAGACAACAAGTTTTAGATCAACAACTGCAGCGGAAACAACAATCCATTAGAAGAGTCAAGTAGAGAAAGAATTCTACTATCTTCTAAGATTTAAAAGTTCATCATCAATATTTTATCCCTGTAACATCAATCAATATTCTTCTTGAATCAAATATTCATCTTTGCACTACAGGCCAAAGATATTCATTTGTATCACCAGTTGGTCATGTTCATCTCAACACCTGTTCATCTTTGCACTACGGGCCAAAGATATTCATTAGGTAATCATTCATCTTTGCACTACAGGCCAAAGATATTAATTAATATCATCATTTAGGATTGAGGATGATGAAAAATATTTTAAAGGAACGAATCCAGTGAAACAAAATAACAAATATTATAGATTCGTATTACAATTTATCCAAGTTCAATAATACTCCAATATAACCAATTTTAAAGAAGAATTCAAAAATAAAGATCAAAACATGGATACAATTAAAGATAGTAACCATAATAGACAACTTGGACAAAAAGAAGAAAATTTCATTTTTCGGTGAATAGTGTCGTATTCGTGAATAGTGTTGCAAGACCCCAACTTTTGTGAATAAAGAATAATTTTTTTTTAATTATATTTTTGAATATTATGGTATTGATTTGATATAATGTTATAGTTGTGGATAATATTTATAAATTTTGCAAAGTACGTAAGTTGTTATATAATATTCGATTGGTCGGGGAATATTCGTTTTAACAGGGAATATTCGTACAACTGCACAATCATTGGTGGACCCCACAACGGAATTATTGTCGGATTGAGAAAGCGACAAAAATACTTTATGAAAATAACGGCGGAGGTGCTACCGTTAAAACTGTTGAACTACCCGGTAGTAAAAGTACAGTAATAAGCGTAGTTGCACAGTAGCACACGGTATTTGCACAGTAAGGGATGTTATTTGTTGTACTTGTAAGACCCCAAATTTTATGAAATAAAAGTATTCAATTTTTCTTATAATTACTATTCAGTAAATGGTTAAATATATAAAAGTTTAAAGTTAAGGGTGATATATGAATTTTTTTTTCAAAATAAGCAAGTGGCTATAAAATACTTATTGTTGTCGGGGAATATTCGTTTGGTCGTGGAATATTATTTTTGTCGGAGAATATTCGTACGACGACACAGTCATTTGTGGGCTCCATAACAGAATAACTGTCGGATGAAGAAAACGACAAATTTGAGTTTTTATAAATAACGGCGTAGTTGTTACCGTTAACACTGTTAGAATACATGTTGGTTAAAATACAGTAATATGCGTAGTTGCACAGTAGCACACGGTATTGCACAATATTTTTTTTCAATTATTGATTCTTACGTGAGACGGCACTACTCAATAATTGTTACAGTAATTACTGTTCAATATTTTATTTTATTGAATCAATAATTGCTGCGTTGATATTTTATATTATTGTTGTTTCAATAATTGTCACTGCATAATATCTCCATTATCAGATCAATAATTCATATTATTTGAATAATATTATTAGATAGCATTATTGGCAATGTCTAGAAAGTTTTGTCAAGGAGAGGTTTGGTCACCTAATTACGTGCCAGTAAGGAGAAATCCTTATCGGAAAGCCCCCTCTTTCCTTGGAACTGTCTGGTTGTCATTATTGTGATTCTGTAATATTATTTGTGAATAATTAATTATTGATTTATATGATAATAAAATATTTATTTGATGTGGATATAAATGATGGATTTATTTATGTGGTTATAAATGAAGGAATTAATGTTGAGGTATTTTATCAGTATTTTGTCAGATTGGAGATATTAAAAGATCAAATCAGTGTTCTTACAGCTTTATTGTGTGAGTTAAAATTTTTAATCTGACCGTTGGATAGTTGTGATTTTTGGATATGCTATACATATATAAGTTGAGTATATGTTCACAAATTTTGAACCGTTAAAAATGAACAAATACTTTGTTATGAATTTTAAGAGGTGACTGATTCGGAAATTAGGTTTATAAATGATTTTTTGTAAAAAATTCTAGAAATTGTGGGCCCCATTTTTGGTTGTTGGGGAAGATGGCTGATTTTTGGTGGGTGGAATAGTAGCAGGTAAAGTCATCAGGTAGCATGTCAAGTCTGCTTCGGCGTGCTAAAATTTTCCTATAAATAAAGGGCTAAGTTAGAATTGAAAATCACACCAGAATTCATAAGTTTTCTCTTTTTTTCTCTCTATATTATCGAGTGTATTTTATGAGTATTTAGATACTTGGTTAGTTGCTATTCATCAGTGCAAGTTTCCTTCAGCGTCATCCAGTCAGAAGTGCTGCTATTTTGAGGTAAGGGATACTAAGGGATAGTAAGGGATATTAAGGGATGCTATATTCTTCATAATGATGTTATTCTTTTAATATCATTATACTGACATATTGGTATGGATCTTATTGTGGAATTTCTACCTTTTTGAGTCGGTGTTACTATTCATGTATAGACACTATTCACGTATACGACACTATTCATGTATATGGCACTATTTACGTATATGACATTATTTACGTATACGGTACTATATACGAATATGGAGTACTATTCACGAGTTACTATTCACGGGTACTATTCATGACAAAAAATTGGTTTCTTTTTCTGACCAAATTATCGTTGATTTATGAATCTTACTCTTGAAATTAAATCCATGTTTTAATCATATTGTTTTTATTATCATATATAACATTTTTATAATCTTGGTGATGAAATTTCTCTTTGACTTTAGTATAAAGATGGGTAGATTATTGGTATGATCGTGACTATGGGTTCTCTTTGGCCAGTAGTGCAAAGTTGAATCGTTGACTGGTATGATCATGACCATTGAATTTACAATTGAATATTTTTAGCTTAAGTGCAAAGGTGAATTTATCAACATGGTTATAATTATGGTTTATAAAAATTCTGAAATGATTATATATTTTTTTGAGATATTGAATATCTTTGGCCTGTAGTGCAAAGATGAACTGTTGATGAATAGCTTTGGCCCCTAGTGCAAAGATGAACTTGTTGTTGAATATCTTTGGCTTGTAGTGCAAAGATGATTGGTTGATGAATATCTTTGGCTCGTAATGCAAAGATGACCTGTTGTTGAATATCTTTGGTCTGTAGTGCAAATATGACTTGTTGATGAATATCTTTGGCCTGTAGTGCAAAGATAAATTTATTAATATGATTATGAACATGAACTGTGATTTGGTATAACCATGATCTTTGATGTTTCAGGTGATGAAAATTATCTTTGTCCTGGATGAGAAAAGGAATTTAGAACTACAATTATGATTATGAATTATACATGTGATTGTGGACGGGAATTGTTGATTGATGTTACAGGGATAAAACATTGTTGGTGGACTTTTAACATGGAGAAGATAATAGATTTATGATCTATTTGACTCTTCTAATGGATTGCTCGTTCCGCTGTAACTATTGTTGAAAAGTTTTATCATCTACCAAATGTTCTAAATCTCTGATTTATTACTGATGAAGGCTATTGATAATTTAATTATCGTTAGTCATGATATTCTTTACTGAGCTAGTTGTGCTCACCCTTTTGCTTCACAATTCCTTTCAGGTAATAAAAGTGTAGCTGGGTCGAGCGGGGGAATAACAGGGGACTAGAACGGTGGTCTATAACTGTTGAGGTTCTCCCTAAATAGTATGAAAATAATTTTATTGAGACTTTAGATAAGTGTGTCATATTATATACGTCATTTGATATTTAATTTTGATGAACCGAATAGGGTGAGGTGAACTCAACTTTGGAAGGGTGTTTTGCCACTATCATACAAGATGTCTAATGACATACAACTTCGTGTTATCATAAGACATGGTTGTGCACATCCACTTGCGGAGTATATCTACGAGCACTACCTATATAATCTTGGTGTTTGTTTGAAGTATAATTCTCAGTTAGAGACAGTGGAGATAATGATATGTCAAGAGAAGACTCACCATTGGAAAAAATATGATAGAAATCTTCTCATTTTTTTGTGGGGTTTATTGGGTCAACCAAGGATAATTCTGTGGGCATATGATATCTATCATAACCTAGACGCATGGCCTCCCATGTACGAAGGTTTCCTTGAGCACTTCCCAAAGATTCTATTTTCTAAAATAATTTTTGACTATACCTTTATGTAAGGTGTCATTGTGACGTGTTATCCAAGGTTGGGATGAGAGTCACAGTTGGTATATATTTGTAACCAAACTCACAAAATATGTGTTGTTGTATTTTGCACGACAATTGTTGTAATAAAGTTGTAGTTGTTTTCTGTACAATGTATTTGGCGACTCAGAATGGGTTGGATGGAATGGACCTATTTTGGGGTTGTCACAGTACTCATGAAGAGAACTTCTGTTATTTAATTATTTATTATTCTGTTGGAATAACCTGTATACGCGGGCTACCCTATACATGGCGACATTCTTCTAATATTCCGTTCTTTATTATTCTGTCAGAATATCCTGTCTGTGCGTTTACGCCGGACCTGGTTCCATTATTTATTATTCTGTCAGAATATCCTGTCTGTGCATTTATGCCAGACCTGGTTCCATCCTTTATTATTCTGTTGGAATAACCTGCCTCTGCGGTCTATCGCATGCATGGTGATTTCTTTTGTTATTCCATTCTTTATTATACTCGGTTGGTTAAAACTTTGACTTCTATACCCATGAAATTAGTGGAATATCTTTGATATTTGCGCTTCATCCAGTATCATTTCATAGAAATATTCTTCTGAGCATTCTTGAATTTTACTCTACAAAGCAGTATCATGTTGACAATTTGGATGTTATCAGTTCCTAGATAAATTAATTCTTGAACTTGTTTTATTGAATTCTTATATCATTGTCATCATCCTCATGTTTATATTTTGTTAAAAGTCATCTGTGGCCTGTAGTCCATAGATGGACTTGGTATGATTATGACCAGGGATTATTCGGTGTAATCATGACCGTAATGTTACAAATGATGTGATAAAAGTCCTCATTGGCCCGTAGTGCATTGATGAACAGTTGTTGGCATGATCATGACCATTAATGAATACACGAATGTCCTTGGCCCGTAGTGCATGGATAATTTGTGGTCGTGATACTAAAGAATATCCTTGGCCGTAGTGCAGGGGTGATTCGATGATGTGAATTATTTATTAAGCTGAGTCCTAGCGATAAAAGTGATGAAAAACCTTTTTAAATCATAGAAGATAGTAGATTTTATTCCCTTCTTGAATCTTCTAATGGATTGCTTGTTCCGCTGCAGTTAAACTTGATAGTTATTGTATTTTATCAATTTAACAGTGTTAAAAGCTAACGATAAATTATTTTGCATTATCTTAGTCATAATATTTCTTACTGGGCTAGTTGAGCTCACCCTTTCTTTTACTGTTCTCTTCAGGAAATGAGAACGTAGCTAGGACTAGTCGGGGAACAGAGTGATGGTCCTAGATGGTGCATTAGTAGGACTCACTATTCTGTGAAATAGTGTGATAATAATTGTAATGAGGACTCCTTTTGAGTTTTTATAATCTCTAGTAGACAATATTTGTATTCAAACTCACAGTTTATGTTTTATCGTATTTTACACAACAGTTGTATTATTAAGTTGTATTTGAATTCTGTACTATGTATCTGGTGACTCAAGATGGGTGATGTATACCTAATTTTGGGGGCGTCATAGTTGGTATCAAAGCTTAGGGATATGATCCCTGGCTAAGATGTGAGAATAGAACTAGGAGGGGAGAGACGGGGAATTCCTTCGCTAGTATGACCTACCTAAGTTTTTTTTGTGGTATTTAATTGGTTGCTCAGAATATAGGGATAATATGTTACATGTCAATTAACCTTTTATTTTGCGGCAGTATCTAAAAATGACATCTGAGAATGTTGAGAATAGCAATGGAGCACAAGCGACCATTGATTCACAACATATCAATAATCAGGATAATGTGCATCAGGAAAGCGACAATCCTCATACAAACAACAAAATTGACCAAATGATGAATGATTGAATGTTCAGAGGCTTTATGCAATTCATGCAACAGCAGGCGAGAGCGACTCTTGTCCAAAATGTAGGTGGAAACACTGGAAACTCTCGGACGGTCACCACTAAACAGTTCAAGGAGCTGGGACCACCGGAGTTTATTATTGGAGAACCAAAACCACTAAAGGCGGAAGCATGGATAAAGCTGATCACCAAGATATTTGATGTCTTGGGATGTTCCGATGAGCAAAAGGTACTCTTTGCCGCCTTTATGTTGCGAGGAGAGGCAGATTACTGGTGGGAATCGGTAAAGCGTACTCCACCTGCCGCACTGAAGATGTCTTGGGAAAAGTTCCAAGAACTATTCAACGACAAATACTTTCTCGAAAGTATTCGTCATATAAAAGAGGTAGAATTCATCAATTGGAGCAAAATAATATGACCGTGTCGCAGTACGAAGCCAAGTTTGCCGAGTTATCCCAGTTTGCGTCCCACTTGGTGGATAATGAAGAGAGAATGACGCGGATGTTTTTAAGAGGTTTGAAGTCGGAGATACGTCAACATCTTATTTCTCATAAACTGTGTTTGTATTCAGATGTTGTAAATAGGGCTCAGTTAGTGGAGCGCGATAACGAGTCAACGCAACCAAAGGAGAGCAATCATCGAAGCGGTGACAACAAGCGTGGAGGGAATCAACAGGCTAGCAATGGTAACCACTTCGGTGGTAATCAGGGCCAAAACAATAAGAATGGACATTTCAAAAAGAAGAGATTCAACAATGATGGAAGGACGTCAGCACCAGCACCCGTTGTTAAGGAAGGAGAACGACCACCTATCATATGCTTCAAATGCGGATGGGAGGGACACATCAGTCCAAACTTCCCGATGCCGTCCAAAGCTTGTTATAATTGTGGAAGAGAAGGTCACTTAGCCTGATTTTGTCGTTTACCGAAGACAAGTTCAGCTAGGATGGAGGCACCAAAGGCTGTCCCAGAAAAGTCAAAACCGGTAGTGCAAGGGAGAGCGTTTGTTGTGACCTCCCAGAAAGCAAAGAACCCGAATGAGGTCATCACGGGTAAGCTTATCATAAACTTTAGCGAAGTCTATACTTTATTTGATACAGGTTCTACCCATTCTTTTATTTCTCTTACTTGCGCTCAACGATTAAATTTGACTCCGGAGAAATTAGACTTTGACTTATCTATGGAAACTCCGTTGGGAGAAACCTTCATTACATCCACTGTTTATAAGTCTTGTTTGGTTCAAATCGATAATCGCACATTACCTGTCGATCTTATTTCTTTAAAAATACTTGCATTTGACGTAATTCTAGGGATTGATTGGTTAAATACTCTGTGACAACCCCAAAATAGGTCCATTCCATCCAAACCATTCTGAGTCGCCAAATACATGGTACAGAAAACAACTACAACTTTATTACAACAATTGTAGTGCAAAATACAACAACACATATGCTGTGAGTTTGGATACAAATATATACCAACTGTAACTTTGGACACCAACTTTGGATAGCACGTCACAATGACATCTTACATAAAGGTATAGTCAAAAACTATTTTAGAAATTAGAATCTTTAGAAAGTTCTCAAAGAAACCTTCGTACATGGGAGGCCATGCTTCTAGGTTATGATAGATATCATATGGCCACAGAATTATCCTTGGTTGACCCAATAGACCCCAAAGAAAAATGAGAAGATTACTATCATATTCTACCCAATGGTGAGTCTTCTCTTGACATATCATTTTCTTCATTGTCTCTAATTGGGTATTATACTCCAAACAAACACCAAGATTATATAGGTAGTGCTTGTAAATATACTCAGCAAGTGGATGCGTACAACCCTATCTTATGATGACACGAGGTTGTATGTCATTAGATATCTTCTATGATAGTGGCAAAACACCCTTCCAAGTTAAATTCACCTCATTCTCAACATCAATAGACCATCGTTCTATTCCCCTGTTATTCCCCTCTTGTCCCAGCTCCACTTTTATTACCTGAAAGGAATTGTGAAGCAAAAGGGTGAGCACAACTAGCTCAGTAAAGAATATCATGACTAAAGATAAATAAATTATCAATAGCCTTTAACAGTAATAAATCAGAGATTTAGAACATATGATAGACGATAAAACTTTTCAACCATAGTTGCAGCGGAACGAGCAATCCATTAGAAGAGTCAAATAGACCATAAAATCTATTATCTTCTCCATGTTAAAAGTCCATCAACAATGTTTCATCCCTGTAACATTAATCAATAATTCCTGTCCACAATCACGTGTATAACTTATAATCGTAATTGTAGTTCTAAATTCCATTCATCATCTAGGACAAAGTTAATTTTCATCACCTGAAACATCAAAGATCATGGTTATACCAAATCACAGTTCCTGTTCATAATCATACTGATAAATTCATCTATGCACTACGGGCCAAAGATATTCATCAACAGTTCATCTTTGCACTACTGACCAAAGATATTCAACAACAGGTCATCTTTGCACTACAGGCCAAAGATATTCATCAGTTTGTCATGTTCATCTAAACACCTGTTCATCTTCGCACTACTGGCCAAAGATATTCATCAGAAATCATTCATCTTTGCACTACAGGCCAAAGATATTCAGTTATATCATCATTTTGGACTGAAGATGATGAAAAATATTTTAAGAAAACGAATCCAGTGAAACAAAATAATAAATATTAAGGATTCGTACTTCAGCTATTCCATGTCCAAAAATACATCATAAATAATCATAGTGGAATAAAATTCAAGAATGATCAAAACATGGATACAATCAAAGCTAGTATCCATAATAGATATTTTGGACGAAAAATAAAAATTTAATTTTTCTGTGAATAGTACCGTATTCGTAAATAGTGTCGTATACGTGAATAGTGTCGTATATGTGAATAGTAACTTTGACACCAAAAGATAAAAATTTCACAAAAAACATCATCATGCTTCGTGAATAGTAACTCATGAATAGTAACCCCGACATAAAAAAGTTTCAAATTTGATAAAAATTCAAACCAATATTTCGGCATAATGATATTGAAGAAATAATATCATTTTTGAAGAAAATAATCTCCCTTACCTAAGAAAGAATAGTACTTCTGACTGAAATACTGGATATAATGCTAAAAGAACTTGTACCGTATAGCAATACTCGAAGTATTAAAATACTCACAAAAATACGCTCGATATATAAAGAGAGAAAGAGAGAGAAATCTTTAGTTTCTGGTGTGATTTTCAATTCTAACCTAAGCACCATATTTATAGGAAATTATTTAGAACACCAAAGCAGAAAATTTAATATAATAATATATTATATATAAATTCCTACGCACACATTCAAGGATCTGAATTCAGCCATTCTTAACAACAAGTGGGTCCCACCAACCACAAAAAACATGTTTTAAATAATTTTTGTAACAAAATAAAATTAGACCCAATATTCTGGTACTTCAATAATTCATAATAAATAGCCCTTTTATTAGAAAATTAGAATCTTGCGTGTTTTTATAGAAAATTCAATTCTCTACAACTTTGCAGAAGAAAGTTTTTCCAAATTCCAGACAGAAATTGACCGAAATCCACATACGGACGATTTTAAAGGCTATAATCAAATTTCAGTCAAAAAATGGGTCCACCAACATGTTTAACATGTTTTAAATAACTTTTGCAACAAAAATATTCTTCCTCCTCATATACTCATATATCCCACATTTATTATAAAAATATCACCATTATTATATTATAATAATATAATAAAATATTATTTTATCAGAAAAGATAAAATATCGATTTCAACAATTGTCACTTTAAAAATTTTCTCCATCTATATCCACATAAAATGAATATTTTTCTCATCATATAAATCAATAATTAATTATTCACAAATAATATTACAAAATCACAATAATGACAACTAGGCAGTTCCCAGGAAAGAGGGGGTTTTCCAATAAGAATTTCTCCTTACTGGTGCGCAATTAGGTGACCAAACCTCTCCTTAGACAGAACTTCCTAAACATTCCTAATAATGTTTTCTAATAATATTATTCATATAATATGAATTATTGCTTCGATAATGAAAAATACTGTGTATTGACAATTATTAAAATAACAGTAATATAAAATATCAACGCAACAATTATTGAATCAATAAAATACTGAATAGTAATTACTGTAACAATTATTGAGTATTGTCTTCTTACGTAAGAATCAATAATTCAACAATACTGTGTAAAATCGTGTGCTACTGTGCAACAACGCGTATTACTTTACTTTACCTACCGGGTATTCCAACAGTGTTAACAGTAACGATTACGCCGTTATTTATAAAAACTCAAATTTATCGTTTTCTTCATCCGACAGTTATCCGTTATGGGGCCCACAAATGATTGCACCGTCGTACGAATATTCCCCAACAGAAAGAATATTCCACGACCAAACGAATATTCCCCGACAGAAAGAATATTTTATAACCACTTGCATATTTTGAAAAAAAATTCATATATCACCCTTAACTTTAACTTTTATCAATTTAACAATTTACTAAATTGTAATTATAAGAAAAATTGAATACTTTTATTTCATAAAATTTGGGGTCTTACATACCCATCATGCAAAAATTGATTATTTTTGTAAGGTTGTTAGTTTTCATATTCCTAATCAACCTATTATCCGAATTCAAGCGACCAAACCATTAAAATCAATCACGGTCATTTCAAGCCATAAAGCTATTCGTTTATTAAAAACGGATGTCAAGCTTTCTTAGCTCATGTCACAGATTTAAACAAAAATACGTCAGTTTTGAATGATATTTCTATTGTTAATACATTTCCTGACCTATTCCATGAAGAACTTCCTGACCTACTCCCAGAGCGTGAAATTGAATTTTGTATCGACCTTGAACTTGGTACAAAACCCATTTCCAAAGCCCCATATCGAACGGTTCCTGTTGAACTTCAGGAGTTAAAGACTCAATTGCAGGAATTGTTAGAAATTGGTTTCATTCGTCCTAGTAAGTCTCCTTGGGGTGCTTCTGTTCTATTCGTGAAGTAGAAAGATGGGAGTATGAGACTTTGTATTGATTATCGAGAGTTGAATCAAGTCACCATCAAAAATAGGTACCCATTGCCATGTATTGATGACCTGTTTGACCAGTTACAAGGATCCAAATTCTTTTCAAAGATTGATCTTTGTTCCGGATATCACCAATTGAAGATTAGAACCGATGACATTCCAAAGACGACTTTCAGAACTCGGTACGGGCATTGCGAATTCCTAGTCATGTCCTTTGGATTGACTAATGCTCCTGCTGCCTTCATGGATATAATGAACCGAGTATTCAAGGAATATTTAGATCACTTTGTGGTCGTCGTTATTGATGACATCCTTATTTATTCCAAAAGTCGTGAAGATCATGAACAACACTTGAGGCTGACACTCCAAAAGCTTCGTGAATACAAGCTTTATGCCAAGTTGAAGAAATGCGAGTTCTGGCTTGAGGAAGTAGCATTCCTTGGGCACGTAGTATCAAGTCATGGAATATCTATTCACCCGGCAAAGATTGAAGCTATTCGAAGCTGGGAGCAACCTAAATCAATGACCGAAGTACGTAGCTTTCTCGGTTTAGCTGGTTATTATCGAAAATTCGTGGAAGGATTTTCTCGAATCACTACTCCATTAACTCAGCTGACTCAGAAAGATACAAAGTTCGGTTGGAGCGAAGAATGTGAGAAGAGTTTTTAAGAACTCAAGAGGAGACTCATTTCAGCACCTACTCTGACAATACCATCTGGCTCGGAGGGATTTGTCATCTACAGTGATACTTCGGGCAAAGGGTTGGGATGTGTTCTCAAGACAACTCAAAGAATATGAGAGGAATTATCCAACTCATGATATAGAGTTAACAGCTATTGTCTTCACACTTAAAATTTGGAGGCATTACTTGTATGGGGAGAAAGTGGAGATCTTTACGGATCATAAAAGCCTTAAATATTTCTTCACTCAAAAGAAACTCAACATGCGACAATGACGTTGGCTTGAACTGTTGAAAGATTATGACCATACCATCCAATACCATCCTAAAAAAGTGAATGTGGTAGCTGACGCATTGAGTAGAAGATCATATGCAAGTACGAGTGTGATATTGTCAACGCAAATGCCCATTTTGTGTGACTTGCAAAGGATGGAGATAGATTTAAAAACTCCAGGGACCCATGTGATAATGGCAAATATACTAGTAGAACCAACTTTAATTGATAAAGTTAAAGCTGCTCAAGCTACAGACCCGGAGCTGATGCGTATGAGGAAGAAAATGCAAGAAGGTGCTATGCCGGAAACAAGAATCGATGAAGAAGGAATACTTCGAGTCAACTCCAGACTTTGTGTTCCTAACGACCCTGATTTAAAGTATAAAATCATGATGTAGACACACAACACCATTTGCAATCCATCCTGGGAGTACCAAAATGTATCACGATCTTCGACATACATTTTGGTGGAGCAATATGAAGAGAGAGATTATGGAGCTTATCTCAAGGTATTTAACTTGTCAACGAGTCAAGGTGGAGCATCAAGTACCAAAAGGTCCATTGCAACCACTTGAAATTTTTGAATGGAATTGGGAGCACATTACCATGGATTTCGTTACTGGTCTTCCCAAGGTTTCTCAAGGCATAGATGCAATTTGGGTCATTGTTGATAGATTGACCAAGTCTGCCATTTCTTACCGATACGAGATATTATACACTTGAACGTCTTGCTCGTATGTATATAAACGAGATTGTAAGACTGCATAGTATGTCGGTATCCATAGTTTCTAATCGAGACCCAAGATTCACTTCACAATTTTGGGTTAGTTTGCAAAAAGCTATGGGCACAAACTTACGATTTAGCTCGGCATATCATCCTCAGACAGACGGACAGTCGAAGAGGACTATTCAAACTCTTGAAGATCTATTAAGACTCTGTGTCCTTGACTTCAAGGGAAGTTGGGACAAGTTCTTACCATTGGTGGAATTTTTCTACAACAACAGTTATCAAGCAAGTATTGGCATGGCTCCATTTGAGGCATTGTATAGTAGAAAGTGTCGTTCCCCAGTATGTTGGGATGAGGTGGGTGAAGCAACGTTATTGGGACTTGAGTTGGTACGTATGACTACAGAAAAGATTCAAACGATCCGACAACGTATAAAAACTTCACAAGATCGACAAAAGCGTTATGTTGATCTTCATCGAAAGGACGTAGAATTCGATATTAGAGATCATGTGTTGTTACGTGTTGCTCCATGAAAAGGAGTTACGAGATTTGGAAAGAGAGAAAAGCTCAATCTTCGGTTCATTGGCCCATTTTTAATTCTTGAGCGAGTGGGAACTGTGGCCTATAGACTCGCCTTACCGCCAAGTATGTCTCGTATTCATAATGTTTTTCACATATCTATGTTACGTAAATATGTGAAAGACCCAAACCACATTATTGAGTTAGAACCAGACGAGATAGAGGAATATTTAACGTAAGAAGAGTTACCTATTAAAATCTTGGATAAGAAGGATCATGTTCTACGCTCCAAGGTTATACCTCAAGTCAAAGTTTTGTGGAGAAACCACGATATGGAGGGAATGACTTGGGAGTTAGAATCTGAGATGAAGTCAAGGTATCCTCATCTCTTCGATATATCAGGTATGTACCCTAATTTCGAGGATGAAATTTCATAAGAATGGGAGGTTGTAAGACCCCAACTTTTATGAATAAAGAATAATTTTTTTGAATTATATTTTTGAATATTATGGTATTGATTTGATATAATGTTATAGTTATGGGTAATATTTATAAATTTTTCAAAGTACGCAAGTTGTTATATAATATTCGATTGGTCGGGGAATATTCATACAACGACACAATCATTGGTGGACCCCACAACAGAATTATTGTCGGATTGAGAAAACGACAAAAATACTTTATAAAAATAACGACGGAGGTGTTACCGTTAAAACTGTTGAACTACCCGATAGTAAAAGTACAGTAATACGCGTAGTTGCACAGTAGCACACGATATTGATTATTGATGCTTACGTGAGAAGTCACTCAACTATACTCAATTATTGCTACAGTAATTACTGCATCATATTTCTCATATTATTGATTCAATTATTATTACAGTATCATCTGCATTATATGATATATTATTAAATCAATAATTAAGGTGGTAAAGTTATGCATATTATTATTTGCAATATTGACAATGTCTAGATGTTCTGTCAAGGAGAGGTTTGGTCACCTAATTGCGTGCCAATAAGGAGAAATCCTTATCGGAAAATCCCCTCTTTCCTGGGAACGATCTGGTTGTTAAATATTGTGAATTATAATATTAATGATGAATAAGTTCGTGTTGATTAAAGATGAATTTTATAGTTCCATTGTGTTGGACTTATTTGTGTTAGTATAATTGATGTCTGGAGGATATATTATTCAATTGGGTATTCGGGACACTTTTCGTGCCAGAGTTACTATTCACGAGTTACTATTCATGAGTTACTATTCACGATTTACTATTCATGAGTTATTATTCATGAGTTACTATTCACGAGATACTATTCACCCGTAAGATATATTTATTTTCGGTCAAAATCATTTTTGGGTACAATATTATTCCACGAGGAGATGTGCTAATTTTTCAGACCGTTGGTTGAAGTTATAATAGTAAATCAATATGGGCCGCTGGTGGAAGTTATAATAGTAAATCAATATGGATCGCTGGTTTAAAGTTTTAATAGTAAATCAGTATGGACCGTTGTTTTAAGTTTTAATAGTAAACCAATCTAGATCGTCCGTTTATAGTAAATCAATCTGGACCATTCATAAGTTAGTTACTATGCAGGCCATTCTTCTATAAATAGAAGCTCATTCCTTCATGAATTCACTGAAACTCTAGAGAGAGAATTATAAGAGAACCTATAGAAAAGTATTCTGCTACTTCCCTACTCTTATATTCAGTTTCTTTTACGGTAAGGGATGTTATTTGTTGTACTCATGAAGAGAACTTCTGTTATTCAATTATTTATTATTCTGTTGGAATAACCTGTATACGCGAGCTACCCTATACATGGTGACATTCTTCTAATATTCCGTTCTTTATTATTCTGTCGGAATATCCTGTCTGTGCGTTTATGCCGGACCTGGTTCCATTATTTATTATTCTGTCGGAATATCCTGTCTGTACGTTTACGCCGGACCTGGTTCCATCCTTTATTATTCTGTTGGAATAACCTGCATGTACGATCTATCGCATGCATGGTGATTTCTTTTGTTATTCCATTCTTTATTATACTCAGTTGGTTAAAACTTTGACTTCTATACCCATGAAATTAGTGGAATATTTTTGATATTTGCGCTTCATCCAGCATCATTTCATAGAAATATTCTTCTGAGCATTCTTGAATTTTACTCTACAAAGCAGAATCATGTTGAAAACTTGGACGTTATCAGTTCCTAGATAAATTAATTCTTGAACTTGTTTTATTGAATTCTTATATCATTGTCATCGTCCTCATGTTTATATTTGAACTTGTTTTGCATAGATGGACTTGGTATGATTATGACCATGGATTATTCTGTGTAATCATGACAGTAATGTTACAAATGATGTGATAAAAGTCCTCATTGGCCCGTAGTGCATTGATGGATAGTTGTTGGCATGATCATGGCCATTAATGAATATACGAATGTCCTTGGCCCGTAGTGCATGGATAATTTGTGGTCGTGATACTAAAGAATATCTTTGGCCGTAGTGCAGGGGTGATTCGATGATGTGAATAATTTATTAAGCTGAGTCCCAGCGATAAAAGTGATGAAAAACCTTTTAAATCATAGAAGATAGTAGATTTTATTTCCTACTTGACTCTTCTAATGGATTGCTTGTTCCGCTGCAGTTAAACTTGATAGTTATTGTATTTTATCAGTTTAACACTGTTGAAGGCTAAAGATAAATTATTTTACATTATCTTAGTCATAATATTTCTTACTGGGCTAGTTGAGCTCACCCTTTCTTTTACTGTTCTCTTCAGAAAATGAGAACGTAGCTGGGATTAGTCGGGGAACAGAGTGATGGTCCTAGATGGTGCATTAGTAGTCCTCACTATTCTGTGAAATAGTGTGATAATAATTGTAATGAGGATTCCTTTTGAGTTTGTATAATCTCTAGTAGACAATATTTGTATTCAAACTCACAGTTTATGTTTTGTCGTATTGTACACGACAGTTGTATTATTAAGTTATATTTGAATTCTGTACCATGTATCTGGTGACTCAAGATGGGTGATATATACCTAATTTTGGGGGAGTCACAATTGTCGTATACTTGAATAGTGCCGTATACGTGAATAGTAACCCCGACACAAAAAGTTCCAAATTTGATAAAAAGTTTATAACAATATTTTGGCATAATGATATTGAAGAAAATATCATTTTAAGAAGAATATAACACCTCTTACCTCAAAATAACGGTACTTCTTACTGAATTTTGGATATAGTGCTGACAGAAAGCTGCACTGAATAGCAATTCTCAAAATATCTAAATACTTACTAAAATACGCTCGACAATATAGAGAGAAAGAAAACTTGTTTCTGGTGTGATTTTCAATTCTAACTTAAGCGCCTATTTATAGGAAAGTGTTAGAACGCCAAAAGTGACTAAAATAATAAAATAATATTATTTCTTATATCAATCCTACGCACCAACCAAGGCCAAGACTAGCATGCCACTTCTGGGAAAAAATCCCAGCAGCCCACATGTTAAAACAAAAGTGGGTCCCACCCATAATTTAATATAAATTAATTTATTTTCAGAAACTTCAGTAATTCATAGAAAATAGCTCTTTTATCAGAAAAAATCGAATCTAATGTCCTTTCCATAGGAAATTTAATTCTCTACAACTTTGAAAGTTTAAGTTTTTCCAAATTCCAAACGAAAAATGCCCAAAATCCACATACGGATGATTTTTAATACATCTACACCGACAAAATACTGATAAAACACCTCAACATTAATTCTTTCATTTTTTATCCACATAAAATAAATATATCCATCATTTATATCCACATAAAATAAATATTTCCTTATCATATAAATCAATAATTAATTATTTATAAATAATATTACAGAATCACAATTATGACAATCAGGCAGTTTCCATGAAAGAGGGGGCTTTCCAATAAGGATTTCTCCTTACTGGAGCGTAATTAGGTGACCAAACCTCTCCTTGACAGAACTTTCTAGACATTGTCAACAATGCTATCTAATAATATTATTCCAAATAATATGAATTATTGATCTGATAATGGAGATGATGTGCAGTGACAATTATTGAAACAACAATATTATAAAATATCAACGCAGCAATTATTGAACCAATAAAATAAAATATTGAACAGTAATTACTGTAACAATTATTGAGTAGTGTCTTCTTACTTAAAAATCTATAATTCAACAATACTGTGCAATACCGTGTGCTACTGTGCAACCATGCGTATTACTGTATTTTAACCACCTGGTATTCCAACAGTGTTAACGGTAACAACTACGTCGTTATTCAATTTTGTCATCTTCTTCATCCGACCGTTATCTGTTATGGGGCTCACAAATGGCTGCGCCGTCATACGAATATTCCCCGACAGAAAGAATATTCCACGACCAAATGAATATTCCCCAACAAATGAATATTTTATAACCACTTGCTTATTTTAAAAATTTTGCACATTTCACCCATAACCAAAGTATTATATCAAATTAATACCTTATTATTCATAATAATAATTAGAGAAAATTAGATTTTATTTATTAATAAGTTGGGGTCTTACAATATCCCATATTAGATCTCTCAAGTTTACCAGAAAAACTAAGTCAAGATGTAACAACAATAAAGAACAAAAAGGAATGATAGTTACTGCATAATAACATACCTCAATAACTGCAGAAAGAGTTGGTAATCCATCGGTCTGATGATGATGTGAGACCCCGAATTTTTATGAAATAAAAGTATTCAATTTTTCTATTTTGGTAAATAGTTAAATTGATAAAAATTTAAAGTTAAGGGTGATATGTGAAAATTTTTCAAAGTGGACAAGTTGTCATAAAATTATTCACTCAGGTATTTGGGATACTTTTTTTGTCGGAGTACTATTCTCAAGTTACTATATATGAGTTACTATTCACGAGTTACTATTCATGGGTTACTATTCACGAGTTATTATTCACCCGAACAATATATTTATTTTCGGTCCAAATCATTTTTGGGTACAATATTATTCCATGAAGAGATGTACTAATTTTTCAGACCGTTGGTTGAAATTATAACAGAAAAGCTTTTTATATAGAACAGAATACTTTTATAAAGTTATTCTATAAATAGAATGTATTATATTCTATTATGCATAGTGTCTTGCATAGTAAAATATTTTTATATAAAACAGAATACTTTATTAAATTATTCTATAAATAGAATATATTATATTTTATTATGCATATTATTTGTATAGTGCCTGCATATTATTTTGTATAGTAAAATCTTTTTATATAAAACAGAATATTTTATTAAAGTTATTCTATAAATAGAATATATTATATTTTATTTAAAAGATTTTGCTTTAAATATGGACCGTCCGATTAAAGTAAATCAATCTGGTCCGTTCATGGATTGGTTACTATTCATTCTATTCTTCTATAAATAGAAGCTCATTCCTTCATTATTTCTTACGAATTCACTGAAACTCTAGAGAGAGAAACTATAGAGAGAATTATTCTTCTGTAATCTTAAGCGTATTTCTTTAGAGTTTAAGAAAACTTTAAGAGTAGTGCAAGTTTTCTTCGAGTATATCCTCGCCCCACTAGTCAGAATACTCTTATTTGAAAGGTAAATGGATATTATTATGGTAGGAAATATTATTTGTTGTACTCGTAAGGGATATTATTCTTTTATATTCAAGAAGAGAACTTCTGTTATTCCATTTCTTTATTGTTCTGTTGGAATAACCCGTATACGCGGGCTACCCTATACTTGGTGACATTCTTCTATTATTCTATCTTTATTATTTTGTCGGAATATCCTGTCTGTGCTATACGCCGGACCTGGTTCCATTTTTATTATTCCGTCTTTATTATTCTGTCAGAATATCCTGTCTGTGCTATACGCCGGACCTGGTTCTATCATTTATTATTCTGCATTTATTATTCTGTTGGAACAGCCTGTCGGTGTGAATTTCACCTGACCTGGTTCCATTAGTTCTTATTCCGTATTTAATATTCTATCGGAATATCCCGTCGGTGTGAATTTCACCTGACCTGGTTCCATTATTTATTATTCTGTTGGAATAACATGTATACGCGGATTACCGTATACCTGGTGAAGCCTGTTGTTATTCCATTTTTATTATTCTGTTGGAATAACCTGTATACGCGGATTATCGTATACCTGGTGAAGTCTGTTGTTATTCCATTCTTTATTATTCTGTTGGAATAACCTGTATACGCAGATTACCGTATACCTGGTGAAGTATGTTGTTATTCCATTATTTATTATTTCATTCTTTACTATTCTGTCGGAATATCCTGTGTCTGCGTTTTACGCCAGACCTGGTTCTATTATTTATTATTCCGCATTTATTATTCTGTTGGAATAACCTGTCTGTGCGGATTACGCACGCATGGTGAGGATGATGAAAAATATTTTAAAGAAAACGAATCCAGTGAAGCAAAAGAACAAATATTAAGGATTCGTACTTTAAACAATTCTCATTCAAAAATACTTCATAAATAACCAGAGTGGGGTAAAATTCAAGAATGATCAAAACATGGATACAATCAAAGCTAGTATCCAGAATAGATATTTTGGACAAAAAGAAGAAATTTTATTTTTCAGTGAATAGTGCCGTATACTTGAATAGTAACTCCGACACCAAAAGATAGAAATTTCACAAAAAAACATCATCATGCTTCGTGAATAGTACTCGTGAATAGTAACTCGTGAATTGTAACCCCGACATGAAAAAGTTCCAAATTTGATAAAAAGTTTCAACCAATATTTCAGCATAATGATATTGAAGAAATAATATCATTTGAGAAGAAAATAACATCTCTTACCTCAGAAAGAATAGTACTTCTGACTGGAATACTGGATATAGTGCTGAAAGAACTTGCACCGAATAGCAATACTCAAAGTACTAAAATACTCACAAATACGCTCGATATTATAGAGAGAGAAAAGGAGAGAAATCTTTAGTTTCTGGTGTGATTTTCAATTCTAAACTAAGCACCCTATTTATAGGAAAATGCTTAGAACACCAAAGCAGAAAATTTATTAAATATTATTATATTTTTCAAAAATCTCATACGCACACTTCTTCCAACTGATTGCAGCCTCTATCACATGTTACATGAGGGCCACAAAATGAAAAACACGTTTTTGTAATTAAAAATATTTTAAACTTTCAAAAATCAATTATTTCGGAGCTTCGGAACTTCAATAATTCATAATAAATAGCTCTTTTATCAAAAAATTCGAATCTTGCGTCTTTTTATAGGAAATTCAATTCTCTACAACTTTACAGAAGAAAGTATTCCCAAATTCCAAACAAAAATTGACCGAAATCCATAAACGGGCGATTTTATAGGCTATAATCAAATTTTAGTCAAGAAATGGGCCCACGGATATGTTTAATATGTTTTAAACAACTTTTGCAACAAAAATATTCCTCATCCTCATATACTCATATATCCCACATTCATTGTAAAAATATCCCCACTATTATATTATAATAATATAATAAAATATTATTTTATCAGAAAAGATAAAATATCAATTTTTAACAATTATCACTTTAAAAAATTTCTCCATCTATATCCACATAAAATCAATTTTTTTTCTCATCATATAAATTAATAATTAATTATTCACAAATAATATTACAGAATCACAGTACTGGCAACCAGGCGTTCCTAGGAAAGAGGGGGCTTTCCAATAAAGATTTCTCCTTACTGGCGAGCAATTAGGTGACCAAACCTCTCCTTAGACAGAACTTTCTAGACATTGCCAATAATGTTTTCTAATAATATTATTCAGATAATATGAATTATTGCTTCGATAATGGAAAATACTGTGTAGTGACAATTATTGAAACAACAATAATATAAAAAAATCAACGCAGCAATTATTGAATTAATAAAATAAAATACTGAACTGTAATTACTGTAACAATTATTGACTAGTGCCTTCTTACGTAAGAATCAATAATTGGTGCAATACCGTGTGCTACTGTGTAACAACGCGTATTACTGTGTTTTAACCACCGGGTATTCCAACAGTATTAACAGTAACAACTACGCCGTTATTTATAAACAACTTATACTTTTCGTTTTCTTCATCCAATCGCTTTCCGTTATGGGGCCCACAAAAGACTGCGCCATCGTACGAATATTCCCCGACAGCAAGAATATTCCACGACCAAACGAATATTCCCCGACAACAATGAATATTTTATAACCACCTGCTTATTTAAAATATTTACGCATTTTACCCATAACTAACCACATTAATCAAATCAACCCTTACTATTTCAAAATAATAAATAGGAAAAATTAAATTTCATTTATTAATAATTTGGGGTCTTACAGTATTGCACCAATTATTGATTCTTACGTAAGAAGGCACTACTCAATAATTGTTACAGTAATTACTATTCAGTATTTTATTTTATTGATTCAATAATTGTTGCGTTGATTTTTTTATAT
Source organism: Panax japonicus (assembly GCA_020205505.1). Classification (NCBI taxonomy): domain Eukaryota; kingdom Viridiplantae; phylum Streptophyta; class Magnoliopsida; order Apiales; family Araliaceae; genus Panax; species Panax japonicus. The sequence goes on along the minus strand of CM035107.1, from coordinate 73,548,200 downwards.
TACTGTTAATTCAATAATTGTCACCACACAGTATTTTTTATTATCGGAGCAATAATTCATATTATCTGAATAATATTATTAGAAAACATTATTGGCAATATCTAGAAAGTTCTATCTAAGGAGAGGTTTGGTCACCTAATTGCGCGCCAGTAAGAAAAAATCTTTATTGGAAAGCCCCCTCTTTCCTGAGAACGGTCTGGTTGTCAGTACTGTGATTCTGTAATATTATTTGTGAATAATTAATTATTGATTTACATGATGAGGAAAATATTGATTTTATGTGAATATAGATGGAGAAAAATTTTAAAATGACAATTGTTAAAAATTGATATTTTATCTTTTTCTGATAAAATAATTCATTTAAATATATTATTTTAATAATATATTAATGATGATATTTTTACAATGAATGTGGGATATATGAGTATATAAGGAGGAAGAGTATTTTTGTTGCATTAAATGATTAACACATGTTTTATGTGTTGGTGGACCCCATTTCTTGACTAAAATTTGATTATAGCTTGTAAAATCGTTCGTTTTTGGATTTCGGTCAATTTCTGTTTGGAATTTGGAAAAAATTTCTTCTGCAAAGTTGTAGAGAATTGAATTTCCTATAAAAATTCGTGAGATTCAAATTGTCTGATAAAAGGGCTATTTATTGTGAATTATTGAAGTTTCGGTATATCGGGTGTGAATTGATTTTTGGAGTTTAAATTATTTTTGTTAGAAAAATGTTTTTTGTATTTTTTTGGACATCATTAACATGTGTGGCTGCTATTTTTGACCAAAAGGTGGGCTAAGGAAAATTTGTATAATTATATTAATATTATATTAAATTTTCTGCTTTGGTGTTCTAAGCATTTTTTTATAAATAGGGTGCTTAGGTTAGAATTGAAAATCACACCTGAAACTAAAGTTTTCTCTCTCTTTCCCTCTCTATAATATTGAGCGTATTTTGTGAGTATTTTAGTACTTTGAGTATTGTTATACGGTGCAAGTTCTTTCAGTACTATATCCGGTATTCAGGTCAGAAGTACTATCCTTTTGAAGTAAGGGATGTTATTTTTTATAAATGATATTTTATCTTTCAATATTATTATACCGGAATATTGGTAAGATTTTTCTTGTGAAATTCTTATCTTTTCATGTCGTGGTTATTATTCATGAGTTACTATTCACGAGCTACTATTCATGAGTTACTATTCACGAAGCATGATGATTTTCTTGTGGAATTTCTATCTTTTGGTGTCGGAGTTACTATTCACGTATACGATACTATTCACGTATACGGCACTATTCACGAATACGACACTATTCACAGAAAAATTAAATTTTTTTTCTATGTCTAAGATCGTCTGTTATGATTCCTATCTTGGATTGGATCTATGTTTTGGTCTTCATTCTTGAATTTTACTCCACTCTGGTTATTTATGAATTATTTTTGAACTTGGATTGTTTAAAGTATGAATCCATAATATTTGTTCTTTTGTTTCACTGGATTCGTTATCTTTAAAATATTTTTCATCATCCTCAGTCCTAAATGATGATATTATTGAATATTTTTGGCCAGTAGTGCAAAGATGAACAGGTGTTTAGATAAACATGACCAATTGATGAATATATTTGGCCCATAGTGCAAAGATGAACAGGTGTTGAGATGAACATGACCAACTGATGAATATCTTTGGCCTGTAGTGCAAAGATGACTATTTAATTCAAGATGTATATTGATTGATGTTACAGGGATAAAATATCGATGACGGACTTTTAAATTCATAAATGATAGTGATTTCATTCTCTACTTAACTATTCTAATGAATTGTTATTTCCGCTGCAGTTGTTGATCTAAAACTTGTTGTACATTATCTTAGTCATAATATTCTTTACTGGGCTAGTTGAGCTCACCCTTTTCCTTTTTCTTCCATTTTTCTTCTCAAGAGACGAGAATATAGCGGGAACTAGTCGGGGTGTGGAGTAATGGTTCAAGACAGTTGTTTTAGTAGTCCTCACTATTTTGTAAAATAGTGTATCAATAATTGTAATGAAGACTTATTTGAGTGTGGATATTGTCTAGAAGACAATATTTGTATTTAAACTCACAGTTTATATGTTGTCGTATTTTCCACGACAATTGTATTAATGAAGTTGTATTTATTTCTGTACCATGTATTTGGTGACTCAGAATGGGTTGGATGGAATGGACCTATTTTGGGGGTGTCACAATAAACTCACATAAAATATATGGCGTAAAATAGTTATGGTTAAGTTATGTACATACCTTTTGTTTTACACAATCTTTGTTAAACACTGATAACTTTCTTTTGCTACTTCTCTCTTTAAAATTCTCTGAAACTTTTCTTATTCTCTGAAAACCTTTTCTTAGACTAAGCAAAACTGAAGCGTAAACACTTAACAAGTATGCGTCAAAATAAAACAAAATTGATATGGCAATAATAAGCCTATTTACTCTTATCAGTTACCAAACATATAACGTATAATCTTATAAATATAAATATATTTTATTTATATATTTGTTTTATTCTATTAATAATATAATTTAAAATTAACAAGAATTTCAAAAGCCATAAGGCCTTGTTTGGCAAACCATTTATAAAATAAAGGATTAATATACTTACACCTTGTTTGGCAATACTAAATTAAAATTACTTTAATTTATTTTAATAACTCTTTATCACATAGTAATTTGTCGCTTTATTTAATAACAATTTATTAAATAAATCACTTAATCACATAACTCAATCCACATAACACATTAATTATTTAACAAATAAATAATTAACAAAATAAACTCAATCAAATTGAACAATTACTTATTCAAAAACACATCCAATAAATATTTATATAAATCAATAAATATTTATAACTTATATTTAAAAAAAATCTAGAATGTTATATCATTCCCCTCTTAAAAGGATTCTGTTCTCAGAATCAGAACTCAAACAACACATTCGTTACATTCTTCCCTACTTATAAAGATTCTGTCCCCAAAATCGAAGACACAGATTAAACAAATAACTCAGGGTACTCTTTCATCATTTTCTCTTCGAGTTCCCACGTTGCTTCTTCAGCATTATGGTTTCCCCATATCACCTTCACAGAAGGTATCACTTTATTCCTGAGTACTTGTTCTTTCTTGTCAACTATCTGGATAGAAACCTCTTTATAAGACAAATCTTTCTCAAACTGCAACGGTTCGTACTCGATCACGTGATTGTAATCGGGTTTATATGGTCGTAACACCGAAATATGAAAAACATTATGAATGTTTTCCAACTCTGGAGGTAGAGCTACCTCGTAAGCTACCTCTCCAACTTTTTGCAGTACTTCAAAGGGTCCAATAAATCTCGGGCTTAGTTTTCCCTTCTTACCGAAACGAATTTTCCCCTTCTAAGGAGAAACTTTTAGGAATACATAGCTTCCTACGTCAAATGCGCGATCTTGTCTGTGTTGATCAGCATACTTCTTCTGTCGGTCTTGAGCTGCTACCAATCTTGTCCTGATGAGTTTGATAACCTCTACAGTTTGTTGCACTAATTATGGTCCTAGTAATTGACATTCACCAACTTCATCCCAGCACAGTGGAGTACTGCACTTTCTGCCGTATAACACTTCGTAAAGCGGCATGCCGATGCTCGCGTGATAACTATTATTGTAGGAGAATTCCACTAACGATAATTGCTCTTCCCAGCTTCCTTTAAAATCCATGACGCATGCTCTCAGCATATCTTCCAATGTCTGGATCGTTCGTTCGCTTTGGCCATCTATTTGTGGATGATAAGCCGTACTCATTTGCAATTGAGTTCCCATGCATTCTTGTAGTCTCTTCCAGATGTTTGACGTGAATCGCGGGTCTCTATCGGACACAATTGACACTGGCACTCCATGTCTCGAAACGATCTCTTTGATGTAAAATCTTGCCAACTGATCAAGATTGAACCTAATCTGTATTGGTAAAAAGTGCGCTGATTTTGTTAGTCTGTCCATTATCACCCAAATTGAATCATATCCTCTCTGAGTAGTTGGAAGACACACCACAAAATCCATCGTGATATACTCCCATTTCCATTCCGGTATTTCCAATGGTTGAAGTAATCCGCTGGGTCTTTGATGTTCGGCTTTTACTCTTTGACATGTCAAACATTTAGCCATGCATTCTGCAACATCCCTTTTCATATTCGGCCACAAAAAATGTCGACGTAAATCTTGATACATCTTCGTGCTTCTTGGATGAATCGAATATCTTGAGCTATGAGCTTCGGTCAAGATTTCGTCTTTCAGTTCTGGTGTTGCTGGAACCCAGATTCTTCCCTCGTACCGTAGCAATCCTTCGATATCGACCTTGTATTTCGTATCGCTACCATCATCCATATTCTCTTTTATCTTTCCACATTCTTCATCTTGTAACTGAGCGTTCTTCACCTTTTCCAGTATAGTTGGACCTGCTTGTAACTGAAATAGTCATTCATCAGATTCCTATGGAAATTTGATTTCCAGCTCTAACTTTGTCATTGCTAAAATGAGCTCCTCCTGAGTTGTTATCAGCATTAATTTCTCCCGACCTTTCCTGCTTAAAGCATCTGCAACCACATTCGCTTTGCCCGGATGATAAAAGATCTCACAATTGTAATCCTTTATCAATTCCATCCATCTCCTCTGACGCATGTTCAGGTCCTTCTGAGTGAAAATATACTTCAGACTTTTGTGGTCTGTGTAGATCTCACATTTCTCTCCATACAGATAGTGTCTCCATATCATGAGAGCAAATACCACTGCAGCCAATTCTAAATCATGAGTTGGATAACCTTTCTCATAATCCTTCAGTTGTCTTGATGCATAGGCAATAACTTTGCCGTTTTGCATAAGAACACAACCCAATCCTTTGCGTGAGGCATCACTATACACCACAAAATTTCCTGTATTATCCGGCAGGGTTAACACAGGTGCCATACTTAGCTTCTTCTTCAAATCTTGGAAGCTCTCTTCCAAACTTAGCACTTTTTTGTCCAAACGAATTTCACAGTTTTCCGTGTCAAATTTGTTAATGGAGTGGCCATCTTGGAAAAATCTTGTATAAATCTTCTATAATAACCGACCAGTCCCAAGAAACTCCTCACCTCCGAAGGTGTCCTTGGTTGTTCCCAATTGATTAAAGCTTCCACTTTCGATGGATCTACTGAAATCCCATCTTTGTCAATCACATGACCCAAAAATTATACACGATCGAGCCAAAACTCACACTTAGAGAATTTCGCGTACAACTTTTCCTTTCTCAGTGTCTCCAATGTCAGACGTAAATGTTCCACATGTTCTTCTTAAGTTTTGGAATACACCAGAATGTCATCGATGAATACCACTACGAACTTGTCTAAGAATGGTTTAAATACCCTGTTCATCAAATCCATGAACGTGGAAGGGGCATTTGTTAAACCAAAAGACATCACCAAAAACTTGTAATGTTTGTACCGAGTTCTGAATGCCGTTCTAGGTATATCCTCCTTTCTTACCTTCAATTGGTGATACACACTTCTCAAATCTATTTTCGAGAAATATTTAGCACCCTTCAACTGATCAAACAAGTCATCTATTCTAGGTAATGGATATCTATTCTTAATAGTGACCTTGTTTAACTCCCTATAATCAATGCAAAGACGCATTGATCCATCCTTCTTCTTCACAAATAATATCGGCGCTCCCCACGGTGATACGCTCGGTTGAATATACTTCTTGTCCAGCAGTTCTTGCAGTTGTACCATCAGTTCCTTCATTTCTACCGGAGCCATTCTTTACGGGGCCTTCGATATCGATGCAGTTCCTGGCGCTAAGTCAATTACGAACTCAATCTCTCTGTTAGGCAAAAGTCTTGGCAAATCTTCTGGAAATACATCTACGAATTCTCTAACCACTAGTATCTCCTATAGTTTTACACCCTTCTTCTGAGTATCGACTATGTAAGCTAAATAACCCACACAGCCTTGACTCAACAACTTCATGGCCTGCATAATCGTCAGACATTTCATTTGTCTAGGCAATTTGCTACCATGGAAAACTACCTTTGACGGAGTCATACGGTTTACACACTTCTTGTGACAATCAATTACTGCTCCATATTTGAACAACCAATCCATTCCAAAAATTACATCAAATTCCCCGAGTCTAATAGGAATTAAATCTACCATCAGGATATTCCCTCTAATGTTCACTCTACAGTTCTTGTATACAAACCTAACAGGAATCACCTCCCTATTCGCAATTTCTATGTTCAAAGGGAAATTCAGTTCTTATCTAGGCAATTCTAACCTCTTAACAAATTCATCAGATATAAACGAACAAGTAGCACCCGAATCAAATAATACATAAGCATTAATATCGTTGATTGGGATAATACCTGACACCACATCTTTTGATTTCACATCACCTTACACAGTTATGTTGAAAGGCTTGGTATGCTTTCATATGCGCAAAATTGATGTCGTGCACGCATGTTAGCCATGTCACCAAAATTGATGTCGTGCACGCACAGTCATGTTGAAAGTTCTGACTGTGGGTTTGTTTGATGCTGTAGGTCCAGCAATGGCCCAAGTACCTCCATTGTTGCCTCCCTTAATTCTTATTGTTTCTCCGACATTAGTCATCCTGACAACAAAATTTTAAAGTTTTAGTTATTAATCATTCTACTCGACACTCATGAGCACATAAATTATAAACACATAAGCACATAAGTGTTTTATTACTTCTTCCTTAAAACTCGAAAAGAGTTATCTCCACTATCTTTTCAAAGGTTACTTCCTAAGGTTTTTCCCCCCACCTAAGGTTCATAACCTAAAGTTTTGATACCAACCTGTGACACCCCCAAATCCCAATACTTCATTACCTCAAGATTTGGTGTTCACGTAATCAGAACATTCATTTAAAACTACCCAATTATAAATAAAATTGAATAATAAACTTGCCCATACAGGAATTACATAAAATAATATCTCCCAGGTTATCTAACCTTTACAAACAATCATTCATGCAGAAAATTTAAATAAACTTCATTACAATCTTTAAACCAAAGTCTGATAATAAAACTATTACAAGTCTTCATTACTTATTCATCTTTACCTTTCCTTTACTGGTGCTAGGTACGTCACCCTTTCCATCTTTAGCTGTAAGGATTTTACAGGCAAGAGTGAGCAAACAAGGGTCACTTGAAATATCAATGAATAAAACTTTCACATTCTTTGCCCATTCAGGGGCTCAATAGAACTGAACAATAAGTTCTATTAACTTCTCATACGTTCCTTGCCTATTCAAAGGCTTAAAAGAACTGAAACATTCCTTTCCCATTCAGGGGCTCAATAGAATTGAACAATAAATTCTATTAACATTTTAAACATTCAACTGAGGGCCTAATGACCACGAACCTTGTCCACAGTTATAAGTAATCTTTCAACTTTAACTTTTATAGTCATAAGACTATAATGACTTCAGGGTACTTAGGGGGGTCAACCCTTCGTACATGTATTGTATACAAACATTTTAGTGCAAACTACAAAACTAAACGTCACCCCTATAAATAGGGTTGTTCATCTCAGTATTTTGAGTACAAGTTTGCCCCAAAGATAGTTTGGTTTGGATACACTTCAAGGTAATTTGGAGTTCAACGGACATCAACTAAGGATTAGTTGAATAAAAGATAATAACACTATGTTATTGAATAATCATAACTGAATAAACATTTCGTTCTGAGTTCATGCTTTAGGAATAATTCTAATAACATAACAATTGAATAATCTATCATATCTTGCTTTGAACAATATTAAGCTAAGGTTACATCTTAGAATTTAATATCAAGCATGCATAACCACAATAATTACTTGAACAATAAACTGATACAACGGAATAACGATACTTGCATGCTAATACAACAAGTTTAGAGTTAGGAAAAACTTGCATAATCATAATAACTATCTCAACGAAAGTGTGGAGATGGGAAGCTTGTATCATCATGAATAACTGGATACAATTAAGTTGCTTAATGGAAATACTTTACTCAATAAAGTATAGCATATGAAATTTGCATAACGAAGCTTTAGGATTAGCAAACTTGTATAAACACAACTAACTCAACGAGAGTATGGAGTTAGAGAACTTGCTTAATATAAAAAAATAGGTTTAGAAACTTGCCTGGCGCGCAGATTAAACCGTTATAATCCAAATCACAATATCTTATATACATGTGTTAACATAACATGATTAGTCATAATCAACGCTACATCACGTATGGTTTAAATCTCTAACCATATAATCAAATCGCATAATCAACTTCTATCTAATAAAACTAATAACAATATTTGTTAATTAGTAATTCCATGTTCACTCATAGTTTCAACATACTATAATACCAAAAATACATACTCAACATTTATCATATATCATTCCTTTAAAAATCAGACTTTTGTGCAAGACAAAAGTCGTTTATGAAATTTCTGTTAAGTGGCACCGCGGCGCCACAATTTGATCTGTGGGTCGCGCTGCGGCGCCGGTGTGGCACTTCGGTACGAGACTTACATAGGGACTCGGCGCTGCGGCGAGAGGTCCGACGCTGACTTCGGCGTTGCGGCGCGAAGTCCGGCTGGGGCGCGACATTTGGCGCTAAGGCGCGAAACTTGACGCTGGAGTGTGAATTTTTACGCTGGGGCGCCGAAACTCACAGAAACAAAATGAAGAATAGAGCCAAAGCTATTTTCTTGATTTCTAACATCAATCAACACCCAATAACCTGTATAACTTCACAAAAATTACACATAAAAGTTATGAAGCATTTGTGTACAAATTTTACACAACTAAACAACAATAGCAGAGAACTAATTCTCTGAAAACACTGTGTTTTAAAAAATACAGACTCCATTGAAGAAATATCTTGACACAGTAAACACGGCCATCTCCATTCGATTCCTTGCTCTGCTTAATTTCTTACCCAATTATACACAAGTCTCAATCAACATAATCACATACTAATTTTTATTAACTTTCAAAAATCATATTCATGCATATAAGTTTACTGTAAAAATAATTCCTTTCGTGTATACGTAATTTATCATACTCTTACCTATACATTATTGAACATACAATCATCAATATATATGTTATCTACTACTAATACACATGATTTCATAATCAAATAGTAAAACATTCGAACTCTGGAAAGTTTGTAAAGAACTTCGTCTTACAGTCAAATTGAGAACACTGAGACAATATAAACTCACATAAAATATATGGCGTAAAACAGCTATGGTTAAGTTATGTACATACCTTTTGCTTTAGACAATCTTTGTTAAACACTGATAACTTTCTTTTGCTACTTCTCTCTCTCAAATTCTCTGAAACTTTTCTTATTCTCTGAAAACCTTTTCTTAGACTAAGCAAAACTGGAGCGTAAACACTTAACAAATATGCGTCAAAATAAAATAAAACTGATATGGCAATAATAAGCCTATTTACTCTTATCAGTTACCAAACATATAACTTATAATCTTATAAATATAAATATATTTTATTTATATATTTGTTTTATTCTATTAATAATATAATTTAAAATTAACAAGAATTTCAAAAGCCATAAGGCCTTGTTTGGCAAACCATTTATAAAATAAAGGATTAATATACTTACACCTTGTTTGGCAATACTAAATTAAAATTACTTTAATTTATTTTAATAGCTCTTTATCACATAGTAATTTGTCGCTTTATTTAATAACAATTTATTAAATAAATCACTTAATCACATAACTCAATCCACATAACACATTAATTATTTAACAAATAAATAATTAACCAATCACATTAATTATCTAACAAATAAATAATTAACTAAATAAACTCAATCAAATTGAAAAATTTGTACTTATTCAAAAATACATCCAATAAATATTTATATAAATCAATAAATATTTATAACTTACATTTAAAAAAAAAACTAAAATGTTACACAGATACCGGGTGTGGACTGGGGGTGCAAATCACCCACGGGGATTAGGCTTTATAATTCCTCAAGCTATAACTCCACAAGCTCCACCATCTCCAGCGCCACAAAGTTATGGCCCCTCCTCTGCAGCTCAACGTGGTGTTGTTTCTAATACAGTCCAGCGTGAAATTGATGGTTGGATTTACAATCTCGAATCCCAGAATGTCCGCTTGTCTGAACGCTAAGATGTGATTTACAAGTTTATAGTCGACTACTTCCAAGCCCAAACTGCTATGTATGCTCAGATTTAGCCTGGAATTGATCTCGGTCATTTCCCTAAGCTCATGTTCTGCCTGTGTTTCCCCCTTTTGATCAAGAGATGGGCGAGGATGAGGACGATGCGCCAGAGGAATAAGCTCGTCTGGGAAGTCCTCTGTTTTAAATTGCTATACTTTGTGCATGAGGACATTGCTCTTTATAAGTTTAGGGGTAGTTTAGTTTTATTTGCATGTTTATGTTAGTTTGTGGAAATTAGGTTGTGAGTATGTTTTAGTTTGTTTGATAAACTTAATGTTAACTTTTTCGTTAAGTGATGTATTTAGGATTTCACATAATTCCATCTGTTAAATAACTTAAGTATATTTGTGGACAATGATGAAATTGAAATTGCATAAACAAGTCTAGTAAGGATTGTTAAGCATGTGATGTGATTTCTTGATGAGATTTAAATCTTTATCTGTTTGAAGCTGATATTATCAGGATAACACTCATTAAGATATGACCATGTTGGCTAAGGAGAATGTCGGTCGAATGAAAGAATAACAAGAATAGATAATGATGGCTAAAGTTAGACATGAATTTAAGTTTGGGGGGAATATTTGGGATATATAAGCTTAAAAAAACATGTTGCTAGTTTTGTTTCGGGGCCTTTTTTACTTGAGCAAGTAAGCCCGAGGGATTGTCTCTACACCTAGCGTCCTAGAGTCTTTTATGGTATGGGATTCGTTGGTCGAAAGCTTGCTAAGGGGTAACACTGTTAGCCTAATGGAATGAGACATTGAACAGTCATGAAAAAAATGAATAAAACGGGAAAAAGTGCAAAAAGCCCCCGTTAGGAAAAAAAATAAAGCATAAGGATTCCATCTTGACCCCTGGACTTTGATAAGTGTGTGATTTTAGTAGGATCTAGTTTGTTTTTGGAGTTCTCAAGTTTATACTGTATAATGCCTTCCAAGAAATCTATTATGTTTCTCATTTTGCTTTTTATCAGTTAACATGGTTGTTAGGCACACACGCACATATCAGTAATAACAAGTTTAGATTTGATGATTGTGGGGATATTATTGATCAGTCTTGATATGATGTACTGGCATGTTATTGTGATTTTTCTGATACCTGATGAGTATACTTTATTCTGTTTGGCTGCTGGAATTATAAACATGTAGACAATTATATTTGCATTTGCATGGTATATTTAGTTTTTCTTTATTGCATTGTGTTTTTTTACTTGAAGACAATTAACGGTTTAAGTTTGGGGGTATTTGATGAATGAGTAATATACCTATGAATTGGATACATTTAGGCTTAAATTATTGTGTTCTCAAGTCTTTTAGAAGAATTTTTACTCTGTTTATTAATTATTTTGCAGACTGAGGAGAAGTAGGGACAAATTCAGAATTTTAGCATACTAGTGGCACAATCATAAATAAACCGAAGATCAGTGTTAGGGCGCTATGCTTTGAACTAATCTCAGCGCCAGGGCGCTGAGGCTTGACCAGGCGTAGACTCAATTGACCAAGGCGCGAGCGTGCATGGAACAAAAAGTTGACTTGGATTAGGATTGTGGCAACATGAAAAAAGATTATTTAAAGAACAATTAGCTGAAAATTGATGAGGATCCATCACAGCTGAAGATTAATCAAGGATTCAATAGGAAATTATGGAGAAGAATTCGAATTGAAGATTGAAGCTTGAGAGATTTTCTTTTAGAGTTTCTTCTTCTTATTATTTTTAATTGTGTAATTCTTTCAAGATGATTTGCATGGAATTGTTGGTTTTATTTTTTGTTATGAACTAATTCTTTTATTAAGACTACAAATTGAACCTTTTATGTCTATGAATTAATTATTCAATTTATTCCAATTATTTATGTCAAAATGAATTGTGTATCATGTTTGTGCGTATTGATTAACTATTTGGCCAATAATTATTGTGTTACTTTAAAAGGATTCGGAAGATAAAATCTAGGGTTGGAACTGGTCATGGTAACATGTATGCTTAATTATTTGCATGAGATGAATAATTAGGGTTGTGAATTGAATATAAATATCTGTTCACTGCATGTAAAAATTGGGAATTGGAGCGTAACGGGTTTAATTTCATTATTTTGCATAAGAATATCGCAGAATTACTTGAATTGAATAGAAGTTATTTGTGACTTGGAAAAGGTCTTTTAACACTTAGAATTCCTGTTAATAATTATGGAGGCGTAATAATTGGGTTAGTTGGATAATTGGTTTGTAGTCTATAACTAGGGATATTGTAGTCTTAACTTTTATTTATTTGGATTAATTCTTTGAGTAGTCCAGTTTTAATTTAATTTAGTTTCCGTAATTAGAAAAATCACAAATTGCAGTTGTTTAAATAAGATTGAATTGGTATAGTACTAGTAGTTGGAGTTTATTAATTAGAATTCTCTATGGGTTCGACACTTAATTTTACCACTTTATTACTTGTTGACCGTCTACACTTGCACGTAATTAATTAATTATGAAATCAACCAACAAGTTTTTGGCCCACTTCATTTGGTTTTTTTTTTTGGTAGTACCTTTGTGGGGAAACTGTGTATTTTTGTTCTTAAGTTTTGCCCCCACACTTGTAAATGAAGATAGAGTATGACATTGTTGAGTTTTCACACACTTAGCCCCATGCAAGTTGAATTCTTTTAGAAAGTTCCCTTTTGTCGTCTCCTATTACTATAATTTTGTTTTCAATTTTACGCAGTACTTATATTGTTAATATCATTTATAGGAAATATAATGTAAATATATAAAAGATAAGTAGATTTTAGTCTTTCATTATTAATTATGTCATGGAATGGAATGCTACATACAATTCAATCTCCATTTGGAAATATTACTTTTCAGTTATAAAAATATTACTTTTTTGCAAAAGACAAGTGACATAATTTTTTAATTTTATCGCTAAAAAATATTAGTATTTGTGTCGCCAAGTGTAATGGAGGGATTCTGATCAGTAAAATTGTCTTGGTGAATGATACAAATGATAAAATGAAGCGGGCTTTAAAGCCATCAGATTATGATTTGGTACCCAGAACTTGGAATTATTAGTTCAAAGGTCCATAACATTGTGCCAATAAAAACTTTTTAGATTTTTTCTATTGTACAAATATGTGCCTAGGCAAAAAGAATGGCCCAAATATGTTACTGACAGTCGATGCAGAGTTTTTGACATGGTAATTGTAATTGTTATTTTCAGATGATAAAATTGGTAGTATTTTATAAATTTTAGCTTATTGCTTATATATATATATATATATATATATATATATATATATATAGGGGAGCGATCCATAGCATCTATATGTTATGGGACAATTATTGGCATATAGGCTCTAAACCACACGTTTTATGGATTAACGGCTGGGATCTAGAGTTATAAACCACCGTCAGCTAGTAATACTAGCGGACGCACTTATTATAATTTCCGGACAATTAAGCCCCTCGAAGCTGTAGTCCGCTAGTAATACTAGCGGATATAAGTCAGTATAGTATACCTGTAGTCTGCTAGTATTACTAGCGGATATAAGTCAGTAGCATTCCCAGTATCCCTGTACGCATAAACAACATCCTGATATACAAATAAATTACACAAAGATCCCTGTACAAACAATTTCAGCAAGATATCACTCCACACGATTTCTTTCCTGTTATAAAAATAAATTACACAAGATTGTAGCCAATACAGACAATCCCTGTAGTTATTTCAATTCAATTACAACACTAAACAAGATTGTATACATCAGAAAATCCAACATTCTATTTCAACTCAATTACAACACTGCTAAAACAACTGGAAGATTTCCATCCTGTACTGAAAATCCCATTAAATACCTGCATCAATTAAGATAAAACACTAGCAATAAAGATTGGGATCTCAGCAACATAAATTCAAATAAAGAAAACCACATAATTAAGGAGATTAGTATTCGCATCTCAAATCGTCAACGAAGAAAACCACACAATTAAGGAGATTAGTATTCGCACCTCAAATCGTCAACGAAGAAAACCACACAATTAAGGAGATTAGTATTCGCACATCAAATCGTCGTGGTAAGTTTATAATTATGGCGGAAGATATGTTTAATTCTAGTTCCTCAAATTCTTCTCGTGATAATATTGACATGGATAATATTGGTGCTCATAACATGAACCAATCGCATATTAACCATTCAAAAAGTCCATACGAGGGTCAGATTTTTTCTACTATCCAAGAGGCGGAAGAATTTTATAGAAACTATGCAAGAAGTAGTGGCTTTGAAATAAAAATTGGGGCAAGTCATAAAAATGCCCGCTCCAACAATTTGTCCAACAGACTTTTTACGTGTACCAAAGCAAGAAAACTGATCGAAAGAAAGAAATAGGATGTTGATGATGTTGAAGGTAGTAAGGTCAAAAGAAAAAGGGATTCAATAGGTCGCACGATGTGCAAAGCTAGAATGTCTGTTGTTAATCTACAAAAGGAAGATACATGGAAAGTTTCAAAAATTGAGTTGACTCACAATCATGATTTGGTTACTCCGAGCAAGAAAATTTTCATTCAAACACGAAAAAATATAACTCCTGTTGCTCGAACTTTAATCGAAACTTTAAACAGCGCTGGTGTTGGGCCAAGTACAATGATGAATGTTTTTAGTGAAATAGGAGGAGGGAGGGAAAATGTTGGTTTCAGTGATATGGATATTCGGAATATTGTGCGAGATTTAAGACGTGACACGATAGATTCTAACGATGCCCAAGCAGCCCTGCAGTATCTCAAAAAACTTTCAGTTGAAAATCCGCTATTTTTTTACGATATCAAACGAGATGAAGATCATCGAATCGCATGCATTTTGTGGATAGATTACCGATCAATGATAGCTTACAAAAATTTTGGGGATGTAGTGACATTTGATACAACTTATAAGACGAACAAGTATTCCATGCCTTTTGTTCCATTCACTGGGGTAAATCACCATTACCATTCCGTCTTGTTTGGTTTTGCACTGATACAGGATGAAACGGAGGATACTTTTGTCTGGGTCTTTGAGACTTGACAGATTTCTAACACACCCCTATCTTACAAGTTAAACAGAGGATACATGCATAAATTGTCAATATATGAAATTTTTTCAAAAAATTTTAATAGAAATATGAGATATGGAACATGTACTTACAATTTTTTGCCATAAGTCAGAAGATACATGATTTTCTTGATCCCATAAGATAACAGGATCAAAAGGTCCTGGATTGATATCCATATCGGCCCTAAAAATTCAACATGTTAAGTATTAAACAATTTATAAAAATGACATTAAAGAGGTAAAGGGAGAAGGAACAAATATAAAATACAAACATTTAAATTGTAGGGGATCCATATATAGAATTTATAAACAATTGTTCAAACATATGAATTTATCAAAGCATATTAGTAACATACATCCAATTGTCCTGGTAATAAATTTGATCCGTGGACTGTTTGAACAAATGGATATAACAAGAACACACTCATCCCCATCCAAGAACAAGTGGATATAAACTAATATTAACAAGAAATAGTAGAATCACACTCAACAAAAATAATCTACAAAATTAATACTAACAGATAGATATAAACTGAAATGTAACTTTCAAATGTCAAGCTGAGGCATCATTAACTTATTTTAGTAATTGTTACAACATAAATATTAAATATCAAATGATGTGCACAACTTACAGGATTAATTAAAACTGGGATTGAGCCATCTAATTTATAAATGGCAAATCAAAGTCTTTTATGGTACAAATTCAGTTCTGATGGAAGATCAAACTGATTGATGAATTGTAAATTTCATGTAAAACAACCAGTACAGAAGAATTCTTAGAAAAAGGAAAAATGAACAAATTCAAAAATGTATACATTTCATTCATCTCTAGCTAATACTAACAAGAAATAGCTAGCTACTTCTTTACAAAAATAGGATGAAACTAGGGTTCAACAAATTAATGGAGAACATAAACATAAATCTCAGATTTTGGAGATTAATCTATAACTTTACCTGCAAATTCGACCCCAATAGTTGATTTACAGATGAATACAACTTGAGCTAGGGTTCTATGATTTGCCAAGAGTGCCTGTGGTCGTGCGGCCCCAAAATCGCCTATGCCGAGAGAGAGAGAGAAGCTGTATTATGTGACCCCAAAATCGCCTATGCCGAGAGAGAGAAGCTGTATCTATGCCAGGTCTGCGAATTTGATCACCATTGATGATTTGCAGACAACGTTCTAGGGTTAGTATTTTCCCCAAATTCGCAGAGAGAGAATGGATCCTTTAGACTGTGCGTGTAGAATGTTGTCTGTAGCTAGTGACCCTTTCAATCTGACTTCAATCCGCTAGTAATACTAGCGGACTACAGGTATACTATACTGACTTATATCCGCTAGTATTACTAGCGGACTACAGCTTCGAGGGGCTTAATTGTCCAGAAATTATAATAAGTGCGTCCGCTAGTATTACTAGCGGATGGTGGTTTATAACTCTAGATCCCAGCCGTTAATCCATAAAACGTGTGGTTTAGAGCCTATATGCCAATAATTGTCCCATAGCATATAGATGTTATGGATCGCTCCCTATATATATATATATATATATATATATATATATATATATATATATATATATATATACTTATATATATATTGTTGCTATCAAACTCTGTTTGATTGAGACTGGATTTCACATCTATATATATATATATATATATATATATATATATTTACATTTCAGTCTGGCATGGAGTTTACTTCGTGGTATTTTACTGCTTTATTTACATTTTGTCCCGCCTTGAGGTTACTTCGTGGCGGTTGATAGTTTTATTGCTTTATTTATATTTTTTCAATTCCCCATGGAGGTGCTTCGTGGTGGTTGATTGGTTTTTACTGCTTTATATATATTTTCTCAATCCCTCATGGAGGTGCTTCGTGGTGGTTGATTGGTTTTTACTGCTTTATATATATTTTCTCAATCCCTCATGGAGGTGCTTCGTGGTGGTTGATTGGTTTTTACTGCTTTATTTATATTTTTAATCCCCCATGGAGGTGCTTCGTGGTGGTTGATTATCTGTATATATATATTTACTGCTTATATATATATATATAACTGGTTACAGCTTTCATACAAATTGCTACATCATGTGAGCCTAAGAATCATGTGATCACAGATTCAGTCTACTGAATCTAGATTCAGTTCCCGTGATGGACATTTCCAGCTGTACACTGCTTGTAAATTATTCACGGTGTTTGAATTTCCTTAGACGGCTCTCACGCCCACAAGTAATTCGACACTTCTATGCATATTATTTTCTCGAAGATGCTTCGCATCTCGAAAATAAAAGCAATCAAGCCGAACACATAATAAAATAAAAGTATCAAATGCCTCAATTACTATTGAGCACAAGGGTTCGAAAAAACCACTTTTTACAAAACATCACTGCTATATCTTGTTAGAACTGAATTTTTATACAGAATTTCAAACTCTTTTTATATAGGTGCGAACGACCCATATCACTTGTGACAACCATAAAATAGGTCCATTCCAACCAACCCATTCTGAGTCGCCAAATACATGGTACAGAAAACAACTACAACTTTATTACAACAATTGTCGTTCAAAATACAACAACTCATGTGCTGTGAGTTTTGATACAAATATATATATCAACTGTGACTCTTGACACCAACTTGGGTAGCACGTCACCATGACATCTTACATAAAGGTATAGTCAAAAACTGTTTTAGAAAATAAAATCTTTGGGAAGTGCTCAAGGAAACCTTCGTACATGGGAGGCCATGCGTCTAGGTTATGATAGATATCATATGGCAACAGAATTATCCTTAGTTGACCCAATAGACCCCAAAGAAAAATGAGAAGATTACTATCATATTCTTTCCATTTGTGAGTCTTCTCTTAACATATCATTATCTCCACTATCTCTAATTGAGAGTTTTACTTCAACCAAACACCAAGATTATATAGGTAGTGCTCGTAGATATACTCATCAAGTGGATGAGCACAACCCTATCTTATAATGACACGATGTTGTATGTCATTAGACATCTTGTATGATAGTGGCAAAACACCCTTCCAATGTTGGGTTTACCTTACCCTATTTGATTCACCAAATATAACTACTAAATGATGTATACAACACCTTTCTATACTGCTTAGGGAGAACCTCCACAACTAGAGGCCACCGTTCTATTTCTCCGTTACCCTCGCTCGACCCAGCTACACTCTTATTATCTGAAAGGAATTGTGAAACAGAAGGGTGAGCACAACTAGCCCAGTAAAGAATATCATGACTAAAGATAATTAAATTATCAATAGCCTTCATCAGTAATAAATCAGAGATTTAGAACATATGGTAGATGATAAGACATTTCAACCATAGTTGCAGCGGAATGATCAATCCATTAGAAGAGTCAAACAGACCATAAAGTCTATTATCTTCTCCATGTTAAAAGTCCACCAACAATGTTTTATCACTGTAACATCAATCAACAGTTCCTGTCCACAATCATGTGAATAACTCATAATCATAATTGTAGTTTTAAATTCCTCTTCTCATCCAGGACAAAGATAATTTTATCACTTTTCTTTACCTAAAACATCAAAGATCACGGTTATACCAAATCACAGTTCCCGTTCATAATCATACTAATAATTTCATCTTTGAACTACGGGCCAAAGATATTCATTAACAGTTCATCTTTGCACTACAGGCCAAAGATATTCAACAACAGGCCATCTTTGCACTATGACCAAAAATATTCGTCAACAATTCATCTTTGCACTTCAGGCCAAAGATATTCAATAACCTTTCATCTTTGCACTACAGGCCAAAGATATTAATATCTCAAAGAAATATATAATCATTTCAAAATCTATATAAACCATAATTATATCCATGTTGATCAATTCACCTTTACACTTAAGCTAAAAATATTCAATTGTAAATTCAATGGTCATGATCATACTAGTCACAATTCATCTTTGTACTACTGGCCAAAGAGAACCCATAGTCATGATCATACCAATAATCTACCCATATTTACACTCAAGTCAAAGAGAAATTTCTTCACCAGGATTATAAAAATGTTATATATGATAATAAAAACAATATCATCAAAACATGGATTTAATTGCAAGAGTAAGATTCATAAATCAACGATAATTTAGTCAGAAAAAGAAACCAATTTTATTGTGAATAGTACTCATGAATAGTACTCCGTATTCGTACATAGTACCGTATACGTAAAAAAGTCATACATGAATAGTATCGTATACGTGAATAGTGTCGTATACGTGAATAGTACCATATACGTGAATAGTAATCCTGACACAAAAAGGTAGAACTTCTACAATAAAATCCATACCAATATTTCGGTATAATGATATTGAAGAAAATAATATCATTTAAGAAGAAAACAACATCCCTTACAATCCCTTAAAATCCTTTACTATCCCTTACCTCAAAAGAGCAGCACTTCTGACTGAATATCGGATATGTCGCTGAAGGAAACTTGCACTGATGAATAGCAACTCACCAAGTATCTAAATACTCACAAAATACACTCGATAATCTAGAGAGAAAAAGAGAGAAAACTTATGAATTCTGGTGTGATTTTCAATTCTAACTTAGCCCTCTATTTATAGGAAAATATTAGCACGCTGAAGCAGACTTGACCTGCTACCTGATGGCTTTACCTCTTAAAATTCAGCACATTTCTTCACTAACCACAAGTGGAGCCCACTCAATTCTAGAATTTTCTACCAAAATCATTTATAAATCTAATTTCCAAATCAGTCACCTCTTAAAATTCATAACAAATTATACGATCATTTTTAACGGTTCAAAATTTGTGTACATATACTTAACTTATATATGTATAACATATCCAAAAATCACAACGATCCAACGGTCAGATTAAAAATTATAACTCACACAATAAAGCTATAAGAACACTGATTTGATCTTTTAATATCTTCAATCCGACAAAATAATGATAAAATACCTCAACATTAATTCCTTCATTTATAACCACATAAATAAATCCATCATTTATATCCACATCAAATAAATATTTCATTATCATATAAATCAATAATTAATTATTCACAAATAATATTACAGAATCATAATAATGTTAACCAGACAGTTCTCAGGAAAGAGGGGGCTTTCCGATAAGGATTTCTCCTTACTGGCGCGTAATTAGGTGACCAAACCTCTCCTTGACAGAACTTTCTAGACATTACCAATAATGATATCTAATAATATTATTCAAATAATATGAATTATTGATCTGATAATGGAGATACTGTGTAGTGATAATTATTGAAACAACAATAATATAAAATATCAACGCAACAATTATTGATTCAATAAAATAAATATTGAACAGTAATTACTGTAACAATTATTGAGTAGTGCCTTCTCACGTAAGAATCAATAATTGAAAAAAATAATGTACAATACCGTGTGCTACTGTGCAACTACGCGTATTACTGTATTTTAACCACCAGATATTCCAACAGTGTTAACGGTAACAACTACGCCGTTATTTATAAAAACTCAAATTTGTCATTTTCTTCATCTGACAGTTATTCTGTTATGAGGCCCACAACTGGCTGCGTCGTCGTACGAATATTCCCCGACAACAAGAATATTCTATAACCACTTATTTATTTTGTAAAATTTACACATTTCACACATAACTAAAGTATTATATCAAATTAATACCTTATTATTCACAATAATAAATAAAGGAAATTTAATTTTATTCATTAAAAAGTTGGGGTCTTACATCACTACTTCCAAATAATTGCACATTGATCCACACACACACACATTCATATAACGATTTAATTGATAAGTCGCGGTCACCGTGGCAACACGGATGTCGAGGGGTGCCTAACACCTTTCCTTCGCATAACCAAGTCCCCGGACCCTAACGAATCTCGATTTCACAGACCCGTTAAGCAGTGTCACATCACTGGGTCAATGTGCAAATCTTTTCTCGGTTGTGTTGGTACAACCATTTAAAAAACCAACTGGTGACTCTTATAGTCCAATCGTCGACATATACATGTTGGACCTTTTCACAACTTGTTTTTCAAACAAATCTCACCTAACATGAGAACACCAAAAGACAAGAACAGAAAAGGGACAAATAAAAATCCTGACGTCGACAACCAATATAAGTTGAATGATTAAAATAAAAATAAATATATTCCTCTTAAATTAAAGAAAAATTTAATTTAGATGTAAATGGAATATAAAACAAATTGATTTCCTAAATATTTGTCTAGTTGTCTACTATGCACTTCGTAGAAAATATTGTAGATTACCTAAACACTATAGATTACACTTTTATTTTTTGAATATAAAGTTAGTTTCGATTTTATTTTCTTATAGTACTAGGATCGGTTGAACATATATTTTGTAGTCTAAATACACATATATCTTTTCATTTATGGTCATTAAACACTTACATATATTGTTATATCTCAAATATTATTTCCAATTAGTTTTCTAATCGCTTTATGGAATTTTTATTTAAATTGATACAACAGAATACCTGAAGAATTTAGTATATCCAAATTAATGAAGAACTTGAGTATTTGCAAGAAACTAATTTATTATTAATATTTAATATTAAAAATTAGTTTATTGTTCAATTAATTATTGTTAATATTTAACATTAAAGTAACAAAAAATATTAATAAACTTTTATTGTTAAATATTAGTAATTTAGTATTTATAATAAATTAACTTATTATTAATATTTAATCAACTAAGTAACTAACTTATTATTAATATTAAATATACTAACTAGTTATAGTCATTGAAAATATATATTAATTAAATGTATTTACAAGAAATCAATAATGAATAATTAAAATTTTAAACTTTATTGATGTATTAATTAAAACTAATGTATTATAATTTATAATTTAAAATAATGAATAAGTAAAAATTTATACTTTATTGATGAATAATTATAAATTTTAAGTTCAAAAATTATGAATAATTGGATAAAAAATCATGTAAGGTCTCAAGCCAAGCCAGGCCAGACCCCAGGTTAGCCTTTTTGCAAGCCAGGCCAAGTCAGATTTTTGTATAAAAATAGCGATCATTTTAAGCCTTCCAGGCCATGCCTGATCGGGGCAAGCCTTGATCAAGCCGGACTTTGACCAGGTCGGACCAAGGTCAGGCCGTAGGCCTCCGGCCTTTTATGCATCCCTAGACGGCAACAATGTTACTATTGTGACTCGCTCGGTGTATTTTTAAATCACTATCGTCAAATTTTGCAATGTCGGCCGATTCCACCCCAAACCTCCAAGATCTCAATCGGGCTTCCTCCCTTTATACCTTATTCCTAATTAATCTTGTACCCCTTCCAAATAGATAATAGTAGTTCACAATGTTAAACAAACATACATACATGCAAGCCTGCATGCATCTATCAAGTAACCTTTATTCATTTGTTCTTTGCCGGTTATCTTCTCTTCATAATTAATTAATTAATTATCACCACTTGACCATTAATCTAACTGAACTTATATATGTACGTTGTATTTTGATTTTGTAACAAGTCTTGTAGATTGGTAGAAGGCAATGGAAACTTGACCAAGGAATTTAAAGGAAGCTAAGATGGCACCTTTTGCACGTTCATATTATTATCTATCAGGAATGAGTGGATGAATTTCCATATATTATTTAGCAAATGTTTTGTTTTGTTCTGAAACTATATATCTTGTGGTGGCTTGATGCGAACTCCATACTAGACCGTAAGGAATAGTCCCATATGGTTACAAATGCAACATGATGTGGGTTGATATAGACATTAGCCTCTCTACTTGAGTAGCTAACTTTTGTATCATTGGTGCTTTCATTGAGAGCCCTACTTGCAAGTCGGGACTCGTAAAAGGGGCGACCTATGGAAAGGGCTATCTAGAGGCCGTATCGTTTACAAATGCAACATGATGTGGGTTGATATAGACCTTAGCCTCTCCCGTTAAGTATGACTGTTTATGATTTTATGGGACTTGGGAGAGTCCGGGACGGATAGAAGTTTCTAGTCATGTTGTGGTATTTGCTAGTTATTACTATTCTTGTGGCTGCTTTTTCTATTCAGAAAACAATTAGTGAATAAAAAATAGTAACCGAATTCAATTCCGAAAATAATTAGTGCATAAATATTAGTACACATATAATTGTTCAACATCACCCTTTACGATCTCTAAGTCTAAACCATATAGAAAAGTACAGCATGGTTGCGACTGTGAACAAAATATAATAGGCCCCCACTTCATTTGACTGTTACTCATGACAACAGCTATGTATTCATGTTAATGCCAAAATATTCCCCCCTCACCCCGCATCTCCATTTCACTACCTTATAGAGGCTGACATGGCATGCTTTTATTGGTAACAGTGGGGACCACGTAGTACTCCATCAGTATTTAAGGGCCACAATATAGGATACCGTAATAGATTCCATTGTGTTTGGTTGGTTGCCAAGATTACAAAGGTTAAACAATAGCATGCCAACTAGAGCGGGCAAAAAGTAGTTATAGTTGGTTTTGTACATGTGTATGTGAACAATGTACCAAAACTGAATCAATTCATAAACTAAAAATTAGTTAACCAACCAACTGATTTTAGTACTTAAATTGGCAGGCCTAATGCCAATTGAAACTCAAAGGTATGATCGTTTTCAGATGGGATATATACGTACGTTTTACATATATATGGGTTATATGTATATACACAGCTGTGTATTAGACAGTAAGGTTATGACGACGGTTTTTTTGGGCTATAGCGACGGGTCGCCATAGCCCAAAATAGCTATAGCGACTGTCGCTATAGCCCAAAAAATCGTCGCCATAGTCGACTATGTAATACACAGCTGTTAACATACATTTAGAGAAAGAGAGCTTCTTCAGCGAACCAAAAAAGGCGGACAAAAAACGAGTAGGCTATAGCGACGATTTTTTCCGTCACTATATATAACATAGAAAACTGTCGCTATAACTGGCTATATCTAAGGCAGAAAACCATCACTATATATAGATTGGTTCGTCTTTGGTTCATTTTTTTAGTTCGTTGGAGAAATTTTTCAAATATATATATATATATATATATATATATATATATATATATATATATATATACATACACACATATATAGGTATTTTGTACATGTGTATGTACATTTAGTCATCAGAATCTTTGGACTGATGATCCGATATCATCTTCTGGACCATCTCTTTCATCTCTAATTCAGACATTCGATCTTCTTTGCTACGAGATTGATAGTATGCCTCAAAGAATTCTTTGTTCTCTTTTTCTAGCTCGTTCCACACTGCAAGCCAATTCAGTGCATTACATAAGGCAGAAACTGAAAAAATAAAATAGACACATAACAATTTGAACAAGAAATTGACACAAGTAGTCCTTGTGTCCTTAAGGTATTTATTTCCCCTTACCAAAAAGGTTTGTTGAAAGCTACTGACAATATACCTCCAGGATATATGTCGATCAAGCCTATATATTCACACTGGTAGCAATACACTGATGAATCTAAAAAATTTGCTTTGTAAAGGTTAATGAGAATAAGAAGACAAAGGACTGTTCACTTACAAAAACTAAACTTTGTATAATGCATCAATATACAAAATAAATTATGTAATTATCATATCTGTTTTTGACAGTTTTAGAAGTCTTTTGTTTCCACAATGATTAAACACAAGACTGTTTAATAATGAATGAGTGATGAGTGAATTTATACCTACGAATTGGACACGGTTAAGGCTTAATTCTTTGTTAACTTTAAGTATTTTTAAGGTCATTTTACTTGTTTTTGTGTTTGTGTTGTAGGAAACGACTTTAGAAGGTCAAAACATGAAAAATGGAGCTTAGTGGCATTTCTGTAATTTCTGGTCAGGAAAGCCCGTCGGGGCGGGCAATTCTTAGTGTAAAATGCCTGCCAAGGCGGCATTCAAGTGTGACCCCCACCGGGGCGACACTTTCCTAGTACAAAAAGCCCGTTAGGGCAGGCTTATCGGGAAAGAAGAAGAGTTTTTAGAAGTTAAGTTCAAGGAGGATTGATTTGGGTTGTTTGTTTCAAGAACTTTAAGGAGGGCTAAAAGACACATGAATAGGATATTAAAGGAAGAGAATAACAAGGATTAAGGGAGATGATTCCATTAGATTAGATTTTCATTATATTAGGATGACAAAACCCTAGTTTTTATTAGATTTGGAGATTAAAGCAACTTGGAGACCATTGAAGATTAAGAGCAGGAGCAAGGGGAAGAATGAGATTTGCTGACAACAGATTTTATTCTTTTCTCTACTCTTATTTTTGTCTTTTAATGTTTATTCAATTATGAATTCTTAGTTTTAATTCAATAATCATGAACTAAATACTTGTTTAAGATTACAATGGAGCTTGTTATGTAGTTTATTTTAATATACTTCTCTATTAATTATTGTGATTATTCTTGGATTGTCTCTATTATGGTTTGTGCTTAATGCTTAATTGTCTAGCTAACAATTATAGTGATAATCTATATGAACTCGAGAGATGGATTATAGGTTTAGATTTGATCATAATAGCATGTGATTATGTTTTCTGCATGGCGTTGGAATTCATAATTTATGTCCAGGATAGAGATATACCTTTGTATCACATGTAATCTGATAGAGAACTTATGCTTAAAATCCTCTTTAATTATAATTCACATAGAGATATAGTGAATTAGCTAATTATGGTGTTCAATTCTTTGTAATTCTATCATCTGTAGATTTAAGTTTATTTGAGTATGATGCATTGAGAGATGGTCATATTTATTTATGTGTTCTTGGTTAACAATTCAGAATAGCGAGTGTAATTGATAAGAAGTGTATTAACTTAATTAAGTGAAGTAATAAATGAAGTTGTGATCTTAAATCTCTATAATCTGATTTTTAATTAGTGGTAATTAGAATTAGTTTAATTAAATAATTTAATTCATAACTTTAAATTGATTGTTTAAATCAAATTAATTTGGTTAAGAGTTTGTATTTGGTAATTTGTATTAATAATTCCTCGCGGAAACGATACTCTACTTACACTTTATTACTTGTTGACCACGTATACTTGCGTATTGTGCGTAACTAAATTTTATACCAACAATGAGGTCCATTAATCTGGTTCGAGATTGTAAAGGTTGATGAGAGTAAGAAGACAGAGGACTGTTCACTTACAAAAACTGATAAAAACTAAACTATGTATATTGCATAGTTTAAAAAATAAATTATGTAATTATCACATCAGTTTTTGACAGTTTTAGAAGTCTTTTATATCCACATGATTAAACACAAAATTGTTTAATCATGAATGAGGTCCATTAATCTGGTATCATAATTTCCTAATTTACTATATAAATTAACTCCTCATCTTGATATATAGTGTATATGCACATGTTCAAGTTTATACCCTAATTCAGATTATCAGAGGAAATTGTTTTGATGCCCTAATGGGGACTTTAATTGTGAGGAGGAGATCACTTCATTCTGTCAACAACAAAAGAGAGATCACTTTTTTTTACCTAATAGGAGAAGTGCCTAGCAAGCTAAATCAGTTTATATCACCCTGATCATACAAAACACAAGTTTTTATTTCATAAAACATACATTAACATACTGGTCCTGCTAGCTAGGTTTCTACATATTGTCGACGTGTTGCTAGACATTTATCGATCCTACACTTCTCTAAGGTGTCTTTAATTTCACGGGCATGGAATGATTTACTATTAAATTAATTAGTGACATGCGAGATAATTAAAAAAGCAAGAGAGAGCTAGAACTCATAGCTCTTAACTAAGAACTACTAGGTCAGAGCTCGCTCGTTCGGAACTTAATTCAAAAGTTGGGGCCTGCCGGTTCCTCACTCTGAGCAAAGAACTCGAAACTAAATACCTTTCTTATAGCCTATTCTCAATAAATACAAGGAGTCTAGTTTAGTACTGATCATGCCAGGGGAGATGAAAAGAAACTAACCAGTGGAAGTTATGACAGTTTCGATTTTTGCATGTTTTGTAAGGACTTCCATGCACTCTTCTTTTGTCATGTGGAAGATCAAACACTTCTCTATCAGGTGCTGCACCTAAATCAATCAAGTCACCCCCAATGAACCAAAAGTCATAAGGAACATGATTCCATATTCTGATCAAGAACTAGTAACAGGCAAAAGAAACATGAAAACAAAAAATATATATATTATGTATCATGATCAAAACATGAAGAGTACCATGTGTATGTATGAAGCAGCAGAATCTCCCATGATACTATGCAGTGAAACAGACAAACAGCTGAGGATAGAATAGAATATAAGGGAGAGATCAGATATAGAGAGTGATCAATAAGTGTAATATGATGGGAGGAATAGATTATGACCTAAGGAAGTGCAAGAGATTATAGTAGCATTATATAGTATCAAGAGGAGAAGCAATTGTACAGTGGGGCAACAAGTCCCACGTGGGAGATTGATTATAATTGGTGGAGAGGAGATTAGAGGAGATTTGTGAATGACCATTTTTTTGTCTTGTTGGATTGCCATTTGGCATACCCCCTCCACGTGACAAATGGGTCCCACCAGTAAAAAAGTTATCTTCCATAGTATGGTAGCTAAATTATCCTATGTCACCAATTACAGAATGCCACGTGGCGTTTATTGATCGGACTCTTATGAGTAAAAAGGGTATGTTAGTACTCTCAAAAACTTTACTTGGGTGTGTCGAATTCTGATTGGTGATCAGCACCAACCGTAACAAAAATGCCATATTTTGGTTGGCTCCTTCTAGTTTTAATTCGTCACTCAAAATTATTCATCTCTCAAACATGCAATCAACTCACTGTCTTGTCCGGTATACGTTGTTTTCCATCTCATATTCTCTAGAAAGGCCAGGCCTTGTGGGGAATGCTATTATTACTATTTCCAGGATCTTACCTCTCCTACTTTCGACTTTGGATGTCTTTTAAGTTCTTTTGGCAAATTGATCACTTGCATTATCAACATCACTGCTATAGTTAATTTAATTGCGTCCATTTTTAAGCAGCTCCTCCATTCTCTCTTTTCTGCAGATGTCCCAATTATATCTGTCACCATTACAACACTAAAATAAGATAATATTGTTGTAACAATTGGGTTTTCTAAATAATAATAATATTAATTCTACATTTAAGTATTGTGTTATACTTTTGAAACAAAGGGATAACTATAGTTTTAAAATTTGAATTAAAATCTATCTGTTCTCATCTTTTAAAAAGCTGGATTGGGATAATATATTATTGAGGGTTTGAGAAAGATAGAGAAAAGAACATAAAAAGTTATTTGGATTTGAGATTACTATAAAACAGAGAAGAAAAGAAGAAAACTCAAAGGTAAATTTAAACCCTTCTTTTTCAATTATAAGTTGATTCATAGATATTTGTAAACTATGATTATAATAATAAATCCATGGAAACAAAGATAGGTATACATAATCAATGTGAATAAAAAGGAATTAGTATGTCAGTTTTCTTTTATTTTTTAAAAAATATATGTATTCCAATATATGTATTCTATATTTCAATATATGGGTTTATCAACGGTGCGAGCACAAAACAGATTGCTCACTTGTATGAGTTTCTGCTAGAGGGAAGAATTAAAAAAAGAAGAAGAAGAAGAAGCTCCCACTGTAATAAACATTGAGAAGATGATATTTGCTTATTGATTTTGAAGATGGATAGATGGATGGATATATGAAATCAACTTTGCGTGTATGGCAACACATTATATATATATATATATATATATATATATATATATATATATATATATATATATATATATATATAAATAAATGTTTAGATCATATGTTCTCATGACAACTTGTTATAATTATGTGTATATGTATTGGTATTTTGCTGGTTAGGTAAATATATTGATTTATAAGTATAATAGAATGAATTTTAAACTAATAAAAGAAAATACTTATTTTAATTTTTAAAGTTATAATTTCAATATCTAAGTTATTATAAAGCAAGAAAATCATTTTAACTTTCAGGCTAATTAATTAAATACCAATTGTATTATAAATAAATAAATAAATATTAAATATTAGTGTGTGTAAGATATAAATTAAAATACGTTTGAGTTAGGATATTGTATTCTAATGACTTTTATTTGTTCTAATGTTATATTTAAGATTTGTTCGTTTTTAATTTCGTGTTTCGCAATATCGAGATAAGTGGCATTCCGAACTATTTAATATTTTTAAAATTATCGTTATTTGTATGTATGTCTTAGTAATTATTCGGATGTCTAAATGCATGGTTTCAAAAAAAATTATGTTTTATTTAAGGCTTCCATTTAAATTAAAATGTTATGTTCTTTTATTTCAAAATTCGGATCAAGTATTTATTTTTGAACTGTGAAATGAGATTATATGATTTTGAACTGTGAAAAAGTATCGTTTAGAATATCGATAGTATTGAGAAAAGATTTTGAAACCCTCATTCTGACTATGTACAGAACCCGTTATTGATTACGTCTAGTTCCGAAGCTAATATAAGACATACTAAGACGCACACCTTTTAGATGTCCTTTAGGGAACGTGCAAATTAGATAACTTAGTAGGGTGCCTAATCATTGACGTTATCGAACTTTTGGGCCATGTTACAGGACTACTGTAACCTTAGTCGCTAAGACTGTTGATTAAAAGATATATTATATACATTGAAATCGTTTTTGAATTGTTTTAGTTTTGAAAATCTATATATTATTGTATTGAACAAAAAGGTATTTCGAAAAAGTATTTTTGCAAATTGTACTTGTTTCGAGTAAATAGTGAGGATTGTCACTTGTTGGGATTCATCGCTCATCCCTTACAAGTTTTTACACGTCCCAACGTTGAAAGCTGAGCACTTGTTTGATGCATTTGGAATAACTGGAATTTAGTTTTAGACATTATTTCTTTTTATTGTTGAATTTTGACAAAACTCTTAGTTTCGAGAAGTTGTGTCTACGTTATTCGAATTTGGTATTTATTGATATTTCATTTGAATTGGATAAAGATATTTTATTGTTGAGTTTTAATCTATGATTATCGTTGAGTTGTTTTGTTTGGGCTGAGCGTTATTGATATTAGTGCCTTGCGGTCCCTTGAGCTATCGGCCTGCAACATTTCGAGCACTTTAGGCCTATAGCGGATTCATGGTGTTGCAATTGTAGCAAGTACTCATAATTATGGGAGAGTAAAAACCCATCTCTACATACGAAAAACATAAAGATTTAACCTTTTAAGATGATGTTTCTAGCCAATCCATAAAGATTTTCTTGTCTTTTTCCTCCATTTCTTGACAGTCTTGTCCTTTTTCTCCTTGTTGATCCTCCCACAGAATTGATATTATCTTATATCAAATATAATAGAGCAATCAGTTTCTCTTGCACAGTAGACCAACTAGCTATAAAATCTGCATCCAAACAAAATGATTTTTTTTTAAAAATTTCAGATATTACTTTCAGATACACTTCATCAAGTCATATAATCGACGTATCAATATGATTTCTTCCTTCCCCACAATTCTCTTGAAAATGAAAAGGAAATTAAAGAAGAAGAAGAAGAAGAATAAACAGCTCTGGCCTCACTTTTTTCCACTATGGTCGGAAAATAATCATAAGCCTGGAGGGGAAAGTAAACACAGTATATTGTTTACAATAATTGTCTTAATAATAGTTATTGGGAATCTACTTGACATATAGCATCAGCACCCTGAGATGAACTAGAGGAACAGTGAAGCACATGATATAACTATTGTATAAGCTCCCTTCCAGGTAAATACAAACTAGTATGAGTAGTTGTATGACAATTTTGGTTCAGCATCAGCACATGAAAAATGCAAATTGGTATGCATTAACTAGACAGACAATTAGTACTGCCCTTCAGTACTTTTCAAAGTTGTGAGCCAATAATATTTGGCAACAGTAGATCAAATTATAGTTATATACTCCCTCGGGCCTCGGTTACTCAAAAAGAGTGCAACTTTTAAATTTTGTAAACTTTAAAAGTATAAGTTTCTTCCATGTTTATCCCAATTTTACCTTAAACGTGGTACGTTTTGGTATGTGGTACGAATATGGGTACGCGGTTCAGTTCGCTAGGTCTATGAGAGTATCTGGTAACTCTGGCTTAATTATCCCTATATGTAATGTGTTTAGTTTATTAAATGGTGACATGGTAGCGAAATTGTGTTGTTAAACTTGAGGATATTATGACATTTTATACAATCAACAATAATAATAATAAAATAAAAAACTCTTTTTGTGAAGATTTTTTGAATTTTCTTTACAAACGAGACTATTTTTGTGAAACGGAAGAAGTACTTAAAAATCTTCTCTCATTACCACTCATTTATATTTGTGGTATCAAACATTAAATTTGAGATCTTAAGAAAATGAAATGCAGCTTATAGACTAGCATAATTGCATATTATTCTCATGGTGGCGGGACAGATTTATGATCAAGAATTAATGGAAAATACATTAGAATATCTCAAGTGTATCAACTCTACGTATTAATAACAAGATGGATAAAATACTTCTACAGTAGCATGCTTCTATGGTATGAATAAAATAATCAACTTCATATCAATATTATATAGTCTAAAATGACATGTGGGGATTACATCCTATTTAAATATACAAAACCTTAATGTTACTTGGGAATAATAAAAGTACTAAACAATTAAAATACCCTTTTTAATAATTCTTAATCACTAATTAATGTCCTAAATCT
The DNA here is from genome assembly GCA_020205505.1 of Panax japonicus. Lineage (NCBI taxonomy): Eukaryota > Viridiplantae > Streptophyta > Magnoliopsida > Apiales > Araliaceae > Panax > Panax japonicus. Next base: position 73,516,087 of record CM035107.1, on the reverse strand, counting down.
CCACTAATAAATAAAATACATAAATCACATCAACTATTTTTATATTAAACATAATAAAAACTCTAAATGATAAATATAAAAAAAATCTCTTATTTATTTTTGACTTGGAGTCCCCATTACTACATAAATATATTTTCATTAACAGTATCGCCATAAAGTACAAAGGATTAGAATATTACAAAATGAATTATATAATTCTACCAACAATATCCTTAATTTCAAAAATATTGTTCTTTTAATTTTGCACAAAGCTCTGTTATCTTTATACCATAACATATGTTAGTTCAAGAGATTTCTAATCATATTGTTTCTCACCGTATAAGTACACAAGCTCCACACCCATATGCAGATCAAGCAGATTAATCATCAATTTTAATTATAATTCACATAGAGATATAGTAGATTAATTAATTAGGTTGTCTTGCTTAATTCTGTCATCTGTGGATTTAAGTGAGTATGTGTATTATGCATCGAGATGTGATTTTATCTACTTTAGTGTTCTTGATTAACAATTCAGGATAGAGAATAATTGATGAAGAGTGTGTTAACTTAAATGAAGCAATAAGTGAAGTTGTGATCTTAAATCTCCATAATCTGATTTTTAATTAGTGGTAATTAGAATTAGTGTAATTAAATAATTTAATTAATAATCTTAAATTGATTGTTTAAATAAAATTAGTTTGATTAAGGGCTAGTATTTGGTAATTTGTATTAATAATTCCTCGTGGGAACGATACTCTACTTTCACTGTATTACTTGTTGACCACGTATACTTGCGTGTTGTTGCCTAAATTTTTAATAGCACTTTACCACGCAAGTATACGCGTTCAATTGTAATATTCAGTAAGCAAGGATATCGTTCCCACGAAGAAATAGACTAATATTTATCAATTACTAACTCTAATGCAATTAATCCTATTTTAAACTAAGAGAATTTCGTTTGTGATTTGAAAATTTAAACTTAACAAAACTAATGATTAAAAATCAAAATTTCACAAGAATAACTGCAGATTTAACAGGTTAAGATTACAACTTCCCTTAGTATTTCATTTAAACTAACTTACTTCCCATTTAAAATAAATCAATTAATATGAATCATTATTCAATAATGCTTTATGAATATTTACGCACTTCTTCCAAAGACACGTGAACAAATCCTCCTAAATCCAATCTTTAAGATGCGGAATTATAAGGAACACCCCAGCTAATCAACTCACTATATTCCTATGTGAATCAAGTTAATTAGGGTTTACGCACAAATTCTTTCAATGGATACAAAAGACACATAGGTATATTCCTATCCTACACGCTAATCATATTAACCCTATTCAAATTATATGAACAGATGTTATCATATCCAGATCTCAATCTATACTCCATCTTCCAATTTTATATAGATTATCACAGTAATTGTTGGCCAAACAATTAATCAATAAACATAAAATATAATAAATAATTCAATAAAAACCAACTTTCATTCAATGGGAAGCTTGCAATTTAAACTACATACCAAGTTCCGTTGCAATCTTAATTAAAATTTAGTTAATGATAATAATAAAGAAAAATATCATCCAAATTAATAATCCAAACATCCCAGATAATTACAAAAGATAAAACTAGAGAAGAGAAGAAGAAACTCTGAATTTGCTCTTAAACTCTCTCTTTGATCTTCAGCCCTTTGCAATTCTCCTTCGTGTTTTCCTCGTTTGTTCTCTCTGCAAATCTCTTGGAAAATTGATTGATTCCTTGCAAAATTCGTTCCTCCCCCTTTTCTAGAGTCCTCTCCTATTTGTATTGGTCTTAGCCCTCATTCAAACTCCTCTTTTGCTTCAAAAACCCACTTGACAGCAGAAAACGCACATCTTTACGCACTAGAGCGCCTAGGCGCTCAACATAGGCTAACTCCAAGCGCCTAGGCGCTTGGCCAGGACCACGTAATTACAGAAATGCCACTCAGCTTTAATTTTCATGATTTTTGACCTTTTTCTTCTTCGAAATGACCAATTTGTCCCTCCAGCTCCAACCTACAACAAATAAACACAAAATACATAAAAAGACACTAAAAAAACAATTAAAGATAACAATAATTAAGTTTAATAATATCGGATTCATAGGTATAAAACCTACTCATCAAATACCCCCAAACTTAACCAATTGCTTGTCCCCAAGCAACACAACACAAAGCAATAACTAAATATGCAATGCAAATGCAACTAGATAAATGTTTAAATTCCAGCAGTCAAACAGAACAAAATCTATTCATCAAGCCTCAGAGAAATCACAATAAACATGTTAGTACATCATATCAAGACAGATTAATAATTTCCTCGTCAATCATCAAATCTTAACCTGTTATTATTGATATAGTGTGTGTGTGTGTGTGCTTAACATCCATGCTAACTGATATGATGCTAAATACAACACATAATAAATCTCTTTAAAGGAATCATACAGTGTAAATTCACAAAATTCACGAACAAGCAAAAACCAACTAAAATCAAACATCCACCAAGTTCAAGAGTCCAATCTGGGATACTTATGCTTTACTGTGCTTTACGGGGGCTTTTTGCTCTTTTCCCGTTTTATTGTTTTTTATAATTTTTTTTCATATAATTTTTAACCATGACTGTGCAATGTCTCATTCCATTAGGCTAACAGTGTCACCCCTTAGCGAGCTTTCGACCAACGACTCCCAGACCATATAAGACCTTAGGGCGCTAGGTTTTAAGATACCCCTTCGGGCGTACTTACTCAAGTAACAAAGGCCCCGAAACAAAACTAGCCACGGTATTATTTTTTTTTTCATTTTTTTTAAGCTTATATATCCCAAATTTTTCCCCCCAAACTTAAGTTTTTATCTAAATTTAGCCATCTCCGCCTATCCATGTCTTTCATTCATTCAAACTAGTATTATCCTCTAGAAGTCCATTATGTGTCAATTTAAACTCAATCAGTCAACAAAGTTGTTTTTATTGTGTTATCCTTATTATATCAGTTTCAAACAGGTACAGATTCAAATCATGACAAGAAATCACATCAAAGTCTTAACAGACAATACTATACTTGTCTACTCAATTCCAAACTCATCACTGGCCAAAACAGACTTAAACTATCTAACGACTGGAAACATGCAAAAACTACTATATGCAAACTACATGAAAAATTATTAATTGAATACTATATGAATGCACTAGATGAATACTACATGCATGAACTGGAGCTGGAAAATTACACCCCCAAACTTAACTGATGCAATGTCCTCATTGTATATAACAAATAAAATTTAAGAAATTAAGCATTGAGGACTTCCCTGAAAAATCGAAGCTTTATTCCTCGTCAGTATCCTCTTCTTCTGATTCTTCTTCATCAGCCGGGGGTATGCAGACAATGGTGGAAATTGGTAGGGAGCAGCAGCTGGATTATCGAACACATGGTGTGCACAGATTTTGAAAACTATTGGTAGGCACTCCCCCAAACTTAATTTTCACCAAATTTGCCAATTACTAAGCACATTGGTTATAGCCAAATATGATGTTTCAATCAAAGTTGGATGAGAAATTTGAGCTTTGAACCCTCACTTTAGATAGATGTGGCTTGAATGTAAAGTGGTGCCCGATTTGGTGAAGAATGATGACAAGATGGAGCTTAAGTGCCTTAGTTTGGGTAGGAGATTTAGTGTTTGATTAGGATTTTACAAGAAAAAGATGATTATTATGGCTAGATTAGAGGAGGGTTGAGAGTTGAGTGAGTTTGAGTTGGAGTAGAAGAGCAAGAATGTGTTTGATTTGGGTTTGGAAGAGTTTAGCCCGATTAGGGCTTTTTTTCTGTTGGAGCGCCTAGGCGCTTGAATTTGAACTGTCTGGAGCGCCTAGGCGCTTGGTCGCAGAATAGGTACTGACTTTGAGCACCTAGCCGCTTGAATTGGCCTTGGCTGGACCGCCTAGGCGCTTGCTCCTTTGTCCAACATTTTCTGCTCCGACGTCCTTTGGGAAAATGGCCATAACTTCTTCGTCCGAACTCCGATTTAGATGATTCAAGATGTTCTGGAAAGAGAAAAAGTAGATCTACAACTTTCATTCTTGAAGTTTCACGAAATAATATCCGGAGCTATAGTCAAATTGGCTCTGAAGTGACTGCTGTGTAAATGGCAAGCCGAAAACGCGAATCTAGCCACCCCAAACGTCAATCCATGTAACTTTTGTCCCAAATCTCATCAAATACCCCCAAACTTAAACCTTTGCTTGTCCTCCTTTCCTGCAATAAATTGAATATCTGTTAGAGAATGAGGGATGCAACAAATCCTAAACTATAAAAGTTTAACCACTAAATAAACTAACAGTAAAGTAAATTAATAAAAGTAAAAATAGAAAATAAAAATAAAAATTCCTGGGTTGCCTCCCAGTTAGCGCTTAGTTTATAGTCTTCAGCCCGACTTTCTTCTCTTTCTCTATCCAATTCCCCTTCGAAAATTGAGGAACCCTCCATCCATTAGTAATAACGTAACTTTCGAGAGTTTGCCATCAGTAAGGGATATTGATTCAAATTCACCTAGCTTGTTCTTTGTAGGTAGATTCTTTTTTACAACCTTCAAATAACTAGGCATTTTCTGAGTTGTATCTATGAACGAATTTTTACGTTGAAGCTTTTTTAGAACAACTGGTTCTTCATCTCTCTTCCCATTTTCTTCACACCATGGCACCAATTTTAAGCTAGCTTTCATATCATATATACCTTTATCGAAAAAATAACTACCAATTGGACACATAATTGCAAATCTAACCGGATCCTTAAACTTTGGTGGAGAAGATATATGGGGCACTATCAAAATTGGTTCATCTATGTCAGAACTCAAGGCTAGATCTTTGGCGACCTTCTTTTCCTGCTCCCCACTTATATCTTCCCTTTCCACATCCTTTTATTTTGGAACATCCGATTCCATATTTAGCGTGGGCAATCCATCAGTCTCGGGAACCATGTTGCTTGACACTTCACCTTGAGGGCGATTGATGATGGCATTGAAAAGTTGTCCCGCCTAGTTCTCAAGATTTCGAATCGACATCTCCTGACTATTCGTCTGGTCCTCAATCAAAACCATGAACTTGGAAATAAGTCCTTCCAAGCTTAAAATCCTTTCTTCTTCATGATTAGGGAGTTGAACTTGTAATTCAGGAGTGTGTGATTGGCATGGAGCAAAGGGTTGGGCTAGATTGTCATCGCTCCATGAAAGATTTAGTGGATTCCCCCACTCATGATGATAATTACTAGAATAATCATAATTGTTGGGATAATCGCTGAAGTTACCACTATATTGTAACGACTCGAAACTGATGGTGCATTGATGACTCGGATGGTTTCCACCACAATACTCACATATCACCGCTACACTTTGAATACGTTGTGCTGATAAAGCATCAATCTTCCTTGAAAGTGTCCCAAATTGTGCTGACAATTCATCGAGTCCATAATTCTTTGCCTCCCTTGGTCGAGTCATTCTCGAATATAGCCAATGATAGTCATAGTTGTTCATGGTGCCTGAAAAGGAATTAGACTAGAGACAAAAAAATAAAAAAAAATAAAAAAAAATGTTTAAATTAAGATTAATTTCATTGAATTTAATAATGACAAAATATTAAACTAACTTCCCCGGCAACGGCGCCAAAAACTTGTTGCCTAAATTTTTAATAGCACTTTACCACGCAAGTATACGCGTTCAATTGTAATATTCAGCAAGTAAGGATATCGTTCCCACGAGGAAATAGACTAATATTTATCAATTACTAACTCTAATGCAATTAATCTTATTTTAAACTAAGAGAATTTCGTTTGTGATTTGAAAATTTAAACTTAACAAAACTAATGATTAAAAATCAAAATTTCACAAGAATAACTGCAGATTTAACAGGTTAAGATTACAACTTCCCTAAGTATTTTATTTAAACTAACTTACTTCCCATTTAAAATAAATCAATTAATATGAATCATTATCCAAGAATGCTTTATGAATATTCACGCACTTCTTCCAAAGACACGTGTACAAATCCTCCTAAATCCAATCTTTAAGATGCGGAATTACAAGGAACACCTCAGTTAATCAACTCACTATATTCCTATGTGAATCAAGTTAATTAGGGTTTACGCACAAATTCTTTCAATGGATACAAAAGACACATAGGTATATTCCTATCCTACACGCTAATCATATTAACCCTATTCAGATTATATGAACAGATGTTATCATATCCAGATCTCAATCTATACTCCATGTTCCAATTTTATATAGATTATCACAGTAATTGTTGGCCAAACAATTAATCAATAAACATAAAATATAATAAACAATTCAATAAAAACCAACTTTCATTCAATGGGAAGCTTGCAATTTAAACTACATACCAAGTTCCGTTGCAATCTTAATTAAAATTTAGTTCATGATAATAATAAAGAAAAATATCATCCAAATTAATAATCCAAACATCCCAGATAATTACAAAAGATAAAACTAGAGGAGAGAAGAAGAAACTCTGAATTTGCTCTTAAACTCTCTCTTTGATATTCAGCCCTTTGTAATTCTCCTTCGTGTTTTCCTTGTTTGTTCTCTCTGCAAATCTCTTGGAAAATTGATTGATTCCTTGCAAAATTCGTTCCTCCCCCTTTTCTAGAGTCCTCTCCTATTTGTATTGATCTTAGCCCTCATTCAAACTCCTCTTTTGCTTCAAAAACCCACTTGACAGCAGAAAACGCACATCTTTACGCACTAGAGCGCCTAGGCGCTCAACATAGGCTAATTCCAAGCGCCTAGGCGCTTGGCCAGGACCACGTAATTACAGAAATGCCACTCAGCTTTAATTTTCATGATTTTTGACCTTTTCTTATCCGAAATGACCAATTTGTCCCTCCAGCTCCAACCTACAACAAATAAACACAAAATACATAAAAAGACACTAAAAAAACAATTAAAGATAACAATAATTAAGTTTAATAATATCGGATTCATAGGTATAAAACCTACTCATCACGTGTTGTGCGTAATTAGATTTTACCCAACACTCTCCATATCTCAAATCTCCATCTCTCAAACACCGAAACTTTGCAAAGCGCTCCCTCCCGTTCCTTTCGTCTGGCCTCTTTGTCATCGCTTTTTTCGGCCGCAGCTCGTGGCGGCGCTGTGGTGGTTTGGGAAAGCTCATGGCGGCAGCATTTCCCCCTCCTTCTCTACCATTATCAGCTAGCATAAGGCTTTAAGGTTCTGCCCTAATTTTTCCCCTATTTAGAAGTCCCCAATTAATTCCATAATAATTGTCAATATATAATTTTTCTACCATAATCAGTAATTATAAATAATTTTTCTTATAATAATTATTGATAATTTATGCCCTAATGTTCCCCTATTTAAAAAAAAATACATATTTGAAGAAAGGGTTTTGGACTGTTACATGTTCTGATTTTGTGATACTGTTAATTGATGAGGAGTTGATTAATTTGAATTGGGACTGATCGAGGAGTTATATTTGGGACTGTTCATGTTCTAATTTTGTGATACTATGAATTTGATTTTGTGATACTGTTAATACATATTTTGCTTTGTGATCATTTTGGGACTGATATATATATATATATATATATATATATATATATATATATATATATATATATATATATATATATATATATATGGAGAGTCTCTAAAGCGAACTTTAAAAAGCGAACTTTAAAAAGCGAACTAAAGACGACGGTTCGTCTTTTGTTCGCTCTTTAAGGTTCGCTTTAGAGACGGACCGTATATATATATATATATATATATATATATATATATATATATATATATATATATTATGTGTTTTGGGACTGATATATTATATGTTTTGAATTGGGTTTGATATTGAGTATATACACATGTTAATCAGTAAGTGTTTGATTTATGTTATTTAGGTTTGCTAAAATTTGGGTTTGATTTATGTTATTCAGTAAGTGTGTGATGATGATGTTTGATGTAGGTATATTTGCTATACCATACGAGCACAAGCTATGTCGGATACAGGTGCCAGCGTCCGAGAGCAAAAGCTAGCGCATCTTATACGGGTGCTGACTTAGATGACAAGTTATTCCAGAGGCTGATAGCGGTCGTGTCGGATAAGTTTCATACCGATCTGGTCTTTCGTCGTCAGCAATTGCCTAGCAGTTATCGTCTTCACTAGCTTGCTCAGGAGGTTATAGCAGGGGCCTCCGCAGAGAGTACAGGATTACCGCATGAGTAGTTCGACGCGTTCAGTGGCGAGATGCTCCAGATGGTGATTACCCTCCTAGAGGAGACTTTTCGTCAGCCCCCGCCTACTAAGGTATTCTGCATGTTTATGTTAGTTTTAATTAAAAATATCTTTTTAATTTTCACATATATACAGACTATTGATTTTTATTTATGATTCTATCAACAGGGTGGCGATGGCGACCAGGAGGACGACACTGATTCCCATACATCAGAGCAGCGTCGTTCACCTTCGCCCGATGATGATACTTTTACTAGTTTATAGTTCATTTGTATTCATGTTATTGTAGAACATTTATATATATTGTAGTGTCTAATTACGTCTATATAAGTATTGTAAATTATATTGTTTATCATTTACGGAACATTAGCTTATATTTGTAATTGTTAGCTCAGTAACGTTGATGATAATCAGTTAGTAGATTACGTTTTGCTTGATGTGTTGCTATCATTTTTAGCGCTACGTTGAATATTTGAATCTGTGATACATGTTTATATTACTGTTTGTGTGACGCCCCCAAAATAGGTATACATCACCCATCTTGAGTCGCCAAATACATGGTACAAAATTCAAATATAACTTAATTATACAACAGTCGTGTAAAATAAGACAAAACATAATCTAAGAGTTTTAATAAGAATATTGTCATCTAGACAATATCCACACTCAATGAAGTCCTCATTATATTTATTGTCACACTATTTTATAGACTAGTGAGGACTACTAAAACAACCATCTAGACCGTCAATCCGTTCCCCGACTCGCCCTAGCTATATTCTCATTTCCTGAAGAGAACAGTGAAAGAAAGGGTGAGCTCAACTAACCCAGTAAGAAATATTATGACTAAGATAATGCAGAATAATTTATCGTTAGCCTTTAACAGTGTTAAACTGATAAAATATAATAAACATCAAGTTTAACTGCAGCGGAACAAATAATCCATTAAAAGAGTAAAGTAGATAATAAAATCTACTATCTTCTATGATTTAAAAGGTTTTTCATCACTTTTATCGTTGAGACCCAGCTTAATAAATAAACCACATCATCCCTGCACTACGACCAAAGATATTCATTAGTATCACGACCATAAATTATCTATGCACTACAGGCCAATGATATTCGTGTATTCATCAATGGTCATGATCATGCCAACAGCTGTCCATCAATGCACTACGGCCAATGAGGACTTTTACCACATCATTTGTAACATTACAGTCATGATTATGCCGAACAATCCCTGGTCATAACCACACCAAGTTCGTCTATGCACTACAGGCCACAGATGACTTTCACCATAGTATAACCATGAGGATGATGAAAATGATATAAGAATTCAATAATTGTCAACATAACAAGTTCAAGGATAAATTTTTAAAGATTTATAATTTAATTTATCCAGAAATCAATAACGTCTAAATTGTCAACATGATACTGTTTTGTGGAGTAAAATTCAAGAATGCTCAGAAAAATATTTTCATGAAAAGATACTAGATGAAGCGCAAATGTCCAGGATATTCTACTAATTTCATGGAGTATAGAAGCCAAAACTTTAACCAATTGAGTATAATAGAATATATGAAACTGTAAATGGATTTTTTTGCCTGCCATACGGTAATCCATGTAGACAGATCATTTCCACAATTTAATAAGGAATGAATACGAAGGATCATTCACCATGCATGCGGTAATCCTCATAGACAGGTTATTCCAACATAATAATAAAGAATGGAATAACAGAAGAATTCTCCAGGCGTGCGTAATCCGTACAGACAGGTTATTCCAACAGAATGATAAAGAATGGAACCGGGTCATACGTAACCCGCACAGACAGGATATTCCAATAGAATAATAAAGAATGGAACCAGGTCATGCGTAATCCGCACAGACAGGATATTTCAACAGAATAATAAAGAATGGAATAACAACAGAATTCACCAGGCATGCGATAGACCACACAGACAGGTTATTCCAACAGAATAATAAAGAATAGAATAACAACCCTTACGAGTATTAAAGAAAATAACTCTATTCATGAATACAAAAGAAATAATACCCCTTATCTTAGAAGAAGACTGGATACTGGAATAGAGGTAGCAGACTTCTCTTCTTCTTTCTTTCTATAATAATTGCTCTATAGCTTTAGTGAATTGGTGAGAAATGAAGGAAGAATTAGCTTCTATTTATAGGAAAATATAGTTTCGATAAATGCACGTTTTGAGGCTCAAGATATTATAGTATAATTCCTTCCGCTTTTTCTTCATTTTTAATTTAGTTATGCAAGTATTATCAATCTTGCACCACCTCCCCTAATAGAACATGAATGTGAATCAATAGCACACACATGTGAACAAATAGTTATAAGCATGTGAAATAATAACAATTAATTTCTCATTTATCCGATTAATTACCCGATTGGTCAATATAACCTCCAGACATTAATTATTATCAAAATAAATGTCGATTTCCACTAACACTAATAATCCCAACACAATGGAACTATCAATTTTATTTTTAATCAACACAACTTATTCATCATTAATATTATAACTCATAATATTTAATAAACAGGTCGTCGTTCTCAGGAAAGATGGGAATTTTCGAAAAGGTTTTCTCTTTATTGGCGCGCAATTAGGTGACCAAACCTCTCATTGACAGAATTTCTAGACATTGTCAATATTGTAAATAATAATATGAATAATTTTGTCGTCTCAATTATTCATTTAATAATAATAAATATTATGCAGATGATATATACTGTGACAATAATTGAATCAATAATATGAGAGATATGATGCAGCAATTATTGTAGTAATAATTGAGTATAACTGAGTGACTTCTTACGTAAAGATCAATAATCAATACCGTGTGCTACTAAGCAACCACGCGTATTACTGTACTTTTACTACCGGGTAGTTCACCAGTTTAACGGTAACACCTTCGCCGTTATTTTTATAAAAAGATAATTCTGTCATTTTCTAACTACAACAACACTTCCGTTGTGGGGTCCACCCATGATTGTGCCGACGTCATACGAATATTCCCTGTTAAAACGAATATTCTCCGACCAATCGAATATTATATAATCATTTGCTTACTTTGAAAATTTTGAAAATATTACCCACAACTATAATATTATATCAAATCCACTGTGACGCCCCCAAAATTGGGTATAATCACCCATCTTGAGTCGCCAGATACATGGTACAGAATTCAAATATAACTTAATAATACAACTGTCGTGTACAATACGACAAAACAAAAACTGTGAGTTTGAATACAAATATTGTCTACTAGAGAGTATACAAACTCAAAAAGAGTCCTCATTACAATTATTATCACACTATTTCACAGAATAGTGAGGACTACTAATGCACCATCTAGGACCATCACTCTGTTCCCCGACTAGTCCCAGCTACGTTCTCATTTCCTGAAGAGAACAGTGAAAGAAAGGGTGAGCTCAACTAGCCCAATAAGAAATATTATGACTAAGATAATACAGAATAAATTATCATAAGCCTTAAACAGTGTTAAACTGATACAATATAATAAACATCAAGTTTAACTACAGCGGAACAAGTAATTCATTAAAAGAGTCAAGTAGAGAATAAAATCTACTATCTTTTATGATTTAAAAGGTTTTTCATCACTTTTATCGCCGGGACTCAGCTTAATAAATAATTAACATCATCGAATCACCCATGCACTACGGCCAAGGAAATTCTTTAGTATCACGACCACGAATTATTCATGCACTACGGCTAAAGATAATCATGTTTTTATCAACGGTCCTGATCATGCCATAAAATAATTCATCTTTGCACTATGGCCAAAGAGAATTCATAGCCATAATCATACCAAAAATTGTCCATCAATGCACTACGGGCCAATGAAGACTTTTTTCACATCATTTGTAACATTACGGTTATGATTGCACCGAATAATCCCAGATCATAATCATACCAAGTCCATCTATACACTACAAACCACTGATGACTTTCAAAAAAATATAAACATGAGGATGATGACAATGATATAAGAATTCAATAAAACAAGTTCAAAAATTAATTTATTCAGGAACTAATAAGGTCCAAATTGTCAACATGATACTGCTTTGTAGAATAGAATTCAAGAATGCTCATAAGAATATTTCTATGAAAAAATACTAGATAAAACGCAAATATCAAGGATATTTCACTAATTTCATAGAGTATAAAAGTCAAAACTTGAACCAACTGAGTATAATAAAGAATGGAATAACAAAAGAAATAACCATGCATGCGGTACTTCGCATAGACAGGTTATTCCAACTGAATAATAATTAATAGAACCAGGTCATGCGTAAAACACAGACATTATGTTCCAACAGAATAATAAAGAACGAAATAATAACAGAAATCACCATGCACGCGGTACTTCGCATAGACAGGTTATTCCAACAGAATACCAATAAAGACGGAACCAGGTCCAACGTAAAACGCACAGACAGGATATTCCAACAGAATAATAATAAAGACGGAACCAGGTCCAGCATAAAATTCACAGACAGGATATTCCAACAAAATAATAAAGAATGAAATAACAGAAGAATTTCACCAAGTATAGGGTAGCCCGCGTATACAGGTTATTCCAACAGAATAATAAAGAATGGAATAACAGAAGTTCTCTTCATTAATAAGAAAGAAAGAGTACCCCTTACGAGTACAACAAATAATATTCCCTACCTTAGAAAGAAGAGTACTGGATATAAAATTAGTGAAGTAGCAGAACACTTTTCTTCTTTCTCTCTATAGTTTCTCTCTCTAGAGTTTCAGTGAATTCGTAAGAAATAATGAAGGAATGAGCTTCTATTTATAGAAAAATAGACTGCATAGTAACTAACTCATGAACGGTCCAGATTGATTTACTTTAATTTGATGGTCCATATTTAAAGCAAAATCTTTTAAATAAAATATAATATATTCTATTTATAATCTAATAAAACGAATAACTTTATAAAAGATTTTACTATACAAATACTATGCAGGCACTATGCAAATACTATGCATAATAAAATATAATATATTCTAATTATTGTCTAATAAGACAGATAATTTTATAAAAGTATTCTGTTTTATATAAAAAGATTTTACTATACAAAATACTATGCAGACACTATGCAATACTATGCATAATAAAATATAATATATTCTATTTATAGAATAACTTTATAAAAGTATTCTGTTTTATTACATTAATAATACCAATAAAACAAAACTGACTGACTTATCACATAAGCATCAATAATCAATACCGTGTGCTACTATGCAACCACGCGTATTACTGTACTTTTACTACCGAATAGTACAAAAGTATTAACGGTAAAACTTCCGTCGTTATTTTTATAAAATATTTTTGTCGTTTTCTCAATCCGATAATAATTCTGTTGCGGGGTCCACCAATGATTGTATCGTCATATGGATATTCCCCGACAAAACGAATATTCCCCGACCAATTGAATATTATATAACAACTTGCGTACTTCCACGAATCTTCGATAATAACCAGCTAAACCGAGAAAGCTACGTACTTCGATCACTGATTAAGGTTGCTCCCAGCTTTGAATAGCTTCAATCTTTGCTGGGTCAACAGATATTCCACGAATTGATACCACGTGCCCAAGGAATGCTACTTCCTCAAGCCAGAACTCGCATTTTTTTAACTTGGCATAAAGTTTATATTCACGAAGCTTTTGGAGTGTCAGCCTCAAGTGTTGCTCATGATCTTCACGGCTTTTGGAATAAATAAGTATGTCATCAATAAAGACGACCACAAAGTGATCCAAATATTCCTTGAATACTCGGTTCATCATATCCATGAAGGCAGCAGGAGCATTAGTCAATCCAAAGGACATGACTAAGAATTCATAATGCCCGTACCGAGTTCTGAAAGCCGTCTTTGGAATGTCATCGGTTCTAATCTTCAATTGGTGATACCCGGAACGAAGATCGATCTTTGAAAAGAATTTGGCTCCTTGCAACTGGTCAAATAAGTCATCAATACGTGGCAATGGATACCTATTTTTGATGGTGACATGATTTAACTCCCGATAATCAATACAAAGTCGCATACTCCCATCTTTCTTCTTCACGAATAGAACAGGAGCACCCCAGGGAGAAGTACTAGGACGAATAAAGCCAATGTCTAACAATTCCTGCAGTTGGGTTTTTAACTCCCGAAGTTCAATAGGAGCCATTCGATATTGGGCTTTAGAAATGGGTTTTGTACCGGGTTCAAGGTCGATACAAAATTCAATCTCACGCTCTGGGGGTAGGCCAGGAAGTTCTTCGGGGAATACGTCAGGAAATTCATTAACAATAGAAATATCGTTCAAAACTGACGTATTTTTATTTAAATCTGTGACATGAGCTAAGAAAGCTTGACATCCGTTTTTCAATAAACGAATAGCTTTATGGCTTGAGATGACCGTGATTGATTTTAATGGTTTGGTCGCTTGAATTCGCATAATAGGTTGATTAGGAATATGAAAGCTAACAACCTTATGGAAATAATCAATTTTTGCATGATAAGCAGTTAACCAATCAATCCCTAGAATCACGTCAAATGCAAGTATTTTCAATGAAATAAGATCTGCAGGTAATGTGAGGGTACCGATTTGAACCAAACAAGACTTATAAACAGTGGATGTAAGGAAGGTTTCTCCCAACGGAGTTTCCACAGATAAGTCAAAATCTAATTTCTCCGGAGTCAAATTTAATCGATGAGCGCAAGTAGGAGAAATAAAAGAATGGGTAGAACCGGTATCAAATAAAGTATAGACTTCATTAGAGTTTATGATAAGCTTACCCGTGATGACCTCATTCGGGTTCCTTGCTTTCTGGGAGGTCACAACAAACGCTCTCCCTTGCACTACCGGCTTTGACCTTTCTGGGACGGCCTTTGGTGCCTCCACCCTAGCTGAATTTGTCTTTGGTAAACGACAAAATCGGGCCAAGTGACCTTCTCTTCCACAATTATAACATGCTTTGGACGGCATCGCGCAATTTGGACTGATGTGTCCCTCCCCTCCGCATTTGAAGCATATGATAGGTGGTCTTTCTCCTTCCTTAACAACGGGTGCTGGTGCTGACGTCTTTCCATCATTGTTGAATCTCCTCTTTTTGAAATGTCCATTCTTATTGTTTTGGCCCTGATTACCACCGAAGTGGTAACCATTTCTGGCCTGCTGATTCCCTCCACGCTTGTTGTCACCGCTTCGATGACCACTCTCGCTGGTATTATAATTTTGCCGGCTGCTCTCTTTTAGTTGAGTTAACTCGTTATCGCGCTCCACTAACTGAGCCCTATTTACAACATCTGAATATAAACACAGTTTATGAGAAATAAGATGTTGACGTATCTCCGGCCTCAAACCTCTTAAAAACATTCGCGCCATTCTCTCTTCATTATCCACCAAGTGGGACGCAAATCGTGATAACTCCGCAAATTTTGCCTCGTATTGCGATACGGTCATATTATTTTGTTCCAACTTAATAAACTCCACCTCCTTCATGTGGCGAATATTTTCGGGAAAGTATTTGTCATTGAACAGCTCCTGGAACTTCTCCCAAGATATCTTCAGTACAGCAGGTTAAGTACGTTTTACTAATTCCCACCAGTAATCTGCCTCTCCGCACAACATAAAGGCGGCAAAAGGAACCTTTTGCTCCTCGGAGCATCCCAAGACATCAAATATCTTGGTCATCTGCTTTATCCATGTTTCCGCCATAAGTGGTTTTGGCTCTCCCTTAAACTCCGGTGGTCCCAGCTCCTTGAACTGTTTAGCGGTGACCGCCCGAGAGTTTCCCGCGTTTCCATCTACGTTTTGGACAGGAGTTGCTCTCGCCTGCTGCTGCATGAATTGCATAAAACCTCTGAACATTTGATCATTCGTCATTTGGTCAGTGTTGTTGTTTGCATTAGGATTTTCGCCTTCCTGATGCACATTATCCTGATTATTGATATGTGGTGAATCAACGATCGCCTGTGCTCCATTGCCAATCTCAACATTCTCAGATGTCATTTTCAGATACTGCCATAAAACAAAAGGTTAATTGACATGTAACATATTATCCCTATATTCTGACCGACCAATAAAATAGCACATAAACTTAGGTAGGTCATACTAGCGAAGGAATTCCCCGTCTCTCCCCTCCTAGTACTATTCTCACATCTTAGCCAGGGATCATATCCCTAAGCTTTGATACCAACTGTGACGCCCCCAAAATTAGGTATACATCACCCATCTTGAGTCGCCAGATACATGGTACAGAATTCAAATACAACTTCCTAATACAACTGTCGTGTACAATACGACAAAACATAACTGTGAGTTTGAATACAATTATTGTCTACTAGAGATCATACAAACTCAAAAGGTGTCCTCAATACAATTATTGTCACACTATTTAACAGAATAGTGAGGACTACTAATACTATTCTCTGGTCCATTACTCCGTTCCCCTACTCGTCCCAGCTATATTCTCATTTCCTGAAGAGAACAGTGAAAGAAAGGGTGAGCTCAACTAGCCCAGTAAGAAATATTATGACTAAGATAATGCAGAATAAATTATCATTAGCCTTCAACAGTGTTAAACTGATAAAATACAATAAACATCAAGTTTAACTACAGCGGAACCAGCAATCCATTAAAAGAGTCAAGTAGAAAATGAAATCTACTATCTTTTATGATTTAAAAGGTTTTTCATCATCGTTATAGCTGAGACTCAGCTTAATAAATATTCCACATCATCGAATCACCCCCGCACTACGGCCAAGGATATTCTTTAGTATCACGACCACAATTATTCATGCACTACGGCTAAGAATATTTGTGTATTCATTAATGGTCATGATCATGCCAACAACTGTCCATCAATGCACTACGGGCCAATGAGGATTTTTACCACATCATTTGTAACATTACGGTAATGATTACACCAAATAATCCCTGGTCATAACCATACCAAGTCCATCTATGCACTACAGGCCACAGATGACTTTCAACAAAATATAACATGAGGATGATGACAATGATATAAGAATTCAATAAAACAAGTTCAAGAATTATTTTATCCAGGAATTATTAACGTTCAAATTTGTCAACACGATACTGTTTTGTGGTGTAAAATTCAAGAATGATCAAAAGAATATTTCTATGAAAGGATACTGGATAAAGCGCAAATATCAAGGATATTCCACTAATTTCATGGAGTATAGAAGTCAAAGTTTTATCCAACTGAGTATAATAAAGAATGGAATAACAAAAGAAATCACCATGCATGCGATAGACCGCACAGACAGGTTATTCCAGCAGAATAATAATAACGGAACCAGGTCAGGTGAAATTCACACCGACAGGATGTTCCAACAGAATAATAAAGAATGGAACAAGGTCCGGTGTAAAACACACAGACAGGATATTCCAACAGAATAATAAATAATGGAACCAGGTCCGGTGTAAAACACACAGACAGGATATTCCAACAGAATAATAAAGGATGGAACCAGGTCCGGTGTAAAACACACAGACAGGATATTCCGACAGAAATGTAAAGACAGAATAGTAAATGGATGTCACCAAGTATAGGGTATTCCGCGTATACCGGTTATTCCAACAGAATAATAATGAATGGAATAACATAAGGATTTCACCAAGTATAGGGTGTACCGCGTATACAGGTCATGTATAGGGTATGCCACTTTTACAGGTTATTCCAACAGAATAACAAAGAATGGAATAACATAAGTTCTCTTCAAGAAGAAAGAATAACACCCCTTACCGTATTAAGAGATTGAATATTGCAGTAGTGTAGTAACCGAATACTCTTTTTCTTTCTCTATTACTCTCTCTATACTTTCTCTCTCTATAGCTTGAACGAATTCGTGAAAAATAATGAAGCCCTAGGCCTCTATTTATAGAAGATTTATTACTATTTACAAAAGTATTTACTATTTACAAAGGTAATTACTATTGACGAAGGTAATTACTATTTACGAAGGTAATTACTATTTATGACAATAATTACTATTTTACGAAGGTAATTACTATTTACGAAAATAATTACTATTTACGAAGGTAATTACTATTTATGAAAATAATTACTATTTTACGAAGGTAATTACTATTTACGAAAATAATTACTATTTACGAAGGTAATTACTATTTATGAAAGAGACTCTTAGATGATGACATATGGCCCCCCATAAGTAATTAAACTTACCACAAACGTCTAATAATAGACTCTTTATATACATCAAGGATTGAACAAAAATTACCAGAAATCATTTTATCAACACATATTTAATCTTTCAACAATTATTAATCATTATAACTTGTCGTCGCAATTATTGTTTAGATAATATAACATATTATACAGATGATACTGTGACAATAATTGAATCAATAATATTAGAGATATGATGCAGCAATTACTGTAGTAATAATTGAGTATAGCTGAATGACTTCTCACGTAAGCATCAATAATCAATACCGTGTGCTACTATGCAACAACGCGTATTACTGTACTTTTACTACCGAGTAGTTCAACAGTTTTAACGGTAACACCTCCGCCGTTATTTTATAGAAAGATAATTTTGTCGTTTTCTAACTACGACAATACTTCCGTTGTGGGGTCCACCAATGATTGTGCCGTCGTACGAATATTCCCCGACAAAAAGAATATTCCCCGACCAAACGAATATTTTATAACAACTTGCGTACTTTGCAAAATTTATAAATATTACCCACAACTATATATTTTATCAAATTTATTCCATAATATTCAAAAATAATAATTATGAAAATTCATCTTTATTTATAAAAACTGGGGTCTTACAGTGTAGCTTGAGCGGCTTTAACTTTATCGATTAAAGTCGATTCTACTCGTATATTCGTTAACATCACGTGGGTTTGTATATTCGCACTCGTAACCGCATACGATCTTCTACTCAACGTGTTAACTACCATGTTCGATTTTTCTACGATGGTATTGCATGGTACGATTGTAATCTTCAACAGCTCGAGCCAACGTCTTTAACACATTTTGCGTTCATTTTAGTTGAAGAAATATTTGAGGGTTTAAGAAATGGGTTTTGTACTGGGGTCAATACAAAATTCGATTTCACGCTCTAGGGGTAGGCTAAGAAGACTTCAAGAATACGTCAGGAAATTTATTAACAATAGAAATATCATTCAAAGCTGTGACCCTCATCAAAGACTTGGATAGTACGTCACATTGATACCTATCAACTTGTCATCGTCATTCACGATGTCGCCTACAGAAAGTCTGGTTTGGTGCATTCCACTCAAGGAAGTCAACAACGAAAGGACCGGGGCTCTTTACTTATGGCTTGATATGACAATGATTGACTTTAGTGGTTTGGTTTCTTGAATTCGCATAACAGGTTGGTTAGGAATATGAAATCTAACAACCTTACGAAAAGCATGATGAGTAGTTAACCAATCGATTCTTAAAATCGCATCAAAGGCAAGTATTTTCAAAGAGACAAGATCAACACGTAACGTGAAAGTGTTGATTTGAACAAGATTTATAAATAGTGGAGGTAACGAAGGTTTCTTCGAACTGAGTTTAAACAGATATATCAAAGTCTAACTTCTTCGGAGTTAACTTCAAACATTAAACACAACTAGGTGAAATAAGAGAGTGAGTAGAACCGGTATCTAACACGGTATAGACTTCGCAAGAGTTTATGACTAACATACCCGTGATAATTTTATTCAGATTCCTTGTCACGAAAAAAAATGCTCTTTCTTAAACTACCGGCTTTAGCTTATCTGGGACATCCTTTGGCATCACTATCCCAGCTGGACTTGATTTCACCATACGACAAAATCGAGCTAGGTGACCTTCTCTTTCGCAATTAAAACACGTTTTGGATTGCTGCGTACAGTTTGGACGGATGTGTCCCTCCTGTCCGCATTTGAAACATACGATCGGTGGTCGTTCTTCTTCCTTTGAAACGAGTGCTGGTGCCAACGTCTTTACGTCATTGATGAACCTTCTCTTCTTGAAATGTCCATTCTTATTATTTTGGCCATGATTACTACCGAAGTGGTTACCATTTCTGACATGTTGATTCCCTCTATGCTTATTATCACCGCTTTGATGACCGTTATCACCGGCATTATCATTTTGTCGGCTGCTCTCTTTTGGTTTGGTTGACTCATTATCGTGCTCCAATAATTGAGCCCTATTAACAACATTTGAATAAACACAGTTTATGAGAGATAAGATATTTATGTATCTCAGGTTTCAAACCTCTTAGAAACATTCGCGTCATTCTCTCCTCATTATTAACCAAATGGGACGCAAATCGAGACAAATCGGCAAACTTGGCTTCGTATTGCGACACGGTCATGTTGTTTTGCTCCAACTTGATAAAATTCACCTCCTTCATGTGACGAATATTTTCAGAAAAGTACTTGTCATTGAATAGCTCTTGGAACTTCTCCCAAGACATCTTGAGTGCGTCAGGCTGGGTACGTTTTACAGATTCCCACTAGTGATCTGCCTCTTCACGCATAATAAACGTGGCAAAGGGAACCTTTTGATCCTCGGAGCATCCCAAGACATTAAATATCTTGGTGATCTGCTTTAACCACGTCTCCGCCTTAAGTAGTTCTAGCTTTCCCAAAAATTCCGGTGGTCCCAGCTCCTTGAATTTCTTAGCGGTGACCAACCGTGGGTTGCCATTATTTCCTCCTGCATTATGAACAGGATCCGCCTTCGCCTGATGTTTTATGAATTCTAAAAAGCTCTTAAATGTACCGTCGTTCGTCAATTAATCAGTGTTGTTGTTTATAGGAGGATTATCGTCATCCGGTTGCACATTGTCCTGATTATTGATCTGTGGAGACTCAACAGTCTCCTGTGCTCCATTGCTTATCTCAAAATTTTCAGATGCCATTTTCAAATACTGCCACAAAACAAGGGTTAATTAACATATCACATATTATCTCTATACTCTGACCGACCAATTAAATACCAAATAAACTTAGGTAGGTCATACTAGCGAAGGAATTCCCCGTCTCTCCCCTCCAAGTTCTATACTCACATCCTAGCCAGAGATCATATCCTTAAGCTTTGATACAAACTGTGACGCCCCCAAAATTGGGTATACATCACCCATCTTGAGTCGCCAGATACATGGTACAGAATTCAAATATAACTTAATAATACAACTGTCGTGTACAATACGACAAAATATAAATTGTGAGTTTGAATAAAAATATTGTCTACTAGAGAGTATACAAACTCAAAAGGAGTCCTCATTACAATTATTATCACACTATTTTACAGAATAGTGAGGACTACTAATGCACCATCTAGGACCATCACTCTGTTCCCCGACTAGTCCCAACTACGTTCTCATTTCTTGAAGAGAACAGTGAAAGAAAGGGTGAGCTCAACTAGCCTAATAAGAAATATTATGACTAAGATAATGCAGAATAAATTATCATTAGCCTTAAACAGTGTTAAACTGATACAATATAACAAACATCAAGTTTAACTACAGCGGAACAAGCAATCCATTAAAAGAGTCAAGTAGAGAATAAAATCTACTATCTTTTATGATTTAAAAGGTTTTTCATCACTTTTATCGCTGGGACTCAGCTTAATAAATAATCCACATCATCGACTCACCCCTGCACTACGGCCAAGGATATTTTTTAGTATCACGACCACGAATTATACATGCACTACGGCTAAAGATAATCATGTTTTCATCAACGGTCCTATTCATGCCATAAAATAATTCATCTTTGCACTACGGCCAAAGAGAATCCATAGCCATAATCATACCAAAAACTGTCCATCAATGCACTACAGGCCAATGAGGACTTTTTCCACATCATTTGTAACATTACGGTTATGATTACACCGTATAATCCCTGGTCATAATCATACCAAGTCCATCTATGCACTACAGGCCACAGATGACTTTCAAAAAAATATAAACATGAGGATGATGACAATGATATAAGAATTCAATAAAACAAGTTTAAAAATTAATTTATTCAGGAACTAATAACGTCTAAATTGTCAACATGATACTGCTTTGTAGAGTAAAATTCAAGAATGCTCAGAAGAATATTTTCATAAAAAGATACTGGATGAAGCGCAAATATCAAGGATATTTCACTAATTTCATGGAGTATAGAAGTCAAAACTTTAACCAACTGAGTATAATAAAGAATGGAATAACAAAAGAAATCACCATGCATGCGGTACTTTGCATAGACAGGTTATTTCAACAGAATAATAATTAACGGAACCAAGTCATGCGTAAAGCACAGACAGGATGTTCCAACAGAATAATAAAGAACGGAATAATAACAGAAATCACCATACATGTGGTACTTCGTATAGACAGGTTATTCCAACAGAATACCAATAAAGATGGAACCAGGTTTGGCGTAAAACGCGCAGACAGGATATTCCAACAGAATAATAATAAAGACGGAACCAGGTCCGGCGTAAAACGCACAGACAGGATATTCCAACAGAATAATAAAGAATAAAATAACAGAAGAATTTCACCAAGTATAGGGTAGCCCGCTTATACAGGTTATTCCAACAGAATAATAAAGAATGGAATAACAGAAGTTCTCTTCATAAATAAGAAAGAAAGAGTACCCCTTACGAGTACAACAAATAATATTCCCTACCTTAGAAAGAAGAGTACTGGATATAAAAGTAGCGAAGTAGCAGAACACTTTTCTTCTTTCTCTCTATAGTTTTTCTCTCTAGAGTTTCAGTTAATTCGTAAGAAATAATGAAGGAATGAGCTTCTATTTATAGAAAAATTGACAGCATAGTAAATAACTCATGAACGGTCCAGATTGATTTACTTTAATCTGACGGTCCATATTTAAAACAAAATCTTTTAAATAAAATATAATATATTCTATTTATAATCTAATAAAATGAATAACTTTATAAAAATTTTACTATACAAACACTATGCAGGCACTATGCATAATAAAATATAATATATTCTAATTATTGTCTAATAAAATAGATAAATTTATAAAAGTATTCTGTTTTATATAAAAAGATTTTACTATGCAAAACACTATGAAGACACTATGCAATACTATGCATAATAGAATATAATATATTATATTTATAGAATAACTTTATAAAAGTATTCTGTTTTATTACATTAATAATACTAATAAAATAAAACTGAGTGACTTATCACGTAAGCATCAATAACAAATACCGTGTGCTACTATGGAACCACGCGTATTACTGTAGTTTTACTACGGAGTAGTTCAACAGTATTAACGGTAAAACTTCCGCCGTTATTTTCATAAAATATTTTTGTCATTTTCACAATCCGACAATAATTCCGTTGTGGGGTCCACCAATGATTGTACCATCATACGGATATTCCCCGATAAAATGAATATTATATAACAACTTACGTACTTTGCAAAATTTAAAAATATTACCCACAACTATAACATTATATCAAATCCACACCATAATATTTAAAAAATTATTACGAGAAAATTAAATATTTATTCATAAAATCTGGGTTCTCACATCCACACCATAATATTCAAAAATATATTTCGTGAAAAAAAAATTTTATTCATAAAAGTTGGGGTCTTACAGTTTGTATTAGGATAAAACAGGTTATAGGTACATAAATGGTTCTAAACACTTGGAAACTGCACTTTTAAAATCGACATTTCAAAACTAAAAAAAAACGACGAGACCAAATTTTCGTTGGAAATAATGATCAGCCAAATTTTAATTATTATTAGCATATTTTAATTTTTCGTCAAAAATATCCTATGTCCGAGGGAATTTTTCGTCGGAAAGAAAGTAACCTAATACTCGACGATACTACTTTGTCGTATTTGTTCAGTCGTAAATACATTATGTTCGACGCAATTCCGTCGGAGATAAGTTCGTCGTATATTAGATAGGTGCGACAAAATTTGTGACGGACATTATCTTCGACGCATATATATACGACTGAATTTACGACGGAACATCCCGTCGAAAATAATCTACTTCCAACAGAATATGCCTATTTCTGAGGGAATGTTCCGTCGAAAATAAGGCTTTTCTTTGTAGTACTGACATATAAAAGGAAGGAGCTTGAGACTAATGAAGACACACCCATCTTGAGTCGCCAGATACATGGTACAGAATTCAAATACAACTTAATAATACAACTGTCGTGTACAATACGACAAAACATAAACTGTGAGTTTGAATACAAGTATTATCTACTAGAGAGTATACAAACTCAAAAAGAGTCCTCATTACAATTATTATCACACTATTTCACAGAATAGTGAGGACTACTAATGCATCTTCTAGGACCATCACTCTATTCCCCGACTAGTCCTAGCTACGTTCTCATTTCCTGAAGAGAACAGTGAAAGAAAGGGTGAGCTCAACTAGCCCAGTAAGAAGTATTATGACTAAGATAATGCAGAATAAATTATCGTTAGCCTTCAACAGTGTTAAACTTATACAATATAACAAACATCAAGTTTAACTGCAGCGGAACAAGCAATCCATTAGAAGAGTCAAGTAGAGAATAAAATCTACTATCTTCTATGATTTAAAAGGTTTTTCATCACTTTTATCGCTGAGACTCTGCTTAATAAATAATTCACATCATTAAATCATCCCTGCACTATAGGCCAAGGATATTCTTTAGTATCACGACCACGAATTATCCATGCACTACGTGCCAAATTAAAGATAATCATATTTTCATCAACGGTCCTGATCATGCCATAAAATAATTCATCTTTACACCCTTGGCCGAAGAGAATCCATTGCCATAATCATACCAAAAAATGTCCATCAATGCACTACGGGCCAATGAGGACTTTTTTCGCATCATTTGTAACATTACGGTTATGATTATACCGAATAATCCCTGGTCATAATCATACCAAGTCCATCTATGCACTACAGGCCACAGATGACTATCAAAATAATATAAACATGAGGATAATGACAATGATATAAGAATTCAATAAAACAAGTTCAAGAATTAATTTATCCAGGAACTGATAACGTTCAAATTGTCAACATGTTACTTCTTTGTAAAGTAAAATTCAAGAATGCTCAGAAGAATATTTTCATGAAAATATACTGGATGAATCGCAAATATCAAGGATATTCCACTAATTTCATGGAGTATAGAAGTCAAAACTTTAACCAAGTGAGTATAATAAAGAATAGAATAACAAAAGAAATCACCATGCATGCGGTACTTCACATAGACAGGTTATTCCAACAGAATAATAATAACGGAACCAGTTCAGGCGAAATTCGCACCGACAGGATGTTCCAACAGAATAATAAAGAATGGAATAACAACAGAAATCACCATGCATGCGGTACTTCGCATAGACAGGTTATTCCAACAAAATACTAAATAAAGGAACTAGGTCAAGCGTAATACGCACCGACAGGATATTCCAACAGAATAATAAATATTGGAACCAAGTCCGGCGTAAACGCACAGACAGGATATTCCGACAGAATAATAAATAATGGAACCAGGTCCGGCGTAAACGCACAGACTGGATATTTCGATAGAATAATAAAGAACAGAATATTAGAAGAATTTCACCATGTATGTGGTACTTCGCATAAACAGGTTATTCCAACATAATAATAAAGAATGGAATAACAGAAGTTCTCTTCATGAATAAGAAAGAAAGAATACCCCTTACGAGTATAATAAATAATATTCTTTACCTTAAGAAGAAGAATACTGGATATAAGAGTAATGAAGTAGCAAAATACTTTTTTTTTCTCTCTATAGTTTATTTCTCTAGAGTTTCAATGAATTCGTAAGAAATAATGAAGGAATGAGCTTCTATTTATAGAAAAATGGACTGCATAGTAACTAACTCATGAACGGTCCAGATTGATTTACTTTAATCTGACGGTCCATATTTAAAGCAAAATCTTTTAAATAAAATATAAAATATTCTATTTATAATCTAATAAAACGAATAACTTTATAAAATATTTTACTATGCAAACACTATGCAAGCACTATGCAAACACTATGCATAATAAAATATAATATATTCTAATTATTGTCTAATAAAACAGATAACTTTATAAAAATATTCTATTTTGTATAAAAAGATTTTACTATGCAAAACACTATACGGACACTATACAATACTATGCATAATAGAATATAATATATTCTATTTATAGAATAATTTTATAAAAGTGTTTTGTTTTATATAAAAAGATTTTACTATGCAAAATACTATGTAGATACTATGCAACACTATGCATAATATAATATAATATATTCTATTTATAGAATAACTTTATAAAAGTATTCTGTTTTATTACATTAATAATACCAATAAAACAAAACTGAGTGACTTATCACGTAAGCATCAATAATCAATACCGTGTGCTACTATGCAACCACACATATTACTGTACTTTTACTACCGAGTTGTTCAACAGTATTAACGGTAAAACTTCCGCCGTTATTTTCATAAAATATTTTTTGTCGTTTTCTTAATCCGACAATAATTCCATTGCGGGGTCCACCAATGATTGTACCGTCGTACGGATATTCTCTGACAAAAATAATATTCCCCGACCAATCGAATATTATACAACAACTTGCATACTTTTCAAAATTTATAAATATTACTCACAAGTATAATATTATATCAAATCCACACCATAATATTTAAAAAAAAATTATTTCGAATAAATTAAATATTTATTCATAAAATTTGGGGTCTCACATAAGTCGATCCAATTATTTATTCAAATTGAGTCGTCTATCATATTTTGTGCTTATTGATTAATTGTCTGATCAACAATTACCATGTTACACTAGATGAATTCGGGATATGAAATCTAGCATTAGAACTGAATGTGATAGAATGTATTCTTAATTATTTGTATGGGATGAGTAATTAGGGTTGTGAATGGAATAAGTATATCTCTTTTCAATGCATGTAACAATTGAGAATTGGAACTTAATGAATTTAATTCTTTTGTTTTGCATAGGAATATCACATAATTAATTGAATTAAATTTTTTATTTGATCACTTGGAAAATGGCTTATAAATACTTCGAATTCTTGTTAACAACTCAAGTGGATATAATAATTGAAAAAATTGGATAATTAATTTATATTGAATAATTGGGTTATTGTAGTCTTAAACTTTTATCATCTGAATCAAATCTTTGTATTAAAATTAGTTTTAGTTAATTTAATTTATTTTTAATTAGAAAATCACTCTAATCACTTGTTTAAATAAAATTAATTTGGTTAAGAGTTGATACTTGGTAATTTTTATTAATAAATTCCTCGTGGAATCGACAACTCTCTTATCATTATATTACTTGTTGACCATGTATAGTTACATGCATTTAATGATTGCGAAATCAACCAACATTCCTCCCTTCTCCCTTTTTCCTTTTCCATCCTCCCTCCTTCATCCATCATCCTTCATCCTTCATCTTTCTTTCCTAAGCATTCCCTCTCTTTTTAGATTGAAGGTGCCTACAACCTCCAATTGTTCCTTATCATCTGAAAATTGAACTATTGTAAGTAAAATCTCCAATTTTAGCCCTAATTTTTAAAACCCAAAATTAAAAATTAGGACTTCATTTTTGAAATTATTCACGCACACATGGATTGAAAGTTTTTTGAGTGATCACTCTCTATTTTTAATTACTTTATTTCCCCAGAAATATTTTACTTTCTATATCTACTTTTTTTACTTCTTCTGTTTTAGGTTTACTAATAATGAATATATATATATATATATATATATATATATATATATATATATACACACACACACACACTCCAAGGAATCTTAAACAGCGAACCGCTTATAGCCACGGTTTTTTTCGTCGTTATAGCATACTAAGTCGACGACATAGCTATGACGCCTTGGTTGTTCTGGCCTTGCCATCAAAAGTAAACATGACCCCTATCTATCGTCGTAGAAGCTGTTCCTAGGAAATATTATGGTTCTCGGGTATCCAATCAATTAATCGAACTGTCGCTATAGCCGATTCGCTGTTTAAGATTTGCTGGAAAATGAAACTGTGTTTGTGTATATATATATACCTTAATCTTTGAGGAATTATATATATATAATTCCTCAAAGAAATGAAATGAACCAACAAAACATGTCATTCTCATTCTATTATTTAGTTCATTCCATTCTGTCGCCCATTTCATTCCATCCAAGTCAAACACACCATCTGGATGTCCTATACTTTTATAGTCTAAAATTAATATACATTGAGAAATTGTGAAAAAGATGACAACAACATATATAGGAAAACAACATATATATACACTCACCGACGCACTATATAATCTCACCAGCTTCCATATTTTGTAATCAATCACTTGATATTGATTAATAAACTCTGCAACTATGTTTATTTTAATTATATTGATGTTGTTTCAATTGTGGCTGGATATATGCAGGAGTCGCTTGATTCTGTTGTTTTTGTGAAGGTTTATATTATAGGTTCTTTTCGTAGGCTTCAATTTTTTATCTATGTCAGTGTATTTTATTTTATTTTTGCTAAATTATTTTATCTATGTCAATTGTTCCTTGGCTGTAAATAAATATGGTTTTATTAATACATGTCAAATGGATTATACCAAATTGTTTTTCTCACAATTTACTTTTTAAAACATGCATTGCTTTGGAATGAGAAAGCTTAGAAACTTGCAGCTTATGATGAACATTGTTTATTGTATTTCTTAAATTTCCATCTCAAAAGTAGTTTTGAAGAAAAGGAAAAGCAATGAAGATTGGGCAATTAGAAGGAAACAACAGCTCTAAGTGGATAATTTCGTTATCAAGAAGCCCGAACAATTCGTCAGAGAGTAAATTTATATTTTTATTGTTGAATTATTGGGCATGAAATTAGTCTGTTATTTAGGCTGCTTAAATTTGTTTGGTTCCTCTAAAATTGTTAATACTTTTGATGTTTGAAACTATCTAAATTTATTTTAACAGGTTAAGTTAAATGGTATTTCTTTTGGTTACTTATTTTTGATTTTTTTCTAATACTTGGTAAGTCTCACACTCTCACTTACAATATTGATACTTGAATGGTCTTTTTAAGTTTATTTGTTGATGATTATAGGAGATAGTAGATTGTATTGTTGTGCATCAGAGTGTTGGGACTTAGATTATGGGTTTCGAGCCGGACTTAGATTAGCTAGCTTTTTTGTGAAGGAAGATGGCAATTTGTGATCGACTTTGAGCAATTGAATGTTGTTGAATGTTTGTTTCTCATGTCATGTAAAAATATATTGAAAAGTTTATATAAAAATAACTTATTATAAAAAAAACATTTTTCTCATTGTAATTTTAATAAATTATATAACCCGTTATTCAAACTAGCCCGTGCATTGCACGGGCTATCAACTAGTATATATAATTGCAATTGAGATGGGAAATAGAATTTCATAGAAGAAGGAAAAATAAATAATAATAATAATAATAATGAATAGAACAACAAGTAGATTAAAATTCCAAGTGCCAAGGATACAAGGGCATACAAAAAAGCTTCCCCTTTCTAAATACATTGACACATATCTACATGACTTTCATTTGGTTCTCACTTAAATTCCCACCCCCCTCCAACCTCGTGAAGAACAATTGAGACAGTGAGTCAAAGAAACTTGATACACAAACATTACTTTCATTATTCTTCTAAATGATTTTTGTTGCTAAATTGACAAACAACACCTCAAAAGGATCAAGCATTACTCCTGAATGAGCCAAGGGCTTTAACGGCACCCGCTCTCAAAATGAACTGGTGATAAAACGCTGCAATAGCTGCACCAATGAAGGGTCCAACCCAGAATAGCCACTGCAAATTAATAAATAAATAAATAAATTGGAGTTTTAGGGAAAAGAATTGATTATATATGTATAATATACTGACATGGTCATCCCAAGCCTTGTCCTGGTTGTAAATCACTGCAGCTCCGAGACTCCTTGCAGGGTTAATTCCAGTTCCGGTGATTGGAATGGTGGCCAGGTGAACCATAAACACGGTAAATCCAATTGGGAGAGGAGCCAACACCTTGAGTTTAAAAAATTACAAAGATATGTTAATTAATACAATTTTGTTGATTTTGAGGTTAAAAAAAATTATTATTTTTTACTATGAATTTGTACAAATGTGTAAAAGGGATCCGGTTAGTATGAAGTACTGAACTTCATGGTAAGTTCACTTCATGAACAATACAGTGCTGTCACGCAGGCGAGATCACCCTCCCGCCTGTGTGTCAGCACTGCATTGGGCATGAAGTGAACTTACCTCCGGTGTAAAAGTATTAACAACTAACAAGTACAAAAGCATTTGAAAAAAATGTTATTGAACATATAAAATGTTGTACTTAAAACATAATACTATTTATTTTGTAGTATGATATTCTCTCACATAATTAAGAATGTTCAAGTATGATATATTGTTATGTCAATGGTCAGGTAACTGAATAATTTGTCAAAAGTTTAGCCCCTTTTCTCTTTCTTTTGTGTAGGATTCTTTTCGCTTTCAAAAGAACATGAATACTCCCTCCGTCTCAGGATAAAAATTTTGGTGGACTTTTCACGCATATTAAGAAGAGAAATAAAATGACAAAATTGCCCATAATAATGCCATTATATATGGAGAGAGAATTAGAATAAGAAAAGTTTGAGATATTTAATGCTACGGGCATAATAGGAAAAAATGTGTAAAAGTTTGGTTATTAAAAGAAAGTGAACATTTAACATGGGACAACCCAAAATAGTAATAAGGACTTTTATCCTGGGACGGAGGGAGTATTATTTTGGAAATTAATATTTTCATATGAAAAATTGATATTTAAACATGATTCTTCTCATATGGATAGTAAATAGGCCACATATTCATGTAAAAGAGAATTGTGTGAAAATATTACTATATTTTTTTTTCATGTGGGGAAATTTTTTGTTGAATAAACTAGTAAGACAATGAGACAAACAAAGCAACATCGATCTACTTTAGTAAATATAATACATTTATTAGAGAAAATGAGATCTGAATATTATTATAAGCCAACCATACAGTTTGAGAAAGGGAATCAGTGGCCAAGATCTTCTACTTTTAGAAAAAGGAAACAGCCAAAAATATGGCATTTTGCTCTCATTTCATATGATTGATTTAACCACAGCCACATGATCTCCACTCCAATTCAAGAGAGCACATGCTACCAACTATCTACACAGTATGGTCCCAAGAAATTGTGACTTTTGTATTACTCCCTCATAAAAAATCATTATTACTATTTTAAGTAGTCCCATGTTAAATATCCATTTTCTTTTAATAATCAAACTTTTACACATATTTTTCTATTATACCCGTAGCATTAAATATCTCGTCCTTTTCTTATTCTAATTCTCTCTCCATGTTTAATGGCATTATTATGGACAATTTTGTCATTTCATTCATCTTCTTAATATGCGTGAAAAGTACACAAGGACTTTTATCCTGGGACGAAGGGAGTAGTAGTTTTTAATTTTTCATTAAGGAATAATGATGAAATTTCACACAAATTTTAATTATTAGTAAATGATAATATTAAATGTTTTTTAATCTATGTGCATGAAATTAAAATGACTACTATTACTCTATTCGTTCCTTAATATAAATTGTTTTAGAGTAGTGCACAAGTATTAAGAAAATAATTGTATAGCATTAAATATAATATTAATTGTCTATATTATTCTTGTATTGGAAAAAAAATGTGTTATTTATTTGGCAAAAAATAGTGAAAAAACCGAAGTTATATTTAATACTATTTGGGATATATTGAAAACTAAATAATTAATGTTTATTTAAAATTTTTAACAACTTATATAAATGAACAAAAACACTCCTCTGACTTATATTAAAGAACAAATTACTGTCAAACGAACAAGATGCACTGAATGCTCAATGAGTTTGGTGAAAAACAAAAACGTAGTAATTTGTGCTCCTCTTAATGGTAAAATAAATTATAGTGCTAGCCAAAAATAGGAACATTAATTGGAAATGTTAAAAATAGGGGGGGAAATGGAGGAGTGAGAAGGTACTTACGGGTACATGGGAATCCCTGGCGTTCCTCTTGGGATCAGTGGCGGAGAAGACAGTGTAAACAAGGACGAAAGTTCCGATGATCTCGGCGGCCAATCCAGTGCCTTTGCTGTAGCCGTCGGCCAGCTCATTGGCCCCACCGCCGTACCTCTTGTAGTAGGGCTGCTGGAAGGCCTTAACAAGCCCAACACCACATATGGCACCCAAGCACTGAGCCACCATGTACATCACAGCCCTAATTAGTGACACCTTCCGGGCCAGAAAAAGACCAAATGTCACGGCTGGGTTAATGTGACCCCCTGCACCATACATAACTAACATCACAACCTATTCAATATAAATAAACTTGCCCCAAAACTCATTTCTTAGTGTTTATTAATTGACATGTTTAGTGGGTTCCGAGATTTAAACACATTTGTATGTACACATATATATACATACATACATATGTATGTATATATTAAGAATTCGTATGTTAAGATAATAGAATTGACAAACAAGGAGTATTTTTCAGATTCAAATTTTTCAGGGAATTAAAAACCATGTTTGTGTGTGTTAGAGAGAGGAGAGGGGACCCACCAGAGATACCGGCAGTGCAGTAAACAAGAACAAAGATCATGCCACCAAATGCCCAAGCAATACCCAGAATTCCCACACCCCCGCATTGGTCCACCCCAACCTTGGTGTGATCAGTCTGGCTCTTGTAACCAATCACCGTCAATACCGTAATGTAAAGGAACAGAAGGGTGGCAATGAACTCAGCAATGAGAGCCCTGTAGAATGACCACTTTGTTAGCTCATCCGGGTCTATCAGCGCCACCGGCGGCGGCTCGTGGTAGTCCTTGCCGGAGAATGATCCGTGCTCCGCCACCTCTACGCCTTTTGTCATATTTTAAAATTAACTAATTTATACAAAAATATGTATATATAAATAGATAGAATAAAAGGAGTTCAGACAGAGGGAGAGAGAAGGGTGGGAGTGGAGTGGAGTGGGAAGTGAAGGGTCTAGAGAGGTATATATATATGGTGAAAGGAAGTTGAGGATTGGTTTAATTTTTACTAAGTTCACAATGATTTATGCGGATCTGGATAACATGAATTCGGTAAGTCACCAAACATAAGTATGACATAATGTTCTCAGATTATTTATCACAAATTCATTTTTATATAATCACTATAAAATAATTATCAACATTTTTAAAATGAAGATAAAAAAGTATATACGTCCTTGTGTATAACTCTTATTTGTAGAATTGGGGGAAATAATATTTGCCGTCCATGCCACTGGTACCACTACTTTGCTTTCACCGACCTAATGGACACTACACCGAGGGTCCCACCACCACCTTCCACCCCCACTTACATTTCGGATTTCTACCATATTTTTAATTTCAAAAAATAGTAAATGACTAGCTTTTAATATAAAAATAATATTTTTACGTGTTAAAATAATATTTTTACACGAGACTCTTATATGAAAGTGAGACCACCGTATCTTACAAAATAAAACAGCCGATCATCGGCAATTTCTTATATTTTAATCAAAAAAATTAAGAATAGATTATACATATGTGAAATATTTTTTTAAAGAGGAAATTATCATTTAAATACTTTATTTATTAGTATTATTATGCTAGTCTCGCTCTCTTATTACTCAAAAGACATTTTATAATTAGATATTTTACATTATTGTGCTGTATTTCATTTTATTTTAAAAAAAATCATGTAAAGGAAAGATGGACACGTGAAGAGGTGCTATTGGTCTGTGAATGCTACAGAAGATAGGGTAGGTGAATCTACATAATCTTCCTCGGAAAAAAGGAAGGATGGACACGTGTGAGATTGTGAATCACTTGAACTTTGATCTATATATCTAGATGTTTCGGCGCTAGTTCTATGTAAGACACGTGGAGAGGTACTATTGGTCTGTGAAGGCTACAGAAGATAGGGACGGTGACTCTACATAATCTTCAGGAAAGATGGACACGTATGAGATTATGAGATCGACAGTTCACTATATATTTATTCCCGTTAATGGGGCCTAAACCTCCTAACCCTAAAACAGAAAATAAAACACAAACTTCCTTCCCCTCTACGGCCTACAGCACATGCATCATACCAAAACCCTGACCACTCACCTTAACCCTACTTCCTTTTGTCTCAATTCCCAAGCATTTGAAAATAATTAAACACATTTGAGAATTTATATTTTTTTAGATACAATTTATTTAACTTAAGGGGTGTTTGTTTAGAGTTGAATGGAGCTGAATCTGAATGGCTTAATCGGTCATTGCGTTTGTTTTGGTCTGAATGGCTGAATCGGTAAGATAGACTAGCTGAATGGCTAAGTCAGATTTTTTGGGCTGAATGGCTGAATGAGCAGCTGAATGAAGTAAAAAAAAATTAAAAAATTAAAAAAAAATTAAAAAAATATTAACTATTATATTAAGTAATATTAAATAAATTTATAATAATTTTGAATTTTTTTAGAGGGGATAAATAATAAAGTTTTGTCATTCAGATGTTTCAGACATGTCAATTATCAAATAATTTTTTTCATTCAGATTCAACTCATTCAGATTCAGATTCAGATTTATTCAGTTTTTATCAAACACCCCCCTTAGTTCAAATCCACTTTAAAGATTGTAAGTCAATATCATATACATATATATTCAGTTACTATTAAGTTAATTTCGTAGTAAATTAATTTATTAACTAATACAATACTGACACGCAAAAAAATTATTTTTTATCGGTGTCGATATTATATTGTTAATTAATTAAAATTAACTACATGCTAACCACTCCCCATATATTATTTTTTATCGGTGTCGATGTTTCTATTTGACTCTTTTAATGGATTGCTTGATCCGCTGCAGTTATGTAAGACCCAGAATTTTATGAAATAAAAGTATTCAATTTTTCTTATAATTTCTATTCAGTAAATGGTTAAATTAATAAAAGTTAAAGTTAAGGGTGATATATGAAATTTTTTCAAAATACGCAAGTGGTTATAAAATATTCATTGTTGTCGGAGAATATTCGTTTGGTCGTGGGATATTCTTTCTGTCAGGGAATATTCGTACGACGACGCAGCCATTTGTGGGTCCCATAACAGAATAACTGTCGGATGAAGAAAACGACAAAATTAAGTTTTTATAAATAACGGCGCAATCGTTACCGTTAACACTGTTGGAATACCCGGTTGGTAAAATAAAGTAATACGCGTTGTTGCACAGTAGCACACGGTATTACACAGTATTTTTGAATTATTGATTCTTACGTAAGAATGCACTACTCAATAATTTTTACAGTAATTACTGTTCAATATTTTATTTTATTGATTCAATAATTACTGCGTTGATATTTTATATTATTGTTGTTTCAATAATTATCACTGCACAATATTTCTCATTATCAGATCAATAATTCGTATTATTTGAATAATATTTTTAGATAGCATTATTGGCAATGTCTAGAAAGTTCTGTCAATGAGAGGTTTGGTCACCTAATTGCGCGCCAGTAAGGAGAAATTCTTATTGGAAAGCCCCCTCTATCCTGGGAACGGCCTGGTTGTCAGTACTGTGATTCTGTAATATTATTTTTGAATAATTAATTATTTATTATTATGATAAAAAATATTTATTTTATGTGGATATAGATGGAGGAAATTTTTAATGTGACAATTGTTGAAAATTAATATTTTATCTTTTTCAGATAAAATAATTCATTTAAATATATTATTTTAATAATATATTAACGGTGATATTTTTATAATGAATGTGGGATATATGAGTATATGAGGAGGAAGAGTATTTTTGTGGCATTAAATGTTTAACACGTGTTTTGTGTGTCGGTAGACACAATTCTTGACCAAAAATTTATTATAGACTGTAAAATCGCCCGTTTGTGAATTTCGGTCAATTTCTATTTGGAATTTGGAAAAACTTCCTTCTGCAAAGTTGTAGATAATTGAATTTTCTATAAAAACTCGCGAGATTCGAATTTTCTGATAAAAGAGCTATTTATTGTGAATTATTAAAGTTCCGGAGTTCCGAAATAATTGATTTTTGAAAATTTTAATTATTTTATTTAAGAAAAACGTTTTTGTGGTTGTTGGCACATGGGTGGCTGATGTTTTTTTGCCAAAGATGGCTGATGGCTTTCAAAATTAGTTGGTGAAGGTTGGTGTAGAATAAGAAACAGAAAATGATATTTTATTATTTTAATCTCCTTTGGCGTTCTAGCATTTTTCTATAAATAGAGGACTAAGTTAGAATTGAAAATCACACCAGAAACATAAGCTTTCTCTCTACTTCTCTCTATATATCAAGCATGTTCTTGTGAGTATACTTTGAGTGTTGTTATACGGTGAAAGGTTTCTTCAGTTTTTCATCCGATATTCCAGTCAGAAGTACTGATATTTTGAGGTAAGGGATTTTAAGGGTTATCATGTTTCTCATTTTCGAAAATTTTTTAAACCTTCAAAAACTCTGGAAAAATTTGAAATAATAATTTGATGAGTTTTATTGATTGTGTTCAAAGATGGCGATTTTTGGATGTATAGATTAAGAGTTATGAATTTTATGAGAAAATACTTTTTTAAAAGTAACCGCTTATAACTCCTTGTGGTTAACTCCAAAGTTGATGAAATTTTTATTGGGAATACATCTATATAACATGAGTATACTCTGTGAATTCCGGAATTTTTGGACAAAGGTACAATTTATGATAAATGTCTAAATATTCGGCAGTTTTGGCCATATGAAAATAGTAAATGACTTTTAAAAATTCTGAGAAAAATATATGTTCAATATGGGACTATATTATGCTAAATTTCGGAAAAGAAATATTTTTGGAATTGATTTGGTATTTTTCATAAAAATGGACTAGTTATGAGTAAATGAATTAAATATGTTATGTGAAGTAAGAAAATTGGAAAATATGATTTTATGGCTTGAGAATCTTATATGAGGTATATGCATATTTTTGATGAAGGTTTTGGTTATTTGGTGATTAAATCTTATGAGTTTGGCATTTTAAGATGATTAAATGCATTATTTAGTAAAGTGTAAACAATTAAAATAAATTGTTTATAAGCTTAAGAAATATTATTCTTTCAATATCATTATACCGAAATATTGGTATGAATTTTATTGTGGAATTTCTACCTTTTTCATGTCGGGGTTACTATTCATGAGTTACTATTCATGAATTACTATTCACGAGTTACTATTCACAGGTACTATTCACGATAAAATTGGTTTCTTTTTCTAACCAAATTATAGTTGATTTATGAATATTACTCTTGAGATTAAAACTATATGTTGATCATATTGTTTTTATTATCATATATAACATTTTTATAACCCTAATGATGATATTTCTCTTTGACTTGAGTGTAAATATGGGTAGATTTTTGGTATGATCATGTGTAATACCCGGGAAAAAAAATATATTAAATAAAAAAATAAAAATAAATTAATTATTTTGTTTGAAAACATATTAATTGGACGTTGTCATTTATTTTGGGTCAAACTAGTTATTTAATTTGTGTGGGCTAATAAATATTAATAAAAGATGGGTAAATTAATTTAGTACAATTTGGGCCTTAAAATTTATTTGGGTTTAATTTAATTAAATGTGGGTAATATTAATTTTATTATAATTGGGAGAATAAATAAGATAAATAATAGATAAATAGATACTAAACCTAATTCACTTAAATAATACGCCTAATATGAGTTTGATAAAGAAGAAAGCTTGCGGCTGTGTTGTGACTTGCAAAAGGAGGAGGATTATAGTTTTATTATTTTGTCAGATAAGTTGCTAATATTTAACAATGCTTTTATAATGGATGTATATCATATATATGATAAACCTAATTGATTTAGATATTCAAGTAAAATCAGGTACTCATTCAATCGGAAATAGTGAATGACATGTTTAAGTTATTATATAATGAATTAGATTATTATTTTTTTTGAAAGCCTTACATGGTTGATTATGGCAGGTATTCATTAGGTTATCTTATATATATATATATATATATATATATATATATATATATATATATATATATATATATATTATATTTCGTTAGTTTAAAATTATATTTCGTTAAATAAACGGAATTAAAATTTAATTGAAGTTATGTATATTAATTTGAATTAATTAATTTTGCCGACAAAGTTATAAAAGTTTTAATAATAAATTTAATAGTATTATGTTATTAATGATAGGATTGTGATAAAATCTTATTAAATTATTTTCATTGAACGGAAGGAATTTAACGAGTCATTTTTAGAATATAAATTTTGGAATATTAATAATTGATTTAAGGTGATGATTAAATGTACCTTGAATGAATAACAAATTATTTTGGAGTTTATGAGTTGGATTATATTTAATTTGAGGTGAATATGTTTATGTGGTGAATAACTTTTCGTATTTGATATCGTTGACAATTGAGGATAAGATTTTATGGAGTGTGCTATAAATGGTTTGAAAGTATCAGGTACGGATTCCGTACTCTTTCAGCGATACTTTTGTTACATTTGATTTATTCGTTTTGTTTCTCGTGTCAAATTCTGTTATTATTTCACATAATTGTTTCTTGTGAAATTCATATAATTGTTTCATTTTGGAGTTGACACATTGGACTCGTAATTGTACTCTTTGAATTAGGATATCATGTTTAGTATTTATTTTTGATAATTGTAGAGCGGTACATGTTGTTACCTTCTTTTGAGACCTTGCGACCATAATTTGATTTGGTTCAACATGTACATATAGAACCCTTTTGTTAGTATTATGTCGCATGTGTTGTGACATGGTATTTTTATTAGAATATACCGTAGGGTATACTTGAGCTATAACCACCTGTGGGGGTACCACGGGCATGTCGTCTTGGCACGAGAGACATGACACTTTCCGTGGCGGTGTGATTAGTCCACGGCGTCTCCATTTTGGGCTCCGGAGTAAATGGGCCATTTGGTGTTTTGTTGTGGGAGGCTTATGGGTTAACCCTAGTTTTCTGTTCTGCGGATTGGTGATGTTGTGCCAAACACACCTATCCGATTTGCATACATTTGGATTCGCGGTCCAATGTGTGACTTGCCTGTGTGGCATTATTTTGACTTGCCTGTGTGGCATGGTTTTGACTTGCCTGTGTGGCATCATTTGACTTGCCTGTGTGGCATTATTTTGACTTGCCTGTGTGGCATTGTTTTGACTTGCCTATGTGGCAAGGTATATTTCTGAGCTCAATCGGTATGAAATAGCCCCAGCCATTTGTTTCAGCCTATTATTTTATGGTATTAGTTTTGTTCGTTTCGTTTCAGTTTGTTTCGTCTCCTTTCAATTAATTGGGTTAGTTATTTCAGTTCATTATTTTCTTTACTCCTCTGTTTGTTTCGTTATTCCCGTTGGTTTAGATATATTCTATTCATATCTTTGGAGTTTTATTTTTGTTAGAGGCAAAATTTTGTCTCAGTTGATTTTTTATTTTAGTTGTATATCTTTTGTATCTTTATATCCGTACTGGGCAATTGGCTCATGCTGTGTTTTTCTTCCGGCAGGTTTGCAGGAGTGATTCAGGGCTAGCTAGTGTGATGAGAGAGTTGCCTTTGACCATCTAGGTTGTTTTGAATTTTTAAGTTTTGATTATTTTGACTCTATTTGGAGAATTGTATTTAGTACGCTATTAATGGATCACCACTATTAATGTTTTGAGGTTATTAGTGCTCTGTTTTCTTATTTTGAGGTTTGTTGTGCTTTGCACGTGACCTCCCTTTCCTTTTCGGGAAGGGGGTGTTACAGAGATGGTATCAAAGCTTAGGTTCTTTCTTGTAGAAAACCTATTTAGGTTTGACCTGTGAGTTGTGGGTAAATCATTGAGTAGACGTAGGAGTTTGATTTAATTTTGTTCTCTGTTTGGTTGGTCTTGATTTTGACCAAGTGTTTTTAGCTCTTTAAATTGTAATTGATTTGAGAAAGGCGAGTTAACTTGTTAAGATTATTATTGTTATACTCGTTGGAGCAATAATGTTAGTTAAGGATGGTGATTTGATCATTAAGGAGAATAATGTCAT
Source organism: Panax japonicus (assembly GCA_020205505.1). Lineage (NCBI taxonomy): Eukaryota > Viridiplantae > Streptophyta > Magnoliopsida > Apiales > Araliaceae > Panax > Panax japonicus. The sequence continues at coordinate 73,475,553 of CM035107.1, read as the reverse complement.
ACTTTGTTCAGTTAAGAAATGATTATACGATTATGATATGAGCAGTTGTATCAGTGAGTTTTGATATTGGAGAATTATTTGTTAGAGTTATTTCAGGTAATTACAAATTATTATGATTTTGGAATTGAGGATTTTATTTGGGTTAGATTCTGATTTTTGTTAAGTTGTGAATAATTTGAGGTATGTGAATCGGTGGGATAATATGATAAAATGAAAATTATTAAGTACAAAGGATCTCTTGTAATTTTGAGTTATTGTAAAGATTTGAGGTAATTAGATTAATTCTTTTGGTGTAAATGAATTTTGCGATTATTTCCTAGTAGAATAGTGAAGTTATCTTATATGAAATTTTGAGTGATAGTATGAGGAGATTTTGGAATTTGTTGGGTTAAGGTTTGCACTAAGAGAATGATTGATTTAGTAAATGATTAAATATTAAGTGATGAATCTTTAAGAGATTTTGAAAGCTATCGTTTGTTTATTCAGATAGTAGGATATATGATTTGGAGTTTGGTATGGTGATGGAGAGATCTTAGTAGTAGTATATTTTTGGTGTAATAATATTTGAGAACTAATTTGATTTGAGGTTATGATGTTTTGAAACTCTTAAGGACTTAGGAGAGCTGGTGATAAAGAGATATTAGTAGTATATTCTTTGGTGTAATATTATTTGGTGAATAGTTCAAATTAAGGATGAGATATTTTGAAGCTCTTGAGGATTTGGGATAGTTGGTAAAATGGTTTGCATAGTTGTTTTGGTTATCTGATGTCTTTAGAGTTTTGCGTGAATTTATGTAAAATTAAATAAAAATAATTTGTTATATCTTTGTCATGTGTTGAATATAAACGTTTTACGAATTAGAGATAATTTTAAATATTTTGGGTATTCGAATCGTTTTTAGATGAAGAATTTTTTTGTGATTTCGAATTATGTTCCGAAGAGTACGTACGTTTGCAAGAATGAAACTCAAAGATATTAACGGAGGGCCCGCAACAACAGTGGATCATGTGATTTAACGCGAGGAACCTTACCGGCCAAGGCTTGACACGATAACTGATGAAAATTTTACGAGTACATGGATAATTGTGTGGACCTCTGGACTTACCAGGCTTGATCGTTACAAAAGGCGGCGCTACGTCGTAACTAAATTATTATTTTTTTGTAGCTTATTTGATTCCGAGGACGGAATTATTTTTAAGGTGTGAAAAATGTAATAACTCATTTTTTTATTATTAAATATTAATTAATTTTATCTTATACAGTTGTGTTTAAATTGAAAAAGGTAAATGATTTTGTTTCCCTCTTTTCTTCTTTGTTTTGTTTGGAAAATTAAATTCTTTTAGTAGATAATGAAATAACTGATTAAATTAAAATTGAGGAAGATAATTCCTTTTGTTAAAGTCTTTTGGTAAAATCATTCGGAGCGGGAAACTACTTGAAAAATAGAGGAGTCTATTCGAGCGGAGTATTTACATCTTTTGATAATTTGGTACGTTCATTCTTTTGATTCCGGGGACGGAATCCTTTTTAAGGGGTAGGTGATGTAATACCCGGGAAAAAAAATATATTAAATAAAAAAATAAAAATAAATTAATTATTTTGTTTGAAAACATATTAATTGGACTTTGTCATTTATTTTGGGTCAAACTAGTTATTTAATTTGTGTGGGCTAATAAATATTAATAAAAGATGGGTAAATTAATTTAGTACAATTTGGGCCTTAAAATTTATTTGGGTTTAATTTAATTAAATGTGGGTAATATTAATTTTATTATAATTGGGAGAATAAATAAGATAAATAATAGATAAATAGATACTAAACCTAATTCACTTAAACAATACGCCTAATACGAGTTAGATAAAGAAGAAAGCTTGCGGCTGTGTTGTGACTTGCAAAAGGAGGAGGATTATAGTTTTATTATTTTGTCAGATAAGTTGCTAATATTTAACAATGCTTTTATAATGGATGTATATAATATATATGATAAACCTAATTGATTTAGATATTCAAGTGAAATCAGGTACTCATTCAATCGGAAATAGTGAATGACATGTTTAAGTTATTATATAATGAATTAGATTATTATTTTTTTTGAAAGACTTACATGGTTGATTATGGCAGGTATTCATTAGGTTATCTTATATATATATATATATATATATATATATATATATATATATATCGTGCGCATGCTTGCAGCAGTACTGCTGCAGGCGAAATTTCATATATATATATATATATATATTTATTTATTATATTTCGTTAGTTTAAAATTATATTTCGTTAAATAAACGGAATTAAAATTTAATTGAAGTTATGTATATTAATTTGAATTAATTAATTTTGCCGACAAAGTTATAAAAGTTTTAATAATAAATTTAATAGTATTATGTTATTAATGATAGGATTGTGATAAAATCTTATTAAATTATTTTCATTGAACGGAAGGAATTTAACGAGTCATTTTTAGAATATAAATTTTTGAATATTAATAATTGATGTAAGGTGATGATTAAATGTACCTTGAATGAATAACAAATTATTTTGGAGTTTATGAGTTGGATTATATTTAATTTGAGGTGAATATGTTTAGGTGGTGAATAACGTTTCGTATTTGATATCGTTGACAATTGAGGATAAGATTTTGTGGAGTGTGCTATAAATGGTTTGAAAGTATCAGGTACGGATTCCGTACTCTTTCAGCGATACTTTTGTTACATTTGATTTATTCGTTTTGTTTCTCGTGTCAAATTCTGTTATTATTTCACATAATTGTTTCTTGTGAAATTCATATAATTGTTTCATTTTGGAGTTGACACATTGGACTCGTAATTGTACTCTTTGAATTAGGATATCATGTTTAGTATTTATTTTTGATAATTGTAGAGCGGTACATGTTGTTACCTTCTTTTGAGACCTTGCGACCATAATTTGATTTGGTTCAACATGTACATATAGAACCCTTTTGTTAGTATTATGTCGCATGTGTTGTGACATGGTATTTTTATTAGAATATACCGTAGGGTATACTTGAGCTATAACCACCTGTGGGGGTACCACAGGCATGTCGTCTTGGCACGAGAGACATGACACTTTCCGTGGCGGTGTGATTAGTCCACGGCGTCTCCATTTTGGGCTCCGGAGTAAATGGGCCATTTGGTGTTTTGTTGTGGGAGGCGTATGGGTTAACCCTAGTTTTCTGTTCTGCGGATTGGTGATGTTGTGCCAAACACACCTATCCGATTTGCATACATTTGGATTCGCAGTCCAATGTGTGACTTGCCTGTGTGGCATTATTTTGACTTGCCTGTGTGGCATGGTTTTGACTTGCCTGTGTGGCATCATTTGACTTGCCTGTGTGGCATTATTTTGACTTGCCTGTGTGGCATTGTTTTGACTTGCCTATGTGGCAAGGTATATTTCTAAGCTCAATCGGTATGAAATAGCCCCAGCCATTTGTTTCAGCCTATTATTTTATGGTATTAGTTTTGTTCGTTTCGTTTCAGTTTGTTTCGTCTCCTTTCAATTAATTGGGTTAGTTATTTCAGTTCATTATTTTCTTTACTCCTCTGTTTGTTTCGTTATTCCCGTTGGTTTAGATATATTCTATTCATATCTTTGGAGTTTTATTTTTGTTAGAGGCAAAATTATGTCTCAGTTGATTTTTTATTTTAGTTGTATATCTTTTGTATCTTTATATCCGTACTGGGCAATTGGCTCATGCTGTGTTTTTCTTTCGGCAGGTTTGCAGGAGTGATTCAGGGCTAGCTAGTGTGATGAGAGAGTTGCCTTTGACCATCTAGGTTGTTTTGAATTTTTAAGTTTTGATTATTTTGACTCTATTTGGAGAATTGTATTTAGTACGCTATTAATGGATCACCACTATTAATGTTTTGAGGTTATTAGTGCTCTGTTTTCTTATTTTGAGGTTTGTTGTGCTTTGCACGTGACCTCCCTTTCCTTTTCGGGAAGGGGGTGTTACAGAGATGGTATCAAAGCTTAGGTTCTTTCTTGTAGAAAACCTATTTAGGTTTGACCTGTGAGTTGTGGGTAAATCATTGAGTAGACGTAGGAGTTTGATTTAATTTTGTTCTCTGTTTGGTTGGTCTTGATTTTGACCAAGTGTTTTTAGCTCTTTAAATTGTAATTGATTTGAGAAAGGCGAGTTAACTTGTTAAGATTATTATTGTTATACTCGTTGGAGCAATAATGTTAGTTAAGGATGGTGATTTGATCATTAAGGAGAATAATGTCATACTTTGTTCAGTTAAGAAATGATTATACGATTATGATATGAGCAGTTGTATCAGTGAGTTTTGATATTGGAGAATTATTTGTTAGAGTTATTTCAGGTAATTACAAATTATTATGATTTTGGAATTGAGGATTTTATTTGGGTTAGATTCTGATTTTTGTTAAGTTGTGAATAATTTGAGGTATGTGAATCGGTGGGATAATATGATAAAATGAAAATTATTAAGTACAAAGGATCTCTTGTAATTTTGAGTTATTGTAAAGATTTGAGGTAATTAGATTAATTCTTTTGGTGTAAATGAATTTTGCGATTATTTCCTAGTAGAATAGTGAAGTTATCTTATATGAAATTTTGAGTGATAGTATGAGGAGATTTTGGAATTTGTTGGGTTAAGGTTTGCACTAAGAGAATGATTGATTTAGTAAATGATTAAATATTAAGTGATGAATCTTTAAGAGATTTTGAAAGCTATCGTTTGTTTATTCAGATAGTAGGATATATGATTTGGAGTTTGGTATGGTGATGGAGAGATCTTAGTAGTAGTATATTTTTGGTGTAATAATATTTGAGAACTAATTTGATTTGAGGTTATGATGTTTTGAAACTCTTAAGGACTTAGGAGAGCTGGTGATAAAGAGATATTAGTAGTATATTCTTTGGTGTAATATTATTTGGTGAATAGTTCAAATTAAGGATGAGATATTTTGAAGCTCTTGAGGATTTGGGATAGTTGGTAAAATGGTTTGCATAGTTGTTTTGGTTATCTGATGTCTTTAGAGTTTTGCGTGAATTTATGTAAAATTAAATAAAAATAATTTGTTATATCTTTGTCATGTGTTGAATATAAACGTTTTACGAATTAGAGATAATTTTAAATATTTTGGGTATTCGAATCGTTTTTAGATGAAGAATTTTTTTGTGATTTCGAATTATGTTCCGAAGAGTACGTACGTTTGCAAGAATGAAACTCAAAGATATTAACGGAGGGCCCGCAACAACAGTGGATCATGTGATTTAACGCGAGGAACCTTACCGGCCAAGGCTTGACACGATAGCTGATGAAAATTTTACGAGTACATGGATAATTGTGTGGACCTCTGGACTTACCAGGCTTGATCGTTACAAAAGGCGGCGCTACGTCGTAACTAAATTATTATTTTTTTGTAGCTTATTTGATTCCGAGGACGGAATTATTTTTAAGGTGTGAAAAATGTAATAACTCATTTTTTTATTATTAAATATTAATTAATTTTATCTTATACAGTTGTGTTTAAATTGAAAAAGGTAAATGATTTTGTTTCCCTCTTTTCTTCTTTGTTTTGTTTGGAAAATTAAATTCTTTTAGTAGATAATGAAATAACTGATTAAATTAAAATTGAGGAAGATAATTCCTTTTGTTAAAGTCTTTTGGTAAAATCATTCGGAGCGGGAAGCTACTTGAAAAATAGAGGAGTTTATTATATTTTATCAGTTTAACACTGTTGAAGTCTAATGATAATTTATTCTGCATTATCTTAGTCATAATATTTCTTACTGGGCTAGTTGAGCTCACCCTTCCTTTCACTGTTCTCTTCAGGAAATGAGAATATAGCTGGGACGAGTCGGGGAACGGAGTGATGGTCCAGAGGATAGCATTAGTAGTCCTCACTATTCTGTGAAATAGTGTGATAATAATTGTAATGAGGACTCCTTTTGAGTTTGTATAATCTCTAGTAGATAATATTTGTATTCAAACTCACAGTTTATATTTTGTCGTATTGTACACGACAGTTGTATTAGTAATTTGTATTTGAATTCTGTACCATGTATCTGGCAACCCAAGATGGGTGATGTATACCTAATTTTGGGGGCGTCCCAGAGAGGACCAAAGACTAAGGGTTAAAATTATGAATTTGTGATAATTTCATTATGTTATACTCTCTTCTTCATTCCATAATAATAGACTTTTTAAAAGAAAAGATTTGTTTCAATTTTGTCGTTTAAAAATTATTTAATTTCCTATATCACCCTTAACTTATTTGATTGTCCTAAAAAAAATTCTTATATTAGTAGTTTTCAAATTGTCACAAAGGAATAGAGTGATAAAAAATTTCATAAATTTTAATTATTAAATGATTTTTTAAATTCATGTAAATAAAGTTAAAATAATTATTATTATGGAATGTAGAGAGTATCTTTTTAATTGGCTCTTAATTCTGTCTTTTGTCATTTAAAGTTTACCAGTTCCTTGAGAAATTTGGAAAACATCCAGTACTACAAGGGCCATCATATAAAACTGGTCCATTCCCTCCACAGTATACTCATCCATCGCACTGATTTCAATTAATTTTATCTTCATGCCAAACCATTATTTATTTATTTTTATCATTTTTATGTAAAGAGATGCACAAGGTGACATTTGGAACAAACCTCAACAGTTGGCGCAGTGATTTAAATTATTTTAATTGGGATGACTCTTAAATTTGGACATCTTAAGTTCAATTTCCACACTCAACAATTGTTAAGCAGAAATGCTAACGGGACCACGGACCGCCGGCGCAAGCTGGTTCAAAGAAAAAGCTGATTCGGACTGAGGGATTAGTCCTATCGCAATTGGGAAGACCCACACTATCAAAAAAATGATTAATCCTACCGCGGTTGAAAAAACCTACATTATCAAAAAAAAAGACTCGGAACAAAAAGAATTAAAACATTAATTATTCCTCCTAAAATTGCAAAATGACAATTGTTTCACAATTGAAAGATTCTATGTGGATGTGATCAAAATATAAATAAATAAATTGTAAAGTATTACAGTAAAACCCTTATTTAAGAATACTCTATATAAACATAACCTCTACAATATTATAAAAAAAATTGGTCCCAATTTGAGCCAGTTATAAATAGGAATAACCTCTAAATTATAATATGTTATATATTTTTTAAGTCACATATTAAGAAACTATACCTCTATATAGTAATAATTATATATATATATATATATATGAGAGAGAGAGAGAGAGACAATATTAATTTTAAAAGACTATTTTTTATAAAAGACTATATTTTCCTATAAAATACTACATTTCTTATAAAAACCCACATTTTTCTATAAAAGACTACTTTGCATAAATATTTTTTGAATAATAATTATTAGGGAGTTCTTATTGATATTTTTATTAAAGTGGATATTTTTGGGTATTCGGAAAATATTTTGTATCAATACCTCTATTTAATAATAATCTCTCAATTAAAATACAAATAATTTAATTCCAAGTCTATTTTTAAATAGAGATTTTACTGTAAAATCCAATTATTATGTCTCCATAAAAGAGCACTAATAAAATTTATTCCTCATAAAAAACAAAAGAAACGATATTTGGTGTAATTATTGAAACATTTACACTCCACTAGCACATGGTGTATGTAAAATAAAATTAAAATTTTATAGAATTTGAAAGAATAAATAAATTTAATAAAAAATGAAATTATATATCTAAAATTATAAGCTTTAAAAATTAAAAATTAAACGTGAAGATTTTGACTCCCTCTAAAGCAAAACACTAGCTGGCTGTCCGAACCTTGAGTAGTGGACCACCAACGTACTTACTCCTTAGTCAAGAAGCATTGGCGGTGGCCTGTCACACCCTCGCACAACCGACTAAATATTTTCTGACCGTAACGGATCTTTTCGGCCACGCACAACTTGGTGCATGCCCCAACACCAAGCATTTAACACAAGTTCCTATACAACTTTATGAAAAAGTTTGTTTTTTCTCATGTCCCACAAACAAAAACATAAAACTTAGGTTTCCCAATTTATTTGTCTTCTTGTAAGGTTTCTAAAAGGTAATGGTTAAATTCACAATAATTTTTATTATTTTCACAACAAAAGTGTCAATATAGATGTATAGCGAGGGTAAAAACCGTCGCTGTAGGATCTATAACAACACTTTTATTATGAAAATAATAATTTCTGTTGTGAATTTAACAATTTTCTTTTTAAAATCTTCCATAATTTCAAGTCTCATCTTCACGTGAGAGACTTTGAAACGGGTTAAAAGTTCGGGAAAATAACAATTTTGTATGTTTGAAAATTGCAGGGATTTTTTATGGTTAGAATTGTTTAGGGGGTGTTTGATAAAAATTGAATTAGCTGAATCTGAATGAAAAAAGTTGTTTGATAATTAACATGTCTGAAACATTTGAATGACAGAATTTTATTATTTTATCCCTATGAAAAAAATTCAAAATTATTGTAAATTTATTTAATACTCCCTCCGTTCTTAAATAAGTGTCGTTTAAAATTTTTGCACATGAATTAAGAAAGTTATTACTATGAGTAAAAATTATTATACAAGACTAAAATAGCCTTAATTAATATGTATTGGAAGGGAAAGGAATATGAAAGGCAAGTAGCCTATACCTAATCTAATGCAGTGAAAAGTTTAAAAAAAACTAATTATTGTGTGCATTAATTGAACATTTACTAGAAAACAAGGATAAGGGTAAATTTCGAAGAAAAAAATATTAATTATGCTTTGATTTCATTAAGAGTCAAATATTTTGGAATAAATTATATTGTGTAAAACGTCAGTTATAATGGAATGGAGGGAGAATTACTTAATATAATAGTTAATATTTTTTAAAAAATTTTTTTACTTTATTCAGTTACTCACTCAGCCATTCATTCAAAAAAATCTGATTTAGTCATTCAGCATAATCATCTTACCGATTCAACCATTTAAAAAAAAATTCAAAACAAACGCACTTAATAACTGATCGATTCAGCATTCAGATGGATTATGTTCTAAACAAACAATCTTTTTAAAAATTTAGTGTCATATATTTATTTGTTAGTGTATTTGCATATGAAACACTAGTGATGCTATAGTGACAAAAGGTGGATGCAAAAAAGTATATACAAACTGGTGTATCAAAATATAATTAGCTGATGTTCCACCTGACATGAATACAAAATAGATACTTATTTCGTTTTAAAATATTGACTAAAATCAAATAAATCATCTCAATATGAAGTTTATAAATGTCTCAAATTAAATTTCAAAAATTAATAATAATTTTATAATTTATAACAGAGGAAGTACTATTTAACATCTCTAGTACCATATATTAGATAATACTATATACAAACTCGCGCGTTGCAGCGGGATAATTCAATTTTTTAATAATAAATTTGTACGTACAATTAATAAATTAAAATATAATAAGAAGATGGTAGATTGTTGCGCGATTATCAAATTTTACACAAAAAAACAAATGAATATACATTGTAGGGGGTAGTGTTGAGATAAAGTAGTGATTTTATAATAATAATAAAATTACAAAGGATAATATCAAAACCATTGATATTATCAAAACATTTTAGATTTATAATGATTTAGGAGATTATAAATCTAAAAAATTAAGAGAATGATATTATGCTATTAACTGTTTAGATTTGTAGTGATTTAGAAGATTATAAATCAAAAAAAATTAATTAATAGCATAAAGTAATGATTTTATTAAATAATAATTAAATTACAAATGATAATATCAAAACAGTTGATATTATCAAAATAATTTAGATTTGTAGTAATTTAGGGGATTATAAATATAATAAATCTAAATTTAGGGGAATGAATTAGGGTTTGTTTTCATCCTCATTTGTTACGTTAGCTGGGCAGTTTTGTTAAGGGTCTTAAGAAACATTAATTAGGCATGACACGTGTTGAATTGTGAGAATGACAGATGTCAAGTTTATGGTATCATGTACTGTATTTTAGTATATTTAATAGATTCCAATAAAACGGCCTTTGCATTAGAATTTTGAGGACAAAATCTATATTATCTTACTTATCTCATATATAATCTTTTTCTAAACAAACATAAAAGTATTTTAAAAGAATAAAATAATAAGTAAAATTACTAATTTTAAGATTTACAATATATGATATAGTAATCTCATAAAAATAGTTCTTGCAAACAAATATAATCTATAAAAATTTTGTACTACTTAAATGGGGATTGTGCTCTAATAAAAAAGGATAATATTTTGAGAGATTAAGAAAGGTGAGGGATTGAGTACCAACATAGTTGGTGTTATGTCCTTAAAACAACTGTTTTTCATTCAATATTTATTGTCATTTCACCATTTTTATTAATCAAGACTAATTTAAATCCCTCCTCCTCCTCCTCCTCAAAAGGAAGAGGAAAGGCAAAGATTGGAGTACTTATGGTAATGATTCACACAAATAGATAAATACTCACTCCGTCTCAAATAATAAGATTATTATTAATTTTTTAAAATTTAATTTCAAAACTCAGAATTGACTTAAATTTCATTTAGTTTAAATCAATATAATTATAAAATTTAAATAAATCATGTCAATTTTAAAATTATTAATGTCTTGAAAGTCAAAATTAATATTATAATTCAGAGGAGAGAGAGGTAGTATAACGTAATTCAAAGAAGTCCATAGAGTTAGAATCTATGGTGGAGGACAACCATATCAAATATATGTCTGGTCCTATATATAAGCATGCGTATGATGATGGGTATACTACTACTACTACTTCACTAAGGATCATCATCAATTTCTAGATCATAAAGTATATACTAGGTTATATTTGTTCACAATTATATTTGAAATAAAATTATTAATTTTAAAGTGTTTTTTTTTGTTTTTAAATTTGAACTTGAAATTATTAGTTCAGAGATTATAAAATGGCTTAAACTATTTAATATTATATTCAACCAGATATTATATATTCGGATCCGGTTACAATGAAGTTAACTTCATGATAAGTTGGACAATTGACCAATACAGTGATGACACACGGAGAGATCACCTCCCGTCTGCGTGTGATACTGTATTAGTCAATTAATCAAAATTAATTTCATGTTAATCACTCCTTATAATCTCATAAATTATAATTCACCCCCCAAAGTCATTATTTCATGTTAGGAAAGATCACACTAATCTAAGGAAAATAGAACTATTTAATTTGTAAGAAAAAAAAAGTGCAACAATACTCATTACCCACAACTATATAAAAGAACTCACTCAAAAGTCCTGAAGCACTGAAGTGGAAGTCGTAGAATTTTGGACCATTCAACTGGAATCATTGTTTCCATTTCCTACAGTTTGTGCTTTTTTCTTCTTCCTCTCTGTTTTCTTTAGCTTTTTCAACTTTTGTACAGTTTGAGCAAAATTGCTTATAAATGCCTAACCAACGACTTACAGATACCACCCTATTCGATCTGAATAAGCACTTCCGCCCAAGATTCGCATCCGCAACTAAACAAATCCAAATTAATACCTATTTATTTATGTACACGCCCAAATTATACATGCAAAGACGCACCACCCAAGTGTAAAAAGATACTTCCTATGTCCCATAATATATGACGTTTTAGATTATTTTATTTTTCTCAAATTATTTGACGTTTTTTTCCAAAATTACCCCTCATGGGAAAATGTTACAGATGAGGATAGAGTATGAAATAAGAATATGGTAAAGGGTATTATAGATAATTAATACTATATTTAATGATATACAATCATTTTCTTAATTCTTGTGCACAACTCTAAAACGTCATATATTATGAGACGGAAGGATTGAAAAATATTTCTCTGTCCTCTTTCTACAATATTTTCTCTCCTTTTTATTACTGTTATTTTTTATTTAAGTGTCTTTAGATATACTAGGTGATAGCCCGTGCAATGCACGGGCTAGTTTGAATAGCGGATCAAATTGTATAATGTGTTAAAATTGCGATTAAAAAATATTTTATTTTTTATAATAAGTTATTTTCATATAAACTTTTTAATACATTTTTACATGACAAATCACTTGCATTTGTAAATATATTGAATAATGAATTTAATTTAATAATTTATCGAACATTCATATCAAAAATGACCAAAAGCACACAATCTATGTACCAACTCATAGCCTACAATTTCATATCAAGTAATGAGTTCAATCAATATTAGAGAAAACAATTGAAGAGAGATTCATACATTGAACATCCCCTTAAGCTTGCTAGTAAATTAACTGCCACACCTCCAATTGCTTAAAATTCTGCAGGTGCACAGAGAATAAACTACCATTATACACACCTGAAGATTTTTATAACTAATTTATACTTAACACATGAAATTTCAAATACCCAATACGATTTCACACCAAAATTCTCTTAAAACAATAAAGCATACAACACCCAATGTAACAGTCACCACAATGTACGGCAAACCCATCTTTAATCTACAAAAAGAAAAACCAATAAACATTTTATTTATGCTAAACAACAGATACAGAGATGTCAATCAGTGCGAGTAACATCTTGAGAAATGTACAAATGAAGCATTCAGCCTACAAACATGGGGTTAAGATCAGCACATCAGTGGTCATTTAAGGTGATACCAATGGACACTTGCCTTAAAAACAAAAGCATTATTGGAAAGACAAAAAGGATGCACCTGAAAAATAAAATTTTACTACATCGCAGCAGTTGTGGGAAGATGGAACAATCTCTTTCGATTTGTGTGTGTATTTTCTCGCAAACACAAACAAATAATACGTGAGAACATCAGTTAACTTACAATAAAAGATCAAAAGTTAAAATACTCAAACTAAACAACTTGAACTAAGATTTAACAATTGTCCACTATCGATAGATATGCCCTGCACCGAGTTAACATAATTAAATACATAATTATCCATGCTAATAGTAAATCAGCAAATAATACATAATTAAATACATGCCCTTACAATAAACTGATTATTAGCTAACCTGACAACTGAATTCCAGTTAACAATATTACACACGTGCTCATCATGGTCACAATATATCTCCCAATATAAAGAGCAATCTGCCAATTTCCCAGTGAGAGAAATCAATCAAAAAATCACTTCATAAAAACTATGAACAATACAATAGTAAACCAACAAACTTAACTGAATTGAAGGGTTTTTTATTTAAATATATATTTTTTATTTTTCATAATGTAAATAACAGTTATACAACATAATAAGTCTCAAAAGCTTCAATTTTTCCAACCCTTTTCTCAAAACAAAAAACACTTACTGATGATAAACTTTCCTCCAAATTCTCCATAAATTTATCATCCGAACTTAAAGTAGAAACACTTAAAGTCGCAGATTTAATAGAATCCAGAAGTTTATAAACTCCCCATTTGGGCAATTGATTCCCTTCCTTCAAATTTCTCACAATTTCCATCCCTTCCCGATCATTATCTACCTCCCATTCCTCTTCTGACCTGAAAGACTTGCACTTTTGCAATTGCACCGAATATCCCGATGACCCTTAACGGATATAGGGTCCCACATAGCAACACTACGCCGGAAATCAGGTCTGAACAATTTCTGACACACCGTTCATATTTCTCCAAAGCTAATAGAAATTTCTTCTCTGACTTGGGATACTTTTTAGAATTTTTGTTTATCAAGTTTCTCCTTCTTCCTCCTTATGTAAGTCTAAAATTCAATTGTTTTACCTCAATGAAAGGCCCTTTTTGCTTGCCTATTCATTTCTTCAAATTCGCTATTATGCTCCATTGATCTCTTTGAAAATTGATTTCCATTATCCATAATTCCCCTTTGTTCCCGTTGAGAAAAGATACCAACTTTAATATTTCACCCTCATAAAAATCCAAAAATAATCCATAAGATCTATCCTTTCCATTCCCTCCTTTCATATTAGTGGGAAGCTGTGCAAAAGAAAGTTATTACCCCAAGTCAATCAAGTGTCAGTAACACAAATCTTAATGAGATGCGTGCAACTCTGAGAAAGCAAATTGTGGAAGCAATTTCCTCTAAATTCATTTGGAGAACCAAAATAAAGTGGCTTTTAAGTATTATCATTTCATGGTTAAAGTTTTGAATATTCAAATTAGTAGTTTATTCCATGAATTGCATATACCATACTCCACTAATAACTTGAAATCAGATCATTCCCAGGCAATGAGCTAAGCCTCATTCAAAAATTGTGCACCAGTTACCAAGTGCCAGTTACTAAGATTAGAAAGTAACATGTGTTGAAACGCAGAGGGTATGAACAAGCTGTGTCTTTCCAGATCTGAATTGTAAGTTGATAAAAGTATAGATTAGATCAGAAAGTTGATTAAAAAGCAATCTCTCTCCAAATTGTTTTACAATATTTGAACATATGATGAACGATAATATGGTTCTCACCTGAATTCTCCAAAAGCTTCTGTAATTGAGTTAGTTTCTATCCCGACTTACAATCATCCATGGTCCATCTGTATCAACTTTCGCCTCCTCCAATATCAGATTATCTGGCCCCAACTTATATTTAGGAAACTGATTTGAAGAAAAACTCTTGATGATGTCTGAAGTTATCTTGGACATGTTTTTATATATAATTATATATATACAACTAACCAAATGCAGTCCAATTCAAATCCAGCAACCCAAAAAAGAAGGCCATAATTGGAGTTCACACAAAATTTCAATTCCAATTTCCACGTTCTGGAAACCCAAAGAGATTAAAAGTCCATTCACGAGTATACGAAAATTAACCAAAAAATGTTCGAATCAGGGAGTAGTGTTGCCAATTCAATCGAACTTCGAAACAATTCAACAAATATTGAAATAGTTGTATTACATATGAGATTGATAATAATCATTAACCTTAGCGATTTGATTTCTCAACATTATTAAAATTGAAGATCTCAACTTGTTAAGACAAAATAAAGAGAAAGAAACAGAATATATTCAAAATAAAACAGAATAAAATTAAATATACCTTGGTATTCATCCTCATAACCCAGGTTGGTTCGGAAGCAGAGTCTACGACGCCGGTGATAAAATCCCAGGAAATTGACCCATTTCCAAGCCTTGAACCATACCCATAAGGTCACTGAACTTTCCCTCTCTCTATTTCTGTCAAACTATGGAAGCCAGTCTCGCTGCCGGCGAGACATCGCCACAGGTCGAGGCGGCGGCGAGGGAGGTGGAGGTGGAGGTGTAGGAGGAAGAAGAAGAAGAAGGGTCGGTGAGGCGACCAAGTTCATGAACTCTTTTTTGGTGGTGGGAAATTGAAAGGAGCCAGAGAAGAGAGAAGGGGAACATGTATATGGAAGTGAAATAGGGGTGAGGGTAGTGAAGAAGAGGAAAAGGAAGAGAAAGAATCGGGGAACAATTTTGTATGGATTCCAATTTAGAGTGAGTTTTTTCCAATTGAGCGAGTGAACTCCTAATTGATTTTAAATTGAGTGAGTTGACTCACCCAATTATGTAATTTTAAGGATCGGCTGTGATGTTTTTATATATAAGATATATATTTATATTGGATGTTTATTCTTTATCTAAACCTCAAAATTAGAAACTCGATACCTACTTATTTATCAAGATAAAAAATTGGATTGGGTGACTCAATCTCTCGTCTCCATTCTAACAAATTTGTGGCACGAAATTGTTTTTCTCTGCTCTATCAAGCACTTCCTTTGCCAATCCCTAACGGCCCAACCACATATAACAAGAATAACATCCAAATATACAATCATCTCTAAAAGTTTGCATTTCATTAAAATTATATTCTTGTATTGGTTGAGATAATACTATTTTCCCGATAGAAGTAAAAATGATCTCGAATCGAGTCAAAGAGTACTTTATTCAGATTTTACTCGAATTTTTTTTAATGTACTCACTTGTTAAATAAATTAAAAGTTCAATGTTGTAATCAATAAAACGTGCTCATTAATTTTGTCGATAAAAAATTAACATCTGTTTATTTTTGAAGGATTTCACTGCAGTTATTTTGTTAGAATAATGTCCTAGTCTTCAAGGATATCTCCTAGTCTTTAGAGATATCTACTAGTATTTGAATTGTTCCAAGTTGATGTAACCACTTGACATTATTTCCGCTAAGTGGGTTGCTTTCTTGGTTCCGTTAAGATCATGTATTGAGTGGCTATTTAAGCAAAAGTCTTTGTTAATAAAACTATTCATTCAATCCAGCTTGTTGTGTTCTATTCTTAGTTTCAGATCAAAGTTCCCAACAATCTGGTATCAGAGCCCCCACTGGGCCTGACAAATCAAAGCAGCAGCCTTTGAAGTTCTTGCAGCAGCACAGAAGATGACTACAGAAGGGAGTTTTACACAGTCAGCCATTCCTCGCTATTATGGTTATTATGACCATTGGAGCATGCTGATAGAAAACTTTCTACGTTCTAAGGAATTTTGGGGGCTGGTGGAGCTGGGCTATATTCAGCCAGCAAGTGATTCGGTGCAGACAGATGCACAGTGAAAGAAGAATGATGAGATGAAGGACCTGAAAGTGAAGAACTATCTCTTTCAAGCAATCGACTGGACCGTTCTTGACACCATTCTCGAGAAGAATACTACCAAAGATATATGGGACGCCATGAAAAAAATCTAAAGAAATGCAAGGGTCAAGAGGTCTCATCTCCAAGCTCTCTGCAGAGACTTTGAGATGAGGTCCGCTGAAGGAGTGAAAGAGTACATCTCTAGGGTCATGACAGTGGCTAACAAGATGCGAACTTATGGAGAAGATATACAGGATGTTGAAGTGGTGGAGAAAATTCTACGCTCTTTAACTGAGAAGTTCAACTATGTTGTATATTCTATTGAGGAGTCCAAGGACATTTATGCTCTTACTGTTGATGAGTTACAAAGCTCATTAATAGTGCATGAACAGAAGTTTCAGAAACGTAATGGTGAGGAACGGGCTTTGAAAGTAACATCTGAAGAAGGAAGTGTTCGTGGTCGTGGTACCTACAGAGGAAGAGGGAGAGGTCGAGCAGACTTCAATAAGGCAACAGTGGAGTGTTATCGATGCCATTAACTTGGACATTTTCGGTATGAATGTTCTTCTGAGAATAAAGAAGCAAATTATGCAAAGCATAATGAGGAAGAAGAAATGCTTTTGATGTCTTATATGGAGTTGTATAAGGCCAAAAGAGAAGATGCATGGTTCCTTGATTCAGGGTGTTCTAATCACATGTGCAGGGATCGAACCATGTTCAATGAACTCGATGAAACATTTCGACATTCGATAAAATTTTATCGGGGAACAACACTAAGATGGATGTGATGGGAAAGGGAAGTGTGAAGTTGTTGCTGACTGGAGTGAATCATGTTATTGCTGAGGTATATTATATTCCAGAGTTGAGAAATAATCTCTAGAGCATAGGGCAGTTGCAAGAAAGAGGCTTGGCTATTTTGATCAAGGGAGGGGTGTGTAAGTTATTTCATCTAGAGAAGAGTTTGATAATTCAAACCGACATGAGTGCCAATCGGATGTTTATCTTGCAGCCTCAATCTCATGTTCCCTCTCAAGTACAATCTGATCAGTGCTTTCACACAAGAAATCAAAACTTGTTTCATCTTCGGCATCAGAGGTATGGGCATATGAGCTACAAGGGTTTAAGAACCTTGCTGTGCAAGAACATGGTATGTGGACTTCCTCAACTCTCTGCCTCAAATGTGACATGCACTGATTGCATCAATGGGAAGCAACACCGTGACCCTATTCCAAAGAAGAGTACTTGGAGAGCAACTCAGAAGTTGGAACTTATTCATGCAAATATTTGTGGTCCGATCACTCCTACATCTAATAGCAACAAGTGGTACATCTTGATATTTATTGATGATTATAGTAGAAAAGTATAGGTGTATTTCTTGGAAGAGAAGTCAGAGGCTTTTTATTTTTTTTAAATGCTTTAAGACTATGGTTGAAAAAGAAACAGAGTTATTTGTTAAGTGTCTTCGTACTGATAGAGGAGGAGAATTCAATTCAAAAGAGTTCAATGTTTTTTGCACACAAAGTGGGATCAAGAGGCAGTTGACCACTACTTATACTCCACAACATAACGGTGTAGCTGAAAGAAAAAATAGAAATGTGATGAACATGGTTCGTTCCATGTTATCTGACAAGGACATTCCTAAGATTTTTTTGTCGGAGGCAGTGAACTGGACTAGTTATGTCCTAAACAGGTGTCTTACATTGGCAGTCAAGGATGTTACTATTAGAGTTTATTTTGATATTATATTTGATTGAATAAATGAATTATTTTATTATGGTTTTATTTACTACGTTATAGCATAATAAAAGTCCTTAGAATAATGATACAAATTATATAGCTTCAAGTATGTGACTTGAACATAAGATTATATAATTACAATTAGTATCATTGCTCTTAAATGACCCTAGTCAAGTATCATTATTAATGGGACAACAATGATACATTGAGACTAGTATGTGGATTGACTGATCACTAAATCTCATTGGTCATAAATATATGAGATATTGAGTCAATGCATATGTACATGTTAGAGAACGATGTACTGGACAGACCCACCATGAGAATTCTAAGTGGAGCATTATGCAAAGTATCATTAGCAATTCTCATAGTGACAATGATGTAATGATCTTCCGACCTGAAATCACTATATTACTACACGAGAATTTATGTAATTTGATATCATCAAAAGTCACCTTTAATAGGGTGGACAATAAAGGTAATTATTGAGTACATCATGAATCGTGTGAGGAATATGAGTGATCTAGATGAAATTTAACCATCCTATATATTAGGGGTGATATTCATAGGCCTCTTGATTGAGTAGGACTATGAAATGCATGGTCATGCTCAAAGAGTGATTTGTTTCATATAATCTACTCATTGATCACGAAAACTAAAATTAAATTATGAAAAGTATGACACATTCCATAACTCGAGTTTAATCTAGGATGTCAAAGTTAAAAGGATTAAATTACATTGAAACATTGGTCACGAAAAGGTTGCATCGAATCATCGATCTTATTATTACTTGGGTAGCAGTGATGCATTACTAGATGTCGCTCACTGTTTATAATTTTATAATATGATTTTAAAATTATTGCCAACGTAATAACAACATATTGGGTCACACACATATATAGAACGTAATTAAAAAGGGAATTAATTTAAATTGTAAGGATTTAAATATATCAATATGATTGATAGTATTTAAATCACGAATTTAAATTAAAAGGATAATTTGTATATATGTATATTAATTATGTAAGACTTAATTAAAATATATATATATATAAATTCAGATTTTATTTTAATTAGATTAGATTTTTTGATTAATTCCTTTTAACTGTTGTATATATATATATATATAATAAATCAGCCATTTAGGGATTAAATCATTAACCTAAGAAACCCTAGCCGCTCTTAGAGATAGACTAGAGAGAAAAAGTTTCAAAATTCCTGATCCTTGGTGGCTAGTACCGCGACTTTCTCTTTACTGCAGATAGTGTGACGATTCGCGGAGCGTTCGTGTGGATACCATAAAGGCGTAGTTCCGTTGGATTGCGTTGGAGATTTGAAGTCGCTGCAGAATTCTCTATAATCGATGTAAAATCTAAACAATGAATTAATATGTTTTCGCATGGATCCTATTTTAGGGTTTCAGAATTGCCTTTAAAATTTTAATTTACGCTGCTCTTATGTGCCGAAATCCCTATAGTTACGTCAGAGGAGGCTTGGAGTGGAGTGAAACCCTCAGTAGATCATTTTCGGGTCTTTGGTTGCATAGCACACGTTCATGTTCTGGAAGAAAAGAGGGCTAAACTTGATAATAGAAGCATTACTTGTGTGCTATTGGGAGTTAGTGAGGAATCAAGAGGTTACAGGCTATTCAATCATGTTGCTAAGAGAGTTGTTGTGAGTAGAGATGTAAATTTTGAAGAAGAAAAGTAATGGAATTGGGATGTGAGTTATGAAAAACAAATAGTAGTAGATTTAGAATGGGGTGATGGTGATGGTGAGAATAAAGAAGGGGTGAGAGAAAATGGGAATAATGGAGAAAATACTGATGGGGAGGTAGGAGAAACTCATGAAAAGAGAATTAGAGAAGAGGAAGGTGGTTCTAGTGAGGGTGAAGTGAGAGTAAGGGAGTTGAGGCAATCTCGTGAGAGCACTACAACAAAAAGGCTTATTTTCGACGGAATATTCTGTTGGTATTAAGGATATTCCGTCGAGGTTAACCTTATTTCAATGGAATATTCGATCGAAAATTCAATCGTATACAAGCAGGTCAAAATTAAGTCTGTCAGTCTTTCGGTTGGGGATACTTAAACTCGACGGAATTATTGTCGACCGAATATTCAGCCGGTGTTAATATTCGAGGTAACATCCTACGTGGATGGATGATTATGTTAGTGGTGAAGGTCTATTTGACGATGAAGTTCATATGGCATTAATGGAGTCCGCTGATCCATTTTATTTTGAGGAAGCTGCGAAGAGTGCAAATTGGAGATTGGCCATGGACAGTGAAATCAAATTCATTGAAAAGAACCAAACATGGACACTCACTGAGCTGCCAACTGAGGCCAAAAGAATAAGTGTGAAATGGGTTTACAAAACCAAATACAATGAACATGGAAAGATTGATAAATACAAGGCTCGTCTGGTTGCTAAAAGATACTCTCGAAGTATGAAGTAGACTATACAGAAGTTTTTGCACCAGTGGCAAGGATGGATACAGTAAGGATGATTATTGCTCTAGCTGCACAAAAGAATTGGACGATTTTTCAGCTGGATGTCAAGTCGGCTTTTCTCTATGGTGAGCTGAGTTAAGATGTTTATGTGGAGCAGCCAAGAGGATATGAAAAAAGGGCCGGCGAGCATCTAGTTTATAAGTTACACAAAGCCCTATATGGATTAAAACAAGCTCCACAATTTTTAGATTCATCATAACTGTTTACGTATTGCTCAAATAATAATCAATGGAGTTAGATGTTTAGATTTAATATTAAAGATTTTAGAGAATATAAGACCTTCCCTCAAATTTTTGGTTTAATTATTGGTGACTTCACTTATAAAAAATAAAAAAGATATTAGTGATTTTCTTTGTTTCTAGCTTCATCTTTGGATTCCTACGGGCACATACATAATCCTGGATGTGAAGGTTAAAAAGTTTTTCCCAATTCCATTGCTTGATTTATAAGTTTTCTTATGATTTTGTTTCTCTATTTCATACACTTAACTAGGACTTCAAATCACCAGTTCCAAATTGTGTTCCATTGTTGGTCACAACTATAGGATTATGGCAAGCGACAATTTATAGTGACAGAAACAAATCAAGCCAAGCCTAATGACTTAATTAATAATAGGAAAAAGGGGACGACGGTTCAGCGATAAAAAAGACTTGCCTCTCGGCCAATAAAATGAAGATCCCAGAGCTCCTACAAACCACAACCTACTTCTTCGCCAATTACTTATATCCATTCTCCTGGTGACTATTTTAACTAGAGAACTGACTAAACAGGAAATTAATATTGAAAGGCTAAAAAGAAGTCTTCATACAAATTATACACACACACACCAGCTCTCTCCAGCGAACCATGCTTAGTGAGCGAATTAAAAATAAACCGGCTATAGCGACAGTTTTTCCCGTCGATATAACATAGAAAATCGGCTTACTATACTATAACAACAGAAAAAACCGTCGTTATAGTCAGTTCGTTTTTAATTCGCTCCCTATGATTCGCTGGAGAGACCGTGTGTACATATATATTTATGTGTATATATATATATACGGTCAGGATCAAGAGCATTCTACTTAAATAACATTTCGCCTTAAATATCATTCTTTTATCAAAACGACGTAGTTTTGGAGGGACGCGGTGGCATTTTTGTAAATACGCGATGACATTGTATTTACAAAAATGTCACCGCGTCCCTCCAAAACTACGTCGTTTTGATAAAAGAATGTTATTTAAGGCAGAATGTTATTTGAGGAGAATGCTCTTGATCCTTACCATATATATATATATATATATATATATATATATATATATATATATATATATATATATATATATATATATGGGTAGCGATCCATAGCATCTATATGCTATTGGACAAATATGGGCATATAGGCTCTAAATCACACGATTTATGGATTAACGGCTTGGATCAGGAATTTTATTTCCCAGTCCGCTAGTATTACTAGCGGACGTTATTATTATAATTTCTGGACAATTATGTAACCTCTAGTCCGCTAGTAATACTAGCGGATATAAGTCAGTATTCCAGATCACCATCCGCTAGTAATACTAGCGGACGTATATCAGTCTAATGTTGTACCCTGTTGTTGCACTTTTTGTTGCTACTCTCCTTAAAACCCATTGAGGGGGGGGGGGGGGGTGCTATTTATGTTGTTTAGAAGATTGTTTTTTATTTATATATATTTGTTAACTGGCACAGGAATATCTACCAACCTAGAGAATTCGAAGTTGGAGGATGATGTTCCTGATGAGGAAGATGATGGACAGAGGAGGAGGAAGCGACCAAAGAAAGTTCCAGGCAAGGAGAGTCTAGATCCAGCAGGAATATATCAAGCTCATCCGCTAAAATTAATCCTCCATATACACGATGATGAAGCTTCTGAACCCAAATCTATGAAACTTATCACATTGAAGTTTGAATACTTACTGAAGCTGAATGTTGTGAGTGTTGGGATTGAAGGGTCTAATGAAGGTCCCAAGAATAACATTTTATGCAACTTGTTTCCTGATGATACTGGCCTTGAGCTTCCTCACCAGGTGATTCTTAGTTCACGTATCTTACAGGTGATTTTCATGCAGATCTCCTTTTCATTTTCCTTACTGTGGTAATATTTTCTGTATGTTTTGCAGTCAGCCAAACTCTGCATTGGCAATGCCGTTGTATTTGATGAAAGGAGAACTTCACGTCCATACAAATGGGTACAACATTTGGCAGGAATTGATTTTTTGCCAGAGGTGCCACCATTGCTTTCAGGTTGTGAGGTCCCAATCAGTGAAGCTGCCAAACATTCTGCCATTATATCTGGTCTGTCAGTGTATCGCCAGCAGAATCGAATAGAGACAGTTGTGCAAAGGATTCGTGCTAGGAAAAAGGCTCAGCTGGCTCTTGTGTGAGTCACTAATTTCCACTCATCATCAATCACAGGAAAATACTAGCTTAGCAAAAAATTGATTAACACCTCAGTCTCACAAACTATTTTTTCAGAGAGAAGAGAAAAACAGAAACAAAAAAGAACAAAAAAATATGAAACCAATCCTTTTAGAAGTTTAGAAGCAGAGATGTAACAAAACCCTTTTTCCAACTCCAAACAAAGATGAAATATATAATTTTCAAATCGGAAAAGGAAAAGAAGTCATCCGAATCGAAGCCCTTACCGAATCGAGATGTGGAACCAGTAAAATCGAAGTGAGGGATTGAGTTGTGCGATTCAATTTCGTCCGGAGCTTTGTGTGAGAGAGAGAGACGCGATTCAACAACGGCTAGAGCTTTGTGAGAGAAAGAGAGACGCGGTTTGTGAAATGGAGATGGAGCCCAGATCTGAATAACCCGTAACCCGTTTGAAATGGAGGTCTGCATTTTTTTTCCAGCCATTTCCTTTCCCAACCGTCTGATATATTCCCACGGCTCATAACAGAAGTTCGGATTTTAACATTTGTACGGGAGACCTGATAGGATCTTGACTGTATATATATATATATATATATATATATATATATATATATATATATATATATATATATATATATTTAACTTATCTCCAAATTGCAGAAATAATTTGTCAAGGCTAGTATTTGGTATTATGTCCTTAAGACAATTATGTCCTCCGTATGGTGGTCAGAGTTGATAGCACTTGTCTCTCATGATACAGTGATTGTATACTATAGTAA
This sequence comes from Panax japonicus, assembly GCA_020205505.1. Lineage (NCBI taxonomy): Eukaryota > Viridiplantae > Streptophyta > Magnoliopsida > Apiales > Araliaceae > Panax > Panax japonicus. Next base: position 73,451,573 of record CM035107.1, on the reverse strand, counting down.
CACTCCAAATAATATACTCAACGAACCAAAAATAAAATGTTCAGAACTCTCTCAAAAATGAACTATAAACTGCTAATGAAATGAAGAAGACTAGAATGCTTATGCTTGACTGAATTGAGTGAATGAAATGGATCCCCTCCTATCTATTTATAGGAGGGATTAGTGACCCTTAAGAAGGAGCATAACCCCTTGAAAAGGTACTATTTAGCCAAAATTACGTAGTTTTAAGGCTTAACAGAAAGGACGCATCCATTCAAACTACTAAACGACATAGTTTTAGGGAGTGTTTGATAAAAACTGAATGAATCTGAATCTGAATTTGAATATGAATGAGCTGAATCAGAATCTGGATGAAAAAAATTGTTTGATAATTGACATGTCTGAAACATCTGAATAACCAAATTTTATTATTTTACCCCTCTAAAAAAATTCAAAATTGTTGTGAATTTATTTAATACTTCCTCTGTCCCAAGATAAAAGTCCTGATGAACTTTTCACGCATATTAAGAAAAGGAATAAAATGACAAAATTGGCCATAATAATGTTATTAAATATGGAGAGAGAATTAGAATAAGAAAAGTATGAGATATTTAATGCTATGGGCATAATAGGAAAAAATGTGTAAAAATTTAGTTATTAAAAGAAAGCGGACATTTAACATGGGACAACCCAAAATAGTAATAAGTACTTTTATCCTGGGACGGAGGGAGTATTACTTAATATAATAGTTAATATTGTAAAAAAAAAACTTCGTTCAGCCCTCATTCAGTCTATTCAGCCAAAAAATGACAATAAATCATTCAACCCAAATCGTCTGAATGGCTGACCGATTCATCCATTCAGACAATTTTTTTTTCAAAATAAACGCACTGAATGACTGACCGATTCAACCATTCAATCCTAAACAAACAGCCCCTTAGTCTTATCAAAACAAAAACGGCGTAGTTTTAGTCTTTAGCAGAAAAGGCGTGTTCGTTCAGACAAAAATGACATAGTTTTAAAGTGTCTGTTCAGACATATAGCCTTTCCCAAAATGACAGTTTAGACGCGTCCGTTCAAGTAACGCTTCCCAAAACGACATAGTATAATAATAAATAATGTTTATCAAAACGACACAGTTTTGATAATAGAACTAAATAAAATAAATTTTAATTAAAATTTTAAATAAATTTTGTCCAAAAAAATTAAATAAATTTTGTCCAAGAATTATATACAAGGACCCAGACCTGCAAGCCTGGCCGGCCGGTCGGCGGTACGCGTGTGGGTTCGAACCAAGCCTTGGCTAGGTCACCTCCCTTCCACAAAAGTAGGGGGCACTTGGAGAATAACAAATTTTATTATTTTATCCCTCTAAAAATATCAAAATTATTGTAAATTTATTTAATATTACTTAATATAATAATTAATATTGTAAAAAGAAAAAAAACTTCATTCAGCCCTCATTCATTCTATTCAGCCAAAAAATGACACTAAACCATTCAGCCCAAATTGTCTGAATGGCTGACCGATTCATCCATTCAGACGATTTTTTTCAAAATAAACGCACGGAATGGCTGACCAATTCAGCCATTCAATCCTAAACAAACAGTCCCTTAGTCTTATCAGAACAAAAACGGCGTAATTTTAGTCTTTAGCAGAAAAAACGCGTTCGTTCAAACAAAAATGACAAATTTATGGCGTTCGTTCAGGCAGATAACCTTTCCCAAAATGACACAGTTTAGATGCGTCTGTTCAAGTAACGCTTCCCAAAACGACGTAGTATAATAATAAATAATGTTTATCAAAATGACACAGTTTTGATAATAGAATTAAATAACATAAATTTTAAATAAATTTTGTCGAAAAAAATATATACAAGGACCCAAACCAGCCAATCGACGACGCGTGAGTTCAAATCAAGTCTTGGCTAGATCGTCTCCCTTCCAAAAAAGTGGGAAGCCCCTTGGGACCCAAACCCAATAACAACTTTAATGTAGATAAATCTATTAATTTTTTAGTTCTTAATCGATGTGGAACTTGATTTCCGACATGTATTTATTATCATTTCCAAGGGTGATCTCTGAAAGTTAATATCTCATTCATTACTCCATAAATTTGAACTTTCAAATACTTAATTTAATCTACTCATGCAACAGAACACATTGATATGTGGAATCATTATAAATAATTAATGACACTCATATTAATTTAGGCTCAAATTCTAACCTATAGCATGGGAAGGAAGAATAAAAACCACAAATCCAACAAGGCATTATTGGTGTTGGCTATTAATAGAAAGTGATATCTTCCTTTATAGTAAAATTGGCTTTACATAAACGAAGATGATTACCATCTTCAAAAAATCCAACAACCAAAGTTAGCCATATACATTGATTATAGCTAGTTCAAAGTCATCATATATATCTTTTGTGGCTTTCGGAAATAAACCATGTACCGTTTCCCATTATGCAAGCAAAATAGATACACATGTAGGGGGAAACTTACATTTAGGATAGCCTTTAAATCAACTCATATTCAAGTTTCTAAACCATTGCAAATTAACCAATTTAAATCTGCTCAAGATTTACCAAGTCTGCACTCATTTAGACAAATGCTTTAGAGCTCAGCTGAAACATTAATTGAAAGCTAAATCAGTTCAGGAGCACTAAGACTCAATAAAAGAGTCATCTTAGTCTTCAGTTTCAAGGTATATACTACTAATTAAATCCCCCCTTAAAATACCATTCTCTTGAACATTACACACAATTGTAGGAGAATTAATCGACTGCAGTGGTATTGGTGATAGTTTTAGGGAATTGATAATAGCAGGGCGATAAAGATGTGCACAGGGCAATTTTTATTTCTTTGACAATTTTGCCCTTGTCTTTTCTTCCTCCTTGATCTCCTTCATTGACGCCAAATTACTTCTCCGACTATCCAGTGTGAAGTGTTCCGACTACCCACTGTGAAGTGTGAGCAATTGAAACACCACAACCAAAAATCAGCCCAATACATTAAAGAAATCAAACCTCAAAAAAATTGAAATCTATCAACTACCAACTAGGTATTTGATGTTTGCAGGGGAACTTAGAATAAAATGAAAGAATTCTAATATGGTATGATTGTTGATAAAAAGTAAATAAAAAAAAGTATGATTAGAAATTCGAGCTGAGATTGCAAGATTCCTCACATGGGTTGTTTAGAAAATTGATTTTATGGAGAAAGGCCATGCCAGAACATTCGATGAATGCCAGAGCAAGAGGGGCAAAATAACACATCAGCAAAGAACGAAAGCCCCTTTTAAATAAACTAAATCAAGCAAAACCAGTGAATCAAAATCACAAACAACTAGTGCAGCGAACAAAATAAATAAATAAAAAATTTGATTGATCGACTGTGAAGTTGACAAATTAAGAGAAGGAGATGGAATATTAATGAAATTGGGGTAGTTGGAAGGAGAGACTCCCTTAATTGAAACTCCTTTTCCCGTTGTTCAATACCTAATAAAAAATTCTTAATTTAGACAGAAACTCCTAAGTACCAGGAAGAGAGTGATTATACTTTCTCCGACTTGAGATAGGCATAGGCATGAATCTATCTAATGAAGGACAAAGGCAAAATTGTCAAACAAATAAAAATTGCATGTACCCAGCTTTATTGACCTGTTAATCAATTCCCTATTTTTAGTACTTAAAGTTTGTCAAAACAAATTATTACTTTCAAGTTTTACCCTCATTATTGATGGATGCTAAGGTAACTTATTATATCAACAAAGGGTAAACTTGAAAAGTAGTATCAATTAATGTTTGAACTGTCAAAGTAGACAATACTCTTTTGGCACCCCAAAGAAATGAGGACAATAATATAGGAACTGATAAATTATTAAATTGATTTCTACTAATAAGGTAAACAAGTATATTGACTTCTTCTTTGCTTACAATCCACAAGGGCGGAACACCCATATATCCTAGTCTACAACAAAAAATATGATACATAAGATATCATAAGAAAAAATTATTTAGTGAGATAATCATTGTGTGACGCCTTCTCACATACATTAACACGTGCAATAAGTGAGACAATGTCACACAATAACTGTCACATCAAATAAGTTCTTCTACTCAAAGATTATATACCAAAATATGTCAAACCTACCAACTATTAAAATATGATTTATCTGGACATAAGAAAATTATTTAGTGAGACGATCACTGTGTGACGTCCTCTCACATACATTAACACGTGTGAGTCACATGATAACATGTATGTGAAACGATGTCATACAGTAAACATCACATTAAATAAGTTCTTCTAGTCATAGATTATAATCATCACACCTACCAAATAACAATTCGCTAACACAACTACCAACAGTAATCTCGAATGTGCTTTCCTAAAAGCCCGAGGGTCATTGTGCTACAATTTAAACAAAAATATTGCTATAGATACAAAAAAATCTCACAAAAAATAATTTACCAAATGATGAGTCAAAATATAATTAGATGATGATCCACCATATATGGGTGGGCCTAGTGATTATAGCTAACTACAATCATACAAATCGTTTTGAATTGATTGTTAGTATCAATTCTTTAATCACCAAAGGACTATCTTTTACACAATATATATGCACCCTTGAACATCAATCTTTTGTGACCTAATCAGTTAGAAACAAATACCGATCACAACATGACCCTTAAGTAACATATGACAGCTACAAAGAAATTGCACTAGCCTCAATTATCAAATTGCACAGATTGATTTTTAACAAAGACAGACAACAATATCCACAAATACAATGTAGGCAAAAACAAATCCCTAATCATGAAGCTGTTATGTGCCTAAATTTATTAGAATTTCTAAATTGTTATTACTTTTAAATATGTAATTTATTTAAATTACAAGTTAAAATAGTCCTAGTTTTGTTAGAGTAGTGATAGTAGTGGTTTCCTAAATTGAAGTGGTGGAGTAGTGAGCATATCCTAATTAGTAGGCAATTAAGTGTAGTGGGTCTTTATTTGTATTAGCTTTATACATGTAATCAAATCTCTCGGAATGGGAATCAGATTTTTAGGAAACAAAGCTGAGGCTTTATTAAATGGAGGTTTGATTCTCCTCGAAGTGAATCATTGGAGGTGTTCCACCCCCCTTGATGCGGGTTTTCTCTCTTATTTCTCTTTTCCTTTTACTTTTAAAATATGGTCACATATCAGAAGCTTAACCTCAATTAGATTCCGGTTTTTTCAAAAATTTCACCCTAACAAACCTCCATATAAACTAATTGTGATCCAATTCAATAATCTCAACATCCAATACAATTGGTCAAATGAAAATGCACCGCAAATCAAAATTAATGCTTAGTCTACATACCATCAAACACCTAAAGCCATAAATCATATAACTTAACATTAATTCCATTGTTCTAACCCCAAATCTATCGAAACAAAAAGAGGAAATGGTGAAAATAACGCAATGAGTCAATGACCTTAATTCTCCAGAACGTTGACATCACATCACTAATCTCCTGGTCGCTAATCTCCTGCTGCAGATCATAAGGGTTATGACCATCAACAGACCACCCAACTGACACGCACGAGCGGATATTTTCCTTCACTGGAACTGTCAGTGTGCTACCTATTTAGGGCTATACAGACGGCATTTTGCAAGTATATCGGTTCGGACGAGGATGAACCCCAAAACCGCACCAAATGACCGTGACCTGAGGGGCCGGGCCTTTTTGTGTAAATTTGTGGCTTGCGACTCTGTGAGCTTGGATTTTTAAGATATTCTTTTGATTATTAATGATTTTTAATTTAATTAAGATATTTTTAATTTTAAAATTAGCATGAACTCCTTTAATTTTAATTAATATATTGATGGGCATTGTATACTATTAAAAAAAATTAACATTTATTATTTATATTTATTATTTCATACTTTTTAATAAGTTATATCAATTTTGAGTTTAACGAATTAATTTTTAAAAGTCAATAATAATATTATATTATAAATTACAACGAATCTAGTATTATATATGGATAGGACCAAATGATCTATCATTTTGTATGTTATTAAGTTCACGAAATAATGATTATGGTAGACAGAGTGTAAATGAACTTAGTAGAGCTGAGTATTGAGTTATTCAAGTTTGGTTTATAAAATTTATAGAGTATAAAATAAAATTTGATTGAAACATGTTTAGTTACAGAGTCGAGCACGATCTTGAATCGAGCCTGGACAGTTTAAACTTTTTGAACGAATATGATCCAAGTACAGAGGCGGATCCAGCCCATTAGTTCAGTGGGGTCAAATTTAAAAAAAATCAATGAAAAATAAAAATATTATACAATAAATCATAAAATTAAATAATATTCATATATTGTTTACAATAATATTTTTCGAAACTCCATAACTTGAAATTGTTGCTTGATAACTTCATTTTTAATAACTACAAAAATATTATATTCAATAATGTAAGTTATTAAACAATCATTCATCCATTCATCTTTGGATTTTTTTATGGGTCGACATTGTTATAAAAATATCATGATAGTCTCATTATAAACAATTATAAAAATTCACAAACAATTATTAAATTTGTGAAATTATAAAAAAGAAAATTTACAATATGTTTTTTAAAGAATTTTTTTGATGGGTTAATATTATGACTAAATAACTGAAAAAGAAAAAGAGTGATATAAATTTGAGTTAAGTAAATTATACAGAGAGAGAAGAGAACTCATACTCATCGGAGAGAGAAGAGAACTCTTTCTTCTTCATCTTCTTCTTTTGTTCTTCAAATGGTGAATCACAAGTATTTCATAGAAAATTAAACATGAGCCTATCAATGTAAAGTCCCCGAACCCGGATAATTGAAACCCGAACTCGGTACTTCACGATACCATTTCTATGAGCGGAAATATTACTAATAATAACAACAATAATATAAATTATAAACTTATCTTACCTTTATCAGAGTTTAATCCCAAGTACGCAACCTTTATTATATGATACAAAAAACCTTATCTGATTGATTTTCCTTTTCACTTATTTTTGCCCGATCCTTCTGATTGTTCACACTTATCTGAAAATATTTAAATTAAGCAAGGATGAACATTTGAGTGCCCAGCAAGTATTATATATATATAAGTTGAAAAAGTTTAAATGTTTTCTTTATAATATCTATTTACAACAAGTCAATAGTTGTGAAGTATTCTGAACCGATATTAATAACATAACAATCCTCTTTCAAATTTTTGAAACTACGTATTGGCTATAAATAAAGTTTAAGTGACATTCTATGAACATTGTTTTTATTTTTGAAAAGGTTTAGCAGAACTTCATCTGTAAGCCGTCATAACTTACGGACACGGGGTGATCAGCCCGTTGTGCCCTGTATTGATCAATACTACATTACAAGAACGATGTCATTATTTACTTGATCCACCTTGGGCGCATAAAAGTTTTCCCGTGAACGGGATGTTCATATTTGTCAGGGTTCCAGACAAAAGGTTTTATTTTATCCAATAATAATCTATAATTCAACATATATGAATAACAAAGGTGTATCAACATGTGATTAAATACAATGATTATCCAAGTGGGGACACTTGTATAATCATTTCTAGAAATTAACGAACAGAATATATATCCGAATTATCATATACTAACATGTTGATAATCAAATGATGTATATAATATAGGTTTAACAATCTATACATTAATAATAGTAATTCTGAACTTCTCACTTCTGTCCATTGCATAAATAAAATGCAAAGTTAGGATACTTGCCTGATGCGCTGCTTACAATTCTCAACTTAGTTCTACACTTTTCTATCACAACCTATCATTAATCAAATCAATCGTCCGATTAGAACAGTATAACATAACACATAATACTGCATTTCGCAGTCAGCACATAACCTAATCATCTTATCACACATGTTCAACAATCATATATAGCATCACAAACAAACATCAACACATTCCTAATCACATTGTCACACAACCTTAATAACCATTGAATCACAAATAAACAGTTAACTAATCACATTATCTAAGTCCAGATCAATTTCTGAAATATATCGGTCTATCGACATCTTTATCGGGTAATAATCGAGTCTAAGACTCTAAACAGTTGACTAATATCCATTTAGACTAATTAAATAACAGTCATATCATTTTTCATGTCCTTATAATAATTATAAAATAATTATTACCATTTACCATAATTTTTGAAATATCAGAATCATTACTAAATGATTTAAATATCAAACAATTCTATTATCATTAAAATTTAATTAATATTAAACTATTAATGAAACCATTGCCAAAATATTAAAGTTATTTATAATAACTCAAAATATTTTTAAGGTACTTATATTACCCTTAAATGATTTTTAAAACATCTAAAATCATTATTATATAATTACCATTAATATTTAAATATTAATGAACTATTATTTAAATATTAAAAGTCATTAATTATAACTTAAAATATTTTTAATTCATTTATATCCCTTTTAAATGATTTTTAAATAAATAAAATAATTTTTAAAATATTTATTTAATATAATTATTAAATAAACTTAATATCATTAATATATCATTAATATTAAATTATTGATGAAATTATCCTTTAAATATTAAAAGTTATAGTTTATAACTTAAAATATCTTTAAACACTTTATTTTCATTTAAAATGATTATTATAATATTAAAATCATTTTTAAACTAATTTATTTAATATAATTATTAAATAACTTTAATATCATTGTTAATCATTAATTAATGAAATTAACCATTAAATATTAAAAGTTATATTTTATAACTTAAAATATTCTTAAATACCTTATTATTATTTAAAAAGATTTTTAATATAATAAAATCATTTTTAATTCATTTATTTCATTCATTTAATAAATAACTTAATTATCATTAATATTAATTTATTAATGAAAATTATCACAAAATATTAAAAGTTATCAAAAATAACTCAAAATTATTTTCTAACATAATAATATAATTTTTCATGATTTTTCATGAATTAAAACCATTTTAAAATAATTTATCTAATATTGTAATTAAATAAATAAATACCATTTTTATTCCAAAAATATTAAATATTTTCGAAATATACCCAAAATAGTTAAAAACTATTTTTCAGACTTTAAAATAATTTTTCATAATTTATTATGTATTTTTAATAATAAAAAACCATTTTTATCAATTTTTTTTATTAATTTCCGGAAATTATAATTAAAACCGTCGCTAAAGGGCTATAGCGACACTTTCTGTCGCTATAGGTGTTCTTGAGGATTTCCAGAACTCAAAGTCAGTAGCCGAGTAGGCTACTTTGACCATGATTTCCGATCGGATCATGATGTTTCTGGACTTGAAATTGATTTATGTTGTAGTACTCATGTAATACTACAAGTACATAACAAGTTTCGTGGCTAAACAACATCAGATCAGAGAGATATTGGCCATCAAAGTAGTTGTCAGAGCTGTTCTTCACGAAGAACAGTTCGAGGTGCCTACTTTGGACCTCTATAACTTGATGATCGTGGCACGTTTTTGTGATCTATCACTTCCAGTGTGTAGACAACATGTATTACTACAACTACAAAGCATCATAACACTAAAATATCAAAATATGATCATGATATGGCCGGTGAAACTTGGACACGGACACTGCTAAAAAAAATTCTGGGTTCGGTAATTTCACAGTTTCGGTCAACGGGATTTGACCAGCTATAACTTCCGATATACAAATGATCTGGCCTTGATTCTTTTTGCATCTCAAAGAGCACATAACATACTACATGTTACAAGCTTTAAACATCAAAAACACCCAATAATCAAAGAGATATAAGGCTTGACATTTGCCTAAAAATAACAGAGTTCGATTTTTCAAAAGTTGGAAAAACTTTGATTTTGAGCACTTTGATGTTATGGGTCATGAATTTAACAACCCAGAACATTAATACACTCCTTATTACACAACGTTAAACAATCAATTGCAACAATTAACATCAAATCAAAGGATTTCTAAAATTAGGGTTTTTATACCTTTATGTCTTGATTTTTGATTTTAGCTCTCCAAGTTGTTTGTGATTTGCTTATGGTGGACGTGGGGCTTGATAAAGGGACTGAAATACTTGCAATTTTCGTTGGTTTGAGAGAAAATGAGAGTTGGATGAGTGTTTTATAAAATTGGCTAGCAAAAATCATTTTTTTTCTCTCTCAATCTATTTATAACCATGTTGATTCATGAATGGGCTGGAAAGAATCTGATTTGTTGTCATTAGAAGTCAAGGGAGTTGTTGAAGGTTGGTGAGCAACTCAAGATTTATCTAGATTTGCAAGCAAGCTTCTTAAATACTAAAAAGGGTATTTTGGTCTCTTGATTTTTCAATTTAATGGCAAAATTATAATCATGCAAACCCTTAGGGTTTAACCCTTAGGGGTTAATCCTAAGGTTTTAGCACAAAACATTAATAGGATTTAGCAATTAGGGTTTGTTCAAAAATAATAAAATTAAATAAATTTTAGTTTCTAAAATTCTGAAAATAATAACTTTATTAATAAAAATAAGTTTGTAATTATCTAACACATGGACATTAGGGTTTATTACCCTTAATCACATTTAACTTTGCTAATAAAGCAATTGGGGTTTGAATTTTGATAATTAGGGTTTCTTAAATGCAACTAGGGTTTCTAGCAATTTAATTATGGTTCTAAGTTTTAGGGTTTTAATTTACTAATTAAGTTTACTTTAATTAGTAATTAAAGTCTATCATACATGATACTAATCATAGTAACACAATTCTTGACAGATCAAACCTCCGGTTTAGGTTTACGGATTAGGGTTTCTAATTATTAGAAAATCAAATATAATTAGGGTTTACATTTAAAGTTAGGGTTTTCTATAATTAGCAAAATATTAAATAACACATAACATATATCATATAACATCGCCATATAACAGTTTTAAACTCACAATTTATTTTCAAATTAGGGTTTTCCACAGAAAACTAGGGTTTAACCAATTAACATTAGGGTTTTGAAATTAAACACCATAATTGACCAATCATCATCAACACGTACATACGACACATATTTATAGCACTGAAAAATCAAAAATATAATTAATATTATATTTTTATCATCATTCCTTATTCCAGAACCAAAAATAGGGTTTATAAAATATTATTAGGGTTTGGTTGTAATATAATAAAATTGTTTCACACATTAACATTACACACATAACCATACATATCTATAACACTGAAAAATTAACAATATAATATTATTATTCTTATTCCTTAATCAAAACCCGAAATTAGGGTTTGGATTCCATATCTGATTTATCCTACATAAATAACATTCTTAATTAAGTTAAAATATTTAATTTAACCTCCTGAACAAATTCATATAATGAAATAATCATTATAATTATTCTAAAATCATTTCATATATTATTTAAATAATATAAGATTATATTTTCATAGAAAATAATTAATAAAAGCATTTCCAATAAGGAATTAATTAGTATAAAAATTATAATTGATAATAATCAATAATTCTAAAAATAATTTTATCTACAATACTTAATGTAATAAATAAATTTTATTTATCACACATATAATTATAATTACACATTACATTGACACATATCATTCATATTTATTTTAATAAATAAATAAAATAAAAAAAAATTATACGCAAAATTTATGATTTATTTATATAGAAAATATCGGGTTGTCACATTCACCCTCCCTTATAAGGATTCCGTCCCCGGAATCACCACTTTAAAACCTATACATACCAGGGTACATAACATACACAATCATTGCAAGTAGATCTCAATCATGATTGATCGAATTGATCTTTAACTATTCACATAAATCTTGTCTTTCTGATTAAACGAAAATTTGATTTCTAAAAGAACTCAAATTCCTCCTTCAAAATAATTTATAAAAATAATTTACTATATATAAGAAATCAATATATAAGAAAATAAAATTGGTTCGAGTAATACCTGGAGTTGCATCCCCGGCTGCCACGATATTTTGAACGTCATGTTGAAGACGCTTGCAGTTGGTTTTGTTGATTCGTTCGTTGTTGTTGGTTCCGTTGTCGCCAATGTCCTGCTGCCTTTTCCCCGTATTCGCATTCCTTACCTCCATTCTCCTTCTTGAACAGTCTCCCTCCTTATTTTCCAATGATTCGCACATAACGCATTCACTATACCTTCTTGGATTGGTACAGTTGGGAGAGATATGTCCCTTCTGCCCGTACTTACAGCATACAAACTTCCCTTTCAAACATTCCCAGAGTGGTTCTTTCCACAAGTCATTACACCTTCTGCTTTTTCTTTTTCACACCTTCTTGATTCACCTGCACACTTCCAAAGTTGTTCGCCTTCCTCTTTTCGTTCCCACCCTCACTTCCACTATTAATTCCTACCTTTTCAGCTCCCTCAATCTTACCCTTGTTCCTTCATATCTTGTTATAGAGCTAGGTTTTGAATCCCAGCTCAAACCTTCATGCTTTTCTAGCCTCCGTATCAACTTGATGCGGAACCAATCTAGTCAACTCATTAAATTTCACTGACATATTCCACAACTTACATATCCCCTTGCTTTAATTCTAGAAATTTCACCTCCATTCTAGCCTGCATACTACCAGAAAAATAATTTTCGAAAAATAATGTCTTAAACCTATCTCATATTACCACAACTGTTCCTGCCCTCGTCTAATTTGCTTTCTATCAAAAAATTTGCCTCACCCTTCATCATGCAGGTGGCAAAAACGGTCTTTTGCCCCTCAGCTACCCTAACTATTACGAACACCTTTCTAATTTTCTTATCCCGAGTTTGGGCTTCTACAGGGTCATTTGTACCTTTGAATTTTGGCGATAGAACCGCCTTGAAGTCTTTAACGTTCGACGTTCAATTATCTGGTTGATCTTTCGCGACTGGTATTCCGTTCTGCACAACTTGATCGCTCATATTCGGAAGTTTCTGTATCGAATCTGGTTGTCCTCCAGCTTTGTTGACAGATTCTTCTATCCTTTGGTTTCGTTTTCGTCTTGACGACATTTTCATAAATTATTCTTACATACTAAGCCTTATCGTGAGCGCTTACCATATCACACAAAATTTTCTACTCAAATAATCATGTATTCAAAATATTAGATTTTTAAAAGCTCGGTCTACTGTAATAACCAGTGACCAAACAAATATTTACTATCTTTATACCAACTTATCCCATTAATCATAGACTCATATTCATAACACTTGATATGCCATAACACATTCTATTTTAAACATTCGTTATCCCTTTGTGACTTCAAAAGTCGGGATTTACAACTTTATCCAACACAAAAGTTAAAAATATTTCATTACACAAGTATACTTATCATATATACCACACAGAAACATACATATTTAGCTAATATCAATACTACCTATTTCTTTTCCTTCACTAAAGATTAACTATACCCAGTTCGTCAAACCACACTTATGAGTCCATAAACTTGTCACAGTTATATGAGTTTACGAATTTATCCTAGTCAGACCTTTGACGTCCATTCTCTGAGGGATTCATAAACATTTCATATAACTATGAGTCAAGAATGTCACATAAGTATGAGTTTTAAGAACTCGTACTTAACCCTATGTTCTCTACCTATGTCCTATCTATTTTTTTATACACATGAGAAAGGAATCACCCTCTTAACATGCATATAGCAAATAGCGTGACACAAACATTTCAATGATTATCACTGTCAGATACTAATTAGTTTTTACACTAAGTACAATTCCCCGCCCATACAAGGAATCATACAACTCAGCTGCCGACATGAGTCATCATTGAAATCCCCACCTAATCCTAACCCCCTTTTTCCATTTGAATTTCATTTAATCTGCATTCATAACCCTTTCTTGAATCTGTATCATTCACACATCAATCTTGCTTTAAACATTCCAATCCTAAGATTGATTCTTTCTGGCTGTCATAATTTTATCAGATCACGGGGTGATCTCATCGTATATATTATGATTTAATTCTATGTATTAATTGTTTTGTTTTACGATCTCCTTTCCCTGCACTTCCAGTCTTTTAGACTCGATCTACTCACCATTATTATTTAATTTTATTATCAGAGTTAGGAAACTCTGTGGCTTAACAACTCACCGAGATTCATCTTTGAATTATACCAACCCACTAACTCTATATGAGTTATTTGTATTTTCAACGTTTCCCTCTGTTCTAAGGTTATAGCCTAAGGTCTAACCCACCTAAGGTTTCTAACCCTATAGCTCTGATACCAAATGTAAAGTCCCCGAACCCGGATACTTGAAACCCGAACTCGGTACTTCACGATACCATTTCTATGAGCGGAAATATTACTAATAATAACAACAATAATATAAATTATAAACTTATCTTACCTTTATCAGAGTTTAATCCCAAGTACGCAACCTTTACTATATGATACTGAAAACCTAATCTGATTGATTTTCCTTTTCACTTGTTTTTGTCCGATCCTTCTGATTGTTCACACTTATCTGAAAACATTTAAATTAAGCAAGGATGAGCATTTGAGTGCCCAGCAAGTATTATATATATATAAGTTGAAAAAGTTTAAATGTTTTCTTTATAATATCTATTTACAACAAGTCAATAGTTGTGAAGTATTCTAAACCGATATTAATAACATAACAACCCTCTTTCAAATTTTTGAAACTACGTATTGGCTATAAATAAAGTTTAAGTGACATTCTATGAACATTGTTTTTATTTTTGAAAAGGTTTAGCAAAACTTCATCTGCAAACCGTCATAACTTACGGACACGGGGGTGATCAGCCCGTTGTGCCCTGTATTGATCAATACTACATTACAAGAACGATGTTATTATTTACTTGATCCGCCTTGGGCGCATAAAAGTTTTCCCGTGAACGGGATGTTCATATTTGTCAGGGTTCCAGACAAAAGGTTTTATTTTATCCAACAATAATCTATAATTCAACATATATGTGAGACCCCAGATTTTATGAATAAATATTTAATTTTCTCGAAATATTTTTTTTTAAAATTATGGTGTGGATTTCATATAATGTTATAGTTGTGGGTAATATTTATAAATTTTGTAAAGTAAGCAAGTTGTTATAAAATATTCGTTTGATTGGGGAATATTCTTTTTGTCGGGGAATATTCGTACGACGGCACAATCATTGGTGGACCCCACAACTGAATTATTGTCGGAACGACAAAAATACTTTATGAAAATAACGGCGGAGGTGTTACCGTTAAAACTGTTGAACTACTCGGTAGTAAAAGTACAGTAATACGCGTGGTTGCATAGTAGCACACGGTATTGATTATTGATGCTTACGTGAGAAGTCACTTAGCTATACTCAATTATTGCTACAGTAATTGCTGCATCATATCTTTTATATTATTGATTCAATTATTGTCACAGTATCATCTGTATAATATGTTATATTATTTAAACAATAATTGAGACGACAAGTTATAAATAATTAATAATTGTTGAAAGATTAAATTGTGTTGATTAAAAAATAAAATGATTTCTGGTAATTTTTATTCAATCCTTGATGTATATAAAGAGTCTATTATGAGACGTTGGTGATAAGTTTAATTATTTATGGGGGGCCATATGTCGTCATCTAAGAGTCTCTTTCGTAAATAGTAATTACCTTCGTAAATAGTAATTACCTTCGTAAATAGTAATTACCTTCGTAAATAGTAATTACCTTCGTCAATAGTAGTTACCTTCGTCAATAGTAGTTGTCCCTTCAATATTACCAAGAGTTAACTGCCTCTTCGGTGTTCCAAGGGTTAATTACCCCTTCACAAATAGTAGTTGTCTCTTCAATATTACCAAGAGTCATTTTGACCCTTCGTTAAGACCAAGAGCCACCCTCAGTTTTTCTATAAATAGAAAGCTCATTCCTTCATTATTTCTTACGAATTCACTGAAACTCTAGAGAGAAAGAAGAAAAGTATTCTGATACTTCACTTTTCTAGTATTCAGTTCTTCTAAGGTAGGGAATATTATTTGTTGTACCCATAAGGGGTGTTATTCTTTCTTATTCATGAAGAGAAATGTTGTTATTCCATTTCTTATTATTATGTTGGAATAACCTGTATACGCGGTCTACCCTATACTTGGTGACATTCTTCTATTATTCTGTCTTTATTATTCTGTCGGAATATCTTGTCTGTGCTATACGCCGGACCCGGTTCCATTTTTATTATTCCGTCTTTATTATTCTGTCGGAATATCCTGTCTGTGCTATACGCCGGACCTGGTTCCATCATTTACTATTCCGCATTTATTATTCTGTTGGAACATCCTGTCGGTGTGAATTTCACCTGACTTGGTTCCGTTAATATTATTCTGCTAGAATAACCTGTTTGTACGGTCTCTATCGCATGCATGGTGATATCTTTTGTTATTGTATTCGGTATTACTCAGTTGATTAAAATTCTGACTTCTATACTCCATGAAATTAGTGGAATATCCTTGATATTTGCTCTTCATCCAGTATCCTTTCATGGAAATATTCTTCTGATCATTCTTGAATTTTACTCTACAAAACAGTCTCATGTTGACAATTTGGACGTTAATAATTCCTGGATAAAATAATTCTTGAACTTGTTTTATTGAATTCTTATATCATTGTCATCATCCTCTTATTTATATTTTTGAAAGTCATCTGTGGCCTGTAGTACATAGATGGACTTGGTATGATTATGACCAGGGATTATTCAGTGTAATCATGACCGTAATGTTACAAATGATGTGGTAAAAGTCTCATTTGCCGTAGTGCATTGATGGACAGTTGTTGGCATGATCATGACCATTAATGAATACACAAATATTCTTGGCCGTAGTGCATGAATAATTGTGGTCGTGATACTAAAGAATATCATTGGCCGTAGTGCAGGGGTGATTCGATGATGTGGAATATTTATTAAGCTGAGTCTCAGCTATAACGATGATGAAAAACCTTTTAAATCATAAAAGATAGTAGTTTTTATTTTCTACTTGACTCTTTTAATGGATTGCTGGTTCCGCTGCAGTTAAACTTGATGTTTATTGTATTTTATCAGTTTAACACTGTTGAAGGCTAATGATAATTTATTCTGCATTATCTTAGTCATAATATTTCTTACTGGGCTAGTTGAGCTCACCCTTTCTTTCACTGTTCTCTTCAGGAAATGAGAATATAGCTGAGACGAGTCGGGGAACGGAGTAATGGTCCAAAGGATAGCAGTAGTAGTCCCCACTATTCTGTGAAATAGTGTGATAATAACTGTAATGAGGACTCCTTTTGAGTTTGTATAATCTCTAGTAGACAATATTTGTATTCAAACTCACAGTTTATGTTTTGTCGTATTGTACACGACGGTTGTATTAGTAAGTTGTATTTAAATTCTGTACCATGTATCTGGCGACCCAAGATGGATGATGTATACCTAATTTTGGGGGCATCACAATATATGTATAACAAAGGTGTATCAACATGTGATTAAATACAATGATTATCCAAGTGGGGACACTTGTATAATTATTTCTAGAAATTAATGAACAGAATATATATCCGAATTATCATATACTAACATGTTGATAATCAAATGATGTATATAATATAGGTTTAACAATCTATACATTAATAATAGTAATTCTGAACTTCTCACTTCTGTCCATTGCATAAATAAAATGCAAAGTTAGGATACTTGCCTGATGCGCTGCTTACAATTCTCAACTTAGTTCTACACTTTTCTATCACAACCTATCATTAATCAAATCAATCGTCCGATTAGAACAGTATAACATAACACATAATACTGCATTTCGCAGTCAGCACATAACCTAATCATCTTATCACACATGTTCAACAATCATATATAGCATCACAAACAAACATCAACACATTCCTAATCACATTGTCACACAACCTTAATAACCATTGAATCACAAATAAACAGTTAACTAATCACATTATCTAAGTCCAGATCAATTTCTGAAATATATCGGTCTATCGACATCTTTATCGGGTAATAATCGAGTCTAAGACTCTAAACAGTTGACCAATATCCATTTAGACTAATTAAATAACAGTCATATCATTTTTCATGTCCTTATAATAATTATAAAATAATTATTACCATTTACCATAATTTTTGAAATATCATAATCATTATTAAATGATTTAAATATCAAACAATTCTATTATCATTAAAATTTAATTAATATTAAACTATTAATGAAACCATTGCCAAAATATTAAAGTTATTTATAATAACTCAAAATATTTTTAAGGTACTTATATTACCCTTAAATGATTTTTTAAACATCTAAAATCATTATTACATAATTACCATTAATATTTAAATATTAATGAACTATTATTTAAATATTAAAAGTCATTAATTATAACTTAAAATATTTTTAATTCATTTATATCCCTTTAAATGATTTTTAAATAAATAAAATCATTTTTAAAATATTTATTTAATATAATTATTAAATAAACTTAATATCATTAATATATCATTAATATTAAATTATTGATGAAATTATCCTTTAAATATTAAAAGTTATAGTTTATAACTTAAAATATCTTTAAACACTTTATTTTCATTTAAAATGATTATTATAATATTAAAATCATTTTTAAAATAATTTATTTAATATAATTATTAAATAACTTTAATATCATTGTTAATCATTAATTAATGAAATTAACCATTAAATATTAAAAGTTATATTTTATAACTTAAAATATTCTTAAATACCTTATTATTATTTAAAATGATTTTTAATATAATAAAATCATTTTTAATTCATTTATTTCATTCATTTGATAAATAATTTAATTATCATTAATATTAATTTATTAATGAAAATTATCACAAAATATTAAAAGTTATCAAAAATAACTCAAAATTATTTTCTAACATAATAATATAATTTTTCATGATTTTTCATAAATTAAAACCATTTTTAAATAATTTATCTAATATTATAATTAAATAAATAAATACCATTTATATTCCAAAAATATTAAATATTTTCGAAATATACCCAAAATAGTTAAAAACTATTTTTCAGACTTTAAAATAATTTTTCATAATTTATTATGTATTTTTAATAATTAAAAACCATTTTTATCAAATTTTTTTATTAATTTCCGGAAATTATAATTAAAACCGTCGCTAAAGGGCTATAGCGACACTTTCTGTCGTTATAGGTGTTCTTGAGGATTTCCAGAACTCAAAGTCAGTAGCCGAGTAGGCTACTTTGACCATGATTTCCGATCGGATCATGATGTTTCTGGACTTGAAATTGATTTCGTGTTGTAGTAATCATGTAATACTACAAGTACATAACAAGTTTCGTGGCTAAACAACATCAGATCAGAGAGATATTGGCCATCAAAGTAGCTGTCAGAGCTGTTCTTCACGAAGAACAGTTCGAGGTGCCTACTTTGGACCTCTATAACTTGATGATCGTGGCACGTGTTTGTGATCTATCACTTCCAGTGTGTAGACAACATGTATTAATACAACTACAAAGCATCATAACACTAAAATATCAAAATATGATCATGATATGGCCAGTCAAACTTGGACACGGACACTGCTAAAAAAATTCTGGGTTCGGTAATTTCACAGTTTCGGTCAACGGGATTTGACCGGCTATAACTTCCGATATACAAATGATCTGGCCTTGATTCTTTTTGCATCTCAAAGAGCACATAACATACTACATGTTACAAGCTTTAAACATCAAAAACACCCAATAATCACAAAGATATAAGGCTTGACATTTGCCTAAAAATAACAGAGTTCGGTTTTTCAAAAGTTGGAAAAACTTTGATTTTGAGCACTTTGATGTTATGGGTCATGAATTTAACAACCCAGAACTTTAATACACTCCTTATTACACAATTTTAAACAATCAATTGCAACAATTAACATCAAATCAAAGGATTTCTAAAATTAGGGTTTTTATACCTTTATGTCTTGATTTTTGATTTTAGCTCTCCAAGTTGTTTGTGATTTGCTTATGGTGGACGTGGGGCTTGATAAAGGGCTGAAATACTTGCAATTTTCGTTGGTTTGAGAGAAAATGAGAGTTGGATGAGTGTTTTATAAAATTGTCTAGCAAAAATCATTTTTTTTCTCTCTCAATCTATTCATAACCATGTTGATTCATGAATGGGCTGGAAAGAATCTGATTTGCTGTCATTAGAAGTCAAGGGAGTTGTTGAAGGTTGGTGAGCAACTCAAGATTTATCTAGATTTGCAAGCAAGCTTCTTAAATACTAAAAAGGGTATTTTGGTCTCTTGATTTTCCAATTTAATGGCAAAATTATAATCATGCAAACCCTTAGGGTTTAACCCTTAGGGTTTAATCCTAAGGTTTTAGCACAAAACATTAATAGGATTTAGCAATTAGGGTTTGTACAAAAATAATAAAATTAAATAAATTTTAGTTTCTAAAATTTTGAAAATAATAACTTTATTAATAAAAATAAGTTTGTAATTATCTAACACATGGACATTAGGGTTTATTACCCTTAATCACATTTAACTTTGCTAATAAAGCAATTGGGGTTTGAATTTTGATAATTAAGGTTTCTTAAATGCAACTAGGGTTTCTAGCAATTTAATTAGGGTTCTAAGTTTTAGGGTTTTAATTTACTAATTAAGTTTACTTTAATTAGTAATTAAAGTCTATCATACATGATATTAATCATAGTAACACAATTCTTGACAGATCAAACCTCCGGTTTAGGTTTACGGATTAGGGTTTCTAATTATTAGAAAATCAAATATAATTAGGGTTTACATTTAAAGTTAGGGTTTTCTATAATTAGCAAAATATTAAATAACACATAACATATATCATATAACATCGCCATATAACAGTTTTAAACTCACAATTTATTTTCAAATTAGGGTTTTCCACAGAAAACTAGGGTTTAACCAATTAACATTAGGGTTTTGAAATTAAACACCAAAATTAACTAATCATCATCAACACGTACATACGACACATATTTATAGCACTGAAAAATCAAAAATATAATTAATATTATATTATTATCATCATTCCTTATTCCAGAACCAGAAATAGGGTTTATAAAATATTATTAGGGTTTGGTTGTAATATAATAAAACTGTTTCACACATTAACATTACACACATAACCATACATATCTATAACACTAAAAAATTAACAATATAATATTATTATTCTTATTCCTTAATCAAAACCCGAAATTAGGGTTTGGATTCCATATCTGATTTATCCTACATAAATAACATTCTTAATTAAGTTAAAATATTTAATTTAACCTCCTGAACAAATTCATATAATGAAATAATCATTATAATTATTCTAATATCATTTCATATATTATTTAAATAATTTAAGATTATATTTTCATAGAAAATAATTAATAAAAGCATTTCCAATAAGGAATTAATTAGTATAAAAATTATAATTGATAATAATCAATAATTCTAAAAATAAATTTATCTACAATACTTAATGTAATAAATAAATTTTATTTATCACACATATAATTATAATTACACATTACATTGACACATATCATTCGTATTTATTTTAATAAATAAAAAAAATAAAAAAAATTTATACGCAAAATTTATGATTTATTTATATAGAAAATATCGAGTTGTCACAATCAATCTCCGGGAGTATATAATCAGTTGGGTCCCCAGTAATTCAAGTACATGATTGGTCTTCACAGCTACCCCTCAAGGATAATCAACTGACATAAAAATTGAGTGGGGTCAATTGACCCCACTGCCCTCAAATAGATCCGCCTATGTCCAAGTATCAATAGAAAATTGTAATTTGAGTATGTTCGAGTAATTTATCGAACTTTAAAATTTGTTCATATTTAAATTATTTATATTTTGAGTCGAGCTCAAATCAAACTTTTAATCAAGCAAATACGAATCAAACTCGAATTATTTACTAATTTTATAGTCTTAATGGTAGTGATTGATTATAACATTGGTCACTTTTTGTATGATAAGTTATTAATCAATTACATTTTGACATGTAATTTTTTGTATTTGCTTTTTGTAATCTTGTTTTATCTTTGCAAACATTATAACATTCGATCATGTGATAATCTAGCCGACTTATTCACAAAGTCGCTACCAAATGCAACGTTTGGAAAACTTCGGAAAATGATCGGAATGTGTCGACTAAAAGACTTATGACAACATTTCATCAAGGAGTAGAATTCCTTTTGAGGGGAAGACTGTACTCTTTTTCTTTAGTCACTGTTTTTTAATCCAATGAGTTTTTCCTGACAAGGTTTTAACGAGGCAGTCAATTAAAGGATATTTATGTAAAAGATATGTACTCTTTTTCCCTTCGTTAAGTTTTTCCCACTGGGTTTTCTTAACAAGGTTTTTAATGAGACATAATCTTATATCGTAGGGAATCAGGGGAAGTATTATACATGTGATTCCCTTATTTGCTTCTCCCGTACTCCTCCCGTGACTCCATTTTCCTTCCTTCTTCTCCTTCCTTCCCCATGACTCATCTACCTTGCCTATATAAAGCAGTGCATGCTGCTGAATGAGGATTAAGAATTCCCCTGAAGAATTTCTCTCTCTTTTCTCTTGCTTATTCTCTCTAAATTTATACAGCAATTATAAGAGTATTTTTATACACTTTGCTAAAGTTTTATAACAAAATCGAATATAAGACCCAAAAACACATTTTTTTTCCCAGACTTGAATCCCCCATTACACTTTCACTCCAATTTCATACAATAAACCATATTCTTATATTTTGGATAGTATAATTGAAATTAGCATCGATATACCGCCCACATACTGTATGGGTGACACTCATAAATTTGTTATTGAGTTAAGTGAGTCATGTCAACAACAAATTCATGAATGTCACTCCATTCAGTGGATCCGGTTAGCATGAAATTGTTTTTTTGATAAGTTGGTTAATTGACCAATAGAATACTGACACACATACAACCTCGCATGCGTGTCGGTATTCTATTGGTTAATTGACCAACTTACCTCAAAATAAATTTCATACTAACCACTTCCCCCATACAGTATGTGATATTTTTATGTGATAATATCATTATTTTTAGCAAAACATATTACATGGTATTCATATGCAAGAACCCTCAGCATAGGAATAATAAGAAATTATTAGGGAACATCTCAACGGCTATTCCATTTGGACGTGTATTTTCAATAATTTACATTTGGCAAAAATAACATTTAGCTGTTCGTTTTGCGCAATAACTCATTACACCTTTAATAGTTTGTAATTATGTATTTCTTTTGAACAAATTTAATTACTACTGGAATCTACTTATATTATAAAGTCTGAGGTTTTGTGTAACTGTGTTATGCTTTTTATTTTTTTTCTTTTGCCTTTAATGACTTTAATTATATTACTATTTTGTTATTCTAATATTAATTTCTTTTATCTTTATATTTAGTTATTTAAATTTTATAAAATTTCTATTTTATCTCACATAAAAAACATAGTTCATATTTCACTTTTTATAATAATACTTGTAAAAATTTAATTTTATTAATATTGAGCGTAAATTAAAACACTTATAATTCCAATTTTAATAACTAAAGTAAGATTTATAGATAGGGAATTGATATTTTTTACAAGTAAATTTAATAGTTTCACAAGTTGCTATTTACTTATAAATTGAATTGTTATTTTACTTATAAATAAAAAAATATATTTACTATTACACTTTACAAATATAAATCACAAAATAAAATAATACTCTCTCCTATTCAGATTAAATGACGTTTTAGGGAGTTTAATTTTATTCTATATAAGTGTCTTTTTGGAATTTCTATGCAATATTGCACTATTTTTTCCTAATTTACCCATCTATTTAATATGCTTAGTAAATACAATTGTGGAGAGAGAAATAATTAATTAGGGACAATTGTGGAGAATGAGAAGAGACAATTGTGGAGAGAGAAATAATTAATTAGGGACATAAAAGATATTTTGTGTTATTTCTTAATAAG
Organism: Panax japonicus; assembly: GCA_020205505.1. Classification (NCBI taxonomy): domain Eukaryota; kingdom Viridiplantae; phylum Streptophyta; class Magnoliopsida; order Apiales; family Araliaceae; genus Panax; species Panax japonicus. The sequence continues at coordinate 73,427,467 of CM035107.1, read as the reverse complement.
TGTGCTTAACTCTAAAAAATCATTTAATCTGAATATGAGGGAGTAATAATTAATTATCCTAATTTGTTTTAATTTTGTATATATATCTAATCGAATTTGTATCAATCGAGTATGTATTGAATCACAATCGATAATTCGAGTAGTTTGAATATTGGAAGAGTCGAGTATAATCTTGTTAAGATTCTACTCATATTTTTATTCGAACTATTTTTTATACTCAAATTTGAATCATATTATTAACAAATCTGAATCTCATTCGTATTTTTTCGAGTCGAGCCCGTATCAAACTCGAAGATCGTTTATAATCTTATCCTCACATAAATAATAGGGGGAGTCCTAACACTTTCAGTTTTGAAAAATATCAATTCCCTTATAAATATTATGATCCAACGATAATTATGCGGTCAAGTACACTATCATATCATGAGGGCGACCGCTTACAAACTCCTTCGCCACACCAATAAATACGAACAGAAAACACTGTACTCTTTTTTCTCTCTCCTCTTAGCTTGCAAAATCCCTCTTCTCATATCTCTCTCTATCTTTACCTCTGTATAACATGCATTGTACATCAATTAAAACCCTAGATTGCCCGATCCCGATCAGTGATCGGCATTTCAATCAGTGAACTCGCCGCCACGATCTGAGATCGCCGGCCGCTCAAAATTTGTACTAAATTGGGGTTTAGGAGAAATTTTGATAGGAGAGGCGAGAAGAGATGTATAAGAACCAGCTGCAAGAGCTGGCGCAGAGGAGCTGCTTTAACTTGCCTTCGTACACTTGCATAAGGGAAGGTCCCGACCACGCGCCGAGGTTTAAGGCTACCGTTAACTTTAACGGCGAGACCTATGAGTGCCCTAACTATTGCACTACTTTGAGGCAAGCTGAGCATTCAGCAGCTGAGGTGGCTCTGAATGCCCTCTCCAGCCGCGGACCAAGCAATTCACTGGCGGCTAGGATATTGGTCAGTACTGAGTGTTCAAATTAGGGTTTTGTTTTGGTTTATGTTAGTGATTGCATGCAATCGTTTTTATCTCTCTTTTTTTTTTATTTCTGGGTGAAAATTATAAATTGAACTTCAATTTCTGTTGAATTTCCTGATTTATATTTGTAGGACACTAGTTTGCAAAAAAAGACAAGAAAATCCAACTTTCTGTACTTTTATGCAGCTCGAATCTAAGTAAAATGCTAGAATCTAGTGCAAGGAATCTTTGAAAAAGTTGTAATCTTTCTGTACTTTTCCTTTATATGCCCCTTTTTCCTTTTCATCTCTATTCTTTTTTCCTAGTTCTAAACAGAAGGTTGAGAAACATGGAGAAGGGAATTAGTGAACTGAAATTAATTATAAACGAAGATATATTTTCGGAGAGAAGTAGAGGGGGTCCGGTGGAATTGGCTATTGGATATAGGTTACTCTTGAGCATGCACTGATTTTATTAGATTTGTTGCTTTTGGGTTTTGGTTGATTTTTGATATTTGTTAGATTTTAAGAGACTGGGCTGTGTGTCTTTTGATCAAGGATGGTAGTAATGCCATGTTTAACAGAAAAGTGCAGTTGTAATGTTATGATAGAGGTTTCTAAGAAACCTTCAAAAATAGGATAATAATAGGATAATGTTGGGTGTTTGATAAACTGAATTTTACTCGGTTCAAAAATTGGAGTTCTATTTGATTTGACGACTTTTTAATTATTTTTGATATCCGCACGTTGTGCCTTTGCTTAAGATACTCATAGAATATACTTTTCTAGAAGATTTAGACTCTAAGCCATAGTTACGGCGCCACGACGAGTCATGGCGGTAGCGCCAGGACGACTAGGCGACAAGGCGACCGCCATTGCATCTGTATGACGACGAGTCGTTTACAATGTGCAATTTATATATTATTTATTTTACTTAACAAGTATATTGATAATAAAATTTTATATACATTAAAACTAAAAATATAACACTATGGAATAAAGTATTTAGAAATAACAATTCAAAAATAAAACACTTGATATTAAAAATTAGTAAAAGAAATGAAGAGCACCTCATAGAAAATAAATTTGCAACCAACCATCACAAATATGTAGTCTAATAACTAATAAAACACCACATAGCAAGCCAAAATAATGTATAGACTCTCTACACTAGTCTTTAAACATCGTTCAAGAAAACTCATCAAGGAAAATGTCATCACCATCTCCTCCACGAGAACTACTCTCATTCAAAGGCGTAGGTGGTCTTTCTCCAAAATCATCCTCCTCATCTTCATCATCATTTGGAATTCTCTCTTCTTCATCAACTTCATCATCGGAGTCAGAATCCATCGACCTTGATTCCCTTAAGTTGAATCACCACTACGTCGAGAGTATGTCATGAGATTATCACAAGTATTAGCACAAACCCTCCTTAAAAGATTGCGACCCTCAAACGTGTTGGATGCGCTGGTTGCTTGATCCACATCATTCCATATCTCCGGGATGAACAACATCGGCCTCATTATTGATCCATTCATTAACCCATTCAAAGTCATCAAAGGCTAATGGATCAAAAAAAATTTCAAGTTCACGTCTCTTTTGGAACCTTGAGACGATCTTTCGATTGTATTTGACATACACCAAGTCACTCAATCGATTGTGTTCCAATCTATTCCTCTTCATATGAATTTAAAATAAATAGAACAAAAAATAATAATATTAATTATAAAATTTTAATTATATAAAAAATAGTTAGTATTAGTAGTGAATGACATTAATTTTGAAATTTGAACCATCAATAGAAAGTGCTTACAAACTCAAATGTACTCCAATTACGCTCACAACCGGAAGAACAACATATGCCTAGAATTCTTTTTGCAAACGAGAATAACTCAATAGCCCGCCCTCCAAAAGCATTCCACCAATCAACTAGCAAACATTTAAAAGAAATATAAATATTGTTAAAGGGAGGAAAGGAAGAATGTATATAATTATAATTTGACTTTTATATCTTTATATCTTTATATTTTAATATACTTGCGAGAATTCTTTGATTTCTGTTGCCAAATCGCCATTTTTCTTGCAAAAGTATCTCGAGAAGCATCATAGTTATTGACTAGATTGCTTATCTTGTCTAGCAAATCTAGCTTAGGCACCATCTTTACAAGAATGTCATTGAAGTCTTCTCGTAAAATACCAGCAAACACCCGACGCTCCTCTTTGATATCAAGTACTTGCCCGGATTGAGAAACAACGTAACCCCATATAATTTTTGCTCCATTTGACTTTCCCATCGCTGCTCAACAATGTCAATCACCTTCTTATACAGTCTTTGTTTGTTATTAAATGCATTTTTGATTCTTTTCTTCGTGCATTCCATCGCAACGAAAACTTCTGGCATAGCAGGCTTTTCATCACCATCAACAATCCTCATTGAGGACTATAAGAAGTGACTGTGACGCCCTAATGCAATCCTCAACATGATGCCAAAATGTTGTTGAAATAACAGTATCACATACTCTATTTCCTGTTTCAGTAGCCGACAACTTAGATTTTGTCCAATCCTCGTTGATAAAGAAATGCGTCGATGCATCTTTATGGTGTACAAACTATGCAAGGTGAGGAAAGCTGTAGCAAATCTAGTAACTGCGGGTTTCACAAGATTCCTCCTATTTGTTTTGCCCCTCATCGCATTAAGAAGACGATTATGCCTATAAATGAATGTTGTGATTCTTTTTGCATTTGTGATTGTGGGTTAGAATTGCTTCAACTTGCCCATGTCCTCTAGCATAAGGTCAACTGGTCAAGGCAGTAAGCGACACAAGGTGTCCAAAACAGTGTATGCCTCCCCTCCATTAGTATATGCCCCGCTGCCTTGTAATTAGAGGCATTGTCGGTGACCACCTGAACAACATACTCGGGGCCAATTTTCTCAGTCTTGCTATCAAGTAGATTTGCCAACATTGTGACATCTTGCGATTAACTAAAGGCATCAACATAACCCATTTAATAAGTCCCCTCCAGATTATTAACAAGGAAATTCAACAAGTGTCTTTTCCTCTTATCTGTTCAACCCTCCGACATGAGTGTGCAACCATATTCCTTCCAAGCAACTTCATGTTTCTTTTTTAATTCATCGGTTTTCGTCTTTTTGCCTTCTCAAATAAAGGAACCCTCAACTCATGATACGTTAGAGGCTTTAAACCTAACCCATATTGTCCTATGAACTCGATCATTACTTCAAAGCTCCTTGCATTTGCAGCATTGAATGGTATGCTACACTCGTAGAAAAAGTTTGCAATGTGCATACGGACTCTCATTTTCCTCCGGTGTCCTCAAACGATTATCAATACTAGTTTGCCTCAAATGTTTGCTATGCCTCTACAATTTCTTCGGAAGTTTTTCTTAGAAGTGCTTCAATCGTCTTTGTTGGAGCTTTTGGTTGTGGCTTTTGGAATTGAAAAACAGTTTTTTTTTTCCTTTTAGAAGTCGTCCTAGAACATGGGATAGTGTTAGAAGCAATGTAAGCCATGGTTGGACGAGATCTAGCTCAATTGGCTTGTGCCTCTTTCTACTGTTCAAAGTTGCTTGCATCTCCCTCATAATTGTTTTAGAGCACTTCGCTACATCTACAAAATTTTCAGCTAGATGTTGCTTGAGACTTTTGATGCCCGAATGACATTTCTTCCTGCAAAGTATACATTGCACGACATCCTTATTACTTAACTCCATATTTCCAACCTGGATCGTTCGATTTAGCTTTTCTTTTAGGGTCCTTCGTTATATCATAATTATCGGCCCCTGATTGCCATTTTACTTTCTACACAATAAAATCAAATAAAAAATATAAGACAATTTGTATTAGTATGTATCAATATATATATTGTATGTATGATGTATGTATTGGTATATAACCATTAATCACATCAAGTAGATAACAGAGAAATTGTATGTTTGATGTATGTAACATCAGTTGTGGTATCACTATCTTAACATCAATGGATAAAATGTAAATAGTACATATATAAAAAATAAATAAAAACATATATAAATTTATATATAACTAGCATACTCGGCATAAAGGATAAGTATATATAGATAGCACTAAGCACGGGGAAAAAAATGAAGCGACAGGGAAGTAAAGAAGAAGAAGAAATACTTGCAGAAGTGCCGATCGCAGTCGCGCGTCGCCGGAAGGGACTTCAGAGTCTATAGTCGACGAGTAGTCTCTCTCTCGGTCGCTCGTCAACTCCTCTTCTACTGCAAAGTTTGATCTTCTTCTGCGAATAAGCGAATCGACTTTGAGTTCGACTAGGGCTAGTTACCCAATTCCAAGCGACGTCGTTTTACTTTTTTTTAACCCAATGGGTTGATCCATACCCGGACCCGGAGTAGCCAAGTTGCTCGATCTGCCGGAAAGTCGTCGAAGTCAACGCCTCGACGCGAGTCGTCCAGGCGACGACTTCCTTTACTAGGCGCTCGACTTTAAGCCCAAATCCAAGTCGCCTGGTTGCCTTGTCTGCCCCTTAGGCGACACCTTAACAACTATGCTAAGCACATGCATAAACCATATGATGAGAAGCATTCTCATTTATTTTTACAGTCCTGTTGCTTTAGGGCTTTGTGGAACTGTATTTTTTGGAGTGTTGGGGTAGGGGTAGGTGGGTCCCGCATTGGTGAAAGATTTCCTGCTTTAATAGTTTAGATGTTTTGGAGGGAGGGAGGATCATAATCGTAATGCTCTCAAAGATGGTTATTTTGTGAGATAGGATTTTTTTTGAATGCTTCTCTATGGGCCTCCCTCCTCTTCCATGGGTCTTTGAGGGTATTTTATGTCTGATCTTTGCAGAGATGGATGAGCTGTTTTCTTTTGAGTGTTACCTTCCTATTTTAGCTTATTATATATAGGGTAAGTGGATTTCTTGTTCCCTCTAAGCTTGTATTTTCTCTTGAAATTCTTCTTTTATCAATAAAATAGTTGCTTATGATTTTTGCTTGAATAGCTATAATTGGGCTAGTTTTTATTTTAAAATAAAATTATTTTCATTTTTTGGGCATTCATTCTTTGACTAGAACTAAACCATTGTTTTATTTAGTATCTACCAGTCAAACCGATTAAATAGGTTTGGTGCCAGCATGGTATAGATTTGAAGCTGATTTCCTTTCATTATTTATTTTTTGACGTAGTTGTCCAACTTGAGAAACAGATAAGTTTTAGTTATTACATCCTTTTGATAGTTATCGAATTATACAATATTTCTTTAATGCTGTTAGCTCATGTGAACCATAAATTTAGGTTTGTGATGTGAAGTATTCTATTTATGGTTATAATGTGTATTAAGCTGTCTGTATTCTTTTATTGAGCTTCTTGACGCCTTCTCTTCTTTAATACTTCTCTTGGTTATCCTTTATAGTTCCACACGTACTCTGGTATTCTGATACATATTGCCCAATCTTTCAGTATGGGTGTAGATATATTAGTTACATTTATACATAATTGTGTAAATCTCTAGCTGGTATTCCATTCCCATGGTTATTCTGTGACAATACATTAATCTATATTAATCAATTCATATTGCTTTGATGTAAGTGTCTCGTAATTGAGTCATGATGTAACTGTTTTTAATTCCCCCCCCCCTTTTGTGGGATTATTAGTTTGCAACTAGCACAATATATTAACTGTTGGCTTGTTGAATGATAAAAAAATCTTCCAGATTCTGAACTGGTACTTGTGTCAGTGTCAAGTATCAACCCAAATAGTTAAAAGTAAAAACCCGCTTGGTTTGTCCAGAGTATAGTATCCTAATCTTATTTTTCACCAGAGTCTAGATTTTCCAAACCTGGATATTGTCTCTTCTGGGAGCCAAATGTGGTCTCAATTAGCGTTAGAAAAATGTTTTCAATTTAAGGAATTGTGTCTTATACCAATATTCAAGAGCAGATATTGTTTTATCCAATTGCAAGCTTATGCTAACTTAGCTACATAAGAATACTGCCTTGGATTTTTTCAGGAAAACCTTAGGACGCATGTGTAAAATATTTAAACATGATTTTAAAAACATATGAGTGCATATCTATCAATCGTTTTTCTCACCCTTCTCTGCAATCATGTTTACCTGATATTGGGGTCATAGTGTGATGTCCTTGATATTTTTTGCAAATCTTTGGTGGCAAGTAATTTGAAACTTCTGTTCATATACAATTACTCAAAATATATTGTTTACCATTTCTTGCTGACCAATCATCTCTAGTAAACTGAACTTTGCAATGACAGGATGAGACAGGGGTCTACAAGAATCTCTTGCAAGAAGTTTCGCAAAGAGTAGGAGCATCATTGCCGACATACACAACCTATAGGTCTGGCCTTGGACACTTGCCTGTTTTTACCTGCACAGTAGAGTTGGCAGGCATCACATTTACTGGTGAACCAGCAAAGAACAAGAAGCAAGCGGAAAAAAATGCAGCCATGGCAGCATGGTCAGCTCTAAAACTATGTAAGTTATATAAGTTTGTTTGTAGCATGATGGGAACTTATTTGTTCTTGTGGAAAAAAACAGTTCATACCAACTTAAGGACATGGTGAAAAGACTAGAGTTCAAGAAATGATATGCCAAATGTTGCATTTGAATATCATTACAAAAGTGATTTTAATTGGATTTGATTCAGTTATATGAAGGAATGATAAATGTTAAACAAGTATGCATTTTTTCTGAAGGCTTCAAAACTGCTATGAGATTGCCTATTGCTTTATCAACGGTACATCCTAGGGAAAAGACTAGATAGAGTTCTGGAAAATGTATGGCCAATGCTGCATTTGGATAGCATCAAAAAATGTCTTAAAATAATGAAAATTAGAATTAGATTTAACTAGATGAGAAATTAGGGTTGTTATTAAGTGTACATTATTTTTTCAAAAGTCTTTAAATCTTATTGGAGATTCCTTATTTTCTTATAAACAGTATGCCATATTTTCTTAAGGTTTATTGACCTCAGCTTAGCTTTCTCCCACCTCCTACGGTCCTACCTTCACACATCCATCTACCACCCAAAAAAAAAGCTAAATAAAAATAATAACAGATAAGTTTCTACAGCTTGGCCACAATGTTATCATATCAATTCCATGTCTCTGTTAGTAAGGGAAGTATGTCATTGCTTAAATCCCCATGTTATTCTTAGTAATTGCTAGAAATGTGTGTTTTCCTTTTTATTCGCCATTGTCTGCTCTGTACAATCAATAACCATACAATAACAATGACTCTATTATCTTATTTGGAATCTTGTTGGAACATGGAAGTTGCAGTATAGTTAAATCTAGCTTTTATTTAAAATTAGTATTCCTATTTAAACAGAGTTAGGAGGTTAAATGGTGTCTCAAAATGCATAATTTGTCAAAATGAGACTCATCTGGGATGGTGGGAGTTAATTTTAAATTATTACAGAAGCAGCTATTACATGTATTTGACATCTTCTCTTTGTTTGGTCAGTAGCACAGCAGTCTGAGAGTTCGTTATTACAAAAAGTGAACAATGATGAGCAAGAGCATGTCACAGTAGCACGTGCTCTCCAAAAATATCGTATCAGGGCAAAGATTTCTAATACGCCATTCCCAATCAGATTTCCGATGCCGAAACCAAGACCAGCAAGTACACAGCCACCTTCAGCTACAAAATCAAAAATCCTTCCCTTAATATCCCCGAAGACAGCCCCTCGAGGTAGACCTGTTTGCCCAACAATAAACAACACTTTGTTTCGTCCAAAGACGATCCCTCTAAGTGGACCTATCAATGCAAACAGAAATGACATACTTGTATCCTCAGAGACATCTCTACAAAGTCCGCCTATGATCACTACTGTAAATGACCACCTTTTACCATCCGCAGAAAGCCCTAGGTTCCTACATCAGAAGTTCCCTGCCGCTGGAGCAGCACCTTACATTCCTGTAGGGAATTTTAGGCCACACCATGGAATTGCACCACCAGTGACTATGCGGAATGCAATTCCAGTCTACTCTGCACCACAACTTCCTCCGCCTAGTCAATCATCACAGGTGAGGCGGTCTCCACCCATGGGCATTGCACCTCCAGTCTGTGTAAGACGGGCCATGCCAGCTTTTTCTGCTCCCGTCCGAGCAGAGGATTCACCAGCTCGAGTAGAGGATTCACTGCCAGCTTCTAAGGCTCCTATCACTAACCCAGTTCGAGTAGAGGGTCCACCAACTTTTATGCCTCCTATCACATCAGCACCTGTTCAAGTTGAGAATCCACCAACTTCTAGGACTCTTGTCACTGCAGGCCCCATCCAAACAGAGAATTCACTAATTTCCAAGTCTCCCACAATTCCACGAACAGTTCACATAGAGAACCCACAAACCTGCAAAGCTCTTATAACTTCAGCACCCAGCTCATCAATGCCAGTGGAGGAGACGGGGAGTGCAGTCGAGGCTAAATTGCCAGTCTCTGGTGATCGAGAACTTGAAGGAGCTGAAGGTTTGATTTCATAGTCGAGAACCTTTATTGGGGTTTTGTACTGGCTCTCCTTGTATGAGTTTAACGTAGATTCCCCCCCCCCCCCTCCTTGTTTCTTGTTAAAAATTCTGCTAGGAAGCTAGATTACTCGGCAGAGTAGCCTAAGCTCTCTTATATCTCTTCAGTTCCTGAGCAGGTTGGCACCATTAGGTCATGAGAAATGCTTGCCAAATAGTTCGCGTCAGGATTTGTATGATTTTCAGAAGAGAGTATAAAAAGATTGAACCTCATTATAAAGAGAAATCAAATAATTATGGATTTAAAATGAAAAACTATAAATGCTATGATGAGACTTTCGGCATTGGTTGCCACAACCAGCCCTTGCTAAATCCTTGGCTTCCTTTGAATTTTTTTCCTTGTTTTGGGAGCAACAATATCTTTGCTATTGCTTTACTCAATCCAATTTATATAATCTGTCATTTTGATCCTAAGGGTAGTTATTAGTGCGAGTGTGTGCGTTAAGTGTATGAAACAACTAGTGCGCGTACATTTGGTTGGTGAACACGAAGTTTTGGGGCTACACCTTTTAATTGTATTTTGAACATCTGGCGAAAATTATCAAAACTCAGACCAGACTGTCGGTTGAATCGCTTAAAATTGGAACCAGTCGGCACTTCGGTCTAGATTGGACCAATTGCCCAATTTTGGTTAAAATCCGTTAGAACCGGTTGATCACAAGTCGTTCAACTGAAAAAACCGGTTAAATTGACCTAGTGAACTGATTTTAATTATTTTTTTAATATATTTTTGTACCAGTTTTTTTTAATATTACAGTTTACCGTAATATTATAACTTGATTTTAATTTTATTATATTTTAGTTCATAATAAAAAGGTACAAGTTTATTATATTCTAGTGTTCGGCCTCCTTTGCACCAAAAAAAATAAACAGTTGGAACATAAGACCACACTTTTGAGCTACAAGTTTCTTTAATCTTGTACCTTTTTTTGATACTAGAACAGTGGCCATCTCCTTGACATTTTTTTTCCTGTCTCCATCTTATTCATGCTTTTTTAAGGATCCTATTTCCAATTTAACTCTTTACCACCTTACTCTTGAATTACAACTTAAAAAATGAGAAATTAATTGGAATGTAGAGTCTGATTAATAAAATCATGGTGGCCTAAATTTGCATATTTATAGTAGGGAAAGGAGAGCGAGGGGAAGAAGGGATTGGCAGGAACTTGTATATGTTCTTGCATATTTCATAATCAAATTGACAGGGATTTTATGTTGTGATCTTCCTACAACGATTTTATGACGCCCTCAAATTCAAGTACCTTTAAATTCCGGACATGATGCTTCACCGTACTAAACATAATCGTACATCTATTTATGCATTCATACTAATAGAAAAATAATTACTAGCTATTATAGTTTTATTATTATATACTCATGTTCTACTACCTTTAAAATTTTTTTAACATGGTAATTAAAATATTAATTATTTATAATAAACCTATTTATTACGGATAGGATCTACATCCTCTTATCCATTCATTTTGCCTTTCTCTTCGTCTTTTGAAGAATTTTCCACACATTCAGTTTTCGTTGAAAATATTTAATTTTAAGCAAGAATGAGCATTTACATGCCCAACAAGTACAACGATTGCATATAAAATAATAAAATCAAGAATCTTGCTTTCATACTTCTAAACCTTCAACAACTGAATAAAAGTTATGAAGAAATCTCAATTGATAGGAAATTACTTTCTTTGTTTTTAAAATATATATTTGAAATGATGTACTGATTTTAGCTGAGCGGTCATAAGACCTCAAACTTTCATTTTCATTCAAAAAGGTTTGAACAACTATTCTGTTGTAAATCGTCATAACTTACAGGCACGTTGGGTGATCAGCCCTTTGCATCCTGTATTGATCAATGCTACATGGCGAACAACTTATCTTGCGTTCTTCCATCGCTCGACATTACATGTCGACAGTATTAAACATTTCCCCTAATATTAGGGTTGTTCATTCTCAGACTGAATCCGTACCAAGTAGAAATTGGTTTGGAAACTTAATTTAAACTCAATAACAATTTGAAAGATCATAACTAGATCATTGAAAAGTTTTAACACGTGTCTAGTCGATACAAATGTCACTGACATATCTCTTAAACAGTTCATGCATATTAGAACTTTGAAAACTTGAATAATTCATGTGTTATAACAAAACATAACAATTTATGCATTATAGCATAGCTGAACACTTATACAACCAACAAAGAGTTTGTATAAGTTTGAAGTTTACACAAGCATTAAACATTATGTAAACCGAAGTGTTGATGTCAGGATTTTTATTTGTCCCTTTTCTGTTCTTATTCTTTGGTGTTCTCAAGTTAGGTGAGATTTGTTTGAAAAAATAAGTTGTGAAAAGGTTCGACATGTATATGTCGACGAATGGACTGTAAGTGTAAGACCCCAACTTTTTAATGAATAAAATCAATTTTCCTCAATTTATTATTGTTAATAATAAGGTATTAATTTGATATAATACTTTGGTTATGGGTGAAATGTGAAAATTTTGCAAAATAAGCAAGTGGTTATAAAATATTCATTTTGTCGGGGAATATTCATTTGGTCGTGGAATATTCTTTTTGTCGGGGAATATTCGTACGACGGCGCATCCATTTGTGGGCCCCATAACGGATAACTGTCGGATGAAGAAAATGACAAGTTTGAGTTTTTATAAATAACGACGTAATGGTTACCGTTAACATTGTTGAAATACCCGGTGGTTAAAATACAGTAATACGCGTGGATGCACAGTAGCACGCGATATTGCACAATATTATTGAATTATTGATTCTTACGTAAGAAGACACTACTCAATAATTGTTACAGTAATTACTGTTCAATATTTTATTTTATTGATTCAATAATTGCTGCGTTGATATTTTATATTATTGTTGTTAATTGTCACTGCACAGTATCTTCATTATCAGATCAATAATTCATATTATTTGAATAATATAATTAGATAGCATTATTGGCAATGTCTAAGGAAGTTTTGTCTAGGAAAGGGGTTTGGTCACCTAATTGCGCACCAATAAGGAAAAATCCTTATCGGAAAGCCCCTTCTTTCCTGGGAACGACCTGGTTGTCTTAATTGTGATTTTGTAATATTATTTGTGAATAATTAGTTATTGATTTATATGATAAGGAAATATTTATTTTATGTGGATATAAATGATGAATATATTTATTTTATATGGTTATAAATGAAGGAATTAATGCTGAGGTGTTTTATTAGTATTTTGTCGGAATGGAGGTTTTGAAAATTGTCCGTATGTGGATTTCGGTCAATTTTTGTTTGGAATTTGGAAATTTTAAACTTACAAAGTTGTAGAGAATTAAATTTCCCATGGAAAGCACATGAGATTCAAATTTTTCTGATAAAAGGGCTATTTATTATGAATTATTGAAGTTTTAGAAAATAAAATATTTTTATTAAAAATATGGTGGGCCCCACTTTTGGTTGGTGAGTAATGAAATGTGCTGAAATTTAATTTCAAAAGTGGTGGGCTTGAATAGTAGCAGGTAAAGCCATCAGGTAGCAGGTTAGTCTGCTATGGCGTTCTAACCATTTTCCTATAAATAGGGTGCTTAGTTAGAATTGAAAATCACACCAGAAACAAGTTTTCTCTCTTTCTCTCTCTATATTATCGAGCGTATTTTGTGAGTATTTAGATACTTTGTGAGTTGCTATTCATCAGTACAAGTTTTCTTCAGCCTTATACCGATATTCCGATCGGAAGTACTGATATTTTGAGGTAAGGGATGTTATTTTCTTCATAATGATGTTATTCTTTCAATATCATTATACTGAAATATTGGTATAGATTTTATTGTGGAATTTCTACCTTTTTGTGTCGAGGTTACTATTCACGTATACGACACTATTTACGTATATGATACTATTCACGAATACGACACTATTCACAAAAAAATGAAATTTTCTTTTCTTTGTCCAAGTTGTCTATTATGGTTACTATCTTTGATTGTATCCATGTTTTGATCTTTATTCTTAAATTTTGCTTCACAATTGATTATTATAAGGTATTTTTGAACTTGGATAAACTAAAGTACGAATCCCTAATCTTTGATCTTTTATCTCACTGGATTCGTTTTCTTTAAGATATTTTTCATTATCCTCAGTCTTAAATGATGATATTACTGAATATCTTTGGCTTGTAGTGCAAAGATGAATGATTAACTGATGAATATTTTTGGCCTGTAGTGCAAAGATGAATGATTACCTAATGAATATCTTTGGCCCGTAGTGCAAAGATGAACAGGTGTTGAGATGAACATGACCAACTGGTGATACAAATGAATATCTTTGGCATGTAGTGCAAAGATGAATATTTGATTCAAGATGTATATTGATTGATGTTACAAGGATAAAATATTGATTATGCACTTTTAAATCTTAGAAGATAGTAGAATTCTTTCTCTACATGACTCTTCTAATGGATTGCTGTTCCGCTGCAGTTGTTGATCTAAAACTTGTTGTCTATTATATTTTATCAGATTTTTCTCTGTTGAAGACTAATGATAAATTGTTGTATATTATCTTAGTCATAATATTCTTTACTGGGCTAGTTGAGCTCACCCTTTTCCTTTTTGTTCCATTTTTCTTCTTAAGAGGTGAGAACATAGCATGAACTAGCCGGGGCATGGAGTGATGGTTCAGGATAGTTGTATTATAGTAGTCCTCACTATTTTGTAAAATAGTTTATCAATAATTGTAATGAGGACTCCTTTTGAGTTTGTATACTCTCTATTAGACAATAGTTGTATTCAAACTCATAGTATATGTGATGTCGTATTTTGCACGACAATTGTATTACTGAAGTTGTATTTGTTTCTGTACCATGTATTTGGTGACTCAGAATAGGTGATGTATACCTATTTTGGGGGCGTCACAGAAAGAGTCGCCAATTGCTTTTTTATATGATTGTACCAACACAACCGAGAAAAGGTTTGCACATTGACCCAATGATGTGACACTGCTAAACGGGTCTGTGAAACAGAGATTCATTAGGGTCTGGGGGCTTGATTATGCGGAGGGAAGGTGTTAGGCACCCCTTGATATCCGTGTTACCACGGTGACCGCCACTTTTCAAGAAATTGTTATATGAATGTGTATGTGTGTGAGTCAATGTGCGGTTAGATGGAAGTAGTGCGAGGCCTCATTCACACCTATATACACAGGGTTTGAATTTGTGTAAAAATTCAGTTTTAAACAAGATATGACAGTGATGTTTTGTAAAAGAGGTTTTTCAAACCCTTATGCTCAATAGTAAGTGAGACCTTTTACACTTCCATTTCTTATTAAGTGTTCGGCCTGATTGTTTTAATTTTCGAGATGCGAAGCATCCTCGAGAAAATATGTATAAAGCAATGCCGAACTCCTCATGGGCATGAAAACCATCTGAGGAAATTCAAACACCGTGAATAAATTTACAAGCTGCTTACAATTGAAAATGTCCATCACGAGAACCAAATCTAGATTCAGTAGACTGAATCTGTGATCACATGATTCCTAGGCTCACATGATACCACAATTTATATGAAAGCAGTAAGGAGTTATATATATAAAAGCTGTAAATATATAAAGGCATGATTAACCACCACGAAGCACCTCCATGGGGGATCAGGAATGTAAATAAAGTTGTAAAAGTAATCAACCGCCACGAAGTAAACTCCAAGCGAAACGAAGACTAAATATATATATATATATATATATATAGAAAAATATATATATATATATATATAGAAAAGCAAGTAAATGCTCCAGACGTAAGTTCAGGCTCAATCGAAACATAACTCAATAATGTTAGTCCATATATAAATATATATATATATATATATATATATATATATA
Organism: Panax japonicus; assembly: GCA_020205505.1. Classification (NCBI taxonomy): domain Eukaryota; kingdom Viridiplantae; phylum Streptophyta; class Magnoliopsida; order Apiales; family Araliaceae; genus Panax; species Panax japonicus. The sequence continues at coordinate 73,412,090 of CM035107.1, read as the reverse complement.
TATATATATATATATATATATATAAGTATATATATACAAACAAAAAAATAAAACCACGGACCGAAGTCCGGGCCTACGCACGCAACATGACTTTCAACGTGAAGAACAATGTGTGCAAAGATGAAGAGAAAGGCTTTAAAGTGTGTAAGAAGGCTTATAGTGAACTGCCAAAGAAGACTTCTATAACTTTAAGTGGATGACCACTCTGCTCCCACCGGTAAAAATATGACAGAATGTAAGCTCACAAGTGTTTAAAATGAGAAAGCACTCAGTTTATAGTGTGTACAGAACAAATTGAACAGGGCTTCCTCGCCGTTTCTCTTGCAAATACGGCCACCCCAAGCCCTCTATTTATAGAGGGGGGGGGGTGCCGCAGGTGTACTTGCGGCTGCCCAGGGTTCCCCGGGCAGTGTGGATCCTGCAGTCTTGAAGCACGTGCACTCGGACAACGCGATGTTCGCTCGAACCTTCATAACTTTCAATCCGGGAGTCCGATGGAAGCGTGCCATACCATTAAGGAAAGCTCTTTCCGAGAGATATGCAATGACATAGGATTTGCCCTTTTTTGATGCCGGGAAGACGGGTCCATGACCGAAATGACATTTTTGGGTTTCCGTCAAGCAGTCCGTTGAGTCGTTTTTCGTAGTTTGCGCTCAAAAGTTAAGATATGGTTTTTGTATGACTTCTTTTGAAGTAATTTGAGTTGAAATGAGTACATTTGATTTGAGTTGAAGTTGAGTTGGCAAAATGACCATTTTTCCCCTCCCGGGGTTATTTCTGGTCTTCGCACAGTTGTAGCGGGTTTTTCCCAGGGTTATCTCTGAGAATGTCATTTTGTTGACTCTGAATGTCATTAGGGTCATCTCTGAAGTTGGCTTGACCACTCGGGGTTGACTCCGGGCCTTAAACTTGATTTCCCAAGGTTATCTCTGGGGTTGGAACTGCCTTTCCCGGGGTTATTTCCGGGGTTAGAAACTGATTTCCCAGGGTTGGAAACTGGATCTCTCGGGGCTTTTTCCGGGGTTGGAATTGGTTGTTGTGGTCCTCCAGGGTTATCTCTGAAATGTGAAAAAGACACTTTTGTCCTCCTGCATAGTTAGTAACAGAAAAATGAAATTTCGAGTGTCTATAGATGCCCCTATTTATCATGTCTATAGATGCCCCTATTACAAGGTATTTTCAATGATGCAGATTGTAATGTAATGAATGTTATGATAAATGTTAAAATGTTTTCGCGAATCATAGTTCGCAAATCACACATCACATTTCGCACTTTGCTTTTCGCATTTGGCCAATCGCACTTCGTAAATCACACATCGCATTACACAAATCGCAAATCGCAATAAATGAATGTTATGATGAATGTTAAAATGCTTTTTATAAATCGTTTTACCTTTATCGAGGATTACTGATGCCTATGCTGGTGTTGACTACAACGGTTTAACTTTTTGTCGGTGTCGCTGATGCCTGTTTGATGAAGAAAAATTGAGATGTTTTCTATATCTCTACTGAGGATGATGTTCTGAAATCACCGGACCTTCCCGATGTATACACTTGGTAGTTTAAAATGGTGCCTACCCTGATGGTATTTTGACAACGGATCCTACCCTGGTGTTAGTTGAATATGTTGACATCGCCAAACTGTTTCGGTTACCACTCGAACGGTGGTATACAAAGCTTTCATCGCTAAACTGTCTTGATGTTGCGCTGAATTGATGCCAATGGTTTAGAATATCGGATCCACCGATACCTTTGCTGAAGTAATATTCAAAGGTTTGTTTCACCAGACTCTGCTCGATGTTACGCTGGATTGATGACAACCACCAGATGTCTACGACGAAATTTTTCTCTAATCTAGGCATTTAATTTGCACGCATATTTAAATCTACTAGAGATGCATGCTAAACCTTGATAGAGATGTACGTTGATGTAGCGCCTTTGCACATGTGTAGATCATGCATGATGTGATGCTCTAGATTTTCTTAGGAGTCTAATGTCCTAGGTTAATGCAGATTATAAATTGTATGGAGTAGAATTTTACCTCACCCTTTTTGAGGTGATTTGGAGTCTCCTTTCGCTGTTGGGTACTTGTGCCACATTTTCATGAGCGTTTTCTTTGTAACCTAGATTTACTGATGACCTGAATGTCGCTAACATCCCTGGAGGGTGCAGTTTGTTCTTTTGCTGCCCCGATTTAAACTTCGGTATAGAGGTCTCGACTTGTGAGAATTTGACGCCGGTTGGCACATTTGATGATGAGGATTTCATTTGCTAGACCTTTTGTCATTGGGCTTCTACTTTTGAGTTAATGACTTTCTTGAGAATTTTCCACTTCTTTTGTAGGGGAAAGCTAAAGTCGCCATGATTTCTTTCTGGAGTTATCCCCTTTCTTTTGCTGAGAGGCTTGATCCCGCCTTAAGCTCCTTCCATTTCTTGGAATTGGACAATGCCCCAGTCTTTTCACATGTTGATGCCGAGGGTTCATATGAGAAACTCTCTTTGTTGATGAAGTCGCAATTGAGTAATATCCAAATCGCTAGTGAGATGATGTGAGGGAAGCTCTGATGATGATGTACCATGATGATGGTGCTGACTGGCGCATTTTCCTCTTTAGGATGGTTGATAAATGCCCTAGTGTTGATTTGTCGCTGTTCCTAAGATTACCCCAGTCTTGTTGTATGAGTTTCAATATCGGGTTGTCGCCAATTTTGAAATTTCCCCAGCCTTGCTTGTTGTCTGGGATAGTTTGTTGGGAGAATGCATATTATGATTTAATGTTTTAATGTATATGCTTATGAGTATTTGTAAAGTCCTTCAAGTAATATATGTACAAGGACTTAGTGATAGATCAAATCTATTAGGTTGATCTAAGCTCTTAACGTGTATCATTCTGTAATAGAATGTATAGATAGAAAGATCAAAGCTGTTAGGTTGATCTTGAGATGTAATAGATAGGCTTCGAAGAAATCGTAGTGTATAAATCTGATCAACATTGCAGAAGTCAAGGCAGAAATGTAGAGCTTCAAAGATCGTAGTGTGCCTGCCTTGAAGGGCCTTCTCAAAAATCGTAGAGTGGTCACAACGTTTGCCGAGCCAACTCAACGATCGTAGTGTGCTCTCAGAAACGTGGTGTTTAAAAGTCAACGATCGTAGTTTGCCCTTTTTTGATGCCGGGAAGATGGGTCCATGACCGAAATGACATTTCCGGGTTTTTATCAGGCAGTTCGTTGAGCCGTTTTGCGTAGTTTGCGCTCGAAAGTTAAGATATGGTTTTTGTATGACTTCTTTTAAAGAAATTTGAGTTGAAATGAGTACATTTGATTTGAGTTGAAGTTGAGTTTGCAAAATGACCATTTTCCCCCTCCCGGGGTTATCTCCGGTCTTCGCACAGTTGTAGCGGGTTTTTCCCAGGGTTATATGTGAGAATGTCATTTTGTTGACTCTGAATGTCCTTAGGGTCATCTCTGAGGTTAGCTTGACCACCTGGGGTTGACTCCGGGCATTGAACTTGATTTCCCATAGTTATCTCTGGGGTTGGAACTGCCTTTCCCAGGGTTATTTTCGGGGTTGGAAACTGGATCTCCCGGGGCTATCTCCGGGGTTGGCATTGATTGTTGTGGTCCTCCAGGGTTATATCTGGAATGTGAAAAAGATGTTTTTGTCCTCCTGCATAGTTAGTAATAGGAAAATGAAATTTCGAGCGTCTATAGATGTGATGCCCCCAAAATTAGGTATACATCACCCATCTTGGGTCGCCATATACATGGTACAGAATTCAAATACAACTGTCGTGTACAATACGACAAAACATAAACTGTGAGTTTGAATACAAATATTGTCTACTAGAGATTATACAAACTCAAAAGGAGTCCTCATTACAATTATTATCACACTATTTCACAGAATAGTGAGGACTACTAATGCTATCCTCTGGACCATCACTCCGTTCCCCGACTCGTCCCAGCTATATTCTCATTTCCTGAAGAGAACAGTGAAAGAAAGGGTGAGCTCAACTAACCCAATAAGAAATATTATGACTAAGATAATACATAATAAATTATCATTAGTCTCCAACAATGTTAAACTGATAAAATATAATAGACATCAAGTTTAACTGCAGCGGAACAAGCAATCCATTAAAATAGTCAAGTAGAAAATAAAATCTACTATCTTTTATGATTTAAAAGCTTAATAAATAATCCACATCATCGAATCACCCCTGCACTATGGCCAAGGATATTCTTTAGTATCACGACCACAATTATCCATGCACTACGAGCCAAGAATATTTGTGTATTCATTAATGGTCATGATCATGCCAACAACTGTCCATCAATGCACTACGGGCCAATGAGGACTTTTACCACATCATTTGTAACATTACGGTCATGATTACACCGAATAATCCCTGGTCATAATCATACCAAGTCCATCTATGCACTACAGGCCACAGATGACTTTCAAAAATATAAATATGAGGATGATGACAATGATATAAGAATTCAATAAAACAAGTTCAAGAATTAATTTATCCAGGAACTAATAATGTCCAAATTATCAACATGATATTGCTTTGTAGAGTAAAATTCAAAAATGCTCAGAAGAATATTTCCATGAAAAGATATTGGATGAAGCGCAAATATCATGAATATTCCACTAATTTCATGGAGTATAGAAGTCAAAACTTTAATCAACTGAGTATAATAAATAATGGAATAACAAAAGAAAATACCATTCATGCGGTACTTCGCATAGACAAGTTATTCCAACAGAATACTAAATAACGGAATCAGGTCAGGCGAAATTCGCACTGACAGGATGTTCCAACAGAATAATAAAGAATGGAATAACAACATAAATAACCACGCATGCGGTACTTCGCATAGACAGGTTATTCCAACAGAATACTAATAAGGACATAATTAGGTCCGGCGTAAAATGCACAGACAGGATATTCCAACAGAATAATAATAAAGACGAAACCAGATCTGACGTAAAATGCACATACAGGATATTTCAACCGAATAATAAAGATGGAATCAGGTCTGGCGTAAAACGCATAGACAGGATATTCCAACAGAAAAGTAAAGACGGAATAATAGAAGAATGTCACCAAGTATAGGGTAGACCGCGTATACAAGTTATTCCAACAGAATAATAAGATATGGAATAACAACAGTTCTCTTCATGAATAAGAAAGAATAACACCCCTTACCGTAAAAGAACTGAATATAAGAGTAGTTAAGTAGCAGAAATCTTTTCTTCTTTCTCTCTCTAGAGTTTCAGTGAATTCGTAAGAAATAATGAAGGAATGAGCTTCTATTTATAGGAGAATGGAAGTGTACTGTTTATGAACGAATTATTTCTGCAGAATTATTTCTTCAACCAAATACAATAAAGTCAATCAACTAACCAATAAAATCACAACAAAAATTAAAATATAATACATATATATACACATATTTTCAACTTATATATATCAATATTATATATACACCACTTATTTTTTCTTCCCCATAACCAACATCAATCCCCCACCCACCCACCCAAAAATTAATTTCACTATACTCTTACACATCACTATCACACTACCACTTTTCCACCATTTTCCATTCACACACACATCACACACCTATCATTTTCACATATCATTTTCTCCACCATATACTCAATACATACATATACTTCTATACTTATACTCTTCCATTTTCAAAAATCATTTTTCCAACACATATGGGCCCCACATGTGGGCCCCACCTTTAAATAATTTTCTACCGATTATTTTGAAAAATGGGTAAATAAGAATCCATAAAATAAGAAAATTTCATAAAAATCACCTTAATAATTTTAACAACATTCATCATCTTTATTACAATTCACAATATTAATCGACCAGGTCATTCTCAGAAAAGAGGGGGCTTTCCAATAAGGATTTCTCCCTATTGGAGCGCAATTAGGTGACCAAACCTCTCCTTGATAGAACTTCTAGACATCGTTAATATTGCAAATAATAATATTAATAATTTTGACGTCTCAATTATTGATTTTAACAATATAATAAATATCGAGAATAATTGAATCAAATAACATGAGATACTATGCAACAATTACTATAGCAATAATTGAACAAAACTGAATGACTTCTCACTTAAGCATCAATAATCAATACCATGTGCTACTATGAAACCACGCGTATTACTGTACTTTTACTACCGAGTAATTCAACAGTATCAACGGTAAAACTTCTGCCGTTATTTTCATAAAAATATTTTTGTCGTTTTCTCAATCCGACAATAATTCTGTTGTGGGGTCCACCAATGATTGCGCAGTTGTACTAATATTCCCTGCTAAAACGAATATTTCCCGACCAATTGAATATAATATAACAACTTGCTTACTATGCAAAATTTATAAATATTACCCACAATTATAACATTATATCAATTTCACTCCATAATATTTAAAAATAATATTTATAGAAAATTCATCTTTATTCAAAAAGTTGGGGTTTTAAAATCTACCTTTCTTATGAAATTTTATCCTCGAAATTAGGGTACGTACCTGGTATGTCGAAGAGGTAAGGATACCTTGATTTCATTTCAGATTCTAACTCCTAAGTCATTTCCTCAACATCGTGGTTTCTCCATAAAACTTTAACTTGAGGTATAACCTTTGTGACACCCCCAAAATTAGGTATACATCACCCATCTTGGGTCGTCAGATACATGGTACAAAATTCAAATACAACTTACTAATACAAATGTCGTGTACAATACGACAAAATATAACTGTGAGTTTGAATACAATTATTGTCTACTAGAGATTATACAAACTCAAAAGGAGTCCTCATTATAATTATTAACACACTATTTTACAGAATAGTGAGGACTACTAATGCTATCCTCTGGACGGTCACTCCGTTCCCCGACTAGTCCCTGCTATGTTCTCATTTCCAGAAGAGAACAGTGAAAGAAAGAGTGAGCTCAACTAGCCCAGTAAGAATTATTATGACTAAGATAATGCAGAATAAATTATCGTTAGCCTTCAACCGTGTTAAACTGATAAAATATAATAACATCAAGTTTAACTGCAGCGGAACAAGCAATCCACTAAAAGAGTCAAGTAGAGAATAAAATCTACTATCTTTTATGATTTAAAAGGTTTTTCATGACTTTTATCGTTAGGACTCAACTTAATAAATAATCTACATCATCGAATCACCCATGCACTACGGCCAGGGATATTCTTTAGTATCACGACCACAAATTATCCATGCACTATAGCCAAGGACATTCGTGTATTCATTAATGGTCATGGTCATGCCAACAACTGTCCATCAATGCACTACGGGCCAATGATAACTTTTACCACATCATTTGTAACACTACGGTCATGATTACACAGAATAATCCCTGGTCATAATCATACCAAGTCCATCTATACACTACAGGCCACAGATGACTTTCAACATAATATAAACATGAGAATGATGACAATGATATAAGAATTCAATAAAACAAGTTCAAGAATTAATTTATTCAGGAACTAATAATGTCCAAATTGTCAACATGATACTTCTTTGTAGAGTAAAATTCAAGAATGATCAGAAGAATATTTCCATGAAAAGATATTGGATGAAGCGCAAATATCAAGGATATTCTATTAATTTCATGGAGTATAGAAGTTAAAACTTTAACCAATTGAGTATAATAAAGAATGGAATAACAAAAGAAATCACCATGCATGCGGTACTTCGCATAGACAAGTTATTCCAACAGAATAATAATAACGGAACCAGGTCAGGCAAAATTTGCACCGACAGGATGTTCCAACAGAATAATAAAGACGGAATCAGGTCCGGTGTAAAACACACAGACAGGATGTTCCAACATAATAATAATAAAGACGGAACCAGGTCCGGTGTAAAACACACAGACAGGATGTTCCAACAGAATAATAATAAAGACAGAACCAGGTCCGGTGTAAAACACACAGACAGGATGTTCCAACAGAATAATAGAAGAATGTCACCAAGTATAGGGTAAACTGCGTATACAGGTTATTCCAACAGAATAATAAGCAATGGAATAACAACAGTTCTCTTCATGAATAAGAAAGAATAACACCCCTTACATTAGTAGTAGATTGAATATTGCAGTAGTGTAGTAACAGAATATTCTTCTTCTTTCTCTCTTATTTTTTCTATACTTTCTCTGCGACGACCCCAAATCCAGGTACTTGAAACCCGAACTTGGTGTTTCACGATACCATTTCAATAAGCTGAATAATGCAATAATAATATTACATTCAAACTTAATTTACATACATCAGAGTTTACTCCCCAGGTACGAGACCTTCAAATACATTCCATACGATACCTGAATAGGTACCAATACTGACTATAACCATTAACTCATAATATAACTCATTCGAACAGCTTTCCTTTATCCTTGTTCGTGCCTGAGCCTTCAGGTTGCTCATACATAACTGAAAACATTTAATTTAAGCAAGGATGAGCATTAGAGTGCCCAGCAAGTAATATCAATTATATATATAAGCTGAAAGAATATAAGTATTCTCTTTACATAACACTTCTACAACGAATTGAAAGTTGTGAAGTAATCTGTACTGATAAAAAATTCACATAACAACTTTCTTTCAACTTCTTTAAATTTGGCTCTAACTCTACCCTTGAATAGGGTTTAAGAAATATACTATGAATATTCTTTTTTTCATTTTCGACAAGGTTTAATAGAAATTCATCCTCAAACCGTCATAACCTACGGGCACAGAGGGTGATCAGCCCTGTCGTACCTTGTATTTATCACTACTACATAACTTGAACGAAATTCATCGCTCACTCTATCCGCCTTGGGCGTAAAAATTTCCCATATAGGAATGTTCATACATGTCTGGTTCCAAACCCGAAGGTTTTTTAATCTTACTCAACAATAATATGTAATTCAACATATATAAATGGGTAATTGACAAAGGTGTATCAACATGTGAATAAATACCATGATTATCCAAGTGGGGACACTTGTATAACCATTTAGAAATCAAAGAACAGAATATATATCTGAGCTAACTTGTTGATAATCAAAGCGTACATAATCTGTACAGGAATAGAATAATTCTGAAATATTCTTACTCATGTCCATTGCATAAAGGAAATGCAAAGGTATGATACTTGCCTGATTCACTGATTACAAATCTCAACTTAGGTTTTATCTCTTTATCACAACCTATCAATAATCAGATCATTCGTTCGATTAGAACCATATATCTTAACACATAGTACTGTCTATTACAGTCAGCACATAGTCTAATCATATAATCGCAATGATCATACTTTTAGTTCCTATTCTATATTTGAAATATTATTATACATTTTTCAAATATCTCATCCATGCTCTTACAGTAACATTTTCTTTCTTTTATAAGGTCTAACATTTGTCGGCGTACCGACAGTTTTATCGGGTAAATACTGAGTCTAAGACTCTTATTCTATAACTCAACATCTGTAAATATCAGACATTTTATTTTTAAACATTTTCAGAATTTCCAGAAATTAAAAAATTTAAAATAATTCAAATCTGTCACTAAAGGGCCTATAGTGATATAACTGTTACTATAGGTGTTCTTCATCAAATTCAGAACTTCATAACCGGTTCTCAAGTCAGCTAGTTTGGCCGGCTATAACTTTCAAATATCGAAATCATAATTAAATAATTTAAGCATTAAACAATTTCATTATCATTAATAGTTTAATTAATACTAAACTATTAATGAAACCATTGCCAAAATATAAAAGTTATTTATAATAACTCAAACTATTTTTAAAACATTTATATTACCCTTAAATAATTTTTAAAACAATAAAAATCATTTTTAAATAATTACCATTAATATTTAAATATTAATGTACTATTTATCCAAATATTAAAAGTTATTAATTATAACTTAAAATATTTTTAAATTCTTATTTTCATTTAAAATGATTGTTATAATATTAAAATCATTTTTAAACTAAATTATTTAATATAATCATTAAATAACTTTAATATCATTAATAATAATTAATTATTGAAATTCATCACAAAATTTTAAAAGTCATCACAAATAACTCATTTACATAATCAATTCCAAGCCCAAATAAACATAGTAAACTAACTAGTTTATTAACAAACTAACTAACTTCAAAAATTCAAACTTTAACTAACAATTAAACACATTACAAAAATTAAATAAGAAAACATATCCGGAAATACGAATTCCACAAACTGAATACGCACTTCCCCGCCAAAATTTAACTAAGGAGATCTTTATAAAAAGTCCTCCCCCAACAAAGCCTTTCTCAAAAATTGGAGGCCTTATTGTTGGTGAATGAAACAAAGGCCAAGCCCTTCTATTTATAAGTTTAGAAAATGGTGAACTTCTCAATTTAGTCGATGTGGGACTTGGTTTAAACTAATCTTTCAATAGCTCATTTTGCGATTTTCTCACGCCTTGCTCATTTATCAGAACATTCCCAACTTTGGATATGTTATACATGGTATACCAGAGTATTTTTAAAAAATACGAATTACCCAATTCGGGTTCATTATGTAGCCCAAACAGTGCGTCAAAAGTAGACGTTCATAACAGTTTTCAATTTCGTTTCAGCTTTACCATCTCTCGCTAAAACAGTCATAACGTTTTCGTTTCAAAACATTTTTGAGCGATTCTTGAGCCCACGCGAAGCTAACTTCTGCGGCTACAACTTTTATTCTTTGACCATTTCCAAATTCCGAACACATCAGCTCAGAAATTCCGTTCAAGTGGACTGCACCGCACTTGTTGGACAGTTTTGACACTACTACTTTGAAATGTCATAACTCTCTCCTCCGATATCGGATTTAGTCCGTTTTTGAGTCTATGGAAAGCTTATTCAGTGTACTACAACATACCAAAAGTCCAGAAGGTTTTGGAAACAGTAACTAATCGAAACAGTGTCCCGAATATCACATCCCGCTGCTGACTTTCAGTTTTGAGAAATTTGACACATTTCCTTCCAATCACCGTAATTCCCTCATCCGAGGTCAGAATGAGGTCATTCCAAAGCCTATGGCTTCCTAACTCAGTTCACTACAATATATCAAAAGCCCAGACCTTTTAAAGCACAAAAAGTGGACGAGAATGCCCCCATTACAGACTGCCCAAAAACAGTTATCATGATCGGTCAACCATGTTTGACCATCTATAACTTCTAATCTATACATGATATGGACTTGATTCTTTTTGCAGATTAAAGACCACATAACAAGCTACACATAACAACTTAAAAACAACAAAAATCATGATCGATCAAAGATCTATAAGCTCTGACATTTGACGAAAAAATCACAGAAATGAAATTTTCCAAATTTCTTAAATCTTCAAATTCGTGTACTTTGATGTTATGGGTCTTTGATTTATCAACCCATATCATCAATTAACATCCTATTACACAACTTTAAACAATCAATTGCATCAAATAGCATCGAATCAATGGATTTCTAGGTTTAGTGTTCTTATACCTTTTTTACCAAAAAAGGGTATTTTGGTCATTTCACATATAATTTCAAGGGCAATCTTGTACAAGGCAATTAAATATAATATTTAATCACTAGATTTAATTCATACAATTTACCAATTAACTTCTATCCTTTGGTAAATTAAAACACTTATACAATAACATCGAAATTAAACCCGATAATTAAAATTAGGGTTCTATAATTATCTGTGTATGTTATTAACATAGTCGTTATGGTTTCTAACTTCAACCGGTTAAGGTTATAATAATTAGGGTTTCACAGCATGGTACTATGTTATGACCTAATCGACCATCATTGCTCAATATTATCTGTCCGCACATACACAGTACATAATTATGGTACTGTAAAATCATTATATAAATAATATAATGTTATTATTCTCATCTCTTGATCACAATCCCAATCCAGGGTTTGGATCTCATATCTGACTTATTCTTCGTACACAACATCAATAATCAAGTTAAAATAATTAACTTAAATATTCTGAACAATTCATATAATAAAATATTTATTATATAAATCTAATTATCACTTCATAAATTATTTCCAATCATGTTTTCATGGAAAATAATTAATAAAAATATTCCGGCTTACAGAAATTTATTACCATATAATTTGTGGTAAATAATAATTCTAAAATTATTTCTAATTTTTCAAGAAATAAATATATTCACATTTATCGTTCACTTTACTTGACACTTAGTCTCGTCATTAAATAAAAAAAAATTATACACAAAATTTCTTATTTACGTTATATAGAAAATCTCGGGTTATTACATTCTCTCTCTATAGCTTGAATGAATTCGTGAAAAATAATGAAGCACTACGCCTCTATTTATAGAAGATTTCTATCTTAGCACTTGAAATATGAAAATGCAAGTGGCTTGACGACTGGTGATGTGAAAAGAAAAGTGGTTTGACGCCTGTAATGTGAAATGACAATTGGTTCGACGCCTGTAATATGAAACGACAAGAGGTTTGACGTCTGGTAAAGGTAGTTACTATTGACGAAGGTAATTACTATTGATGAAGGTAATTACTATTGACGAAGAGACTCTTAGATGATGACATATGGGCCCCCCATAAAATAACCAAACTTACCACAAACGTCTCATAATAGACTCTTTATATACATCAAGGATTGAATAAATATTACCACAAATCATTTTATTTTTAATCAACACATTTAATCTTTCAACAATTATTAATCATTTATAACTTGTCGTCTCAATTATTGATTTAATAATATAACATATTATACAGATGATACTGTGACAATAATTGAATTAATAAATAAGAGATATGATGCAGCAATTACTGTAGCAATAATTGAGTATAGCTGAGTGACTTCTCACATAAGCATCAATAATCAATACCGTGTGCTACTATGCAACCACGCGTATTACTGTACTTTTACTACCGGATAGTTCAACAGTTTTAGCGGTAACACCTCCGCCGTTATTTTCATAAAGTATTTTTGTCATTTTCTCAATCCGACAATAATTCCGTTGTGGGGTCCACCAATGATTGTGCCGTCGTACGAATATTCCCCGACAAAAAGAATATTCCCCGACCAAACGAATATTTTATAACAACTTGCTTACTTTGCAAAATTTATAAATATTACCCACAACTATAACATTATATCAAATTTACTCCATAATATTCAAAAATAATATTTATAGAAAATTTATCTTTATTTATAAAAGTTGGGGTCTTACAATCTCCCCTTCTTATGAAATTTCGCCCTCGAAATTAGGGTACGTACCTGGTATGTTGAAGAGGTAAGGATACCGTGATTTCATTTCATATTCTAACTCCCAAGTCATTTCTCAACATCGTGGTTTCTCCACAAAACTTTGACTTGAGGTATAACCTTGGAGCGTAGAATATGTTCCTTCTTATCCAAGATTTGAACAGGAACCTCTTCATACGTCAAATCTTCCACTATTTCGTCCGGTTCTAACTCAATAATGTGGTTCGGGTCTTTCACATATTTACGTAACATGGATATATGAAAAACGTTATGAACACGAGACATACTTGGCGGTAAAGCGAGTCTATAGGCCACAGTTCCTACTCGATCGAGGATTAAAAATAGGCCGATGAATCAAGGATTGAGGTTTTCTCTCTTTCTAAATCTCGTAACTCCTTTCCATGGAACAACACGCAACAACACATGACCTACTATATCGAATTCCACGTCCTTTCGATGAAGATCAACATAACTCTTTTGTCAATCTTGTGAGGTTTTTATACGTTGTCAGATCATTTGAATATTTTCCGTAGTCATACGTACCAACTCAGGTCCCAACAACGTTGCTTCACCCACCCCATCCCAACATACTGGAGAACGGCACTTTCTTCCATACAACGCTTCGAATGGAGCCATGCCAATACTTGTTTGATAACTGTTGTAGGAAAACTCCACCAATGATAAGAACTTGTCCTAAATTCCCTTGAAATCAAGGACACAGAGTCTTAATAGATCTTCAAGAGTTTGAATAGTCCTCTCTAACTGTCCATCCATCTGAGGATGATATGCCGAGCTAAATCGTAAGTCTGTGCCCATAGCTTTTTGCAAACTAACCCAAAATAGTGAAGTGAATCTTGGGTCTCGATCAGAAACTATGGATACCGGCATACCATGCAGTCTTACAATTTCATTTATGTACATACGAGCAAGACATTCAAGTGTATAAGTTTCTCGTATCGGTAAGAAATGAGCAGACTTGGTCAATCTATCAACAATGACCCAAATCGCATCTATGCCTTGAGAAACCTTAGGAAGACCGGTAACGAAATCCATGGTAATGTGCTCCCACTTCCATTCTGGAATTTCAAGTGGTTGCAATGGACCTTTTGGTACTTGATGCTCCGCTTTAACTCGTTGACAAGTTAGACACCTTGAGATAAACAACACTATCTCTCTCTTCATATTGCTCCACCAAAATGTATGACGAATATCATGATACATTTTGGTACTCCCAGGATGGATTGCAAATGGTGTGTTGTGCACCTCCATCATGATTTTATACTTTAATTCAGGGTCGTTAGGAACACAACGTCTGGAGTTGACTCGAAGTATTCCTTCTTCATCGATTCTTGCTTCCGGCATAGCACCTTCTTGCACTTTCTTCCTCATACGCATCAGCTCCAAGTTTGTAACTTGAGTAACTTTAACTTTATCGATTAAAGTCGGTTTTACTCGTATATTCGCCATCATCATATGGGTCCTTGGAATCTTTAACTCTATCACCATCCTTTGCAAGTTACACAAAATGGGCCTTTGCGTTGACAACATCGTACTCGTACTTGCATATGATCTTCTACTCAATGCGTCAGCTACCACGTTTGCTTTTTCAGGATGGTATTGGATGGTATGATCTTAATCTTTCAACAGTTCAAGCCAACGTCGTTACCGCATGTTGAGTTCCTTTTGAGTAAAGAAATATTTGAGGCTTTTATGATCCGTAAAGAAATCAACCTTCTCCCCATACAAGTAATGCCTCCAAATCTTTAGTGCGAAGACAACAGCTGCCAACTCTAGATTATGAGTAGGATAATTCCTATCATATTCTTTGAGTTGTCTTGAGGCATAGGCTATGAATTTTTCATGTTACATGAGAACACATTCCAAACCTTTGCCCGAAGCATCACTGTAGATGACAAATCCCTCCGAGCCAGATGGTATTTTCAGAACTGGTGCCGAAATGAGTCTCCTCTTGAGTTCTTAAAAACTCTTCTCACATTCTTCGCTCCAACCGAACTTTGTATCTTTTCGAGTTAGCTGAGTCAATGGAGTAGCGATTCGAGAAAATCCTTCCACGAATCTCCGATAATAACCAGCTAAACCAAGAAAGCTACGTACTTCGGTCACTGATTTAGGTTGCTCCCATCTTTGAATTGCTTCAATCTTTGCTGGGTCAACAAATATTCCATGACTTGATATTACATGCCCAAGGAATGGTACTTCCTCAAGCCAGAAATTGTATTTCTTCAACTTGACATAAAGCTTGTATTCACGAAGCTTTTGGAGTGTCAACCTCAAGTATTGCTCATGATCTTCACGACTTTTGGAATAAATAAGGATGTCATCAATAAAGACGACCACAAAGTAATCCAAATATTCCTTGAATACTCGGTTCATCATATCCATGAAGGCAGCAGGAGCATTAGTAAATCCAAAGGACATGACTAGGAATTCATAATGCCCGTACCGAGTTCTGAAAGCCGTCTTTGGAATGTCATCGGTTTTAACCTTCAATTGGTGATATCCGGAACGAAGATCAATCTTTGAAAAAAAATTGGCTCCTTGCAACTGGTCAAACAGGTCATTAATACGTGGCAATGGACACCTATTTTTGATGGTGACATGATTCAACTCCCGATAATCAATACAAAGTCGCATACTACCATCTTTTTTCTTCACGAATAGAATAGGAGCACCCCAAGGAGAAGTACTAGGATGAATAAAGCCAATGTCTAACAATTCCCGCAGTCGGGTCTTTAACTCTTGAAGTTCAATAGGAGCCATTCGATATGGGGCTTTGGAAATGGGTTTTTTACCGGGTTCAAGGTCGATACAAAATTCAATTTCACACTCAGGGGGTAGGCCAGGAAGTTCTTCGGGGAATACATCAGGAAATTTATTAACAATAGAAATATCGTTCAAAACTGACGTATTTTTATTTAAATCTGTGACATGGGCTAAGAAAGCTTGACATCTGTTTTTCAATAAACGAATAGCTTTATGGCTTGAGATGACCGTGATTGATTTTAATGGTTTGGTCGCTTGAATTCACATAATAGGTTGATTAGGAATATGATAGCTAACAACCTTACGAAAATAATCAATTTTTGCATGATGAGTAGTTAACCAATCAATCCCTAGAATCACTTCAAATGCAAGTATTTTCAATGAAATAAGATCTACAGGTAATGCGAGGGTACCAATTTGAACCAAACAAGACTTATAAACAGTGGATGTAATGAAGGTTTCTCCCAACGGAGTTTCCATAGATAAGTCAAAGTCTAATTTCTCCGGAGTCAAATTTAATCGATGAGCGCAAGTAGGAGAAACAAAAGAATGGGTAGAACCGGTATCAAATAAAGTATAAATTTCTTTAGAGTTTATGATAAGCTTACCCGTGATGACCTCATTCGGGTTCTTTGCTTTCTGGGAGTTCACAACAAACGCTCTCCCTTGCACTACAGATTTTGACTTTTTTGGGGACGGCCTTTGGTGCCTCCATCCTAGCTGAATTTGTCTTCGGTGAACGACAAAATCGGGCTAAATGACCTTCTCTTCCACAATTATAACATGCTTTGGACGGCATCGCGCAGTTTGGACTGATGTGCCCATCCCCTCCGCATTTGAAACATATGATTGGTGGTTGTTCTCCTTCCTTAACGACAGGTACTGGTACTGACGTTTTTCCATCATTGTTGAATTTCCTCTTCTTAAAATGTCCATTCTTATTGTTTTGGCCCTGATTACCACCAAAGTGGTTACCATTTCTGCCCTGTTGATTCCCTCCACGCTTGTTGTCACCGCTTCGATGACTGCTCTCTTTTAGTTACGTTGACTCGTTATCGCACTCCACTAATTGAACCCTATTTACAACATCCGAATATAAACACAGTTTATGAGAAATAAGATGTTGACGTATCTCCGGCTTCAAACCTCTTAAAAACATCCGTGTCATTCTCTCTTCATTATCCACCAAGTGGGACGTAAACCGGGATAACTCCGTAAATTTAGCCTCGTATTGCGACACGGTCATATTGTTTTGTTCCAACTTGATAAACTCCACCTCCTTCATGTGACGAATACTTTTGGGAAAGTATTTGTCGTTGAACAGCTCTTGGAACTTCTCCCAAGATATCTTCAGTACGGCAGGTTGAGTACGTTTTACCGATTCCCACCAGTAATCTGCCTCTCCGCGCATCATAAAGGCGGCAAAGGGAACCTTTTGCTCCTCGGAGCATCCCAAGACATCAAATATCTTGGTGATTTGCATTATCCATGCTTCCGCCATAAGTGGTTTTGGCTCTCCCTTAAACTCCGGTGGTCCCAGCTCCTTGAACTGTTTAGCGGTGACCGCCCAAGAGTTTCTAGTGTTACCACCTACATTATGGACAGGAGCCGCTCTCGCCTGCTGTTGCATGAATTGCATAAAGCCCCTAAACATTTGATCATTCATCATTTGGTCAGTGTTATTGTTTGCATGAGGATTGTCGCCTTCCTGATGCACATTATCCTGATTATTGATATGTGGTGAATCAACGGTCGCCTGTGCTCCATTGCTATTCTCAACATTCTCGGATGTCATTTTCAGATACTGCCACAAAACAAAGGTTAATTGACATGTAACATATTATCCCTAAATTCTGACCGACCAATTAAATACCACATAAACTTAGGTAGGTCATACTAGCGAAGGAATTACCCGTCTCTCCCCTCCTAGTACTATTCTCACATCTTAGCCAGGGATCATATTCCTAAGCTCTGATACCAACTGTGATGCCCCCAAAATTAGGTATACATCACCCATCTTGGGTCGTCAGATATATGGTACAAAATTCAAATACAACTTACTAATACAACTGTCGTGTACAATACGACAAAACATAACTGTGAGTTTGAATACAATTATTGTCTACTAGAGATTATACAAACTCAAAAAAAGTCCTCATTACAATTATTAACACACTATTTCACAGAATAGTGAGGACTACTAATGCTATCCTCTGGACCGTCACTCCGTTCCCCGACTAGTCCCTGTTATGTTCTCATTTCCTGAAGAGAACAGTGAAAGAAAGGGTAAGCTCAACTAGCCCAGTAAGAAATATTATGACTAAGATAATGCAGAATAAATTATCGTTAGCCTTCAACAGTGTTAAATTGATAAAATATAATAACATCAAGTTTAACTGCAGCGGAACAAGCAATCCACTAAAAGAGTCAAATAGAGAATAAAATCTATTATCTTTTAAGATTTAAAAGGTTTTTCATGATTTTTATCGCTGGGACTCATCTTAATAAATAATCCACATCATCGAATCACCCAAGCACTACGGCCAAGGATATTCTTTAGTATCACGACCACAAATTATCCATGCACTACAGCCAAGGACATTCGTGTATTCATTAATGGTCATGATCATGCCAACAACTGTTCATCAATGCACTACGGGCCAATGATAATTTTTACCACATCATTTGTAACATTACGGTCATGATTACACCGAATAATCTCCGGTCATAATCATACCAAGTCCATCTATGCACTACAGGCCACAGATGACTTTCAACATAATATAAACATGAGGATGATGACAATGATATAAGAATTCAATAAAACAAGTTCAAGAATTAATTTCTCCACGAACTAATAATGTCCAAATTGTCAACATGATACTGCTTTGTAGAGTAAAATTCAAGAATGATCAGGAGAATATTTTAATGAAAAGATACTGGATGAAGCGCAAATATCAAGGATATTCTACTAATTTCATGGAGTATAGAAGTCAAAACTTTAACCAACTGAGTATAATAAAGAATGGAATAACAAAAGAAATCATTATGCATGCGGTACTTCGCATAGACAGGTTATTTCAATAGAATAATAATAACGGAACCAGGTCAGGCAAAATTTGCACCGACAGGATGTTCCAACAGAATAATAAAGACAAAACCAGGTCCAGTGTAAAACACAGACAGGATGTTCCAATAGAATAATAATAAAGACAGAACCAGGTCCGTTGTAAAACACACAAACAGGATGTTCTAACAGAATAATAATAAAGACGGAACCAGGTCCGGTGTAAAACACACAGACAGGATGTTCCAATAGAATAATAGAATAATGTCACCAAGTATAGGGTAAACCGCATATACAGGTTAATCCAACAGAATAATAAGCAATGGAATAATAACAGTTATCTTCATGAATAAGAAAGAATAACACCCCTTACATTAGTAGTTGATGGAATACTGCAGTAGTGTAGTAACAGAATACTCTTCTTCTTTCTCTCTTATTCTTTCTATACTTTCTCTCTCTATAGTTTGAATGAATTAGTGAAAAATAATGAAGCACTAGGCCTCTATTTATAGAAGATTTCTAGCTTAGCACTTGAAATGTGAAAAGGCAAGTGGCTTGACGACTGGTGATGTGAAAAAAAAAGTGGTTTGACGCCTGTAATGTGAAACGACAATTGGTTCGACGCCTGTAATATGAAACGACAAGTGGTTTGACGTCTGGTAAAGGTAGTTACTATTGACGAAGGTAATTACTATTGATGAAGGTAATTACTATTGACGAAGGTAATTACTATTGACGAAGGTAATTACTATTGACGAAAAGACTCTTAGATGATGACATATGGGCCCCCCATAAAATAACCAAACTTACCACAAACGTCTCATAATAGACTCTTTATATACATCAAGGATTGAATAAATATTACCACAAATCATTTTATTTTTAATCAACGCATATTTAATCTTTCAACAATTATTAATCATTTATAACTTGTCGTCTCAATTATTGATTTAATAATATAACATATTATACAGATGATACTGTGACAATAATTGAATCAATAATATAAGAGATATGATGCATCAATTACTGTAGCAATAATTGAGTATAGCTGAGTGACTTCTCACATAAGCATCAATAATCAATACCGTGTGCTACTATGCAACCACGTGTATTACTGTACTTTTACTACCGGATAGTTCAACAGTTTTAACGGTAACACCTCCGCCGTTATTTTCATAAAGTATTTTTGTCATTTTCTCAATCTTACAATAATTCCGTTGTGGGGTGCACCAATGATTATGCCGTCGTACGAATATTCCCCGACAAAAAGAATATTCCCCGACCAAACAAATATTTTATAACAACTTGCTTACTTTGTAAAATTTATAAATATTACCCACAACTATAACATTATATCAAATTTACTCCATAATATTCAAAAATAATATTTATAGAAAATTTATCTTTATTTATAAAAGTTGGGTCTTACAATCTCCCCTTCTTATGAAATTTCGCCCTCAAAATTAGGGTATGTACCTGATATATCGAAGAGGTAAGGATACCTTAATTTCATTTCAGATTCTAACTCTCAAGTCATTTCATCAGCATCGTGGTTTCTCCACAAAACTTTGACTTGAGGTATAACCTTGGAGCGTAAAATATGTTCATTCTTATCCAAGATTTGAACAGGAACCTCTTCATAC
This sequence comes from Panax japonicus, assembly GCA_020205505.1. Classification (NCBI taxonomy): domain Eukaryota; kingdom Viridiplantae; phylum Streptophyta; class Magnoliopsida; order Apiales; family Araliaceae; genus Panax; species Panax japonicus. Next base: position 73,391,261 of record CM035107.1, on the reverse strand, counting down.
GTCAAATCTTCCACTATTTCGTCCGGTTCTAACTCAATAATGTGGTTCGGGTCTTTCACATATTTACGTAACAGGGATATGTGAAAAATGTTATAAACACGAGACATATTTAGCGGTAAAGCGAGTCTATAGGCCACAGTTCCTACTCGATCGAGGATTAAAAATGGGTCGATGAATCGAGGATTGAGTTTTCCTCTCTTTCCAAATCTCGTAACTCCTTTCCATGGAGCAACACGCAACAACACATGATCTCCTATATCGAATTCCACGTCCTTTCGATGAAGATCAGCATAACTCTTTTGTCGATCTTGTGAGGTTTTTATACGTTGTCGGATCGTTTGAATCTTTTTCGTAGTCATACGTACCAACTCAGGTCCCAACAACGTTGCTTCACCCACCCCATCCCAGCATACTAGAAAACGACACTTTCTTCCATACAACTCTTCGAATGGAGCCATGCTAATACTTGCTTGATAACTGTTGTTGTAGGAAAACTCCACCAATGGTAAGAACTTGTCCCAACTTCCCTTGAAATCAAGGACACGAAGTCTTAATAGATCTTCAAGAGTTTGAATAGTCCTCTCTGACTGTCCGTTCGTCTGAGGATGATATGTCGAGCTAAATCATAAGTCTGTGCCCATAGCTTTTTGCAAACTAACCCAAAATAGTGAAGTGAATCTTGGGTCTCGATCAGAAACTATGGATACGGGCATACCATGCAGTCTTACAATCTCGTTTATGTACATACGAGCAAGACGTTCAAGTGTATAAGTTTCTCGTATCGGTAAGAAATGAGCAGACTTGGTCAATCTATCAACAATGACCTAAATCGCATCTATGCCTTGAGAAACCTTAGGAAGACCGGTAACGAAATCCATGGTAATGTGCTCCCACTTCCATTCTAGAATTTCAAGTGGTTGCAATGGATCTTTTGGTACTTGATGCTCCGCTTTAACTCGTTGACAAGTTAGACATCTTGAGATAAACAACGCTATCTCTCTCTTCATATTGCTCCACCAAATTGTATGACGAATATCATGATACATTTTGGTACTCCCAGGATGGATTGCAAACAGTGTGTTGTGCGCCTCCATCATGATTTTATACTTTAAATCAGGGTCGTTAGGAACACAAAGTCTGGAGTTGACTCGAAGTATTCCTTCTTCATTGATTCTTGTTTCCGGTATAACACCTTCTTGCACTTTCTTCCTCTTACGCATCAGCTCCAGGTCTGTAACTTGAGCAACTTTAACTTTATCGATTAAAGTCGGTTCTATTCGTATATTCGCCATCATCACATGGGTCCCTGGAATCTTCAACTCTATCTCCATCCTTTGCAAGTCACACAAAATGGACCATTGTGTTGACAATATTGCACTCGTACTTGCATATAATCTTATACTCAATACGTCAGCTACCACGTTCGCTTTTCCAGGATGGTATTGGATGGTATGATCATAATCTTTCAACAGTTCAAGCCAACATCGTTGCCGCATGTTGAGTTCCTTTTGAGTAAAGAAATATTTGAGGCTTTTATGATCCGTAAAGATCTTTACCTTCTCCCCATACAAGTAATGCCTCCAAATCTTTAGTGCGAAGACAACAGCTGCCAACTCTAGATCATGAGTAGGATAATTTCTCTCATATTCTTTGAGTTGTCTTGAGGCATAGGCTATGACTTTTTCATGTTGCATGAGAACACATCCCAACCCTTTGCCCAATGCATCACTATAGATGACAAATCCCTCCGAGCCAGATGGTATTGTCAGAACAGGTGCTAAAATGAGTCTACTCTTGAGTTCTTGAAAACTCTTCTCACATTCTTCTCTCCAACCAAACTTTGTATCTTTCTGAGTTAGCTGAATCAATGGAGTAGCGATTAAATAAATTCCTTCCACGAATCTCCGATAATAACCAGCTAAACCGAGAAAGCTACGTAATTCGGTCACTAATTTAGGTTGTTCCTAGCTTTGAATTGCTTCAATCTTTGCTGGGTCAACAGATATTCCATGACTTGATACTACGTGCCCAAGGAATGCTACTTCCTCAAGCCAGAATTCGCATTTCTTTAACTTGACATAAAGCTTGTATTCACAAAGCTTTTGGAGTGTCAGCCTCAAGTGTTGCTCATGATCTTCACGGCTTTTGGAAAAAATAAGGATGTCATCAATAAAGACGACCACAAAGTAATCCAAATATTCCTTGAATACTCGGTTCATCATATCCATGAAGGCAGCAGGAGCATTAGTCAATCCAAAGGACATGACTAGGAATTCATAATGCCCGTACCGAGTTCTGAAAGCCGTCTTTGGAATGTCATCGGTTTTAACCTTCAATTGGTGATATCCGGAACAAAGATCAATCTTTGAAAAAAATTTGGCTCCTTGCAACTGGTCAAACAGGTCATTAATACGTGGCAATGTATACCTATTTTTGATGGTGACATGATTCAACTCCCGATAATCAATACAAAGTCGCATACTACCATCTTTTTTCTTCACGAATAGAATAGGAGCACCCCAAGGAGAAGTACTAGGACGAATAAAGTCAATGTCTAACAATTCCTGCAGTCGGGTCTTTAACTCTTGAAGTTCAATAGGAGCCATTCGATATGGGGCTTTGGAAATGGGTTTTGTACCGGGTTCAAGGTCGATACAAAATTCAATTTCACGCTCAGGGGGTAGGCCAGGAAGTTCTTCGGGGAATACATCAGGAAATTTATTAACAATAGAAATATCATTCAAAACTGACGTATTTTTGTTTTAATCTGTGACATTAGTTAAGAAAGCTTGACATCCATTTTTCAATAAACGAATAGCTTTATGGCTTGAGATGACCGTGATTGATTTTAATGGTTTGGTCATTTGAATTCTCATAATAGGTTGATTAGGAATATGAAAGCTAACAACCTTACGAAAACAATCAATTTTTGCATGATGAGTAGTTAACCAATCAATCCCTAGAATCACGTCAAATGCAAGTATTTTCAATGAAATAAGATCTACAGGTAATGTGAGGGTACCGATTTGAACCAAATAAGACTTATAAACAGTGGATGTAATGAAGGTTTCTCCCAACGGAGTTTCCATAGATAAGTCAAAGTCTAATTTCTCCGGAGTCAAATTTAATCGATGAGCACAAGTAGGAAAAATAAAAGAATGGGTAGAACCGGTATCAAATAAAGTATAAATTTCGTTAGAGTTTATGATAAGCTTACCCGTGATGACCACATTTGGGTTCCTTCCTTTCTGGGAGGTCACAACAAACGCTTTCCCTTGCACTACCGATTTTGACTTTTTTGGGACGACTTTTGGTGCCTCCATCCTAGCTGAATTTATCTTCGGTGAACGACAAAATCGGGTTAAGTGACCTTCTCTTCCATAATTATAACATGCTTTGGACGGCATCGCGCAGTTTGGACTGATGTGCCCATCCCCTCCGCATTTGAAACATATGATAGGTGGTTGTTCTCCTTCCTTAACGACAGGTGCTGGTACTGACGTCTTTCCATCATTGTTAAATTTCATTTTCTTTAAATGTCCATTCTTATTATTTTGGCCCTGATTACCACCGAAGTGGTCACCATTTCTGGCCTGTTGATTACCTCCACGCTTGTTGTCACCGCTTCGATGACTGCTCTCTTTTAGTTACGTTGACTCGTTATCGCGCTCCACTAACTGAGCCCTATTTACAACATCTGAATATAAACAAAGTTTATGACAAATAAGATGTTGACATATCTCCAGCTTCAAACCTCTTAAAAACATCCATGTCATTCTCTCTTCATTATCCACCAAGTGGTAGGCAAACCGGGATAACTCCATAAATTTAGCCTCGTATTGCGATACGGTCATATTGTTTTGTTCAAACTTGATAAACTCCACCTCCTTCATGTGACGAATACTTTTGGGAAAGTATTTGTCGTTGAACAGCTCTTGGAATTTCTCCCAAGACATCTTCAGTACGACAGGTTGAGTACGTTTTACCGATTCCCACCAGTAATCTGCCTCTCCGCGCAACATAAAGGCGGCAAAGGGAACCTTTTGCTCCTCGGAGCATCCCAAGACATCAAATATCTTGGTGATATGCTTTATCCATGCTTCCGCCATAAGTGGTTTTGGCTCTCCTTTAAACTCCGGTGGTCCCAGCTCCTTGAACTATTTAGCGGTGACCGTCCGAGAGTTTCCAGTGTTTCCACCTATATTTTGGACAGGAGCCGCTCTCCCCTGCTGTTGCATGAATTGCATAAAGCCCCTGAACATTTGATCATTCAACATTTTGTCAGTGTTATTGTTTGCATGAGGATTGTCGCCTTCCTGATGCACATTATCCTGATTATTGATATGTGGTGAATCAACGATCGCCTGTGCTTCATTGCTATTCTCAACACTCTCGGATGTCATTTTCAGATACTGCCACAAAACAAAGGTTAATTGACATGTAACATATTATCCCTAAATTCTGACCGACCAATTAAATACCACATAAACTTAGGTAGGTCATACTAGCGAAGGAATTACCCGTCTCTCCCCTCCTAGTACTATTCTCACATCTTAGCCAGGGATCATATTCCTAAGCTCTGATACCAACTGTGATGCCCCCAAAATTAGGTATACATCACCCATCTTGGGTCTTCAGATACATGGTACAAAATTCAAATACAACTTACTAATACAACTGTCGTGTACAATACGACAAAACATAACTGTGAGTTTGAATATAATTATTGTCTACTAGAGATTATACAAACTCAAAAGGAGTCCTCATTACAATTATTAACACACTATTTCACAGAATAGTGAGGACTACTAATGCTATCCTCTAGACCGTCACTCCTTTCCCCAACTAGTCCCTGCTATGTTCTCATTTCCTGAAGAGAATAGTGAAAGAAAGGGTGAGCTCAACTAGCCCAGTAAGAAATATTATGACTAAGATAATGCAGAATAAATTATCGTTAGCCTTCAACAGTGTTAAACTGATAAAATATAATAACATCAAGTTTAATTACAGCGGAACAAGCAATCCACTAAAAGAGTCAATTAGAGAATAAAATCTTTTATCTTTTATGATTTAAAAGGTTTTTCATGACTTTTATCGCTGAGACTCAGCTTAATAAATAATCCACATCATCAAATCACCCATGCACTACGGCCAAGGATATTATTTAGTATCACGACCACAAATTATCCATGCACTACAGCCAAGGACATTCGTGTATTCATTAATGGTCATGATCATGCCAACAACTGTCCATCAATGCACTACGGGCCAATAATAATTTTTACCACATCATTTGTAACATTACGGTCATGATTACAACGAATAATCCCTGGTCATAATCATACCAAGTCCATCTATGCACTACAGGCCACAGATGACTTTCAAAAATATAAATATGAGGATGATGACAATGATATAAGAATTCAATAAAATAAGTTGAAGAATTAATTTATTCAGGAACTAATAATGTCCAAATTGTCAACATGATACTGCTTTGTAGAGTAAAATTCAAGAATGCTCAGAAGAATATTTCCATGAAAAGATATTGGATGAAACGCAAATATCAAGGATATTCCACTAATTTCATGGAGTATAGAAGTCAAAATTTTAACCAACTGAGTATAATAAAGAATGGAATAACAAAAGAAATCACCATGCATGCGGTACTTCGCATAGACAGGTTATTCCAACAGAATACTAAATAACGAAACCAGGTCAGGCGAAATTCGCACCGACAGGATGTTCCAACAGAATAATAAAGAATGGAATAACAACATAAATCACCATGCATGCGGTACTTTGCATAGACAGGTTATTCCAATAGAATACTAATAAGGACGGAATCAAGTCCAGCGTAAAAGGCGCAGACAGGATATTCCAACAGAATAATAATAAAGATGGAATCAGGTCCGGCGTAAAACGCACAGACAGGATATTCCAACAGAATAATAAAGACGGAATCAGGTCCGGCGTAAAACGCACAGACAGAATATTCCAACAGAATATTAAAGGCAGAATAATAGAAGAATGTCACCAAGTATAGGGTAGACCGCGTATACAGGTTATTCCAACAGAATAATAAGAAATGGAATAACAACAGTTCTCTTCATGAATAAGAAAGAATAACACCCCTTACCATAAAAGAACTGAATATAAGTGTAGTTAAGTAGTAGAAATCTTTTCTTATTTCTATCTATAATTTTCTTTCTCTAGAGTTTCAATGAATTCGTAAGAAATAATGAAGGAATGAGCTTCTATTTATAGGAGAACGGAAGTGTACTATTTATGAACGAATTATTTCTGCAGAATTATTTCTTCAACCAAATAAAATAAAGTCAATCAACTAACCAATAAAATCACAACAAAAATTAAAATATAATACATATATATAAACACGTGTTCTCAACTTATATATATCAATATTATATATACACCACTTATTTTTTCTCCCCCATAACCAACATTAATCCCCCACCCACCCACCCACCCACCCACCCACCCAAAAATTAATTTCACTACACTCTTACACATCACTATCACACTACCACTTTTCCACCATTTTCCACTCACACACACATCACACACCTATCATTTTCACATATCATTTTCTCCACCATATACTCAATACATACATATACTTCTATACTTATACTCTTCCATTTTCAAAAATTATTTTTACAACACATATGGGCCCCACATGTGGCCCCCACACGTGGGCCCCACCTTTAAATAATTTTCTACCGATTATTTTGAAAAATGGGTAAATAGGAATCCATAAAATAAGCAAACTTCATGAAAATCACCTTAATAATTTTAACAACATTCATCATCTTTATTACAATTCACAATATTAATCGACCAAGTCGTTCCCAGGAAAGAGGGGGCTTTCTAATAAGGATTTCTCCCTATTGGCGTGCAATTAGGTGACCAAACCTCTCCTTGACAGAACTTCTAGACATCGTTAATATTGCAAATAGTAATATTAATAATTTTGTCGTCTCAATTATTGATTTTAACAATATAATAAATATCGACAATAATTGAATCAAATAACGTGAGATACTATGCAACAATTACTATAACAATAATTGAACAAAACTGAATGACTTCTCACTTAAGCATCAATAATCAATACTGTGTGCTACTATGCAACCACGCATATTACTGTACTTTTACTACAGAGTTGTTCAACAGTATCAACGGTAAAACTTCTGCCGTTATTTTCATAAAAATATTTTTGTCGTTTTCTCAATCAGACAATAATTCTGGTATGGGGTCCACCAATGATTGCGCCGTTGTACTAATATTCTCTACTAAAATGAATATTCCCCGACCAATCGAATATAATATAACAACTTGCATACTATGCAAAATTTAAAAATATTACCCACAACTATAACCTTATATCAATTTCACTCCATAATATTCAAAAATAATATTTATAGAAAATTCATCTTTATTCAAAAAGTTGGGTTTTTACAATAGATGCCCCTCTTTATTATGTCCATGCAATGCAATAGAATGGACATGATAAAGATTACTAGACACTTGAAATATTACAAGGTATTTTCAATGATACAGATCGCAATGTAATGAATATTCTGATGAATGTTAAAATGTTTTCGCGAATCATAGTTCGCAAATCACACATCACATTTCGTACTTCGCTTTTCTCATTTGGCCAATCGCACTTCACAAATCACACATCGCATTTCGCATATCTCAAATCGCAAATCGCAATGCAATGAATGTTATGATGAATGTTAAAATGCTTTTTGCAAATCGCTTTACCTTTATCGGGGATTATTGATGCTTATGTTGGTGTTGACTACAACGATTTGGCTTTTTGTCGGTGTCGCTGATGCCTGTTTGATGAAGAGAAATTGAGATGTTTTCTACATCTCTACTGAGGATGACGTTCTGAAATCATCGGACCTTCCCGATGTATACACTTGGTAGTTTACAATGGTGCTTACCCTGATGGTAGTTTGACAATGGATCCTACCCTGGTGGTAGTTGAATACACTGACATCGCCAAACTGTTTCGGTTTCCACTCAAACGGTGGTATACAAAGCTTTCATCGCTAAACTGTCTTGATGTTGCGCTGAATTGATGCCAATGGTTTAGAATATCGGATCCACTGATACCGTCCCTGAAGTAATATTCAAAGGTTTGTCTCACCAGACTCTGCCCGATGTTACGCTGGATTGATGACAACCACCAGATGTCTACGACGAAATTTTACTCTAATCTAGGCATTTAATTTGCACGCATATTTAAATCTATTAGAGATACATGCTAAACCTTGATAGAGATGTACGTTGATGTAGCGTCTTTGCACATTTGTAGATCTTGCATGATGTGATGCTCTAGATTTCCTTAGGAGTCTAATGTCCTAGGTTGATGCAGATTATAAATTGTATAGAGTAGAATTTTACCTCACCCTTTTTGAGGTTATTTGGAGTCTCCTTTCGTTGTTGGGTACTTGTGCCCCATTTTCTTGAGCGTTTGCTTCGCAACCTAGATGTACTGATGACCTGAATGTCGCTAACATCCCTGGAGGTTGGCACATTTAATGATAAGGATTTCATTCACTAGACCTTTTGTCATTGGGCTTCTGCTTTTGAGTTAATGACTTTCTTGAGAATTTTCCCCTTCTTTTGTAGGGGCAAGCTAAAGTCACCATGATTTCTTTCAGGAGTTATCCCCTTTCTTTTGTTGAGAGGCTTGATCCCACCTTAAGCTCCTTCCATTTCTTGGAATTGGACAATGCCCCAGTCTTTTCGCATGTTGATGTCGAGGGTTCATATGAGAAACTCTCTTTGTTGATGAAGTCGCAATTGAGTAATATCCAAATCGCCAGTGAGATGATGTGAGGGAAGCTCTGATGATGATGTACCATGATGATGGTGCTAACTGATGCATTTTCCTCTTTAGGATGGTTGATAAATGCCCTAGTGTTGATTTGTCGCTGTTCCTGAGATTGCCCCAGTCTTGTTGTATGAGTTCCAATATCGGGTTGTCGCCAATTTTGAAATTGCCCCAGCCTTGCTTGTTGTCTGGGATAGTTTATTGGGAGAATGCATATTATGATTTGATGTTTTAATGTATATGCTCATGAGTATTTGTAAAGTCCTTCAAGTAATATATGTACAAGGACTTAGTGATAGATCAAATCTGTTAGGTTGATATAAACTCTTAACGTGTATCATTCTATAATAGAATGTATAGATAGAAAGATTAAAGCTGTTAGGTTGATCTTGAGATGTAATAGATAGGCTTCGAAGAAATCGTAGTGTATAAATCTGATCAACATTGCAGAAGTCAAGATAAAAATGTAGAGCTTTAAAGATCGTAATGTGCCTGCCTTGAAGGGCGTCCTCGAAAATCATAGAGTGGTCCCAACGTTTGCCGAGACAACTCAACGATCGTAGTGTGTTCTCGAAAACGTGGAGTTTACAAGTCAACGATCATAGTGTGCTCTCGGAAATGTAGAGTTTACAACTCAAGCAAGAAAAGTTCGTAGTGTGCAAATACTTAAAGAGAAATCGTAGTGCTCTTGGCTGATAGCATCAGACCAGGCACCAAGACGACAACTCACCACGATCTGAATCGTAGAGTACCATGATTTATATCTTAGAGTATCATCTGTCTTGTGTCAAAAATGTCAAGCCTCATGATTTTTGTGGATACAAACTTCAACACATGAGGAATGGATTCTAAACGTTGCAGTACTCACCAGTCCCAAAGTCATAAGAAATATCTTTAGTATGTAACAAAGAAGCGTATTGAAGAAGTTAAGGAAAGTACCATGGGTAAGGGGGAAAATACCTTTTCAGGTGTTAGGTGAGAAAGCAGTCTACTGTGTCAGTGGGCCAGAATGCAATTCAGAAGATATGCAGAAACGTCTCCATCAAAGATCAGAATGGTCAAACGCATTTAATGCTTCAATGGATGGATCCAACGGATAGTTTTTCAAGATCACATATATGCAAATCAAGCAGATGAGAGAGAAGTAAGCAAGCATTGAACAAACAACGTGAACAACTCTCAAAGCTCAACTCTACAGTCAGAGAAATAACAAAGCTTGCTCAGCTACTCAGTTCTTCGAACAAGTGCTTAAACAGCAACTGAGTAGCAACCATCAAGAAATCAACATCTACCAATCAACTGAAGAAGAGTACTAAGTCTGCTGGACTTGAAGAGTTGTAAGTGAATTGTAAGAGAGCCAAGTCTGCTGGACTTGAAGAGTTCAAGAGTGAACTAAGAAGTTCCTAGACTGCTGGTCTAGAAGGAATCTATGTGATTCAGAAGTTGTAAAAGGCATCCTTAGTGGATTTCCTACTCGAGGAGTAGAAGAGTGAACTAGGAGCTTTAAGTACTCTGAACCACTTAAAATGATCGTGTCTTTAACCTTTATACTATAACTGCTATATCTGTCATAACTGCTATAACTACCTCACTGTCATAACTCCACTACTTCATAAAGGAGATTAAAACAAATATTAATTCTGCTAAGTTTTAATCATCATCAACAAACAAGTTTAAAACGAAAAGTTATTTAATATCTATTCAATCCACCCCCTTCTAGATAACTATTGTGTCAACTATGAACTAACATAGTTTCTTTGACAAATGAGCTGATAAGACGTCGAGATCGCAAGAGGCTTTTAGTTCTGTACCAGATGGTGAACATGTAGTGGATTTGGGCTTTGATGCCCTCAATCATTGTTCCTGACTTTTTCTCGCAATTGGCATTGATGGTTTTCTTCTGATTTGATGAAGACTTGTGATTGAGGGTGTCAACTCTTTGAAGGTCCTTGTTGCTGGTTATCTTAGTGTATCGATATTTTTTCCTTTCTGAGATTTGTGCCAGATTCGATGGAATGACATTGAAGTGTTGTTGGGTCTTCTCGACATGGGTCGCTAACTTGGAGGGTTGTTCTTAGGCGTAGATTTGGTATTGATGTTTGGGTTTAGATGTTTCTTTTAAAGGTCAGACCGCACCACTGATGGCTTCCTACGTACTCATGTGTATGTGGGAGATTAGGTCGACGTAGTTCCTGCTTGATAAGATAAACGGTTTGAGAAGTGACTGTTTAAGAAGTTTTTATTTGGTTTGACAGCACCATAAATGGCTGCCTACGTACTCCCATTGATGAGGGGAGATCAGGTCTTTCGTAGTTCAGGATTGATGAGCTGAAACCCGACCGATTTGATTTTTGATTTTTGATTTTTTCTTTCTTTTTTCCTTTTTTCTTTTTTGTTTTCTTCTTTTTTTCTTTCTTTTTTCTTTCTTTCTTTTTTCTTTTTCTTTTTTTATGTATTTATTTACATGCATGGAAAATAAAAGGCATACTACGAAGAAAGTGATACCGTCCCAACATCTTCTAGAACTCATAACGTTATCCCCTGGATCTACATCTTCTTGGCTAGCTGAGGCCCGATAGTCCAGTTGTCAGTGGTTATGTTTCCATCGAGGCTCGTGATAGAGGTTACCTCTCGATTCTGAATGTCTTCACTTATGGCCATAACTTGATCACTTCCTGATTCAACACATTCCTCAGGGACGCTTGAACTGGACGCATCGCAAAAAGGGATGAACTCATGATTCTTTGATGAGTTGGTTTTCCTTTATTTGTTCCTTTACCTTTTCCTTGGGCTTGAACTCCTTTGGGGATTCCCTTGTCTCCTCTGTCATTTCTTGTATTGGGATTAGTCCACCTTGTGTTATGCTAGAATTGGTGCTCATAGCCTTCACCTCCTCTGAACTGACTGTCTCGAGTGGACAGCATAGGCTTTTTATATCCTTTTTGCCTTTTTTGGTCATGGGAAATTCTATCTCCAGCTCTCTATTTTCAATGAGATCCTGGATTTTATGTTGCAAAGACCAGCAATCAGTCGTATGCCCAAGTGAGTTAGAATGGTAGATACATATCTTGGTGGAATCATAACTCTTCATCTTGGAATTTATAAGAGGCAAAAACTCAGTAATCCTTCCTTCGCTTATTAGAAAGTATAGCATTTCTTCATTGGATTTGCTTAAGAGTGGTGAATTTTCGGACTCTTGTGGAGGTTGTTTGATCTTTCTTCTTTGAGAATTCGCATTCCCCCGAGCGATTTTTTCGTTGGCGAGATCTTCTAGAAATTTTATCATCCCCCTTTTCTTGGCCTTCTTATAGTTGAGTGAAAAACTGCCTCGTATCCTGATGTTGGCGCACTATCAGCTTAGCTAGCAGATTTACTTGATTCTAGATCGTCTCTAATTTTTTCATTACTATTATACCCTCCTCCGAGTTTTCCCACTTTAGGACATTTGTTCGGTGCCTTTGGGGGTATTCCTCAATCCGTACTTACGATGTGGATACATTTAAGTGCTTCCTGATCCGATCATGTTTACTTCTTCCGTATCATGCTGCAACGGAAGGTTGGTGTTGACATTTTGTTGGTCAGGTTGTTGGATCACAATACTGCCACTTTCGATCAGATTTTGAATTTTATACTTTAAGGACCAACAATCTTGTCTATCGTGTCCTGGAGACCCTGAGTGGTAAGTGCATCTTTGGCTTAGATTGTTTCTTTTGCTCCCTGGTTCCAGAGGTAGAGCCAGTTCGGTAATTTTCTTGTGATCCATTAATATCGCCAATATATTTTCAAGGGAATCGCCTAGTGGAGTGAACACCCGATTTTTAGTTCTCTCAAATTTTCTTTTCCTCTCTGAGAATTTGTAGAATGCAGCCGGTTATTGAAATGGCAGATTGTCTTGCTTTTTCCAAATGGGGGGACGATAGGTTGGTCTCCTATCTTGCCCCTGTATAACAAGGGATAAATCTTCAGTGCCTTTATCAGGTATACCCTTGGGATCGCTCGCATACTTGCCAGTCTGTATATGCTTGGCGACTGCTTCCAAGGCAGTGAAGTCTTTAATCTTGCCTGCCTTTAGGCCCATCTCTGCCATTTCATCGTGTTTGATCAATTTCGAGAATGGATTTCCTATGCCTGCTAGGATTCTCTCATAGTAGGGAGCCTCTTGGATATCAATAAACATCATTACCATCTCAGTTTATGTCATTGATGGAATGACTTACGCTGCTAGATGTCTCCACCTTTGGGCATATTCTCAGAAAGATTCAGTACTTTGCTTTTTGACTTTAGTCACTTGGTATCAATCTGGTGCCATTTATGACCGAAAACTGTACTGATTTAGAAAGGCATGGGCCAATTCTTCCCAGTTGTGGATTTTGGTATTGTCAAGTCGGGCATACCATGCTTTAGCCTTTCCAGTTAGACTCCTTTGGAAAAGCTGCATTCTGAGGCTTTCATCTTCAGCATAAGACCCTAGTTCACCAATATATACTTTTAGGTGCGTATAGGGATCGCCTGCCCCATTGTACTTTTCAAACTCTGGGACTTTGAATTTTTCAGGATATCGAGTCCCTGGGAATATGCAGAGATCTGAATAGGCGACACTTCCATAGTTTCAAGTCCCTTTGATTGATCGGATAGTTTCCTCCATTTGTTGGACTTTCTTTCTTATATCCCCAGTTTCTCGATCATCCCTGAGTTTTGTTATTTCAGCGGTTTTGTTAGTTCCTTTATTGGAATGAGTTTTAGGTGTCTGAGTTTCTATCTTTTTGCCAATACCCTGACTGCCCCTAGTGTGAATGACTCTGGTTGAGTAGGCATTGTCTGACCCCGAGTGTCTTTAATTTGTTCTTTTATAAAGACAACCAATTTTGCTATTTGATTCCTTAATCCTTCAAACTCCTCTCGGGAAACAGGAGTAGGATCAGGCTGGGCACTTGTAGCCATGTTTGACGGTGGGCTTAGTGCCTTCTTGGACTTTAAACGGGTAACGGTGTCGATTGCTTCCCTACAAAAAGACTTACGTAGTTTAGTCTTAGGGAACTTGGAAATGTTTCATGCTATGTGATGTGTCCGTTTTAGGAGTATTATCCTACAAAACGGATGTCAGTTGTTTGTATAACAAGATAACATGCTAGATAAAAGGGAATGCATGTACACATTCATTCATATTTTCCCATTACATTGAGATTGACATGGAAATGAAATAACAAGTAATTGTAATTACAAGTAATTAAAATGGGAAAGTATGAAGAGACTTTCCTTCGCATTTGGTTTATCAGAGGTTGACCTATCTTAGGCTACTCTCGCGGATTTTTGGCATGAAGGTTCCCAAATCATCGCAATTTACTTGACGGGAAGTTAATCTGGCCTTTCAATTGGAGCGAATTTGGGTGGTGCCTTTCCTGAGCCTCGTTGGAATTAGTCTTCCTACGAGTCCAGTAATCAAACACCGTCAGGATAGCCTCCCGGTGGAGGAATCACACAACATATATACACATACAACGTGTCTCACCGTATGGAAATGATGACATGTGCGAATCACAAATATCACAAGTAGATATGATGCAAAACACTAAGTGCAATAAGTAAATGCATTTGTACACATTCATTCCAATGTAATGCAACATCCACACACAAGCATATAATAGTTTTGAAAAGTTTTGTAGTAGCGGATTAAGCCCTCTTACTGGAAGTCCCCAGCGGAGTCGCCACCTGTCGACGTCTGGATTTTTATTTGTCCCTTTTCTGTTCTTGTTCTTTGGTGTTCTCATGTTAGGTGAGATTTGTTTGAAAAAACAAGCTATGAAAAGGTCCGACATGTATTTGTCGACGAATTGACTATAAGAGTCGCCAATTGTTTTTTATATGGTTGTACCAACACAACTGAGAAAAGGTTTGCACATTGACCTAGTGATGTGACACTATTAAACGGGTCTGTGAAACCGAGATTCATTAGGGTTCGGGGGCTTGATTATGCGGAGGGAAGGTGTTAGGCACCCCTCGACATCCGTGTTACCACGGTGACCGCCACTTATCAAGAAACTGTTATATGAATGTGTATGTGTGTGAATAAATTTATAAGTTGCTTACAGCTAAAAATGTCCATCACGGGAACCGAATCTAGATTCAGTAAACTGAATATGTGATCACATGATTCCTAAGCTCACATGATGCCGCAATTTATATGAAAGCAGTAAATAGTTATATATATAAAAGTTGTAAATATATATATAAAGACATGATCAACCACCACGAAACACCTCCATGGGGTATCAGAAATGTAAATAAAGTTGTAAAAGTAATCAACCACCACGAAGTAAACTCCAAGAGGGACGAAGAGTAAATATATATATATATATATATATATATATATATAAGCAAATAAACACTCCGGATGTAAAATCCAGGCTCATCGAACAGAGTTCGACAACAATTCATATATATAAGTATACATATAAAGAAAAGCAAGTAAACGCTCCGGACGTAAGTCCAGGCTCAATCGAGGAATAACTCGATAATGTTAGTCCATATATAAATAAATAAATAAATAAATAAATATATATATATATATACAAACAAAAAAATAAAACTACGGACCAAAGTTCGGGCTGGCCTACGCACGCAACACGACTCTCAACGTGAAGAACAATGTGTGCAAAGATGAAGAGAAATGCTTTAAAGTGTGTAAGAAGACTTATAGTGAACTGCAAAAGAAGACTTCTATAACTTTAAGTGGATGAACACTCGGCTCCTGCCGGTAAAAATATGACAGAATGTAAGCTCACAAGTGTTTAAAATGAGAAAGCACTCAGTTTATAGTGTGTATAGAACAAATTAGACAGGGCTTCCTCGCCGTTTCTCTTGTAAATATGGCCACCCCAAGCCCTCTATTTATAGAGGGGGGGATGTCGCAGGTGTGCCTACGGCTTCTCGAGGTTCCCTTGGTAGTGTGGGTCCTGTCGTCTCGAAGTACGTACACTCAGACAACGCGCTGTTCGCTCGAACTTTCATAACTTTCAATCCGGGAGTCCGATGGAAGCGTGTCATACCATTCCAAAATGATCATTCCAAGAGCTATGCAATGACATAGGATTTTCCTTTTTTGATGCCGGGAAGATGGGTTCATGACAAAAATGGCATTTACGAGTTTTCGTCAGGCAATCCGTTGAGCCGTTTTGCGTAGTTTGCGCTCGAAAGTTAAGATATGGTTTTTGTGGGACTTCTTTTGAAGCAATTTTAGTGGAAATGAGTGCATTTGATTTGAGTTGAAGTTGAGTTGGAAAAATGACCATTTCTCCCTCCCGGGGTTATCTCCGGTCTTCGCACAGTTGTAGCGGGTTTTTCCCAGGGTTATCTTTGAGAATGTAATTTTGTTGACTCTGAATGTTCTTAGGGTCGTCTCTGAGGTTGGCTGGACCACCCGAGGTTGACTTCGGGCATTGAACTTGATCTCCCAGGGTTATCTCCGGGGTTGGAACTACTTTTCCCGGTGTTATTTCCAGGGTTGAAAACTGATTTCCCGGGGTTATCTTTGGAGTTGGAAACTGGATCTCCCAGGGCTATCTCTGTGGTTGGAATTGATTGTTGTGGTCCTCCAGGGTTATCACTGGAATGCGAAAAGGACGCTTTTGTCCTCCTGCATAGTTAGTAACAGGAAAATGAAATTTCGAGTGTCTACACGAAGCATACATAAGAATTATTCATAAGAATATACATCCACATACTTTAAACCAACATTCAAGTAAAGATTGAATTAAGTGAGAATACTTTCTTTAGCGGTCTTTAATACTTTAGTGTTAATCGCCCTTTGTAAGTCCTATACATTCAGTGCATATAACATGTGAGACCCCGAATTTTATGAAATAAAAGTGTTCAATTTTTCTATTTTGTTGAATAGTTAAATTGATAAAAGTTTAAAGTTAAGGGTGACATTTGAAAATTTTTCAAAGTAAGTGATGATGAAGTTTTATTTTATTAGTATTATTAATGTAATAAAAAAGAAAAGCTTTTAATATAAAATAGAATACTTTTATAAAGTTATTCTATAAATAGAATATATTATATTATATTATGCATAGTGTTTTGCATAGTAATATCTTTTTATATAAAATAGGATACTTTTATAAAGTTATTCGTTTTATTAGATTATAAATAGAATATATTATATTTTATTTAAAAGATTTTTCTTTAAATCTGGACCGTCCGATTAAAGTAAATCAATCTGGACCGTTCATGAATTAGTTACTATGCAGTCCATTCTTCTATAAATAGAAGCTCATTCATTCATTATTTCTTACGAATTCACTGAAACTCTAGATAGAGAAACTATAGAGAGAATTCTTCTTCTATAATCTTGAGCGTATTTCTTTAGAGTTTAAGAAAGCTTTGAGCGTAGTACACGTTTTCTTTGAGTATATCATCGCCCTACCAGTCGGAGTACTCTTCTTTCAAAGGTAAGGAATATCATTATTGTGTAGGGAATATTATTTGTTGTACTCGTAGGGAGTATTATTTCTTTTATATTTATGAAAAGAACTTCTGTTATTCCATTCCTTATTATTCAGTTGGAATAACCTGTATAAGCGAACTCCCCTATACTTGGTGAAATTCTTCTGTTATTTCATTCCTTATTATTATGTTGGAATAACCTGTTTATGCTAAGTACCGCATACATGGTGAAATTCTTCTATTATTCCGTTCTTTATTATTCTGTCGGAATATCTTGTCGGTGCGAATTTCGCCTGACCTGGTTCCATCATTTATTATTCCGTATTTACGATTCTGTCAGAATATCCTGTCTGTACGTTTTATGCCGGACCTGGTTCTATCATTTATTTTTCCGTATTTACGATTCTGTCGGAATATCCTGTCTGTGCGTTTTACGCCGGACCTGGTTCCATTATTTATTATTCTGTTGGGAATAACTTGTCTGTGCGGTCTCTATCGCATGCATGGTGATTTCTTCTGTTATTCCTTTTTTTATTATTCTGTTGGAATAATCTGTCTATGTGGATTATCACATGCATGGTGAATGATCCTTTGTATTCATTCCTTATTAAATTGTGGAAATAATCTGGTTACGTTGATTATGATGAGAGTCATAATAAAAGCATTGGACTGATGAAAATCATGGGTATATGTAGTATTAGTAAGTGTTATAATGAGTTATGTTGGTTATTATGTGAAAACAATAAAGTTTCTTAGAAATCACAAAGGGTTGAAAAATCAGATTTTGGTTAAAATGGAACATGAAATTCAATTGACCATATCTCCTATTATATTTTGAATTTTTGAGTGTGATTAGGTTCTAGAGTTAGATCTATAAGTTTTGTAGAATCTCCAAGTGGAATCACTGGAAAAAATGTTGTAGATTTTCGTGTGGATTGATTTTAGCAAAAGAGTCAAAAGCAAGAAATTACCGAAATGCCACTGTCCAAATTTTTAGAAGGGTTGTTTCGGCCACTTAAATTGTGAGAAAAATTCTGGCCTTTGGGGACATGAAAGTATATGGTATAAAGTACCTCCTGTCCAAAAATGAGCTCATTCCGACTTCAAATGAGCAAGTTATGACCATTTCAATATTTAAGTTTTTTTGACAAAAAATGCTATAACCGGAGTTCTATAACTCCGATGACCATGAAATTTAAACTGGAAGCTCACGTTAACATGTGTAAGATCCTGCTAAGATTTGGGAATTTTTGGAGTTAAACTTAAGGTAGCTAATTTCTTAAGGAATTAATTAGAAATTAATTTTTGAAAAATAGTAAATGAATTTTAAAAATTTCGAGAAAAATATATGTTCAATATGGGACTATATTATGTTTAATCCCTGAAAAGAATAATTTTTGGGACTGATTTGGTATTTTTTATGAAAATAATTTAGTTACGAGTAAATGAGACGTTATTAGTTCTTGGTTAAATTAATTCTTGAACTTGTTTTATTGAATTCTTATATTATTGTCATCATCCTCATATTTATATTTTGTTGAAAGTTATCTGTGGCCTGTAGTGCATAGATGGACTTAGTGTGATTATGAGCAGTGATTATTCAGTATAATCATGACCGTAATGTTACAAATGACGTGGTAAAAGTCCTCATTGGCCCGTAGTGCATTGATGGACAGTTTTTGGTATGATTATGGCTATGGATTCTCTTCGACCAAGTGTGCAAAGATGAATTGTTTTATAGCATGATCAGGATGGTTGATAAAAACACGATTATCTTTGGCCTGTAGTGCATGGATAATTTGTGGTTGTGATACTAATGAAAAAGTCCTCATTGGCCCGCAGTGCATTGATGGACAGTTTTTGGTATGATTATGGCTATGGATTCTCTTCGTCCAAGGGTGCAAAGATGAATTGTTTTATGGCATGATCAGAACCGTTGATGAAAACGCGATTATCTTTGGCCCATAGTGCATGGATAATTCGTGGTCGTGATACTAAAGAATATCCTTGGCCTGTAGTGCAGGGATGATTTGATGATGTGGATTAATTATTGAGCTGAGTCTCAGCAATGAAATATTAATTCATGGATGTAATAATAATGAATATCCTTGGCCGTAGTGCAGGGGTGATTCGATGATGTGGATTATTTGTTAAGCTGAGTCTCAGCATTATTGGTTTTACAGTTGTATATCTTTGGCCTGTAGTGCAAAGATGAATTTGTTAGTATGATTATGAGCAGGAATTGTGATTTGGTACAACCATGATTTGTGATATTTCAGGTGAAGATAGGTGATGAGAATCATCTTCGTCCTGGGTGCGAAAAGGGAATTCAAAATCACAATTATGATTATGAGTTATTCATATGATTATAGACAGGAATTGTTGATTGATGTTACAGGGATAAAACATTATTGGTGGACTTTTAACATGGAGAAGATAATAGACCTAATGGTCTATTTAACTCTTTTAATGGATTGCTCGTTCCGCTGCAACTATGGTTGAAAAGCTTTATCATATACCATATGTTCTAAATCTCTGATTTATTATTGACGAAAGCTATTGATAATTAAATTATCTTTAGTCATGATATTCTTTATTGGGCTAGTTGTGCTCACCCTTTTGCTTCACAATTCCTTTCAGGTAATACGAGTGTAGCTGGGTCGAGCGGGGATAACAAGGGAATAGAACGGTGGTCTATAGCTATTGAGGTTCTCCCTAAATAGTATGGAAATAATTTTGTTAAGAACTTTAGATAAGTGTGTCGTATTGTATACGTCATTTGATATTTAATTTTGGTGAACCAAATAGGGTGAGGTGAACCCAACTTTGGAAGGGTGTTTTGCCACTATTATACAAGATGTCTAATAACATACAACCTCGTGTTATCATAAGACAAGGTTGTGCACATCCACTTACTGAGTATATCTACGAGCACTACCTATATGATCTGGGAGTTTATTTGAAGTATAATTTTCACTTGGGGACAGTGGAGATAGTTATAAGTCAAGAGAAGACTCACCATTGGAAAGAAGATGATAGTAATCTTCTCGTTTTTTTTGGGGTCT
Organism: Panax japonicus; assembly: GCA_020205505.1. Lineage (NCBI taxonomy): Eukaryota > Viridiplantae > Streptophyta > Magnoliopsida > Apiales > Araliaceae > Panax > Panax japonicus. The sequence continues at coordinate 73,370,879 of CM035107.1, read as the reverse complement.
ATTGGGTCAAGCAAGGATAATTCTGTGGACATATGATATCTATCATAACTTAGACACATGGCCTCCCATGTACGAAGGTTTCCTTGAGCACTTCCCAAAGATTTTAATTTCTAAAACAGTTTTTGACTGTACTTTTATGTAAGGTACCATTGTAAGGTTGAGGCACCATAAGAGTTACATACATTTGTATTAAAACTCACAGTTAACTGTGGTCGTATTTCATATGACAGTTCAACAGTTGTATAAATGAAGTTTGTATTTAATTTTTATAATGTGATATCTGGCGACTCAGAATGGGTCATGTGAACCTATTTTGGAGACGTCACATAACATACCAATTAGCCACATATAAACGTCACTCATGTTTTAAATTAACTATATTCCATGTTTTATAATGTCCATTTCATAATAATCGAAACACTATTTAAGTTCATTAACATTTGACTCAGCGTTTTGACGTTTGTACGTCGTATGCCTGACTTTTCTAACCCGAACGCTTAACCGACATGCCATTGCGTATGATTAACACGTCCAATACATCTACCATTCCTTGGTTTATATTCCTCTAGACTATATTTCCAAATTCCAAGGCTTAGAACTCGGAAATACTAGTCAAACATGGCTCGACGCCACAGCGGTTTGAATAAACCATCACGGTTTGCCTTCGATTACACAACAACCTTAAAAAGGCTCATTTAAACTTTGATCTCGACCTTATCTCTCAATTCTTAAAGAATAAAAGTTGTAGATCTACTTCTTATCTTTTCGGATCATCTCAATCAGAGTTCATATGAAAGAGTTATGTCCAATTTACTAAAGGACGCCTAGACTGTACAACCTACTGCGGATCCAGCGCGGGATGTGCTCAATTTACTCTATGGTTAGCGCGGGACTCACTCAACCTGTTGTATCTCTTTTAAACTTTGTCAAATTTTTGACTTCGCACAGTTTCAATATGCTTACTTTAACATATCATAACTTGCCCATCCGATATCGGAATGAGCTTATTTTGCGTCTGTTTCTTCCTTGTAACAAATTCTTCAAATCCCCCTGGGTAGAATTTTTTTTTAAAATTCTTTAACTTGACGGGAAATCGGCTCAAAAACCTCTCGGGGGCCATTTTTCACCGAAAATCGTTTTAACGACAATTTTTCTAAACTTCACAACTTGTTCATCCGAAGTCGGATTGAACTCATTCTTGAGCCCACGACTCACATATTCACCCAACTACATAACCCCCGAAATGAAATAATTTTTCAAAAGTGTTAAATAACCCGTACACTTGGCCCAAAAAGGGTACCAAGCTAAGATTTTTCATACTCGACTCCTTTTACGAAAAATTTCATCATAACTTTGTTATGGCGTATTTTTCCTCTGTTCTACTTGAAACACTTCCACAACATAGTTATTATTTCATCTATCGAAATCATACAACAACATATAAACAAACATGTAATAAAGTCCGTTTATAGTCCAGTATTATCTTGTTTAACCATCCCCGTGCTTAGGCTTAAATTTTATTCTTTGATTTACTTGACATACATGTTTAGGGTGTTTTAACATATGTTAAACTCATAAACCTTATTTCTCCAATATCCTTCTATGATCTATAATCAGATAAACACAATCACCAACAAAGCACTTCTCTAACAAGCTAGAAAGCTTTAAAATAAAAGGGATGAAGTAGATGAGTTGATGTTCTTACCTTCTTCTTCCTCTTAAGCTTTGATCCTTGCTCTCTCTTCTTTCTCTCTAACACTTAGCTTATTTATGCAAAGTGAAGAGTACTTTGGATTTGGTATATATAAAACCTATTTTCCACTTCTTACAAGTTGGTCACCCTACTTAAGTCACACAAGGTCTTCCCCCTCATGTTTAATAACTTACTAATCACTCCCTTGAGTTAGCCTAATCAAACCATAATTAAAACTAACTTAACACACTTAATAGCCACTTAATGTTCAAGATCACTTAATGGGGAACCAAGCACTTAATACATATACCATAGGTGTGGTGACTCATGCCTCATGAATCGCCAAATGTCCTCCCAAACCTCCAAATAGTCGACCATATATGGCCATTTTGCCCTCCCTTTTTGCTTGGATAAGGTGAGTTGCCACCTTGTTTATCCCACATGGGATAAAAATTGCTTTGCTTTGCTTTGGCTCTGAGTTTTAGGTTTTAACCCTAAGACTTGAGTCATAGCTTAATCCTAAGTCAAGTCAGCATAAACCCTTAGCTCTTCTCTTGGCTAAATCCTAGTCAAGCCTTCTCAAACCCTAGGCTCAAACATTGGCTCAACCCTAGCCAATTCTTCATTTCTTAGCCAAGCCTCTTAATTCTTAGGCTTAGTTAGTCTAACTAATTCTAGTTAGACATTTTCTTATCCAATTAGGTTTTCTAACTTTCTCATTTAATTTTCGTAATCCGTTCGGCTAGCCAAAAAACCGACTTTTGATTTTCAAACATCCGATTTCGCTACCGATTCCCCTTTTCCGAAGAAACACTACGTCGTAATTCAAAAATTCGAAATAATAAGTTCTCATTTTTAGCACGAATAATGTTTTTACGTCTTTTCTCGAAAAAAAATTATTTTACACATTTACTCTCTAAACACTCGAAAACACGCACATAATTAGAGCAGTCATATAACGACCATAAGTCACATAAAACACAAATTATCAATAAAATCTCATTTTATTAATTAATTTTACATAATTTCATTTACAAAGATTGTTCGATCGTTGCGATCATTACAGATTTCATTGAAAGAAGAAAGTCGTGAGGAACTTGCAAAATGCAGAAAGAGAACAAAGTACAGATGAGTTTGAAATCTGGTCATGATACAAGAATATTGGATTCTTGCATGAGCAAGCTCCAATCCAACAAACATGCTACAAAATAATAAGGGTCCTTAACACTAATATACAACAATTAAAAAATATTTATAAAAACAATATTTACATAAAATAATTATAAAAATAACACAATTCATATTAATAAGGAAAACTAAAATCAAAGAGAAATAACTGCCATAATTAATAATTTAAATTCAAATATCTGAGATCTAACAACAAAAATAAATTCAAATTCAAAATAATAATTCAAATTCAAATATTCAAATTCAAATCTTGATCTCCCTCACAGGTTGCCCTCTCCTCCGCTACTCCACCGCTAATCTCCGTTCTCCAAAACGCCAATGAGAAGAAAAAGAATATTTACCCTACAAAAAATTTAAAAATAAATAGATGCAACTCTTACCATTCTGAATTTTTTTATGACTATTTGGTTATCCACAAAAACTAAAATGATTACCTTTATATGAATAGTTAGCTACCAACTGCATCACATTCAAACTAAATTGGTAACTTAATAAAACCGAATTAGTTACCTTAGAAAGTGCAACGTAGCTAATGTATTGACCTCCTTCACCAAGCGTTCTTCGGCTTATAATCTCCGACGACAAATCCATCGTCGTCATGCACTCAGATTTATTATTATTATTCCCTTGGCACCTAGAAGTAGTAGTAGAAGAAGAAGATTTCACTGTTACGACTGATCTCATCATTCCTTTATTATCATAATTAGATGGATGATCAACAGTAGTAGTAGCAGTATTCAACATTTTCATTCTATTATATTTACACTTATGTCCCTAATATGATTCTATTTTTTACTCCACTTCTTAATATATCCTACATGTATTAGTAGACAGTAACAGTAGTGATAAATAAATTCTAACATTTTAAATTTTTTATGTCATCTTATAAATAAAAATAATAATTTAAATAATGGTTTAACAAATGCCATAAATTCCTGGAGAATACATATTAGCCCGATGAGTATTTAGTCGCATTGCTTGTACAAATGGACGGTCGGCTACCTAGTCCTAATTCAAGTCCAATGCATAAAATATGGGTTGGGCTTGTAACTGCATCAAAAAGATAGAGATAAGAGAGTGATGCGTAATGTAATGTTGATAACCAAACTTTCATACCAAGATAATCAAACTTTTATACCAAGGTAACCAAACCTTTATACCAAGGTAATCAATTTACCTCCACACCTGCAGTATGAATTAGTTACCTTGGTATGAAAGTTTGGCAACCAACTGCATGAAGGTTTGGCTACCAACTGCATCACATTGAAAATAAATTGGTAATTTAATAAAACTGAATTAGTTACCTTGGTATAAAAGTTTGGCTACCAACTGAATCACATTCAAAATAAATTGGTAACCTAATAACACTGAATTGGTTACCTTGGTATGAATGTTTGGCTACCAACTGCACTATGAAAAACTGCAGTTATGGATGTGGATTGGATATATACCTTGGTATGAAGGTTTTGTTACCTTGATATGAAAGTTTGGTTACCTTGATGTGAAGGTTTGGTTACCAACTGCACTATGAAAAAACTAAAGGTGTGGAGGTGGATTGGTTACCTTGGTATGACAGTTTGGTTACCTTACTATGAAGGTTCGGTTAACAAAGGTTTGATAATTATTTCTAACAAGAAAAAAAGAAGGTACTATAGAAGCTGATAATAACCAATTCCTATAAACATTAAAAATACACGTAGTCCGAATTATTGACCAACCAAATAATAAACACATATTCGTGGTTGTATATATAAAAAATCATTATATGCATTAACACACACATATATATTACTTTCGAAATAAACCCGTCTAAAAAGCAAAGTAATCTGCAAAAAATCTCATTCCACCCGATTATACGCTTTGCTCATATCCAACTTCAATGCATAGAGACCATAAGATTCATTATGTATGTTCTTAAGATAATCTAGCAACTAAAAAGCTACAGTCACATTATCAGTGATTAACCTGTTTGAGACAAATGCACTTTGATTCACTTATAAACCGTATTACATAAGCTAATTGGCCGGAAAGATTTCACATGATTAGCATTTTGATTTTAAGAATCAAGCATAGAAAAGCTTTGTTGAAATCAGCCAGGGAGCCACCACAGTTAAGAAATTTAAGAACATAGGCCGTTACATCATCTCTAATATATAACCAAAATTGCAAGAAAAATCTGGGGGAAACCCATCGGGTTCCAGAGCTTTGGAGGGAACCATCTCAGATAAAGCAACTTCTACTTCCGACCAGGTGAATAGCATGTCCAAACTTTGACACTGTCTGGTGAATAGCGGAGAATACTGTGGTGTTGCGGCGGCGACGGAAGAGGAGGACGACGAGTGACATCGAGAGGAGAGAGAGAAGTAATAAGAACGGAGAAATAGAGGCCGAACGAGAAGGGAGGATTTCAAGAAGATGTAGAAGCGCGTTGGGTGGAGGATAAGGAGTGAAGGGTTTGCAGGCATGGTTATTGGTGGCGATCAACAAAGTGGGAGGAACCACAACCACGATTAACGGAAAGAGATAAAGGAGATAATCGTGGACCACGATTAAAGAAAGCCAAAATATATTAATTTTGTAAATAAACATGAAAAAATGTATTATTTTTGTAATTATTTTATCTATGCACCATTATTGTAATTATTTCTAAAAATATACTAAAATGTGTAATTAATCCAAATAATTAACAGTAACCAGCCAGAACGCCTTTTGATCTCAACATTCTCACTAAATAAACATGCTCCCCTAACTGATGAGAGTAATCACAATCTCGAATCCACCTTCGGGGATCCACAAAATCTGCCCATCCATCCAGATATATACCCTTGCTTTCACGTATAAATAACTCTAGCTGAATGAGCTTCCTTAGGGAGAATCCAAGAGTGCAATTTCTCTCCTAAATCTCTTCATTTCTCTAATGATCCACATCAATTAATAAGACGGATACAAGTTATCACTTGGAAGCTATTGCCAATAGCATCACATAATTTCCAAGTCACAAGTTGCAGCATTGAAGCGGAAATGGAAAAAAGCCAGTTAACGTGTCTACAAACAGGTGAAGAGCATAATGACACACTTAAAAACTGTTAGCCTTGTTTCTGTATTTGTACAGAATATACATTGGTCCCAAACACGTCTGACTTGCACAGCATAAAGTCGGTGCCGCTACTATGTTAGCACGAAAAGGCTATAAATGCCGACAAGAACCGGATCAACAGCTATACCTAACCAGACTACGTGCACATTGAACACTTTACATTACATACGGAGGCCAACTTCTAAGTAGAGAAGGCAGTTTCCATTGCTCGGAATATTGACCCAGTATCAAATCGGAAGTTTCTGAAGCTCCTGCCAGGACCTGTGGCCGAAGAAAGAGAATCCTGCTTAGGTTTAATTAGTGGAGATTCTGTTGTCGTCGTGCTGCTCCCTGTAGAACTGTTTTTGGCTTTCCAGACGCAGATTCCTTCAGAAAATAATTATATTTTCATCAGTAGAATGAATCAAGATAACAATGCACCAGCTTTGGTTCAGTAAGGAGATCGCAGGTTAGTCTAACTTATGCCAGGAAAGGGGAAAATACAGATGAAATCATAAAATAAAATTTGGAGCCTAAGCCTAAATTTTAGCCTGATAGGCATTAAGCAGGGAGCAATATGCAATTCCTAAGCAGCTTTGTATCAAAATGTGAACAAAATGATTGAATTTGACAAGACCAGGGTGATTACAAAGATCAGGTTTAGTTCTTTAGTTTTTTTTCTATACTACTTCAAGTTTTGTGGCCCTGGGTAACTTTGGTGTGACAGCCCTATCAAGTGGACCCTTGGAAACATAGAAATAATCCTAAATAAAATTTTAATTTAAACTATTAAAGAAACAAAATCTACCCACTATCAGAAGTAACTACCACTCACAACTAGGAAATTAATTGTCTACTAAGTGTCCCTAACTAGTAAACAATAACAGAAAAAATTACAAGGAAAAAAAATGGCTGTCAATTTAATAGGACACATGATGAAAAGTTTTCGGGAAGATAATAGTAAGGTTTACCCTGTCCAGAACTTAAGGCTCCGGGTCTGTCAGATGTGAAACTGAAGTGTAATCCTTATAGTTAAACAGGCTGCACCTATGCCCTAACCCTACCTTGTCTTGGATCAGACCAAGTTCATATTTTGCCAACTAAAATCACTTTTCCACTTTTGCTTTATGGTTGATCTTTGTCAACCGCAGACAAACCACCAGAAGACTACAATTAGCAGCATTTGCAAAGAATTATCAAATAACCCCAAGCCATTACCGCATTATCTAATGGCATTTTTTATAATCACCATGCCCATTGCAGTGAAATGGGAAAAATATATGGAGAACATAAAGAATCGAGAACAAAAGAAGATGTTTGAAAATGCCAAGACCAGTAGATTAACTTCACATTGACCCATCTGTCAAGTTGGCTCTACATTGGTTCTTTCCAATATTATGGCAATATAGATGGACCGGATGATGCAGGATTCAGGACAATGAAAGCAATTGATATAGGGGTAAAAAACAATGGTATAGACTCTGCATGTAAACACTAGTATCTCTTGATCGCAACAAAGATGGATAGTTTTGAGTCTTTTGACCAATATCAACCCAGAAAAAAAATTCATGAATTCTCAATGTTAATAAAATTTTAATGTACTTTTTGGGGATTACATCACCATTAAAGTTAAAAAGAGACAAAACCCTAATCCATGAAAACTAAAACTTTAATGGATTTTGAATAATGGAATAAGAAAATTTAAAACTTAATGGATTAGTAAACCTAATTACTACCTAAATAACAAAAAATCTCTACTTACTATAAATTAAATATTAAATCCCTACTTATAATAAATTATTTGAAAATGCCAAGCCAAGACCAGTTGATTAACTTCACATTGACTAGGCCTGGCAATTTCACCCGACCCCGATGGGGCCCAACCAAATCCGACCCTAATAGGACCCGGTTTTTAAAACCCTACAAAGTTAGGGTAGGGTATGGATTTGGACACTCAGCCCCGTCCCTGACCCGTTCAGTTATCATATATACATATATAATTCTATATTTATTTGTTTTGTTCCTTCTCTTTGTTTTATTCTAATAGGTATTAAAGTTGGGCCCCTTCTTATGGGCTGGGCTACACTAATTCATAGAGTCGGACCTTTTCAAGATTTAGTGCTTCTCATTATACATACTTAACTTGCAAACAAAGTATGTGTTTAACGATTAAGAAAATTTCCCCAAATCGTTTGTTCTTATCCTTCCCCGCAAAATCCCTCTGTGCTTCATCTTTTCTTCCCAGATCTCTGCCTTTCTTCCCCTAATCGAAGTTGTTGGTTGTTAGGATTTCGCCAAAAAAATATAAAAAGATTGAAGAGAAAGCAGATAGTTGAAGCAAATAAATGAAGAAATTTGTGATAAATTTGTCGCTCTGTTCATCTTCTCCAACAGCATGGCTCTGTCTCACAATCAGTTATCTCATCTCATTGGGGACAGGCGGGCGGGGGTGAGGCGAGGTGGGGCAGGGATCTACCTCACTCGGGGCAGCGCAAGGCGGGGATGGGAGAGAGAATTTTACAGTCGGGTCGGGGATGGGGAGAGAGAATTTTATAGGCGGGGCGGGGATGGGGAATTGTCCCCTGGACCAAACCTGCTACATTGCTAAGCCTAACACTGACCCATCCATCAAGTTGGCTCTACATTGTTTCTTTCCAATATGATGGCAATAGAGATGGACTGAATGATGCAGGATTCAGGACAAGGAAATAAATAAGTAAAACTAAAGATTACCCCACTATAATTGGCACCTTCTACTTATTACCCGACTAAATTTTAAAATATGTAATTCCCACACCGAACTAATTAAAAAAATAAAAATTGGACCATTCTATTAAAATAATAGAACGACCGTTAAATTGATTCAAGTTTTATCATACGTGGCATGTAAAAAAACAAGGAAAACAAAAGGGAAAATGACATCTATCCTACATGGTTTAGGCACCAAAACAGACCATATTTGGGAGGTCCTGCTCTACCCACAACGTCGTCAAAAAACACCTAGCCCCTCCGACTGAGAAAAATCTCCCTGAAAATCCTTGATCTGTCAGGCTCTCCGCGGTCTTGAAAGGCCTCTCTCAAGGATTGCTCTGTCCTCGACCTCAAGTCAATTTGAGATCTATGACGCCATCTTGTGGATTCACATAGACCTTATCAACGTCGCCTACATCACCTTCCACTCCAACGACTCCACTGAATCCGCCATTTCCGCCTCCCTTGACCCTAGCCTCTTTCAGCATTACTCTCAATTCTAATTGAGTATATCCCTTTTCTTACTCTGTACATACACATAATTCTTGAGTAATTGTTTGTATTTAAAATATGTATAGCATATATAGTAAAATTAGGGTTTGTTTTGGTGTTGCAGGTGCATGTAAATGTGGGCAAATGATCTGGTGCCTCAATGGAGGAAGTTCAACCTTATCAAGGTTAATTTCAATGGAAAAATAAATGACAACAAAGACCTATCTCTTGATTCATGAAGAAACCCAGAAAAGCCCCAAATTTATCCCCTAATCTTGAAACAGCCAAAAACTTTACAAGATCTACAACTTCAATTCAATATTTTCTTCCCTTCTCTCTCTAAAGCTCCGGTAGCCATGACTACGGCAATGGGGCATCAACTCCAACAAGGTGAAGAAAGAATCAATTCCCATGGAAAGGCTAGTTACAAAGCTCAAAGCGCTTGATCCTTTGCTCCTTGGTGGTGTCCCTTCTCCAACTCTGGTCCTCATTCTTGATTGCTTCTGTTTTTTTTCTTTTTCTTTTTTTCCAACATTTAAGTATTGGCTACTGAATTATAGTTCTCCATATTTTAAAAGTCATCAATTAAAATTTAAAGAAGACCAAGTCAACCACGTATAATTGGCCATGTCATTTTTACTTTCTTTTGTTATTTCCTGCCACGTATGAAAGTATAAAATCAATTTGACGCCCGTTCAATTTATTTAAGAGTGATGTAATTTTCAAATTTTTATTAGTTGAATCGGGCAATTGCATATTTTAAAAGTTCAATGATGTAATAAATAAAACGTGTCACTTATAATGGTGTAATCCTTAGTTTTGCCAAAAGAAATTGATGTAGAAAAAAAACAATGGTTTAGACTCTAGATCTAAACACTAGTATCTCTTGATCGCCACAAAGATGGATAGTTTTGAGTCTTTTGGCCGATCAACCAGGAAAAAAATTAATTTAAACTTTTTAGGGATTATATCACTACTTCAATTTTAAAGATACACAACATTCGAATCCATAATGGACTAGGAAAACTAAAACTTCAATGGATATTGAAAATCAAATTCATATTAATGGAATAAGCAAACCTAATTACAACCTAAATATTAAAAATCTCAGCTTACTATAAATTAAATATTAAAATCCCTACAAATTACCCTAAATCTCTAATTATTTAAGAAAATACCAAACTACATCAATTTCTACCTAATTAAAGAAACTAAAGAATAAATAATTAATCTACGACTGATGCATTCCTCATCACTGGATCTGGTGTGATTAATTTCAAAACTCATACGATGAGAAAATATGGTATGGAAAGTGCCGAACCTTATTTTGCTCCAATTATTTGTATCACATTCACTCGTATGGTTCACATTAACATCACAACTATGGCACTTGTTTTGTTTCTAAATGTAAAAGAGATAAAGCTTCAATTTTTTGCAATAAAAATTCATCAAAAGGAAAAGAGGAGACCAAACCTTTCATAGGAGCATTAGGTTTTGGATCTACCAGGGGCTGATGTGCCGAGATCCATGCTTTCAAAGATCTACAATACAATGATGAATCTTACATTGAGCAAGAAGGTAAAACCTATTAGGAGATTTCATTTAATGCCAATATACTCACGCTAAGAATGGGGAAACCATGTAAAGCTTGAGGCCGGTGATCCCACGAGATATTACATCATCACTTGTTGTTTGAAGTTCATCAAGCCGATGCCATGCTATTTCCTGCAAGCAGATAAAAAGAAAGCACATTCCCAACATAATAAGTGTTACAACTCTTCCTCCTTCATCAAATAGAAAATAAAAGAATCATAATCTATTAATCCTACTCACCCTTTTTATTGCTAAGTTGCATCTTTGTGTGTAAGTAAACTATTAGGGCTTTTCTTATTATTAATTTACAATCAAAAGACTTGGCGAAAGTAAAAATAATCAAGGAAATGAAAGGATACAAGACAAAGCTAATGTTGAACAACGGACCGCAGCAGGAAAGTAATAATAGTAAAATCTATACAGCTGCAACATGGCTGAAAACTAAAAATCACAAGATGACGCTACAGTGGAGTGAGAAACAACACTATTTTGGTTATCACTCTTTGTTGAGGTAACATTTTCTATCAATAAAGATCCTTTTATTGCAAACAAATCATAAAAAGGACTAAATTGTTTCTTCTACAACAAAAATAGATTAAATTATTGCTTTAATATACAGTTCAATACAACACCATATCTGAAAGAGAGAAGCATTATGATGTAGGAGGATCCGAGTCCGATGTTGCTGAGTTGTATGATAGTACATTGATGGTTTTGAAATACCATGAGCTAGTGGATTGGAGCAAGGATGGCGGACATTGATGTCTTTGGGGTCGAGAGTTCGGCTTCGGAGCCCAGTTGACTTCGGAGTTGGGCTTCGAAAACTTCGGGAGTTTGGGATCAGATTCCTTCAAGAGTTTTCTTCGGGTCTGGCTTTGGGCATTCTTATTTTTATGGAAGTGTTTATTTATTAGGAAGTGACCCTTTTCTAGTTAATTAAGGCATAATTAATAGAAGTCTGTTACCGTGATTATATAGGGATGTTACATTTTGATAAGAAAATATTTTAGCTATAAAGTTCGGCTTGTGGGCTGAATGAAAGGGAGTTTTTTTTATTTGATAATATTAATTTAAGAATCAAAGAGGTTTCTCAGTGTTATGGTTAATTCTCTTGCTTTCTTTGCTTGCTTTCTTTTGCTTTCTGCACAAAAGAAAATTTCAGAAACCCTTTTATCTTGTTTTGTAGTAAGCCCCATGAATAGATCTTAAGTTCACTTTTACTTGATCAAGAAAAAGTTCATTTTCACCATTAACCATATTTTTCTATAAGGAATCACCCACCAGCCACTGCACTGTTGCAGTGCCTGAAGAACAAATCAGTGGACCATACTTTTACGAAGGAGACGCTATTGTTCAATCATTTGTAGGTACCAAGAAGTAAAATGTCCCAAATACTCTATAATGCTATCTCCAACGAACTAAACACTAAACTCCAGGAATTCCTATGCACTCTTGGGGTAGGGTTGGGGGAGAGGGGATGGGAAATAAAAAGTAAAATACACTGCAAATATAGTTTGATTAGTTTCTCTTGCTACATCATCTTTCAGCAGGAAGAAGTAAAATAACTAGAAATGATCCGACCTTCAATATGAGAAAAGAACAAGTAGGCATAAAATTTTAATAATACTAAAACTATATATCAACTAGTAGGAACTAATTAGAAAAAGAAAAGTAAATAAAATGTGGTTAATTTTTCCAAATGTGATATGGAAATTAACATACACTGATCTCTTTTTTGGTGAGTGGGGCAAATGCTGTATCTTCTTTCACACCAGTAACTATGTAGAGCCGCACCCTCTGCTGACCAAATATCATTTCAATGTACTCCTCTTTGTTAAGAAGTTTTGAAAAATCAAAACCTGTTTCCTCCAGAACCTGCATTCAACATGGAGTAAGTTTGAACTCAATGAGCTTTTGTCTGCATGTGTACATGTAAATAACCTGCCTTACGGCCCTTACCCTCAATCCCCCAGTGGGGGCCAGAGGGAGTTGGGGGGAGGGAGGATGGAATAGAAGCATATATATTCCAGAAATATTCAAATATTTAGGATGTATATCCAACCAGAAGCAATGCTCAGGTATCATTTTAGGTTCTTGAATCTGAAGTACGGCTAAGAGGAAGGGGAAAATGACCTAATGCCAAAATGTAAGGCATTCTCAAACTGCACAAAGACTAAGAGTAAACACCATCCAGTATGAGGGAATTAGAGTTGCATGTTCCATATGAATATTTAAGTATATCTTCTACATAGGATTCTTTAGAAATATTCTAAACAATGTTACTAAAAACAACAGGTTTGTTTATGGAATGGAAAATTAATACGCTATGTGACTAAAAACGTGGTATGCTGGGAAGCGGGATTGCTTTCTTAATATATATGCTTAGAATTTGTCAATTTGTTTCTAGAGTAGGCACAATTTTCTCTTATATAGTACATGATTAATTGATTATAAATAGAATATCATATGTTCAATATTTACTCTTTCAAGTTCTTATTATTGGAGCTAGAATGTAGAATTTGTAGAATAATAGCATTACATTAAGTCATGATCTGTGCTACTGTAATTCAGTATTGACTTGGGAAAATTTAACGTGGTTTTTTGCTCTTTTTAGACATCGCCTTTTGCTAACTTGCTATTTACATTTGATCTTTTAAAGATGAATTATTTTTTCCCAGTATTACTTATCAAAGCTTTTGTCCTACAAAGATAAAACCAGAGGACGTAGAAGAGATATGTTTTGAATCGCCAATGTTAGTGTTCCTAATCAGAAGTAACCATTCTTGGAAATGAGATCTTTCTGGTTCTTTGATCATAACATTGAGACCTACTGGTATCCATGCCTTGAATATCAATGATCTTAATAAGGTGTGTAGGCCTCACAAGGATATCTCGAGACATTTAGACATTTGTTTTATGCGTATGAAGAATGATGGGATGCATTTTCATTTATCTTTGTCTTGTCCTCTTGCTTGTGGTTCATGAACTATATTTTTGAAGTGTTGAGGGAGGTGTGATTGTTTCCCTCCTCGGTAGAAGATTTGGTGCTTACTCAGTCAGACATTTTGTAGGGAGGAAAGAGGCCAAGATGCAAGACTTCTTAAAGATTCTTATTAATCTGGACAGAGCTTAACGCACGACTTATTTTTATCTTTGGCCTAGTTGCAAGATAGGATATATTTCTTGCTTCTCTTAGGCCTCTGGGTGCATTTAGGGGAATTTCTGTGTCTTATCTTCATATAAATTGGAGAGCTGACCCTTTAGAGTGTTCTCTTTTTATTTCCACTTGCTCTAGGGTGGGTGAACTCCTTGCCATTTGCCTTATAGACGACATTAAAGTAGATAATTTTATATTTATCAAATAAAGTTATATGATATTTATCATAGATTTACTAGACCTTGTTTGATTTATTAAATAATAGTGAATCACAATGATTGATGAGTATTAATACTATACCATTTTTTAAAGCATAAGAACATTTTTAGTTTTTGCAATTAATGCCAACGAAAACGTTAACTGAATCCAGTTGAACTGAGCCAAATCAAGTCAAGCTAAGCTGATTAGCCATTTTAAATATATTAATAATTGGTAATGAATGGAGTAGTTCACCATGTTTTGAGTTTAGATGCTTAACTTGTTCGATGTGAATGTCGGACTTTGTATTTTCAATAGGCTTGGAAAGATGCGGGTTGGGTTGGTCTTTATAGGCTATGAGTTACTTAAAAACAAAAACCAGAAAATCTATTTTTAATACAGGTTATATAGTGTGGGCCCATATAGTTATGGGCTGAGTCTAAGTCAACCCATATTTTAGCAAGACCAACTGATAGATCCTTTCTCTCTCCCTCCTCATTCCTAGACAACTGACAAGCATGCAATCTTTTCTTTTCTTTCTTAATCTAGACAGAGCACAACGCTGATAACGCAAGACTTATTAAAGATAATTATTTCTATTGTTAGCCTTGTTGCGATATAGGATATTTGTCTCGAGATAAGAAGTTTTTTGTCGCTTCTTTATGAGCCTATACCATGGGTGCACTCGGGTATTTCTGTGTCTTTTTAGAGTGTTCTCTTTATATTTCCAATTGTAATAGAGTGGGTGGACTAATTGTCCCATATGCTTGTATTCTCTCTTCTAATCTACTATAAGTAATTCTTTTATAAATAAATTTGGATGCTCGACTACTTCATCCTTCTCATTAGTGAAGCAAGCTGCAAGTAAACTGAAACCTGTGACTAGACATGTTTTTAGTTACTCGAAACATCAAAATTATCTGTGTCTTGCTCTCTTAAAGAACTTTTCAGATATCTAATCTAACATGTTACTTTATTCCTAACACCCTCCCTCCCACCCCCACCCCCACCCCCCAAAAAAAACACCATGGGAAGGTGGAGTTGTCTGTATGGGTAACCGTATTTTACATTACCAACTGGATATAATTTATTTCCATTGGGAAACCTGCTTTTGCTAGATAGAGGGCACTGATGGATCATCATCCATCCCTCTCAAATGGGCATGGCTAGGCCACCCGACCTAAAAACTAGTAAGAAACAATTAAACAAACCAATGACCTCTTGAAACTTTATCTAGCTTTCTCTCAACTAAAATCCAAGTTGACGTGTACAATGGTCTAAGAAGCATACTGCATACAATGGTCTAAGAAGCATACTACATACTAACAGAAAAATCAGCCTCTCACTAAAAATTGTCATTATATACCATAAAAGAATAGCTTTCGACTCTCTACACTAACTTAATAAATGAAGACATCATTCTATCAGTTATTGTGGCCTAAAGCTGAAGAGAAGTAATTTAACAGAACATTGTAACAGTAACAAAACTTCTATACTTCAGGAACTCCCATCAATTCACATCTCAGAGGATCCAGTATTTATCAACAGTAATTCTTTATATGAACAGATGAGGAATTATGAATAAAATAAGAGCAAGACAATTTACTTCTCTGACAGCGCATTTATGGTCTTCTTCATCTTTGTTTTTCTTCCCACGTGGAAAACTCCAACTTGATCCTTTCCATCCTTTCACTAGTAAACACTGCAGAGTGCACAAATTCAAGAATCAAAAACTAGCAACTAATATTCAAAACAAAAGCCAAAATGTTGACAGCATATAGATAAGTTTTTCCCAGAATAAAAACCACTCTACCTCTAGCTTATGAGCTTCGTAGTAGAATACAAGCCTGCTAAACACCTTGCTTGAACTATATTCAAACTTGAGCAAAGCACAAAGATGCTCAACAAAGCAAGCGGAAGTAGAATGGACAAATACTCAGCTCAGTTTATTTGCAGCTCTCTTGTTATACCCATTTTGGCTTTGGCATAATATTCATATGACTTCCATAAAACAGGTGACAAATTTTTACAAGCTCTCTAATTTGGAGAAAGGGGATGTTTTTATTTAGTGTGAAAAAAAAAATCATAATTCTTTACAGGTGAAAAGGAGTTTAACACACTTTTTAGGAACATAAACTTAAAATTCGAATCTTACAAAATCCCACTGAGACCTAATTAGGAGTCTTAAAAGCCTCCCTTTACAACCCAAACAAGGGAACTTCAAAAGTTAAGGCTTCCAAACTACTATTAGATTACTTGAAATCAAATTCAATTAATCTTCTCACCAAAGCATAGCTTGGTGCCATAAAGAAAATATTTTGTTTAAACAATAAACTAGTCCCTTGGTCATATGTACCTTCTTACCCATCCTTCTTCAACAGTGGTTGAGGAAATAGATTTGGAAACTGCTGCAGTTTTTCAGGTATAAGCACTATTCTAACATAAGTATCAAGTCTTCTCTAGTTATACACAATATCTGCACAAACCTCTTTAAATATATGACCAGCATCCACCACGTTAATGTTAACACAGTTTGAACCTCAACATTTCCATCAACAGTCAGCATTTTGATTTCCAATCATTTAAAACCTATTACCTGACAAACTTATCTAATCCCTTAGTGCTTAGATCTTGAGAACTACGTTAGCTTTCTTGAGAATAGAAAAGTTCAGTACCAAGTTTTATCAAGATTCATGGATGAACTTACAGCATCACCAGCCTAAATCTTCCAGGTCTCTGAAGTTTTCGCAGTAAATGAACTATAGATTGCAAGAAATTTTATGTTTGAAGTTGAACGATTTTGTACAAAAAAATAATTAAAAAAAAGAAAGAAAGAGGTTCCGACCAAATTACAATAATAGTACTTCACATATTAGATTCATTCCAATAAAGATCAAATAATATGCAAGCATTAATTTGGAGAGACCTTACCCGTTCATAAGTTTCATCCAAAATGATGGCTCCTGTTACAGGAACCCGAACCTTGTAAGAAGTGAAGTCCTTAAATATGTCATCTATATGCGTAACATATGGTTTTAAAACATCACAACTGTTAAACACTATGATGAATTAAGGATTGCTAGAATAGTCAGGTTGAAGTAGATATTGAAATAACAAGTATATATTTTATGATATATTAATGAATAAAACCAACCAAGTCATATTAGCCTTCTCTGATGTATTGAACACATTATGATGTGTTCGGTGTACATGCCATCACAGTTGAAGATAACAAAGCCTTAAAGATAGTCAGGTTATGCAAATGTTGAACAAAATTAAACAACTAATTATTAAGGCGAGTAAATAGGGATGAAGTCTTTCATAAATCAAAGAGTTATACAGCAAGTATAACATCATCATCAAGTTATAATGTGGATTAAATAAAATTATAATAAATCAAACATTGCAAAGGATACTTAAAGAGGTGAATTCCTTCAGAGTGAGTGACTTTAATGAAGGATTCATTTCCACCGAATTGTCCTCGTAAAACCAATGTGCATACTCCACAAGAAATAAAATTCTCTCGAATGATTGCTGATCTTCCTTTGGCACATTCAGAACAAACCGACTACATTTGAAATAATATAAATACTAATAAATAAGATGCAGATAATAATCTGAATCAGACAACAAGAACACAAAAGGAAATAAATTAAAACCATGATGAAGGCATAAGATAACTGCAAATGATCATAAACCCATAAAAGGAGGAGCACAAGAATCGGTAATACTGTAAATTATATGAGACGTCTAAAGATAGAAAAATGGACACTGAGGTAATATACAATATGATCTTACAGTAACGACGGAAGCACGTACTCCCTATGCAATCAACACTGATATAACTATGCGTGTGTAAATTGCCCAACTTCAGTATAAAATGGGTAAATAACCCAAAGTCTGAACATATGGGTTCCAAAAATAAAATCTTTTGAAATTGAGTACTTAATGCTTATCTTAGTAAGTCCTCCTCTTCTAATTTCCCCCTCCTGCCCTCTCCCAATACCCTTCAATCCAATATTTTCCCCTATTTCTACATCAGAATTCAGTTCCAGTGATGTTTGATTTGCTTATAGTTTCCTCTTGTTGGGGAATGAAATAAATTATAGCTCAAACAATAATCAAAACAAATGGAAGTAAAGAACAACATTTATCAGCAAAAAAAAATTAAAAAAAAATATTAAATTAAAGCCCAAATTAATCACCCAAGACGTGATTCTAAGAGAACCTGCAGAGATCGTCAAGGAGTTCTTGAGGAGGGAGACGGTTCTTCAGTGGAGCGCTTGAAGATCGATGAAGCCCGGTCATTGTTTTCCTCTCACTATTGTTTGATCGAGTAATTGAAATTTGAAACCCTAATAAGAAAACTGGAGTATATTTCTACTAATTTGAATTGAATTGAATTGGATTGGATTGAGATGAAAAATGTAGTCCGATTGAGTCAACAATTAAGGAAGGAAATATCTGTATGTTTACTCCTACTCCGGTAGTAGTATTTATTTTGTTTTTTCTATAAGAAAAAAATACAAATTGTAAATTTAAAACATTAACCTTTTAAAATTAAGGTTAGATATTTCACAAAAATTGAAACAACTGCATACAAAACCGTGCGTTATTACGGGATTATTCATTTTGTTAATAATAAATTTATACATATAATTAATAAATTAAAATATAATAAGAAGATGGTAGATTATTATGTGATGGTCAAATTTTGATAGCATATGTTACAGAGTTAAGTAACCGTTTTGTGCGCAAATATATATTCAAGTATAGAATTAATCTAATCATTAAATCCCATGACATTATATAACAGTTGTGTGTGTATATATATATTAATTTACTGATAAAAATGTCTATAATGTAACCAATAGGGTTTAAAATGGGTACATCTTTCATTCTAAAGCACTAAAAAATATTTAGAAAGTGTAATGCACAATCTCATCGAGTTGTTATATTGATATGATTGCTAGTGCCATATTTGAAGTCTGTTACACATTACACTAACCTCACCAAGCCTCAAATATCTAACACAGGTACTTAATGCATTTTGAAGAGTCCATATCTCGTATACGCTTACTTGCACCAGAATTCTAACATCCAAACGAAATGGGAAACAACGGAATAATGTTCCAGTTTTGGTCGTCAGACCTGAAGGGAAATTTCATGTTACATTCGAAAATTAAAAAGCACGAGAATTAATAATTATGTTTGATTTTCATGTCAAAGAAACACCATGTCCAAAAACATAGCATTATAGCAATGTGTCTTAACATAACACAATATTATAGTTAAAGAACGAATACATTGCTTCATTAGTTTTTTATCCATTTTTGGCAATTGTATAGGCACTCACAGTTTTACCATAATGCCATAAAAAACTATTAATGATGCTAAAAATGATTTATCAGATACTAGTAGTTAACAAATCATGCAAAACCACAATCTAGATAATAAAATGCAATAGATGAAGAAGCCATAAATATAAATATAGTCCACAAAAATTGTCATAGCCACTCCCATTAAAGGCACTGTCACCATAATTTGAAGGTCTCCATATAACTCCTTTGCACTTTCAATATTATTTAGAATTGCAATGCGTAAAGTTGTGTTGTGCTAAGCAGAATAAAATCCATGATGCACCTGAAATAATGCAAGAAACATGATAACAAAAATTTAACTCTACCAAGAACTGCACACACCAAATTCATTGCCATATTACCCATTGAACCATAGGTACCATGATTCTCACAATTAAGTTACTTCCAGTTTAGGTCTTCAATCCAGTTTTGGAGGAATTCATTTGTAATAGATAATGTGTTATGGCTGAATAAATGATTTATTGTAGTTTTATTATTTGTTGCATCACAAATGTTGTTAGACAACATTGAGGATAGTTAAAGGGAAAATTAACTTATAGTAGTAATAGAATTTAATAAGGGATCAAAGAAGTATGCAATATACCTATTTTTAAAAGTAACAAACTCAAGGATATCTGCATTTATAAGAAGTCTCGAACTGAACATTGAGTTTGACAACGTTGATGTACCTAGTTAATGGCAGATGTTGTATAGTGTGAGACCCCAAATTTTACGAATAAATATTTAATTTTCTCAAAATAATTTTTTAAATAATATGGTGTGGATTTGATATAATGTTATAGTTGTGGGTTATATTTATAAATTTTGCAAAGTACGCAAGTTGTTATATAATATTCGATTGGTTGGGGAATATTCTTTTTGTCGGGGAATATCCGTACGACGGTACAATCATTGGTGGACCCCGCAACGGAATTATTATAGGATTGAGAAAATGACAAAAATACTTTATGAAAATAAACGGCGGAAGTTTTACCGTTAACAGTTGAAACACCGGGTGTTAAAAGTACAGTAATATGCGTGGTTACATAATAGCACACGGTATTGATTATTGATGCTTACGTGAGAAGTCACTCAGTTATACTCAATTATTGTTATAGTAATTGCTGCATCATATCTTTCATATTATTAATTCAATTATTGTTACAGTATCATCTGCATAATATGATATATTATTAAATCAATGATTGAGACGGCAAAATTATTCATATTATTATTTGCAATATTGACAATGTCTAGAAGTTCTGTCAAGGAGAGGTTTAGTCACCTAATTGCGCGCCAATAAAAAAAATCCTTATCGGAAAGTCCCCTCTTTCCTGGGAACGACCTGGTTGTTAAATATTGTGAGTTATAATATTAATGATGAATGTTATTAAAATTAAAGTTGTGTTCAGAGTTGAATTTGGAGACGCGAACGTGATATTTGAGTCCGGAACGATGAAATTAGTAAAAATAGTATATAAACACAAAATTTTTCAGGATTCACTATTTGTTCAAAAAGTCAACAATTGACTTTTTCGGGGAAAAGTCAAATTTTGAAATTTCAAAATTTATATTATTGATAAAAAATAGTTTCATTATGTTGAAATTGTTTGTGTTAGTGAAAATCGACATCTATTCCGATGATAATTGATTTCTGGGGGTTATATTGATAAATCGTGTTATTTATCGGATAAATGAGCAATTAATTGCTACTAATTCACATGCTTATATAACTATTTGTTCAAATGTGTTTACTATTGAATCACATTCTTGTACTATTAGGGGAGTTGGTGCAAAATTGATAATACTTGCATGACTAAGTTAAAAATGGAGGTATAGATGGAGGTACTATACTGTAATTATTTTTATCACATGATTAGAACTATTGAGTCACATGATTTACTATTGATTCACATTATTTACTATTAGGGGAGTTGGTACAAGTTTGATAATACTTGCAGGACTAAATTAAAAATGAAGAAAAAGAAGAAGGTATTATACTGTAATATTTCGAGTCCCAAAACGTGCAATTATCGAAACTATATTTTCCTATAAATAGAAGCTCATTCTTTCTTCATTTCTCACCAATTCACAAAAGCTTTAGAGCAATTATTATAGAGAGAAATTATAGAAAGAAAAAAGAAGAGAAGTCTGCTACCTCATTATTCCAGTATTCAGTTTTTTTAAGGTATGGAATATTATTTGTTGTACTCGTAAGGGGTACTCTTTCTTTCTTATTTATGAAGAGAACTTCTGTTATTCCATTCTTTATTATTCTGTTGGAATAACCTGTATACGAGAGCTACCCTATACTTGGTGAAATTCTTCTGTTATTCCATTCTTTATTATTATGTTAGAATAACCTGTCTATGCAAAGTATTGCATGCATGGTGAAATTCTTCTAATATTCATTCTTTATTATTCTGTTGGAATATCTTGCATGTGCGTTTTACGCCGGACCTGGTTCCGTTATTTATTATTCTGTTGGAATATCATGTCTGTGCGTTTTACGCCTGACCTGGTTCCGTTATTTATTATTCTGTTAGAATATCTTGTCGGTGCATTTTACGCCGAACCTGGTTCCATTCTTTATTATTCTGTTGGAATATCCTGTCTGTGCGTTTTACGCCGGACCTGGTTCCGTTATTTATTATTCTGTTGGAATAACCTGCTTGTGCGGTCTATCACATGCATGGTGATTTCTTTTGTTATTTCATTCTTTATTATACTCAATTGGTTAAAACTTTGACTTCTATACTCCATGAAATTAGTGGAATATCCTTGATATTTATGTTTCATCCAATATCTTTTCATGAAAATATTCTTATGAGCATTCTTGAATTTTACTCTACAAAGAAGTATCATGTTGACAATTTGGACGTTATCAGTTCCTAGATAAATTAATTCTTGAACTTGTTTTATTGAATTCTTATATCATTGTCATCATTCTTATGTTTATATTTTGTTGAAAGTCATCTGTGGCTTGTAGTGCATAGATGAACTTGGTACGATTATGACCAGGGATTATTCAGTATAATTATAACCGTAATTTAACAAATGATGTGGAAAAAGTCCTAATTGGCCCGTAGTGCATTGATGGACAGTTTTTGGTATGATTATGGCTATGGATTCTCTTTGGCCGTAATGCAAAGATGAATTATTTTATGGCATGATCAGGACCGTTGATGAAAACATGATTATCTTTAGCCGTAGTGCATGGATAATTCGTGGTCGTGATACTAAAGAATATCCTTGGTCGTAGTGCAGGGGTGATTCGATGATGTGGATTATTTATTAAGCTGAGTCCTAGCGATAAAAGTGATGAAAAACCTTTTAAATCATAGAAGATATTAGATTTTATTCTCTACTTGACTCTTCTAATGGATTGCTTGTTCCGCTGCAGTTAAACTTGATAGTTATTATATTTTATCAGTTTAATACTGTTGAAGGCTAACGATAAATTATTCTGCATTATCTTATTCATAATTGTGATGCCCCCAAAATTAGGTATACGTCACCCATCTTGGGTCGCCACTTACATGGTACATAAATTTAAATACAACTTTCGTGTACAATACAATAAAACATAAACTGTGAGTTTGAATACAAATATTGTCTACTACAGATTATACAAACTCAAAAAGAGTCCTTATTACAATTATTATTACACTATTTCACAGAATAGTGAAGACTATTAATGCTATCATCTGGTCCATCACTCCGTTCCCCGACTAGTCCCTGCTACGTTCTCATTTCCTGAAGAGAACAATAAAAGTAAAAGGGTGAGCTCAACTAGCCCAGTTGGAAATATTATGACTAAGATAATGCATAATATATTATCGTTAGCCTTCAACAGTGTTAAACTGATACAATATAACAACCATCATGTTTAACTGCAGCGGAATAAGCAATCCATTAAAAGAGTCAAGTAGAGAATAAAATCTACTATCTTTTATGATTTAAAAGATTTTTTATCACTTTTATCGCTGGGACTCAGCTTAATACATAATCCATATCATCGAATCACCCCTGCACTACGGCCAAGGATATTCTTTAGTATCACGACCACAATTATTCATGCACTACGGACCAAGAATATTTGTGTATTCATTAATGGTCATGATCATGCCAACAACTATCCATCAATGCACTACGGGCCAATGAGGACTTTTACCACATCATTTGTAACATTACGGTCATGATTATACCGAATAATCCTTAGTCATAATCATACCAAGTCCATCTATGCACTATAGGTCACAGATGACTTTCAACAAAATATAAACATGAGGATGATGAAAATGATATAAGAATTCAATAAAACAAGTTCAAGAATTATTTTATCCAGGAACTAATAACGTCCAAATTGTCAACATGATACTGCTTTGTAGAGTAAAATTCAAGAATGCTCAGAAGAATATTTCCATGAAAAGATACTGGATGAAGCGCAAATATCAAGCATATTCCACTAATTTCATGGAGAATAGAAGTCAAAACTTTAACCAACCGAGTATAATAAGGAATGGAATAACAAAAGAATCACCAAGCATGCGATAAACCGCACAGGTAGATTATTCCAACAGAATAATAAATAACGGAATCAGGTCAAGCGTAAAACGCACAGACAGGATATTCCAACAGAATAATAAAGACGGAATCAGGTCTGGTGTAAAATGCACAGACAGGATATTCTAACAGAATAATAAAGATGGAACCAGGTCCGGCGTTGAACGCACAGACAGGATGTTCCAACAGAATGATAAAGAAAGGAACAATAGAAGAATTTCACCAAGTATAGGGTAGCCCGCGTATACAGGTTATTCCAACAGAGTAATAAAGAATGGAATAACAGAAGTTCTCTTCATAGATAAGAAAGAAATAATACTCCCTACCTTGGAAAAACAGGATACTGGAATAGTGAGTAGTAGATTTCTCTTCTTCTTTCTCTCTATAATTTCTCTTTATAATAATCGCTCTAAAGCTTTTGTGAATTGGTGAGAAATGAAGAAAGAATGAACTTCTATTTATAGAAAAATATTGTTTCGATAATTGCACGTTTTGGGGCTCAAAAATTACAGTACAATACCTCCAACTTTTCTTTTATTTTTAATTTAGTCCTGCAAGTATTATCAATCTTGCACCAACTCTCCTAATAGTAAATAATATGAATCAATAGTTTAATCATGTGAATCAATAGTATAATCATGTGAAAAAATACGAATTACAGTATAGTACCTCCATCTATACCTCAATTTTTAACTTAGTCATGCAAGTATTATCAATCTTGCACCAACTCCCCTAATAGTAAATAATGTGATTCAATAGTACACATATGTAAACAAATAGTTATATAAGCATGTGAATTAGTAGCAATTAATTGCTCATTTATCCGATAAATTACCCGATTTATCAATATAACCCCTAGACATCAATTATCATCGGAATAAATGTCGATTTTTACTAACACAAATAATTCCAACATAATGAAACTATTTTTTATCAAAAATATAAATTTTGAAATTTCAAAGTTTGACTTTTCCCAAAAAAATCAACTGTTGACTTTTTGACCAAATTGTGAATTCCGTAAAATTTTGTGTTTATAGACTATTTTTACTAATTTCGTCGTTCCGGACTCAAATATCACGTCCGCGTCTTCAAATTTAACTCCAAACAATATTCATCATTAATATTATAACTCACAATATTTATCATCCAGGTCGTTCCCAGGAAAGAGGGGGCTTTCCAATAAGGATTTCTCCCTATTGGCGCGCAATTAGGTGACCAAACCTCTCCTTGACAGAACTTCTAGACATTGTAAATATTGCAGTTTATAATATGAATAACTTTGTCGTCTCAAGTATTGATTTAATAAAAAAATATTTTATACAGATGATAATGACCATAATTGAATCCATAATATGATAGATATAATGCAGCAATTACTGTAGCAATAATTGAGTATAACTGAGTGATTTCTCACGTAAGCATCAATAATCAATACCGTGTGCTACTATGCAACCAGGCGTATTACTGTACTTTTAACACCGGGTGTTTCATCAGTTAATGGTAAAACTTCCGCCGTTATTTTCATAAAGTATTTTTGTCGTTTTCTCAATCCGACAATAATTTCGTTGTGGGGGTCCACCAATGATTGTGCCGTTGTACGAATATTCCCTGTTAAAACGAATATTCCCCGACCAATCGAATATTATATAACAACTTGCGTACTTTGCAAAATTTATCAATATTACCCACAACTATAACATTATATCAAATCCACACCATAATATTCAAAAATATATTTCGAGAAAATTTAATCTTTATTCAAAAAGTTTGGGTCTTACAATCTCCCCTTCTTATGAAATTTCGTCCTCGAAATTAGGGTGCGTACCTGGTATGTTGAAGAGGTGAGGATACCTTGATTTCATTTCAGATTCTAATTCCCAAGTCATTTCCTCAACATCGTGGTTTCTCCATAAAACTTTGACTTGAGGTATAACCATGGAGCATAGAATATGTTCCTTCTTATCCAAAATTTTAACAGGAACCTCTTCATACGTTAAATCTTCCTCTATTTCGTCCGGTTCTAACTCAATAATGTGGTTCGGGTCTTTCACATATTTACGTAAGAAGGATATGTGAAAAACGTTATGAACACGAGACATACTTGGCGGTAAAGCGAGTCTATATGCCATAGTTCCTACTCGATCGAGGATTAAAAATGGGCCAATGAATCGAGGGTTGAGCTTTCCTCTCTTTCCAAATCTCGTAACTCCCTTCCATGGAGCAACACGTAATAACACATGATCTCCAATATCAAATTCCACGTCCTTTCGATGAAGATCAACATAACTCTTTTGTCGATCTTGTGAGGTTTTTATACGTTGTCGGATCGTTTGAATCTTTTTCGTAGTCATACGTACCAACTCCGGTCCCAATAACATTGCTTCACCCACCTCATCCCAGCATACTATAGAACGACACTTTCTTCCATACAACGCCTCAAATGGAGCCATTCCAATACTTGTTTGATAACTGTTGTTTTAGGAGAACTCCACCAATGGTAGAAACTTATCCCAACTTCCCTTGAAGTCAAGGACACAGAGTCTTAATAGATCTTCAAGAGTTTTAATGGTCCTCTCCGACTGCCCGTCCGTCTGAGGATGATATGCCGAGCTAAATCGTAAATCCGTGCTCATAGTTTTTTGCAAACTAACCCAAAATCTTAAAGTGAATCTTGGGTCTCGATCAGAAACTATGGTTACTGGCATACCATGCAGTCTTACAATCTCGTTTATGTACATACGAGCAAGACATTCAAGTGTATAAGTTTCTCATATAGGTAAAAAATTAGCAAACTTGGTCAATCTATCAATAATGACCCAAATTGCATCTATGCCTTGAGAAACCTTGGGAAGAATAGTAATGAAATCCATAGTAATGTGTTCCCACTTCCATTCTGGAATTTCAAGCGGTTGCAATAGACCTTTTGGTACTTGATGCTCCGCCTTGACTCGTTGACAAGTTAAACACCTTGAGATAAACTCTGATATCTCTCTCTTAATATTGCTCCACCAAAATATCTGTCGAAGATCACGATACATTTTGGTACTCCCAGGATGGATTGCAAACGGTGTGTTGTGCGCCTCCATCATGATTTTATACTTTAAATCAAGGTCGTTAGGAACACAAAATCTGGAATTGACTCGAAGTATTCCTTCTTCATTGATTCTTGCTTCCGACATAGCACTTTCTTGCACTTTCTTCTTCATACGCATAAGCTCTGAATCTGTAACTTGAGCAACTTTAACTTTATCAATTAAAGTCGGTTCTACTCGTATATTCGCCATCATCACATGGGTCCATGGAGTCTTTAACTCTATCTCCATCCTTTGCAAGTCACACAAAATGGGCTTTTGTGTTGTGAATATTGCACTCGTACCCGCATATGATCTTCTACTCAATGCGTCAGCTACCACGTTTGTTTTTCCAGGATGGTATTGGATGGTATGATCATAATCTTTCAAAAATTCAAGCCAACGTCGTTGTCGTATGTTGAGTTCCTTTTGAGTGAAGAAATATTTAAGGCTTTTATGATCCGTAAAGATCTCCACTTTCTCTCCATACAAGTAATGCCTCCAAATTTTAAGTGCTAAAACAATAGCTGCCAACTCTAGATCATGAGTAGGATAATTCCTCTCATATTCTTTGAGTTGTCTTGAGGCATAGGCTATAACTTTCCCATGTTGCATGAGAACACATCCTAACCCTTTGCCCGAAGCATCACTGTAGATGACAAATCCCTCCGAACCAGATGGTATTGTCAGAACAGGTACTGAAATGAGTCTCTTTTTGAGTTCTTGAAAACTCTTCTCACATTCCTCGCTCCAACCGAACTTTGTATCTTTTCGAGTTAGCTGAGTTAATGGAGTTGTGATTCGAGAAAATCCTTCCACAAATCTCCGATAATAACCAGCTAAACTGAGAAAATTACATACTTCGGTCACTGATTTGGGTTGCTCCCAGCTTTGAATAGCTTCAATCTTTACCAGGTCAACGGATATTCCATGACTTGATACTACGTGCCCAAGGAATGCTACTTCCTCAAGCCAGAACTCGCATTTCTTTAACTTAGCATAAAGCTTATATTCACGAAGCTTTTGGAGTATCAGCCTCAAGTGTTGCTCATAATCTTCACGACTTTTGGAATAAATAAGGATGTCATCAATAAAGACGACCATAAAGTGATCCAAATATTCTTTGAATACTCGGTTCATTATATCCATGAAGGCAGTAGGAGCATTAGTCAATCCAAAAGATATGACTAAGAATTCATAATGCTCGTACCGAGTTCTGAAGGCAGTCTTTGGAATATCCTCAGTTTTAACCTTCAGCTGATGATATCCAGAACGAAGATCGATCTTTGAAAAAAATTATGCTCCTTGTAACTGATCAAACAGGTCATCAATACGTGGCAATGGGTACCTATTTTTGATGGTGACATGATTCAACTCCCGATAATCAATACAAAGTCGCATACTCCCATCTTTCTTCTTCACGAATAGAACAGGAGCACCCCAAGGAGACGTACTAGGACGAATGAAACCAATGTCTAACAATTCATGTAATTGGGTCTTTAACTCCTGAAGTTCAATAGGAGCCATTCGATATGGGGCTTTGGAAATGGGTTTTGTACCGGGTTCAAGGTCGATACAAAATTCAACTTCACGCTCTGGGGGTAGGCCAGGAAGTTCTTCAGGGAATACGTCAGGAAATTTATTAACAATAGAAATATCCTTCAAATCTGACGTATTTTTGTTTAAATCCGTGACATGAGCTAAGAAAGCTTGACATCCGTTTTCAATAAACGAATAGCTTTGTGGCTTGAGATGACCGTGATTGATTTTAATGGTTTGGTCGCTTGAATTCGCATAATAGGTTTATTAAGAATATGAAAGCTAACAACCTTACGAAAACAATCAATTTTAGCTTGATGAGTAGTTAACCAATTAATCCCTAGAATCACGTCAAATGCATGTATTTTTAAGGAGATAAGATCGACAGGTAATGTGCGGTTACCGATTTGAATCAAACAAGACTTATAAACAGTGGATGTAATGAAGGTTTCTCCAAATGGAGTTTTAAAAGAAAAGTCAAAGTCTAATTTCTTCGGAGTCAAATTTAATCGTTGAGCGTAGGAGAAATAAAAGAATGGGTAGAACCGGTATCAAAAAAGGTATAGACTTCGCTAGAGTTTATGATAAGCTTACCCGTGATGACCTCGTTCGGGTTCCTTGCTTTCTGGGAGGTCACAACAAACGCTCTCCCTTATACTACCGGCTTTGACTTTTCTGGGACGGCCTTTGGTGCCTCCATCCTAGCTGAACTTTTCTTCGGTGAACGACAAAATCGGGCTAGGTGACCTTCTCTTCCACAATTATAGCACGCTTTGGATGGCATCGCGCAATTTGGACTGATATGTCCCCCCCCTCCGCATTTGAAGCATATGATAGGTGGTCGTTCTCCTTCCTTAACCACGGTTGCTGGTGCTGACGTCTTTCCATCATTGTTGAATCTCCTTTTCTTGAAATGTCCATTTTTACTGTCTTGGCCATGATTACCACCGAAGTGGTTACCATTTCTGGCATGTTGATTCCCTCCACGCTAGTTGTCACCGTTTCGATGACTGTTACCACTAGTATTTTCATGCTACCGGCTGCTTTCCCTTGGTTGCGTTGACTCGTTACCACGCTCCAATAACTGAGCCCTACTTACAACATCTGAGTACAAACACAGTTTATGAGAAATAAGATATTGACGTATCTCCGGTTTCAAACCTCTTAAAAACATTTTCATAATATGATATCAAGGATCAATATCAACCCTGTCTGCCAAACTATTGTACTTTTTTTTTTCTCTCTCTCTCTCTCTCTCTCTCTCTTTCTGTCGTAAGTAATACCTATTCTACTCTTGTGACCAAAACAACTATGCAGGAAATTTGTTTCAAGTCTCAGACCTGATCGGACCGGCACATTAGGACCTTTCTTTGATACAATGGGTAATTAACAGATTCATATACATAAATCTTTTATTTTGCTATTTTTGTATAATTCATTTAATGAAATATTGACTCAGCTATTTTTGATAAATTAATATGTTACTTGCCAGCTTACTAAATGGGGGCATATATGACTTTCCTTCTATCCAAGAGAAATAGTAATGTGAATTGTGAAAGCAACAATTATTGTTACATTACTTATCATAAATGAGGGGGCATTCCATAAATTGTTGGACGAAAGAACTGTAGTTTGTTTTCAATGTCAACGTGCTTGCGTTTGCAATCCATAGTTGTGTGACTAGTATCCTCCTTCCTCACTGTACGTGGTAGAGGCTTTGGAGGAAGAGGAATCACAAATGTTTTCAATTCAAAGGGCGACGGATTGTGCAAGCTTATTTTGAATTTACTAATTATTTGTTGAACAAAGTCTTTCAAGGGTCTATTGTTTGTTGCATCAGCTTTTTTGGGTTGTTTCCACTAGGATAGGATAGTAGTGTTCCATTTTATGGTGTTCCTGGGAATTTGTTTTTTCAGCCCAGTTTTGAGAGGGCTGAGCTAGTTGAGGAATAGAGTTTTTTTTGGTTCTTCCTAGCCTTTTGTATCCTGTTAATCAATTTCACAATCAATATATGCATACAAGTATACACGGTTAACAAGTAATAAAATAAAAATAGAGTATCGTTCCCACGAGGAATTATTAATAAAAATTACCAAGTACTAAGTCTTGGTAATTTAAGAATGCTCTGAAGAATATTTCCATGAAAAGATACTAGATGAAGCGCAAATATCAAAGATATTCCACTAATTTCATGGAGTATAGAAGTCAAAACTTTAACCAACTGAGTATAATAAGGAATGGAATAACAAAAGAATCACCAAGCATGCGATAGACCGCACAGGCAGGTTATTCCAACAGAATAATATATAACGGAATCAGGTCCAGCGTAAAACGCACAGAAAGGATATTCCAACAGAATAATAAAGACGGAATCAGGTCCGACGTAAAATGCATAGACAGGATATTCCAAAAGAATAATAAAGACAAAACTAGGTCCGGCGTTGAACGCACAGACAGGATGTTCCAACAGAATGATAAAGAATGGAACAACAGAAGAATTTCACCAAGTATAGGGTAGTCCACGTATACAGGTTATTTCAATAGAATAATAAAGAATGGAATAACAGAAGTTCTCTTCATAGATAAGAAAGAAATAATACTCCCCACCTTGGAAAAACTAGATACTGGAATATTGAGTAGCAGATTTTTCTTCTTCTTTCTCTCTATAATTTTTCTCTATAATAATCGCTCTAAAGCTTTTGTGAATTGGTGAGAAATGAAGGAAGAATGAGCTTCTATTTATAAGAAAATATAGTTTCGATAATTGCACGTTTTGGGGCTCGAAAATTACATTACAATACCTTCAACTTTTCTTTTATTTTTAATTTAGTCCTGCAAGTATTATCAATCTTGCACCAACTCCCCTAATAGTAAATAATGTGAATCAATAGTTCAATCATGTGAATCAATAGTATAATCATGTGAAAAAAATATGAATTACAGTATAGTACCTCCATCTATACCTCAATTTTTAACTTAGTCATGCAAGTATTATCAATCTTGCACCAACTCCCCTAATAGTAAATAATGTGATTCAATAGTACACATATGTGAACAAATAGTTATATAAGCATGTGAATTAGTAGCAATTAATTGTTCATTTCTTCGATAAATTACCCGATTTATCAATATAACCCTTAGACATCAATTATCATCGGAATAAATGTCGATTTTCACTAACACAAACAATTCCAACATAATGAAACTATTTTTATCAAAAATATAAAATTTGAAATTTCAAAGTTTGACTTTTCCTGAAAAAGTCAACTATTGACTTTTTGACCAAATAGTGAATCCCGAAAAATTTTGTGTTTATAGACTATTTTTACTAATTTCGTCGTTTCGGACTCAAATATCACGTCCGCGTCTCCAAATTCATCTCTGAACAACATTCATCATTAATATTATAACTCACAATATTTATCATCCAGGTTGTTCCCAGGAAAGAGGGGGCTTTCCAATAAGGATTTCTACCTATTGGCGCGCAATTAGGTGACCAAACTTCTCTTTGATAGAACTTCTAGACATTGTAAATATTATAGTTTATAATATGAATAACTTTGTTGTCTCAAGTGTTGATTTAATAAAAAAACATTTTATACAGATGATACTAACCATAATTGAATCCATAATATGATAGATATGATGCAACAATTACTGTAGCGATAATTATGTATAACTGAGTGACTTCTCACGTAAGCATCAATAATCAATATCGTGTGCTACTATGCAACCACGTGTATTACTGTACTTTTAACACCGGGTGTTTCAACAGTTAACGGTAAAACTTCCGCCGTTATTTTTATAAAGTATTTTTGTCGTTTTCTCAATCCGACAATAATTCCATTGTGGGGGTCCACCAATGATTGTGCCGTTGTACGAATATTCTCTGTTAAAACGAATATTCTCTGACCAATCGAATATTATATAACAACTTGCGTACTTTGCAAAATTTTTAAATATTACGCACAACTATAACATTATATCAAATCCATACCATAATATTCAAAAATATATTTCGAGAAAATTTAATCTTTATTCAAAAATTTGGGGTCTTACAATAATATTTCTCACTGGGCTAGTTGAGCTCACCCTTTCTTTCACTGTTCTCTTCAGGAAATGAGAACATAGCTGGGACTAGTCGGCGAACAGAGTGATGGTCCTAGATGGTGCATTTATAGTAACCCCGAATCCGGGCCCCAAATCACCTCAGATCCGGTATACTATTTCTATCACTATTTGCGGAAGATATAAACATAAGTTGTTTATACAATACATTACACACTATTACCCAAAATCGAGTAACCTTAACTTATTACACATTTCATAAAATATCTATTAAACAACCATATTTATCAAACTATTCTATTACTAACTAACTGCACTTTATATCCCAAGCTGAACTTAGCTTTAATCGTTTCCTGTATCCGAACGCATTCGCCTTATCTGCAATGTTTTATCATGATATAGCAAGGGTGAGCATAAAAGTTGCCCAGCGAGTTTAAATACAACAATTTAACGATATATCATGATTGAAGAGTATGAATAAAGGGCTTGCTATAATTCGTTAATATAATTGAGAATTAGCACGAACAAATTTTTGACTGAACAAGTATTTTACATGAACAAACATTTCTGAACCAACTGGTAATGAAGGTGATCAGCCTTTCATACCTGACTTATACATGCAAGATGTACAGAATACAATTTTCGTGGCAATCAGCAATGATTAACCATAAGCTTGAATAAACTACTCTTATTAGAGTTAAGTACAAGAAAACTTGCCTGAACCGTTGATTACCGCACACAATTTAATAACGCTTTATCCGAAGACCTAATATTAATAATATAGATCTCCAATATTAGAATAATATCATCACAGTATAATATTGTTATATTTATACACAGAATAACCTAAACACATTACCACATAAGCCTATCAGCCTATACAGCACATAAGATATAGCATCAAGTCAAACTATTGCAGTCTGAGTTGAAACTGACACAATTCTATCATCCCGACGGTCTAGTCGGACGAATATCGAGTTTAAGTTCAATTAAACTCTTGACTTAACACTTAACCATTATCACAGATAATTTCTAATCAGACAAAACATTTTTCCTAGGCTCGTAATAATTTTCGGATAATTATTACCATTTATTACCATTTTTCACACTACTACAAAACAGTAAATAGACAACGCGGAAAAAACGTTGTGGTTTCTGTTAGAAAAATGTAGTGGTTAAGGGTGTTGTCTATTTGACACCTTTACACAACGTTTTTAAAACGTTGTAGTTAAGCACAATACACAACGTTTTTTTAGGAAAAAACGTTGTAGATTTGTTTTCAAAAAATTAGCAGATGCTTAAAAACGTTGTAGAAAGTGTGATTCCACAACGTTTTTTGGTTAAAAACATTGTTGTTTAGTATATAAGACAACCTTTTTAACCAATTTATACAACATTTTTAAAATGTTGTAAATAAAGAAAAAAAAAGTTGTGGTTCACCTATATTACCAATGCACCTGTAATATGCTAATGCCATGATATATAGCTAAAAGGTCTAAATTCTCATTTAAATTTAAAGCCAAAATGTATTAACCATTCAAAATACATCCCAATAATACCATTTGTTTACAATTTCAAATTACTACATCCACAAAATATATACCAATAAATGAATATACTTTTAACATCTCCAAAGCCAGTACAGATTTCACTCTTTTAGTAGTAATTAGGAGATAAACTTATGTTTAATCGTTTCCTATGTTATTGCTCATCTCCAAAACAAATCAACTTCAGGTATAGTTTTGTTGCGATACATAATATATATCCCTCAGTCTCTGCCAGGAGCAGATTGTGGTTCTGAATACGGAAGTTCAAACAAGTTAATACCCAAACATTGTGTACACGAACTCGATAAGTTTTACCTGCAGCACATCACAGCACCAGCAGTAAAAATGACAGATGCTTAATATGTAAAATGAAAAAGAAGCAAGACCGAGAAATTATTAGATATGAAATTCCCTGCTCTAACATAGCTTGCTAATCCAAGTTGGTTTAAATTCTAAGGCCTGGTCTTTATATTAGCATACTTGAAAGAAGTTTAAAATTTAGAGTTCAATGCTACCAAACATGTATTAGATAGAGGACAACTTGTATATTACCTGGATCAACCTTAATTGTTTCATAGTTAATGCCATCAGGGACAAGAGTTGAATTATACTGATAAGGTCCCTTCCCATTAATTAGAACTCCATTTGGCATTCCAAGGTCCTTCACCGAATCAAGGGCTGCCCTCAGCGCCTATTATTCAATAGCTACACATTAGATTCTACAAACAAAATCCAAACTCCAATTCAATATGCCACAAGATTTTACAACAATTGTAATTACCAACCGTATGGTTTCTGGTATACCAATCACCAATCATAATGACTATATCCCCATCAGGAATTTTAAAAGGCAGCGCGATAATATGCTCACATCTATAACAATAACATCGTAAATGAAACCAAACATGCTCACACTGCTAGAGAAAAAATTATATCAATATATACTATATTACCAGATTATATTCGTCTGGTCCTCACCTTAACAACCAACTTTGCAGTAAGCTCAGCAGGTAATCCCCGGCAAGCTTGAGCAGCCATATCAGATGATAAGGCATCCCAGATACCATCGGAAGCAATTATAAGTCTTCCCCCAACGTTTGAAAGCTAAATCAATTCATGGAATTTACTTATGTTCAACTGTATTATCACAATAGTCAAGAAACCCATTTCAACCAAATATATACATACTAGAGTTTTCCACATACTAGAGTTTCTTAAAATTCATGACTGCTGTCTGGACATCAGAATTTAAAGAGAAAATAAAACATGTCAGTTCAATATGGTATGCAACTTTAAAGAGAAAAAAACACCAGATATCAGTTCAATTGGTCACTAACAGCGAAGCAGGGGTCCAACATAAATGCAAATATGCCATACCAATAAGAGTAACTTGTGAATAACTATTCAGCAGAACACAAATAATACCTTCTCTAGTACTTTCTCCATAACAGCGTGATTTTTTGCAACTATTGTAAGTGCTCCGTCACTTACAGACATCCGCGCACCTGGTGAGAACTTACAACAATTACTTAGATCCAGTTACAAGGTTTTTTCGGCACATAAAATTTTCTTCAACAATTGAGTACATACTTGAATGATGAACATTGAACAACATAATTATAAAACTAACAACCAATATTTCTTTGTTGTTCCATCTGAAAAATAAGTAACAACTACACAGCATTCACATATCTTCAGTATCTAATTAAGTTCAGTGTGCTCAAAAATCAATTGGTGCAACATAGAGTACCAGATGAGTTAGAAGTACATCCAGAAATAGTAGCTTACGTGTCCTACATTGAGTCTTTTGTTATCCCATTCCTGAACATACTCATCAATTCCAATCAGAAGCACAGTCAAATTTCAAAGAACTTCAATTATCAGTAAATTAACAGAGGTAATCCAAAACACGAAACAATATGCAAGTATAATATATACTGCAGATGTGTGCAGTATATACCAAAAAAATACCCAAAAAAATTCTAGAAATAAATACCTCCCGATAACCTTATTGTGGGTTCACCCTCAGGTTTCTCCACAACAACAAGCCAGTGCTCAAAATCGCAACTGTCGAGTAAAATCGTCTCCTTCGGGGGACGATTGGACCAGTTAGGGTTCGAATTGTTAAGAGATGACGTCGTCTGACGGATAGCGAAACCGCAGATGATAGCCGCCACAGGGGATAGATGACGGAAGTTGGCGGCGGCAAAAACGAGAGGGCGGAGGCGGAGGGATGAGAAAGAAGGAAGAGAGGAGAGGCTGGAGGGTGATGATTTGATGGAGAAGGATGCGTAAGAACGAGAAAAAATGGAAAAGAGACATTATTTGGTGTTGAACTAATAGATAGAAAGGATCCGAGTTGCCATTTTGGGGTTCTCTCTGCAAAACACTAGTAAGAACGAGGCAAGAACGAGAAGAGGGTTTAGGGCTAATTAGTAAACTGTGGTGAGTGTACTACAGTATCAGTACTAATAGATAATTTTAAGCTCCGTGTTTTTAAAATACATAACGTTTTTTTTAAAAAACGTTATCTATTAGTACCGTGTTTTTTAGTAATGTTTTTAAGCTCCGTGTTTTTTTTTGGCTCCGTGTCTTTTTTTTTTGCTCCGTGTCTTTGTAGATAGACAACGTTTTTTAAAAAAAACGTTATCTAGTTAAAACCAAAAAAATACTCTTTTAAATAGATAACGTTTTTGCATATAAATCTACAACATTTTTTTTAAAAACGTTGTAAAAAAATATACCACAACGTTTTTATAAAAAACGTTGTCTATTAAGTGTTGTCTATTAGGTACTTTGTACCGGTGTCAATCCTTAAAACCGTATTTAAATAAATTAAATACCACTTAATACCTTGATCATTAATATTTATTTAATATAAATGAAAATCATTACATAATATTATAATATCTCAAAGTATTTTTAATACCTTAAAATCATATTTATATGATTTTTAAACACTTAAATCCATTATCCGATAATTGCTATTAATATTAAAATATTAATATTTTCATGCCAAAATATCAAAAGTTACATTTTATAACTTAAAATATTTTTATAACACTTAAATCATTTTTATATGATTTATAAAGCATTAATTCCATTTTTCCTTAATTTATTTAATATATTTATTAAATAAATAATTATCATTAATATTGATTAATTAATGAATTTCCTCACAAAATATCAAAAGTTATCAAAAATAACTTAAAATATTTTCTTTTATCATAATATTATTTTTCATGATTTTTCATGAATTAAAAACTATTTTTAAATAATTTATTTAATATTATAATTAAATAAATAAATACCATTTATATTCCAAAAATACTAAATATTTTTTAAATATACTCAAAATAGTTAAAAACTATTTTTCAGACTTTAAAATAATTTTTCATAATTTATTTGGTATTTTTAATAATTAAAAACCATTTTTTTCTAATTTTAAATTAATTTTCAGAAAAATAATAAATAAACCGTCGCTAAAGGGTCTTTAGGCGACAGAAGTGTCGCTAAATGTGTTCTTCAGGTGTTCTTGAGCATTCATGTCAGACGCGAGGGTAGGTGGTTTGACCGGATTTTAATCTATGTTCTGATCGATTTCTGGGCCTGTGATTGATTTCATGTTGTAGTATTTATGTAATACTACAATCACCAATTTTTTTTCATGGCCAAATAATATCATACCCGAGAGATCTAAGTCTCCAAAGTTACTGACAACGCTGTTCTTCATTTTCTGGGTTTTCCAGAAAACGAAGAACAGATAAGGGTGCTACTTTAGATCCTTATATCTTTCATTCTAGGCTTTGTTTCTGTGATCTAAAGGTTTAGTATTGTAGGTAAGATGTAAGGCTACAATTATATCATATAAAATCAACTTAAAAACATTACATACACCAGATCTGGGTCGGTCAAAGTAGAGGCCAGAACACGTTCTTAAAAATCTGGGTTTTCCCAGAAACATTCATCAGCGTGATGGTCAACGCATGTTTGACCGATAATTACTAAGATTCTGATACCGATCTGGGTGATCTAAAACTTTTATAGTGTAGATCTCATGTCAAACTACAACTTTAAAGCAACAACATGACCAAACCAACAAACAAAAGCAATATTCATGACCTTAAAAATCTTGTCAGACCAATCTGAAAATTCTGGGTTACCCAGATTTTCAGTTTCTGTGATCGGTCAACGACTTTTGACCGCTTATATCTTGAAATATACACATGATCTAGCTCTGTTTTCAGTTCCAGATCATAGACAAAATGACATACTACAAATCTATAACATCAAACACAAGATATCATTAATACACACAGATCTATGGACCCTGACATTTGACTGTCAGGCCATATTTTTCCACTTTTCCAGATTTCATAAATTGCTAGATCCGAGCATCTAGGTGTTATGGATCCATGATCCAACAACCCAGATCTCTAATTGACACCTTATAACACATATTTGCACAATCAATTGCAACAATTAACAAGGAATCGAAGGATTTCAAAATTTTGAGATTTTATACCTTTTATGCTTGATTTTCGATTTCTGACTTTTGATTCTGATTTTTGGTTTGCTTATTCTTGATCATGGCTTAAATTCTCACTCCCTCTTACTCTAAAATTTTGAAAATGGAGAGAGAGGATGACTTGGTTGATTTGAAAAATAATGTAGCATTTTCTCTCTCTCCAATCTTTTATATCAACTAATTACATGCATGAGGCTGCTGATTTGCTGGACAATTTGTCAAAGGCTAATGCTAGGTTATAGCTAGGGTTGCTCAACAACCCAAGATCTTGCCAAGATTGCAACAAACCTAAACTAATACTAAAAAGGGCATTTATGTCCTTTCAATTTATTTCTAGATTTTGCATTAGTTGCACACCCTTAGGGTTATGGTTTGGATCATTGAGAGTTTAGGGTTTGACCCTAAAAATTTAGCAACTTAGTTTCTAACATTTTCAAAATTTCGGTTATAAAAATTAGAATATTAACATTTCAAAATTATAATTAGGATTTACTAATTATATTAAAATTCCTTATTCATACTTTCATTCTTGCTAATTAGGATTAGCATTTCATAATTACAATCGCTAATTACGCAATTAGGGTCAAAATCACAGATTAGGGTTTGTAACCCACAAATTAGGGTTTTCTAATAGAGAATAATTTTCTAATTTTAAAAAAAATTAAATCTCATAATTAGATTAGAGTTTTCTAATTACTCATAAATTAAAATAATTAGGATTAGGGTTTCCTAACTATCATTGCTAATTTTAGCAATTTAATTCAATTGACTTTTAGGGTTTCTGACGGAACAATTAGGGTTCCAAAATCTGAAATTAGGGTTTGTTAATAAATTAACCTTTTACCCTAATTAATACTTAATTCATAGCACTAAAGCAATAAAATTCTCCGTTATATACCCAGATTAGGGTTTCATTTTATCAGAATCTGAAATTAGGGTTTTTAGATCTGGCATTAGGGTTTTAAATTTTGGAATTAGGGTTTTGTAATCAATTGTCAAGATTAACCCTAATTAATCTTTTAACTATTTACACTTATGCCATTAAGTTCCCACTTTAGGGTTTCATGCACCGAATTAGGGTTTCAGATTCCCGGAACTGAAACTAGGGTTTCCAGAACTAGTTTCTAGGGTTTCTTATTAATCGTTAGGGTTTTCTAACCGAACGTTGTCGTTCTTAATATATTCTTAGGGTTTGTTACAGATATAATTTATCTGGTCAACCCTTGACCCTTAACCACATTCTGTACACAGAACATAACCATATACACATAACATAATCACATAAATCCTTAATCCTGAATAATTCACCTATATCCTTCACCGAATTTTGAAATCCTCAAAATTCAATCCCAATAACATTAAACGCATACACTTATTTTCTATATAGGTCTAATATTTGACCTTAAATCAATCATTTAAGATTTTACTAAATTGCCCAAATTTTTGGGTTGTCACAGCATTAGTAGTCCTCACTATTCTATGAAATAGTGTGATAATAATTGTAACGAGGACTCCTTTTGAGTTTGTATACTCTCTAGTAGACAATATTTGTATTCAAACTCAAAATTTATGTTTTGTCGTATTGTACACGATAATTGTATTATTAAGTTGTATTTGAATTCTGTACCATGTATCTGGCGACTCAAGATGGGTGATGTATACCTGTTTTGGGGGCGTCACAGTTGGTATCAAAGCTTAGGGATATGATCCCTGGTTGAGATGTGAGACAAGAACTAGGAGGGGAGAGATGGGAAATTCCATCGCTAGTATGACCTACCTAAGTTTAATTGGTATTTAATTGGTCGGTCAGAATATAGGGATAATATGTGATATGTTAATTTGTTTAATTAACCCTTATTTTGTGACAGTATTTGAGAATGACATCTAAAAATTTTGAGATGTGCAATGGAGAAAAACAATATGAACGTGTCACATTACGAGGCTAAGTTTGCGGAGTTATCCCGGTTCGTATCCCATTTGGTCGATAATGAGGAGAGAATGATGCGAATATTTCTGCGAGGTTTGAAACCCGAAATACGTCAATACCTCATTTCTCATAAACTTTGTTTATATTCAGATATTGTGAATAGGGCTCAGTTATTGGATGCCGATAATGAGTTAGCTCAACCAAAAGGTAACGACCAACAACACGATAATAATTATACCGGTGGTAACGACCATCGGAACAATGATAACCATCGTGGGGGAAATTATCATGTCAAGAATGGTAACCACTTTGGTGGTAATCATGGCCAAGATAATAGAAGTGGAAATTTCAAAAAGAGAATGTCATTTAGCTCGATTTTGTCGTATAGTGAAGTCAAGTCCAGCTGGAACGGTGGCACCAAAGGCGGATACGAACAAGTCAAATTCGGTAGTTTAAGGGAGAGCGTTTTTCGTGACGACGAATCGAACGAAGTTATCACAGGTTAGTTAATTATAAATTCTTGCGAAGTCTATACCTTATTCGATACAGGTTCTACCTATTCTTTTATCTCTCTTGCTTGTGCTCAACGTTTAAATTTAACTCCGGAGAAGTTAGACTTTGACTTATTGGTTAAAACTTCATTAGTAGAAACCATCGTTACCTCCACTATTTATAAATCTTGTTGATTCAAATCGACACTTTCACGTTACCTGTCAATCTTATCTCTTTGAAAATACTTGCCTTTGATGCAATTTTTAGAAATCGATTAGTTAACTACTCATCATGCTTTTCGTAAGGTTGTTAGCTTTCATCATCCTAACCAACCTGTTATGCGAATTTAAGCAACCAAACCACTAAAGTCAATCATTGTCATATAAAGCCATAAGTAAAGAGACCCGGTCCTTTCGTTGTTGACTTTCTTGTGTGGAATGCACCGAAGCCAGACTTTATGTAGGCAACGTCGTGAATGACGATGACAAGTTGATAGTTATCAATGTGACGTGTTATCCAAGTCTTGGATGAGAGTCACAGTTTTGAATGATATTTCTATTGTTAATAAATTTTCTGACGTATTCTTGAAGTCTTCTTAGCCTACCCCTAGAGCCTGAAATCAAATTTTGTATTG
This sequence comes from Panax japonicus, assembly GCA_020205505.1. NCBI lineage: Eukaryota > Viridiplantae > Streptophyta > Magnoliopsida > Apiales > Araliaceae > Panax > Panax japonicus. The sequence continues at coordinate 73,328,999 of CM035107.1, read as the reverse complement.
ACCTCAGTACAAAATTCATTTCTTAAACCCTCAAATATTTCTTTACTTAAAACGAACGTAATATGCGCCAAAGACGTTGGCTCGAGCTGTTGAAGATTACGATCGTACCATTCAATACCATCGTGGGAAAGCGAACGTGGTAGCTGATGCGTTGAGTAGAAGATCGTATGCGTTTACGAGTGCGATGTTGTTAACACAAAGGCCCATTTCGTACGACTTATAAATGATGAAGATAGAGTTAAAGACTCTAGGAACCCAAGTGAAGATAACAAATATACGAGTAGAATCGGCTTTAATCGATAAAGTTAAAGTCGTTCAAGCTACACACCCAGAGCTGATAAATGTGAAGAAGAAGGTTCAAGAGGGCGTTATTCTAGAAGCAAGAATCGACGAAGAGAGGAAATCTCAACCCTCAATTTAATTGGTCCATTTGAAATCCTCGATGAAGTAGGAACTGTGGTCTATAGACTCGTTTTACCACCAAGTATATTGCGTCTTCATAACATTTTTAACGTATCGATGTTACATAAATATGTGGACAACCCGAACCACATTATTAATTTAGAACCGGACGAGATAACTGCTGATTTAACGTTTGAGGAGATACGTGTTAAAATCTTGGATAAGAAGAATCGTATTCAACACTCAAAGGTTATACCTCAAGAGTTAGAATTTGAAATGAAGTCGAGGTATCCTCACCTGTTCAGCATACCAAGTACGTAAGTAAATTTTGAGGGCAAAATTCCATAAGGAGGGGAGATTGTGAGACCCCAGATTTTATGAATAAATATTTAATTTTCTCAAAATAATTTTTTAAATATTATGGTGTGGATTTGATATAATGTTATAGTTGTGGGTTATATTTATAAATTTTTCAAAGTACGCAAGTTGTTATATAATATTCGATTGGTCATGGAATATTCTTTTTATCGGGGAATATCCGTACGACGGTACAATCATTGGTGGACCCCGCAACGGAATTATTGTCAGATTGAAAAAACGACAAAAATACTTAATAAAAATAAACGGCGGAAGTTTTACTGTTAACTGTTGAAACACCCGGTGTTAAAAGTACAGTAATATGCGTGGTTTCATAGTAGCACACGGTATTGATTATTGATTCTTACGTGAGAAGTCACTCAGTTATACTTAATTATTGCTACAGTAATCGTTGCATCATATCTTTCGTATTATTGATTCAATTATTGTTACAGTATCATCTGCATAATAAGATATATTATTAAATCAATGATTGAGATGACAAAGTTATTCATATTATTATTTGCAATATTGACAATGTCTAGAAGTTCTGTCAATGAGAGGTTTGGTCACCTAATTGCGCGCCAATAAAGAGAAATCCTTATCGGAAAGCCCCCCTCTTTCCTGGGAATTTTCTTGTTGTTAAATATTGTAAGTTATAATATTAATGATGAATGTTATTAAAATTGAAGTTGTGTTTGGAGTTGAATTTGGAGACGCGGACGTGATATTTGAGTCCGGAACGTTGAAATTAGTAAAAATAGTCTATAAACACAAAATTTTCCAGGATTCATTATTTGGTCAAAAAGTCAACAGTTGACTTTTTTGGGAAAAGTCAAACTTTGAAATTTCAAAATTTATATTATTGATAAAAATAGTTTCATTATATTGAAATTGTTTGTGTTAGTGAAAATCGACATCTATTATGATGATAATTGATGTCTGGGGGTTATATTGATAAATCGGATAATTTATCGGATAAATGAGCAATTAATTGCTACTAATTCACATTCTTATATAACTATTTGTTCACATGTGTGTACTATTGAATCACATTCTTGTACTATTAGGGGAGTTGGTGCAAATTTGATAATACTTGCAAGACTAAGTTAAAAATGGATGATTAGAACTATTGAGTCATATGATTTACTATTGATTCACATTATTTACTATTAGGGGAGTTGGTACAAGTTTGATAATACTTACAGGACTAAATTAAAAATGAAGAAAAAGAGGAAGGTATTATACTGTAATATTTTGAGCCCCAAAACGTGCAATTATCGAAACTATATTTTTCTATAAATAGAAGCTCATTTTTCCTTCATTTCTCATCAATTCACAAAAGCTTTAGAGCAATTATTATAGAGAGAAATTATAGAGAAAAAGAAGAAGAGAAGTCTGCTACCTCACTATTCCAGTATCCAGTTTTTTAAGGTATGGAATATTATTTGTTGTACTCGTAAGGGATACTCTTTCTTTCTTATTTATGAAGAGAACTTATGTTATTCCATTCTTTATTATTCTGTTAGAATAACCTGTATACGCGGGCTACCCTATACTTGGTGAAATTTTTTTGTTATTCCATTCTTTATTATTATGTTAGAATAACCTGTCTATGCAAAGTACTACATACATAGTAAAATTCTTCTAATATTTCATTCTTTATTATTCTGTTGGAATATCCCGTCTATGCAATTTATGCCAGACATGGTTCCGTTATTTATTATTCTGTTGGAATATCCTGTCTGTGCGTTTTACGCTGGACCTGGTTCCGTTATTTATTTTTCTATTGGAATATCCTGTCGGTGCGTTTTACGCCGGACCTGGTTCAATTCTTTATTATTCTGTTAGAATATCATGTCTGTACATTTTACGCCGGACCTGGTTCCGTTATTTATTATTTTGTTGGAATAACCTGCATGTGCGGTCTATCGCATGCATGGTGATTTTTTTGTTATTCCATTCTTTATTATACTAATTTGGTTAAAACTTTGACTTCTATACTCCATGAAATTAGTGGAATATCCTTGATATTTGCGCTTCATCCAGTATCTTTTCATGAAAATGTTCTTCTGAGCATTCTTGAATTTTTCTCTACAAAGCAGTATCTTTCCATTCATTGTTATCATCCTCGTGTTTATATTTTATTGAAAGTCATCTGTGGCTTGTAGTGCATAGATGGACTTGGTATGATTATGACCAGGGATTATTCGGTATAATCGTAACCGTAATATTACAAATGATATGGAAAAAGTCCTCATTGGCCCGTAGTGCATTGATGGACAGTTTTTGGTATGATTATGGCTATGGATTCTCTTTGGCCGTAGTGCAAAGATGAATTATTTTATGGCATGATCAGGACCGTTGATGAAAACATGATTATCTTTAGCCGTAGTGCATGGATAATTCGTGGTTGTGATACTAAAGAATATCCTTTGCCGTAGTGCAGGGGTGATTCGATGATGTGGATTATTTATTAAGCTGAGTCCCAGCGATAAAAGTGATGAAAAACCTTTTAAATCATAGAAGATAGTAGATTTTATTCCCTACTTGACTCTTCTAATGGATTGCTTGTTCCGTTGTAGTTAAACTTGATAGTTATTATATTTTATCAGTTTAACACTGTTGAAGGCTAACGATAAATTATTCTGCATTATCTTAGTCATAATATTTCTTACTGGGCTAGTTGAGCTCACCCTTTCTTTTACTGTTCTCTTCAGGAAATGAGAACATGGTTGGGACTAGTCGGGGAACAAAGTGATGGTCCTAGATGGTACATTAGTAGTCTTCACTATTCTGTGAAATAGTGTGATAATAATTGTAATGAGGACTCCTTTTGAGTTTGTATACTCTCTAGTAGACAATATTTGTATTCAAACTCACTGTTTATGTTTTGTCGTATTGTACACGACATTTGTATTATTAAATTCTATTTGAATTCTGTACCATGTATCTGGCGACTCAAGATGGGTGATGTATGCCTGTTTTGGTGGCGTCACATATAGTTAATAATCATATGTTTGGAGAGATTTTTAATTAAAATAAAAGTGATAATACCTTTGCAGGACTTGATTTTTCCAAATTATAAAATAATTATAATGTTATTTTGGTTTTTTGTTTCAGTAAAGGAACAAATCTGATTTGCAAAGTCATCCCACAAGGTGCAGCTTAATACATTATGACTGTAAGAAAAATACAATGTAAGATTAATTTAAATGATCATAGTTATGACTGTAAGAAAAATACAATGTAAGATGAATTTAAATGATCATAGTTATTAATAAAAGTAGTGTTAATACAGTTTGAAAAGTTACCTATTATCAGTTAATTCAATATTAACTATTTTGCTCTATTTATCATTGTTTGTGCTGACTTCTACACTCCCTATCACAGTTAGTTGTCCAATAACGTTTGGTTATACGCAACAAAATTATGTAGGTAAATAAAAAACTCAGTATGTAAAAACTTGAAGGGGGTAATTATAGTTAAACATACCAACTAAGTATGAATCATCAAGCGGTGTGGATAATATTTTATCGTATGGAGTGAATTGAAATTCATATGTATGAATAGGAGTCTTATCTAAATTAATCTTGTATGAATGTTGAGTAGCTCTGAAAGAACCACCGTTCTGACTAACAACAAAATTGGTGATTATAAAAACTTTTTGTTCCTTGACTGTAGTTTGAAATTTAGTAAAAAGTGACATTTTAATACTCGCTTGTATTTTGTCGTCCTATAAAAGTATAATATGCATATGGTAAGATGTTGTAATTTAAGATGCTATAATTTTAAGAAGTTATAATTTGGAGTTGCGTATGTACGTGTGTGCGTGTGTGTATATGTGAGACCCCAAATTTTATGAATAAAGATTTAAATTTCTCGAAATATTTTTTAAATATTATGGTGTGGATTTGATATAATGTTATAGTTGTGGGTAATATTTATAAATTTTACAAAGTATGCAAGTTGTTATAAAATATTCATTTGGTCGGGGAATATTCGTTTTAACAGGAAATATTCGTACGATGACACAATCATTGGTGGACCCCACAACGGAAGTATTGTCGTAGTTAGAAAATGACAAAATTATTATTTTATAAAAATAACGGCGAAAGTGTTACCGTTAAAACTGTTGAACTACCCGATAGTAAAAGTACAGTAATACGTGTGGTTGCATAGTAGCACATGGTATTGATTATTGATGCTTACGTAAGAAGTCACTCAGTTATACTCAATTATTGCTACAGTAATTGCTGCATCATATCTCTCATATTATTGATTCAATTATTGTCATAGTATCATCTGCATAATATGTTATATTATTAAATCAATAATTGGGACGGCAAAGTTATTCATATTATTATTTGCAATATTGACAATGTCTAGAAGTTCTGTCAAGGAGAGGTTTGGTCACCTAATTGCGCGCCAATATGGAGAAATCCTTATCGGAAAGCCCCATCTTTCCTGGGAACGACCTGGTTGTTAAATATTGTGAATTATAATATTAATGATGAATAAGTTCATGTTGATTAAAGATGAAATTGATAGTTCCATTGTGTTAGAATTATTAATGTTAGTGAAAATCGACATTTATTTCGATAATAATTGATGTATGGAGGTTATATTGACCAATCGGGTAATTAACCGGATAAATGAACAATTAATTGCTTTTGATTCACATGATTATAACTATTTGTTCACATGTGTGTACTATTGATTCACATTCTTTTACTATTAGGGGAGTTGATGCAAGATTAATAATACTTGCATGACTAAGTTAAAAATGAAGGTATAGATGAAGGTACTATACTATAATATTTTTTTCACATGTTTGGAACTATTGAGTCACATGATTTACTATTAATTCATATGATTTACTATTAGGGGAGGTGGTGAAAGTTTGATAATACTTGCATGACTAAATTAAAAATGAAGGAAAAGAGGAAGGTATTATATTGTAATATTTCGAGCCCCAAAATGTGCAATTATCGAAACTATATTTTTCTATAAATAGAAGCTCATTCTTCCTTCATTTCTCGTCAATTCACTAAAGCTATAGTACAAATATTATAGAGAGAAATTATAGAGAGAAAGAAGAATAAAAGTCTGCTACATCACTATTCTAGTATCCAGTCTTCTTATAAGGTAAGGGGTATTATTCTTTCGTATTCATGAAGAGAGTTATTTTCTTTCAATACTCGTAAGGGTTGTTATTCCATTCTTTATTATTATGTTGGAATAACATGTCTATGTGAAGTACCGCATACATGGTGAAATTCTTCTGTTATTCCATTCTTTATTATTCTGTTGGAATAACCTATCTGTGCGGTCTATCGCATGCCTGGTGAATTCTGTTGTTATTCCATTCTTTATTATTATGTTAGAATATCCTGTCTGTGCGGATTACACATGACTTGATTCCATTCTTTATTATTCTGTTGGAATATCCCGTCTGTGCGGGTTACGCATGACCTAGTTTCATTCTTTATTATTTTGTTGGAATAACATGTCTGTGCGGATTACGCACGCCTGGTGAATTCTTCTGTTATTTCATTCTTTATTATTTTGTTGGAATAACCTGTCCATGTGGATTACCGCATACATGGTGAACGATCCTTCGTATTTATTCTTTATTAAATTGTGGAAATGATCTGTCTACGTGGATTACCGCATGACGGATGAAAATCCATTTGCAGTTTCGTATATTCAATTATACTCGTATGAGATATCATTTCTTTTGTACTCGTCATGGAATATCATTTTCTTTGGTATTTTTCTTTTACGAGTTACTATTCATAGGTTACTATTCACTCTAGTATTATTCCCTCGGGTATTCGGGGTTCTTTTCGTTCCGGAGTACTATTCACGAGTTACTATTCACCCGATTGCTATTCACTCTAGTATCATTCACTCGGGTATTCGAGAAACTTTTTGTGTCGAGATACTATTCACGGGGTACTATTCCTGAAGTATTATTCACGGGATACTATTCACCCAAAAAATACATTTCTTTTATATCCAAATTATTTTTGGTACATGAATATTATTCTTGAATTTTACTCCACAAAGCAGTATCATGTTGACAATTTGGACGTTATTGATTTCTGGATAAATTAAATTATAAATCAATAAAATTTATACTTGAACTTGTTTTATTGAATTATTATGTCATTGTCATCATCCTCATGCTTATAATGTGATGAAAGTCATGTTTGGCTTACGTGCATAGATGGACTTGGTATGATTATGACCAGAGATTATTCGGTATAATCATGACCGTAATGTAACGAATGATGTGGTGAAACTCCTCATTGGCCTATAGTTCATTGATGGACAATTGTTGGTATGATTATGATCAGGGATTATTCGGTATAATCATGACCATTGATGATTACATGAATATCCTTGGCCGTGATGCAGAGATGATTCGATTTTATTTATTAAGATGAGTCTCAACGATAAAGTTAATGAAAAACTTTTTAAATCATAGAAGATAATAGATTTTATACTCTACTTGACTCTTCTAATGGATTGCTTATTCCGCTGCAGTTGTTGATCTAAAACTTGTTGTCTATTATATTCTATCAGTTGTTATACTGTTGAAGGCTAAGAATAATTTATTCTGCATTATCTTAGTAATAATATTTCTTATTGGGTTAGTTGAGCTCACCATTTCTTTCACTGTTCTCTTCGGGAAATGAGAATATAGCTAGGACGAGTCGGGGAACGGATTGACGGTCCAGATGGTTGTTTTAGTAGTCCTCACTATTCTATAAAATAGTGTGACAATAAATGTAATGAGGACTCCAATGAGTGTGGATATTGTCTAGATGACAATATTCTTATTAAAACTCTTAGATTATGCTATGTCGTATTTTACACGACTGTTGTATAATTAAGTTGTATTTGAATTTTTGTACCATATATCTAGCGACTCAAGATGAATGATGTATACCTATTTTGGGGGCGTCACAATATATATATATATATATATATATATATATATATATATATATATATATATATATATATATATACACACACACACACCTTTTTATCCAATAATACCATCTCGATGTTATTTATGTAATCTGCTTTGTTGAAGAATGACATATTCCAGAGTCTAATTATCTTGACTTTAATCTTCCACGTCTTTTTGACAGGGCTGATGTCATCAACAAAATCGTATCTAGTCAACATTTAAATAATGGGATAGGTAAAGTATAAGATAATTGTTTAACAGAAAATAATAAGGAGATAATTGTTTGTAGCATGAGTTGTTGCATAATAGTTGGTATATATTTATCAGGAGAATATTAGGTTAAATAACGGAGAGTAATGATAATAGCTCAGTAATGATAATATCATAAAGTAGTGATTTTAAAATATAATAATTAAATTAGAAAGGATAATATCATAACAGTTGACATTACAAAAATAGTTTAGATTTGTAGTAATTTAGGGGATTATAAATTCAAAATATTAATTTGGGATTAAAAAATAGTGATTTTAGGAGATAATGATTAAATTAGAAATGATAATATCAGAACAGTTCACATTACTAAAACAGTTTAGATTTGTAGTGATTTAATGGATTATAAATTCAAAATATTAATTTGGGATTAAAAAAGTAGTGACTTTAGGAGATAATAATTATTTTAGTAATGATAATATTAAAATAGTTAACATTATCAGAACAGTTTAGATTTGTAGTGATTTAAGGGATTATAAAATCAAAATATTAATATTAATATAAAAACTGTTTAGATTGAGAAAGTAGTGATTTAGGAGATTATAAAATCAACATAGTAAATTATGATTGCTATTATTTTTCATTTTATTAATTGTTTTAAACTATATAATATAATATTATAATATAATTATAAATGGTATAATATCATGGTGTAATATAATTAAATCAGTACTGATAGTATCCACACAATTTAGATATGTAGTTATTTTGTTATATACGTTGTAAGACCCCAATTTATTATAAATAAAATTAAATTTTCTTTATTTATTATTTTAAAATAGTAAGAGCTGATTTGATTAATGTGGTTAGTTATGGGTAAAATGAGCAAATATTTTAAATAAGCAAGTTGTTATAAAATATTCATTTTTATCGGAGAATATTCATTTGGTCGTGGAATATTCTTACTGTCGAGAAATATTCGTACGACGGCGCAGCCTTGTGTGGGCTCCATAACGGAAAATGATTGGATAAAGAAAATGACAAGTATAAGTTGTTTATAAATAACGACGTAGTTGTTACCGTTAATACTGTTAGAATACCCGGTGGTTAAAACACAGTAATACGCGTTGTTGCATAGTAACACACAGTATTGCACCAATTATTGATTCTTACGTAAGAAGGCACTACTCAATAATTGTTACAGTAATTACTGTTCAGTATTTTATTTTATTTATTCAATAATTGTTGCGTTGATACTTTATATTATTGTTTTTTCAATAATTGCCACTACATAGTATTTTCCATTATCGAAGCAATAATTCATATTATCTGAATAATATTATTAGATAATATTATTGGGAATGTCTAGAAAGTTCTGTCTAAGGAGAGGTTTGGTCACCTAATTGCGCGCCAGTAAGGAAAAATTCTTATTAGAAAACCCCTCTTTTCCTAGGAACTGCCTGGTTGTCAGTATTGTGATTCGGTAATATTATTTGTGAATAATTAATTATTAATTTATATGATAAGAAAAATATTCATTTTATGTAGATATTGATGGAGAAAATTTTTTAAAGTGACAATTGTTGAAAATCGATATTTTATCTTTTCTGATAAAATAATATTTTATTATTATAATATAATAATAATGATATTTTTTATAATGGATGTGGGATATATGAGTATATGAGGAGGAAGAGTATTTTTGTTGTAAAAGTTGTTTAAAACATGTTAAACATGTCTGTGGGCCCATTTCTTGATTGAAATTTGATTATAGCGTGTAAAATCACCCGTTTATGAATTTTGGTCAATTTCTGTTTGGAAGACATATGGTTTGAATTTTTCTGATAAAAGAGCTATTTATTATGAATTATTGAAGTTCTGAAGTTTCAAAATAATTAATTTTTGAAAGTTTTATTTATTTTTATTAATAAAAATATTTTTTATATTTTGTGGGCATCATTAACATGTGCAAGGTGGCTGAATTCAGATTCAAGAAGTAGGCGTAGGAATATTGTATATATATTATATTATATTAAATTTTCCACTTTGGTGTTCTAAGCATTTTCCTATAAATAGGGTGCTTAGGTTAGAATTGAAAATCACACCAGAAACTGAAATTTTCTCTCTCTATATTATAGAGTGTATTCTTGTGAGTATTTTAAGACTTTGAGTGTAGCTATACGATGCAAGTTCCCTTCAGCTCTATATCCAGTATTCCAGTCAGAAGTACTGTCTTTTCGAGGTAAGGGATATTATTTTTTTAAATGATATTAATTCTTTCAATATCATTATACCGGAATATTGTGAGTATTTTTTATGTGAAATTCTTGTCTTTTAGTATTGGGGTTACTATTCACGTATTCGACACTATTCACGAATACGACACTATTTACAGAAAAATTAAATTTTCTTTTTTCGTCCAAAATATCTATTATGGATACTAACTTTGATTGTATCCATATTTTGATCATTCTTGAACTTTACTCCACTATGATTATTTATGAGGTATTTTTGGACATGGATAAACCGAAATACGAATCCTTAATATTTGTTATTTTGTTTCACTGGATTCTTTTCCTTTAAAATATTTTTCATCATCCTCGGTCCTAAATGATGATATTACTGAATATCTTTGGCCTGTAGTGCAAAGATGAATGATTTCTGATGAATATCTTTGGCCCGTAGTGCAAAGATGAACAAGTGTTTAGATGAACGGGACCAACTGATGAATATCTTTGGCCTGTAGTGCAAAGATGAATATTTGATTCCAGATATATATTGATTGATGTTACATGGATAAAATATTGATGATGGACTTTTAAATTTATATATAGAAGATAGTAGATTTTATTCTCTATTTAACTCTTCTAATGAATTATTATTTCTACTGCGAATATTGATTTAAAACTTGTTGTCTATTGTATTCTATTAGATTTTTCCCTGTTGAAGACTAACGATAATTTGTTCTATATTATCTTGGTCATAATATTCTTTACTGGGCTAGTTGAGCTCACCCTTTTTCTTTTTGTTCCATTTTTCTTATCAGGAGGCGAGAATGTAGCGGGTACTAGTCGGGGTATGGAATGAAGGTTCTAGAAATTCATTTTATTAGTCCTCACCATTTTTGTAAAATAATATATCAATAATTGTAATGAGGACTTATTTGATTGTGGATATTGTCTAGATGACAATATTTGTATTTAAACTCACAGTTTTTATGTTGTATTAATAAAGTTGTAGTTGTTTCTGTACCATGTATTTTGACGACTCAGAATGAGTGTTGTATACCTATTTTGGGGGCATCACAGTTGGTATCAGAGCTTAGGGATATGATCTCTGGTGGAGATCGGGGAATATAACTAGGAGGGGAGAGACGAATAAATCCTTCGCTAGTGTGACCTACGTAAGCTTATTTGTTGGTCGTTCATAATATAGGGATATTATGTGATATGTTAATTTGTTAAATTAACCCTTGTTTTATGGAAGTATTTGAGAATGTCGACTGAGAATGTTAACAGTGGAGTAAATGAGACCGTGGAGACACCTTTGCTCACCAATGAGGAGAACGTACAACAGGCTAGTAATGTTCCTCATGTAAACAACACCACTGAGCAGACGATGAACGATGAGATGTTTAGAAGCTTTTAACGATTCATGCAAAATCAGACGAAGGAGATTCCTGTTCAAAATATAGGAAGAAACAATGGCAACGCACAGCTGGTCATAACCAAGCAGTTCAAAGAGTTGGGACCACCAGAATTCTGGGGAAAGCCATATCCGATTAAGGCAGAGACATGGGTCAAGCAAATTACCAAGATATTCGATGTCTTGGGATGCATGGAGGAACAAAAATTTCCATTTTCCACTTTTATGTTCCGTAATGAGGCAGATTACTGGTGGGAATCTATGAAGCGTACCCATCCAGCCACGCTCAACATGTCTTGGGAGACATTTCAGAAACTGTTCAATGACAAATACTTTCCTGAAAGTGTTCGTCATATGAAGGAGGTAGAGTTTATTAGATTGTAACAAAACAACATGACGGTGTCCCAGTACGAGGCGAGGTTCGCGGAGTTATCCAGGTTTGCACCTCATTTGGTGGAGAATGAGGAACGTATGACGCGGATGTTTCTGAGAGGTTTGAAACCCGGCATTCGTCAATATCTCATTTCTCATAAATTTTCTCTCTATTCAGATGTTGTCAATAGGGCTCAATTATTAGAGCGAGATAACGAGTATGGTCAACCAAGGGACCACAACCAGGATCATACCAGTGACAGCAGACATCAGAACAACGATAACCAGCGGAGAAAGAAAAATACGGACAAGAGAGACAACCACTCTGGTGGTAATCATAGCCAAGAGAATAGAAGAAGCGAGTCGGGAGGAGATTTTAAAAATAGGAGATTCAACAATGACAATACGAAGACGTCAGCACCAGCAGCAACTGGTTTCAAGAGAGGAGAAAGACCACCGGTCATATGCTATAAGTGCGGAAAAGAAGGACATATCAGCCCAAACTGCCCACAACAGTTTAAGGTATGTTATAATTGTGGAAAGGAAGGACATATCCCTCGAGATTGCACTGTAGCGAAACCAAGTCCAGCGGGGATGGTGACTCAAAAGGCTGTCCCAGAAAAGTAAAAGTCAACTGTTCTTGGATGAGCGTTTGTCGTGACTGGTCAACATGCGAGGAACCCAAACGAGGTGATCACGGGTAAGCTAATCATAAATTCATGCGAAGTTTATACCTTACTAGATACCGGTGCTACTCATTCATTTATTTCTCCTGCTTGTGCTCAATGTTTAAATTTGACTCCGGAGAAATTAGACTTTGACCTATCTGTGGAAAATCCGTTAGAAGAAACTTTTATCACATCCACTGTTTATAAATCTTGTTTGATCCAAGTTGGCACCATCACCTTACCTGTTGACCTTATCTCTTTATAGATACTTGCATTTGACGTGATTTTAGGGATTGATTGGTTAACTACTCATCATGCCAAAATTGATTATTTTTGTAAGGTTGTTATTTTTCATATTCCTAATCAACCTGTTGTTCGAATTCAAGCAACCAAACCATTAAAATCAATCATTGTCATATCAAGTCATAAAGCTATTCGTTTATTAAAAAATTGATGTCAATCTTTCTTAGCATATGTTATGGATTTGAATAAAGACACGTCGTATTTGAATAATATTCCTGTTGTTATTGACTTTCCTGACGTATTTCCTTAAGAACTTCCCGGTCTACCCCCAGAACGTGAAGTTGAATTCTTTATTGATCTTGAACCTGGTACAAAGCCCATTTCTAAAACCCCATACCGAATGGATCCTATTGAACTTCAGGAGTTAAAGGTCCAACTACATGAGTTATTGGACATCGGTTTTATTCGTCCTAGTACATCTCCTTGGGGTGCTCCTATTTTATTCGTAAAGAAGAAAGATGGGAGTATGCGACTTTGTATTGATTACCGAGAATTGAACCATGTTAGTATCCGCTACCTCGTATTGATGACCTGTTTGACCAGTTGCAAGGAGTATAATTCTTTTCAAAGATCGATCTTCGTTCTGGATATCATCAGCTGAAGGTTAAAACTGAGGATATTCCGAAGACTGCCTTCAGAACTCTGTATGGGCATTATGAATTCCTAGTCATGTCTTTTGGATTGACTAATGCTCCTGCTGCTTTCATGGATATGATGAACCGAGTATTCAAGGATTACTTGGATTAGTTCGTTGTTGTCTTTATTGATTACATCCTCATATATTCCAAAAGCCGTGAAAATCATGAGCACCATTTGAAGTTGGTACTACAAAGGCTTCGTGATAACAAGCTATATGCCAAGCTGAAGAAATGCGAGTTTTGGCTTGAGGAAGTAGCATTCCTTGGGCACGTAGTGTCAAAACATGGAGTATCTGTTAACCTGGTGAAGATTGAAGCAATACAAAGTTGGGAGCAACCGAAATCGGTGATCGAAGCGCGTAGCTTTTTGGGCTTAGCTGGTTATTATCGGAGATTCGTGGAAGGATTTTCTCTAATCGCTACTCTATTAACTCAGCTGACTCAGAAAGATATCAAATTCGTATGGAGCGAGGAATGCGAGAAGGGTTTCCAAGATCTCAAGAGGAGACTCATTTCGGCACCTGTTTTGACAATACCATTTGGTTTAGATGGATTTGTTATCTACAGCGATGCTTCAGGCAAAGGGTTAGGATGTGTTCTCATACAACGTGGGAAAGTCATAGCCTATGCCTCGCGACAACTTAAAGAATATGAGAGGAATTATCTTACTCATGATCTAGAGTTGGCAGCAGTCGTTTTCGCGCTAAAGATCTGGAGGCACTATCTATATGGGGTGAAAGTGGAGATATATTCAAACCATAAAAGCCTCAAATGTTTCTTTACCCAAAAGGAACTCAACATGCGGCAAAGACGTTGACTCGAGCTGTTGAAAGACTACGACCATGCCATTCAATACCATCCTGGAAAAGCAAACGTGGTAACTGACGCGTTGAGTAGAAGATCATATGCGGGAACAAGTGCGATGTTGTTAACATAAAGGCCTATTTTATGTGATTTACAAAAGATGAAGATAGAATTCAAGACTCCGGGGACCCATGCAATGATGTCAAGTATACGTATAGAACCAACTTTAATCGAAAAAGTTAAAGTTTCTCAAGCCACAGACCCGGAGCTGATGCGTATGAAGAAGAAAGTGCAAGAATGTGTTATTCCAGAAGCAAGAATCGATGAAGAAGGAATACTTCGAGTCCACTCCAGACTTTGTGTTCCTAACGATTCTGATTTGAAATACAAGATCATGATGGAGGCACATAATACACTGTTTGCAATCCATCCTGGAAGTACCAAAATGTATCGTGATCTTCAACATATATTTTGGTGGAACAATATGAAGAGAGAGATTGCAAAGTTTATCTCGAGGTGTTTAACTTGTCAACGTGTAAAGGCGGAGCATCAAGTGCCAAAGGGTCCATTGCAACCACTTGAGATTCTGAAATGGAAGTGGGAACATATTACCATGGATTTCGTTACGGGTCTTCCCATGATTTTTTAAGGCATGACCAAGTCTGCTCATTTCTTGCTGATACGGGAGACTTATTCCCTTGAACGTCTTGCTCGTATGTAAGTAGATGAGATTGTGAGGTTGCATGGCATGCCAGTATCCATAGTTTCGAATCGTGACCCAAGATTTACTTCAAGATTTTGGGTTAGCTTGCAAAAAGCTATGGACACGGATTTACGGTTCAGTTCGGCATACCATCCTCAAACGGATGGGCAATCAGATAGGACTATTCAAACTCTTGAAGATCTATTAAGAATCTATGTCCTAGACTTCAAAGGCAGTTGGGATAAGTATTTACCATTGGTGGAATTCTCCTACAACAACAGTTATCAATCAAGTATAGGTGTGGCTCCATTCGAAGCATTGTATGGACGAAAGTGTCGCTCTCCAATATGTTGGGATGAGGTGGGTGAAGCAACATTATTGGGACCCGAATTGGTACATATGACTACACAAAAGATCCAAATGATTCGACAACGTATACAAACGGCACAGAATCTACAAAAGAGTTATGCGGATCTTCATCGAAAGGACTTGGAATTTAGTATTGGGGATCATGTATTATTGCGTGTTGCTCCAAGGAAAGGAGTTACAAGATTTGGGAAGAGAGGAAAGCTCAATCCAAGATTTATTGGTACATTTCAGATTCTTGACCGAGTAGGAAATGTGGCCTATAGACTTGCGTCACCTCCAAGTATGTCTCGTGTTCATAATATTTTTCACGTATCTGTTCTTCGTAAATATGTGAAAGACCCGAACCACGTTATTGAATTAGAACCGGATGAAATAGCCGAAAACTTAACATATGAAGAGGTACCTATCAAGATTTTGGATAGGAAGGAGCATGTCCTACTCACAAAGGTTATACCACAAGTCAAAGTTTTGTGGAGAAACCATGCTATTGAGGAAATGAACTGGGAGTTGGAAACGGAAATGAAAGTGAGGTATCCTCATCTTTTCGAAACACCAGGTACGTACATCAATTTCGAGGACTAAATTTAATAAGGAGGGAGGTTGTAAGACCCCAACTTATTATAAATAAAATTGAATTTTCTTTATTTATTATTTTGAAATAGTAAGGGTTAATTTGATTAATGTGGTTAGTTATGGGTAAAATGAGCAAATATTTTAAATAAGCAAATGGTTATAAAATATTCATTTTAATCGGAGAATATTCGTTTGGTCGTGCAATATTCTTACTGTCGGGGAATATTCGAACGACGACGCAGCCTTGTGTGGGCACCATAACGAAAAGTGATTGGATGAAGAAAACGACAACTATAAGTTGTTTATAAATAACGGCGTAGTTGTTACCGTTAATACTGTTGGAATACCCGGTGGTTAAAACACAGTAATACGCGTTGTTGCACAGTAACACACGATATTGCACCAATTATTGATTCTTACGTAAGAAGGCATTACTCAATAATTGTTACAGTAATTATTGTTCAGTATTTTATTTTATTGATTTAATAATTATTGCGTTGATATTTTATATTATTGTTGTTTCAATAATTGCCACTACACAGTATTTTTCATTATCAAAGTAATAATTCATATTATCTGAATAATATTATTAGATAACATTATTGGCAATGTCTAGAAAGTTCTGTCTAAGGAGAGGTTTGGTCACCTAATTACGCGCTAGTAAGGAAAAATCCTTATTGGAAAGCCCCCTCTTTCCTGGGAACTGCCTGGTTGTCAGTATTGTGATTCTGTAATATTATTTGTGAATAATTAATTATTGATTTATATGATAAGGAAAATATTTAAAACATTAATTAATTATATAAATGAATATTTTCATTTATATAAATGAATATTTTCCTTATCATATAAATCAATAATTAATTATTCACAAATAATATTACAGAATTACAATACTGGCAATCAGGCCGTTCCCAGGAAATAGGGGTCTTTCTAACAAGAATTTTTTCTTACTGGCGCGCAATTAGGTGACCAAACCTCTCCTTAAACAGAACTTTCTAGACATTGCCAATAATGTTATTTAGTAAAATTATTAAAATAATATGAATAATTAATCTGATAATGGGAAATATTGTGTAGTGACAATTATTAAAATAACAATAATATAAAATTTCAACGTAGCAATTATTGAATCAATAAAATAAAATATTAAACAGTAATTACTGTAACAATTATTGAGTAGTGCCTTCTTACGTAAGAATCAATAGTTGGTGCAATACCGTGTGCTACTGTGCAAAATTGTGTATTACTGTGTTTTAACCACCGGGTTTTCCAACAGTGTTAACGGTAACAACTACGCCGTTATTTATAAAAACTCATACTTGTCATTTTCTTCATCCAACCGCTTTTCGTTATGGTGCCCACTAAAGGCTGCGCCGTCGTGCGAATATTCCCCGACAAGAAGAGTATTCCACGACCAAACGAATATTCTCCGACAATAATGAATATTTTATAACCACTTGCTTATTTGAAATATTTGCGCATTTTACCCATAACTAACCACATTAATCAATTCAACCCTTACTATTTTCCAACTCCCAGGTCATTTCCCCTATAACATGGTTCCTCCACAAAACTTTGACTTGTGGTATGACCCTTGTGCGTAGGACATGCTCTTTCCTATCCAATATATTGACAGGTACCTCTTCGTACGTTAAGTCTTCGGCTATCTCGTCTGGTTCTAACTCAATAACGTGGTTTGGGTCTTTCACATATTTACGTAGCATAGATATATGAAAAATATTATGAACACGAGACATACTTGGAGGTAATGTGAGTCTATATGCCACATTTTCTACTCGGTCAAGAATCTGAAATGGACCAATAAATTATGGATTGAGCTTTCCTCTCTTCCTGAATCTTGTAACTCCCTTCCATGGAGAAATACGTAACAATACATGATCCCCAATATTAAATTCCACGTCCTTTCGATGAAGATCCGTATAACTCTTTTGTCGATTCTGTGTCGTTTGTATACGTTGTCGAATCATTTGGATCTTCTCTGTAGTCATTCGTACCAACTCTGGTCCCAACAACGTTGATTCTCCCACCTTATCCCAATATACTAGAGAGCAACACTTTCGTCCATACAATGCTTCAAATGGAGCCACGCCTATACTTGCCTGATAACTGTTGTTGTAGGAGAATTCCAACAATGGTAGGTACTTATCCCAACTCCCTTTGAAATCTAGGACACAAAGTC
The DNA here is from genome assembly GCA_020205505.1 of Panax japonicus. NCBI lineage: Eukaryota > Viridiplantae > Streptophyta > Magnoliopsida > Apiales > Araliaceae > Panax > Panax japonicus. The sequence continues at coordinate 73,310,767 of CM035107.1, read as the reverse complement.
TTAATAGATCTTCAAGAGTTTGAATAGTCCTCTTTGATTGCCCGTCCGTTTGAGGATGGTATGCCGAACTGAATCGTAAATTCTTGCCCATAGTTTTTTGCAAGCTAATCCAAAATCGTAAAGTGAATCTTGGGTCACGATCCGAAACTATGGATATTGGTATGCCATGCAATTTCACAATTTCATTTACGTACATACGAGCAAGACGTTCAAGGGAATAAGTCTCCCGTATCAGCAAGAAATGAGCAGACTTAGTTAATCTATCAACAATAACCCAAATCGCATTTATGCCTTGAGAAACCGTGGGAAGACCCGTAACAAAATCCATGGTAATGTGTTCCCACTTCCATTTCGGAATCTCAAGTGGTTGCAATGGACCCTTTGGCACTTGATGCTCCACCTTTACACGTTGACAAGTTAAACACCTTGAGATAAACTTCGCGATCTCTCTCTTCATATTGTTCCACCAAAATGTATGTCGAAGATCATGATATATTTTGGTACTCCCAGGATGGATTGCAAACGGTGTGTTGTGTGCCTCCATCATGATTCTATGCTTCAAGTCAGAATCGTTAGGAACACAAAGTCTGGAGTTGACTCAAAGTATTCCTTCTTCATCGATTCTTGCTTCTGGAATAGCACCTTCTTGTACTTTCTTCTTCATACGCATCAGCTCCATGTCTGTAGCTTGAGCAGCTTTAACTTTATCAATTAAAGTCAGTTCTACTCGTATACTTGATATCATCACGTGGGTACTTGGAGCCTTTATCTTTATCCCCATCCTTTGCAAGTCATACAAAATGGGCCTTTGTGTTAACAACATTGCACTTGTACCCGCATATGATCTTCTACTTAATGCGTCAGCTACCACGTTTTCTTTTCCAAGATGGTATTGGATGGTATGGTCGTAATCTTTCAATAACTCCAGCCAACGTCATTGCCGCATGTTGAGTTCCTTTTGGGTGAAGAAATATTTGAGACTTTTATGGTCTGAATATATTTCCACTTTCTCCCCATATAAATAGTGCCTCCAGATCTTTAGTGCAAAAATGACTGTTGCCAACTCTAGATCATGAGTAGGATAATTCCTCTCATACTCTTTAAGTTTTCGCGAGGCATAGGCTATGACTTTCCCATGTTGCATGAGAACACATCCTAACCCTTTACCTGAAACATCGCTTTAGATAACTAATCCATCCGAACCAGATGGCATTGTCAGAACAGGTGCCGAAATGAGTCTCCTCTTGAGATCTTGGAAACTCTTCTCGCATTCCTCACTCCATACGAATTTTGTATCTTTACAAGTCAGCTGAGTTAACGGAGTAGCAATTCGAGAAAATCCTTCCATAAATCTCCGATAATAACCAGCTAAGCCCAAAAAACTACGTACTTCGGTCACCGATTTCGGTTGCTCCCAACTTTGTATTGCTTTAATCTTCGCCGGGTCAATAGATACTCCATGTTTTGACACCACGTGCCTAAGAAATGCTACTTTCTTAAGCCAGAACTGGCATTTTTTCAACTTGGCATATAGCTTGTTATCACGAAGCCTTTGTAGTACCAGCTTCAAATGGTGCTCATGATCTTCATAACTTTTGGAATATATGAGGATGTCATCAATAAAGACGACAACAAACTGATCCAAATAATCCTTGAATACTCGGTATCCATGAAAGCCGCAGGAGCATTAGTCAATCTAAGAGACATTGCTAAGAATTCATAATGCCCGTACCGAGTTCTGAAGGCAGTCTTTGGAATATCCTCAGTTCTAATCTTCAGCTGATGATATCCATAACGAAGATTGATCTTTGAGAAGAATTGTGCTCCTTGCAACTGGTCAAATAGGTCATCAATACGAGGTAGCGGATACCTATTCTTGATGGTGACATGGTTCAATTCTCGATAGTCAATACAAAGTCGCATACTCCCGTCTTTCTTCTTTACAAATAAAACAGGAGCACCCCAAGGAGATGTACTAGGACGAATGAAACCGATGTCCAACAACTCCTGTAGTTGGACCTTTAACTCCTGAAGTTCAATAAGAGCCATTTGATATGGGGTTTTAGAAAAGGGCTTTGTACCAGATTCAAGGTCAATAAAGAACTTCACGTTTTAGGGGTACACCGGGAAGTTCTTTAGGAAATACGTCAAAAAATTCACTAACAATAGAAATATTATTCACATCTGACGTGTTTTTGTTCAAGTCCGTGATATGGGCTAAGAAAGCTTGACATCCGTTTTTCAATAAACGAATAGCTTTTTGGCTTGATATGACAGTGATTGACTTTAGAGGTTTGGTTGCTTGAATTCTCATAACAGGTTGGTTAGGAATATGAAATCTAATAACCTTACGAAAACAATCAATTTTAGCATGATGAGTGGTTAACCAGTCAATTCCTAAAATCACATCAAATACAAGTATTTTCAAAGAAATAAGATCAACAGGTAATGTGATGGTACCAATTTGGATCAAATAAGATTTATAAACAGTGGATGCAATGAAAGTTTCTCCTAATGGAGTTTCCACAGATAAGTCAAGGTCTAATTTCTCCGGAGTCAAGTTTAAACGTTGAGCACAAGCAGGAGAGATAAAGAAATGGGTAGAACCAGTATCTAATAAGGTATAAACTTCGCAAGAGTTTATGATTAGCTTACCCGTGATCACCTCATTTGGGTTCCTTACACTTTGACCAGTCACGACAAATGCTCTTCCAGGAACCGTTGAATTTGACTTTTTTGGGACAGCCTTTTGAGTCACCATCCCCACTGGACTTGGCTTCTCTACCGTACAATCTCGAGCGATATATCCTTCCTTTCCACAATTATAGCATACCTTGAACTGTTGTGGACAGTTTGGGCTGATGTGTCCCTCTTTTCCAAATTTATAGCATACGACCGGTGGTCGTTCTCATCCCTTAAAACAAGTTGTTGCTGGTGCTAACGTCTTCACAGTGTCATTGTTGAATCTCTTCTTTTTAAAATCTCCCCCCGACTCGCTTCTTTTATTTTCATGGCCACGATTACCCCCATAGTGGTTACCGCTTTTGTCCGAATGTTTTCCTCCCCGCTGGTTTTCATTGCTCCGATGACTGCTACCACCGGTATGACCCTGGTTGTGGTCCCTCGGTTGAACATATTCATTATCTCGCTCTAATAATTGAGCCATGTTTACAACATCTGAATATAAAGAAAAATTATGAGAGATAAGATATTGCCGAATCTCGGGTTTTAAACCTCTCAGAAACATCCTCGTCATTCGTTCCTCATTTTCTACCAAATGAGGTACAAACCTGGATAACTCTGAGAACTTCGCCTCGTATTAGGACAACGTCATGTTATTTTGTTCTAGTCTAATAAACTCTACCTCCTTCATATGGCGAATACTTTCAGGAAAGTACTTGTTGTTGAAAAGTTTCTGAAATATTTCCCAAGATATGCTGAGTGCAGCAGGCTGGGTACGTTTCACAGACTTCCACCAGTAGTCTGCCTCGCCATGGAACATAAAGGTGGCGAATGGAACCTTCTGTTCCTTCGTGCATCCCAAGACATCGAATATCTTGGTAATTTGTTTAACCCACGTCTCTGCCTTGATCGAATCCGGCTTTCCAATAAATTCTGGTGGTCCCAACTCTTTGAACTGTTTGGCCGTGACAAGCCGCGCGTTGCTATCATTTCCACCCGTATTTTGTACACGAGTCTCCCTCGTCTGGTTTTGCATGAACTGCAAAAAGCTCCTAAACATCACGTCGTTCATCTCTGCTCAGTGGTTTTGTTTACAGGAGGAACATTGCCGGCCTGTTGCACGTTCTCCTCATTGGTGAGTAAAGGTGTCTCCACGGTCTCATTCATTCCACTGTTAATATTCTCAGCTGCCATTCTTAAATACTTCCATAAAACAAAGGTTAATTAAACAAATTAACATATCACGTATTAACCATATGCTCTGACTGACCAATAAATAAGCTTAGGTTTGACACACTAGCGAAGGATTTACTCGTCTCTCCCCTCCTAGTATTATTCCCCAATCTCCGCCAGAGACTATATCCCTAAGCTCTGATACCAACTGTGACGCCCCCAAAATAGGTATACAACACCCATTCTGAGTCACAGAATACATGATACAGAAATAACTACTACTTTATTAATATAACTGTCGTGCAAAATACAACAACACTTAAACTGTGAGTTTAAATACAAATATTGTCATCTAGACAATATTCACACTCAAATAAGTCCTCATTACAATTATTGATACACTATTTTACAAAATAGTGAGGACTACTAAAAATAACTTCTAGAACCATCATTCCACACCCTGACTAGTATTCGCTACATTATCGTTTCCTGAAAAGAAAAATAGAACAAAAAGGAAAAGGGTGAGCTCAACTAACCCAGTAAAGAACATTATGACTAAGATAATATAGAACAAATTATCGTTAGTCCTCAACAGGGAAAAATCTAATAGAATACAATAGACAAAAAGTTTTAAATCAATATTCGCAACGGAAATAATAATTCATTAGAAGAGTTAAATAGAGAATAAAATCTACTATCTTCTATATATGAATTTAAAAGTCCATCATCAATATTTTATCTCTGTAACATCAATTAACATATATCTAGAATCAAATATTCATCTTTGCACTACAGGCCAAAGATATTCATCAGTTGGTCATGTTCATCTAAACACATGTTCATCTTTGCACTACGGGCCAAAGATATTCATCAGAAATCATTCATCTTTGCACTACATGCCAAAGATATTCAGTAATATCATCATTTAGGACTGAGGATGATGAAAAATATTTTAAAGAAAATAAATTCAGTGAAGCAAAAGAACAAATATTAGAGATTCGTATTATAATTTTATCCAAGTTCAATAATACTCCATAATAACAAATTTTGAAGTAGAATTCAAAAATAAAGATTAAAACATAGATACAATCAAAGATAGTAATCATAATAGACATCTTGGACAAAAAAGAAGAAAATTTCATTTTTCGGTGAATAGTGTCGTACACGTGAATAGTAACCCCGACACAAAAAGTTCTAAATTTAATAAAAAGTTTAGACCAATATTTTGGCATAATGATATTGAAAGAAATAATATCATTTACGAAGAAAATAACATCCCTTACCTCGCAAAGACAGTACTTCTGATTGAATATCGGATATAATGCTGAAAGAAATTTGCACCATATAGCCATACTCAAAGTATCAAAATACTCACAAAAATACGCTAGATATTATAGAGAGAGAAAACTTCAGATTCTGGTGTGATTTTCAATTCTAACCTAGGCACCCTATTTATAGGAAATTTCTTAGAACATCAAAGCAGAAAATTTAATAAAATAGTAATATTATTTATTTAAATTCTTATGCCCACCTTGACCATCTGAATTCAGCCACCAATAATGACAAAAACAAAAAAAACATTCTTGTTATTAAAAATAATTAAAACTTTCAAAAATCAATTATTTTGGAACTACGAAACTTCAATAATTCATAATAAACAGCCCTTTTATCAGAAAAATTCAAACCTTATGTCCTTTACATAGGAAATTTTATTTTCCACAACTTTGCAGAAGAAAGTTTTTCTAAATTCCAAACAGAAATTGACCGAAATCCACATACGGACGATTTTAAAGGCTATAATCAAATTTAAGTCAAGAAATGGGCCCACAGACATGTTTAACATGTTTTAAATAACTTTTGTAACAAAAATACCCTTCCTCCTCATATATTCATATATCACACATTCATTGTAAAAATATAATCATTATTATATTATTAAAATATAATAATATATTTAAATAAATTATTTTATCAAAAAAGATAAAATATTAATTTTTCAACAATTGTCACTTTAAAATTTTCTCCATCTATATCCACATAAAATGAATATTTTCCTTATCATATAAATCAATAATTAATTATTCATAAATAATATTACAGAATCACAATACTGGCAATTAGGTCGTTCCCAGGAAAGAGGGGGCTTTCTAATAAGAATTTCTCCTTACTGACGCGCAATTAGGTGACCAAACCTCTCCTTAGGCAGAACTTTTTAGACATTTCCAATAATGTTATCTAATAGTATTATTCAGATAATATGAATTATTGCTTCGATAATGGAAAATATTGTGTAGTGGCAATTATTGAAATAACAATAATATAAAATTTCAACGTAGCAATTATTGAATCAATAAAATAAAATATTGAACAGTAATTATTGTAACAACTATTGAGTAATGCCTTCTTACGTAAGAATCAATAGTTGGTGCAATACTGTGTGCTACTATGCAAAATTGTGTATTACTGTGTTTTAACCGCCGGGTATTCCAACAGTGTTAACGGTAACAACTACGCCGTTATTTATAAAAACTCATACTTGTCGTTTTCTTCATCCAACCACTTTTCGTTATGGGGCCCACAAAAGGCTGCGCCGTCGTACGAATATTCCCCGACAAGAAGAATATTCCACGACCAAACAAATATTTACCGACAATAATGAATATTTTATAACCACTTGTTTATTTGAAATATTTGCGCATTTTACCCATAACTAACCACATTAATCAATTCAACCCTTACTATTTCAAAATAATAAATAGAGAAATTCAATTTTATTTATAATAAGTTGGGGTCTTACACCACACCCTGACTAGTTCTCGCTATATTTTTGCCTCCTGAGAAGAAAAATGGAACAAAAATAAAATGGTGAGCTCAACTAGTCCAGTAAATAATATTATGACTAAGATAATGAAAAACAAATTATCGTTAGCCTTTAATAAATCAGATAAAATATAATAGACAACAAGTTTTAGATCAATATTCACAGCGAAAATAACAATTCATTAGAAAAGCTAAGTAGAGAATGAAGTCTACTATCTTCTATGATTTAAAAGTCTATCATCAATATTTTATGTAAGACCCCGAATTTTATGAAATGAAAGTATTCAATTTACTTATAATTATTATTCTATTTAATAAATGGTTAAATTGATAAAATGTTAAAGTCAAGGGTAATATTTGAAAATTTTGCAAAGTAAGCAAGTTGATATAAAATATTCGTTGTGTCGGGGAATATTCGATTGGTCATGGAATATTCATTTTAACAGAAAATATTCGTTGGACGGTACAACCATTGGTGGACCCCACAACGGAAGTATTGTCGTAGTTAGAAAACGACATAAATATTTTTTTATAAAAATAATGGCAAAAGTTTTACCATTAAACTGTTGAGATACCCGGTGGTAAAAGTACAGTAATACGTGTAATTGCATAGTAGCACACGATATTGATTATTGATACTTACGTGAGAAGTCACTCATTTATACTCAATTATTGCTACAGTTATTGCTGCATATTATCTCACATTATTTGATTCAATTATTGTCACAGTATCATCTTCATAATATTTTATATTATTAAATCAATAATTGAGACAACAAAGTTATTCATATTATTGTTTGCAATATTGACGATGTCTAGAAAGTTCTGTCGATGAGAGGTTTGGTCACCTAATTGCACGCCAATAGAGAGAAATTCTTATCGGAAAACCCCCTCTTTCCTGGGAATGATCTGATTATTAAGAATGTGTTTATTGAAGATAAGTGAATTACAAAAGTTAGAGGGGAATAATGCAAACTTGGAAAACTTTAGGGGTACTAAAGTGTAATAAGTTAAATCAATCTGGACCATTGGTGGTGGTTTTCATAGTAAATCAATCTGGACCATTGGTGGTGGTTTCAATAGTAAATCAATCTGGACCGTCGATAATGATTTTAATAGTAAATCAATCTGGATCATCGGTGGTGGTTTTAAAAGTAAATCAATCTGGACCATTGGTTGTGGTTTTAATAGTAATCAATCTAGACCGTCCGTTCTAATAGTAAATTAATCTGGACCATTCGTGAATTAGTTATTATTTAGTCATTTCTCCTATAAATAGAAGCTTAATTCTTCTTTCAGTCTCACCAATTCACTGAGACTCACAAGAGAAACTATAGATAGCATGAAGAAGAGTATTCTGCTACTTTGCTATTGCAGTATCCAGTCTTCTACTAAGGTAAGGGATATTATTTATTATATTCGTAAGGGATATTATTTGTTGTATTCGTAAGGGGTATTATTTCTTTCGTATTCATAAGGAATACTATTTTTTTCGTATTCATCCTTTAATATGTCGGAATAACCTATCTACGCGGATTACGTACTGTATGACAATTGAAAATCCATTTGTAGTTTCGTATGTTATTTATTTTCATATGCTCAAGTCTAAACTTACTATGGTAAGTATTTCTTCTATAATCCTTGAAATTAGTGGAATATCCTTGAGTTTTGCTCTTCTTCCAGTATCGTTTCATTGGAATATTGATCTGAACTATCTTATTAAATACAAATATTTTCATTGGGGTACTATTCACGGGTTAATATTCACCCGATTACTATTCACTAAAATATTATTCACTCGAGTATTCGGGGCACTTTTCATGTCGGGGTACTATTCACGAGTTACTATTTACAGGTTACTATTCACCCGATTACTATTCACTAAAATATTATTCACTCGGGTATTTGGGACACTTTTCATGCCGGGGTACTATTCACAGGATACTATTCCCGAAGTTCTATTCATGGGGTACTATTCACCAAAAAATTTATTTCTCTTCTGTCCAAATTATTTTTGATACATGGATATTATTCTTGAATTTTACCCCACAAAGCAGTATCATGTTGACAATTTGGACATTATTAAATTCTAGAAAATTAAATTATAAATCTTTAAAATTTATCCTTTGCTTTCATTTAATTGAATTCGTATATCATTTTCATCATCCTCATACTTATATTGTGATGAAAGTCATCTTTGGTTTACGTGCATAGATGGACTGTTGATTGGTATGATTATGACTAGGGATCATTCGTATAATCATAACCCACAATGTAACAAATGATGTGGTAAGAATCCTCATTGGCCTGTAGTGCATTGATGGATAGTTGTTGGTATGGTTATGACTAAGGATTATTCGGTATAATCATGACCATTGATGATTACATAAATATCCTTGGCCCGTAGTGCTGGGATGATTCGATGATGTGGTTTATTTATTAAGCTGAGTCTCAGCGATAAAGTTGATGAAATCCTTTTTAAATCATAGAAGATAATAAATATCATACTTGACTCTTCTAATGGATTACTTGTTCCGCTGCAATTAAACTTGTTGTCTATTATATTCTATTAGTTTAACATTTTTGAAGGCTAACGATAACTTATTCTGCATTATCTTAGTCATAATATTTCTTACTAGGGCTAGTTGAGCTCACCCTTTGGTTTCATTATTCTCTTCAGGAAATAAGAACATAGCCGGGACTAGTCGGGGAATTGAGTGATTGTCCGAGATGGCTGTTTTAGTAATCTTCACTATTTAGTGTGATAATAAATGTAATGAGGATTGAATTTGAGTTTGGATATTGTCTATGAGATAATATTCGTGTAAAAACTCTCAGTTCTTGTTGTATAATTAAGTTTGTATTTGTATTCAGTACCATATATTTGGCGACCCAAGATGGGTGATGTATACCTATTTTGGGGGCGTCACAGTTGGTATGAAAGCTTAGGGATATGATCCCTGGCTGAGATGTGAGACTAGAACTAGGAGGGGAGAGTCGGGTAATTCCTTCGCTAGTATGACCTACCTAAGCTTAATTTTCTTACTTAAGTTGACAAATTGTGATATGTAAATTAACCTGGATGTATTCTAGAATGATATCTGAAATACAGGAGATGAACAATAGGAGAATCATGATACAGAGGAAATAACCGGGAAGGTACAATCCGAAACGAAAGTAAGGTATCTTCATCTCTTTGAACTACCAGGTACGTAAATTTTGAGGGTGAAATTTCATAAGGAGGGAAGATTATAAGACCCCGAATTTTATGAAATAAAAGTATGCAGTTTACTTATAATTATTATTCTATTTAATAAATGGTTAAATTGATAAAAGGTTAAAGTTAAGGGTGATATATGAAAATTTTGCAAAGTAGACAAGTTGATATAAAATATTCGTTGTGTCGAGGAATATTCGATTGGTCGGGGAATATTCATTTTAACAGAGAATATTCGTACGACGGTACAATCATTGGTGGACCCCACAACGGAAGTATTGTCTTATTTAGAAAACGACAGAAATATCTTTTTATAAAAATAACGGCAACTGTTGAGATACCCGGCGGTAAAAGTACAGTAATACGTGTGATTCCATAGTAGCACACTATATTGATTATTGATGTTTACGTGAGAAGTCACTTAGTTATACTCAATTATTGCTACAGTTATTGCTGCATAGTATCTCACATTATTTGATTCAATTATTGTCACACTATTATCTGCATAATATTTTATATTATTAAATCAATAATTGAGATAACAAAGTTATTCATATTATTGTTTGCAATATTGACGATGTTTAGAAAGTTCTGTCGAGGAGAGGTTTGGTCACCTAATTGCGCACCAATAGGGAGAAATCCTTATCGGAAAGCCCCTCTTTCCTGGGAATGATCTGGCTGTTAAATATTGTGAGTTATAATGTTAATGATGAATAATTGTTGAAGTATTAAGAACGTGTTTATTGAAGATAAGTGAATTACAAAAGTTAGAGGGAAATAATGCAAACTTGGAAAACTTTAGGGGTACTAAAGTGTAATAAGTTAAATCAATCTAGACCATTGGTGGTGGTTTTCATAGTAAATCAATCTGGACCATTGGTGGTGGTTTTAATAGTAAATTAATCTAGACCGTCGATGGTGGTTTTAATAGTAAATCAATCTGGACCGTTAATTGGTATGATTATGACCAGGGATCATTCGGTATAATCATGACCCGTAATGTTAGAAATGATGTGGTAAGAATCCTCATTGGCTTGTAATGCAATGATGGACAGTTGTTGGTATGGTTATGACTAGAGATTATTCGGTATAATCATGACCATTGATGATTACATGAATATCCTTGGCCCGTAGTGTAGGGATGATTCGATGATGTGGTTTATTTATTAAGCTGAGTCTCAGCGATAAAGTTGATGAAATCCTTTTTAAATCATAGAAGATAGTAGATATCATACTTGACTCTTCTAATGGATTGCTTGTTCCACTGCAGTTAAACTTGTTGTCTATTATATTCTATCAGTTTAACATTGTTGAAGGCTAACGATAACTTATTATGCATTATCTTAGTCATAATATTTCTTACTGGGCTAGTTGATCAGCTCTCCCTTTTACTTTCATTATTCTCTTAAGGAAATGAGAACATAGCCGGGACTAGTCGGGGAATAGAGTGATGGTCCGAGATGGCTATTTTAGTAATCCTCACTATTTAGTGTGATAATAAATGCAACGAATATTGAATTTGAGTTTGGATATTGTCTATGAGGTAATATTCGTGTAAAAATTCTCAGCTCTTGTTGTATAATTAAGTTTGTATTTGTATTTAGTACAATGTATTTGGCGACCCAACATGGGTGATGTATACCTATTTTGGGGGCGTAACATTTTATCCATGTAACAGCAATCAATATACATCTCGAATCAAATATTCATCTTTTCACTACGGGCCAAAGATATTCATTTGTATCACCAGTTGGTCATGTTCATCTAAACACATATCCATCTTTGCACTACGGGCCAAAGATATTCATCTGGTAATCATTCATCCTTGCACTACAGGCCAATGATATTCAGTTATATCACCATTTAGGACTGAAGATGATAAAAATATTTTCAAGAAAACAAATCTAGAGAGATAAAAGGACAAAGATTGGGGATTCGTACTTTAGTTTATCCAAGTTCAAAAATACTCCATAATAATCAATTGTGGAGCAAAATTCAAGAATGAAGATCAAAACATGGATACAATCAAAGATAGTAACCATAATAGACAACTTGGACAAAGAAAAGAAAATTTAATTTTTCTGTGAATAGTGTCGTATTCGTGAATAGTGCCGTATACGTGAATATTACGCCAAAGCAGAAAATTTAATAAAATATTACATTTATAAAAAAAAATTTGCACACCTCCTTAACCAATTCATCAGCCCACACAACTGGGACCCACCTCGTAAAAAACATTTTTCTTTTATAAAACATTTATAACTCCAAAAATCAATTATTCAGGAACTTTAATAATTCATAATAAATAGCCCTTTTATAAGAAAATACGAATTTTATGTTTATTCCATAGGAAATTTAATTCTCCACAACTTTGTAGAAAAAAGATTTTCCAAAGTGTAAACAAAAAATGACCGAAATTCACATACGGATGATTTTCAACACCTCTATCCCGACAAAATACTAATAAAATACCTCAGCATTAATTCCTTCATTTATATCCACATAAAATAAATATTTCTTTATCATATAAATTAATAATTAATTATTCACAAATAATATTATAGAATCACAATAATGACAACCATGTCATTCCCAGGAAAGATGAGGTTTTTCGATAAGGATTTCTCCTTATTGGCGCGCAATTAGGTGACCAAATCCCTTTACTAGACAGAACTTCCTTAGACATTGCCAATAATGTTATCTAATAATATTATTTAAATAATATGAATTATTGATCTGATAATGGGAAATACTATGCAGTGACAATTATTGAATCAACAATATAAAATATCAACGTAGCAATTATTGAATCAATAAAATAAAATATTAAACAGTAATTACTGTAACAATTATTGTGTAGTGAATTCTTACGTAAGAATCAATAATTATAATTGTTGTGCAATACCGTGTGCTACTGTGCAACACCGTGTATTACTTTACTTTAACCACCGGGTATTCTAACAGCGTTAACGGTAATAACTACGCTGTTATTTATAAAAAAAAACTCATACTTGTCGTTTTCTTCATCCGACAGTTTTCTGTTATGGGGCCCACAAATGGATGTGCCGTCGTACGAATATTTTCCGACAACAAGAATATTCCACGACAAAAAAATGAGTATTTTATAACCACTTGCTTATTTAAAATATTTGCGCATTTTACCCATAACTAACCACATTAATCAAATCAACCTCTTACTATTTAAAAATAATAAATAGAGAAAATTCAATTTTATTTATAAAAAGTTGGGGTCTTACAATCTCTCCTCCTTATGAAATTTCATCATCGAAATTGACGTACAAACCTGGTATGTCGAAGAGGTAAGGATACCTTGTTTTCATTTCCGATTCTAACTCCCAGGTCATTTTCTCAATATCATGGTTTCTCCATAAAACTTTGACTTGAGGTATAATCTTTGTGCGTAGGACATGCTCCTTCCTATCCAAGATCTTGATAAGTACCTCCTCGTATGTTAAATCTTCGGCTATCTCGTCTAGTTCTAACTCAATAATGTGGTTTGTGTCTTTCATATATTTACGTAACATCGATACGTGAAAAACGTTATGAACACGTGACATACTTAGCGGTAAAGCAAGTCTATAGGCCACAATTTCTACTTGATCGAGGATTTCAAATGGACCAATAAATCGAGGGTTGAAATTTCCCCTCTTCATCGACTCTTGCTTCTGGAATAACACATTCTTGTACCTTCTTCTTCATACGCATCAGCTCCGGGTCTGTAGCTTGAGCAACATTAACTTTATCGATTAAAGTCAATTTTAATTGTATATTCGTTATCTTCACGTAGGTTCTTGGAGTCTTTAACTCTATCTCCATCTTTTATAAGCCGTACGAAATGGGTCGTTGTGTTAACAATATCGCACTCGTAAACGCATACGATCTTCCACTCAATGTATCAGCTACCACATTCGCTTATCTTGGATGGTATTGAATGGTATGATCGTAATCTTTCAACAGCTCGAGCCAACGTGTTTGGCGCATATTACGTTCATTCTGGGTGAAGAAATATTTGAGGGTTTTGTACCAGTTTCAAGATCGATACAAAATTCGATTTCACGCTCTGGGCCTTTGGGGTTAGACCAGGAAGTTCTTCAAGAAATACGTCAGGAAATTCACTAACAACAAAAATATCATTCAAATCTGACCTTTTTTTGTTTAAATTCATGACATAGGCTAAGAAAGCTTGACATCCATTTTCTAATAAACGAATGGCTTTAAGGCTTGATATGAAAGTGTTTGACTTTAGTGGTTTGGTTGCTTAAATTCGTATAACAGGTTGGTTAGGAATATAAAAACTAACAACCTTACGAAAACAATCAATTTTAGCATGATGAGCGATTAACCAATCAATCCCTAAAATCACATCAAATGCAAGTATTTTCAAAGAGATGAGATCAACAGGTAATGTGATGGTCCCAACTTGAATCAACCAAGATTTATAAACAGTGGATGTAATTTTGGTTTCTCCTAACGGAGTTTCAACAGATAAGTCAAAGTCTAATTTCTCAGGGGTCAAGTTCAAATGTTGAGCACAAGTAGGATAAATAAAATAATGAGTAGAACCGGTATCTATTAATGTATAGACTTCACAAGAATTTATGATTAACTAACCCGTGATAACTTCGTTCAGGTTACTCACTTTTTGAGAAGTCACGAAAAATGCTCTTCCTAAAACCACCGACTTTGTTTTGTTCGTATCCGCCTTTTGTACCACCGTCCCAGCTGGACTTGATTTTGCTACAGGACAAAATCGAGCTATATGACCGTCTTTTCCACAACTAAAACATAACTTAGAAGGTTGTGAATAGTTTAGACTTATGTGTTCCTCTTCTTCGCATTTGTAGCATCTAACTGGCGGTCTTTCTCCTCCCCTGGAATTTGGTGCTGGTGTTAGTGCTGCTGTGACATCCCCAAAATAGGTCCATTCCATCCAACCTAGTCTGAGTCGCCAAATACATGGTATAGAAAACAACTACAACTTTATTACAACAATCGTCGTGCAAAATACAACAACACATATGCTATGAGTTTGGATACAAATATATACCAAATGTGACTCATGTTCCAACTGTGGACAACACCTCACAATGACACCTTACATAAAGGTATAGTCAAAAACTGTTTTAGAAATTAGAATCTTTGGGAAGTGCTCAAGGAAACCTTCGTACATGGGAGACCATGCTTCTAGGTTATGATAGATATCATATGGCCACAGAATTATCCTTGGTTGACCCAATAGACCCCAAAAAAACGAGAAGATTACTATCATATTCTTCCCAATGGTGAGTCTTCTCATGACTTATCATTATCTCCACTGTCTCTAATTGAGAATTATACTTCAAACAAACACCAAGATTATATAGGTAGTGCTCGTAAATATACTCAGCAAGTGGATGAGCACAATCTTGTCTTATGATGACACGAGGTTGTATGTCATTAGACATCTTGTATGATAGTGGCAAAACACCCTTCCAACGTTGGGTTCGCCTCACCCTAGTTGATTCACCAAATATAACTACTAAATGTTGACCACCGTTCTATTCCCCTGTTCCCCGCTCGACCCAGCTACACTCTTATTACCTGAAAGTAATTGTGAAGCAAAAGGGTGAGCACAACTAGCTCAGTAAAAAATATCATGACTAAAGATAATTAAATTATCAATAGCCTTCATCAATAATAAATCAGAGATTTAGAACATATGGTAGATGATAAAAATTTCAACCATAGTTGCAGCGGAACGAGCAATCCATTAGAAGAGTCAAATAGACTATAAAGTCTATTATCTTCTCCATGTTAAAAATCCACCAACAATGTTTTATCCCTGTAACATCAATCAACAATTCTAGTCCACAATCATATGAATAACTCATAATCATAATTGTAGTTCTAAATTCCTCTTCTCATCCAGGACGAAGATAATTTTCATCACCTATCTTTACCTGAAACATCAAAGATCATGGTTACACCAAATCACATTTCCTGTTCATAATCATACTAATAACTTCATCTTTTCACTACGGCCAAAGATATTCATTTGTATCACCAGTTGGTCATGTTCATCTCAACACCTGTTCATCTTTGCACTACTAGCCAAAGATATTCAACAACATATCATCTTTGCACTACGAGCCAAAGATATTCATCAACAATTCATCTTTGCACTACAGGCCAAATATATTCATCAACAGTTCATATTTGTACTACAGGCTAAATATATTCATCAACAGTTCATATTTGCACTATAGGCCAAATATATTATTATCTCAAAGAAATATATAATCATTTCAGATTTTATATAAATAATAATTATAACCATGTTGATCATTTCACCTTTGCACTTAAGCTAAAGATATTCAATTATAAATTCAATGGTCACGATCATACTAGTCAACAATTCAACTTTGCACTACTGGCCAAAGAGAACCCATAGTCATGATCATACCAATAATCTACTCATCCTTACACTCAAGTCAAAGAGAAATTAATATCATCATTTAGGGTTATAAAAATGTTATATATGATAATAAAAATAATCTAATCAACATATAGATTTAATCTCAAGAGTAATATTCATAACTCAACTATAATTTGGTCAGAAAAAGAAACTAATTTTATCGTGAATAGTACCCGTGAATAGTAGCTCGTGAATAGTAACTCATAAATAGTAACTCATGAATAGTAAACCCAACTCAAAAAGGTAGAAATTTCATAATAAAATTCATACCAATATTTCGGTATAATGATATTGAAATAACATTTCTTAAACTTATAAACAATTTATTTTAATTGTTTACACTTTACTAAATAATGCATTTAATCATCCAAAAATTCCAAACTCATAAGATTTCATAACCAATAACCAAAACCCTCATCAAAAATCTGTATATACCTCATATAGGATTCTTAAGCCATAAAATCCTATTTTCCAATTTTCTTATTTTATATAACATATTTAATTCATTTACTCATAACTAGACCATTTTCATGAAAAATACCAAATCAGTTCCAAAAATATTTCTTTTTTGGGATTTAGCAGAATATAGTCCTATATTGAACATATATTTTTCTCAGAATTTTTAAAATTTATTTACTATTTTTCATATGGCCAAAACCGCCGAATATTTAGATATTTATCACAAATTGTACTTTTATCTAAAAATTCCAAAATTCACAGAGTACACTGATATTATATAGATGTACTCCCAATAAAAATTTCATCAATTTTGGAGTTAACCACAAGGAGTTATAAGCAGTTACTTTTAAAATAGTCTTTTCTCATAAAGTTCACAACTCTTAATCTATACATCCAAAAATTACCATTTTTGGACACAATCAATAAACTCATCAAAATATAATTTCAAATTTTTCCAAAATTTTCTGAAGGCCGGAAGAAGTACGAACTGAAAAACATAATAACCCTTAAAATCCCTTACCTCAAAAGAGCAGTACCTCTGACTGGAATATCAGATGAAAAACCGAAGGACACTTTTACTAAATAGAAACTCACAAAGTATCTAAATACTCACAAAATACACTCAATAATCTAGAGAGAGAAAGAGAGAAAACTTGTTTCTGGTGTGATTTTCAATTCTACCTTAGCCTTCTATTTATAGGAAAATATTAGCACGCCGAAGCAGACTTAACCTGCAACCTAATGACTCTACCTGCTACTATTCCTACCCACCACATTTGAATAAAAATCTCAGGACATTTCTTCACCAACCAAGAGTGGGGCACACCAATTCTAGAATTTTCCACCAAAATGATTTATAACCTGATTTCCGAATCAGCCACCTCTTAAAATTCATAAAAATTCATACGCTCATTTTTAACGGTTCAAAATTTGTGGACATATACTCAACTTATGTATGTATAACATATCCAAAAATTACAACGATCCAACGGTCGGATTAAAAATTATAACTCACACAATAAAGCTGTAAGAACACTGATTTGATCTTTTAATACCTCAAATCCGACAAAATACTGATAAAATACCTCAACATTAATTCCTTCATTTATAACCACATAAATAAATCCATCATTTATATCCACATCAAATAAATATTTCATTATCATATAAATCAATAATTAATTATTCACAAATAATATTACAGAATCACAATAATGACAACCAGGCAGTTCCCAAGAAAGAAGGGGCTTTCCGATAAGGATTTCTCCTTACTGGCGCGCAATTAGGTGACCAAACCTCTCCTTGACAGAACTTTTTAGACATTGCCAATAATGCTATCTAATAATATTATTCCAAATAATATGAATTATTGATCTATTAATGGAGATGATGTGCAGTGACAATTATTGAAACAACAGTAATATAAATATCAACGTAGCAATTATTGAATTAATAAAATAAAATATTGAACAGTAACTACTGTGACAATTATTGAGTAGTGCCTTCTTACGTAAGGATCAATAATTCAACAATATTGTGCAATACCGTGTGCTACTGTGCAACTACGCGTATTACTATATTTTAACCACCAGGTATTCCAACAGTGTTAACGGTAACAACTACGCCGTTATTTATAAAAACTCAAATTTGTCATTTTTTTCATCTGACAGTTATTCTGTTATGGGGCCCACAAATAGCTGAGTCGTCGTACGAATATTCCCCGATAGAAAGAATATTCCACACCAAACGAATATTTCCCGACAACAATGAATATTTTATAACCACTTGCGTATTTTGAAAAAAAATTCATATAGCACCCTTAACTTTGCTTTTTATCAATTTAACCATTTACTGAATAGTAATTATAAGAAAAATTAAATACCTTTATTTCATAAAATTCGGGGTCTTACAATCTCCATTCCTTATGAAATTTCATCCCCGAAATTTACGTACCTGGTATTTCAAAAAGTTGAGAATACCTTGCTTTCATTTCAGATTTTATCTCCCGGGTCATCATGATTTCTCCGTTGCTCATCTCCCGTGATAACTTCATTTGGGTTCCTCATTTATTGGGAAGTCATGACAACCGCTATCCCTCGAACTACTCAGCTTTGACTTGTCTGGGGCAGCATTTGGTGTCATCACTATCGTTGGAATATACTTTTCTATAGGGCATATTCCACCCTCAACTGCCTCGTCGTACTCCTGTTTCATGATCTGAATCATCAATCTTGGATCCATATCGAATTCAGGTTGACCGCTATGTACAGGGTAATTCAAAACTCGATGTTGGGTTCTCCCAATTGCTTTCCAAAAAGAGAAATTCATATCATCTATTTTAGCCTTCTTAGATCGGACATCTCTTTCCACAATATCCAGGTGTCGTGCGGCTTTTGCTCATACAACACTTATTCTCACTCATTCAGTTTTTTCTTCTTTCAGCTCAGATTCTATCTTTATCATTTTATACTCTGCCAAAGAATGCTTCTGTTCAAGCATCACATATCAGGTAACACAAGCTTGAATTGTTGCATCCCTTTGCTCCACGATCGTCTGTCATTCTTCAGCCTGCTCTTCTAACTCATGAATACGATTTTGAAATTCTACATTTTGATCATATAATACCTCTAATAAATTCTCCTCAGGTACCTCTTCTTCTTCACTCTCAGCTGTTACCTCTGCGACCATCTCGGGTGCAACTATCAATTCTTCACTCACCACATAGATTTCTCTAATTCCTTCTTCGCCTGATATCACATTATCCTGGTTGCTGATTAGAGGTATCCCCATGGTCTCATTCACTCCATTGTTAACATTCTCAGCATCCATTCTCAAATACTGCCATAAAATAAGGGTTAATTAAACAAATTAACATATCACATAATATCTCGATAGTATGACTGACCAAGAAATAAGCTTAGGTAGGACACACTAGCAAAGGATTTACTCATCTCTCCCCTCCTAGTTATATTCCCCGATCTCCACCAGAGACCATAT
The DNA here is from genome assembly GCA_020205505.1 of Panax japonicus. Lineage (NCBI taxonomy): Eukaryota > Viridiplantae > Streptophyta > Magnoliopsida > Apiales > Araliaceae > Panax > Panax japonicus. The sequence goes on along the minus strand of CM035107.1, from coordinate 73,290,944 downwards.
CCCTAAGCTCTGATACCAAATGTGACATCCCCAAAATAGGTCCATTCCATCCAACCTATTCTGAGTCGCCAAATACATGGTACAGAAAACAACTACAACTTTATTACAACAATTTTCGTGCAAAATACAACAACACATATGCTGTGAGTTTGGATACAAATATATACCAAATGTGACTCATGTTCCAACCGTGGACAGCACCTCACAATGACACCTTACATAAAGGTATAGTCAAAAACTGTTTTAGAAATTAGAATCTTTGGGAGGTGCTCAAGGAAACCTTCGTACATAGGAGGCCATGCTTCTAGGTTATGATAGATATCATATGGACATAGAATTATCCTTGGTTGACCCAATAGACCCCAAAAAATGAGAAAATTACTATCATATTCTTTCCAATGGTGAGTCTTCTCTTGACTTATCATTATCTCCACTGTCTCTAATTGAGAATAATACTTCAAACAAACACCAAGATTATATAGGTAGTGCTCGTAAATATACTCAGCAAGTGGATGAACACAATCCTGTCTTATGATGACACGAGGTTGTATGTCATTAGACATCTTGTATGATAGTGGCAAAACACTCTTCTAACGTTGGGTTCACCTCACCCTAGTTGATTCACCAAATATAACTACTAAATGATGACCACCGTTCTATTCCCCTGTTCCCCGCTCGACCCATCTACACTCTTATTACCTGAAAGGAATTGTGAAGCAAAAGGGTGAGCACAACTAGCTCAGTAAAGAATACCATGACTAAAGATAATTAAATTATCAACAGCCTTCATAAAAGTTGGGGTCTTACAGTAATATTATTTGTAAATAATTAATTATTGATTTATATGATAAGGAAATATTTATTTTATGTGGATATAAATGAAGGAATTAATGTTGTGGAGTTTTATCAGTATTTTGTCATAATAGAGGTGTTAAAAATCATCTGTATGTGAATTTCGGTCATTTTATGTTTAGACTTTGGAAAATCTTTCTTCTACAAAGTTGTAGAGAATTAAATTTCCTATGAAATAGACATAAAATTCGTATTTTTCTTATAAAAGAGCTATTTATTATGAATTATTAAAGTCACTGAATAATTGATTTTTGGAGTTATAAATGTTTTATAAAAGAAAAATGTTTTTTGCGAGGTGGGTCCCACTTGTGTGGGCTGATGAATTGGTCATGAAGGTGTGCATAATTTTTTTATAAATGTAATATTTTATTAAATTTTCTGCTTTGGCGTTCTAAGCATTTTCCTATAAATCGGGTGCTTAGGTTAGAATTGAAAATCACACCAAAATCTGAAGTCTTTCTCTATAATATCGAGCATATTTTTGTGAGTCTTTAGATATCTTAAGTGTTGTTATTCAGTGCAAGTTTTCTTCAGCATTATATCCGATATTTTAGCCAGAAGTACTATTCTTTTAATGTAAAGGATGGTAAGGGATGTTATTTTTTTGTAAATAATGTTATTTCTTTCAATATCATTATATCAAAATATTGGTATAAATTTTATTATGAAATTTTTACCTTTTCATGTCGAGGTTACTATTCAAGTATACAAAATTATTCACGAATACGGTACTATTCACGAGTACTATTCACGAAGTATGATTTTTCTTATGAAATTTTTACCTTTTGGTGTCGGGGTTACTATTCACGTATACAACACTATTCACAGAAAAATTAAATTTTCTTTTTTTGTCCAAGTTGTCTATTATGGTTACTATCTTTGATTGTATCCATGTTTTGATCTTCATTCTTGAATTTTGCTCCACAATTGATTATTTTGGAGTATTTTTGAACTTGGATAAACTAAAGTACGAATCCCTAATCTTTGTCCTTTTATCTCTCTAGATTCATTTTCTTGAAAATATTTTTATCATCCTCAGTCCTGAATGGTGATATAACCGAATATTTTTGGCCTGTAGTGCAAGGATGAATGATTACCTGATGAATATCTTTGGCCCGTATTGCAAAGATGGACAGGTGTTGAGATGAACATGACCAACTGGTGATACAAATGAATATCTTTGGACCGTAGTGCAAAGATGAATATTTGATTCGAGATGTATATTGATCGATGTTACAGTGATAAAATATTGATGATAAAATTTAAATCATAGAAGATAGTAGACTTCATTCTCTACTTAACTCTTCTAATGAATTATTATTTCCGCTGCGAATATTAATCTAAAACTTGTTGTCCATTATATTTTATCTGATTTATTGAAGGTTAACGATAATTTTTTTTCATTATCTTAGTCATAATATTCTTTACTGGGCTAGTTGAGCTCATCCTTTTCTTTTTGTTCCATTTTTCTTCTTAGGAGGCGAGAATATAGCGGGAACTAGTCAAGGTGTGGAGTAATGGGTCAAGACAGTTGTTTTATTAGTCTTCTCTATTTTATAAAATAATGTATCAATAATTGTAATGAGGACTTATTTGAGTTTGGATATTATTTAGAAGACAATATTTGTATTTAAACTCACAGCATATGTGCTTTTGTATTTTGCACGACAATTGTAATAATGAAGTTGTAGTTGTTTTCTGTACCATGTATTTGGCGACTCAGAATGGGTTGTGTGGACCTATTTTGGGGGCGTCACAGTTGGTATCATAGCTTAGGGATATGGTCTCTAGCGGAGATCGGAGAATAGAACTAGGAGGGGAGAGACGAGTAAATCCTTTGCTAGTGTGTCTTACCTAAGCTTACTTGTTATTTCATTGGTCGGTCCGAATATAGGGATAATATGTGGCATGTCAATTAACCATTTTTTGTGGCAGTATTTAAGAATGACATCTGAAAATGTTGAGATAAGCAATGGAGCACATGAGACCGTTGAGACACTGACAATCAACAACCAGGACTTGGTCAAGGTAGAATGAAATTAGAAAGGAGTTTCTAATTTGCATTTATTCGGAGTTCTGCATTTGAGAATCGAAATACATATAATTAAATAAAATAAGATTTGACAGTAATTTCATGTCTTATATTTAATTGAGACATTATATGGTGGAAGGATTGAATTCTACGAAAACTATTTACTCAAAGGTTCTTTTATGATTAATGTTGAAATATATATTATCTGGAAATTCGTTGATCGCTAAGGAGGCTAATCCTTATTGTAGAATAAATATTATTTATTTAAATAGATTATTAATTTTATTTATTTATTTTAATAAAATTAGAATTATTCTAATTAATTTATTCACAACCGGTTTAATATGGAGAACCTAAAGGGTCACACCATAAAGGAAGAATAATTATTTAAGAAGTTAATGGCATAATCGTAATAATATGTTAAGTGTATTTAATTTAATCTATGCTGATAGAATAAATTAAATAGCTTAATATTTATTATTTAATATTTTGGAAATATTAATTATAAATTAATAAAAGGAGTCTTATTAATATTATTATAATTATTATTATTTTAATTTCTAAAGAAGTTTGGAAATTAATTTAATATAAGTTCTCTCATTTATTCCTAATAAGATTAGGAGGCAAATTAATTAAAAGAGTTTAATTAATTAGATTAGAGAGGTTAATTAATTAAATAAAACCCTATTTCTAATTAGATTAAAAAGGTTAACTATTATCTATATAAGAGGAGTCTTATGTCAGATATCGGTAGACGTAATTCCAATTGTTAGAGAGTACTCTTTTTCTACAGAGATAGAAAAACTAGGGTTTAGCCAACCACCCTCCTTCTTGAATAATCCTTCTTCCTTGGTGGATCACCTCTAGAGACCAAACACTTGGGTGGCTAACGTTGATCAAAGGAAGGAATCAATCCTGGAGATTCAAGGAGATCGCGAAGAACTAGGAGTTGAACTCGTACCAATAGAAGCTTGAATCTGCAAGGGTATGATTCCATAACTTCTTATCTTTCGCTTTAATTAATAATATACACAAAGGATGATCTGGATAATTGGTTTGTGAAATTTTTTTAAATCTTATTTTGCCATACTTCTGCTGTTTTATGCAATTTGATTGCTTCTATGATTCCCCCAAACCTAACAATGTGATCTCTCTTTTCAGGAGTCTGTGGGGACTATTAACAAAGATACACTCCTTGGCTCATTAACATGAGACATCTCTTGGAGTTTGTCATGCTAAACGACTTTAGTATCAAATGAATATATGTTCCTTTGGTTAAGCCGAACATTCGTTTAAATCTATCCATATAGATTTGTATCCCCAATTAAGATACTCTTCCCAAATTATTTATGGATGAATGTTTAGACACCTTTATCTTTACTAGTTGTAGTATTGGTATGTCATTCCTTTTCTGTAGTATATTAATATATAATACTAGGAATGTCACGGCGCTCCCACTGACCCTTTTGTATACACTAGATTCATTCTTATTTTTGATAAAATCAAACTCTTTTTATTGTCTCATCAAAACGAATGTTCTATTTTTGAGAAGCTTGCTTCAATCCATTTCTTTGAGTGTCTACAACTCTTACCTCATCGTATGTAACTGGATCTTCATCTTCTATGATGCGTACCTCACCATCATCATCTGTGATGAATCCATACCTTTAGGTATATTCGGTACTATTCTAGATTTATGATTCGGTTGTGATACAATAGATCTATCTATAGGTTCCTCTTATTTGACTTATAGTGCTTTATGGTTCTTGAACTTTTCAAGATTCTATTATCATCCCACTAGCCCCTTCAAATGATAAACACCTTTATCTTAGAAGGCAGCGTGTTTTGCAACAAACACCTTTTGCTCAGTAAGATTATAGAACATATACCCTAAACTTACTTTAGGATGTCCCACAAATTTGCACTTGTCAAATCTTGTCCCAAGCTTAACCTTTTTAAACCTTTTCACATAAGCTGGACAACCACTTATCTTAACATACTTAAGATTAGGAATCTTCCTTGTCCATAACTCTTATAAAATCTTGGGGCCGAATTTTGAGGTTATATTTTTCGTAGATATACAACTATTTATAGGCATTATCCTAGAAGAATACTGAAATGTTGGTACAATCATTATGGACTGCACCATGTCCTATAAGGTCCAATTTTTTCTTTCAGATACATCAATCAATTATTGCGTAACATGAGGCGTCCATTGTTAGAAAACTATTTGAGATGATCTAGAAACTTATTTCACAAGTGTTTATTCATTGATCTAATCGAAGAATACTAATAGTTTTCAATTAGTTTTACTTCTAAATTCTTTGAAATTTTTAAATAATTCATACTTGTATTTTAACAAATACACACATTCAACTCTTTGAACGATCATATCCTTTTCTTATACTAGTTTGTTCAATTTGTAAAATTATTTTCATGTTAATCAAGTATACAAAATTCATTAGGTAATATTTCAATTATATACAAAACATTATTATTATAAATAGAACAACAATTGTTCTTAAATATAATACCAAAAATTTTATTGTCCAACAACAAAATGGAAATAATGTTTTTAACGAGAACTGGAATACAATAACAACTTATTGACTTAATAGACTTGCCCGTAGTCAATGCTAAACTATAAGTTCCTATGGCTAATGCAACAACCGTTACTTCATTTCCCATACATAGGATTACTTATCCCTTGTTTAGTTTTCTACTTCTACCCGACCCCTTCATAAATCTATATTTATGAGAACCAAAATCGGTATCCAATACCCAAGTAAAATATTGACTTAAAGAAAAATTTATTTCAATCATGAACAAAACTGTATTTGTAACCGAAGCTTCCCCAAACTTCTTTGGCTAGCCTCTGCAAGATGCTTCTTGCAGTTTCCTTCCAGCGTCCTAGCTTATTGCAGTTGAAGCAAACTGCTTTGTTATCCGTATCAGTTTCTATTTTTATTATCCTTTGTTTTTGCCTTTTTATTTACCTTTTTTGAATTATTCTTCTTTTTAGAAGATCCTTTGCCCCCTACCAGTAAGAGTTGGTCTTTCTTGGTTTTAAAGTGACTCTCAACATTTTCAACATGTTAACCAAATCAACGAGACTGATATCTAGCTTTTTCATATGAAAAATTCACAAATCCAGCAACCAAATTGCAATCTAGCAAACTGGATTCCAAATCCAGCAAGCTGGATTCAACAAAATTTCAATTCAGTAAACTGTTTTTCAACCTAGCAAGCTGGATTCATAAGATTTTTCAATCCAACAAGCTGGATTCATTATTTCTTTTCACTAAAAATACCAAATTAATTTATTATTTTTTTTATCCTTTGTCCAAACATATATACATATATTTCATACACAAAACAAATTTTTCCAAAAAATTTCAACTCCTTTTAGTATTTTTCAAAAAACATTTTTAGTTTGTAACTTAAGAAATTAGCCCTATCATGCCCAACTCCACAAATTCCCATCTCTTGACATAATCTTATACGTGTTAACTTGAGCCTCCAGTTTAAATTTTGTGGCTATCGGAGTTATATAACTCCGGTTATAGCCGTTTTTTTCGGAAAATCCTAAAAATTGAAATGGCCATAACTTGGTTATTTTAAGTCAGAATGAGCTTATTTTTGGACATGAGCTACTTTATATCATATATTTTCATGTCCCAAAAGGCCTGAATTTATTTCATTAATTAAGTGGCCGAAATTGCCCCTACAAATTCTGGAACAGTAGCTTTTTGAAAAAAATGACTTTTTCGTATTTTGCTAAAAACAGTCCATACGGAAATCTACAATTTCTTTTTCAGTGATTCCACTTGGAAATGTTAGAAAACTTATCATATTATCATCCCAAAATTTTCCAGAATTTTTGAATGTCAGAAAAATAACAAAACTACTCATAGCAATGACTGGACCAAAATAGTTTGTTTTTCTTCAAAAACAACAAAATTATTTTGGGTAAAACTATGACGCCCCCAAAATAGGTATACAACACCCATTTTGAGTCGTCAAAATACATGGTACATATATAACTACAACTTTATTAATACAACATAAAAACTATGAGTTTAAATACAAATATTGTCATCTAGACAATATCCACACTCAAATAAGTCCTCATTACAATTATTAATACACTATTTTACAGAATAGTGAGGACTACTAGAACCACTTCTAGAACCATCATTCCATACCCTGACTAGTACTCGCTACATTCTCGCCTCCTGAGAAGAAAAATGGAACAACAATGAAAAGGGTGAGCTCAATTAGCCCAGTAAAGAACATTATGACCAAGATAATATAGAACAAATTATCGTTAGTCTTCAACAGGGAAAAATCTAATAGAATACAATAGACAACAAGTTTTAAATCAATATTCGCAGCGGAAATAATAATTCATTAGAAGAGTTAAGTAGAGAATAAAATCTACTATCTTCTATATATGAATTTAAAAGTTCATCGTCTATCTTTATTCCCTGTAACATCAATCAATATATAACTGAAATCAAATATTCATCTTTATACTATAGGCCAAAGATATTCATCAGTTGATCATGTTCATCTAAACACATGTTCATCTTTGCACTATGGGCCAAAGATATTCATCAGAAAATCATTCATCTTTGCACTATATGCCAAAGATATTCAGTAATATCATCATTTAGGACTGAGGATGATGAAAAATATTTTAAAGAAAACGAATCCAGTGAAACAATAGAATAAATATTAAGGATTCGTATTTCAGCTATTCCATGTCCAAAAATACCTCATAAATAATCATAGTGGAGTAAAATTCAAGAATGATCAAAACATGGATACAATCAAAGCTAGTATCCATAATAGATATTTTAGACGAAAAACAAAATTTTAATTTTTCTGTGAATAGTGTCGTATTCGTGAATAGTGCCGTATACGTGAATAGTGTCGTATACGTGAATAGTAACTCTGACACTAAAAGATAAAAATTTCACAAAAAAAATTAGCATATACTTCGTGAATAGTACTCGTGAATAGTAACTCGTGAATAGTAACTCATGAATAGTAACTCGTGAATAGTAACTCATAAATAGTAACTTGTCAGAAAAATTCGAACCACATGTCCTTTCCATAGGAAATTTCATTATCTACAACTTTGCAAAAGAAAGTTTTTCCAAATTCTAAACAAAAATTGACCGAAATCCACAAACGGACGATTTTACAAGCTATAATCAAACTTCGGTCAAGAATTAGGGTCCACCGACACACAAAACATGTGTTAATCATTTAATGCCACAAAAATACTCTTCCTCCTCATATACTCATATATCCCACATTCATTGTAAAAATATTATCATTATTATATTATAATAATATAATAAAATATTATTTTATCAGAAAAGATAAAATATCAATTTTCAACAATTGTCACTTTAAAAATTTTCTCCATCTATATCCACATAAAATGGATATTTTTCTCATAATATAAATTAATAATTAATTATTCACAAATAATATTACAGAATCACAATACCGACAACCAGGCAGTTCCCAGGAAATAGGGGGCTTTCCAATAAGAATTTCTCCTTACTGGCGCGCAATTAGGTGACCAAACCTCTCCTTAAACAGAACTATCTAGACATTGCCAATAATGTTTTCTAATAATATTATTCAGATAATATGAATTATTGCTTCGATAATGGAAAATACTGTGTAGTGACAATTATTGAAACAACAGTAATATAAATTATCAATGAAACAATTATTGAAACAATAAAATAAAATACTGAATAATAACTACTATAACAATTATTGAGTAGTGCCTTCTTACGTAAGAATCAATAATTGGTGCAATACCGTGTGCTACTGTACAACGTGTATTACTGTGTTTTAACCACTGGGTATTCCAACAGTGTTAACGGTAACAACTACGCCGTTATTTATAAACAACTTATACTTGTCATTTTCTTCATCTAATCGCTTTCCGTTATGGGGCCCACACAAGGCTGTGCCGTCGTACAAATATTCCCCGACAGCAAGAATATTCCACGACCAAACGAATATTCTCCGACAACAATGAGTATTTTATAACCACTTGCTTATTTGAAATATTTGCGCATTTTACCCATAACTAACCACATTAATCAAATCAACCCTTACTATTTCAAAATAATAAATAGAGGAATTTAAATTTCATTTATTAATAATTTAGGGTCTTACAACCTCCCCTCCTTATGAAATTTTGTCCTCGAAATTAACGTACATACCTGGTGTTTCGAAAAGATGAGGATACATCGCTTTATTTCCGTTTCCAACTCCCAGGTCATTTCCTCAATAGCATGGTTTCTCCACAAAACTTTAACTTGTGGTATGACCTTCGTGCATAGGACATGCTCCTTCCTATCCAAGATCTTGACAGGTACCTTCGTATGTTAAGTCTTCGGCTATCTCGTCCGGTTCTAACACAATGACGTGGTTCGGGTCTTTCACATATTTACGTAGCACAAATATATGAAAAACATTATGAACACGAGACATACTTGGAGGTAACGCGAGTCTATAGGCCACATTTCCTACTTGGTCAAGAATCTGAAATGGACCAACAATACATTATCCCTTTCCTTAGAGCCACACGCAACAATACATTATTCCCAATACTAAATTTCATGTCCTTTCGATGAAGATCCGCATAACTCTTTTGTCGATCCTGTGCCGTTTGTATACGTTGTCAAATCGTTTGGATCTTCTCTGTAATCATTCGTACCAACTCTGGTCCCAACAACGTTGCTTCTCCCACCTCATCCCAACATACTGGAGAGCGACACTTTCGTCCATACAATGCTTCAAATGGAGCCACACCTATACTTGCCTAATAACTATTGTTGTAAGAGAATTCCACCAACGATAAATACTTATCCCAACTCCCTTTGAAATCTAGGACACAAAGTCTTAATAGATCTTCAAGAGTTTGAATAGTCCTCTCTGATTGCCCGTCCGTTTGAGGATGGTATGCCAAACTGAACCGTAAATCCGTGCCCATAGCTTTTTGCAAGCTAACCCAAAATCTTGAAGTGAATCTTGGGTCACGATCCGAAACTATGGATATTAGCATGCCATGCAACCTCATAATCTCATTCACGTATATACTAGAAAGACGTTCAAGGGAATAAGTCTTCCGTATCGGCAAGAAATGAGCAGACTTGGTTAATCTATCAACAATAACCCAAATAGCATTTATGCCTTGAGAAACCGTAGGAAGACCCGTAACGAAATCCATGGTAATGTGTTCCCACTTCCATTTCGAAATCTCAAGTGGTTGCAATGGACCTATTGGCACTTGATGCTCCGCTTTTACACATTGACAAATTAAACACCTCGATATAAACTTCACGATCTCTCTTTTCATATTGTTCCACCAAAATGTATGTCGAAGATCACGATACATTTTGGTACTTCCAAGATGGATTGTAAATGGTGTATTGTGTGCCTTCATCATGATCTTGTACTTTAAATCAGAATCGTTAGGAACACAAAGTCTGGAGTGGACTCGAAGTATTCCTTCTTCATCGATTCTTGCTTCTAGAATAGCACCTTCTTGCACTTTCTTCTTCGTACGCATCATCTCCGGGTCTGTGGCTTGAGCAACTTTAACTTTATCGATTAAAGTTGGTTCTATGCGTATACTTGACATCATCGCACTCGTTCCTGCATATGATATTTTACTCAACGCGTCAGCTACCACGTTTGCTTTTCCAGGATGGTATTGAATAGTGTGATCGTAATCTTTCAACAGCTCGAGCCAACGTCGTTGCCGCATGTTGAGTTCTTTTTGAGTGAAGAAATATTTGAGGCTTTTATGATCTGAATATATCTCCACTTTCTCCCCATATAGATAGTGCCTCCAGATCTTTAGCGCAAAAACGACTGCTGCCAACTCTAGATCATGAGTAGGATAATTCCTCTCATATTCTTTAAGTTGTCGCGAGGCATAGGCTATGACTTTCCCACGTTGCATGAGAACACATCCTAGCCCTTTGCCTGAAGCATCGTTGTAGATAATAAATCCATCCGAACCAGATGGTATTATCAAAACAGGTGCCGAAATGAGTCTCCTCTTGAGATCTTCGAAGCTCTTACCACATTCCTTGCTCCATTCGAATTTTGTATCTCTACGAGTCAACTGCGTTAATGGAATAGCAATTCGAGAATATCCTTCAACGAATCTCCGATAATAACCAACTAAGCCTAGAAAGCTACATATTTCGATTACCTACTTAGGTTGCTCTCAACTGTGACTCATATCTCAACTTTTGATAGCAAGTCACAATGACACCTATCAGTTTACTATCGCACGAATATGGCGTCCCCTACGGAGAGTCTGGCTTCGGTGCATTCCACAAAAGAAGTCACCAAATAGAGGCTCGGTTATCAACTTCTATAGTTGGGTTTTAACTCTTGAAGTTCAATAGGAGCCATTCGATATGAGATTTTAGAAATGGGTTTTGTACCGGGTTCAAAGTCGATACAAAATTCAATATCACGCTCTAGGAGTAGGCTAGGAAATTTTTCAGGAAATACGTCAGGAAATTTACTAACAACAGAAATATCATTCAAATCTGACGTATTTTTGTTCAAGTCCATAACATGGCTAAGAAAGCTTGACATCCGTTTTTCAATAAACGAATGATTTTACGGTTTGATATAAAAGAGTTTGACTTCAATGGTTTGGTTGCTTAAATTCGAATAACAGGTTGTTTAGGAATATGAAAACTAACAACCTTACAAAAGCAATCAATTTGGCATGATGAGTAGTTAACCAATTAATCCCTAAAATCACATCAAAAATATGTATCTTTAAAGAGATAAGGTCAACAGGTAATGTGATGGTGCCAATTTGGATCAAACAAGATTTATAAACAGTGGATGTGATGAAAGTTTCTCCTAACGGAGTCTCCACAGATAAATCAAAGTCTAATTTCTTCGGAGTCAAGTTTAAACGTTGAGCACAAGCAGGAGAGATAAAAGAATGGGTAGAACCGGTATCTAATAAGGTATAGACTTCGTAAGAATTTATAATTAACTAACCCGTGATACCTTCATTCAAGTTCCTCGTGTTTTGGGCAGTCATGACAAACGCTCTTCCAGAAACCGTTGACTTTGACTTGTTCGTATCCGCCTCTATTGCCACCGTCCCAACTAGACTTAACTTTGCTAAAAAGTACATTCCACCCGTCATTGCTTCGTCGAATTCCTGATCCATGATTTTAATCATTACTCTCCGATCCATATCGAATTGGGGTTGACCGCTCTGCATAGGGTAATTCCGAACTCGATGTTGGATTCTCCCAATTGCTTTCCAAAAAGTAAAATCCATTTCATCTATTTTAGCCTTATTGGATCAGACGTCTTTTTCTACAATATCAACGTGTCGTGTAGCTTTTACCCATGCATCCTCCATTCTCATTCGTTTGGTTGCTTATTCTTTCATCAGAACTTTGATCATAGCATTCTCAGATTACAGCTCTAATATCTTATACTCTGTCAAAGAGTGCTTGTGTTCAAGCATCGCACATCGGATAACACAATTTAGAATTGTTGTATCTCTTTGCTCCACAACCGCTTGCTGTTCTTCAGCCTGCTCTTCTAACTCATGAATACGATTTTGTAATTCTAAATTTCGATCATAAAATTCATCTAATAAATTCTCCTCATGTTCCTCTTCTTCCTCTTCTTCCTCACTCTCAGCTGCTACCTCTGCGACTATCTCGGGTGCAACTATTAATTCTTCACTCACCACATGGATATCTCTAATTCTTTCTTCGCCTGACATCACATTATCCTGGTTGGCGATTAGAGGTGTCTCCACGGTCTCATTCGCTCCACTGTTAACATTCTCAGTCGACATTCTCAAATACTGCCATAAAACAAGGGTTAATTAAAGAAATTGACATGCAACATAATAACCATATACTCTAACCAACCAACAAATAAGCTTAGGTAGGACACACTAGCGAAGGATTTACTCGTCTCTCCCCTCTCAGTTCTATTCCCCGATCTCCGCCAGAGATCATATCCCTAAGCTCTGATACCAACTGTGACGCCCCCAAAATAGGTATACAACACCCATTCTGAGTCGTCAAAATACATGATACAGATACAACTACAACTTTATTAATACAACATAAAAACTGTGAGTTTAAATACAAATATTGTCATCTAGACAATATCCACACTCAAATAAGTCCTCATTACAATTATTAATGCACTATTTTACAGAATAGTAAGGACTACTAGAACCACTTCTAGAACCATCATTCCACACCCCGACTAGTACTCGCTACATTCTCGCCTCCTAAGAAGAAAAATGGAACAACAAGGAAAAAGGTGAGCTCAACTAGCCCAGTAAAGAACATTATGACCAAGATAATATAGAACAAATTATCGTTAGTCTTCAATAGGGAAAAATCTAATAGAATACAATAGACAACAAGTTTTAAATCAATATTCGCAGCGGAAATAATAATTCATTAGAAGAATTAAGTAGAGAATGAAATCTACTATCTTCTATATATGAATTTAAAAGTTCATCGTCTATCTTTTATCCCTGTAACATCAATCAATATATAACTGAAATCAAATATTCATCTTTACACTACAGGCCAAAGATATTCATCAGTTGGTCATGTTCATCTAAACACATGTTCATCTTTGCACTACGGGCCAAAGATATTCATCAGAAAATCATTCATCTTTGCACTATATGCCAAAGATATTCAGTAATATCATCATTTAGGACTGAGGATGATGAAAAATATTTTAAAGAAAACGAATCCAGTGAAACAATAGAATAAATATTAAGGATTCGTATTTCAGCTATTCCATGTCCAAAAATACCTCATAAATAATCATAGTGGAGTAAAATTCAAGAATGATCAAAACATGAATACAATCAAAGCTAGTATCCATAATAGATATTTTGGACGAAAAACAAAAATTTAATTTTTCTGTGAATAGTGTCGTATACGTGAATAGTAACTCCGACACTAAAAGATAGAAATTTCATAAAAAAATCATCATGCTTCATGAATTGTACTCGTGAATAGTAACTCGTGAATAGTAACTTATGAATAGTAACACCGACATAAAAAGTTCCAAATTTGATAAAAATTCAGATCAATATTTTGGCATAATGATATTGAAGAAATAATATCATTTACGAAGAAAATAACATCTCTTACTTCGAAAGAATAGTACTTCTAGTTGAAACTCCGGATATAGGCTATGACTTGAACTTGCATCGTATAGCAACACTCAAAGTATTAAAATACTCGCAAGAATACGCTCAATATATTGAGAAAAAAAGAGAGAAAACTTCAGTTTCTTGTGTGATTTTCAATTCTAACCTAAGCACCCTATTTATAGGAAATTGCTTAGAACACCAAAGCAGAAAATTTATTAAAATAATTTTATTTAATAAATATTCAAGCCCACCACCCAAGAATCTAAATTTCAGCAATTCACACATGATAACCTTCTAGAAAAAAAATAAGAAAAAACGTTTTTCATAAAATAAATAATTAAAACTTCCAAAAATTAATTATTTCGGAACTTCAGAACTTCAATAATTCATAATAAATAGCCCTTTTGTCAGAAAAATTCAAACCACATGTCCTTTCCATAAGAAATTTCATTATCTACAACTTTGCAGAAGAAAGTTTTTCCAAATTCCAAACAAAAATTGATCGAAATCCACCTACGGACGATTTTACACGCTATAATCAAACTTCGGTCAAGAATTGGGGTCCACCGACACACAAAACATGTGTTAATCATTTAATGCCACAAAAATACTCTTCCTCCTCATATACTCATATATCCCACATTCATTGTAAAAATATCATCATTATTATATTATAATAATATAATAAAATATTATTTTATCAGAAAAGATAAAATATCGATTTTCAACAATTGTCACTTTAAAAATTTTCTCCATCTATATCCACATAAAATGGATATTTTTCTCATAATATAAATTAATAATTAATTATTCACAAATAATATTACAGAATCACAATACCGACAACTAGGCAGTTCCCAGGAAATAGGGGGCTTTCCAATAAGAATTTCTCCTTACTGGCGCGCAATTAGGTGACCAAACCTCTCCTTAAACAGAACTATCTAGACATTGCCAATAATATTTTCTAATAATATTATTCAGACAATATGAATTATTGCTTCGATAATGGAAAATACTGTGTAGTGACAATTATTGAAACAACAGTAATATAAAATATCAACGAAACAATTATTGAATCAATAAAATAAAATACTGAATAGTAACTACTATAACAATTATTGAGTAGTGTCTTCTTACGTAAGAATCAATAATTGGTGCAATACCGTGTACTACTGTGCAACGTGTATTACTGTGTTTTAACCACTGGGTATTCTAACAGTGTTAACGGTAACAACTACGCCGTTATTTATAAACAACTTATACTTGTCATTTTCTTCATCCAATTGCTTTCCGTTATGGAGACCACACAAGGCTGCGCCATTGTACAAATATTCCCCGACAACAAGAATATTTCACGTCTAAACGAATATTCTCCGACAACAATGGGTATTTTATAACCACTTACTTATTTGAAATATTTGCACATTTTACCCATAACTAACCACATTAATCAAATCAACCCTTACTATTTCAAAATAATAAATAGAGGAATTTAAATTTCATTTATTAATAATTTGGAGTCTTACAAAAACAGTCACTACGAATTGTGTACTCAACATTTTTGAGTGCTACCACTTGAATTTAGTAGTTAACTTATATATCTAGCACATCTCTTGGACGGATCGCAAAAAAAAAAGTGTTGATCAAAAACAATGAAAATCCAAAGTACATACAAATTTTATGGTTTATAAACTAGAAAATTTATTTTTCTTTTCTTTTGATTTCCGAACAAATTAACACCCAATATGTGTATATCTAAACTTAAAACACTCATCAACAAGTATATTCAAGGTTTTTGAGTTTAGAAATATAAATCCAAGTTTTGATTGAGAATAATCAAAATAAAATTACATAATCTAGTTAGATTTTATACATTTGATTGTGAGTTTCCTTCTTCTTCTTAAGTTTGATTATGGAGCTTTGATAATTTACGAAACTCTCTCTTTTCCTTTAAGGGGCTGCCGAAATAGCTTCTCTTCTCTCTCTCTCTATTTGGTTTCTTATATTAGCTAAATGAAAGAGATGAAAGAAAACGAAACAAGATAGCTTGTTATTAGATATATTATAATTATCTCCACACGCTCCTCTCCTTTTCTCCCACAAACCACCAGCCATTTGGCATTTTATCTCCCACATGTTAGTTAACATGAGTGGGTAAAATATCTTTTGCAAAAATGTGGCTTATCTTTTCCTCCTCACATTTCATCCGGCCAAGTGGCCTTTATTTCACCAAGTCTTGCTTTTATTTTATTTCTTATTTAGTATGTCAAATGTCTAAAATATCCCCCCTCTTCAATTGGGCTAAGCTTGGACTTTGAAATAAATTCTTTTGGGCTTCATATCTAATTCTTTGAGCCATGTAAATTAACATAGTCCAACACTTTTTAATTTTATCCTACCCTAATCATTTAGTTAAGGTTTTCATTTTCTCAATTATAATTTAAATTCTTATTTACATACACTTAATTTCTTAACCCAATTAGACTTGATATAATTAAGTTATAAAATTAATTAATTGAGATGTATAAAATAAATCTCTTAGAATTAGTATATATTTTAAATACTATTATTCTCCCATACTATAATCCTTAAGTTATTAAATTTTTCATTCCTAATATATAATTAGGTTACCTTAGTTTCTTTTTATTTGTTTATAATAAACAAACACATAATATTCATATTCATTTACTCACATATTCACAAAGTAATTATCATTATCATTCCTCTTGCTAAAATATATAGCACATCACTAAGTATATATATACATATACACATTTGCTTTATCTTTATAATATCTCTTCACTTAAATTTTATTTCCTTAATAAAATTTTCCACATTCATAACCTATTTCTATCTTTTCAAAATTTTATTCATTCTCACAATTAATTCACATAAAGTTGAAGGTAATATAATACCTTATTTTTAACATACTTCCAAATATAATTTCATTTTAGGTTTTGAATTTTGAAACACTTATTTTCTCAATTCTATTCAATTAGTAAACCACATAGGCTTTTCTTTAAAAATTTTAAATCATTCCTCTATTTTCACTCTAGATTTTATTCTTTAACCTTTAATTTTAATCATTTAAGATCTTATGAATTCTCGGGATGTCACATCACCCCACCCCTACCCCTACCCCCACCCCCACCCCCACCCCCAATCCCTTACCCCCCAACTAATATTTACTAATTATGTATACACTTCCACCCCATCCACCCCCCCCAAATAATATTTACTGATTATGTATACATCCCCACTCGTCCATCCTCCACCCCCGACTCTCCACCCTCCCAAAAAAAAAAAATATTTACTGATTATGTATACACCTCCACCCCCACCCTCCCCCCTCCCCCCTCCCCAAAAAAATAATATTCAGTGATTATATATATACCCTACCCCCGCCCTACCAACCCCAACCCCCCCCTCCCCAAATAAATAATAATAATGTTTAGTCTTTGTACCATTAAGTTTAAGTTGCCAATAATAATAAAAGAAATTATAGGATATGATAGTCATTTTCGAAAAAGATTGAGGTTACTTTTGTCTAGCAATTTTTAATCTCAAATGGTAGGGATTATAATACCAAGTAGAATATGATATTAAATAATCCCTCATTTTAAGCTGTTTTATAATCCTATGACTAATAGTCTCAAACTCAAATTTAAAAACAAATAAGACACTTGAGATTAATAGTCTTATCACAAGTGTAATCCTCGCAAACAAACATAGCCTAAGAGAGCTCAAAAGATTTCAAGCATGCAGTACTTAAAGTTCTTTTGACAAGTGCATTGGCAAGGATTGGTTGGTACGAGAGTCTCCTTCCGCAACTTCAGAAGAAAGTTCCGTCCATAGATGAAGTGCAAAACATGTTTTAAGTTCCAAGACATTTAGCTACAAACTCTACTTCATGCTTTAATAGCTTCTAGGAACTAAATCACTAATTGATTCATGAAATGTTAACTGTCTAGTGTGAGAATATTAAAGACTATAATTCCACAATGTAGTATAGAACAAAAGTTAAAAGAAACAAGTAAATTTTGTTTCCTTGCACCAGCTTCAAACAATGTCTTGTTGAATATTTCATAGAAGCTCCTAGCTTCCTCTAGGCTACTAGAGACGAGAAATGAAGAAAGAAAAAGTTGTACTAAACATGTACAAAACTTCTAGTTATAATAGAGCAACATGCTTACACAGTTGTAGCTTTAAGATAAAGAAAATCTGAAATCTTGCCGGTGAAAAAATCTGGTTGTATGGAGTTGTTTGGATTTTGAAGCATAGACAAACTTGTTACACCTGTATCAGGTTAAAAAGGAAACTTCATCAGACAACAAGTAATATGAATATGGAGAAACCATAAAAGATAAACAAGCTCACCTGACAGAACAAGAAGGGTTTTGCAACCACCATTTTGTCCAAAAAGAATATCTGTATCCAATCTATCACCAACCATGCATATTTGGGATTTGGTAATTCCGAATCTGTTGTTCATTCGATTATCATCATGGTAACCAAAATTAGAGATCGAATTTGAAAAATTATTTATTAACTAATTTCATGAATGAAATTATCCATTAACAATTTGAAGCTGGGGTAACATGATACCATATGCCGCTATTTATGCAATCTTGAAGTACAACAGTTTTTGTTTATCCCAATATTATTTTTCATGTTTCTCAAGGAAAATGCTAGATATTTGTCACCTTATTATATTGTATATGAAACAAGCGAAGAATCCTTTTCAGGGTTCTAAGAGAAAATCATATTGTCAATCAGTTAAGCTGCATATAGAAGGAGAAAATGAAAGGAACTTGAAAATTGCATCTTGATAAAGGTACAACACTTGACACGCCCACCAACCTTGCATATATAGTTACATGTAGCTTATTAAGCGCTTAGGCGACAAAGCGCTTTTGACTAGTCGTCTACAAGTCGACAAGTCGTTGACAACGTAAATTTTATACGAACAAAATTATATATATTTAATTTTAATATTTATATTTATATGAATATTGATATTTATTTTTCTAATGATATATCATATTCATAATGAAGATTGTAACATATCAAATCACAACAAGAAGGAACAAGATCAAGTCAAAATGAATAATTTTATTATAGTTGTAATTTTTTGAACTTATACCAATTTCAAATTATATAAATGGTGATACATTTGTAATATTTAGTTTAATTCAATATAATTCTTAAATTTATGTTTAGTTTCTTAAGTTTTAATATTGTATATAACAAATACCATAAATTTCAATACTAAGAATTCAATAATTTATGATAAAACAAGTAAACAATTATTGTTAAGATAAAAGATATAAACAAACATATAGCCAGATCATACCAGACAACCATCCTTAGTAAGATAAAGACATGTTCATTGTGACATTGCCACAAACAAACATAATATAGAAATAAAAACAAAGTCATAAAAACTCAATATTCATCAACTCAAAAGTCTCATTCTTCATAACGAAAGGATCACTCAACCTATCAAGCATAATCGTCAAGGTCAAATCATTGCCATCTCTCCCAACAGTGGTATCATCACTTGAAACGGTAGTTACTCTTCGGCCATAATTAACATCCACATCCTCATCATCATTGGGAAGGTCTTCCTCCTCTTCTCCAGCATCAGAATCATCAGAATCAAAGTCATCATCAACTCTTATCCTCGGTCCCGTAGAAGTTTAATCTTCCCATCAAGTAACTCTGCCAACATGCTTGCATCCTGATGTTAACTAGAAGCATTAACAGATCCCATAAAGTAAGTCCCTGCAGGACTATTAACAAGAAAATTTATCAAGTGTTTGCCTCTTCTGTTTGTCCATCCGCCTGACATAAGAGTGCAACCGTGCTACTTCCAAGAAGTTTTGCGTTTCTCTTTGCCTTCCCTAAAAGAGGAACCTTCGACTCGTGATACAAAGGAGGCTTCAAACCCAACCCATATTTCCTAATAGCCTCTATCAACACCTCAAAACTTCTTGAATTTGCTGCATTAAAAGAGATGGCATGCTCATAAAACCATATGGCAATGTGCATGTGAACTTTCTTTCTCTTCCGGTGACCTTAAACGATTCTCTAAAGTTGTTTGACTAGAACCTTTGCGATGTCTTTCATCCACAACTTCTTCAGGAGATTTTCTAGGATCAGTTTCAATTGTCTTTGTTTGTGGTTGTGGCTTAGTGAATTGAAATTCACTCTTCATCTAGAATAATAGATGACTAAATTTTCTCTACTTTGTCACTGTCATCAAATTGAATTGACTTGTTCTTTTTGAGGATGACTGAATTTCTTCTATTTCGTCACTATCATCAAATTAAATTGGCTTGTTCCTTTTGTTACTCATTCTTGCTTGACGCACCCTGTTTGCAATATTTACTTCTTCTATTGACCGAAAATAGGTTTTCAATTTAACCTTTACATTTTCCTCCTCTGAAAATTTCTCTTCTATCATCTTATTCAACCATTTTGACCCTTTTTAAAGGAGTTAAAAACTTTTCATATTATGTTGAGGGGTCATATAAACCATGAACTCTCAGGTTTAACGGTATTCACCGCAACCAATTTTGTAAACATGTTGTACTAGGTGATCAGCCTAGTACAGACACGAGTACGTTAGGTGATCAGCCTATCGTACCCTACGTCGTGCACAACGTATTATTCTTGTTTAGCGACTATTTGCACTACTAGATTGGATTATTTTATACAATCGAGGTGGTTCACCTCAGACTTAGCATAAGATTCCGCACCAAAATAATTTGATTCGGGATAAATTTTCAAAGAAATACTTGAATTTTCATAAACATTTGCCTAGCTGAATCAAATAGTTTAGATGCATATCAATAATTCGAACATCAATCGAAACATTTGTCTAGCCACTTTAATTGGCATTGACTTTTCTTTAACTGGTTTAAAATTCTGAAAATCATTTTATGACGTTATGATACCGCACTGTATTTACAGTCCGTTTGAGAATTCCGTCATTTTGTGACTTTGTCATACTACATCATACTATAGTGGGCTGAGTATCCTTATATCACATCCAACAATAAGTAATTCTGCATTGATAACTCCATCGTTTTTATCATCTTTACACCAGGTTACATGATGAATTACTGATATAAAATATATTTTGATATTTTCAACTCATTTTCGTCTAGCCGAAACAATTAGCATAGACTATTCTTTAAACAGTTCAAAAATCTTTGAAAATCAGTTTTAGTGCTGTCATATCTCAACAGGTAACAATGTGTCAGTGTCCCGAAGTCCACACATACACATTTGTCACCATGCGTTGAGAATAAAAATTTATTTTTAAAAGGCACATAGTGAAAATTTAGCTTGATGTCAAAAATTTCGAAGTCTAGCATAGTTAGAAGATTTGGAATACCTATGCTTCCATCATCAACTCCACTTTCTATAATGATCCATTTCTTAATAAGTCTATCTATTCCTATCATCCTTAATACTCCTTTCACACTTAGTTATACCTTAGTTCATCAAACTTACCACACTTTGGAAATTCAGGAACTTGCCATAATCATATGAGTTTAGAAACTTATCATAGTCAGACCATAGACGTCCATTCGCTGAGGGGTTCAAAACATACCATATGATTATGAGTCACGAACTAACCATATGCATTAGTTTTAAGAACCGTACCTAATATTAATATCATCTAACATAATCTTATATTCTCTACCTATTCGTTATACACATGAGAAAAGAATCACCTTCTCAATAGGTATATAGCAAATAGCGCGACACAAACATTTCAATGATTATCACTACCAGAAGCTAAGTGGTTGTTACACCAAGTACAATTCTCTGCCCATACAAAGAATCATACAACTTAACTGCTGACATAAGTTCTCAATTGAAATCCCACCCAATTCTAGTTCCCCCTTACTCAATACGAATTTTATTTAATCTGTATCTCATCATCTACAACTATTTTCTGAGTTTGCATAGTACCATTTCATAGTACATTCTCTTTATAGCGTCAGGCTATATCATTCCAATCATTTCATAGATTTTCTGCTATTCAATCAGATCACGTCGTGATCTTATCTTATAATCGTGTTATATTATGGTTTTCTTCTATCTTATGATCGTTTTGTTTTACGATCTCCTTTCCCTTTATACTTTTAGTCTTATAGACTCTATCTATTCATTATTACTTTGTCTTTAGCATCAGAGTTAGGTAACTCTGGATCTTTATAACTTTTCAAGATTCTTCTTTGAATCTTATTTACTTAATAATGAATTTCCCAAATTCATCTCTTAACAAATTAAACTCTATTTGAGTTTATTTCTTATCCTTATCTCTGCGGTTATAGCCTAAGGTACACTTACCTAAGGTTTATAACCTACATCATTGATACCAACTGTAACATCCCCAAAATTAGAACTATTTTCCTTCCTGATCTTGTGCGTTAAATACTATCTTTTTTTAGCTTTAAAACATTATTCAATGTTAAAATAGCTAAAAATGCGGAATAATTTTTTTTCTTTCCATTCATTCATTCCCTTAATCGCAACCTTTACAATTCTTCTTTATACTAGAATCATATTTATTATACGACTTATTTAGCCTGAGTAGATATGAATATATATATATATATATATATATATATATATATATATATATATATATAAAATTCATTCTGTCAAGTATATCCCCTCTTTAGAACAAATAATCTTCATCTATCGAATAATTCAAAATTTTACACATCTGTGATTTACACATGAAAATACCATCAAATGATTCAACACAATCTCAATTAAATCATTAGTCTTCTTTTCATGCGTAACACATAGGTTTCATATTCAGTTCATGCATTTATAGTCTTGGTGTTCAAGCATATTACAAATGCATTATCACATTTATGTCGTACTGGTAGCAACATACATACCATAACATACTACACATGTCTTGTACATGTCATTCACTGCACATATATATTGAGTTCCCCGACTCAATTCAATAATTAGTCATAATTTGACATTCATCATTCACAAAGCAAATAAAGCAGTTCATAGATATTACATACTTATAAACATAAATCATGCTAAAAGTTATCTATATAGCAATTATAAGTCCACATAAATAAACTGAGAAACTTGTCTCATTTGTAGTCTATTGTTAAGATTTCAGCTTAATTGAAGGGTTCTCACAGATCCTACACAATTATTTACATTAACAAGCATATTAGCCACATAGCCAAGTTATATAGTTTGCAAACTCACATAACACGTAATTTCAGTGATCATGCTTGTAGTTTAGATTTCTATATCTGAGATATTTTATACATCTTTCAAATACCTCATCCATGTTTTCACATTAGTCATTTTTCACTTTGATGGGGTTTGATATGCTTATATCATGCAATAGGAATCACTTTAAAGCTATCATTTACATCTTATTCAGGATTTAGAACTTAAAGGTTTCATGTGTTCTTTAGTTAAGTTCTAGCATCCCATACCAAAGTACTATTGTGTTGGTTTAGATTTCTAAGTAAGCCTCTTTATGTTTCTTGAAACTAATGCCCAAACTAGGCCATTATTCACAGTTTTGAGTTTACTAGTTTTGGTCAATTCTTGCCAATTTCATTTCTAGCCACCTTAGTTCATTCCAACACTTGAATTATATCAAGTTAGGACTAATTCTAGCATTCCTTTAGGTTTACCAAGCATAGATTGGGTTTTGACCCTTTAAACCTAGCTTTTTCAAGCTTTTACACACTAACTTCACAAGTTCTTGTATATATTAGAATTCCAACACTTGGAGCATAACTCTAACTCACTTGTCTAAGGTGTCCAAATTGAGTTCTAAGTAGAATAGAAAAATCTCAAATTTTCATACTTAGACAATTTTGCAAAAACTGCAGTTTTAGTGATTTTTCATTCTAGTTTGGTGATTTGTTTAAACTCCTTGGTTAAGAAGCTAAGAGCTTAACCACTTGGCCCTACTTCTAGATCATACTACAAGGTATTTTAATCAAGGTTTAGGTTTCTTGTTCATGCCCATTAAGCTTCCCAAAACAGGGCTCAAACTTGGCCATTTTCTTACTTTCTTTACAAAACTGTTTTTGAACTTTTTCCAAAATTTTCCAGTTCTGGCCACTGGGATAGTCTAGGAATGTATATTAAGTTACTTAAAGATACTTTTAGCATCACCACACTTTACTTAATCATCTAGCCCATTTTGACCTATCAATGCTCACTTTAGGCTTGAAAAATGGATCTTAACTTGATTTTCTTACTAGCTTTGGTCAAGGCCATGATTTGGAACTATTATAAGCAGGTATTAGGAACTTTATATGAGTTTATTACAGCCCCTTATCTTCAGGTGCTAACAATTACCCAAAACAGTCCACTATTTGTCCTAAAATGTGATTTTTAACAAGTCTAAGGATCAAAACAGTTTGGACTTGTTTTCTTTAGCTTGTGTAGCTTACTTAGGTCATATTTTAGCTATTGGGACTTGTCTATATAGTCCAGATATGGTAGTTCTTCATTTAGGTGCTAATTGCTCTTTAAAGCTTATTTTCATTGATTTTTAAGCAAAATTTTGAACAACACACCTTGTGGACCTAACTAACTTAGGGAACAACTTTTACATGCTTCTTATGGACTTTTTATGGCCCCCTAACTGACTCATATGTTTAGGTTCTGGACTTGGTCAAAACAGTCCCCAAAACTTGAATTTAAGCACAATTTTGACTATAACTTTCTAAACAATCCACAAGTAGGCAAAATAAACATTTAAGTATTCAAACAACTTTTAAAACATGCTAATAACATAACCCTATATCCATTATCATGCTTGCATCAGTTAGCTAACTTCTTCATATTCAAAACAGCCTATACAATGCAATTTAGGCATGATATAACACTAACTCATCTAGCAGCCCCCAAGACTTCAATCATTAGCATTATCATATCATATGTTTGTTATACACATTGTATTCATGATTGACAATTCAAGGATGCAAGGCCTTAAGCTTTTTGTTACAAACAACCCTTTATAGGCCTTGAATTTCACAAGGACACATGGTTTAGCAATTTATAGTTTCTATCTATACTTAATAGATTTATCACAGAATGCTTAATGCTAAACATTCCTATTGTTTCTTTTCTTTTTCTTTTAATGCCAAAACAGTTCTCTTTGACACTAACAGATTTAACAACTCACAAACATGGCCTTACCTAGTTTCATTGTTTGATTTTTTTGAAACTTACTTATGCTAATCATTCAGTTGAATCAAGGATTTGTTATATAGATACTATGTATTTAGTCACTTAGGAGTCGAGGATTGAGCTTAAGGGTAGCTTTAAAACTATGCTAAGGAATCGACATGGCTAGCATCTGCTGCACACTACTGCTATTACACAGTAGATCTCAACTGCTGTTGCCATTAGGTAGCAACTGCACCCTCACCTTGCATAGCCAATTTCCCTTTGCATTATATGTTGGATAGCATACAAGTTATACCTTTAACTATGACTAAATTACACAAGCTCTGTAGTTCCTGTTCAATCCTTTTACTTAATAATTTTATAACTTACTCTATACAAACTTGTTTCTAGCATAATTCCTTTATATCTATTAATAGCCATTACTTGCTGGATTTCCTTTCACTAATTGGAAACTTTTATATTACTTTCTAATTTTTTTTTTAAAACAACTATTTTTTTTAATATTTTATGGAACTGGAATTTTTTCATAATACAGTGTTTTGGGTGTGATTTGGATACATATAACAAAACATGTCTGTACAGTCTGTACAGACATGTTTTGTTATATGTATCCAAATCACACCCAAAACACTGTATTATGAAAAAATTCCAGTTCCATAAAATCTTAAATTTTTTTTAGTTGTTTTAAAAAAAAGCAAAAAAAATAAAAAATAAAAAAGTCCGGACGGTACTAAAATCCGGGAGTCCGAACTGGAACCGGACTATATATTAAAAACATTAGAACTACATTTTATGACTAAACTTTCCAAATTGAGATTTGAAGTCAAAGTGGTTACTTAAGCATCGCTGAAGCAGCTTCTTGCTACTATCTGCAGCTTATTGCTGCCAACGACCAGCGGTGCCCCTTCTTTCAGGCCATTTTTGGCTTCACTTAGGTAGTCTATTTTCAATCCATTTTCATCGCTTTATAAATGGTACACCCACCTTCTAAGAAAACCTAGCAACTGCAGCCGTTACCTAAACTATGCAAGTCAAAACGATGTGACAAACTGCCTGTTCGGCTCTGCAGCGCAGCGCAGCACAACGCTAGGCGTTGGCTGCTACTGCCTACAGCAGCGTCGGCAGATTCTGCCCAGCCCAGTCACCTTTGCAAGTTAAAAATCTTTAATACCCAAGTTTTATTGGCATCCATCTTTAAAGGTAATGAGGATGCCATAGCAGTCTATAACAAAAACTACTAAGCTCCCCAAATTGAATACCTTGACTGCCCAAAACAGAGCTCAAAAGTAGCTAGGCATGCTAACCTCCAACTTTTAGTTTTATCTTAAAGTTTGTTTTCCGCTTCCATTAATATGTCAAAACACTTTACATAACATCATATATGATGTACAAACCTGGCCCAAGCATTAATTTTGACCAAAAATTGATTTTCAGTTGCGGAAGTTCACACGGGACACTTATCAAACAGCTGGTGTGCACGGTTTAAAACTACTTGTGTCATAGCTATTTGTTTGTATTTAGCATCCATTTTATCACCCTTATTGCTCCTCAGTCCAACCTATCTCCTTGTGCCTAATTTCAATTCATAGCAATACAACAATAGCATAGCAGTCACTTACTTCCTAAAGCAGTAACATAACTTAAAAATTTTAATGTAACAGTTTTAGTGGTAAATGTCCATAGTCTTGTATAGCTACTCTGTTATCCAATTTGTTTCATACAATCAGAAACACAAGGCCTTATTCATAGCATACTGGTATCAGTTGGTAAACAAAATAGAAAGGATACTAATACACACCAACTACATTAAAACATTAACAATACTAATACTAAAACAACCCCTTTATTTTCCTTTCAGGCCATTCGGCCACTGCAGTTAACTAGTAGCAAGAGAATGAAGTGGAAGAGAATTGGAAAGCTTACCTTGATAGCTCAGAAGTTGTAATTGACTGCTGCTCAATTTCTTCTCTTTCTCTCTATGGGTGTTACGGTTTTGGAGCTCAGTTAGTATCATAACAACTGAGTTGGACATACCTTATATGGCTACATGTAATCTGAGAAGGAAGGCTTAGCCATCATTACCTACAACCAGTCCCATCATCATATCTACTTGGCTGCTACTTTGGCCCCTACACATCCACCTATCTTGGCCTCTAAAACTCCCCTGTTGCAGTCTACTTCCAGCAGCTAGTTGGTTTTGCAGTGACCCCTATTGCTGCCTGACATACTGACTTATACAGTGAAGTAGGAACAGATAACTTAGGCACTCTTAGGGGTCAACTAACTTGCTAACTAACTAACTGACTGCTCTATTGGAACTAACTATGCTATCCTTTAACTTGTTACTTGAAAACTCAGCTTATTTCATTTCACCCATGTGGGCTACTAGAATGGACAATGAAAGGCTGGATTTAAGTTTGGTATTTGGGCTCAAAGTATAAAATCAACTCCTTATTTTCCCAACATGGCTACTGAATTTGGACATTAAGAGAGAGTGGATATAATCAAACATGAAAAATTAAATTGGCCCAATATTTAAATGTGGACTCTTACATATATTAATATATGTAAATTTATCTACCACACTTATTTAGGCTAGCAAAATTGTAATTAGCACAAACATTATTATTAAAAATAATGGTTTCATGTAATATAATTAACCTATTTGAGTAATCATTTTCCTTCTTTACTACCAAATAATATTTTTGAATGAAATCAATTATAATATAATTGTTTCAATAGCCACCTAGGTAGTTTCATGCCAAGAGTATTTCATAACTAAGCCATGTTGGCTTTCCTTTTCATTTTGATATTGAAATATCATTTTAATAATGTATGGCATTCTTCTCTTCCTTTAATAAATTGCCCCTACAATTTATAAATATATAATACCAATATATTTATAAAGCATAAGCATCACATATTGCATAGTTCATACCCACTTATGCAATATAATATCATACAACATATTATCTCATAAGAATTTTATTTATTTAATTCTTATTTTAATTTTACCCAAAATTTGGGTTATCACATTCTTTTCCGTCCCCGGAATCACAATACCGAATCATTCTTAGTCAATTTTGATCTTATTCTTTCTCGTAACCTTATCGTTGAATCATTTCAACATACCATTTCCTTAGATTTTTCTTAAAAATTTAAAATAAATCATCTATTTTCACTCAAGGTTTTAAACTTTAACATTTAATTTAATCATTCAAGATCTTCTAAATTTTCGGGTTGTCACAATCTAAGAGGGGAGATCCAAAGCCTATATCAACCCCACATTGATATTATATACTACCAATGTGGGATTTGCCCCCATATGACAAGCTCGCATTGGTATTCATAACACTCAATTCCGGCCAAAATCCATATTTCCACGCCAGATCCTTAGATTTGGCCTTTCTTTTAGGATCCTTACTTGGATCATAACCCTCCGCTCTCGAACTTTCTGTCATTTAACTATCTACAAATACAATTACACAAACAAACAAGATATTGTAATTTGTAATAATAAAACAAGTAAACATAGATGACATTGAAAAAAGAAAACATGCTGCAATTTTTTTCATTTTAATTAAGAAAACAAGTTTTATTAGTAATATACTTATTACATTAAGGCTTAAGCACATTAGTCATGCTATTTACAATTTTACATTAAGCACTAGGCAGGCATCATGCTATTACATTAACCTTTAAGCAATAGTTGGTTGTCAAGTAGCATTGTAGCACATGTATACATTAATCTCAATTCTCAAAACATAGTAATTAGTAAACGAATTTATACATTATACTAATATAGTTTATACACTAAGTAAGCTATCAAGTATACATTGTTATAATTTATATGTACTATATATATAGCGCACACAAGCAATAAATAGATAGTGAAGTAGTGATCAGCAGAGCGCAGCGCAGAGCAGAGCAGAGCAGAGCAGAGGCAGAGTAGAAGAAGAGAAAACCAAAAAAGGGTAGGGAAAAAAAGAACAAAGATTAGAAGAAGGCGAGAAGAAGAGTAGACCAGAAGCAGAGAAGAAGACCAGAAGCAGAGGATGGGAGGAAAAGAATACTTATAAACTGTAGAGTCGTCGTCGCCGGAGTCGGTAGAGGTCGTCGGAGTCGTCGAAGTCGGTAATTCTCTTCCTCACCCTCTCTCGTCTTAATCGCGATTCACGAATGTTTAGGGCTCGGCTTGATCGATCAATCGATCTAAAGCTGAAGTTTTTTTTTGTTTTTTTAACCCAATTGGACTTTGGGTTGAACTATACTCGGCATCGCCTGCTTAGAGTCTAAGGCATCTCTGAGTCGTCTAAAGCGACGACATATCCATCTGAGCGTTCGACTTTCTATCCCTCCAGCAAGTTGACCAAACGACTTGGTCTTAACTAGTGAGTGGACGCATAAGCGTCGTCGCCTAGGCAACGACTTAACAACTATGCATAGCACGGACAAGGACATAGTTTATACATGTCAACTATAGTCAATTTGATTTGTACTAGAAGCCCTAGTCCCATAACCTTTTATAAATATAATTATATGTGCATAATATTATTATTAGTTTGGGGAGCGATCCATAGCATCTATATGCTATGGGATAAAAAGTGGCATATAGGCTCTAAACCACACGTTTTATTGATGAAGGGCTGGGATCAAAAGTTACAACTCCCCGTCCGCTAGTATTACTAGCGGACGTAATTAGTATAAAATCCGGACGCTTGTGCCCCTCCAATACCAAGACAGAGACAATATACTCGCCAAAAAGTACAGTAACTACACAATCCGCTAGTAATACTAGCGGACGTATTATAGCAAAATATTTGGAGGGAAATCGACACAAGGTAAAACAAACCAGAAGCTTGCAATCGTTCCAGTGCTGCGAATTGGGCGAATCCCTGGAAGCGTAGAAGTCTCTGATGCTAGCGGCTACAATCCCTCATCTGCAAATCGGCTGCAATTTCGCAAAATCGGCTACAATCAGCTGCAATTTCGCTGTGAACAGCTAGAACCCTAGAAGTGGTCATCTGCAAATCGTGGTTAATTTCGTTAAGTGGAACCTTGTTCTTCACCACAGATTTCGGAGGTAAGTTTGTAGTTTAATCTCCAAAATCTGAAGGTGATGCCATTCGCAATTAATTCGCTTGAACCCTAGTTTCATCTGCAAATCGTGGTTAATACTAGTTGTGTTGTATTTGATTTGGATTGTATCATTTAGTACAGAGGAGTTCTTGTTGATGGGATGAATAAAATTAAAATTATGCCCAATTCAAACTATTATTACAAAGGAGTTTGTGTTCGTAGGAATTTGAAAGTTTATATCATTGAAGATGGAGTTCTTGTTTTTCTCCTCTTGGAATAGTTAACTGTGTTGTAATTGCAAGTGAAGTGAATTACTGTGTTGTAATTGGTGCTGCATTACTGTGTTGTAATTGATCAGAATTGCAGATAGGAGTTAATACAGAGGAAGCAGCCGTGGGTTTTCTGAGTTTTTACCGTCCGCTAGTACTACTAGCGGACTCTGTACTTACTGCAATTTCGTCTATTGTGCAATTTCTCTTGACTAAGTGCTAAGGGGCATAACTGTCCAGAATATTTGATTTAAACGTCCGCTAGTATTACTAGCGGACGGTGTATACCCAACTTTTGATCCCAGCCCATCATCAATAAAACGTGTGATTTAGAGCCTATATGCCACTTTTTATCCCATAACATATAGATGATATGGATCGCTCCTCTATATATATATATACACATTTATATATATGTAGGTATTATTTTGTTTTTTGATAAGTTAATCGTGATATACTAACATACACGATAATTTGCTACACATTAAAAGTGTGTTGCTACAACGTCACTGCTATTATAGAAACCTTACTATTGAATTACATTAGTCATTTGAAGAGTAAAGTGATTTTATGCAATGATAGCAATGCAACATGCACTAGACATAACAAGAAAATATAGCAGCTCCTATAATTTCTTAAGAAAAGATATAGATAACCTTTATTGCTTATGCAATAACAAATAGCAAAGAAGAAAATAAAGAACACTTGGCAACCATACTTGTCTGCTAGGTAGTCCATCATAAAGGTTGAGGGCTTTCCTACAACAAGAGGCTCTTGTTGAGTAGATCCCCAAAGTGCACCAACCATAGAACCACCACCTGAAGCCATTAAAAAAATAAAAGTGAAATTTTAGATGTAACTATGCTAGAGATAATAGAATTTTGAAAGATGGAGCAATTTATATGAATATGATGTTGTATCAAAATAAGTTACAAAATTTATTCTAGTTTAATGAATGTTACCTATCTTATGAGAAAATGAGGGTTCTACTATACTCGTGACTTGTGAGCTACGCAAAATTAGCTCTCTCAAATTTCCAATTATCACCTTAAATCCTATAGAGGACCAGTTCAAACTGAAATGTCTCGCTGCATAATTTTTCATGCATACTTAACAAGTGATTTCTGATTCCATACAGTATGGATAACCAACAATAAAAATCCATTCCATGACATACAAAATAAATTAAAACATAGTTGTGGCTCGAATAAAATTGTCGTCGACTGCAAAATTGACCTTACTGCTCATTACAAAACAACTGTAGTAATTCAATCCCACTGATTCTATTATATTGAAAATTGTTAAGAACAAAAATATAGTACAATGATTTGGTAGTGGGTCATACATAGTTTACACTTATTATCCCACCATATTTTATGAAGTAGCCATATAATTTATTTGTTTTGAAAAGTACAAAATTATATCATTAAACCTCCAAATCATTGGTCTGTGTCATTAAATGATGAGGGGCCTTACTTTCTTCTCCGATGCTTTTGGCTCTACCTTGTCAGATATATATACAGGTGCATGCCAGTGAGAATCAATGCAATACGGGTTATTTGTTTCAATAGGAACCCAGAGAGAGAAAATTTAAAATAAATAAATAAATAAAGAAAAGAAGATGTAAATAAACAAAAGAATTTATGCACTTCTGTATACATTCTTTTGAGTCCATAATGTGCCTGAAATCAGTTAATCAGCCAGCATTTGGAAACCAAGTCAGAAAACCGAGATAAAGTTGCTGACTTCCTAAATATTTTACTACCATTTACTTCAAGGAAGTATAATGTATATTGCTAACATGAAGAAAAATGTAACAAAATCATCGGATGAAAAATAAACCTGCCCACTCCTGTGCATCTGTAAGATGAGTGACAGCATCACGATTTGTAGCGATGAAAAGACACCCTGGATTTTCACGTATGCATAGTGTCCCGTACCTTTGATATGATAAAAGAGAAAGAAAAGTTGGACTTGAAACAAAACAGAAGTTCAACTGAAGCATATAGATGTACCATAAGGTACCAGATTGTTCCATTAACTAAATGAATATCAAAACAAGGAAACATAACAATATACTGGAGCAAATACAAAAGTTGAACTACATTCAGAAACTCAGAAAATTGTGACTGAAACCAAAAATTGGTATTCAAAGTGAAAATACATTCTATGCACATTTTCGAAAAAATCAAAAACCCTGGCATATTAGAAAAAAATAATTTGTATAGCTCATACGCATCTAGTAGGATGGACAACGCAACCACTATAATGTTATATATAGGAAGGACTGAACAATTATTACACTAAACAACTAGAGCGATATGACATCATTGCCCGAAATTACAATTCTAAATAAACGTTTTACATATTATGTTTTGATTAACATAATTTAATTCGAATATATGAAACCCCGCATGTTGCTCATTCTATTCAAAAGATTACCAGTTAAAGTATGCAAACAATTGATGCCCTAATTTTGGGCTGAAGAAGGTGAAAATTTGATATCAATTTGCAATCTCTAAGCATGAATTGAAGCAATAATAAAAATTAGAATAAAACCTACTCCCTCCCTTCCAAAATATAAGATCACTTCCTTTGCAACAAAGAAGTGGTCTTATATTTTGGAAGGGAGGTGGTATATTTTTTGCACATGAAAATTTTAAACCGAAGGTAAGGGCTAAAGTAGATGTCCTGATGGGATTCAAATCCCTTATGAGGGAATGAATCTTGGTTCAGTATGCATAGTTCATTGTTGTTTCTTCATACAAAGCAATTTAACCAACTTAACTCAATAAAGCTTTAATCTCAACTGCCTACTGATGAACTACATGTGTCCTTTTTCAGCTACCATTGCCTAGAACAATATATTTACTTTGATTTTACTGATTGTTATTTCTGTCTCTATTAATGCCCTTATTGACCTTCCTCTTACCCTCTTAGCAACATAACCTTGAAGGTTATCATTCCTAGAAAGACTTCATTCATCTTCCTAGTCAATCATCACTTCATCTTAGATGAACATTACTCCATCTAATTTTTAGTTAGGTTCACATTATACATATCGCCAAACCACCATTCTCGCTCACCTTCAACTTCATTCAACTCTAACTTCTAATAAATATATCCACTGTTTTGTTTCTTTCATTTTTTTATTATGCTTTTTCTCAACAACCCAGCATTCCGGACTAAATCCTCAATAGAAATTAATTTAGTAAGGAATCTCTGCCTCAACTCAGTGGTTACCCTTTCCTAGCCTAACACCTCCAAAAATACTTCTATTGAAGCATCCAACTCAAAAGCAATTATGACAGTGTTATTCATAAAAGATAAATGATGCTTTTCCCTCTCCCCAACTTATTATCCTATACTTTAGAAGGTCTGTTTTGAAGTGTCCGTGTGATGTTGGGATTGTGTTACTGTTAGAAAAAACGACGGCAAACACAAAAATCAATGACAAAAATAAAAACCTTACACAAGATTTACGTGGAAAACCCAAATCGGGAAAAACCATGGGCAAGACATCACTATATCAAAGTGCGAGGAAAACAAGTTGTGAATCTCTATGAGAAAATGGCTAAAAATAGAGAAAGAAAGAAAACTAAAAACCCTGGCTATAACAACATATATACACACACACATATATACATATTGGGGAGTGATCCACATCCAAAGTTGAATGGAAGCCCCCCATCCATCCAACCCAAATCCAGTAATCCATTGTACCATCCAAAGGCTAAAAAACAAGCAATCCACATAACTATTTGTAGAATGTGTATTTTCTGTATATCTTCATATAACAAGTAGCTACATTTATACACAAATGCTAGCCTAACTCTAGAAGGAAAAAACAAAAACAGGGAAATGCAAAATGTTTTAAGCCTAAGGCATGTTATGGGACATCATCACTAACATTTGCATGTTATGGGTGCTGTGTCACTAACATTTGCTAACATATCTTCTAGCACTCCCTCTCAAGTTAGTGTATAGATGTCTCGCATACCCAATTTGAAACACAATGGATGAAACATTTTACTACTAAGACCCTTAGTAAGAATATCAACAAGCTGGTGTTCTGATTTTACAAAGGGTAAGTAGATAAGACTACTAGTTAACTTTTCTTTGATGAAGTGTCTATCAATCTCAATGTGCTTCATTCTATCATGTTGTACTGGGTCGTTTGCAATACTAATGGTTGCCTTGTTATCACAAAATAACTGCATAGGCCGTTTAGTTGTAACACCCAGATCTTCTAGCAAGGTTCGAAGCCACATTAGTTCACATATACCCAAGGCGATAGCTCGATATTCAGCCTCGGCACTAGATCTTGCCACCACAGATTGTTTCTTACTACGCCAAGTAATCTTACCTCCAACAAATGAGCAGTAACCTGATGTAGAACGACGATCCTCTATAGAACCACCCCAATCTGAGTCGGAAAAAGCTTCAACTCTCATATAATCATGTGGTGCAAATAATAAACCTTTGCCAGGAGCAGACTTGAGATACCTTAGAATTCTGTAGACAGTTTCCAAGTGACAATTTCGAGGATCATGCATATACTGGCTCACTATACCCACATCATAAGATATATCGAGTCTAGTATGGGAAAGGTATATCAATCGTCCCACCAAACGTTGATATCTTTCTTTATCAACAATAGGTTCTGTGCCACCTTCTAGATTAACTTCAATAGGAGAATCAGCAAGCTTACATCCTAACATGCCACAGGAAGATCTTGCAACTTCAATACCAAGGAAATATTTCAAAGAACCCACATCTTTGATCTCAAATTCTTTGGCTAGACTCGCTTTGAGATTAGTTGCGACGAACGAGACTTGTAATTAATTTTTTTAAATATTTATTGAATTAAATAAATATTTTGTTAATTTATTTATTGATTTAAATAGATAGTTGATGGAATTGTGGAAGATTAATTTAATTAAATGTGTTACATTGATTAAATTAATGTGGAATAATTTTATAGTTCAAAGTGTGAATTTCATTGGGATAATTAAATTAATGAGTTGTTAAATAATTTTAATGTTGTTGTAATTAATTAAATAATTAATTGGAGATTTATATTGATTTGTTATAAATAATAAATGAGAATTTTAATTATGTGATGAGGTGATTTAATGGGTAATATTACCTTTTATTTAATTGAGTTAAATAATATTAATTAACTTTAAGTGTGACAAATAAACTATATAATAAATGAATTAATTAAAATAATGGGAAATGAGCCCTTATAAATACACCAAACACGACCTAAGGAACATGGGAGCAAATAAGGCCCTGTTGCGCTAAACTGCTGCCCATGATTCCATCATTTATTTGTATATGTAATACATATTATCACCAGACTTCATTATATCATATCAGTTGGAGAATACAGAGAGGAGAGGGAGATTTAAGAGATTTTGAGTGAATTGAAGAAGAGATTTGGAGAACTAAAGGCTTATATCATTTTAACAGAGTAAGCAAGGTTAATTTCTTTACCCTAGTTTCAAATTATGTTTTTAAGTTTCCTCCATGAACGTATACTTAAGTTCTCTGTTAATCGAAATTCATGAGTTATTCGTTAAAAACTTGATGTTAGATGTTTATTAACATGTATAGTTCATTTATATATGAGTTATATCTTTAGAGTAATCAAATCCATGTAATTCTGTTTAAATTGGAATTTTATAGTTTACAGAGTAAGAACATATGAATATGGCTTAAAGTACGAAAATTCATGCTTCAATTGCATATTAATCGGTGAATTGATAATTGATTATGTTTATACATGTAAAAACGTAGAGAACGAAACTTAAACGGACTGATTTGGTGTTATAACAAATTTGTAATTTGTGATTTCATGAAATTCGACAAAACTTTGAAAAATGGCAAGAACATGAGAATTATGAGTTCAAATTCAGTTGTTTATGTGATTTAAGTTGTTGAAAGCATGCTAAGAATGTCATTAAATGTTTATGTTAACTTCAGAACACATGGGTAATATTGAATTCGTTGTTTATGTGAAGTTTTGGCTTAATTTGGTTTTCTGTTGTGTCATTCGCCAACTGCAGAATTGGATATCGGTCGTGTCATATGTCTTCGAAGTTAGAGTTCGGCTTCAGTCGGAATTCGACTTCGGATGGCGTCATCTGTCTTCGAGGTCAGAGTTTGACTTCGGTCGAAGTTCGGCTCCGGATGGCGTCATGTGTCTTCGGAGTTAGAGTTCGGCTTCGGTTGGAATTCGACTTCGGATGGCGTCATGTGTCTTCGGGGTCAGAGTTTGGCTTCGTCGAAGTTCGACTCCGGATGACGTCATGACTTCGGTTATGGCGAACTTCTTTTGAAGAAACGTCATGACTTCGGAAGTCGGTAGCAGAACTGGGCAGTTTTAGTTTTCTTTGTGTTCAGTCCATTACATGCTAGTCTAATGAACATGATAGTGTATTGGGCAGGTAATAAGATGCTATATCAGATTATTATCATACACCTGGCAAATCCCATGATAATTTGATAATAAGGACTAAACGTGACGTCTATGAGAAAATATGATGTTGTTTAAATTTAAGGTTCGAAGACCTCAGTCTTGTAATGTGTGATTTATGGTAGTGAGCAAAACTTAAACTAAGTTAACAAGTTATACTGAAAGTGGGAACTGAACTTATAAAGTTAATATTAATGTAACTAATGAATGTTATGAATACATATGGTATGTGTGTAGGACTTTTGGTAAACGTGAGTGATAATCATTTAGCCTACGCACAAGGCAAGTTTCTGAACCCTACTCTTATATTGAGCAAGTTTTCTAATCCCTAAACTCTATTTGAGAAAGTTTCTAAACCCTAATTCTACATTGAGCAAATTGTTATTTTATATTATATCATCATTGAGCATGTTCCTTATGTCTAACTTGATTATAGTTGTACAAACTTTTCAAACTCTACCTTATTGAGCAAGTTTAACCTTATCTTATTATTATTCAAGCAAGGTTTCGTATACTATTCAATGCCTATGTTTTGGTTAAGCCTACTATTCCTTAATGAAACCCTGACTTGATATACGATGCCTATCCACTTATGAATTAACGGTATTCTATCATTGCTATTGTATCCTTTTATAATATTACGTTGTTAACGAACTCGTGAATGATTATTAAATCATCATTGATTCAACTAATCTTTAATTGATAATTATTGAACTCTAAATTACCCTTGAGGTCAATCCAAACCAAACTTTCTTTGGTGTGGACTCTAATGTCAAAGCTGAGATGAACAACCCTGCTACAGGAGATTATATTACGCAATAGCGTTAAGATATTGTGCACATACATGGTACATAGGGCTGATCCCTTAAGTACGAGAAGTTAGGTCCATATAGTCTCACGACTGTTAAAGGTTTAAAGTAAAAATAATTGATACATAGTTCATGGTCTTGTGACCCTCAGATGTACTTTTGATTCCGTTCTAATCTTGATTCGAAAGCCGAGACTTCTTTTGGTTCAGTATTCATTGTTTATTCGCATGTTATTATTATTCTATTGTTAAACTTGTGGGCAATTGTTGCTCACTCTTGCATAATGACATTACAGCTAAGATTGAAAGAGTTGATGAGTCATCCACAAGTAAGGGCAAAGACAAAGCAAGCAAGTGATGAAGACTTGTTATTATTATTTGAGAACTATTATGTTAAGACTTATGATGTGATGTTTAAGACTTATTTGTTTTTGATGTTTCCGCATTTGATGTATTAAGGTTAAATAACCTGGGATTTATTCGTAGTTGTTGTAACCCTATATTGGGAGGATTTCTATTTCAATTTTATTATTATCATTATTGTGGGTAGATAGATGTTAATTATTTTGTTGAGTGAACACCAAATCTGAGGAAAGTTTGAGTACCTGAATTTGGGGGTGTCACATGTTGGTATCAGAACTGTAGGTTATGAACCTTAGGTGGGAGAAAAACCTTAGCTAGTAGCCTTATAGGAGATTGAAAACATAGTGGTGATAAACTCTTATCGAGTTCTAAGAAATGAATTCCTTAATTCATTGAAGATAATAAAAGACTTTATGTGCTTATGTGATATACTTATGTGCTCGCAAGTATCGATTAGTAACTAAAACTTAAAAACTATGTTGTTAGGATGTCGGATGTTGGAGGATCTAGTCGAGCTGGGGAGGAGGATGTTGGAATTTCGGCACATCAAAGCAATGCACAACGGAATATAAATTGAACAAAACAAAATAATTTTCGAAACCCAAAACAGGATCCATGCGAAACAGACATTAATTCAATGTTTAAGAGAGTATACCGATTATGAAAAAACTTCGAATCTCCAACGCAATCCGAAGGAACTACGTCTCTACGGTATCCACACGAACGTTCTACACGTCGTCACACGAACTGCAGTCAAGGGAGTTGCGGTACTAGCCACCAAAGGAACAGGAATTTCAAAATTGTTTCTCTCTAGTCTCTCTCTAAGAGCGGCTAGGGCTTTGGTTAATGACGATCCCTAAAATGGCTGCTACATATCATATATATAGCAGTTAAAAGGAATTAATCAAAAACCTAATTTAATAAAATCCGAATTTATATATATATATATATATATATATATATCTTAATTAAGTCTTACTTATCATATATATAGCAGTTAAAAGGAATTAATCAAAAACCTAATTTAATAAAATCCGAACTTATATATATATATATATATATATCTTAATTAAGTCTTACTTAATTAATATACCTATATATAAATTATCATATTAATTTAAATTCGTAATTTAAATACTATCAATCATATTGACATATTTAAATCTTTACAATTTAAATTAATTCCCTTTTAATTACGTTATATGTGTGTGACCCTATAGGTTATTATTACGTTGGCAATAATTTTAAAATCATATTATAAAATTATAAACAGTGAGCGACATTTAGTAATGCATCACTACTACCCAAGTAATAATAATATCGATGATTCGATGCAATCTTTTCGTGACCAATGTTTCAATGTAATTTAATCTTTTTAACCTTAATATCCTAGATTAAACTCGAGTCATGGAATGTGTCGTACTCTTCATAATTTAATCTGAGTTTTTCTTGATCAATGAGTAGACTATATGAAACAAATCACTATTTGAGCATGGTCATGCATTTCATAGTCCTACTCAATCAAGAGGCTTATGGATATCACCCCTAATACATAGGAGGGTTAAATTCCATCTAGATCACTCATATTCCTCACACGATTCATGATGTACCCAATAATCACCTTTATAGTCCACCCTATTAAAGGTGACCTTTGATGATATCAAAGTACATAAATTCCTGTGTAGTAACATCATTGTCACTATGAGAATCACTAATAACACTTCGCATAATGCTCCACATAGAATTTTCATGGTGGGTCTGTCCAGTACATCGTTCTCTAACACGTACCTATGCATTGACTTAATATCTCATATATTTATGACCAAT
The DNA here is from genome assembly GCA_020205505.1 of Panax japonicus. Lineage (NCBI taxonomy): Eukaryota > Viridiplantae > Streptophyta > Magnoliopsida > Apiales > Araliaceae > Panax > Panax japonicus. The sequence goes on along the minus strand of CM035107.1, from coordinate 73,250,792 downwards.
GAGATTTGGTCATCAGTCAATCCACATACTAGTCTCAATGCATCATTGTTGCCCCATCAACAATGATACTCGACTAGGGACATTTAAGAATAATGATACTAATTGAAATTATGTAATCTCATGTTCAAGTCAAATACTTGAAACTATATAATTTGTATCACTATTCTAAGGAATTTTATTATGTTAACATTTATATAACGCAATAAATAAAACCATACTAAAATCATTCATTTATTCAATCAAATATAATATCAAAATGTTAAGCAATTATATCTAATAATTGGCCTCAAGGGCATAAACTCTAACAGAGGAACCCCCAGTGCCTAGAGAGGAGGAACCCCGAGACATTTATGTCGTCCGAGAGCAGTTGGTACATTTATTTGATTTAAGTTATGTAACCCTTTAATGGAAAGGTTTATTGCTTAAGTTTTATTTAACTTGGGTAGTTAGAAATGAATGTTTGGACCGTGAACACCAAATTCTGTGGGAATAAAGTATCCGGATTTGGGGGTGTCACAAGTTAGTATCAGAACCTTAGGTTATGAACCTTAGGTTGGGGAAAACCTTAGGAAGTAACCTTATAAGAGATTGAAAAGATAGTGGTGACAAATTCTTATCGAGTTCTAAGGAATAAACCATAAAAATACTTTATGCACTTATGTGATATACTTATGTGCTCGCGAGTATCGATTAGTAACTAAAACTTAAAACTTTGTTGTCAGGATGACTGATGTTGGAGAGTCCAATCAGACTAGGGAGGAGGGACCTCAGATGCCTAGGAGAGGAGGAGCCTCGAGATATGTAGGTGGTCTGGGAGCAGCTAGTGCCAAGGGAGTTATCTCTGTTGGCCACAGTAGTTGGTTATGCCCCGGAGTTTGAGCAGGAGGGGTTACCAGAGGACGAGGATGAGATAGAGACGGATGAGGAGGATCCTGTGGAGCTACCACAGACAAATGAGGAGGAGGAAGGGGAAGAGTGTCCACCGAACTCTATTGCAGCTCAGATGTATGACGAGGTGTACGACTGTAACATTGAGCTTCAGGATAGAGTCTGGAAGTTGGAGGAGCTGGCAGATGAACGTCAGGCCTCGATGGCGCAGAAGGACGATGAGATCCAGGATCTTGATGAACGTCTCAGTAATGTGGAATGGAAGCTGGTTCATACAAAGGGTGTCAAGGAGCAGCTAATGGAAGAGGTTGCGAAGCTGAAGGATGACCTGAGAGAAGAGTCCGCCAAGAGAGCAAGGGCTGAATATGCTTACGAGAAGGCTTCCTAGTGTGCAGATGTAGCTGAGGAAGAGGTGCAAGCAAAGAAGGCCAAGATGGGAGAGATGGATTGCATTTTCCACACTGCAATGAACAGAGCTCAAGACCGAGTCATGTACTATCCGACTCAGTTCGAGGAATTGTCGTGGTATAGGTTAGAAATCGTAGAACGATGTTCCGTGTCATGGAAGAGGAGCGCAGTAGGGCGGTGCAACGTCTTAATAGGCCTTGATGGAAAGTGTAATTATTATGTGAATAATTATATAATAAATGAGATGTTAATCCCAAGCGTTATGTGACCGATGGGATATGATGATGTTATCCTGAAACTTTACCAGTTCAGGAAAGTGATGTAAATAGCAGTGATGTTATCATTTTCATGTTTAAAATGTTTTTAAAAGAGTATGAATAAATAAAATGTCAATATTTATTCAAGATGTTATGTTACGTGATTATAAAATGTTCTAAGTTTAGTAGAAAGTAGCTAAGAAATTAAGTAATGATTTGATGTGTACATTTTAACAAAAAATACCTCCAAGAAGACGTCAACCACGACAACGAACCCCTGAGGGGTCTACCAATAATAACAACGTCGATGCTAACCCATTTCAATAGTTGGTGACTTTACTGACGGGAGTAGTGCAAAATCAGCCGCAGAATCAAGCTGCGACCTTTAAGGATTTCAAAGCAGTTAGACCGCCAGAGTTTCGTGAGTCCATGAATCCAATGGAGGCACAGACCTGGATATGGAAATAGAGAAGGTGTTCGACGTTGCTAGAGTTGGTGAAGACCAGAGGACTGCTTTTGCAACATTCATGCTGAAAGCGGAAGCCAACTACTGGTGGCAGGCGAACAAAACACGCGAGGGACGGGGAGTGATGACATGGAATAGGTTTAAGGAAATATTTTTCGAGACTTATTTTCCAAAGAGCTCACAGAATCAGATGGAGATCCAATTTTTAGAGCTGAAGCGGGGTGCGATGACGGTGTCGGAGTATACGGCAAAATTTAATGAGCTGGCGAGGTTTGCGCCATATCAGGTTAACACATATAAGCGTAAGGCAAGAAGATTTGAACAGGGATTGAAGCCCTAGTTATACAACAGAGTCTATGTTTCAACTGAAGACATTTGCGGCGGTACTGGAAAAGGCAATTATCGCGGAAGGGGGAAGCGATGCCTTAACAAAATACAATCAGGGACAGAGGAAAAGGAAGAATGAGAATGAAAGTAAAGCTGGTGGTAATGGTGGCGGGAACTCGAAGAGAAAGTGGAATGAGTGCAGGTGCTGGAAGTCAACAAAGTAATCAGCAGAAGAGGAAATTTGAAGCGTGTACTACTTGTGGAAAAAATCACACTGGCGTGTGCTTGAGAGGAAAGCGGATGTGCTTTAACTGTGGCCAGGAGGGTCACATGGCTCCAAATTGCCCCAACTCGAAGAAGAGTGCTTGTTTCATATATGGGTCGAAGGATCATTTAGCTCACGAATGCCCTAAAAAAGCAGCTGGAGATACAAGTGGAAACAAGGGAAGTGGCAGTGGAGGTACTTTGGCTATTGCGGGACCAACGTCGACGAACAGACTCACAGCCAGAACTTTCAATATGACCGTGCAGGATGTTGTGCAGTAAAAAGATGTGGTGTCAAGTATCATTCCAATCAATGATATAAATGCATATGTATTGTTTGATACGGGTGCTACTTGTTCATTTATATATGATGATAAGAATTTGGGGTTGCCTAGTGAAGAGTTAAATTTCCCTTTGAACATAGAAATTGCGAATAGGGAGGTGATTCCTGTTAGATTCGTATATAAGAATTATAGGGTGAATATTAAGGGGAACATAATGGCAGTAGATTTAATCCCGATTAAACTTGGGAAATTTGATGTTATATTGGGGATGGATAGCTATTCAATTATGGAGCAATAATTGATTGCCAAAAGAAATGTATAAACCTTGTGACTCCGTCAAAGTAGTTTTCTATGGTAGCAAGTCACCTAAACAAGTGAGTTGTTTGACGATGATGCAAGCCAAGAAGTTATTGAGGCAAGGCTGTGTAGGATACTTAGCTTACATAGTCAATACTCAGACGAAGGGTGCGAAACTGGAAGAGATACCAGTAGTTAGGGATTTTGTGGACGTATTTCTGGATGATTTGACAGGACTCTCGAAAGATAGGGAAATTGAGTTTGTTATCGACTTAGCACCAGGGACTGCTCTGATATCAAAGGCCCCGTACCGTATGGCCCTGGTGGAGATGAAAGAATTAATGGTACAACTGCAAGAGCTGCTAGACAAGAAATACATTCAGCCGAGTGTATCGTCGTGGGGAGCACTGGTGTTATTCGTGAAGAAAAAGGATGGGTCAATGCGTCTTTGCATTGATTATAGGGAGTTAAACAAAGTCACTATAAAAAATAAGTATATGTTGCCAAGAATAGATGACTTGTTTGATCAGCTGAAAGGAGCTAGATACTTCTCAAAGATCTGAGAAGTGAGTATCATCACATCAGCTAAAGGTAAGGAAGGAGGACGTACTGAAGACTGCATTCAAAACTCGGTATGGACATTACAAGTTTTTGGTAATGTCTTTTGGTTTAACCAATGCTCCCGCAACATTCATGGATTTGATGAACAGGGTGTTTAAATCATTCCTAGATAAGTTTATGGTAGTATTCATCGATAATATCCTAATATACTCCAAAACTCAAGAGGAACACGTAGAGCATTTACGTTTGACGTTGGAGACGCTAAGAAGACAAAGTTGTACACGAAATTCTCTAAATGTGAATTCTGGATAGAACTTGTGCAATTTCTTGGGCATGTGATTGACAAAGATGGAATTTCAGTAGATCCATTGAAGGTCGAAGCAGTAATAAATTGGGAACAGCCGAAGACACCATCAGAGGTGAGGAGTTTCTTGGGATTGACAGGTTACTACATACGCTTTATTCAAGACTTTTCCAAAATCGCCACTCCGTTGACGAACTTGACAAGGAAAGCCGTAAAATTTGTTTGGACGGAGAAGTGCGAAGAGAGTTTTCAGGAGTTGAAAAAGAAGCTAAGCATGTCACCTGTGTTGTCATTACCGGATAATACAGGAAACTTTGTGATGTATAGTGATGCATCACATAAGGGACTAGGTTGTGTGCTTATGCAAAACGGCAAAGTCACTGCGTATGCTTCAAGGAAACTGAAGGACTATGAGAAGGGATACCCGACTCATGATTTGGAGTTGGCTGCGGTGGTGTTTGCTCTGAAGATATGGAGACATTATCTCTATGGGGAGAAGTGTGAGATAAATATTGACCATAAGAGTCTGAAATATATTTTCACACAGAAGGATCTGAATATGCGTCAGAGACGATGGTTAGAACTGATAAAATATTAAAATTGTGAAATCTTTTATCATCCGGGTAAAGCAAATGTGGTTGCCGATGCCTTGAGTAGAAAGGGTCGGGAGAAGTTGATGTTGTTAACTGCCCAAGAGGAGCTCATTTCAGCAATGGCGAAATTAGAGTTGGAAGTAAAATTTCCGAAGGAATCGGATGAATGATTATTCTAGATGGAAGCTAGTTCAACTTTAGTGGACAAGGTAAAGAACGCCCAACTTCAAGATGAAGGATGTGGGAAAATCAAGGAAAGAGTGTCTGAAGGTAGTGAGGATAAATTCAAGATCGATACCGAAGGATTACTAAGGTTCGAGGGAAGAATCTGGGTTCCATCAGTACCTGAGATTAAAGACGAAATTTTGACTGAAGCTCATAATTCAAGAAATTCAGTTTACCCGGGGAGTACGAAGATGTATCAGGATTTACGACAACATTTCTGGTGGCCGAATAAGAAAAGAGATGTTGCAGAATGTGTCGCGAAATGTTTGACATGCCAAAAAGTTAAAGCCGAGCATCAGAGACCAAGCGGATTACTACAGCCGTTGGAAATACCGGAATGGAAGTGAGAGCATATCAAAATGGATTTTGTGGAAGGTCTTCCGACTACTCAGAAAGGGTACGATGCAATTTGGATGATAGTGGAGAGACTGACGAAATCAACACTTTTTGCCAATAAAGATCAGATTCAATCTGGATCAATTGGCAAGGTTATATGTCAAGGAGGTCGTTTCGAGACATGGGATTCCATTATCAATTGTGTCAGATAGAGATTCGCGATTTACGTCGAACTTCTGGAAGAAACTACAAGAATGCATGGGAACACAGTTGAGAATGAGTACGGCGTACAATCCAGACGTTAGAAGATATGTTGAGAGCGTTCATTATGGACTTCAAAGGGAACTGGGATGATTATTTACCATTGGCTGAATTCTCCTACAATAACAGTTACCACGCAAGTATTGTACGGCAGAAAGTGCAAAATCGAGAATTTGACGTTGGAAGATTCGATTTTGTAAAAAAGGGAAGTTAAGCCCGAGGTTTATTGGACCTTTAGAGAGAAGAGTTGATGAGGTGGCTTATGAGGTAGCTCTACCTCCAGAGTTGGAGCACATTCACAATGTCTAACATGTTTCGGTAATTGAGTAAGAACCATTACAAGTTGATAAAGATTTATCGTATGACGAAATTCTTATACAGATAACACGGGAAAAAACAAGTGCTCAGGAATAAAGTAATACCTTCTGTGAAGGTGATATGGAGGAACCACGGTGCCGAGGAAGCTACGTGGGAACTCGAAGATAAGATGATGGAAAGTTATCCTGAGTTATTTGTTTGATCTGTGTCTCCAATTCTGGGGACAGAATCCTTGTAAGGAAGGAAGAATGTGACAAATGAATTGTTTGAGTTGTGATCCTGGGGACAAAATCCTTGTAAGGAGGGAAGGTTGTAACGATCCAGAATTTTTAATGTAATTTAAAATATTTATTGAATTAAATAAATATTTTAAAATTAGATGAATATTTTTAGTTGATGTTTTTCTTGCTAAATAAATATTGGCTTAAATATGAATTAGTACCCTAAACTATAGGCCATATTCCACTTCGGTGATCCACCTTTCAATTTTGTCAATTAGATGATTAAACTATCAATTTTTTCCAATTGCAACAAATTGAATATGCTACGTCAGAAATTGCAGACGTGGCTAATTCTATGGGGTCTTAAGAAGCTGATGTGACAAAAAAAATTATTTTTTTATCATTAAATAAACAAATCTGTTTAAATAAGGGGTAAAATGGTCAAAACCTAATTTAACATTTCTAATTAAAATAAAATCAGTACAAATCCGAGAAGGAGAAAAGTCGAGCTCGTTGCCACCGCCTTCACTGCCTCGCTACCACCTCCACCACAAACACCACTACCGCCACCGCCTTCTTCCTCCCGAAATTTACCATCGCAACATCAACTTCTACTAACCTCATGAATAGTAATTTTCTTCCGAGTTCAAGTGCGAATATCACTACCCTCCATCAATTTGATCAATACGACGACTCCGCTATCTAATCCTCATACCTATCTCTCAACCAAATCACCCCATTCATCTGATTCACTCACCTCACCGCCAATCAAGCGATTCTCGAAGCTATCGACGGCCATAATTCCAACCACATCCTAGATTTTGACATCATGCACGACGTTCAATGGCCACCACTAATTCTGTTTGAGTTTTATGAACAATTCGTTGAAGTTATGGATTAAACTTGTTATTTGTTCATATAATCTGTTTTATGTGATTTGTGAATGAATTAGAGTTGGTTAACCCATGAAAACATTATATATATGAAGAAATCATATTTACAGTGAAATACAATAGTATATATGTGATATGACTTATTTTAGAATCAAAATTTATGGCTCAATTCATGTTTTAATGTGCAAATTGATTGTTGATTATGAAAATACATGAAGAAAAGAAAACAAAGTATGTTAAACGGATTGCTTTTGGTTGAAAAATGGATTCACAGTGATCAATTTCGCTAAGAATGTTTAAGAGTAAGAAATAGCGAAAATAATGAAATTTAAAGGTTTTAATTGGTTGTTTATGTGGTTTATATGGTTGGAAACATGTTAAAAACGTTAGTTATTAATTCTATAAAGTTTATACAACTTGGGTAAGTTAAATTTGTTGTTAGAAAGAAGTTTTTAGGCCTATTTGGCTTTCGACTGTGTTCTTCGCGAACTGCAGAATCTAATTCTGGGTAAGCCCGCCCCGGTGGGTGTTACCAATGTATTTGTGCCGCCCCGGTAGGCATCCCTGCCCCAGCGGGCCCTTTCCTCGATATAAAACCCCGCCCCGGCGAGGTTTTCAGAGTTGAGCAATCTTGTTTTTTTTGTTGTGTACAGTCCATTATATGTTAGTTTAACCTAATCTAAAGAACATGTTAATGTGTTGGACATGTAATAAGATGTTATATCAGGTTGTTAATGTTCATAAGGTGAAATTTTATGATAATTTGACAAGTTGTATAAGGGCTAAAACGTGATGCTCACGAGAAGATGTAATGTTGTTTAAATTTAATATTCAAGACTTCGGTCTTGAAATGTGTGATTTATTGTAGTGAGCAAAACTTAAACTAAGTTAACAAGATATACTAAAAGTGAGAACTAAACTTATAAAGTTAATATTAGTGTAACTAATGAGTGTTGTCAATAATACATATGGTATGTGTGTAGGATTTGTGGTGAACATGAGTAGTGATCGTTTAACTTACGTACGAGGCAAGTTGCCCTACTTTATCTTGATTATAATTTGAGCAAGCCCTACCTTGATTATAATTATGCAAGTTTACCTTGTTTATAAGTTACGCAAGTTCTTAAATTCTATCTTTTGTATTGAGCAAAGTCCTTTATCCTGTTTCCTTATTGGAAAAAATGTGACCTTAGCTAACTGTTATTGTTCAAGCGAGGTTTATTATATCTTTCAATGCTTTAAACTTTATTCCTAAAGCATGACTTTGATGCATAACGTTATTCATCTATGATTCATAGCTAGTCTGTATTATGCCATTATCAAACCCTTGAATTGCCACTAAACTTTTGATTCAACTAATCCTTAGTTAATGAACATTTTGAACTCTAAATTACCCTTGAAGCTAATCCAAACCAAACTTACTTTGGTGCGGACTCGTAAGTTAAAGCTGAGATGAACAACCCTACTATAGGGGATTATTTACGCGTAAGCGTTAAGATGTTTGTGCATAATACATGGTACGAATGGCTGATCCCCCTAAGTACGAGAAGGTCTGTATAGTCTAACAACTGTTAAAAGTTTAAGTAGCAATACTTACAACCTGAGACATAGTTCATGGTCTTGTGACCCTAAGATGAATTCTAATTTCAGTTCTTGATTAACGATATTAGAAATGTTATTCAAATCAGTTAAGTTTTTTTCATTGCCAGTATTATGTTCTTTCAAGTGAGCATTTGTTTTGCTCACTCTTGCATATATTAATTATTGTAGTTCAAATTGAGAAGGTTGAAGAGCCAACTACTAGTAAAGGTAATGCAAGATGAACAAGTGTTGAAGACTTGTTAATTTGTTATGATTTCAGACTTGAGTTTTAAATTGTGTGACGTAAACAATTATTTTTTTTCGGCACTATGATGATTGTATTAAGGTTAGACAACCTGAGATTTGTTTGATTAAGTTATGTAACTTTTTAATGGGAAGGTTTATTGCTTAAGTTTTATTTAACTTGGGTAGTTAGAAATGAATGTTTGGACCGTGAACAACAAATTCTGTGGGAATAAAGTATCCAAATTTGGGGGTGTCACAGTTGTCCGTACATTTGGTTGGAAAAACGCAGTAATTGTCTGGGTGATAGCCTCCCAAAGCTCATGGATAGTGTTTAGAAACATGTAACTACTTATAGTCAGTTCCATAGAATTAAAAATTCATATTTTGACCATGGAATTATCATATTTCCATTGTTCTTGGGTCATACCCGATTGTACAGGCATAGTCGAAGTTCCACAGATGAAGTGTTGCATACGATTGGCCTTAATTGACATACGACATGCTTGAGACCATGCCAAATAATTGGATCCATCCAATTTAAAGGGACTGAGAGCCAGAGCTGAGTTAAGAGCATGGCTCCTTAACAGCCTGATGTTGTCCCGTGTTACTGTTATGAACCTCGGTGCTAGCACCACTTTGTTCCGCCATAAAATAATATTAACAGGGAGATACAATCTATATCAAGGAGAATAAACTTTTCAAATGATATTAAGAGATTGTAAAACACTCCAAATATATAGGATATGCAGGAAAAAAGGTGGGGGAAAATCCAAGTTTAACAACTCAAGTTTCTTCAACAGTGAGAAAAAAAACAACATTGTTAGTAAGGGTTTATGAAAAACTCAGCAAAACACCTTAATTCCACTGTAGATAGCAAGAGGAGAGAGAGTCAACCAAAACAAAAAGAAATCGCGTCGGAAAATGTTGCCGGAAAAAGCTCACGCGCCGGTAGAAGGAAGAACGTGGCGTCGGCGTCCAGCGCGTGGGGTGGCGCGTGATCAAGTGGGTGCCGGAGGTTCTTTTTTGGTGGTCGTCGACTGGCACTGTAGAATCCTAATATGACCTCAATTTCTCTAACCAAGCTGATCTTGCAAGGTTTCTATTAGAATTTGGTATACTAGCAGTGGAATAGAGAGAGAAAAAAAATGAAGAACAGTGGAAGAAAAGAAGCAGGTCTGTAGAATGTTTTAAGCCTAAGGCATGTTATGGGTACAACATCACTAACATCTGCATGTTTTGGGTGTTGTGTCACTAACATTTGCTAACATATCTGCTAACACTATTATTAGGAATCCCCGCATAACTATTATGCAGTAGGTGGACCAACATAATTAATGGAAAAAAGGGGCTCCGCAAAACTATTGTGTGGTAAGTAAACCCTTTATTTTTTTTTGTCACTCTTCGTTTCCTCCGTAAACCCTTTATGTTATCTAAGGCAATGCCTTAGCCAAGCTTGGCTAAGGCTAACTTAAATTACCTTTACCCATATATATACACACACATATATAGCAGGGCTAAGTACATAATGGGCCCAAATAAACAAACAACTGGTGTCCTTTGCTACCACCACTAAATCTCATCTTTCTTTCCTTTGAGTTGCCACAATAAATAATTCGGGTCAAAAGTCCGGTGTTTGTACATAAAAGTAGGTTAATGAGCATGCCATGTTTGGTGTCTGCAAAAATGTCAAATTAGTTAAGCTGTAATCATAAGATATCAAAATGAAATCTGTAAAATTTATGTAGACTGAAATTCCAGTGGATATTAAATTAAATAACAAGAGAAGAAGCTCTACTCTGCAAGGATAGTAGTGTATAAGTCAAGGGATTGAGAACCTAACTCATCTTAATAAGCTGAGTTTCAGCTTTTTAACATGACACAAAGCGGTCTTTGTGTTGACTACAATTTTTTTCGTCCTAGCTTTCCCTTTTAGGGAAGAGATTTGTCTCGCTCATTATTAGAAATTTGCATGGTGTGACATCCTTAAGTGAATATATAGAAAGAAACGAGAAGACTATATCAGTGTGAAATTTGGAGAACTTACTGGACTTTGTAATAGTTGAAATAACGGTCAAATCCAACCACGACAGCCCCAACCTAAATTGCAATAAAGAATGTTTTTGAGCAGGATTGCAGTCGATACTATAATGCCAGCAATGGACTCTAAATTCATTTTGCAGGTCCATGAAAAACACATAAACCTCATTTGACTCAGCTATTCGTAATTTCCAGATAGGCTAAAAGTAGCAACAAATAATTAGAAGCAAGAAAGGATATACGTTCTCATCATGCTCCATCAAAAACCCAGGCTTTAGCTCTATCTTTTTCCCACCATCTTCCTATAAAAGCAAAACATTAAAGCGTTAAGAGTTACACTTCAAAGAAGTGCGTGTAAGTGTAAAAGGCAATATAAGGTAAAAGTATGAAGGCTATTATTAATCCTGGGCCTGAAGTCTGTAATATAAAATACCAAGATAAAAAGCATAAAATAAAATCCTGAATAAATAAATAAAATAAAAAACAAGAAGAAACATGTGTTTCAAGTTAACTTGTCAATTTCCAATTGAACCTCCTCACTCAATATATATATATATATATATATATATATATATATATAACAATGTAGATAACGTATACACTTTTTAGTCTATTTTTCAGAAATTTTGGTATATAGTCATCTACTGGGTTTGAGATCCTCTATCAAAAGTTGCATAAGTTTATGTACAACAATAAGAGATTAGGGTTTGAAGCAAGTGTTACCTTCTATAGATTTATAGTTGGCTGCCTTTTAACTTAACGTAAATACTTTAGAAATAGAAACTTTAATGTGAATGCATCGTACAATGAAGTGGTGACTTTTTCAGAATATAAAGATGGTGATTCTCATAGGAAATTAGCTCCTTTTATCAAATGACAAAGAGGAACCACAAACAGCTTTCAAGTTTATTTGAACTTACAAAATTAACTTGTTTGATTTAATAACGTATTCCTTATAGTTCAACCCTGTTGTAGCATTACAACAGAAAACTCAAACAGTTTTGGGTGACATTTAGCACGTTTTGTCAATGGCGTAAATAAAAGTACCTGCGCTAACAATCCAGCCCAAAACTAAGTCCATATGACTAGAATTACCACCTACACAGGATTTAGACAAAATATTCTCAGCAAACCCTTTTCTAATACTTGTTAGTCAGTTGCCATCTTAAATACTTATTTATTATAACTCAACAACCTATTTTCTCTCTCCACGATTTTCACTTCAATGGGAGCATTCAAGAATATGTAAATTGTTAAAACCCTGTATCTTACAAATTTCGATTTTTTTTAAAAAAACAAACAACTGGTCACTTGAATAGTCTTAGTGCCTGATTCTGAAAGGCCTTCAATTATGTCTTCATACTTTTATTTGGTTCAACATTATGTTAGTGGTATTACTTTGACCCTGGAGTAGGAGCATCAGATCATAAGCACTGAGGATTACTGTCTAATAGCTTAAAATTTCCAATCAGTTGGGATGCGGTACTGGAAAAAAATTCAAGAAATTTATTATTAATCTTATATTGCTATTTAGAGAAAAATATTGGATTATTAATGTAATTATTTATTGGGTATTCTAGAAGTTTTAAAATTATGGTAGTAGATTTTAATTAGGAGTTTTTTTTCATTTTAAATTAGGGTTTTTACTTAGTCACCAAGTATTGAGTTTTCTATTTAAGTATTGTAATACTTCATTGTTTTTCATATTATTGAATGAATTGATTTGAGATTAAAGTTGTGTACTTTTGTGTGTATTTCTTTACCGATTCTCTGCGGAGATGTGTACCCTTATTTCTTTCTTTTCATCCGTCCTACATCATAATGGTATCAAAAGCCAAATTTCCTAATATCTTTTGATTTAACATAATTCCTTCGTACCATAATTTTCTAGCCTCCCATCAATTGTCGAAGTTCGCTAGAGAATCGATACAAATATCCGAGACGACAATGTAGTCTCAAACTTATCCCTAAAATTGGGGGGAACAAAATGCTACAGTGCTACTACAGTAATTCTGTTGCCGAATTACATTTTGGTACCCCAAGGTTTCTTAAGTTCTCAATTTAGCCCCCAAAGTTTTTGAAATTTTTAATTCAGCCCCCATAGTTATATACAATGTCTTCTAGGTTTAACAATCACGAATTTCTTTGGGCTAAGATAACGCAACTTGAGTACCGAACTTTTGTCACATACGAGCAACTTAAAATCTCTTGTGTCTCGTATAGTACGAGTATTGGAAATTATGCGATGGACTTGCACTTTCTGAAACAAGTCTTGCAAATTTAAACGCACATTACAAGTACATAGCCACATGCTATGGTCGTCCATATTTTGTTCAAGCACAAAGAAAGGTTCATCCTAATCGTGTTTGTTCAACTAAAGCGACACGTTCACAAGAGGAGACCCGCAAAGTAAACTCTTACAAGGCAATTGATGAGTGCCTCACAACACTTAAACGTACGAATAACCAATATGAAGTTGGTGAGGATAAAGGAGCAAGTACTCTCACAATGATGCTTGTGAGAAACATGAAGCGAAGGTTAAGTGTGTTGAAAAACTTGCAAATTCAGAGATGGTTTAAAGTGAGGAAATTGAAGTTAAGTTTAACCCCAAATGTAAAAACATCAAGGAAGATAAAGTTGAGGTCAACTATGTTAATTTTCTCTTTCCGGTTGATACATTTGAGTCATAAGCTACTTCAAAATTCTATATTGTGTCATTGTTATTCTCGAAAATTGTCTTCATAACATTAGAACTTCGGATGCGCATGTTTTGCTGGAAGGCATCTCTCAGACTGTGAAAACTCGAGGACGAATTTTTTTCAAAGGCGAGGAGAATGATGCGGTACGAAAGAAGAAATTCAAGAAATTTATTATTAATTTTGTATTGCTATTTAGAGATAAATATTGGATTATTAATGTAATTATTATTAGGGTATTTTAGAAGTTTTAATTATGATAGTAGATTTTAATTAGAAGATTTTTAATTATAGTAGTAGATTTTAATTATGAGAGTTTTATTGTAGTAATAGAAATTAGTTAGGAGATTCTTTTCTTTTTAAATTAAGGTTTTTACTTAGTCCCCAAGTATTGGGTTTTTTATTTAAACATTGTAATATTTGATTATTTTATGGATTATGAATATGAATTAATTTGAGATTAAAGTTTTGTGCTTTTGTGTGTGTTTCTTTACTGATTCTCTGCGGAGATAGGTAATCTTATTCTTTCTTCCCGCCTTGTTTTGCATCAAGTTGATTGGTTGACATGGCATAACTTCTTTGGACTAAAAAGCTCTCGTGTGGAAGTCTTCATTTTGTATTTGATCACTCCATTTTACCACTATCATTTTTGTACATGTTGATGCAGGGTGATGTCTCTCCAAATGTGAAGAGTCGCACATGAGGGAAAGTGTGCATGATACAGTTGTAAAGTTCAATGTCCAATACCTAAAGCTTTTGGAGCAACTAATAAAGTAACATATAAAATATATTTGGTACAGAATCGTATTGTATCTAGTCTGTTTTGGCTCTTGATGGATCCTTTCATAAATTGACAAAACTAAAGGTACATTTTTGGTCAATGAAATTATATAACATTTTGAATACTGATATTAGTTTAGAGTTCATGAATGTCTTCTAGAGAAGGTGTAAAGTTTTAGAAACATAAAATTGTTAGATTCAAGAAGGCAAGGTTTACTTTCTTGTTGCAGATGCAAAAGAGCAAACATGTGTGTGGGTGTGAAAATAAATGGACTCGCCACTTAGCCCAGTAGTCAATCCTCTATGGTTAAGTGTTTCAGATTAAGAGACACTAGCTTTTAACTTCCAAACATTTGGCGGAAGTCGGGCCTTAAAAACTTGCGTAACCACCCCAGACATATGCAGTCCCCTACGCACACACATAGGATAACAAGTCCCCAAGGATGGCCTAAAGGAGGAAGGTTGAACTCAAACTTAGAAACCTTGCCGTTCTGGAAATCTACTTGGAGGAAGTTTAATAATATATCACACAACAGCACAACATAAACATCCGGATTACAAATTACATATGAGCACCATAATGGAACTAATATTGGTGTTGGGCTTATACATACCGGTCCCCCAAGGTATTGAAACCCGGCTAACTCAAGCTCCTTCAAAATGCCATCCTCACCAATTACATAAACCTTGAAGAAGAAAAAAAGACTCCAGATATAGGTCAGTCTTTATCAATTATATTAGTACAAACAACTAATCATCAAAACAATATTTCTTTTACAACTTCAATTTACAAATTAGTCTATCATCACTAAAGATTTATCGTAATTGATAATATACGAGTACACTGCTGTCATAGGCTCAAAGCCACCATTGAGCAACAATGAGGAAAATATGCAATACCAAGGCTAAAATTATTTTAAAAACCAAATAGTGAAGAAATAAGAAGTTCAAGAATTTTTAGGTAAATTTGGCCCCAATTATGGGGATTGGAACCAGCAACCTTGAGCCATGTTTAGCTAGCAAATGATTGATGATCAAAGAGCATTGAGTTTAAAATGAGATTCTATAATAATATGACATTCATAATATTGATAATATATTTGGAAACTTACAAAAAAAATACAAGGACGCTAGAGAAATAGACTCCAAATCTGTACAAACAAGAAAAGCGGTAAATGGACTGGAAAAGATCATCTACCTCATCAAAAGGCACTATTCGATAATGTCCATGCACAACACTTTCTTCTTACTTCTTATTCTTTTAATTTTCCATATTTGTGCTTGCCAATGGAATTTTAGCACGTGATAGACCTTGCTAAATTTATTTACAAGAAAGATATAGGTGGATCATAGTCTCAGACTAAACTTTTTATAATATGCTGGTATTGGCCTTTAAATAGAAAGCTAAATCTTTAAAGAAAATGGCACATATTAAGCATATGGAGTTGCAAATTCACTATAACCAACACGGCAACACCTATGCAGAAAACATAAATTTCTCTTTTATTTTTGAAAGGGAAATAAATATTAGAAGAAAGAGAGAGGATAGAGGATACAAGCAGAAGTGTGGGGATAATAAGTCCACCAACCCTATAGCAAGTGGAAATAAAAAGGGAATACCGCAAATCGTCAATCTCTACAAAGATCAGTCATAGAAATTCTCTTAAAGGCTGAAAGTAGTATGCCCTCAAGCCAATTACATTTGATATAATAAGCATTTACTTTGTAATCTTATTCATTTATTAATAAGAGAATTTATTTTATAAAAGGCCTTCTTTATCCATGTTAATTAGTTGAATTAATAAATGTGATAAAAATTTAACAATGCTTTTAGAATCATGATATTGATCATGCTAATGAGATCTAAATTATTGATAGCTCAAAACTAAAATGTTCCTAATCGTATGGATCATTCATGTGGGGTTATTGATTCCGATAGATTAGTACATACTATGTTTGCTCTGTTGAAGAGGATGATTGATCTCATGATTATGTGTAAAGCAAGTATGTAGGTGCTTATTTGAGAATAAGTTCACTGAATGTGACTAATAAAGGAACCCTATTACTTTTCTATCAATAAGAGTTCCTAATGTGATAGTAATACAAGTGATCCTTGGACTTGGGATCATCATAGTATCTTGTATATACTGAATTATGTTTTGACATTCCTTAATACTCCAGGGTATGTTTGGATATAACAAAGTATATATGGAGATAAATGAATGATCAACAAAGAATCTATCACTTCCAGTAAAGGGAGAGAATGTCATATGTGATTCGATAAAGTTTCTAATTTACATTAACTATAGTTGTGCATTTTAGAATCGAAATACATATAATCAAAATAAATAAAACATGACAGTAATTCCATGTTTTATATTTGATTGAGACATTGTATAGTAGAATGATTGAATTGTACGATAACTATTCACGGAATAGGTAATACTATTTGTGATTAACGTTGAATCCATATTATCCGAATAGTCATGATAAATTATTTATAAGGTGTCACTCATGATGTAGAATAAATATTATTTATTTATGTTTGAATTAAAGGAATTTAATTCATTATAAATAATATTAGAATGGTTCTAATTTATTTATTCTATTACTAGCTTAATATTGAACCTAGAGGGTCACACCACAAAAGGGAGAAATATGATTTTAGAAGTGATTATCTTAATAATAATAAATTAAGTGTATTTAATTTATTAGTGGAATAAATTAAAAGGCTTAAAATTTTTAATTAAGTATTTGGAGAAATATTAATATTATAAATTAATAAGATTAATCATCTTATTATTATTATTATTAAATTGACTAAATAATAACAATATGGTATTTGGAGAAATACTAATATTTATAATTGAGGTATTTGGAGAAATATTAGATTATAAATAAATAGGAGGAGTCTTATTATTATTATTATTATTATTATTTTATTTAGTTCCTAATTAGATTGGGAATTAAATTAAAACCCTAACTTCTAAAAGGTTTAGAATTAGGGTTAGTATATAAATAAGAGAAGTCTTATTGTGGGATAGACTAATGCAAATTTTGCAACTTGCATCTCTCTTGCAAGAATTCTCAAAATTCTAAGGAGTTAGGAAAGAGAGAATTAGGTTTAGCCACCTAAGATCTAGTAGAATCTAAAATCACATCTTCAATTTGTTCCTCTTGGTGGATACGTCAAAGCGTTGATTCTCTTCAAATGTACATCTTTATCCTTCCTCAATTAATGATGTTTCATAAGCCATACATTGGGATTGCAGAAAATTGTTAAATTATTATTTTGCATGTTTCCGTTGCGTTTACAATTAGATTGTATGCTTTGATCTTGTTTCCGCAATCCAACAAAGGCACCATGGCCGAGGCCCAAAGAGAAGTAATAAAATTGATCCTATCTTGCAGCAAAGCAAAAGATAAACAGCCAACTCTAAGAAGCCTGAAATTACACATGTTCCGGATTGTGCATACCTTTTTATCTTTTGGGAAATTGATTGACTTCAAGTACGCAGCAGCAGCAAAAGATGATGCAAAAATCTCCTCCTAAAAATTATTTTCAATTACAAATAGTGACAGGTGTGCTATAAGAACGTCAACACAGCAGAGTATAACTAACCTCATTTACAGAAAGACCAAGAGTTTCAAATTTCTTCCCATATTGTTTCCTAGACTTTGTTGAGTTGTTCGTAACAAAAACTAATCTCTTTCCCTAGAGGAAAAAAGAATATGAACCAGAAATTGGGTCAACTCATGTTACTGGTAAATGCACAAATCATAGAGATTCATTATTTGAACCTTGAGTTGTTGAAGCAAAACCAATCAGGGATAGAGAAAAGGAATAATATGAAACACAACAATTATCCCATATAAATGCAGTTATATTTATATAAATGTCTTGATCATAAAGACAAACCTTTGACCGAAGCATATCGAGAGTTTCTGAGACTCCATCAATAAGCAAATCCCCTTTCCATATGACTCCTGCAGAAGTATACGCATAAAGCTTATTACCTTCTTTCAAGTAAACATATATAAGATACAAACTACCTAACTGAACCCCCCCTCCCTCCCTCCAAAATAAAATAACAAATTAATATCTCAATGTTTGTAAGTCTTACCAATACGTAATTTAAATTTGATGGGCCAATATTTTTCCACTAAAATGGTTTCTGCATTTACTTGTATTTCCAACAGCCTTTTGATGTTCCTTACTCATAATTGACAAAATTAGAGCACATAATATTTGATAAGCCAGCTATACTGTAAATAATCATCGTGTAGAAAATGGTTTGCAACATTCACTACCCCTACATGGTCATTATTTTTACTTCATTTACATCAGACCACACATTCGTCATATCACAAACTCAAAACTTCCCTTTATTTATATATATATATATATATATATATATATATATATATATATATATATATATTAACCTAACTCTTCCAATTATAAGTCATAACTACTTGTTATACTTTATTTGTGTTCATACTTCATAGTGATTGTAACGGATTTAATATCTCATATGAAAATGTAAGTAGCAAGGATAAGATATCTCAATTCTCAATAATCGACTGTCTTTCCTACACTTTTAAACCTTTAATACCTCCCCAATTGTTTGACAAAATTAATCAACTAGAGTGCATAAAAAGAAAGGGGAACTCAAAAAGTGTATGCAATTTTCTCTACTACTTCTTCCATCCCAAATTATCTGCACTTTTAACCATTTCCACACTTATTAAGAAATGTAATTATTATGCCAATTTTATTATTAAAAATACAATTATACTCATACTTAAAATTACTCATCAAAACTTAGCACCCACATAATTGTGTTTTTGGAACAAGTCTTTTGGAATTGTTGCACAGTAAATTATTTCCATATATACACCTCTTTTTCATTGGTTGAAATAAGCTCTCAACATTTTCATGATCGCCATATTTGGGATTATATATATATGAGGAGAACAATAAAAATTCTCTAAAAGAGATAATTTGGGATGGAGGGGGTACTATTTTCCCCACAAAAAATTTCATTATTCTATTTCATCTTCATTTGTAACATCACATACTCCTACCAAATTTCAAATTAAAATTCAAAACGCAAACAACATAAACAATCATTATTATTTACCATCACAATCAAATACGAAGGTCTCGACAGAATCGATTAGCTCATCGGCATTCTGCAGGGGCTGGGCCGATGCACGGGTCACAAAACTCGAAGAATCAGCCGCCATTCTGTTGATATTATTGCTAGAGTTCCATAATTTGGTGGAATTAAATAAAGGGTTTGAAATATGATAATATTTTTTGTACTTATTGATCTGACCCAGAAATTTAGGGGGATTTATTTGAGGGTTGAAGAGAGTTGCAGAGGCTGAAACTGAGATTACTGCAACTCTGCTAAGCATTTCTCTCTCCTGTTTTTCTCTCTCGTAAACCTCTTGCACGCTTCAGTTATTGGAAATGACACCAGAGGCTTTTTGCTCTGAAAAGGCCGGTGAGATGGCCATTTGAATGGATGCAAGCACCACCTCCTTTTATCCGATTTGTATGGACATGAATAGAATTTGGATAACGGTAATATGCTTTACATTTATAGTCATGCAGATTTGGTGATGAATTATAATTTCAAATGGAAATGGAATATTATATATAAAAAATTTGAAGTATTTTAAAGATGATAGAAAACAGTTCATGAATTAAATAATAGATTAGTTATGAGACAAAATAATTTGAAATAGTTATAGATTAGTATAATTGTCATATCTCATTTATCAATTTTTTAAACAAACATAAACTATGTGTAAAGCTCTTAAAATTTTGAATTAATAGCATATTTTGTCCGAAATATACATCTATTAGTAATTGTTCGTTCATGAAGGCATGACGTAATGAAAAATTAGATTAAAATTCGAAAACTATTACATTACATAAAGACTTTTTGTAATTTAAAATAACTTACAATCAGACATAATATTATCATAATTCACCACACCTGTGACGCCCTCAAAATAGGTTCATTCCATCCAACCCATTCTGAGTCGCTAAATACATGGTACAAAAACAAATACAACTTCAGTAATACAATTGTCGTGCAAAATACGACAACACATATACTGTGAGTTTAAATACAACTATTGTCTAATAGACAGTATAAAAACTCAAAAGAGGTCATCATTACCATTATTGATACGCTATTTCATAGAATAGTGAGGACTACTAATACAACCATCTGGACCGTCAATTCATTCCTCGACTAGTCACAACTATATTCTCATTTCCTGAAGAGAACAGTGAAAGAAAGGGTGAGCTCAACTAGCCCAGTAAAAAATATTATGACTAAGATAATATACAACAAATTATCGTTAGTCTTCAACAGGGAAAAATCTGATATAGCAGACAACAAGTTTTAAATCAACAACCGCAGCGGAAACAACAATCCATTAGAAGAGTCAAGTAGAGAAAGAATTCTACTATCTTCTAAGATTTAAAAGTTCATCATCAATATTTTATCCCTGTAACATCAATCAATATACATCTTTAATCAAATATTCATCTTTGCACTACAGTCAAAAGATATTCATTTGTATCACCAGTTGGTCATGTTCATCTCAACACCTGTTCATCTTTGCACTACGGGCCAAAGATATTCATCAAGTAATCATTCATCTTTGCACTACGGGCTAAAGATATTCATCAAGTATCATCATTAAGGACTGAGGACGATGAAAAATATTTTAGAGAAAACGAATCCAGTGAGATAACAGATCAAATATTAAGGATTCGTATTACAGTTTATCCAAGTTCAATAATATTCCGAAATAACCAATTTTGAAGCAGAATTCAAAAATAATGATCAAAACATGGATACAATCAAAGATATAAACCATAATAGACAACTTGGACAAAAAGAAAAAAAATTCATTTTTTCGTGAATAGTGTCGTATACGTGAATAGTAACTCCGACACCAAAAGATAAAAATTTCACAAGAAAAATCATCATGCTTCGTGAATAGTACTCGTGAATAGTAATTCATGAATAGTAACCCCGACATGAAAAGTTCTAAATTTGATAAAAAGTTCCAACCAATATTTCAGCATAATGATATTGAAGAAATAATATCACTTATGAAGAAAATAACATCCCTTACAAATATTAAACAAAAATAATATTTCTTTCGAATATTGAACGAATATAATATTCCTTACAAATATTAAATGAAAATAATATTTCTTGCGAATATTGAACGAAATAATATTCATACGAATACGAAAAATAATATCTCTTCAGAATATGAAATAAATAATACCCCTTACCTCAAAAAGACAGTACTTCTGACTGGAATACTGGATATAGTGCTGAAGGAACTTGCACCGCTAATTAGAAACTCACAAAGTATCTAAATACTCACAAAATACACTTGATAATATAGAGAGAGAAAGAGAGAAAACTTATGAATTCTGGTGTGATTTTCAATTCTAACTTAGCCCTCTATTTATAGGAAAATGTTAGCACGCCGAAGCAGACTTAACCTTTAACCTGCAACCTGATGGCTTTACCTGCTACTATTCCCATCCACCACATTTGAAAATTCAATTGAGCACATTTCTCACCAACTAAAAGTGGGGCCCACCAATTCTAGAATTTTTCACAAAAATCATTTATAACCTAATTTCCGAATCAGTCACCTCTTAAAATTCATAACAAATTATACGCTCATTTTTAACGGTTCAAAATTTGTGGACATATACTCAACTTATATATGTATAACATATCCAAAAATTACAACAATCCAACGGTCGGATTAAATATTATAACTCACACAATAAAGCTGTAATAACACTGATTTGATCTTTAAATACCACCAATCCGACAAAATACTGATAAAACACCTCAATATTAACTCCTTCATTTATAACCACATAAATAAACCCATCATTTATATCCACATAAAATAAATATTTCCTTATCATATGAATCAATAATTAATTATTCACAAATAATATTACAGAATCACATTTATGACAACTAGGCTGTTCCCAGGAAAGAGGGGCTTTCCGATAAGGATTTCTCCTTACTGGCGCGCAATTAGGTGACCAAACCTCTCCTTGACAGAACTTTCTAGACATTGTCAATAATGTTATCTAATAATATTATTCCAAATAATATGAATTATTGATCTGATAATGGAAAATATTGTGCAGTGACAATTATTGAACAACAATAATATAAAGTATCAACGTAGCAATTATTGAATCAATAAAATAAAATATTGAACAGTAATTACTGTAACAATTATTGAATAGTGCCTTCTTATGTAAGGATCAATAATTCAACAATACTGTGCAATATCGTGTGCTACTGTTCAACCACGCGTATTACTGTATTTTAACCACCGGGTATTCCAACAGTGTTAATGGTAACAACTACGACGTTATTCAATTTTGTCATTTTCTTCTTCCGACATTTATCCGTTATGGGGCCCACAAATAGCTGCGCCGTCGTACGAATATTCTCTGACAGAAAGAATATTCCACGATCAAACGAATATTCCCCGACAACAATGAATATTATATAACCACTTGCTTATTTTGAAAATTTGGACATTTCACCCATAACCAAAGTATTATATCAAATTAATACCTTATTATTCACAATAATAAATAGAGGAAATTCGATTTTATTCATTAAAAAGTTGGGGTCTTACAACCTCCCCTCCCTATGAAATTTCGTCCTCGAAATTGACGTACGTACCTGGTGTATCGAAAAGGTGAGGATACCTTGCTTTTATTTTTGATTCCAACCCCCAGGTCATTTCTTCAATAGCATGGTTTCTCTACAAAACCTTAACTTGTGGTATAACCTTCATGCATTGGACATGTTCTTTCCTATCTAAGATCTTAACAGGTACCTCCTCGTACGTTAAATCTTCGGCTATATCGTCTGATTCTAACGCAATAATGTGGTTTGGGTCGTTCACATATTTACGTAACATCGATACGTGAAAAACGTTATGAACACGTGGCATACTTAGCGTTAAGGCGAGTCTATATGCCACAGTTCCTAATCGATCGAGGATTTCAAATAAATCGAAGGCTTGAGCTTTCTTCTCTTCATCGACTCTTACTTCTAGAATAACACAGTCTTGTACCTTCTTCTTTATATTCATCAGCTCCAGTGTGTAGCTTGAACGGTTTTAACTTTATCGATTAAAGTCGATTCTACTCGTATATTCGTTATCTTCACGTGGGCCCTAGAGTCTTTAACTCTATCTTCATCATTTGTAAGTTATACGAAATGGGTTTTTATGTTAACAACGTCGCACTCGTAAACGCATATGATCTTTTACTCAACACATCAGCTACCACGTTCGCTTTCCCACGATAGTATTGAATGGTACGATCGTAATCTTCAACAGCTCGAGTCAACGTCTTTGGCGCATTATATGTTAATTTTGGTTGAAGAAATATTTAAGGGTTTTAGAAATGAGTTTTGTACTGGGGTCAATACAAAATTTGATTTCACACTCTAGGGGTAGGCTAAGAAGTCCTTCGAGAATACGTCAGGAGATTTATTAACAATAAAAATATCATTTAAAAACTGTGACTCTCATCTAAGACTTGGATAACACATGTAATGAAGGTTTCTCCTAACGGAGTTTTAACCAATAAGTCAAAATCTAACTTCTTCGGAGTCAGATTTAAACGTTGAGCGCAAGCAAGAGAGATAAAAGAATGGGTATAACCGGTATCTAATAAGGTATAGACTTCGCAAAAATTTATAATTAACTAACCTGTGCTAACTTCGTTCGGGTCACTTGTTTTATGAGAAGTCACGAAAAACGCTCTTCCTGAAACCACCGACTTTGTTTTGTTCGTATCCACCTTTGGTGCCACCGTCCCAACTGGACTTGATTTCACTACAGGACAAAATCGAGCTATGTGACCGTCTTTTTCACAACTAAAACATATCTTGGAAAACTGTGAACAGTTTGGACTTATATGTCCCTCCTCTCCGCATCTGTAGCATCTAACTGACGGTCGTTCTCCTCCCCTAGATTTTGTTGCTGGTGTTGGTGCTGTTGTCGACGTCTTCCTGTCATCGTTAAATATTCTCTTCTTAAAATTTCCACTTGAATCATTTTTTCTATTATCTTGGCCATGATTACCACCGAAGTGGTTACCATTTCTGGCATGATAATTTCCTCCACGATGGTTATCATTATTCCGATGACCGTTGCCGCTGGTACGATTATTATCGTGTTGTTGCTCGTTATCTTTTGGTTGGGCTAGCTCATTATCGTGCTCCAATAATTGAGCCCTATTCACTACATTTTTAACGTCCTCAGCTGCCATTCTTAAATACTGCCATAAAACAAGGGTTAATTGACATATCACATATTATCCCTATACTCTGACCGACCAATTAAATACCAAATAACTTAGTCAGGTCATACTAGCGAAGGAATACCCCGTCTCTCCCCTCCTAGTTCTTGTCTCACATCTCAGCCAGGGATCATATCCCTAAGCTTTGATACCAACTGTGACGCCCCCAAAATAGGTCCATTCCATCCAACACATTCTGAGTCGCCAAATACATGGTACAAAAACAAATACAACTTCAGTAATATAACTGTCGTGCAAAATACAACAACACATATACTATGAGTTTAAATACAACTATTATCTAATAGACGGTATAAAAACTCAAAAGGGGTACTCATTACAATTATTGATACACTATTTCACAGAATAGTGAGGACTACTAATACAACCATCTAGATCGTCAATCCATTCCTCGACTAGTCCCAGCTATATTCTCATTTCCTGAAGAGAACAGTGAAAGAAAGGGTGAGCTCAACTAGCCTAGTAAAAAATATTATGACTAAGATAATATACAACAAATTATCTTTAGTCTTCAACAGGGAAAAATCTGATATAGCAGACAACAAGTTTTAGATCAACAACCGTAGCGGAAACAACAATCCATTAGAAGAGTCAAGTAGAGAAAGAATTCTACTATCTTCTAAGATTTAAAAGTTCATCATCAATATTTATCCCTGTAACATCAATCAATATACATCTTTAATCAAATATTCATCTTTGCACTACAGGCAAAAGATATTCATTTGTATCACCAGTTGGTCATGTTCATCTCAACACCTGTTCATCTTTGTACTACGGGCCAAAGATATTCATCAAGTAATCATTCATCTTTGCACTACGGGCCAAAGATATTCATCAAGTATCATCATTAAGGACTGAGGATGATGAAAAACATTTTAGAGAAAATGAATCCAGTGAGATAACAGATCAAATATTAAGGATTCGTATTACAGTTTATCCAAGTTCAATAATATTCCGAAATAACCAATTTTGAAGTAGAATTCAAAAATAATGATCAAAACATGGATACAATCAAAGATATAAACCATAATAGACAACTTGGACAAAAAGAAGAAAATTTCATTTTTCAGTGAATAGTGCCGTATTCGTGAATAGTGCCGTATACGTGAATAGTGCCGTATACGTGAATAGTAACTCTGACACCAAAAGATAGAAATTTTACAAGAAAAATTATCATGCTTAGTGAATAGTACTCGTGAATAGTAACTCATGAATAGTAACTCATGAATAGTAACTCATGAATAGTAACTCATGAAAAGTAACCATTGTGATGCCCCCAAAATTAGGTATACGTCACCCATCTTGGGTCGCCACTTACATGGTACATAAATCAAATACAACTTACTAATACAACTGTCTTGTACAATACGACAAAACATAAACTGTGAGTTTGAATACAATTATTGTCTACTAGAGATTATATAAACTCAAAAGGAGTCCTCATTACAATTATTATCACACTATTTCACAAAATAGTGAGGACTACTAATGCTATCCTCTGGACCATCACTCCGTTTCCCGACTCGTCCCAGCTATATTCTCATTTCCTGAAGAGAACAGTGAAGAAAAGGTGAGCTCAACTAGCCCAGTAAGAAATATTATGACTAAGATAATGCAGAATAAATTATCATTAGCCTCCAACAATGTTAAACTGATAAAATACAATAGACATCAAGTTTAACTGCAGCGGAACAAACAATCCATTAAAAGAGTCAAGTAGAAAATAAAATCTACTATCTTTTATGATTTAAAAGGTTTTTCATCACTGTTATCGCTGAGACTCAGCTTAATAAATAATCCACATCATGAAATCGTCCCTGCACTACAGGCCAAGGATATTCTTTAGTATCACGACCACGAATTATCCATGCTCTACGAGCCAAAGATAAACGTATTTTCATCAATGGTCCTGATTATGCCATAAAATAATTCATCTTTGCTCCCTTGGCCGAAGAGAATCCATAGCCATAATCATACCAAAAATTGTCCATCAATGCACTACGGGCCAATGAGGACTTTTAATTTTCACATCATTTGTAACATTACGGTCATGATTATACCGAATAATCCCTGGTCATAATCATACTAAGTCCATCTATGCACTACATGCCACAGATAACCTTCAACATAACATAAACATGAGGATGATGACAATGATATAAGAATTCAATTAAACAAGTTCAAGAATTAATTTGTCCAGGAACCAATAATGTCCAAATTGTCAACATGATACTTCTTTGTATAATAAAATTCAAGAATGCTCAAAAGAATATTTTCATGAAAAATACTGGATAAAGCGCAAATATCACGGATATTCCACTAATTTCATGGAGTATAGATGTCAAAATTTTAATCAACTGAGTATAATACCGAATGGAATAACAAAAGATATCACCATGCATGCGGTACTTCGTATAGACGGTTATTTTAACAGAATAATAATAACGAAACCGGGTCAGGTGAAATTCACACCGACAGGATGTTCCAACAGAATAATAAATGCGGAATAATAAATGATGGAACCAGGTCCGGCGTATAGCACAGACAAGATATTTCGACAGAATAATAAAGACGAAATAATAAAAATGGAACCAGGTCCGGCGTATAGCATAGACAAGATATTCCGACAGAATAATAAAGACAGAATAATAGAAGAATGTCACCAAGTATAGGGTAGCCCGCGTATACAGGTTATTCCAACAGAACAATAAAGAAATGGAATAACAGAAGTTCTCTTCTTGAATACAAAAGAATAATATCCCTTACCGTAAAATAATACTTGATATAAGAGTTGTGAAGTAGCAGAAAACTTTTCTTCTATTTCTCTATAGTCTCTCTCTATAGTTTCTCTCTCTAGAGTTCAGTGAATTCGTAAGAAAATAAAGAAGGAATGAGCTTCTATTTATAGGAAAATGGAATGCATAGTAACTAATCCATGAACGGTCCAGATTGATTTACTTTATTCTGACGGTCCATATTTAAAGAAAAATCTTTTAAATAAAATATAATATATTCTATTTATATAAAAAGATTTTTACTATACAAACACTATGCGAGCACTATGCAAACACTGTGCATAATAAAATATAATATATTCTATTTATAGAATAACTTTAATAAAGTATTCTGTTTTATATAAAAAGATTTTACTATGCAAAAAACTATGCATAATAGAATATAATATATTCTATATATAGAATAACTTTAATAAAGTATTCTGTTTTATATAAAAAGATGTTTCTATTTTATTACGTGAATAAAACAAAACTTTTAAATCAACAATAATTGAATCAAATAATGTGAGATACTATGCAGCAACTATTGTAGCAATAATTGAACAAAACTGAGTGACTTCTCACATAAATATCAATAATCAATACCATGTGCTACTATGCAACACCGCGTATTACTGTACTTTTACTAC
This sequence comes from Panax japonicus, assembly GCA_020205505.1. Lineage (NCBI taxonomy): Eukaryota > Viridiplantae > Streptophyta > Magnoliopsida > Apiales > Araliaceae > Panax > Panax japonicus. Next base: position 73,222,702 of record CM035107.1, on the reverse strand, counting down.
CTAGTAGTTCAACAGTATCAACGGTAAAACTTCCGCCGTTATTTTTAATAAAATATTTTTATCGTTTTCTCAATCCGACAATAATTCCGTTGTGGGGTCCACCAATGATTGTGCCGTCGTACGAATATTTCCTGTTTAAAATGAATATTTTTCGACCAATTGAATATAATATGACAACTTGCATACTTTGCAAAATTTATAAATATTACCCACAACTATAACATTATCTCAAATTCACACCATAATATAAAAAATTATTTCAAGAAAATCAATTCTTTATTCATAAAATCTGGGGTTTCACAATCTCCTATCCTTATGGAATTTCTCCCTCGAAATTTACGTACGTACCTGGTATGCCGAATAGGTGAGGATACCTTGACTTCATTTCAGATTCTAACTCTTGAAGTATAACCCTTGAGTGTTGGATACGATTCTTCTTATCCAGGATTTAAACACGAGATCTCATACGTTAAATCATCCGCTATCTCATCCGATTCTAAATTAATAATGTGGTTCGGGTCATCCACATATTTACGTAACATTGATACGTTAAAAATGTTATGAGCATGCGACATACTTGGCGGTAAAAGGAGTCTATAAGCTACAGTTCCTACTCAATCAAGGATTTTAAATGGGCCAATTAAATCGAGGGTTGAGTTTTCCTCTCTTCAGCAACTCTTGCTTCTAGAATAACGCCCTCTTGAACTTTCTTCTTCACATTCATCAGATTCGGGTATGTAGCTTGAGCGTCTTTAACTTTATCGATTAAAGTCGATTTTACTCGTATATTCGTTATCTTCACGTGGTTCCCTAGAGTCTTTAACTCTATCTTCATCATTTGCAAGTTATACGAAATGAGTCTTTGTGTTAACAACATTGCACTTGTAAACGCATACGATCTTCTACTCAACACGTCAGCTACCACGTTCGCTCTTCCACGATGATATTGAATAGTATGATCGTAATCTTCAACAGCTCGAGTAAATGTCTTTGGCGCATGTTACGTTCATTTTAGTTGAAGAAATATTTTGAGGGTTTAAGAAATGGGTTTTGTACTGGGGTCAATACAAAATTCAATTTCACGCTCTAGGGTAGGCTAGGAAGTCTTCATGAATACGTCAAGAAATTTATTAATAATAGAAATATCATTCAAAACTGTTACTCTCATCCAAGACTTGGATAGTAGGTCACATTGATACCAACTGTGACTTCTATCCCTTAACCTAGATAGCACCTCACAATGATACCTATTAACTTGTCATCGTTATTCATGACGTCGCCTACAGAAATTCTGGTTTTGGTGCATTCCACACAAGGAAGTCATCAACAAAAGGATCGGGGCTCTTTACTTATGGCTTGATATGACAATGATTGAATTTAGTAGTTTGGTTGCTTGAATTCGCATAATAGGTTGGTTAGGAATATGAAAAGTAACAACCTTACGAAAAACATGATGAGTAGTTAACCAATCGTTTAAAAAAAACCACATCAAAGGCAAGTATTTTCAATGAGATAAGATCGACTGATAACGTGAAAGTGTCGATTTGAATCAAACAAGATTTATAAATAGTGGAGGTAACGAAGGTTTCTCCCAATGGAGTTTCAATAGATAAATCAAAGTTTAACTTCTCCGGAGTTAAGTACAAACATTGAACACAACTAGGTGAAATAAAAGAGTGAGTAGAACCGGTATCTAACACGGTATAGACTTCGTAAGAGCTTATGATTAACTTACCCGTGATAATTTTATTAAGGTTCCTCGTCACAAGAAAAAAAAACTCTCTCTTAAACTACCGGCTTTGTCTTGTCTGGGACATCCTTTGGCATCACTATCCCAATTGGACTTGACTTCACCATACGACAAAATCGAGCTAGGTGACCTTCTCTTCTGCAATTAAAACATGCTTTGGATTGTTGCGTACAGTTTGGACGAATGTGTCCCTCTTGTCTGCATTTGAAACATACGACCGATGAGCGTTCTTCTTCCTTTGAAACGGGTGCTGGTGCCAACGTCTTCACATCTTTATTGAACTTTCTCTTCTTAAAATGTCCATTCTTATTATCTTGGCCATGATTACCACCGAAATGGTTACCATTCTTGGCATGATAATATCCCCCACGATGGTTATCGTTGTTTCGATGACCGTTGCCACCGGTATGATTATTATCGTGTTGTTGGTCGTTGCCTTTTGGTTGTGCTGACTCATTATCGCGCTCCAATAACTGAGACCTATTCACAACATCTGAATATAAACAAAGTTTGTGAGAAATGAGGTATTGACATATATCGGGTTTCAAACCTCGCAAAAACATTCGCGCCATTCGCTTCTCATTATCGAACAAATGGGATGCAAACCGGGATAACTCCGCAAACTTAGCCTCGTACTGCGACACGGACATATTTTTTTGCTCCAGCTTGATAAATTCTACCTCCTTCATGTGACGAATATTTTCAGGAAAGTACTTGTCGTTGAATAATTCTTGGAACTTCTCCCAAGACATCTTGAGTGCGTCAGGCTAGGTACATTTGACAGATTCCCACCAATGATCTCCTTTTTCACGCAACATAAAGGTGGTGAATGGAACCTTTTGCTTCTCTGAGCATTCCAAGACATCAAATATCTTGGTAATTTGCTTTATCCATGTCTCCGCCTTAAGTGGTTCTGGCTTTCCTAAAAACTCCGGTGGTCCCAGCTCCTTGAACTGTTTAGCGGTGACCAACCGTGGGTTACCATTGTTTTCACCTACATTATGGACAGGAGCTGCCTTCGCCCGTTGTTGCATGAATTGCATAAAGCCTCTGACCATCCCATCATTAACCATTTCATCGATGTTAATGTTTTCATGAGGAGTATTGTCCTCTGGTTGCACATTATCCTGATTATTGATCTGTGAAGACTCAACGGTCTCCTGTGCTCAATTGATAATCTCAACATTCTCGGATGCCATTTTCAAACACTGCCACAAAACAAGGGTCAATTAACATATCACATATTATCCCTATACTTTGACCGACCAATTAAATACCAAATAAACTTAGGTAGGTCATACTATCGAAGGAATTCCCCGTCTCTCCCCTCCTAATTCTTATCTCACATCTTAGCAAGGGATCATATCCCTAAGCTTTGATACCAACTGTGACGCCCCCAAAATTAGGTATACGTCACCCATCTTGGGTCGCCACTTACATGGTACATAAATCAAATACAACTTACTAATACAATTGTCGTGTACAATACGGCAAAACATAAACTGTGAGTTTGAATACAATTATTGTCTACTAGAGATTATACAAACTCAAAAGGAGTCCTCATTACAATTATTATCACACTATTTCACAAAATAGTGAGGACTACTAATGCTATCCTCTGGACCATCACTCCGTTCCCCGACTCGTCCCAGCTATATTCTCATTTCCTGAAGAGAACAGTGAAGAAATGGTGAGCTCAACTAGCCCAGTAAGAAATATTATGACTAAGATAATGTAGAATAAATTATCATTACCCTCCAACAATGTTAAACTGAGAAAATACAATAGACATCAAGTTTAACTGCAGCGGAACAAGGAATCCATTAAAAGAGTCAAGTAGAAAATAAAATCTAATATCTTTTATGATTTAAAAGGTTTTTCATCACTGTTATCGCTGAGACTCAACTTAATAAATAATCCACATCATGAAATTATCCCTGCACTACAGGCCAAGGATATTCTTTAGTATCACGACCACGAAATATCCATGCTCTACGGGCCAAAGATAAACATGTTTTTATTAACGGTCCTGATCATGCCATAAAATCATTCATCTTTGCTCCCTTGGCCGAAGAGAATCCATAGCCATAATCATACCAAAAACTGTCCATCAATACACTACGGGCCAATGAGGACTTTTAATTTTCAGATCATTTGTAACATTACGGTCATGATTATACCGAATAATCCCTGGTCATAATCATACCAAGTCCATCTATGCACTACATGCCACATATGACTTTCAACATAACATAAACATGAGGATGATGACAATGATATAAGAATTCAATTAAATAAGTTCAAGAATTAATTTGTCCAGGAACCAATAACGTCCAAATTGTCAACATGATACTTCTTTGTAGAAGAAAATTCAAGAATGCTCAGTAGAATATTTCCATGAAAAATACTGGATGAAGCGCAAATATCAAGGATATTCCACTAATTTCATGGAGTATAGAAGTCAAAATTTTAATCAATTGAGTATAATACCGAATGGAATAACAAAAGATATCACCATGCATGCGGTAGTTCGCATAGACGGTTATTTCAATAGAATAATAATAACGAAACCAGGTCAGGTGAAATTCACACCGACAGGATGTTCCAACTGAATAATAAATGCGAAATAATAAATGATGGAACCAGGTCCGGCGTATAGCACAGACAGAATATTCTGACAGAATAATAAAGACGGAATAATAAAAATGGAACCAGGTCCGGCGTATAGCACAAACAGGATATTCCGACAGAATAATAAAGACAGAATAATAGAAGAATGTCACCAAGTATAGGGTAGCCCGCGTATACAGGTTATTCAAACAGAACAATAAAGAAATGGAATAACAGAAGTTCTCTTCTTGAATACAAAAGAGTAATATCCCTTACCGTAAAATAATAATTGATATAAGAGTAGTGAAGTAGCAAAAAACTTTTCTTCTATCTCTCTATAGTCTCTCTCTATAGTTTCTCTCTCCAGAGTTCAGTGAATTCGTAAGAAAATAATGAAGGAACGAGCTTCTATTTATAGGAAAATTGAATGCATAGTAATTAATCCATGAACGGTCCAGATTGATTTACTTTAATCTGACGGTCCATATTTAAAGAAAAATCTTTTAAATAAAATATAATATATTCTATTTATATAAAAAGATTTTTATTATGCAAACACTATACGGGCACTATGCAAACACTATGCATAATAAAATATAATATATTCTATTTATAGAATAACTTTAATAAATTATTCTATTTTATATAAAAAGATTTTACTATGCAAAATACTATGCATAATAGAATATAATATATTCTATTTATAGAATAACTTTAATAAAGTACTCTGTTTTATATAAAAAGATGTTTCTATTTTATTACGTGAATAAAACAAAACTTCTAAATCAACAATAATTGAATCAAATAATATGAGATACTATGGAGCAACTATTGTAGCAATAATTGAACAAAACTGAGTGACTTCTCACATAAATATCAATAATCAATACCGTGTGCTACTATGAAACAACGTGTATTACTGTATTTTTACTACCGAGTAGTTCAACAGTATCAACGGTAAAACTTTTGTCGTTATTTTTAATAAAATATTTTTGTCGTTTTCTCAATCCGACAATAATTCTGTTGTGGGGGTCCACCAATGATTGTGTCGTTGTACGAATATTTCCTGTTTAAAACGAATATTCTCCGACCAATCGAATATAATATGATAACTTGCATACTTTGCAAAATTTATAAATATTATCCACAACTATAACATTATCTCAAATTCACACCATAATATAAAAAATTATTTCGAGAAAATCAATTCTTCATTCATAAAATCTGGGGTTTCACAACCCCGACATGAAAAGTTTCAAATTTGATAAAAAGTTCAAACCAATATTTCAGCATAATGATATTGAAGAAATAATATCACTTACAAAGAAAATAACATCCCTTACAAATATTAAACGAAAATAATATTCATTTCGAATATTGAACGAATATAACATTCCTTACGAATATTAAATGAAAATAATATTTCTTGCGAATATTGAACGAAATAATATTCATACGAATACGAAAAATAATATCTCTTCAGAATATGAAATAAATAATATCCCTTACCTCAAAAAGACAGTATTTCTGACTGGAATACTGGATATAGTGCTGAAGGAACTTGCACCGCTAATTAGAAACTCACAAAGTATCTAAATACTCACAAAATATACTCGATAATATAGAGAGAGAAAGAGAGAAAACTTATAAATTCTGGTGTGATTTTCAATTCTAACTTAGCCCTCTATTTATAGGAAAATATTAGCACGCCGAAGCAGACTTAACCTGCAACCTGATGGCTTTACCTGCTACTATTCCCACCCACCACATTTGAAAATTCAATTGAGGACATTTCTCACCAACCAAAAGTGGGGCCCACCAATTCTAGAATTTTCCACCAAAATCATTTATAACCTATTTTTCGAATCAGTCACCTCTTAAAATTCATAACAAATTATACGCTCATTTTTAACGGTTCAAAATTTGTGGACATGTACTCAACTTATATATGTATAACATATCCAAAAATTACAACGATCCAACGGTCGGATTAATTATTATAACTCACACAATAAAGCTGTAATAACACCGATTTGATCTTTTAATACCACCAATCCGATAAAATATGGATAAAACACCTCAATATTAACTCCTTCATTTATAACCACATAAATAAACCCATCATTTATATCCACATAAAATAAATATTTTCTTATTATATGAATCAATAATTAATTATTCACAAATAATATTACAGAATCACATTTATGACAACCAGACTGTTCCCAGGAAAGAGGGGGCTTTCCGATAAAGATTTCTCCTTACTGGCGCGCAATTTGGTGACCAAACCTCTCCTTGACAGAACTTTCTAGACATTGTCAATAATTCTATCTAATAATATTATTCCAAATAATTTGAATTATTGATCTGATAATGGAAAATACTGTGCAGTGATAATTATTGAACAACAATAATATAAAGTATCAACGTAGCAATTATTGAATCAATAAAATAAAATATTGAACAGTAATTACTGTAACAATTATTGAGTAGTGCCTTCTTACGTAAGGATCAATAATTTAACAATACTGTGCAATACCGTGTGCTACTGTGCATGTGACAACCCGAGAATTTAGACAATTTATGAAAATCTCAAATGATTGATTTAAGGTCAAATATTAGACCTAGACAGAAAATAAGTGTATGCGTATGATGTTATTAGGATGGAATCTTGAGGATTTCAAAATTTCGTGAAGGCTTTTAAGTGAATTATTCAGGATTAAGTGTTTACGTGAATATGCTCTGTGCATATGGATAATGATGTATTCAGAATGTGGTTAAGGGTTATGGGTTGACCAGATAAATTACATTTGTGACAAACCCTATGTATATATTAAGAACGTCAACATTCAGTTAGAAAACTCTAACGTCTAACAAGAAACCCTAGCAATCGGTTCTGTAAACCCTAGTTTCAGTTCCGGGAGTCCGAAACCCTAATTCGGATATCGAAAACCCTAGATTGGGAATACAATGTTATGTACAAGGTTAAACGTCATTAATTAGAAAAAACCCTAATTAATTACTGGAAATTCTAATTGATTATTAAGAAGACCCTAATACCAGATCTGAAAATCCTAATTTCAGATTCTGATAAAATGAAGCCCTAATCTGGGAATAGAAAGGAGAATTATAATGCTTATGTGGTATTAATTATATTACTAATTAGGGCAAAGCTTAATTATTTAGCAAACCCTAATTTCGAATTTAGAAAACCCTAATTTCGGGATTTGAAACCCTAATTTTATAGTTAGGGAAAACGAAAGTGTTAATTGAATACTTTTAATGATAATTAGGATATATTAATTCTAATTTTCAAGATTTAGTAATTAGAAAAATGTAATCTAATTACGAATAATTAATTTCTATTTTAGAAAATTAATTTTTCTATTAGAAACCCTAATTTGTGGGTTGAAAACCCTAATGACCATTTTGAACCCTAATTGTTCAGTGGTGGATTTAATTGCTATATTAGCAATGTTAATTAGGAAATATAAATTCTAATTGTCAAGTTATTAGAAACCCTAATCTAATTGGGGAATCTAATTCTAAAAATTGAAATATTATTATTTTTCTATTTAAAACCCTAAAAATGTGGTTTTGAAACTTAATGTACAAATTTGACCCTAAGTGCTAAATTAACGATTTTAATTAGGATAAGTTAGTCCTAATTAACAAGATTGTTGTGTGATTAGAAAATTACAAAATAATTAGGGAGACCTAATTATAATTTGGAAATCAAAATTTTCTATTCTAAATTAGAAAATTTTAGAAATCCAAGTTGCTTAATATTTGAGGGTTAAGACCTAAACCCTAAATTTGTCCAAACCCTAAATCTTGGTATACTCAAACCCTAAACCCTAAGGGTTTTATCATTTGGCAAATTCTAGAAATTTAAGGAAATGACAAAAATGCCCTTTGTGCATTATTTATTGTGTAGCTTGCATTTTTGGCCAAGAAATAGAGTTGGTGACCAACCCTTGTACCAACCCTAACCCTAACCTAGCTCTAGCCTAGATATGTGTCCAAAATCAACCAAATTGCTTGCAAATTCAATGAATCTAATTGATTAAAAAGGAGAATTAAAGTGAATTCATTTACTTTACATTTCATACCAACCAAGTCCCTTCTCTCTCATCAATTTCGGGACTTAGTGTGAGAGAAAGTAAGAATCAAAGCCTTGATCAAGAATCAGCAAACCAAAAACAGATCAGAGAATCAGAAATCGGAATTTAAGCTTAAAAGGTATAAAATTTCCTAATTTTTGAAATCCTTCGATTCTTAGTTAAATGTTGCAATTGATTGTTGAAAGTTGTGTAATAGGGTGTCAATTGATGTTCTGGGTTGTTAAATCCATGACCCATAACATCAAAGTGCACGATTTTACATTTTTAGCAAATCTGGAAATCTGAAAAATTATGTTTTTCAGTCAAATGTCAGATCAGATATATCCATCTGTGTTATGAGTTTTTGATGTTTCAAACTTGTAACATGTAGCCGGTTATGTGTTCTTTAAGTTGCAAAAAGAATCAGACCCAGATCTATTATAGATCGCATGTTATAATCGGTCAAAACCCGTTGACCGAACTGCCTAAAATCGCGAACCCAGAAATTCTAGAGCAGTTGTCCGTGTCCTACTTTGATTGGCCATATCTTGCTCATTCTGTGATGTTTTAATGTTATAAAACCTTAAAGTTGTAGTACTACATATTGTCTACACACTGTAATTGATAGATCTCATAAACGTTGCTCTATCATCAAGTTATAAAGAGTCAAAGGAGGTAACTTGACTGTTCTTCATTTTCTGGGTAACACAGAAAATGAAGAACACGTCTGTCAGACATTTCGGGAGCCCAGATCTCTCTTAATTGTTGTTGTTTGGTCATGAAATTGGTGTATACTTGTAGTACTACATTAGTACTACAAAATCAAAGTTTTAATCAACCCAGAAAGCATAAGGAACCTGGATTAAAACCCGGTCAAACCATGTCCCTCGCTCACGGCCGGAAAATCTGGGTTTGGCTCAAGAACACCTATAGCGACAGAAAGTGTCGCTATAGGCCTTTAGCGACAGTTTTAATTATTATTTTCCGGAAAATGATTAAAAATTAGAAAAAAATGGTTTTTAATTATTAAAAATGCTTAATAAATTCTGAAAAATTATTTTAAAGCATTAAAAATAGTTTTTAACTATTTTGAGTATATTTCAAAAATAATTAATATTTTTGGAATATAAATGGTATTTATTTATTTAATTACAATATTAAATAAATTATTTAAAAATAGTTTTTAATTCATGAAAAATCATGAAAAATAATATTATGGTATAAGAAAATATTTTAAGTTATTTTTGATAACTTTTGATATTTTGTGATAAATTTCATTAATAATTTATTATTAATGGTAATTAATTTATTTAATGAATATATTAAATAAATTATAGAAACAGTTAGAATTGTGTCGGTTTCAAGTCAGACTGAAACAGTTTGACCTGATAATAAGTCTTATGTGTTGTATAGACTGATAGGGTTATTTTGTGAATATAAATATAACAGTAAAATATTGTGATGATATTATTCTAATTATTGGAGATCTATATTATTAATATTAGGTCTTCGGATAAAGCGTTATTAAATTGCGTGCGGTAATCAACGGTTCAGACAAGTTTTCTTGTACTTAACTCTAATAAGAGTAGTTTCTTCAAGCTTATGGTTAATCATTGCTGATTTCCTAGAAAATTGTATTCTGTACATCTTGCATGTATAAGTCAGGTATGAAAGGCTGATCACCTTCATTACCAGTTGGTTTAGAAATATTTGTTCATGTATAATACTTGTTCAGTCAAAAATTTGCTCGTGCTAGTTCTCAATTATATTGATGAATTATAGAAAGCCCTTTATTCATACTCTTCAATCATGATATATCGTTATATTATTGTATATAAACTTGCTGGGCAACTTTCATGCTCACCCTTGCTATATCATGATAAAACATTGCAGATAAAGCGAACGTGTTTGGATACAGGAATCGGTTAAAGCCAAGTTCAGCTTGGGATATAAAGTGCAGCTAGTTTGTAATAACGTATTTGATAAATATTGTTGTGTTAGATAACTTATGAATTGTGTAATAAGTTAAGGTTACTCGACCTTGGGGAATAGTGTGTAATGTAATGTATAAACAATTTATGTTTATATCTTCCGCGATTAGTGAAAGAATTAGTGTACCGAGTCCGCGGCGATTCGGGGCCCGGATTCGGGGATGCTACAGTGCAACCACGCGTATTACTGTATTTTAATCACTAGGTATTCCAACAGTGTTAACGATAACAACTACGCCGTTATTCAATTTTATCATTTTCTTCTTCTGACAGTTATCCGTTATGGGGCTCACAAATAGCTGCGTCGTCGTATGAATATTCCCCGACAAAAAGAATATTCCACGACCAAACGACTATTCCCCGACAACAATGAATATTATATAACCACTTGCTTATTTTAAAAATTTGCACATTTCACCCACAACCAAAGTATTATATCAAATTAATACCTTATTATTCACAATAATAAATAGAGAAAATTCAATTTTATTCATTAAAAAGTTGGGGTCTTACAAAACCACCACAATAATTAATTTTCTTTTAAAAATAGATATCCAGAAAAATTTTAACTTGTCTACAAAACTTACAAATCATCAATAACAATTTTCATAATTCACCACACCACCACAATAACAATTATAATTATAATAATTGTTATTATTATTATTATTATTATTATTGTTGTTGTTGTTATTATTATTATTATTATTATTATTATTATTATTGTTATTGTTTTTATTATTATTGTTGTTATTATTATTGTTAGTATTATCCAAGTCTGTAGGCGACGTCGTGAATGACGATGGCAAGTTGATAGGTATCAATGTGACGTACTATCCAAGTCTTTGATGAGGGTCACAGCTTTGAATGATATTTCTATTGTTAATAAATTTCTTGACGTATTCTTGAATTCTTCTTAGCCTACCCCTAGAGCGTGAAATCGAATTTTGTATTGACCCCAGTACAAAACCCATTTGTAAACCCTCAAATATTTCTTCAACTAAAATGAGCGTATAACGTGCCAAAGATGTTGACTCGAGCTGTTGAAGATTACGATCGTACCATTCAATACCATTGTGGGAAAGCGAATGTGGTAGCTGACGTGTTGAGTAGAAGATCGGATGCGTTTACGAGTGCAATGTTTTTAACACAAAGACTCATTTCGTATAACTTACAAGTGATGAAGATAGAGTTAAAGACTCTAGGGACCCACATGAAGATAACGAATATACGATTAGAATCGACTTTAATCGATAAAGTTAAAGCCTCTCAAGCTACATACTCAGAGCTGATGAATGTGAAGAAGAAGGTTCAAGAGGGCATTGTTTTAGAAGCAAGAATCGATGAAGAGAGGAAATCTCAACCCTCGATTTAATTGGCCCATTTGAAGTCCTCGATGAAGTAGGAACTGTGGCCTATAGACTCATTTTACAGCCAAGTATGTTGCGTGTTCACATAACATTTTTTTAACATATCAATGTTACGTAAATATGTGGACGGCCCGAACCACATTATTAATTTAGAACCGAACAAGATAGCAGAAGATTTAACGTATGAGGAGATACGTGTTAACATCTTGGATAAGAAGGATCATATTCGACGCTCAAAGGTTATACCTCAAGAATTAGAATCTGAAATGAAGTCAAGGTAACCTCTTCGGCATATCAGGTACGTACGTAAATTTTGAAGGCGAAATTCCAAAAGGAAGGGAGATTGTGAGACCCCAGATTTTATGAATAAATATTTAATTTTCTCGAAATAATTTTTTTGAATATTATGGTATGGATATGATATAATGTTATAGTTGTGGATAATATTTATAAATTTTGCAAAGTACGCAAGTTGTTATATAATATTCGATTGGTCGGGGAATATTCGTACAACGGCATAATCATTGGTGGACCCCACAACAGAATTATTGTCGGATTGAGAAAATGACAAAAATACTTTATGAAAATAACGGCGGAAGTTTTACCGTTAACTGTTAAAACACCAGGTCTTAAAAGTACAGTAATACGCGTGGTTGCATAGTAGCACACGTTATTAATTATTGATAATTACGTGATAAGTCACTTAGTTTTGTTTGTATTATTAATGTAATAATACAAAAAAAAAATTTATATAAAACAGAATACTTTTTTAAGATTATTCTATAAATAGAATATATTATATTCTATTATGCATAGTATTGCATAGTGTCTGTATAGTATTTTGCATAGTAAAATCTTTTTATATAAAACATAATACTTTTATAATGTTATCTGATTTATTAGACAATAATTAGAATATATTATATTTTATTATGCATAATGTTTGCATAGTGCTTGCATAGTAAAATCTTTTATAAATTTATTTGTTTTATTAGATTATAAATAGAATATATTATATTTTATTTAAAAGATTTTGCTTTAAATATGGACTGTCAGATTAAAGTAAATCAATCTGAACCGTTCATGAGTTAGTTACTATGCAGTCCATTTTTCTATAAGTAGAAGCTCATTCCTTCATTATTTTCTTACGAATTCACTGAAACTCTAGAGAGATAAACTATAGAGAGAAAGAAGAAAGTATTCTGCTACTTCACTACTTATATATCCAGTACTCTTCTTCTTAAGGTAGGGAATATTATTTGTTGTACTCGTAAGGGGTGCTATTTTTTTGTATTCATGAAGAGAACTTATGTCATTCCATTCTTTATTATTATATTGGAATAACCTGTGTACGCGGGTTACCCTATACTTGGTGACATTCTTCTATTATTCCGTCTTTATTATTCTGTTGGAATATCATGTCTGTGCATTTTATGTCGGACCTGATTCCGTCTTTATTATTCTGTTGGAATCTCCTGTCTATGCGTTTTACGCCGGACCTGATTCCGTTTTTATTATTCTGTTGGAATATCCTATCTGTGTGTTTTACGCCGGACCTGGTTCCGTCTTTATTATTATTCTGTTGGAATATCCTGTCTGTGCAAATTTCGTCGGACCTGATTTCGTCCTTATTAGTATTCTGTTGGAATAACCTGTCTATGCGAAGTACCGCATGCATGATGATTTCTGTTGTTATTCCATTCTTTATTATTATGTTGGAACATTCCGTCGGTGCAAATTTCGCCTGACCTGGTTCCGTTATTTAGTATTCTGTTGGAATAACCTGTATATGCAAAGTATAACTATTTGTTCACATATGTGTACTATTGAATCACATTATTTACTATTAGGGCAGTTGGTGATAATACTTGCATGACTAAGTTAAACATTGAGGTATAGATGGAGGTACTATACTATAATTCGTATTTTTTCACATGATTATACTATTGATTCACATGATTGAACTATTGATTCACATTATTTACTATTAGGGGAGTTGGTTCAAGATTGATAATACTTTCAGGACTAAATTAAAAATGAAAGAAAAGTTGGAGGTATTGTACTGTAATTTTCGAGCCCCAAAACGTGCAATTATCGAAATTATATTTTTCTATAAATAGAAGCTCATTCTTCCTTCATTTGTCACCAATTCACAAAAGCTTTAGAGCGATTATTATAGAGAGAAAGAAGAAGAGAAATCTGCTACTCACTATTCCAGTATCCAGTTTTTCCAAGGTAGGGAGTATTATTTCTTTCTTATCTATGAAGAGAATTTCTGTTATTCCATTCTTATTATTCTGTTGGAATAACCTGTATACGCGGGCTACCCTATACTTGGTGAAATTCTTCTGTTGTTCTATTCTTTATCATTATGTTGGAACATCATGTCTGTGCGTTCTACGCCAGACCTGGTTCCGTCTTTATTATTATGTTGGAATATCCTGTCTGTGCGTTCTACGTCGGACCTGATTCCATCTTTATTATTCTGTTGGAATATCCTGTCTGTGTGTTCTACGCCGGACCTGATTCCGTCTTTATTATTCTGTTGGAATATCCTGTCTGTGCGTTTTACGCTGGACCTGATTCCGTTATTTATTATTATGTTGGAATTACCTGCCTGTGTTGTCTATCGCATACTTGGTCATTTCTTTTGTTATTCCATTCCTTATTATACTCAGTTGGTTAAAGTTTTGACTTCTATACTCCATGAATTTAGTGGAATATCCTTGATATTTGCGCTTCATCCAGTATCTTTTCATGGAAATATTCTTCTGAGCATTCTTGAATTTTACTCTACAAAGCAGTATCATGTTAACAATTTGGACGTTATTAGTTCCTGGATTAAATAATTCTTGAACTTGTTTTATTGATTTCTTATATCATTGTCATCATCCTCATGTTTATATTTTGTTGAAAGTCATATGTGGCCTATAGTGCATAGATGGATTGGTATGATTATGACCAGGAATTATTCGGTGTAATCATGACTGTAATGTTACAAATGATGTGGAAAAAGTCCTCATTGGCCCGTAGTGTATTGATGAACAGTTGTTGGCATGATCATGACCGTTATTGAATACACAAATATTTTTGGCCCGTAATGCATGGATAATTGTGGTCGTGATACTAAAGAATATCCTTGGCCGTGGTGCAGGGGTGATTCGATGATGTGGATTATTTATTAAGCTGAGTCCCAGCGATAAAAGTGATGAAAAACCTTTTAAATCATAAAAGATAGTAGTTTTTATTCTCTACTTGACTCTTTTAATAGATTGCTTGTTCCGTTGTAGTTAAACATGATGGTTGTTATATTGTATCAGTTTAACACTGTTGAAGGCTAACGATAATATATTCTGCATTATCTTAGTCATAATATTTCCTACTGGGCTAGTTGAGCTCACCCTTTAACTTTTATTGTTCTCTTTAGGAAATGAGAACGTAGCAGGGACTAGTCGGGGAACGGAGTGACGGACCAGATGATATCATTAGTAGTCCTCACTATTCTGTAAAATAGTGTAATAATAATTGTAATAAGGACTCCTTTTGAGTTTGTATAATCTCTAGTAGACTATATTTGTATTCAAACTCACAGTTTATGTTTTGTCGTATTGTACACGACAGTTATATTATTAAGTTGTATTTGAATTTATGTACCATGTAAGTGGTGACCCAAGATGGGTGACGTATACCTAATTTTGGGGGCGTCACAGTATTAAACAGATTGGTTAAGCAATTTGAGAATAGTTCTCACGGCTTAAAAGCTATCTTATGTCCTTAATACACTTATCCCTGCAATGGTTGCAAACAATGCTTTTGAGGAAGATGTTGCTATTTTTTGAAAGTGGCAAGATGATGCACAATTGGCTCAATGCGTTATACTCGCATCCATGAGTAATGAGCTTCAGCGTCAACATGAAACTATGGATGCTTTTACTATATTCATGCACATCAAGTAGTTGATGGTGAGGAAAGTAGGACTGATAGATATTAGATATCTAAGGAGCTCTTCCGATCTAGAATGATCGATGACACTACAGTACAGACAAAAGTCCTTAACATAATCAATTTAATTGATCAATTAGGATAACAGTTTTTTTTATGAATGGAGAGTTGAGCCAAAATTTGATCTTGCACTCACTCCCGGACTCCTTTCACAATTGTTATGAATTTTTCATATGAACAAGCTAAATATCAGCCTCGTTGATTTGCTTAACATGTTAAAAAATAATGAGAGTCACTTTTCAACCAAGAAAGACCAAGTCTTACTTCACTCCCGAACTCCTTTCATAATTGTTGTGAATTTTTCATATAAACAAGCTAGATATCAACCTCGTTGATTTGCTTAACATGTTGAAAAATGATGAGAGTCACTTTTCAACCAAGAAAGACCAAGTCTTACTGGTAGGGGCCGAAGGATCTTCTAAAGAGTTTGTTACCACTGCAATAAGCCTGGACACTGGAAAGAAACTGCAAGAAGCATCTTGCAGAGGCTAACCAGAAGAAGCTTAGTGAAGTTTCGGTTACAAATATAAGTTTTTGTTCATGATAAAAATAAATTTTTTCTTTAAGTTAATTTCTACTTGGGTATTGGATACCGACTTTGGTTATCCTAAATATAGATTTATGAAGGAACCAAGCAGAAGTAAAAAGCTAAACAAAGATAAGTAATCCTATGTATGGGAAATGAAACAAAGGTTGTTGCATTAGCCATAGAAACTTATAATTTAGCATTACCTACGGGCAAGTCTATTAAGTCAATAAGTTATTATTGTATTCTAGTTCTCGTTAGAAACATTATTTCCATTTTGTTGTTGGACAATAAAATCTTTGGTATTATATTTAAGAACAATTTTTGTTCTATTTATAATAATAATATTTTGTATAGAACTGGAATATTACTTAATGGATTTAGTATACTTGACTTACGTGAAAATAATTTTACATATTGAATAAATTAGTATAAGAAAAGCAGATGATCATTCAAAGAGTTGAATGTGTGTATTTGTTGAAATAAAAGTGTGAATTATTTGAATGGTTCAAAGAATTCAGAAGTGAAACAAATTGACAAAGTATTAAGATTCTTTAATTAGATCAAGGAATAAATACTTGTGCAATAAGTTTCTAGATCATCTCAAATGGTTTTCTCACAATGGACTACTGATACGCAATAATTGATTAATGTATCTAAAAGGAAAAATCGTACTTTGTTGGACATGGTGCGATTCATAATGATTTTACCAACATTCAAGTATCCCTCTGGGGTCATGTCCTAGAAATGGCTGCATATCTATGAAAAGGTAACCTCAAAATCCGGCCCCAAGACTCTATAAAAGTTACGGATAGTGAGGATTCATAATCTTAAGTATGTTAAGATAAGGGGTTGTCCAACTTATGTGAAAAGGTTTCAAAGGATAAGCTTGGGACAAGATTTGACAAGTACAGATTTGTGGGACATCCTAAAGTATGTTTAGGGTATATGTTCTATAATTCTACTTAGAAAAAGGTGTTTGTTGCGAAACACGCTACCTTCTAAGATAAATGTATTTTTCATTGAAGGAGCTAGTGGTAGGATAATAGATATTGAAGAGTTCAAGAACCACAAAAACACTATAAGTCAAATATATAAGAGGAACCTGCAGATAGAACTATTGTACCATAACCGAATCATAAATCTAGAATAGTACCGAAGATACCTGGGAGGTATGGATTCATCATAGATGATGATGATGAGGTACGCCTCATAGAAGATGATGATCCAGTAACATACGATGAGGTAAGAGTTGTAGACACTCAGAGAAATGGATTGAAGCAAGCTTCTCAAACATGGAACATTCGTTTTGATGAAATAATCAAAAGAGTTTGATTTTCTCAAAAATAAGAATGAACCTAGTGTGTACAAAAGGGTCAGTGGGAGCGTCGTGACATTCCTAGTATTATATGTTGATATAGTACGGATAATGAATGACGTGCCAATGCTACAATTAGTAAGGATAAAGTTGTCTAAACATTCCTCCATGAATGATTTCGGAAGAGTATCGTTATTGGGGATATAAATCTATATAGATAGATTTAATAGGATGCTCGACTTAACCCAAGAAACGTATATTCATTTGATGCTAAAGTTGTTTAGCATGACAAACTCCAAGGGATGTCTCATGTTGATGAGCCATGGAGTGTATATCTCTTAATAGTCCCTATAGTGTAACACCCCCTTCCCGAAAAGGAAAGGGAGGTCACGTGCAAAGCACAACAAACCTCAAAATAAGAAAACAAAGCACTAACAACCTCAAAACATTAATAGTAGTGATCCATTAATAGCGTACTAAATACAATTCTCCAAATAGAGTCAACATAATCAAACTTAAAATTTGAAACAACCTAGATGGTCAAGGGCAACTCTCTCATCACACTAGCTAGCCCTGAATCACCACTGCAAACCTGCCGGAAGAAAAACACAGCATGAGCCAATTGCCCAGTACGGATACAGATATACAAAAGATATACAACTGATATACGAAAATAACTGAGACAAAATCCTGAACAACGCCTCAAGTGTAAATACGGACGAAAATATAATCTCCAAAGATCTGAATGAAATATATCTGAATCAACAGAATTGACGAAACCAATAGACGAATAAAGAAATAACGAACTGAAGTAACTAACTCAATGAATTGAACTGAACAAAAACAAACAAAACTAATACAATAAAATAATAGGCTGAAACAAATGGTTGGGGTTATTTCATACCGATTGAGCTCAGAAATATATCTTGTCACACAGACAAGTCAAAACAATGCCACACAGGCAAGTCAAAATAATGCCACACAGGCAAGTCAAATGATGCCACACAGGCAAGTAAAAATAATGCCACACAGGCAAGTCAAATGATGCCACATAGGCAACCAAAATAATGCCACACAGGCACATCAAAACAATGCCACACAGGCAAGTCAAAATATATAATGCCACACAGGCAATCACACATTGGACCGCGAATCCAAATGTATGCAAATCGGATAGGTGTGTTTGGCACAACATCACCAATCCGCAGAACATAAAACTAGGGTTAACCCATACGCCTCCCACAACAAAACACCAAATGGCCCATTTACTCCGGAGCCCAAAATGGAGACGTCGTGGACTAATCACACCGCCACAGAAAGTGTCATGTCTCTCGTGCCAAGACAACATGCCTGTGGTACCCCCACAGGTGGTTATAGCTCAGGTATACGCTACGGTATATTCTAACAAAAATACTATGTCACAACACATGCGACATAATACCAACAAAAGGGTTCTATATGTACATGTTGAACCAAATCGAATTATAGTCACAAGGTTTCAAAAGAAGGTAGCAACATGTACCGCTCTACAATTATTAAAAATAAATACTAAACATGATATCCTAATTCAAAGAGTACAAATACGAGTCCAAGGTGTCAACTCCAAAATGAAACAAATATATGAATTTCACAAGAAATAATTATGTGAAATAATAATAGAATTTCGAAATAAGGGACAAAACGAACAAATCAAATTTAACAAGAATGTCGCTGAAAGAGTACGGAATTCGTACCTGATACTTCCAAACCATTTATAGCACACTCCACAAAATCTTACCCTCAAATGCCAACGATATCTAATACGAAACGTTATTCATCACCTAAACATATTCACCTCAAATTAAATATAATCCAATTCAATAATTCCAAAGTAATTCATAATCTATTTAATATGCCTTTAATCACCGCCTTTTCGTTCAAACTAACTAAACAAAATAATAATAAATATAAGTACACTTATAAAAATATTCTTTCATCTTTAACCCATTGATAAATTCATTTTATTATTATTATTATTATTATTACACTCCATATATTTTCTTTTTAATACCATTGTACTAACTACATACTTATATTTATTCTACCTCTGTTTCACAAGAAATACTCATTAACTGATATCCTGAAGTAAATTCGAATTAATTACAAACTTAATCATAATTCCCAACTCCGTTCTAATATATAAAAAAATTTCTAACATGATACCACAATATAATATATAGAACAATACTCTGAAATTTAACTACATGTTCCAAACAAGCTAATCTAATTTATACTTTATTTATTTGCTAGTTTTAATTGAGATTCCCTCCAGGCATGACTTATAACAATAAACAATCAAATTAATTAAGCTTGCAAGATCCGATCATAAAATAACTAAAAAAAATACCCAATAATAAAAATAATGGTATTACCTTGGTTGGGAGAATTTTTCTCTTTCTATTTTCTATACTCCTAGCCCCCTTTCTCTTCACTTCATAATAGATGGAATCCAATACAATTAGGTTTGAGTCATATATATAATTAATCATCCTTGTCCTAATAGGATTTATAACATTGAACTTAATTAGTTTTAAAGCCCAAATTTACAAGATTAATATTTTCTGTCACTTATTGTTATAGCCCACAAACATTATTTTCAAATTCACCCAAATAAAAGACAAGCCCAATTATTCTATTTAAAACATAGATTTAAATGCTATTTACTTTATTTATTATTATTATTATTATTATTATTATTATTATTATTACCGGGTATTACATCACCTACCCCTTAAAAAGGATTCCGTCCCTGGAATCAAAAGAATGAACACACCTAATTATCAAAAGATGCGGATACTCCGCTCGAATAGTCTTCTCTATCTCCCAAGTAGCTTCTCGCTTCGAATGATTTTACCACAAGACTTTAACAAGAGGAATTATCTTTCTCCATTTTAATTTAATCAGTTATTTACTTACCAACTAAAAGAATTTAATTTTCTGAATAAAACAAGAAAGAAAAGAGGGAAACAAAATCATTTACCTTTTCCAATTGAAACACAATTGTATAAAATAAAAAAAAATCAATTAATATTTAATTTTAAAAAATGGGTTATTACATTTTTCACCCCTTAAAAATAATTTCGTCCTCGGAATTCAAATAAGCTACAAAAAAAATTTAGTTACGACGTAGCGTCTCCATTTTTAACGATCAACGCGAATAAGTCATCGGTCCACGTAATTATTAGTGTACTTGTAAACGATTCGTCAGCTACCGTGTCAGCCTTGGTAAGGTTGTTCGTGTTGCATCAAATTAGATCCCATGATCCACCGTTGGTGCGGCTGTCGCTAATATCTTTGAATTTCATTCTTGCAAACGTACGTACTCTTCGGAATATAATTCGAAATCACAAAAATTTCTCTTCATCTAAATACGATTCGAATACTCGAAATATTTAAAATTATCTTTAATTCGTAAAACGTTTATGTTCCACACATGACAAGGATCTAACAAATTATTTTTGTTTTATTTTACATAAATTCATACAAAACTCTAATGACATCAGATAAACAAAACAACTATGCAAACTATATTATCAACTCTCCCCAAGTCCTCAAGAGCTTCAAAATATCTCATCCTTAATTTGAACTATTCATCAAATATTATTACACCAAAGAATATACTACTAATATCTCTTTATCACCAACTCTCCTAAGTCCTTAAGAGTTTCAAAATATCATAACCTTAAATCAAATTAGTTCTCATATATTATTACACCAAAATATACTACCAAGATCTCCTTATCACCATATCAAACTCCAAGTCACATATTTTACCATCTGTATAAGCAAACTACAATTATTCAAGATCTCTCAAAATCAATTGAATTTCATCACTTACTATCTAATCATTCAATGAATAAATCGTTCTCTTAATGCAAATATTAACCCAACAAATTTCTAGATCTCCTCCTACTATCACTCAAAATTTCATATAAGATAACTCCAATATTCTACTAGAAAATAACCGCAATATTTATTTACTCCAATATCCTACTAAAAAAAATAGCCACAAAATTGATCATTAACTCTAAATGATTAATCTAATTACCTCGAATATCAACAACTCAATTTCAAGAAATCCTCTATACTTAATAATTTTCACTTTATCATAATATGTCATCAATACGCATACCTCAAATCATCCACAAGCTTAACATAAATCAAAACTTAACTCAAATTAATTCCTCAATTCAACGATCATAATAATTGCCACAAAAAAAATGATTAACAAATAATTTTCCAAAATTAAATACTCGTCGATACAAATACTCACATCATAATCACGTCTCATATAAGATCACTTCTTATCTGTACAAAGTATAACTTTATTCACCTTAATGATTGAATCACAATTCTTAACTAATATCATTACTCAATCACCTTAACAAATTATTTCACCTTCCTCAAATCAACTACAAATCGAAATGAAATCGGCGGTTGGTCAAAATAGAGACCAACCAAACAAAGAACAAAATCGAATCAAACTCCTACATCTACCCAATGGTTTATCCACAACTCACAGGTCAAACCTAAATAGGTTTTCTACAAGAAAGAACCTAAGCTCTGATACCATCTCTGTAACACCCCCTTCCCGAAAAGGAAAGGGAGGTCACGTGCAAAGCACAACAAACCTCAAAATAAGAAAATAAAGCACTAACAACCTCAAAACATTAATAGTAGTGATCCATTAATAGCGTACTAAATACAATTCTCCAAATAGAGTCAACATAATCAAACTTAAAATTTGAAACAACCTAGATGGTCAAGGGCAACTCTCTCATCACACTAGCTAGCCCTGAATCACCACTGCAAACCTGCCGGAAGAAAAACACAGCATGAGCCAATTGCCCAGTACGGATACAGATATACAAAAGATATACAACTGATATACGAAAATAACTGAGACAAAATCCTGAACAACGCCTCAAGTGTAAATACGGACGAAAATATAATCTCCAAAGATCTGAATGAAATATATCTGAATCAACAGAATTGACGAAACCAATAGACGAATAAAGAAATAACGAACTGAAGTAACTAACTCAATGAATTGAACTGAACAAAAACAAACAAAACTAATACAATAAAATAATAGGCTGAAACAAATGGTTGGGGTTATTTCATACCGATTGAGCTCAGAAATATATCTTGTCACACAGACAAGTCAAAACAATGCCACACAGGCAAGTCAAAATAATGCCACACAGGCAAGTCAAATGATGCCACACAGGCAAGTAAAAATAATGCCACACAGGCAAGTCAAATGATGCCACATAGGCAACCAAAATAATGCCACACAGGCACATCAAAACAATGCCACACAGGCAAGTCAAAATATATAATGCCACACAGGCAATCACACATTGGACCGCGAATCCAAATGTATGCAAATCGGATAGGTGTGTTTGGCACAACATCACCAATCCGCAGAACATAAAACTAGGGTTAACCCATACGCCTCCCACAACAAAACACCAAATGGCCCATTTACTCCGGAGCCCAAAATGGAGACGTCGTGGACTAATCACACCGCCACAGAAAGTGTCATGTCTCTCGTGCCAAGACAACATGCCTGTGGTACCCCCACAGGTGGTTATAGCTCAGGTATACGCTACGGTATATTCTAACAAAAATATTATGTCACAACACATGCGACATAATACCAACAAAAGGGTTCTATATTTACATGTTGAACCAAATCGAATTATAGTCACAAGGTTTCAAAAGAAGGTAGCAACATGTACCGCTCTACAATTATTAAAAATAAATACTAAACATGATATCCTAATTCAAAGAGTACAAATACGAGTCCAAGGTGTCAACTCCAAAATGAAACAAATATATGAATTTCACAAGAAATAATTATGTGAAATAATAATAGAATTTCGAAATAAGGGACAAAACGAACAAATCAAATTTAACAAGAATGTCGCTGAAAGAGTACGGAATTCGTACCTGATACTTCCAAACCATCTATAGCACACTCCACAAAATCTTACCCTCAAATGCCAACGATATCTAATACGAAACGTTATTCATCACCTAAACATATTCACCTCAAATTAAATATAATCCAATTCAATAATTCCAAAGTAATTCATAATCTATTTAATATGCCTTTAATCACCGCCTTTTCGTTCAAACTAACTAAACAAAATAATAATAAATATAAGTACACTTATAAAAATATTCTTTCATCTTTAACCCATTGATAAATTCATTTTATTATTATTATTATTATTACACTCCATATATTTTCTTTTTAATACCATTGTACTAACTACATACTTATATTTATTCTACCTCTGTTTCACAAGAAATACTCATTAACTGATATCCTGAAGTAAATTCGAATTAATTACAAACTTAATCATAATTCTCAACTCCGTTCTAATATATAAAAAAATTTCTAACATGATACCACAATATAATATATAGAACAATACTCTGAAATTTAACTACATGTTCCAAACAAGCTAATCTAATTTATACTTTATTTATTTGCTAGTTTTAATTGAGATTCCCTCCAGGCATGACTTATAACAATAAACAATCAAATTAATTAAGCTTGCAAGATCCGATCATAAAATAACTAAAAAAAATACCCAATAATAAAAATAATGGTATTACCTTGGTTGGGAGAATTTTTCTCTTTCTATTTTCTATACTCCTAGCCCCCTTTCTCTTCACTTCATAATAGATGGAATCCAATACAATTAGGTTTGAGTCATATATATAATTAATCATCCTTGTCCTAATAGGATTTATAACATTGAACTTAATTAGTTTTAAAGCCCAAATTTACAAGATTAATATTTTCTGTCACTTATTGTTATAGCCCACAAACATTATTTTCAAATTCACCCAAATAAAAGACAAGCCCAATTATTCTAT
The DNA here is from genome assembly GCA_020205505.1 of Panax japonicus. NCBI lineage: Eukaryota > Viridiplantae > Streptophyta > Magnoliopsida > Apiales > Araliaceae > Panax > Panax japonicus. The sequence goes on along the minus strand of CM035107.1, from coordinate 73,198,099 downwards.
TTAAAACATAGATTTAAATGCTATTTACTTATTATTTATTATTATTATTATTATTACCGGGTATTACATATAGACTCCTGAAAAGAGAGATCGCATGAGTGACAATCATGTATGTAATGAAATATACGAGACCTGGTGTTGATCGGTCAGATTCTGGAGAAGATCACTGTAAGACAGTGAAAAACATCTTAAAGTACTTAACTGGTACTAAAGATGTGATTAAAATTTATGGTGGGTCTAAATTAAAACTAGAGGGCTTAACAGACTCAAGTTTTTCAGACAGACCAAGACAACAGAAAATCCACTTTAAGGTAAAGTGTTACCTTGAACGGTGGTGCAGTGAAATTAGAAAGATTTCAAACAGCAAATAGTTGTTGGTTAAGTAATAAAGACAAAGTATATAGCTGTAAATGAAGCTGCAAGTTGATTTTTTGGATGAAAAGTTTATTACAGAACTAGGAATAGTTCCTAAGTCTCATCTTGGATCTAAACATGCGTTGCGGCACTTTTATTTGATTAAATGAATCATTGAAAGATGGAAAATCACTATAGAGATAGTGGACTCTCAAAAACAACATTACATATCCATTAACTAAAGCTTATCCAATAACAGGATAATTGTCACTTAGAGAAGAAGAATATGAGATACCATGGCGATTGGCTTTAGTGCAAGTGGGATATTGAAAGTAGTATGCACACAAGCCAATCATGTTTGATGATAAAGCATATACTTTGTAACAATCTTATTCATTTATTAATAAAAAATATTAATTTATTAAAGGCTTTTAATTATCTACATGATGGTGTTTTATAATATGTGATAAACCCATAGTTTTAAGCAATGCTTTTAGAATAATGATGATGATCATTTTAATGAGATCTAAATTCTTAGAAAGCTTAAAACTAAAATAGTTCCCAATCGTTGGATTACTAAATTGGGGATTATTGAATCTGGATAGATTGGTACATATGTTGCTTGCTCATTAGATGAGGATGATTGATCTCATGATCATTTGTGTGGAGACACTAAATCAAGTATGTATGTGCTTATTAATGAATAAGTACACTGAACGTGGCTCGCTAAGAAATAACTAATGGAGTTTTACTTGTCTGTCAATAGGAATTCCTGTAGTGATAGTAGTACAAGTGATTCTTAGACTTAAGATCATCATAGTATCTTGTGTATGATGAATTATACTTTGACTTATTCCTTAAGACCCTTAGGGTATATCAAAGGGTATGTTTGGGTATAATAAGTCGTACATAGAGATAATGTATGATCAATAAAGAATCTACCGCTTCTAGTAAAAGAAGAGAAATGTCATATGTGATTCGATAAATGACAACTCAGTAGTCCTTAGCCAAGGCATAATGAAATTAGAAATGAGTTTCTAATTTGTATTATTTGGAGTTGTGCATTTAAGAGTCGAAATACATATAATTAAATAAAATAAGACATGATAGTAATTTCATGTCTTATATTTAATTGGGACATTGTATGGTGGAAGTATAGAATTGTACGGTAACTATTTACTCAAAAGTTCTTTTATGATTAATGTTGAAATCTATATTATCTGGAAAGTCATTGATCGCTAGGGAGGCTTATACCTATTGTAGAATAAATATTATTTATTTAAATAAATTAATAGTTTAATTTATTTATTTAAATAAAATTAATATTGTTCTAATCGATTTATTCACAAACGGTTTAATATGGAGAACCTAAAGGGTCACACCATAAAAGGAAGAATAATTATTTAAGAAGTTAATGGCATAATCGTAATAATAAGTTAAGTATATTTAATTTAATCTACGGTGATAGAATAAATTAAATAACTTAATATTTATTATTTAATATTTTGAAAATATTAAATATAAATTAATAAGAGAAGTCTTATTATTATTATTACTATTATTATTATTTATTTAATTCCTAAAGGAGTTTGGGAATTAATTAATAAAAGTACTCTCATATATTCCTAATAAGGTTAAATTAATTAAAGAAGTTTAATTAATTAAAATAAAACCCAATTCCTTAATTGTTAAGGAGGGTTGCCTACATCTATAAATAAAAGGAGTCTTATTATAGGAGTACAGAGTTGTTGTTGACTTTTTCACAATAGATGTGATTTCAATTGTTGGAAAGTACGCTCCGTTTCTATAGAGATAGAAAACTAGGGTTTAGCCAATCACCCTTCTTCTTGAATATTTTTTCTTCTTTGGTGGATCACCTCTAGATGCCAAAAACTTGGGTGGCTAACGTTGATCAAAAGAAGGAACCAAACCCGGTGGATTCAAGTTGAACGTGAAAAAGATTGGAGGTGAACTTGTACCTGAGGAAGCTCGAATCTTCAAGGGTATGATTCTTGTGACGCCCCCAAAACCGGGTCCTCTAACCCCGGTTCGGTCATCACGCTAAAAATACAAACATCCACCTCTAAACAACATACGATAACCAAAATGCAGAAAATAATAAACGTACGTCGTTCATTCAAAAGGTGATACTAGTCCCAAGATTCGGTAACCTTAATACAATCTTACAATCATACCCTAAAATAATAATTAGGGTTCACATTACATAACATAAAATTAAACTAATCATATAGTAAAGTCTGCTCCTGGCGACTATCCTACATCTTTCATTTACCCTTGTCCTTTCCTGAGGTCTCGGGCTTAGCTGCAATATAATTCATGATATAGCAAGAATGAGTAACAAGTTTGCCCAGCAAGTTTAAATACAACAATAAGGATATATCATGATGAAAGGAAAATATCTGACAAAGAATTCAACAATATGAATATCTGAAGGATTCAACAATATGAATATTAGAAGCAAAGATAATGATTACTTTTAGAATAACTGCTAGTCAAGTAGACTTTGAACTATAACACTCCAATGGAATCAATCGTCAATTGATCCTTTGGTTACTAGCTACAGAATAAGTACTTGAGGGGATCAGCCTCGCGTACACCATGTATATGCATAACATTTAAATTTGTTCTTTGTATCTTATATTAGATACCTGGGGTACTCCCCTATCATAGAATGGGTGTTCTTTCAGTCTAAGAATCATTACCATCAATTGGTTTAGATAGCTTTTATAAAACTTCATATACTTGTCTTTCCGAACAAAGGTTCAGACTATATCTGACACAGTTCAAGAATTTTAGAACTTTAAATGAAGTACAAGTCCAAGACTGTACGAACTAAAGTGCACTAAGTGCGAATATCAATAATATCGATGTGGATTAATTGTAAGGTAATTAAATCGCTTAATAGCATGCTTGGAAATAAAGTTCAAGCTTAAACGAATAACTTTCAATTCAAAAATAACCTGCCCAATTCAATGTGAGAAGGATAGGAAACTTTCACAGTCAAAGAGTGAAGTTCAAGGAAACTTACTCAATAATCATTGGAGTAAGTTTAGGGAACTTGTTCAACAAAAGTAGGTTTCAAGGAAATTGCATGTTTGCTCAGCTACAATATAATATTAGCTTTAACTAACTCGCATTGAAACGACCTAACATTATCAAGTCGATCATTTCAATTAGTATTTGTAAACTAGTATGAGTTTACACTTAAAAGAATCAAGTCATCACATAGCATGCTTCTCAACACATTATATGGCATACTAGTCACATATTACAAGATAAAGAGATCATGTAAGCATGCCTTAAATTTCAGATCCAAAAATAGATCATCTTGGCAAGACTGCAGGATGGCACAGCTGCGCCTGATCTAGGCTTAGGGACGGCATAGCTGCGCTGTCCCCTGGCCAGACCAGGTTTGAGCTTCTGCTCTCCTGACTTCAGTCCAACTCTAACACACTAATCACACATACCATTTAAGATAAATACATGCTAGAGTTTCACATATAACACAAGATCATACTTGAGTTCAATATCACAAGTTTAACTTACAAGTTATATGTCATTAAAACATGAAAAGGTCATGTAATCATTTGTGCCTTACAACTTGATCATTCAATACTCAGTAGTCATGCTCGTATATAGACAACACATGTATACTTTACTCATATAGTTCATATTTTAGAAATTTCCTTTTCATGACTATGTGTGAATAAGTGAAAACCATACATTAACCAAACGATGTTCTTGCCAATATATCTATAGGCATAATGAGTTCTAATATACATGATTGCATGGTCATAACGTACTTTAATCATTACTTGATGACATTAGCTTCTTCATTCTAACTTTCTTTGAATTTAACACTAAGCCAACTTGGTACATACAAGGCATCTTAACATATAATTCTCATGCATTTACAACATCTAATAAGGTCACATATGCATGCTCAAATGGTCAAAATTTATAAGATAACAAGTTTTGGTCAAGTTCAGTTTCTAAACTTAAGTTTTCATTTCAAATCTCTTACTAAAATGTGTTGATCATTTCATACTACACAAGAAAACTTTACATATCATGTTATACTCCTCTATAGGTATGTATCAAAGTCATAACATCAAGTTAGTAACACATATAACTAACAGAAACCAGATTCTATTTTTGGACTACGACGCAGCTGCGCTGTACCCCAATACAAATAAGGCGCGCCATGCCTGCACTAGAGACATTAATGTACTCTGATTTGCAGAGCATCAACCAATTTTTCCTTGATTTTAAACATGCTTCATAAAGTCATAATGCTCGCATTATGTGTTCGTGACAAAGTCTACTTTTGAAACTATGATTTCATTTCAAAACCACAAGTGTTATGTCAATCATTGATATACTTGTTCATACAACATGCATGTGCTTACACGTGTGTGGTATACAGTTTACAAGCTTGCTCTAACAATGTACTAACAAGTTAGCACAACAGAAACCATCAACTGAATCTGAGGTACCCTAGTACAAATATGGCGCAGCTGCGCCATGCCTGCACCAGAGGTAGTGACATGCTCTGTTCTGCAGAACCTTAGCCACCTTGGTTCATTTTAGTTTAAAACATACTACAACCTATCATTTAAGAATTTAAACAGGTAAACATACTTTAGAAACATATCATGGCATGTTAATTTACTTTGATTAACAAGGAATTTTAAGTAATTTTCAAGAATTAACTAGACCCATTTCAAGAACATAGTTAAAATCTATACCTTCTTGAGCTTGGATTGGATTCTTTACACACTAAGTATGCTCCCAAAATTTCCCAGCAACTTAAAGTTCCTAATATCAGACGTAGCAAACAACAAAACTAAAAATTGGCCTACTATTTATAGAAGAACTTTGGACTAGATATTCACATTGCACTAAGGTTGAATTCAAGGTGTAATGGAGAAAAACAATGATTATTAAATAGTGGTTGATCAACCCACCCATCAGTCATTGGCCTAGAAATCATTACCTATGCCTAGCCAAATGTAAGTTACGTAAACTACCTTTTGCCCACTGTTCATGTACTAATGTGACACTCATTTTGGGACAAGAGCAAAATCTCAGCATACTTGATCAACTAAGGCTTGGTTTGGACACTATAATTCCCATGATGTAATATAAATGTATTAATGCTACTACACAATGAAAAGTTGGGGATTATTTATGTATTCACATGAATGAATTAATTCTTACTATATAGTCTATATTTATAGTATATAGACATGTTAACGTGCCACCCTGTATTATATAAAATATATAGTTAACTACCATATAATAAAAGTTTACTATTCATGCTTAAACAATTTAATCAAGTAAACATAAAATCATTTTATAAATTATTAATCTTTTACACATTAATTATTATTTATTCATAATAATTATTAATTAACACATTCTCAATTAATTACTCATAATTGAAATTAATCAATATGTTCAACTCTTGCTACTATATTCAAATAAATTGAATATTTAATTAATAATAATCCTATCAATTCTTTGATATCAAACTTTTAGGATTAGTCCACTAATTTAAATAACTATTAGTGACTCCCTTTAACCATTTCATAACCACATAAGGTTTAAATAAATTAACAAAACTAACTCAATAAAAATTAAATCACATATTTAATTAAATAAAGAGTTTAAAATTCGTGTACGTTACAATTCTTGTTCTTCATATTTTTCATTTAATTAATAATTGTGCATAAAAGATGATCCGGGTATATGGTTTGTAAAATTTTAAAACTCTAACTTTCCATGCTTCCGCTTATTTTGTACAATTTGATTGTGTTCATGAATATTACAAACCTAACAGTATGGACGCAAGTGTCGTTCTCCAGTATGCTGGGACAAGGTGGGTGAAGCAACGTTGTTGGGACCGTGATTGATACATATGACAACGGAAAAGATTTAAATGATCCGGCAACGAATAAAAACCTCACAAGATCGATAAAAGAGTTGTGTTGATCTTGGATTGTTACGTGTTGCTCCATGGACGTGGAATTCAATGTTGGAGAACATGGATTGTTACGTGTTGCTCCATGGAAGTTACGAGATTTGGAAAAAGAAGAAAGATCAATTCACGATTCATTGGCCCATTTAAAATCTTCGATCAATAGGAACTGTGGCTTATAGACTCACCTTACCGCCAAGTATGTCTCGTGTTCATAACGTTTTTCACATATCTATGTTACGTAAATATGTGGAAGACCCGAATCACATTATTGAATTAGAACTAGACGAGATAACAGAAGATTTAACGTATGAAGATTTACTTATTAAAATCTTGGATAAGAATGAACATATTCTATGCTCCAAGGTTATACCTCAAGTTAAAGTTTTGTAGGGAAACCACGATATTGAGGAAATAACCTGGGAGTTAGAATATGAAATGAAAATAAGGTATCCTCACCTCTTCGACATACCAGGTACGTACACCAATTCCGAGGAAGAAATTTCATAAGAAGGGGAGGTTGTAAGACCCCAACTTTTATGAATAAAGATTAATTTTCTCTAAATATCATTTTGAATATTATGGTGTGAATTTGATATAATATTATAGTTGTGAGTAATATTTATAAATTTTGCAAAGTAAGTAAGTTGTCATAAAATATTCATTTGGTCGGGGAATATTCGTACGACGGCACAATCATTAGTGGACCCCACAATGGAATTACTGTCGGAGTTAGAAAACGACATAAATAACTTTTTATAAAAATAACGGCAAAAGTTTTATCGTTAACTATTGAAATACCAGGTGATAAAAGTACAGTAATATGCGTGGTTCCATAGTAGCACATGGTATTATCTAGTATCATTGATTGTTGATGCTTACGTGAGAAATCACTCAGTTTTATTCAATTATTGTCACAGTAATTATTGCATAGTATCTCACATTATTAATTCAATTATTGTCACAGTATCATCATCTGCACAATATTCTGTCGAGAAAAGGGGTTTAGTCACCTAATTGCGCACCAATAAGGAGAAGTCCTTATCGGAAAGCCCCCTCTTTCCTGGGAATGATATGCTTGTTAATATTGTGAGTTATAAATGATGAATAAATATTGTTAAAAATGTGTTCTATGAAGCCAACTGAATTGAGATAAATAAAGGGGTAAGTTATGAAGTATTTGTTGCAAATTTGGTTTATTATATGAACCCCCTGATAAGTGGGTTTTATACCTACTTATGGAGTACCAATTCATGCGAACTATGCCCATCTCAAGTACATTTTAGTATATTTTAGCTACATTTCATGTTAGTTTGCATTGCATATACTTAAAAATCCTTTTGGTGAATAAGTGCAGGAATAGGCCTTATTTGGTGGTATTATAGGGCACGAGGCTAATAGACACATGAGGCAAGGCAAAAGTTAGAATGTGCATGGATGAGGAGCGAGTGAAGCATGAATGGACAAGCATGGATGGACATAGGATACGTCAGTAGCAGCAGCAATAATGCAGAACCAAACTCAGTAGCTTGGAGACGCGTGCCTGCGCGAGTACCCGGTCAGACAATGGTACCTACTGCAAGTCGCGTGGCCGCGAGCATGACAAGCCTAGTTGACGCGCGCCCGCACGAGAGCTCGGCTGGACATCATAACTTACTGCAAGTCTCGCGGCCGCGAGAGGAATGTGCTGAAGGAGCACGAGGCCGCTTGCGAAGTCTGAAGCTTCTGATTTGTTTTATTTTATTTTTTTAATTAAAATGGTTGTAAGTGATTAAAAATGATATCTGACTGGTGTCAGACGGATCTTTGGTACTTTTCATATCTTTGGTTGTATTTTTCATCAACGTAACTAGGGTTTACTCTCTAGGAGAGATTCCAACATAGAAGGAGGCCAAAACTCTACTTTTCTACTACTTCTTGGGATTTTCTACCAGAGTAGATTATTATTTAGTATTTGCTGGATTGTTATGCGGATTTGAATATTAATAGTGGATTCTATTCAGTAATTGGGTTTGATAGTTCTAACTTTCATCTTTCAATTGTTGTTTACTAATCATGTTTAGATTTGATCCCATAATGACTTTTGGTTCAGTCATGAACTAAACTCCATTATGGAATTCTAACGGATTTTAATATGTAGCTTAATTGCATGCTTGAATGCTGAATTGTTTTACATATCATATGGAATGTCTATCATGATTGTTTTGCATGTATAAATGCTTGATCACCATTCGTTTTAGTACTTGTATGGAATTGACAATGAACATGCAAGTATGGATTATAATCATGATAGTATACGTATATGGGGCTATTTTATATGGCTTGTGTATTTCGTGAACCAGATAGACATATATTGTTTCACCGTATGAGTTAGAATAAGGGCTTGAACTTAAATTCAATATAGTTGCAATTTCACATAGACATATAGTGATTTTGGTTATATTGATGATTATATAGAGTCTATCATCTGTGGATGCTGTGTAAGTAGGTCTTAGTGCATTGAAAAATTTCTATGACTCTTTTAGTGTTCTTGGCTACTTTCCTGTGATATGTGAACAAGTCATGCATGATAGTGGCGATTGAATGAAATATTAAATGAAGTTAGGATCCCATTATTTCCAGATTTGATTTATTTCATTGTTATTATTGTTTTAGTCGTTATTCGCGATTCGAGAACAAACCAATCTTATTCATTAGTTTGAGCATATAAATATAGTGATTTAGTTAATGTATAGTGATTTGAATTAAACAACTTTCTCTGTGGTATCGATACTTTACTTGCTCTGTATTGCTTGTTGACACATGTATGCTTGCATGAGTTAGAGCTCTTTTGTTAAGACTAAAAAAGAGTCAACAAGTTTTTGGCACCGTTGCCGGGGAAAGGCGTTTAATTTAGTATTATTATCATTATTTTTAAGCTATATTTTATGACTTATACAATTCTAGTCTTATCTCATTTCAGTTTTTGTTTTTGTTTCAGGAATTTGGATAAATTTTTATGCGCACATGGTCATCCAACCCCGAATTAACACCTGTTCAAGACAACATAAACGAGAAAAGTTGGAAAACGAGTGTTCGTAGAATTTACAAGCACAGTTAGAAAGTACCACAGCTAATATGGCAGCCGAGGTACAAGGAGAAGAGCAAAGAGAGGAGCAAAGGGCTCTGAAGGAATATTCCATGCCCAACATTAATGGACTACAATCTAGCATCGTCAGACTAGCGATAGCGGCCAATACATTCGAGATAAAAATGGGAACTATTCAGATGGTACAGAATTTAGTACAGTTTGAGGGTACCGCTACAGATGATCCGAATGAACACCTGTTGAGTTTTATCAAAATTTGTGATACATTCAGATACAACGGTGTGACGGAAGATGCTACTAGACTTAGGCTATTCCCATTCTCATTGAGGGATAAAGCAAGAAGTTGGCTTCATTCTTTGCCAGCAAGTTCTATAACTACATGAAAGGATTTAGCGCAGAAGTTCTTAGCTAAGTTCTTCCCGATGGCTAAGACTGCAAAGATGAGGACAATTATCTCTCAGTTTGAGCAACAACAGGGTGAGTCCTTATATGAAGCATGTGAGAGATACAAAGAGATGCTAAGGAAGTGTCCACATCACGGTATTCCAGAATGGATGGTGATTAACACATTTTATAATGGATTGGGATGGCAGTCGAGACCGATTGTAGATGCAGCTGCAGGAGGGGCATTATGGGTAAAAAGCTATGAATAAGCCTATAACCTTATTGAGTAAACGGCATCGAACGATTTTCAAAATCCTACATCTCGGATGCCACAACCTAAAGTTGCAGATGTGTTGGAGGTAGATGTTATTACTCAGTTGTCAACACAAATGACAGCTATGGCAAAGAAAATAGACACATTAGCAGAAGGTAAAACGAAGATGGTTGCATTCGTATGTGAGATTTGTGCGGGGTCACACTTAACAGATCAATGTGCTATCAACTCAGAGTCAGTGCAGTATGTGAACAACTATAGAAAAGAACAAGGTCAGTTTCAGAATACATACCACCCCAACAACCGAAATCATCCAAACTTCAGTTAGTCAAATAACCAAGGGAATCAGTAGAATCAGTTTCAATCAAATAATCAGTTTCAGACGCAACCAGCGCAGCCACAGTTTAATCCTAGACCACCTTTTCCACTGGGATTTTCTCAACAACAACAACAACAACAACATCACACTCCAGCTGCACCTCAGCAAGAAAAGAAATCAGAAATGGAAGAGATGATGATGAAATACATGGAAAACACAGAGGTTATGATCAAAAGCCAAGCAGTGGCTATTAAGAATCTGGAAACTCAAATGGGACAGATGGCGAACATGCTTACTAACAGGCCCCAGGGTTCATTGCCAAGTAATACAGAGACAAATCCAAAAAGAGACGGGAAGGAACAGTGTCAAGCGATCACATTGAGATCATATATATGTGACGCCCCCAAAATAGGTATACATCACCCATCTTGAGTCGCCAAATACATGGTATAAAATTCAAATACAACTTAATTTTACAACAGTCGTGTAAAATACGACAAAACATAATCTAAGAGTTTTAATAAAAATATTGTCATCTAGACAATATCCACACTCAATGGATTCCTCATTACATTTATTGTCATACTATTTAACAAAATAGTGAGGGCTACTAATGTTATCATCTAGACCGTCACTCCGTTCCCCGACTAGTCCCGGCTACGTTCTCATTTCCTGAAGAGAACAGTAAAAAAAAGGGTGAGCTCAACTAGCCCAGTAAGAAATATTATGACTAAGATAATGCAGAATAAATTATCATTAGCCTTCAACAGTGTTAAACTGATAAAATATAATAAACATCAAGTTTAACTACAGCGGAACAAGCAATCCATTAGAAGAGTCAAGTAGAGAATAAAGTCTACTATCTTCTATGATTTAAAAAGTTTTTCATCACTTTTATCGCTGAGACTCGGCTTAATAAATAAACAACATCATCCCTGCACTACGGCCAAGGATATTCATTAGTATCACGACCATAAATTATCCATGCACTACGGGCCAAGGATATTTGTGTATTCATCAATGGTCATGATCACGCCAACAACTGTCCATCAATGCACTACGGGCCAATGAGGACTTTTTTCACATCATTTGTAACATTACGGTAATGATTATACCGAATAATCTCTAGTCATAATCATACCAAGTCCATCTATGCACTACATGCCACAGATGACTTTCAACATATTATAAACATGAGGATGATGACAATGATATAAGAATTCAATAAAACAAGTTCAAAAATTAATTTGTCCAGGAACCAATAACGTCCAAATTGTCAACATAATACTGCTTTGTGGGATAAAACTCAAGAATGCTCAGAAGAATATTTCCATGAAAAGATACTGGATGAAGCGCAAATATCAAGGATATTCTACTAATTTCATGGAGTATAAAAGCCAAAACTTTAACCAACTGAGTATACTAAAGAATGGAATAACAGAAGAAATCACCAGGCATGCGATAGACTGCACAGACAGGTTATTCCAACAGAATAATAAATAACTGAACCAGGTCAGGCATAAACGCACAGACAGGATATTCCAACATAATAATAAATAACAGAACCAGGTCATGCGTAAAGCAAAGACAGGATGTTCCAACAGATTGATAAATAATGTAACCAGGTCATGCGTAAAACACAGACAGGATGTTCCAACAGAATGATAAAGAACAGAATAATAGAAGAATTTCACCAAGTATAGGGTAGTCCGCGTATACAGGTTATTCCAACAGAATAATAAAGAGTGGAATAACATAAGTTATCTCCATGAATACGAAAGAAATAATACCCTTTACCTTAGAAAAATTGGATATTAGAATAGTGAGGTAGCAGACTTTTCTTCTTCTTTCTCTCTATAATTTCTCTCTATAATAATTTCTCTAAAGCTTGTGTGAATTGGTGAGAAATAAAGGAAGAATGAGCTTCTATTTATAGGAAAATATAGTTTCGATAATTGCACGTTTTGGGGCTCAAAATATTACAGTACAATACCTCCAACTTTTCTTTTATTTTTAATTTAGTCCTGCAAGTATTATCAAACTTGCACCACCTCCCCTAATAGTAAATAATGTGAATCAATAGTTCAATCATATGAATCAATAGTATAATCATGTAAAAAATACGAATTACAGTATAGTACCTCTATCTATACCTCCATTTTTAACTTAGTCATGCAAGTATTATCAATCTTGCACCAACTCCCCTAATAGTACATGAATTGTGACGCCCCCAAAATTAGGTATACATCACCCATTCTGAGTCGCCAGATACATGGTACAGAATTCAAATACAACTTAATAATACAACTCTTGAGCTGTCGTATAGAATACGACCACAGTTAACTGTGAGTTTTAATACAAATATATGTAACTCTTATGGTGCCTCGACCACAACCTTACAATGGTACTTTACATAAAAATGTAGTCAAAAATTGTTTTAAAAATTAAAATCTTTGGGAAGTGCTCAAGGAAACCTTCGTACATGGGAGGCCATGCGTCTAGGTTATAATAGATATCATATGGCCACAGAATTATCCTTGGTTGACCCAATAGACCCCAAAGAAAAACGAGAAGATTACTATCATCTTCTTTCTAATAGTGAGTCTTCTCTTGACATATAATTATCTTCACTGTTTCCAAGTAAATATTATATTTTAAATCAACTCCAAAATCATATAGGTAGTGCCCGTAGATATACTCAGTAAGTGGATGCGCACAACCCTTTTTTATAATAACATGAGGTTGTATGTCATTAGACAACTTGTATGATAGTGGCAAAACACCCTTCCAAAGTTGGGTTCACCTCACCCTATTTAATTCACCAAATATAACTACTAAATGTTGTATAGAATACAACACACTTTTCTATACTATTTAGGGAGAACCTCCACAGCTAGAGACCACTTTCCTATTCCCCTGTTATCCCCGCTCGACCTGGCAACACTCTTACGGCAACACTCTTATTACCTGTAAGGAATTGTGAAACAGAAAGGGTGAGTACAACTAGCCCAGTAAAGAATATCATAACTAAAGATAATTAAATTATGAATAGGTTTCATCAATAATAAGTCAGAGATTTAGAACATATGGCAGATGATAAAAAATTTCAACCATAGTTGCAGCGGAACGAGCAATCCATTAGAAGAGTCAAATAGATCATAAGGTCTATTATCTTCTCTACGTTAAAAGTCCACCAATAATGTTTTATCCCTGTAACATCAATCAACAATTCCCGTCCACGATCATGTGAATAACTCTTAATCACAATTGTGATTCTAAATTCCTCTTTGTACCCAAGACGAAGATAATTTTTATCACATGTCTTCACCTGAAACATCAAAAACATGGTTATACCAAATCACAATTTCTGCTCATAATCATTAAATCATCTTTGCACTACGGCCAAAGATATTCATTATTATCACATTCATGAATTAATATTTCATTGTTGAGACTCAGCTCAATAAATAATTCACATCATCGAATCATCCCTGCACTACAGGCCAAGGATATTCTTTAGTATCACGACCACGAATTATCCATGCACTACGGGCCAAAGATAATCGTGTTTTCATCAACGGTCCTGATCATGCCATAAAATAATTCATCTTTGCACCCTTGGCCGAAGAGAATCCATAGCCATAATCATACCAAAAACTGCCCATTAATGCACTACGGGCCAATAAGGACTTTTTCATTAGTATCACAACCACAAATTATCCGTGCACTACGGGCCAAAGATAATCATTTTTTATCAACAGTCCTGATCATGCTATAAAACAATTCCTCTTTGCACCCTTGGCCAAAGAGAATCCATAGTCATAATCATACCAAAAACTGTCCATCAATGCACTAAGGGCCAATTGAGACTTTTTCCACATCATTTGTAATATTACGGTCATGATTATACCGAATAATCCCTGGTCATAATCATACCAAGTCCATCTATGCACTACGGCCAAAGATGACTTTCAATACAATATAAGCATGAGGATGATGACAATGATATAAGAATCAATCAAATGAGATAAATGATAAATAGTAAACATTTATAATACAATTTATCCAGCGTTCAATAATAACCAAATGTTATCAATCACTTAATAATCTCATAATCTAATATCATTAATATTATAACAATATTTTAATCATTTCTTAAACTTATAAACAATTTATTTCAATGGTTTTCACTTTATCAAATAATGCATTTAATCATTCAAAAATGTCATACTAATAAGATTTCATAATCAATGATTAAATCCCTCATAAAAAATCTGCATATACCCTATATAAGATTCTCAAGCCATAAAACCCTATTTTCTAATTTTATTCCTTCACATAACATATTTAATTCATTTACTCATAACTAGTTCATTTTCATGAAAAATATCAAATCAGTCCCAAAAATATTTCTTTTCTGGGATTTACCAGAATATAGTCCCATCTTGAACATATATTTTTCTCAAAATTTTTAAAATTCATTTACTATTTTTCATATGGCTAAAACTTCTGAATATTTAGACATTTATCATAAATTTTACTTTTGTCCAAAAATTCTGAAATTTACAGGGTATACTCCTGTTATATACATGTACTCCCAATAAAAATTTCACCAATTTGGAGTTAACCACAAGGAGTTATAAGGGTTTATTTTTAAAATAGTCTTTTCCAATAAAATTCATAACTCTTAATCTATACATCCAAAAATCGCCATTTTTGGACACAATTTACAAAACTCATCAAATTATCATTTCAAATTTTTCCAGAATTTTTGAGGGTCAAAAAAATTACTAATCTGCCCCTGGTAGAAACACCTTTTTAATGAAAATACTATTCTTATGAATATGAAGGATCATTCACCATGCATGTGATAATCCACATAGACATATTATTCCAATAGAATAATAAAGAATGGAATAACAGAAGGATTCACCATGCGTACAATAGACTGCACGACAGGTTATTCCCAACAGAATAATAAATAATGGAACCAGGTCTGGCGTAAACGCACAGACAGGATATTCCGACAAAATAATAAATAATGGAACCAGGTCCGGCGTAAACGCACACACAGGATATTCTGACAGAATAATAAAGAACGAAATATTAGAAAAATTTCACCATGTATGTGGTACTTCGCATAAACAGGTTATTCCAACATAATAATAAAGAATGAAATAACAGAAGAATTTCACCAAGTATAGGATAGCCCGTGTATACAGGTTATTCCAACAGAATAATAAAAAATGGAATAACAGAAGTTCTCTTCATGAATACAAAAGAAATAATACCCCTTACTATAATAATAATAATAATATCATTTACGAGTACGACACATAATATCCCCTACCTTTGAAAGAAGATTATTCCGACTGGTAGGGCGAGGATATACTCAAAGAAAACTTGCACTACGCTCAAAGCTTTCTTAAACTCTAAAGAAATACGCTCAAGATTATAGAAGAAGAACTCTCTCTATAGTTTCTCTCTCTAGAGTTTCAGTGAATTCATAAGAAATAATGAAGGAATGATCTTCTATTTATAGAAAATGGACTGCACAGTAACTAACTCATGAACGGTCCAGATTGATTTACTTTAATCTGACGGTCCATATTTAAAGCAAAATCTTTTAAATAAAATATAATATATTCTATTTATAATCTAATAAAATGAATAACTTTGTAAAAGATTTTACTATGCAAACTGTTGCCTCTTTTATAGTTCTTATAAAAGAGCTCTAACTCATGCAAGTATACACGGGTCAACAAGTAATACAGAGTAAGTAAAGTATCGATCCCACAGAGAAAGTTGTTAACCTTAGACTACTATGCATTAATTAACTCATTATATTTATATGCTAAGACTAATGATATCAAATGTTGATTTGAACTAATTATGATTACCAACTAAAAATACAAATATAAATTGACTAAATATAATGTGGAAACAATGGGATCCTAACTTTATTCAATATTTTGCTTAATCGCCATATGTCATGCAAGAAGTGTTCACATATCACAGGATAATAGCCAAGAGCACAAAGAGAGTTATAACCATTTTCCAATGCACTATAACCAACTCAAATATCATCTACAGATGTTAGAATCTATGTAATCATACCATCACAATTACCATATTCCTATGCGCAATTGTAATCCTATTGATTTTAATCACAACCCTTATTCTAGCTCATACGGTAAAACAGTATATTCCTATCTGATTCACAGAATATGCAAGACTTACTCTAGCCCCATATTCGCATGCTATCATGATTACAATCCATATTTTATATGTTCATTTCCAATTTCATACAAATACTAAAACGAATGATTATCAATCATTCATACATGTAAAATAACCATGATAGATAACCCATATGATATACAAAACAAATCTAACATTTAGATGTACAACCACACTACATATTGAAATCCGTTAGAATCCCATAACGGGGTTTAGTTCACGATGGAACCAAAAGCCATTATGGGATCGATGTTAAGCATGATCAATAAACAAGCAATCAAAGTAAGAAGGATAGAACGATCAAACCCAATCGCTAAAAAAAATCAAAGATTAACTATTAAATCCATAAAGAAATCCAATAAACAATAATCAATATCCACGATGACAGAGATCTCCAAGAAGAAGTAGAGAAAAATAGACGTTATGGCTTTCTCCTACGTTGAAATCTCTCCCAAGGTGTAAACCCTAGTTTCTAGTATGAAAAGAAAGAAGATGGAAGTAGCTATCTAGCCCCCAAAGGGTGGAATATGTCTTACATGATGATAATATGTCTAATATATAAGCCCTAATTGAACCCCCCACTCAATCACGATTCAATTGCTCTGTTTAGTGCAAAGTCATCTTTAGTCATCGCCCGAAGTCGCGCGGCCGCGCAACTTGCAGAAACTTGCAGAAAATCCCATTTTTTTGGCTCAGGGATGCGCGGCTGCGCGCGCAAATTCGCGTGCCCGCGAGTTCCATTTTTTGCTGCAGTGTCCTCTGGTAAAATGGCCATAACGTTTGATCCGGGAAGAGTTACAGGGCCGGCCACCTATCAAATCGAAGATATCGACGAGATCTACAATTTTCATTCTTTGGTGATTAAGAAATTCAGGCCGGATGAAGGTTGAAATCGAGATGGAAGGGACTGCTATGAAAATGGCGAATCAAAACAGCGTAGTTTGACGTCTGTCGGTACAATGATCATAACTCTTGCATCCGAACTCCGATTAGAGAAATTCAAGATGTTCCAGAAAGATATGAAGACGCTCTACAATATAAGCTAAGTTCCAAACCAAGAACGTGAAGTAACATGAAAGCCCAATGATATCCGGATTGCCTTTTCTTTGCATTTTCTTTGCGTTTCTTTACAATAATCGTTCACACCACTTCCAAACATAAAATCTACAAAATAAACATAAAATGCATAAAAAGTAACTAAGACACATGAATATAAGCAACTAATTCAAGTAAAAGATACCGAATAAATGCATAAAAAATCCACTTATCACACCCCCAAACTTAAACAGTTGCTTGTCCTCAAGCAACAACAATGCTAATGCAATCTACATGTTATGCAAGCTACGCTACTATGACAATAAATCCCCAGATTTCTAGCCATGTTAAGAATTCCAATAAGTCATGCCTCAGAGAAATATCAAGATACAAGAACAAAGCATCAAACTAAACTAAAGGCATAATGACATACAATCATATAATCTTAACTTGTTATAAAGATGCTGTGTTTGTGTGTGATGTGTTCACAGATAAGCTTGACAAAGGTGAAAATACCACATGCTTTATTACTTAAGGCGGAAAATTGAAGTTTAACTCAAGAAGTGCATATACTAATAAGACATCAACTACTCCAACACATCAATACACACTAAGGTTCAACAGTGGGTTTATTCTGCTCTGTTTTTACTCACGAGGGTGATTCTCGCACTTTTCCGCGGTGTTTATTGATTTTTTTTTTCTTTTTATAGCGAGTGCGTTTTACGCTCTATCTCACTTTCCATTTCCATTTAAACGAGTGCGTTTTACGCTCCATCTCGCTTTCCATTTCTATTTAAACGAGTGCGTTTACGCTCCATCTCGTCCCAATAGCAAGCATACCCATGTGTTCTCAAAGTTTGAGTATCTGTGTTTTCATAGTCTATGTCTCACTTCCTACACAATTCTATCATTAAAAACAACAATTTTCTCTCAACAGACAAGCATGCTAATCTTAACCAACAAGCAAATCGAAACATTGTCGTGCTACCTGGTAATATCTAAACAGCAAGCATGAATTATATCGTGTATAAAATTATAACTAAGCTCAAGATATTAACCAAATTCAAAAATCTATCAAATTTCTATGTCATCATTGGCCAAATTAGAATTTAACTAGCAGAAAACCTGGGATTATGCAATGTTATGCAACTAAACACATACTAAGTAAACAAGATAAAAGAAAACTAAAAAAATAGATAAAAAAAAATCATACTAAAATACCCCGACTATGCAACTTAAACATTCAATCAAAATATATGCAACTAACTATATGCAACAACTACTCACTACAACCCAATACCCCTAAACTTAAAATAAACAATGCCCTCATTGTAATTAAAATTGAAAGAATACTCCCCTAAGTGGCAATGTCATCTCCGTTCGCCTCCTCATGATCCGTTAGTATATCAGACGATGGCTAAGTTTGAGATATTCTGTCGTTGGAAACTGAGTGTGGGCTTGTAAATGTCCGAACGCTTTAGTCGGAAATTCTAAGAATTTAGCAAAAAAAAATTGCGACTGAGCTATCGCGCGGTGTTTGGCTTGTAGGCCGCGCGACCCTGTACTTTGGCAGCTTCAGTTTTTGACTTCTGTTTGATCCTGAATGCTTATAGCAATTGGATTGAACCTGAGAGGAGAAATAATCAAACTATTATTAATACTTACCATTATCTAACCTCTAATAAATATGGAAATATAAATAAGAATTAAACAAGGAGGAAGAAAGATTGGATGGGGTGCCTCCCATCTAGCGCTCGACTTATAGTCCGTTAGCTGGACTCTTTTCTTGACACCGCTATTCAATTCCTCTACGATAAGATAAGAACCCTCCATCCATTAGAACCGCTATGTGCTTTAGTAGGTTCCCCATCATGAGAATTTGTGAATTGAAGCCACCTAGCATATTTCCTGTACATGATGTCCCTAGTTCCATTGCAATGCCAGGTGCTTCTCCCGTTGTATCTGTGAATAGATTTTTGCATTGAGGCATAAAAGATTCAACGGGATTTTCTTCTTCTATTATCTCTTCCGTAGCCCACCATGGTTTGTAAGAGGCCTCATAATCGCAGAAATTATTGCTTTGGATGTGACTACCAAGGGGACATGTGTGTGCAAAGTTCACTGAATTTTTCAACTCTAATTGAGAAGGCACTTGGGGTATTATACAAGTCAGCTCATGTTCTTTATTTTCCATACCCCCAGTTGTCTCCTCAATGTCCGCTCCTTTCAGTTCATTCAGTGGCATGTACACTTCTGGCTCTCCATCGATTTCATCATCCATGTCATAGCACCAATTATTTGGAGGGCGATTGTTCAAGGCTTCGAACATTTGATCCATATGATTTTGAAGCTTTCGAATTGACCTCTCTTGCTCAATCATCTTCTCCTCAGTTGATGCTACAACTTTGAACCACAAATCCTTCGATCTTGAATTATCTTGTTCAGTTTCAAAATCCATGTATTGAGGACCATTCACTGAGGAGTTAATGAGTTGTTCCATCTGTCTGTTAAGATTTTGGCTCGATAACTCCTGACTCATCATCGTCTCTCCATGGTCTGCTATGCTTTTTGACATGAATTCCTTCAACTCTGCATTTTCTTCTTGTTGCATTAAAGGTAGATATGAGAAATTTGATGGATATGTTGGACTTGAGATGCAGTATTGACCTTGATAGTTATAACCCCTTTCATAATCTGGGTGATACCCCCAACCTTGTTGATAATCAGGATAAACATCTTTGTTGAAGTAATCACCCCCAAACTGCACTTGTCCAACCTTGATGTTGCACTGATAACTCGGATGCTCGCCAGCACAGTATTCACATGTAACTGTTATCTCTCGAGTGCGGTGGGCTGCAAGAACATCCAACCTCTCCGAAAGTGTTGCAATCTGTGCTGACAATGTAGAAAATACATTGAGTCCTTCAGGTCTTGTGTCCCTTAGTTGAATTCTATTTGCATAAGGTCATTGATAAGCAAAGTCATCCATGGTACCCTCTAACTGTGCTTGTAAATTTATGCGCACTCTTGCTTTCCAACCTTTTCCGTTTATATTATCTTGTGCTGGTGTTAACTCTGAATTGGAAGATCGTGTGTGCACAAAACTATACAAGTACCTGTAACCAAAAAAAAAAATAGAAATGAGAAATGAACAGAATTGTCTAAGTCATACAATACAGCTTTAAACTAATGATAATTATCTAAATTAACGCCTTTCCCCGGCAACGGCGCCACAAACTTGTAGCCTCTTTTATAGTTCTTATAAAAGAGCTCTAACTCATGCAAGTATACACGGGTCAACAAGTAATATATAGTAAGTAAAGTATCGATCCCACAGAGAAAGTTGTTAACCTTAGACTACTATGCATTAATTAACTCACTATATTTATATGCTAAGACTAATGAGATCAATTGTTGATTTGAACTAATTATGATTACCAACTAAAAATACAAATATAAATGGACTAAATATAATGTGAAAACAATGGGATCCTAACTTCATTCAATATTTCACTTAATCGCCATATGTCATGCAAGAAGTGTTCACATATCACAGGATAATAGCCAAGAGCACAAAGAGAGTTATAACCATTTTCCAATGCCCTATAACCAATTCACATATCATCTACAGATGTTAGAATCTATGTAATCACCAATACCATCACAATTACCATATTCCTATGCGCAATTGTAATCCTATTAATTTTAAGCACAACCCTTATTCTAGCTCATACGGTGAAACAGTATATTCCTATCTGATTCACGGAATATGCAAGACTTACTCTAGCCCCATATTCGCGTTCTATCATGATTACAATCCATATTTTATATGTTCATTTCCAATTCCATACAAATACTAAAACAAATGATTATCAGTCATTCATACATGTAAAACAACCATGATAGATAACCCATATGATATGCAAAACAAATCTAACATTTAGATGTACAACCACACTACATATTGAAATCCGTTAGAATCCCATAATGGGGTTTAGTTCACGACGGAACCAAAAGCCATTATGGGATCAATGTTAAGCATGGTCAATAAACAAGCAATCAAAGTAAGAAGGATAGAACGATCAAACCCAATCGCTGAATAGAAATCAAAGATTAACTATTAAATCAACACAGAAATCCAATAAACAATAATCAATATCCATGATGACAGAGATCTCCAAGAAGAAGTAGAGAAAAATAGACGTTATGGCTTTCTCCTACGTTGGAATCTCTCCCAAGGTGTAAACCCTAGTTTCTACTATGAAAAGAGAGAAGATGGAAGTAGCTATCTAGCCCCCAAGGGGTGGAATATGTCTTACATGATGATAATATGTCTAATACATAAGTCCTAATTGAACCCCCCACTCAATCACGCTTCAATTGCTCTGTTTAGTGAAAAGTTATCTTTAGTCATCACCCGAAGTCGCGCGGCCGCGTAGGTGGGCGCTCAACTTGCAGAAACTTGCAAAAAAATTGCGTTTTTTGGCTCAGGGTCGCGCGCGCAAATTCGCGCGCCCGCGAGGTCCATTTTCTGTGCAGTGTCCTCTGGTAAAATGGCCATAACTTTTGATCCGGGAAGAATTATGGGGCCTGCCACCTATCAAATCGAAGATATCGACGAGATCTACAACTTTCATTCTTTGATGATTGAGAAATTACGGCTGGATGAAGGTTGAAATCGAACTGGAAGGGACTACTATGAAAATGGCGAATCAAAACAGCGCAGTTTGACGTTCGTCGGTACAACGATCATAACTTTTGCATCCGTACTCCGATTAGAGCGATTCAAGATGTTATGGAAAGCTATGAAGACGCTCTACAATGTAAGCTAAGTTCCAAACCAAGAACATGAAGTAACATGAAAGCCCAAATGATATCCGAATTGCCTTTTCTTTGCATTTTCTTTGCGTTTCCTTACAATAATCGCTCACACCACTTCCAAACATAAAATCTACAAAATAAACACAAAATGCATGAAAAGTAACTAAGACACATGAATATAAGCAACTAATTCAAGTAAAAGATACCGGATAAATGCATAAAAAATCCACTTATCACAAACACTATGCAGGCACTATGTAAACACTATGCATAATAAAATATAATATATTCTATTTATAGAATAACTTTATAAAAGTATTCTGTTTTATATAAAAAGATTTTACTATACAAAATACTATGCATAATAGAATATAATATATTCTACTTATAGAATAACTTTATAAAAGTATTCTGTTTTATATAAAAGGATTTTCTGTTTTATTACATTAATAATACCAATTAAATAAAACTGAGTGACTTATCACATAAGCATCAATAATCAATACCGTGCTATTTACCAAAATAGAAAAAAAATTGAATACTTTTATTTCATAAAATTCGGGGTCTCACAATCACCCCTCCTTATGAAATTTCGCCCTCGAAATTTTTGTACGTACCTGATATTCGAAGAGATGAGAATATCTTGCTTTCTTTTCGGATTGTACTTTCCCGGTTATATCCTCTGTATCATGATTTTTTTCATTTATCATCTCCTGTATTTCAGATATCATTCTAGAATATATCTTCAAAACAAAAGTTAATTGACATATCATAATTTGTTAACTTATCAAGTAAACAATTTCAGCTTAGGTAAGTCACTCACTAGCAAAGTATATAACTCGTCTCTCCCCTCCTAGTTCTAGACTCTTATCTCCGCCAGCGACCATATCCCTAAGCTCTGATACCAACTGTGACGCCCCCAAAATTAGGTATACATCACCCATTCTGAGTCGCCAGATACATGGTACAGAATTCAAATATAACTTAATAATACAACTGTTGAGCTGTCGTATATAATACGACCACAATTAACTGTGAGTTTTAATACAAATGTATGTAACTCTCATGGTGCCTCGACCACAACCTTACAATGGTACTTTACATAAAAGTATAGTCAAAAACTGTTTTAGAAATTAAAATCTTTAGGAAATACTCAAGGAAACCTTCGTACATGGGAGGTCATGCGTCTAGGTTATAACAGATATCATATGGCCACAGAATTATCCTGGGTTGACCCAATAGACCCCAAAGAAAAACGAGAAGATTACTATCATCTTCTTTCCATATAGTGAGTCTTCTCTTAACATATAACTATCTCCACTGTTTTCAAGTAAATATTATATTTTAAATCAACTCCAAGATCATATAGGTAGTGTCCGTAGATATACTCAGCAAGTGGATGCGCACAATCCTGTTTTATAATAACACGAGGTTGTATGTCATTAGACATCTTGTATAATAGTGGCAAAACACCCTTCCAAAGTTGGGTTCACCTCACCCTATTTGATTCACCAAATATAACTACTAAATATTGTATAGAATACAACACACTTTTCTATACTGTTTAGGGAGAACCTCCACAGCTAGAGACCACTGTTTTATTCCCCTGTTATCCCCGCTCGACCCGGCAACACTCTTACGGCAACACTCTTATTACCTGTAAGGAATTGTGAAACAGAAAGGGTGAGCACAACTAGCCCAGTAAAGAATATCATGACTAAAGATAATTAATTTATGAATAGCTTTCATCAATAATAAATCAGAGATTTAGAACATATGGTAGATGATAAAACTTTTCAACCATAGTTGCAGCGGAACGATCAATCTATTAGAAGAGTCAAATAGACCATAAGGTCTATTATCTTCTCTACATTAAAAGTCCACCAATAGTGTTTTATCCCTGTAACATCAATCAACAATTCCCATCCACGATCATGTGAATAACTCATAATCACAAATGTGATTCTAAATTCTTCTTCGTACCCAGGATGAAGATAATTTTCATCACCTGTCTTCACCTGAAACATCAAAAATTATGGTTATACCAAATCATAATTCATGCTCATAATCATTAAATTATCTTTGCACTACGGCCAAAGATATTCATTATTATCACATCCATGAATTAATATTTCATTGATGAGGCTCAACTCAATAAATAATCCACATCATTGAATCATCCTTGCACTACATGCCAAGGATATTCTTTAGTATCACGACCACGAATTATCCATGCACTACGGGCCAAAGATAATCGTGTTTTCATCAACTGTCCTGATCATACCATAAAATAATTCATCTTTACACCCTTGACCGAAGAGAATCCATAGCCATAATCATACCAAAAACTGTCCATCAATGCACTACGGGCCAATAAGGACTTTTTCATTAGTATCACAACCATAAATTATCTATGCACTACAGGCCAAAGATAATCGTGTTTTTATCAACGGTCCTGATCATGCTATAAAATAATTCCTCTTTGCACCCTTGGCCGAAGAGAATCCATAGCCATAATCATACCAGAAACTGTCCATCAATGCACTACGGGCCAATGAGGACTTTTTCCACATCATTTATAACATTACGGTCATGATTATACTGAATAATCTCTGGTCATAATCATATCAAGTCCATCTATGCACTACGGCCAAAGATGACTTTCAATACAATATAAGCATGAGGATGATGACAATGATATAAGAATCAATCAAATGATATAAATGATAAATATTAAACATTTATAATACAATTTATCCAGCGTTCAATAATAACCAAATATTATCAATCACTTAATAATCTCATAATCTAATATCATTAATATTATAACAATATTTTAATCATTTCTTAAACTTATAAACAATTTATTTCAATTGTTTACACTTTATCAAATAATATATTTAATCATTTAAAAATGTCATACTCATAAGATTTCATAATCAATGATCAAATCCCTTATCAAAAATCTGCATATACCCTATATAGGATTCTCAAGCCATAGAATCCTATTTTCTAATTTTATTCCTTCACATAACATATTTAATTCATTTACTCATAACTAGTTTATTTTTATGAAAAATAGCAAATCAGTCCCAAAAATATTTTTTTTCTGGGATTTAGCATAATATAGTCCCATCATGAATATATATTTTTCTCAGAATTTTTAAAATTCATTTACTATTTTTCATATGGCTAAAACTTTCGAATATTTAGACATTTATCATAAATTGTACTTTTGTCCAAAAATTCTGAAATTTACAGGTTATACTCCTGTTATATATATGTACTCCCAATAAAAATTTCACCAATTTTGGAGTTAACCACAAGGAGTTATAAGGGTTTACTTTTAAAATAGTCTTTTCCCATAAAATCCATAACTTTTAATCTATACATCCAAAAATAACCATTTTTGGACACAATTTAGAAAACTCATCAAATTATCATTTCAAATTTTTTCAGAATTTTTTAGGGTCAGAAAAATTACGAATCTACTCCTGGCAGAAACCCCTTTTTAATGAAAATACTATTAGTATGAATACGAAGGATCATTCACCATGCATGTGGTAATCCACATAGACATGTTATTCCAACAGAATAATAAAGAATGGAATAACAGAAGGATTCACCATGCGTGTGATAGACTGCACCGATAGGTTATTCCCAACAGAATAATAAATAATGGAACCAGGTCCGGCGTAAACGTACAGACAGGATATTCCGACAGAATAATAAATAATGGAACCAAGTCCGGCGTAAACGCACATACAGGATATTCTGACAGAATAATAAATAATGGAATCAGGTCCGGCGTAAACGCATAGACAGGATATTCCGATAGAATAATAAAGAACGGAATATTAGAAGAATTTCACCATGTATGTGGTACTTCATATAAACAGGTTATTCCAACATAATAATAAAGAATGGAATAACAGAAGAATTTCACCAAGTATATGATAGCCCGCGTATACAGGTTATTCTAACAGATTAATAAAAAATGGAATAACAGAAGTTTTCTTCATGAATACAAAAGAAATAATATCCCTTACTATAATAATAATAATAATAATATTTACGAGTACGACAAATAATATCCCCTACCTTTGAAAGAAGAGTATTCCGACTGGTAGGACGAGGATATACTCGAAGAAAACTTGCACTACGCTCAAAGCTTTCTTAAACTCTAAAGAAATACGCTCAAGATTATAGAAGAATAACTCTATATAGTTTCTCTCTCTAGAGTTTCAATGAATTCGTAAGAAATAATGAAGGAATGAGCTTTTATTTATAAAAAAATGGACTGCATAGTAACTAACTCATGAACGGTCCAGATTGATTTACTTTAATCTGACGGTCCATATTTAAAGCAAAATCTTTTAAATAAAATATAATATATTCTATTTATAATCTAATAAAACGAATAACTTTATAAAAGATTTTACTATACAAACACTATGCAGGCACTATGCAAATACTATGCATAATAAAATATAATATATTCTATTTATAGAATAACTTTATAAAAATATTATGTTTTATATAAAAAGATTTTATTATGCAAAATACTATGCATAATAGAATATAATATATTCTATTTATAGAATAACTTTATAAAAGTATTCTGTTTTATATAAAAAGATTTTCTATTTTATTACATTAATAATACCAATAAAACAAAACATAGTGACTTATCACATAAGCATCAATAATCAATACCGTGCTATTTACCAAAATAGAAAAAAAAATTAAATATTTTTATTTCATAAAATTCAGGGTCTCACATGAATGTGATTCAATAATACACACATGTGAACAAATAGTTATATAAGCATGTGAATTAGTAGCAATTAATTGTCCATTTATCCGATAAATTATCCGATTTATCAATATAACCCCCAAACATCAATTATCATTGGAATAGATGTCGATTTCCACTGACACTAATAATCTCATCACAATGGAACTATCAAATTCAACTTTAATCAACACGAACTTATTCATCATTAATATTATAACTCACAATATTTAACAATCAGGTCGTTCCCAGGAAAGAGGGGGCTTTTCGATAAGGATTTCTCCTTATTGGCGCGCAATTAGGTGACCAAACCTCTCCTTGACATAACTTCTAGACATTGTAAATATTGAAATTTAATCATATGAATAACTTTGTCGTCTCAATTATTGATTTAATAATATATCATATAATGCAGATGATACTGTGACAATAATCGAATCAATAATATGAGAGATATGATGCAGCAATTACTATAGCAATAATTGAGTATAACTGAGTGACTTCTCACGTAAGCATCAATAACCAATACCGTGTGCTACTATGCAACCACACGTATTACCGTACTTTTACTACCGGGTAGTTCAACAGTTTTAACGGTAACACTTCTGCCGTTAATTTTATAAAAAGATAATTATGTCGTTTTCTTACTACGAGAATACTTCCGTTGTGGGGTCCAGCAATGATTGTGCCGTCGTACGAATATTCCTTGTTAAAATGAATATTCTCCGACTAATCGAATATTATATAACCACTTGCTTAGTTTGCAAAATTTATAAATATTACCCACAACTATAACATTATATCATATCCACACCATAATATTCAAAAATATATTTTGAGAGAAATTAATCTTTATTCATAAAATTTGAGGTCTTACAATATATATATACATATATATGTGTGTGTGTGTGTGTACGTGCGTGTGTGCGTGTGTGCGTGTGTGCGGGTGGTGGATAATATATATATATATATTATAAGTTTTATTTTTTATGTAAAATATAATATATTATATTTTATTATGCATAGTACTGTATAGTGTTGCATAGTACTGCATAATGTGTGCATAGTACTGCATAGTGCATCATAGTAAAATCAAATTTTTTTAAAGATTCGGCCGAAGAAGCTCTCGTGAATTTCCTTACTTATCACCTGAGATTTTCTAAATTCAAACTCCTATAAATAGGATGCTTAGTTTAGAATTGAAAATCACACAAGAATCAGAGAATTCTTTATCTATAATATTGAGCGTATTTCTTTTGAGTTTAAGGAAGCTTTGAGTGTAGAAAATATTGCAAGTTTTTTTCAAGAATATCCCCGCCCTACCAGTCAGAAATACTCTCCTTTTAAGGTAAGAGATATTATTTTTGTTCAATATTCGTAAGAAATAAAATTTTCTTCCATACTCTGTAGTATGTAAGTAATATTATTTTATTTTAGATTCTGACTTTTACACTCATTTTGTTAAAGTATTGCTTCTATACTCATTGAAATTAGTAGAATATCCTTGAAATTTGCGCTTCTTCTAGTATCTTTTCACAAGAATAATTTTTTGAACATTCTTGTTAAATTTTGATATTTTCATGCTGGGGTTGTAAGACCCCGAATTTTATGAAATAAAAGTATTCAATTTTTTTTTATAATTACAATTCAGTAAATGATTAAATTGATAAAAAATTAAAGTTAAGGATGATACATGAAATTTTTTCAAAAATACGCAAGTGGTTATAAAATATTCATTGTTGTCGGGGAATATTCGTTTGGTCGTGGAATATTCTTACTGTCGGGGAATATTCGTATGACGACGCAGTCTTTTGTGGGCCCCATAATGGAAAGCAATTGGATGAAGAAAACGACAAATATAAGTTGTTTAAAAATAACGGCGTAGTTGTAACCGTTAATACTGTTAAAATACTCGGTTGTTAAAACACAGTAGCACACGGTATTGCACTAATTATTGATTCTTACGTAAGAAGGCACTACTCAATAATTGTTACAGTAATTACTGTTCAGTATTATATTTTATTGATTTAATAATTGTTGCGTTGAAATTTTATATTACTGTTGTTTTAATAATTGTCACTACACTGTATTTTTCATTATCGAAGCAATAATTCATATTATCTGAATAATATTAATAGAAAATATTATTGGCAATGTCTAGAAAGTTCTGTCTAAGGAGAGGTTTGGTCACCTAATTGCGCGCCAGTAAGGAGAAATTCTTATTGGAAAGCCCCCTCTTTCCTAGGAACAGCCTGGTTGCCAGTACTATGATTCTGTAATATTATTTGTGAATAATTAATTATTGATTTATATGATGAGAAAAATATTAATTTTATGCGGATATAGATGGAGAAAATTTTTAAAGTGACAATTGTTAAAAATCGATATTTTATCTTTTCTAATAAAATAATTTATTATTATATTTTAATAATATAATAATGGTGATATTTTTACAATGAATGTGGGATATATGAGTATATGAGGAGGAATAGTATTTTTGTTGCATTAAATGATTAACACATATTTTGTGTGTCGGTGGACCCCGTTTCTTGACTGAAATTTGATTATAGCCTGTAAAATCGTCCGTATATGGATTTCGGTCAATTTTTGTTTGGAATTTGAAAAAGCTTTCTCCTGTAAAGTTGTAGAGAATTGAATTTCCTATAAAAAGTCGCGAGATTCAAATTTTCTGATAAAAGGGCTATTTATTATGAATTATTGAAGTTCCATAGTTCTGAAATAATTGATTTTTGAAAGTTTTAATTATTTAAATAAAGAAAAACGTTTTTAACAAGTGGGTGGGCCCCACTTGCACATGTTAGATGTTGAATTCAGATTTCTTGGGTGTGAGTAAGAAAATTTTATAATTATATTATTAATTTATTAAATTTTCTGCTTTGGTGTTCTAAGCAATTTCCTATAAATAGGGTGCTTAGGTTAGAATTGAAAACCACACCAGAAACTGAAGTTTTCTCTCTATTTCTCTCTCTATATTATCGAGTGTATTCTTGTGAGTATTTTAATATTTTGAGTGTTGCTATACGGTGCAAGTTCGTTCAGCGTTATTCCAGTCAGAAGTACTGCTCTTTTGAGGTAAGGGATTGTAAGAGATGTTATTTTATTCGAAAATGATATTATTTCTTCAATATCATTATGATATTGGTTGGAAATTTTTATCAAATTTGGAACTTTTTCATGTCGGGGTTACTATTCATGAGTTACTATTCACGAGTTACTATTTATGAGTTACTATTTACGAGTTACTATTTACGAGTTACTATTCATGACGGGTTAATATTGATGAGTTACTATTCATGAGTTACTATTCATGAGTTACTATTCACGAGTTACTATTCACGTGTTACTATTTACGGGTTCTATTCACTATAAAATTGGTTTCTTTTTCTAACCAAATTATAGTTGATTTATGAATATTACTCTGGAGATTAAAACTATGTATTGATTATATTGATTTTATTATCATATATAACATTTTTATAACTCTGATGTTGAAATTCTCTTTCACTGAAGTGTAAAGATGGGTAGATTATTGGTATGGTCATGACTAGGGTTCTCTTTGGCCAGTAGTGAAAAGTTGAATTGTGACTGGTATGATCATGACCATTGAATTTATAATTGAATATCTTTAGCTTAAGTGCAAAGGTGAATTGATCAACATATATGGTTATAATTATGGTTTATATAAATTCTGAAATGATTATGTATTTATTTGAGATATTAATATATTTGGCCTGTAGTGCAAATATTAACTGTTGAGGAATATCTTTGGCCTGTAGTGCAAAGATGAATTATTGGTGAATATCTTTGGCCCGTAGCGCAAAGATGACCTGTTGTTGAATATCTTTGGCCCGTAATGCAAAGATGACATGTTAATGAATGTTTTTGGCTCGTAGTGCAAAGATGTATTTATTAGTATGATTATGAATATGAACTGTGATTTGGTTTAACCATGATCTTTGATGTTTCAGGTAAAGACATGTAATAAAAATTATCTTTGTTCTGGATGAGAAGAGAAATTTAGAATCACAATTATGATTATGAGTTATTCATATGATTGTGGAAAGAAATTTTTGATTGATGTTACAGGGATAAAATATTGTTGGTGGACTTTTAACATGAAGAAGATAATGGACTGTATGGTCTATTTGACTCTTCTAATGGATTGCTCGTTCCGCTGCAACTATGGTTGAAATTTTTATCATCTACCATATGTTGTAAATCTCTGATTTGTTATTGATGAAGGCTATTGATAATTTAATTATCTTTAGTCATGATATTCTTTACTGAGCTAGTTGTGCTCACCCTTTTGCTTCACAATTCCTTTCAGGTAATAAAAGTATAGTTGGGTCGAGCGGGGGGTAACAGTGGAATAGAACGATGGTCATCATTTAGTAGTTATATTTGGTGAATCAACTAGGGTGAGGCGAACCCAACGTTGGAAGGGTGTTTTGTCACTATCATACAAGATGTCTGATGACATATAACCTCGTGTCATCATAAGACAGGGTTGTACTCATCCACTTGTTGAGTATATTTACGAGCACTACCTATATAATCTTGGTGTTTGTTTGAAGTATAATTCTCATTTAGAGACAGCAGAGATAATGATATGTCAAGAGAAGACTCACCATTGGGAAGAATATGATAGTAATCTTCTTGTTTTTCTTTGGGGTCTATTGGGTCAACCAAGGATAATTCTGTGGCCATATGATATCTATCATTACCTAGAAGCATGGCCTCCCATGTACGAAGGTTTTCTTGAGCACTTCCCAAAGATTCTAATTTCTAAAACCGTTTTCGACTATACCTTTATGTAAGGTGTCATTATGAGGTACTGTCCACGGTTGGAACATGAGTCACAGTTGATATATATTTGTATCCAAACTCACAGCATATGTGTTGTTGTATTTTGCACGATAATTGTTGTAATAAAGTTGTAGTTGTTTTCTGTACCATGTATTTGACGACTCAAAATGGGTTGGATGGAATGGACCTATTTTGGGGTCGTTACAGGGGTACTATTCACGGAGTACTATTCACGGGGATACTATTCACCCGGGGTATTATTCCTGACAAAAATTAAATTTTATTTTGGCCAAATTTTTTTTATACAATATTATTTTTGAATTTTACTCCACAAAACAGTTATCATGTTGATAATTTGGACATTCTTGAACTCTGGATAAATTAATTTATAAATCTTTAAAATTTATTCTTGCTCTTACTTAATTGAATTTTTATATCATTGTCATCATCCTCATGTTTATATTGTGATGAAAGTCATCTTTGACCCGTAGTGCATAGATAGACTGTTGATTGGTACGATTATGACTATGTATCGGTATAATCATGACATGTAATATTACAAATAATGTGGTAAAAGTCTTCATTGGCCCGCAGTGCATTGATAGACAGTTGTTGGCATGATCATGACCACTGGCAATACTAACGAATATCTTTGGCCCGTAGTGTATGGATAATTCATGGATGTGATAATAATGAATATCATTGGCCTATAGTGCATGGATAATTCATGGATGTGATACTAATGAATATCATTGGCCCGAGTGCATGGATAATTCGATGATGTAAAATATTTTATTGAGCTGTGTTACAGTAATAAAATATTGATGATGAACTTTTAAATCATAGAAGATAGTATATATTATGCTCTACTTGACTCTTTTAATGGATTGCTTGTTCCGCTGCAGTTAGACTTGTTGTCTATTGTATTCTATCAGTTTAACACTGTTGAAGGCAAACAATAAATTATTATTCATTATCTTAGTCTGACTAATATTCTTTATTGGGCTAGTAATTGAGCTCACCCTTTGCTTTCATTGTTATCTTCAGGAAATGAACAAAGCCGGGATTAGTCGGGGAATGGAGTGACGGTCCGAGGTGGTGACTGTAGTAGTCCTCACTATTTTATAAAATAGTGTGATAATAATTGTAATAAAGTCTCCATTTGAATTTGGATATTGTCTAAGAGACAATATTCATATTAAAACTCTTACCTATATTTTTTCGTATTTTACACGACAATTGTATAATTAAGTTGTATTTAAATTCTGTACTATGTATTTGGCGACTCAGAATGGATTGTGTATACCTATTTTGGGGGTGTCACATTTATAACTTGTTTTTACTTAATTTTTGACATATAAATCAAATTAATGCCAAATATTTTTACTTAACTTAAAACAACTTATAAGTCTTTTTAAAATAAGTCATTCCCGAACGGTTAATCCGATTTTATCCAAAGTTTTTATTATATTTCAATGTCAACGGTGGAGTTTAAGCAGGCTTAACGACCAACAAAGTCGGTATTTATGTACTTTAGCAATTCAACAAAAGTAGGCAGTGGTGAGTTGGGTTTCGGCTTTTTATTTCCTTTTTATCCTCGAAACCTCCAACAGTTTATCCCATAAAGGTTTGTTCTCTCAGTTTCTCTGTATCTGATTTTTTTATAATTTTAAATCTAAATTTAATAAGAATATTGCTATTTTATACTCAATAATAATGGAATATCACTCTTTTTGGTTGCTGAGAATCAAGAACCAAAAGGAGGGAAAAAGTTGGAATCTTTAGATTTTATAGGTTTTTATTAATTGGGTATCTGATTTTTCCTTTTTGTTCAATTTCTAAGCAACCAAGTGGAGGATTAAGAACATTAATTAATGTCAATTGTGGTGTTTTCAGAATTGGTAACATGGTTTATATTGTAGTCTTTCTCCCTTTTGAATTATTAGTGTTTTATCTAAATTTTTGTAATATTTTTTGAAATTTTATCAGGTGTTTGATTTGTTAATTTTTTTTTGATAATTAGGTGTTTGCTTAATTATAGTTGTAAGGAATGAGAAAGAGGTCTAAAAGTTCTCCGGCAACACCGGAATTATCTGATGGTGGTGAGAATAGTGGTGCATCCAGAGTCAATATGGGACCCCAAGTAAATGATAACTTAAAGAGTCCAATGAGGTCAGCTTATGTGATACTGGCCTTGTTTGTGTTGATCATACATGGGTCTTGGGCTGTTCATCATTATCAGTTCGAGATTTTGCCAGAGCCTCTTACTGCTGAGCGGGCGGGTAAGAGGGGTTTCTCTGAAGAGGAGGCCATGAAACATGTCAAGGCCTTGACTGTATTGGGTCCGCACCCTGTTGGGTCCGATGCTCTCGATCATGCTTTGCAGGTATTATCCATTGAACCGATTATATTATATATGCATGACATTTTATTTAGCTGCATAAACACACTTTATGATGCATCTTGCACATTTACTTGTGCCAGGACCAATATGTAATTACGATTACGTTGGATATTTGACCAAAAATTATGTCTTCTTCTCAAAGAAATAGCATCTCAGGGGTAGAATCTTTTATCCCAGATTGCAAGCATGTTTCAACTCTTCGCTATAATAGAGACCTACAAATTTACATGTTATGTGCAAAGTTGTTTATCTCAATTTTAAAGAATATTGATGTAGTTGGGAAGACAACTTTTTCTTGTTTTGAATCATGATCAGGTAGTAGCTTATTATGTGCTGCGTTGTCTACAATTCTGTTCTAGATGGTAAATTGATAGTATCCACCATGCAAAGTAATTCTAATAGAAAACTAACCGGTCAACCATGCCTATTTTGAGATTCTTCAGAACTTATCAGCCTGGTCAGTCATTAATGCTGAATTGGTCTGATAACATATTGCTTTCCACCTACAAATATACTTGAAGATATACAAAAAGAAGGTTACTTTGTCATGTACTATTTAACAGCTAGTCAGTCTTATTCTTAGTTGGCTTGAATATGAGGTTTTGCAGATAGCACATATTGAAATAGCATTCACTGATTTTTTTTCTTCTTTGTTTGGCCAAAAAAGCTAAATTAAGATGGTCATCAATATTCTCTTTGTTTCTCTTCAGTAGTATTTGGTACGATGGGAATATCAAAGGATGGAAGGATGGAAAGAAAGAAAGGAAGAATGGAAAGAAAGAAAGGAAGGATAAGGAGAGTAGGGTGGGGGAGGGGGTGTTTCCCTTGTTTGGTAGGAAGGAAAAGAGAAGAAAGGACACAAGGGATGAGATTTCTGTCCAGGGCCATAAAAATTGTTGTGTTCAAAATTGCAGATTGGATGAGAGAGGGTATGGGAGTACTTCTGTTTTGACTTTCCCCCCTTTCAATAAGCACTTTTTCCCACTCCCCTCCCCCTCCTTAAAGCCCTTTCAGAAAGCACTTTAATTATTATTATTTTAGGTTAGAATTGTAATATTAAATAATACTCTCTTCCTTGCATAATATTTCCCTCCTTCTACATCACCACAGTTAGGAAAGTACAATCTTTTTGCTTAGGATACACATTCATTTATCCTATTCAGTTCTTTGTATCCTACCTTCCAGATAGACCATTTGTACTTAGTTATGAAGATCTGTGCTTAGGTTCCCTGCTTGGTGCAAAAAAATCTCTGCATTCTGAGCATGATGGTCTTATTTGTGACCCAATCACTTTGTGAATAATCATATCAAACATTAGGTTTGAAGCCAGCCTATCACTTCCATCATCACAGACATGGGGAGTTACTTAACCAACAGAAGGTATAGTCAATCCCCACGGCTGCTCTACCATAATAAGAGAGAGGTCACATGATCAAACCTTGCCAACTCCAAGGGGCACTCAACACAAGCTTATGCTTGGATTTTTCCGGTGCATGGCTCTTGTCTTTACATTGGCCATGTTCTTATCTACAAAATTATCATCTAGAACCACCTTATACCAGGAAATAGGTATATACATAAAACTTCTAGAAGTCAGGATATACATATTGAAGTTGCCAACATGATGAGCAAAATAAGTCAACCAATATGTTGATAGAAAATTCTGACTTATGTTTCAACCTTTAAGTGCTAGCAATTAAATACATTATATTGTTTTAGTATTTGCTACTTTCTGAACTCATTGAATAAGGCATTGATTTTTCTGCTTTTTTACTTCTAGCTCCAGTATGATATCTGTTCATAGTTTCATAGTAGGCCTTAAACTGCGTTGTCAACATTTCAAGGGAGGCTTTGATGTATATATGGCTTAGACAGCTGCATAAAACTGATCTTGTTGGGAACTAGCCAAAACTGATGTAGGGAGGGAAGAAGGAATAAAGGAGATTCAAAAGAGATAAAAGAGGCTAAAAGCCACAAAGCACAGGGCTTAATTCAATAATATCAATAATTCAATAATAATAATAATGAGGGATTACAACTGTTTATATATGAATAAGAAAAACCCTAAAACTTGGAGGCTAAGTAAAATATAAGTAACCTAATTAAATAAGGAATTAAATCCTAGTAATTATCTACTACCTTAAATAATCAATATTCTAGAGTATTCTAATAATATAATTAAATATATCCTAATATTATTTACTAAATAAACTAATTATATTAAAATCATCCATAAACAATAACCTAATAATATTAAATTTCTTCGGCTTCCATCCTTCCTTTGAAAAAAAGTTGTCCTCGAGTTTTGAAGTATAGAAGAATCCACAGTCCACGATCTAGACTCCAAATATAACACTCGCTTTTCGAAATAGAAAGAGAGGTTGCACAAAAACACAACATAACTGACAAAATTATAATAAGGCTCTAAGCCACAAAAAATAGTCTTCAAACCAATAAACGTCACAAGACAAATCATAATAAATGCCAAAGTGGCTCAAACCACAGTTTAAAATATTTATTACAACTCCAAATAAACCCATGTATCACAGCCTAAATAGAATATCTAAATCATTGAATAGAAGGCAACTCTCATCACACTTGTCCTTGATCCCCCTGATTACTTGCCTGAAGGAAAACACAGTATGAGCCAAATGCCCAGTACGGGTATAGAGTGCGAAAATAATGTAGTGAAATAATAACTCAATTAACCTGAACTGAACTAAACGAATTAAAATTATCACTACGAAATAGTAGGCTGAATCAAATGGCTGGGTGTTATTTCGTACCGAGCTCAAAACAAAAATATATCTTGTCACATAGGCAATTCAAATAATGTCACACAGACAAGTCACACACGTTGGACCGCGAATCCAAATGCATGTAAAGTCGGAAGGTGTATTTGACACAAACATCACTAATCTGCAAAACAGAAAACTAGGGTCGACCCATACGCCTCACACAACAAATCACCATATGGCCAACTCCTATTGGATTACAAAACGGAGACGTTGAGAACTAATTATACCGCCACGGAAAGTGTCATGTCTTGGTGCCAAGAGGACATGCCTGGGTACCAGTGGTTATAGCTCAAGTATACTCTACGATATATTTTAACAAAAATACTATGTCACAACACATGCGACACAATATCAACATAAGGTGTTCTAATATGTACATGTCAAATCAAAACGAATCATCAACACTAAGTCTCCAAAATATATCGACATGTACATTTCTACAAATATCAAAATAAATACTAGACATATTAACCTAATTCAAAGAGTACAAATACGAATTCTATACATCAACGCCAATATGAAACTATCATATTAATTTCACAAGGAACAATTATGTGAAACAATAATCAAATTCTAAACGAGGAACAAAACGAACTAATTAAAACTTTACAAGAGTATCGCTAAAGGAGTACATAATCTGACCTGGAATAAGCAATGTAATACCCAGAAATATTCTAAATATAGTTCGTTAGACTCCTATAGTCCAATCTAATAAATAAAATAAATTGTGGTTACAAAACGACATAAGTTGTTATATAATTTTCCAAGTGTGACTTCATAAATGATCTATTATTATAACACCATACTTAAATTACCTCTTTTATTACTCCCTCCGTCACTTAATATAAGACGTTTTAGAGAAGTGTTTTAGTCTTTAATATAAGTCATTTGAGAATTTCAAGTAAGCATTAATTGCTTAGTTTCGAATATTACCCCAAGTATTAAATATAATTTTGGTTCTCTCACTATTTTTTTTGCCCAATAAATAACATTATTTTTCCAATACAAGGATAATATAGACAATTGATATTATATTTAATGTTATACAATCATTTACTTAATACTTGTGCATAACTCTAAAACGACTTATATTAAGGGACGGATGGATTATTAGTTTAAACATTAAAACTGCTCTGATAAAAGTAATTAATTTTTGACAAGAAGTTTTAAAAGTAAAAAGAATAAAACTATTCTGACCATGATTATAACTAATGAAATAATATTAAACATTTTGACTATATTCATTACATATGTTTTGTTCCTTTCAAAACAGTAACTACATAATAATAATAATAATAGACTAAAACATCATATATTTTTACTCGTTCAGTCAAGTACACCAACGACGCCGCAACCCAACACGGCTGAATTTAATTACTTTGTTACCCTCGCATGATTAGTTTGAGCATGACAATGGAATCCATGCAAATATATTTTCCAATATCAATTCATCAATTATTTTCTAATGCACCTAACAGAATGTATAAACACACAACATACGCATATATATATATATATATATATATATATATATATATATATATATATAATATTTAACCATAACTCAACTTGAAGTTTAATTACATATTTTATTAAATAAATTCCCATCTCCATATGATGTCCATGATAGATATCAAAATTGAAATAAATTATTTACCATAATCCATCACATGTACTCTTTTCCTATCTGATCACAACAACCATGAACAAATTAAAGGAACACTTACCTGAATAACAATTGCTAACTGAATATATTATTTCTTATTTCCCTTGTTCTCTCAGCCGCTGCTCTTGTTCCTTCGTGCTATTCCCACAGTTCGTATTAAACGTAATGGGATATAGTTAGGTTTTAGATATTTCTTTATTTATTAACATATTTTATTAATCTCCTAATTATAATATGATTTAATATTACCCACTTATAAATTAAACCCAATTAGTTTTAAGGCCCAATTTTACCAAATTTAATTTATCTATCACTTATTAATACTTATTAGTCCACATAAATTAAATGACTAGTTTGACCCAAATAAAAGACAAATTCCAATTAATATGTTTTAAAAATATATAATTTTTATTTTTATTTTTACCGGGTATTACACTAAACATGCAAGAAATTTTGGTCCTCCTTGTATGAGAAGTAGAAAACAATAGGTAGTGAACTTCATTGTATTGCATATTGTTGGAGCCCTTGATGATAACAAAATCAATGACTTGATCGTTGGTTTCTTCATATAGATTATCAAGTTGTTTTGAGAATTGATCGACTTTCTGCTCAATCTTGCTCTCACTCGTTGTATCCTTAACTTCAACTTTATCTCATGTGAGTTGTCATTGAGTTGCGAAATTTCTTTCCAATTAATGTCACTAGCATTGAGCGTATCTGTCAATTGCAGTTCCTTAGTCATCATCTTTGAAATAGTGGAAGATTCACCCTTTTCTCGATCAGACTTGTGTAGTTGGAGCAAAACATTTATTGATTCTGTTAAGGATTTCATTTGGGCCACTAAAGAATTAATTCTTGCACCATAACTTTTGGACATCTCTTCAATCTTAAATACACGCTCAACATTAGTTACCATGATTTTGCAAAGAAAATAAAACAATACTTTTTTTTGAGGTCTAGGTGTGCAAGTGCAGGAAAAATAACAAAATAAGGACTGATTTGAAAATTTTAGAAACTTCGGGGTTGATTTGAAAATTTCAGAAATTTTGGGGGCCGATTTGAAAGTTTCAGAAATTTTGGCATATCGATCTGTAATTTTTCCATAGATGAGCAGTGGCAGAATTTTTTTTGAGATAGATTTGAGACTATGTTGTCGTCTCGGATATTAGTGTCGACTCTTTAGCGAACTTTGACCATAGTTGTCATGGCGCCACGACGAGACATGGTGGTAACCGACCGCCAGGATGCCTAGGCGACAAGGCGACCGCCATTGCGTACGTATGGGGATGAGTCATTTACAATTTGTAATTTATATATGATTTATTTTACTTCATAACTATATTAAACAATAAAATTTCATATACATTAAAACCTAAAACATAACCACTTTAAAGATAAACAATTTCAACTTTGCCACTTTTAAAGATAAATAGAGAATACCCACAGGGTTCAAAACAATAAAATTGTCACTTAATCTAAAACTTGAAAATATAGCATTTTCCTAATAATAAAGTAAAACGTAAGTCAATAACTTAAACAAACAGTTAATAGGCTATTTACCCACTTTTAAATCAACTCCCCACTCCCCCACCCCACCCCACCCCACCCCACCACACCAAGATATACTAAAAGACTTTTAAAGACAATAAAATTGCTACTTAATCTAAATAGAGAATAAAGGAGGAGAGAAACAAACATGTGGCCATGTGAGAAAGGGTCGGAGGGTTGGGTCGTTGTAACTGAAGGAGAGAAAAAGAGAAACTAAAGGTTAGGTTAACTCAGGGTTGCTACGAGTCGCAGTCGCTGCTATAGGACTGCGATGGATCTATGATGAGTCTCGAAATGTCGAGAAGAAGAGTCGAAGTACTCGCGACGAGAACAAGAGTTGGAGTATTCAATTTAGGCATCTCAATTTTTTGTTTTAGGGTTTTATCCTTTGTTTTTAATTGATGGGTCACCCATGAGTCATTATTAGTCATTATTGGTATCGGGTAATACCATGCTTTAAAGTCTTGGGGCAAAGCTGCGGCGTGTGCCTTGGTTGCTCGACGTCTTATGTCGTTACTTGCCTTGGCAACTCTACCTCAAGTCAACTCATGCCATGCCTTCCATCGTCAGGACGCCTACGCCATGGCGCCATGACAACTATGATTTGGACAATTGATGGAGGCCAAAAAAAAATGGGTAGAAAGAAATTGAGTGAAATCAAAATACATCAGGAACTTTTGGCTTTGATACCATTATGATATAGGATGAGGAGGGAAGAAGGAATAAAGGAGATTCAAAGGAGATAAAAGTGGCTAAAAGCCACAAAGCACGAGACTTAATTCAATAATATCAATAATTCAATAATAATAATGAGGGATTACAATTGTTTATATAGGAATATGAAAAACCCTAAAACTTGGAGGCCAAGTTAAATAAAACCCTAGTAATTATCTACTACTTTAAATAATTAATATTCTAGAGTATTCTAATAATATAATTTAATATATCCTAATATTATCTACTAAATAAACTAATTACATTAAAATCATCCATAAATAGTAATACATAATAATAACCTAATAATATTAAATTTATTCTGTTTCCATCGTCATCAAAAACCAATGGAACATTCAACAGGTTAAGGGGATCTTTGTCTTTTCAAAAAACTATGAACTAGTAAAATGTGAAAGCGGGTACAAATCAACATGTAAAATGACAAACAATCTTTTAGATGATGTACCATCTGGGTTTATGTATGTCATGCTTTCATATTGCAGATTTTATAACTGATTCTTCCTGATGCACATAGTCCAGTGTTCTAAAAATTTCCGCCTAGATTCGATTAATCCCGCTTAGGCGCTAGGATTCCCCTGGCGCCTCGCCTAGGACCAAGGCGGCAAAAAAATCCCTCCAGGAAATTAGGCGGGGCCTAGACGGAAAAGTTTTTTTTTAAATTTTAATAACTACCCAAACCAGATCTTGATATATATATTTTTAATGATTTACCATATTCATAATGCAGGTTGTAGCACATCAAATCAAGTCAAAATGAATAATTTTATTATAGTTGTAATTTTTTGAACTTGTACCAACTTCAAATTATATAAATGATGATACATTTGTAATATTTTGTTTAATTCAATATAATTCTTAAATTTATATTTAGTTTCTTAAGTTTTAATATTTAATTGAATTTTTGAAATTTGAAATTTTATTATTTAATAGCAATATTGTTTATGAATAAAAGTGTTAAAGATATGTTTGAATTTTGAACAATTGCATGTTTGTATTTGAACTTTGACATTGACAATATGGATGTGTTTGAATTTTAAGCAAATGTCTTAATTATCTCTATTATAGATTGTTTTACTTTATATTATGGTTTTGTTTGGATAAATGTAAGATAAAATATTAAAATTGACTTAAAATAAAAAAACTCGTCTAGGCCCCCCGGCCGCCCGTCTCCCGCTTAGCGCCTTTTAGAACATTACTAAACCTATAGAACAAGCCCCGTCTTTTCTATACTATTATAACTTTATGAACCTTGAAGTTCTAGAAACATCTAGAAATGTTGTGATTAGATTAAGAAAAGGAATACACATTGTTGAATTATTTGGGTTTACATAGGCATCCTACATAGTTGCAGGTTGTACTATTATTTTTCCTTTTTTTTTTAATTCAATTTGTCATTTTTTTGTGCTGGTTTATAGTACCACATTTTCTGTGTTATCTCATCTTTTTGTCTTGTAAATATGATTTATTATTATTATTTTTTATGTCTGCCATTTTCTATTGGCATGAGAACCAAATTAAACCGAAGTTTCGCATATAAATATACTACATTTAGTAGTTCCTTGTAGTATTATTTCATTTCACCATTTTGATGAACTATTCCTGGCTAAGAATTTTAATTTTCTACAGTTTCTTCATAAATCATTCAAAAACTGTTCTTAAACTGCTTCCCTTTGCAGTATGTCTTGGCTGCCTCTGAAAAGATTAAGAAAATGGCTCATTGGGAGGTTGATGTTCAAGTGGATTTTTTCCATGCAAACTCTGGTGCTAATCGTATGGTTGGTGGTCTTTTTAAGGGGAAAACCCTTGTTTATTCAGATCTGAATCATGCCGTATTAAGAATCTTGCCAAAATATGCATCTGAAGAAGGAGAAAATGCTATTCTGGTCTCTTCTCACATTGATTCAGTTTTTTCAGGGTATGTTTCCCTTTATCCTTTTTTACTTTAATTTACTTTCCATTTCTTTAATTTGGGTCAGTGAGTCAAGTAATTTGAGTGCTTTTACGTGGTAATATTAAACTTGTGATTACTTACAGTAGGGTGGCTATAATTTATTTTCATTGGTTTCGACTTCGGGGTTTTTTGTTGTTGGTGTTTCTACTATATGCTAATTTTATGGTTGTTAAAATTCATTTTCATTCATCTTTGGCAATATGTTATCAATTCAGACTTTGGGATTTGTTTTTTATTGTAACTTTAGGATGTGAGGCAAACTAAGAAAAGTTAGTTATATGATAACAATGTACTCAAGATTTTCTAATTTTGGAAAGATACACCACAACACACACTACAGCTTAATCTACAAGGGTAGACAATATGAAGCATCTGTTCAGACATTGGGTTCAATTTCTGGTTATATGGATCCCGTTTTCGTGCTGTCTTTTTAAGTAACTACAAAGGTTTCTGGATTTGGTTTCTCTTCATGACCTTCAAGTTAAAATGGCAGCGTAGG
Organism: Panax japonicus; assembly: GCA_020205505.1. Classification (NCBI taxonomy): domain Eukaryota; kingdom Viridiplantae; phylum Streptophyta; class Magnoliopsida; order Apiales; family Araliaceae; genus Panax; species Panax japonicus. The sequence goes on along the minus strand of CM035107.1, from coordinate 73,154,360 downwards.
AGCAGTTGTAAGGAATATGAATATAAAAGCAATCAAAAATGTTGTGCATGCTTGCTCTCCTAAGCTAGGTGATGAAATAAGATGGCCTAGTTGATCCCACTATCAAGGTGGCTATTTCTTGGTTTGATGATGGTCAAATTATACTATTGGATCATCACATTGAATGTAATGGGAATGACTAATGGGTTATCATGAACCTGTTCTTTATAGACTGCTGAAATATATTTTTCTTTTTGATATTAAATGTGGGAAAGGGGCTTGTAGAAAAGAGAGTGGAGACATAGTTCTCATTAGTTGTTGAAATCATTGGGAGTGGCAATCTTGGTAGGCATACTCTCTTGGTAATTGTCTTGATTCACCAATGACACATACGGTTCAAGTATTAAATAAGGATGCCATGTAAAGGTTTAGGATGCTACCACAAAAATACTAAGAGGTCGAGGTAATGAACAACAGGTATCTTGCAATTAGTCAACCTTCTACATCAGTGGTAAAATAAAAAGAGTGGTAAATCATTGTTTCTTTTCATCGGTGAAAGTTAATTTGAAATTTGAATTTCATTAGAGCCAAATTATTGGTCTTTATATTAAATGTGATCTTGCTTTATGTAGCTCATGACATATTTTTTTTTGCTAGAATTCTTTTTCTTTCTCAAAATTCATTTTATGAACTATCTTCACAATCTGTCGTGTGCTTTCTTTTAAAAATGCAACCACTATGGATATTTTAATTCTTATTCACCTTGGTAAGATAGCCTGAAGATTAGAGCAAACAAAATATTTAGAAAGTGTACATCTTCACTTGTCATCACTTGGCCTTTTTCTTTTATAGGGAAGGTGCTGGAGATTGCAGTTCATGTGTAGCTGTTATGTTAGAGCTTGCTAGAGGAATTTCTCAATGGGCTCATGGATTTAAGAATGCGGTTATATTTTTGTTTAACACTGGGGAGGAGGAGGGCTTAAATGGTGCTCATAGCTTTATTACTCAGGTTTGAACATTTAAGATACATCCACTTAGTGTGGGTTTCGTTATTAATATCTACACTTTTAGTCCTTATATATATTTACTTCAAATAGGTTTAATGGTTTCTGCGGAGTGTTCTCTCAAGTAGATTGTAGAGTGTAAGCTGATGTTGTGGTGTGATAGTTTATCGCAAACTCAGTTCTTTTTCTTCTATATCAAGTTTGTAAGGGATATGTCAAGCCTCTGATACATTCACACAAGGGGTAGTGGATATAAGATTACTGAATTATTCATTTACATAAAAATTTCCTCTTCCATTAAACTACCAACAAAATTCATTAAGATATTTGGTTTCACATCTAACCATTTTAGACCCCAGATTAACAGCACAACATAGAAGAGCGTGAATAGAGTTAATCTTAGGTACAAGGATTTCTAGCGACCAATTCACATCCTTTCATCTCATTTATGTCAGGGTCTTGTCGTTGCTTTTTTGTGATCTTTTGTGGGAGCTTTTGGTGGGATTTCATATTCAGAATCACAATGAGGGCGGCCCTTTTCAAGTACTTTGTATAATTTCTGCTTTTCTAGTTTAGGAGGATTTCTCATCTTCAGTTTATTGTTTTGTATTCTCCCTATTCTCATACAATCTTTTTTTTTTTCAGAAAAAAGATAAATATAATCTTCTCTTGATAAAATTGCCACTGGGAAAACCCCTTAGGGACCAGGCCATTTAAATCTCCCATCTGTCGTATCTGTTTTTACATAATCATTTTTGACCTACTGAATATTTCTCTGCTGGAAGAGAACTAACTACCAAGCACCATTATTGGCCAATACTTGATAAGTTGGCCAATACTTTCATCTGTTCTAGTATATCTTCCTTCCACTTCGGATCTCTGATGCTTCCTTCCAATTTTTTGAGGAAGCAATTGCAAGACAAAAGATAGGGACAATACATAGCAAGATAAGAGAAGAAAAGGAGTTGTATAAAACAAATTAACGACCTTATTCCTTTCTAAAAGCAAGCGGAAGTTTAGTATCATCAACTACCGGAACTATAGCTGGATAATAAATACCTGATTAAATTAGTGAGAGATGATGGAACTAAATTTGATATTAAGGGATGAATTATTCTGATTTTCTGTAGCACCTGGATGATCTTGTGTGTCCATGTCTAATGCCGGTAAATGTCAGCAGATTATCTCTCCAACATTGCTTAACGTGACCCATAGGCAGTTTGTTGCTCCTAAACCTCATTAGGTATTTCATTCTTCCTCTCCTGACATTTAGTATCCTTCACGCAATGGTAATAGAAAAGATGCTGCTGAGAGGATATCTCTTCATCTACACCGCTATCCCTCTGAAGACATTGCTGAGATGAGAGAACAAGGTTTCCGATTTATGTAAATTAACATCCATGTAAACATATATTTTGAAAGATTATGGATGATTTATATTCTTTTCGAGTCGTGATAGCCAATGAAAATGCACCTGAAGCCTTTGGATTAGGTTTCCCATTGGCATGTCAGTGTCTTAAAATAAAATAAAATAATGAATAAAACAGACGCAATAAACACTTACAGAGGAAGAAAAAACTGAGAGGCATCAGGGAAGAGGAGGTGTCTTAAAACTGATCTAAAGAACATTTGAAGGCAGAATATTAATTACTTTCCCCTCTCTATCTTTCCTTCTCTCTCACTTTAGGTTCTTCCTAACTTCTTTTTATTCTATATATTTTATGCAATTCTGTAACTAACGCTCATTTATTTTATAACTTTCTACTTGCCAAGATATATGTATCCATGTTCATTTCCTTGTTCATTTTCATTTGCGCGTGCGCACACACACATATGTGGGTGTGCCTGTGTTGTTTCTTTTTTATTAGAAGCACTTCCATCCCCCATTATTCTGAACTTAAGCAAAGATTACGTTGGAAAAAAAAGTGTAAAGTAAAAGATGATTTGGAAATCCTTCAACATAGAAGTGTTCACATGTACAAAAAAAGGAGAGTTAGTGTTAACTCTTAACTGTACTTGAGGTACAGCTGCACATAAACTATCAGGGGAAAAAAGTACTGACCAACCTTACTTTTGTGTAAGAAATAATTCTAATTATCTCTATTGCAGCATCCATGGAGCAGTACTATTCGTATGGCTGTTGACTTGGAGGCCATGGGAGTTGGAGGGACTTCTGGCATATTTCAGGTCTAGTTTCATGAATTTATGTTTTATTCTTGCTTAATTTTCTTTTAAGCTCTCATTCCTCTCTTTCTTTGTTATTGTTCTTGAAATGTGATTGTATGTTGTCAATTTGAACTTCTGGTTATTTAGCCTCTATTTGAACTGCACTAGATGCTTGTAGTTCTATTGCCACTGGATCTTTGGCTATTTGAAATCAGGCGAGGGGACAATCTATGATATCAGTCTCAAGTATGCAGTTTAAGTATGAAAAGGTTATAAGAAAATAATTTGACACTTGTATTTCATGGATAATGATGTATAAGCTGCAATCCGTAAATTTGTATAAGGTACTTGAAGAGATTTATCTGATTTTAATTTGTTTTCCGTGCTACTCATGTGGTCAAAAATCATCTTTTTATCTCGTAGAGAACGTTGTTTCAGTATCCCCTTAATCTATTGAGCTTTTTATATTTGATTATTTGGTGTATTTCTCCTTATTATAAACATTTTATTTTATCTTTTGTCGCAATAGGCTGGTCCTCATCCATGGGCTATCGAGAACTTTGCTATGGTAGCAAAGTACCCATCTGGACAAATTCTTGCACAGGTTTGATACAGTTATTTTCTTTTTTGAATTTAATTGTTATGAAGATAAGAGTTATTCCCTTCCCCCTTTATAGTAGAGTTTTCTCTTTCAATTCAGGCCATATTTTATACTCCAATTGACTTTAGTGCCGCAGGATCTCTTTTCTTCTGGAGCCATAAAGTCTGCTACGGATTTCCAAGTGTACAAAGAGGTTGCTGGTCTTTCAGGACTTGACTTTGCGTATGCAGATAACACTGCTGTATATCATACAAAGGTATTTTTTTATCATCTTGGTATCACATTTTATTTGGTGAAAGCATCGAGATAGACTGTTACAGCATCCCTCTCTAGGAGTACAATGAAGGACTGTAACTTTGTTCATGCTCCTTGCATCCCAAGATGACGAGTCATTTTCAAATTAATGTAACAAATCTCATTAGATATAAGTAAAATTTGGTCTTTAAAGTTATTTTTTTTAGAAATTGACTTTTGAAAGTGAACGCCCATTTTGAGAGGGAGGAAGAATATAATTTAGATAACTGGTTAGCAAAAATGTATTGGAAAACAGAAAGCACGAATTTTGCTAGTATAGGTGAGGAATTCGCTCACAGGTAGATTGTTTATATTAAAGCCATGTTGCTTAAGAGCATTAGTAGGTGTACAGCGAGCAGTAATGTGCTGCACCCTGGGGTGGCATTTAGTCCATTGATCCTCTACTGATTCAATTTGGTTGGGCGCCTAGGCCCTTACGTAGGCAAAATTGGTCAAAGAACTGTCTAAGATATGACTTAAATATGAGTTTAAAAAATTATGACTAATAATGGTATTTTATGTAGGCTTTGAAGATCGACAAAACTTTAAATGAATTTTTTATGACTTGAAAGTTTTTTTAAGGTAATTTTTCATGTACAATTTAGAATATTTACATCTAATATATGCTTTATATAGCATATACAAATATACAATAAATAAATAAAAATGCCTTGTGCGCCCTTCGCCACTTGGTACGCCTATCGATTTTTAGAACTTTGGAAATAAATGATTTCTACCAAGGATTTATGATAATATTAAGTTAGTTTTATCTAAAACTAAAATGTATAGTATTAATTTAGATTATCTTGTGTAATTGGAACATTTTAAGATCTGTGGCCTGAAGGAAATGACTGCTAGGTGTGGGAGTAAATTAGACTGTGTTGTGTCATTTTGTGGTAGTGATTATGAAACCAAGAGTCCAAGACAACCCCTTCAATGTTGATCTTAGAAGAAACACGAGCACAACATTGGATGATTGAGCTGTTGTCAAGTTACATTTCCTCTAAATGCTTAACCTTTTAAAAAATGGGCCAAACAAGTATTTAACGCTTCAACCTCATTGCATCCCCTGCCTCCCATGCATAGATAAAACCATGGTGCATCGTAATTTACATACCAAACTGAGTTTAACTATGTTAAGAACATAATGGGAGATCAGATGCAACTAATCCAGGACCTTGTAAACAACTACTATAAGAAAAATTAGGGGCAAGAGAATGGGGAAAAATGTATTTCATGCTTAATAAGGGTGCAAGAAACAGTTTGCGTAAACCTGTTCACTGAACAAATTTTGGAAAATATACGAGTAATGAAAACTACAAAGGTTCAATTTTGATTGAACAAACTAATAAATACTAGGAATTTGGAAACGTTTTTTGTTAATCAATATTAAAATGAGAGGAAGGAGAAGATGAGCAGACATGCTATCGCTATTGCCCACCTCTATGCAAACTCCAGTTATCAACTTATTCAATGGCAAAAGGACTAACTATTGATGACTGCCATATGCTGTATGAGAGGCAATATCCTTGCTACAGTTGAGAAAATGTGAAATTTGAATAACATTAGGACATCTTGGGTTTAATTTAATCTTTTGTTCCTTATCTGGGTTTACTAATATGAGATTCAATTTCTTGATATTCTTCTTTATGTGGATTTATAAATATTTTGGTCATTATATGTTCAAATCAATATAGTGATTGATAAATTATGTTGGCTGTGGCAGTGTAAGGCTTACAATCTTGTTTAAGCAGATTAGTTGGGTTGGCACAATTGCAACACCAGTATGATAGCGGCATACCCTTCTAGTGGTTTAAGATGGATTCAACCTGTCCCAAAAATAGTGAGATATGTAAGACTTGGGATACAGGTGGATTAGAGAAATAAAATACAGAGTATATCTTTTAACCCACTTGAAGCTGGAATGGAGTAGTTAAATGTGAACTAATCCAAAATATTTGGAAGTCTAGTTTCCAAAATCTAAGGCATTTATATGGTCTTTGACTTTACGAAGACTGAATACTAATGTTCCTTTTCAGGTGCGTAGAAACAAGGCTTTTTCTCCAAACATCTATGTTACTTATAAGCAGAATGATGAGTCACATTCTCATTATTTTTTGCATCGTCTTGTTGATTGGGGACTATGGAACTCTATTTTCGGAGTGTTGGGTGAGGAATGGGTGTGTCCTACCTCAGTGGATGATTTATTGCTTATCCTGATTTTTGAGGGGAGGAAGGAGGAAATAAGGATGCTAACATCCATTTGAAGTGTGTGTGTTGTTTTTGTGTTTTTGGGGCATCTGGACTGAGCATAATGTTAGGCATTTTAGAAATAGCTATTAATCTTTACATATGTTACGAGATAAGATCTTTTTCTTTGCTTTTTTATGGGTCTCTGCCATGGGTGGCTTCAAGGGAATTTCTGTTTCTGTTCTTTGCACAGGTTGGAGAGTCTCTCTCTTTTGTTCTAGTTTATGTCTCTAACTTAAGTTTATTGGTGGTATTTATATATTTCCTTGTGCAGAATGACAAATTGAAGCTTTTAAAGTCGGGTTCCCTCCAGCATCTTGGGGAAAACATGCTCGCTTTTCTCCTTCAAGCTGGTGCTTCCTCTCATCTTTCCAAAGACAAGGCAATGGAAGCAGCTGAGAAAAGTAGCCTTGATGCTGCTATATATTTTGACATTTTGGTACACTTACAGCCCTAGGTTATACTGATGTTTTCAGTTTAAGTGTTTTCTTTTCTTTTTGGCTGTAGGATGTTGTTGGTTTGGGAAATTCTTACCTCTAAATCAAAAAAAATCTTTGTGATTTCATCTACTAATGCACATGTACTGGTGTTCTCAGGGCACGTATATGATTGTATACCGTCAACGTTTTGCCAATATGCTTAACAATTCTGTTATACTGCAATCACTTCTGATATGGGGTACATCACTGGTAATGGGTGGCTATTCAGCTGCAATATCATTAGCCTTATCATGTTTGAGTATTCTCCTCATGTGGATATGTTCAATAAGTTTCACTGTTCTTGTTGCCTTCGTTCTACCTCTCATTTCTTCATCGCCAGTGCCCTTTATTTCAAGTCCATGGCTGGTAGTTGGTTTATTTGTTTCCCCTGCTCTTCTTGGGGCATTGACTGGTCAACATCTCGGTTTTCTGATTCTTAAAGCTTATCTATCGCATATAGTTTCCAAAAGAAAGGCTAATCTCTCTCCTGTGCTTCAAGCTGATTTGGTCAAGTTGGATGCTGAAAGATGGCTCTATAAAGCTGGTTTGCTGCAGTGGCTTGTTCTTCTGACATTAGGAAATATTTATAAGATTGGGTCTTCCTATTTAGCTCTTGTTTGGCTAGTCTCGCCTGCATTTTCATGTAAGTATACACTTCAAACATCCTTGTCTGGGTAGACAGACAGACCGACCGACACTAGTGTCTGGGACATATGGGCACAATATGTACTGACGTGTTAAGAACCAAGGTTCAATGGGAATAGTTCTACTCTAATATAGTTGTGGCAAAGGCGACATATGTAAACATGCCCTGCACTGTTTATGAGGCTAAATTACTGTATTTTTTATAAAAAAAATTAATTTTGATTTTTCTAAATGAAATTATTAATAAAAGACGGATATAAACACAGTACCATGAATTATATTTACGGTTTATTGTTTCAGCTAATCTATTTTATTGAATATCTAGATGGCTTGCTTGAAGCAACTTTATCGCCAGCCCGGTTTCCAAAGCAACTTAAAACATTAACCCTGCTGCTGGGCTTATTTGTTCCATTTTTAATTTCTTCTGGGATGTTTATTCGGTTGGCGGCCACAATAATTGGAACTGTTGTTCGATTTGAAAGGTAAAAATGCTTCTAGTTCTTGTCCATTCATAAAAGAACTTTTAAATAAATTGCCTGGGTGTGGCGTAGATTGTGTAGTTGGTTACCAAGAACGCCAAAAAATAGGGCACACGGAATGAAACAACCATGAGGAACCAATGTTACCTAGAATGTGGTTCGCTTAGTACGCGGTACGGATACGCGATACGCTACATAGCTAAAACATTATATGCTAGGGTATTTTTATATAAATTCTTATAGTTAGGATTTTTTTAAAAAAATCTTAATGTAATAAACCTAAGTTTTATAAAAAAATTGTTGTTGAATCAACAAATTGATTGTTTTATAAATAATTTAGTACAAGTGTAAAGTTTGAATATCCAATACTAAGTTATAATATTCATATTTTGTTATAGGTAAAACAATAAAGAAATTTTCAGTATGCTAAATTTAGAGTATTGTTACGTAAGAGTATCATATGCAAGTACCAATACGTGATTCGTATTTGGTAACTTTGCAAGGAACGCTACCTACGGTGGGATGCAGATGGCTAAGATATGTTACATGGACTTGGGATCCTTAGAATTGTCTGACACTGGACACTCCTATTTTTCACTATTTCTCACTGTTTGGTAATGTCCAGTGTCCACACGCACACCCACACCCATACCCATGTCATATCCTTTGGACATGGGTACTTCTGGAAAAATGATGAGTCCATGTAGCATAACATTTAAGTTCCACTGTTGCAGTACGTTGATAGTACCCAGTTCATGGAACATGGTAATAGAGTTCTATGGTAACATAGGGTTTGGTACTGGCTTTTTTTTTGTTATCGTAGTTACTATTTATCATAAGGCTCAGTAGGTGTATCTTGTAGCCTTGCAAAATGTGCCTGTCTTGAAAATAAGTATAAAGTCAAGATTGACTATCCTGTTCTTTTAGCAGTTGTTCTATGTTTAATCTCACTACTGTTTAGACTTTAATATTTTGATGAAATTTCACTGTTACATACTCCCTCTGTACCACATTGTTCAATAAGTTTTTAATGTGTGGCATGGCTATTAAGACTTACCAAAAATACATTTGAGTACTCCCTCCGTTCCAAAATATAAGTTCAATATATTTTCAAATTTATAATTGATATGTTTCATTATACTTTTGAAAACAATAAATCTTGCACTTATTAGTACTTTTTAGATAGTTTATGTTTTTCATAATTGTACTACTTGAAACTAAATGAATTCATATCAATTTTAGATTTGAAAATATCTCAAATTGACTTCAAAATGTCAAACTTTATCATATATTTTGGAACGGAGGGAAAATATTATTTTCTTAAAAAATATTTGTTATACAGTTAAATTACGCTTTCATATGGATTCATTTTCAGACTTCCCCTACTAATTTGGGGTGGGAAGGCGTTGTTTAGGTTAGTATTTTTTATATAGTTAACAATATAACATATCAACATATTAAATCATACAAAATATATTTTTTGAATATGCTTCCTGCACGTTTTTAAATATGTTCCACACACTAAAAATAGGTTTGCAATAGTGTTGGACACAGGATTAATCTTTCTTACTTAGTTGTATACTTGAATGACGTATCATAGCACGAAATGCCATGTTTTCCTGGACTTGCAACTAAGTGTCACCTCTTTAGTGTCTTTAAATCTGTAGAACTACATTATTTTCGTGCTTAGAAACCTTTGTTTACTTTTGGCTTAAAGAGATTGACTACTAACCACTACTCTTTGTGTGCAGGAATCCTGGTAGCGGTCCGGAGTGGCTGGGGAGTGTAATACTTGCTGTATATATTGCCGCTGTCATATGTCTGACATTGGTTTACCTCCTTTCATACGTTCACATATCAGGTTTCATTTTATTGCAATTATGTTTTTCCATTGAACCTGAGACCGCCATCTTGCTATGACAATGGATATTGCTATTCAGATTAGGGTCAATAAGTTACTTTCAAGAAATAAATTAATATTGTAAATTTATTGCAATGACTAAAAGCATATTCCCCCAGTAGAATTTAGGATGCATCTATCACCTACTTCATTTTGTTTAGCACATATTGGCAGGACAGAAAGCACATGTATATTTGGTTTAGGGGAAGTGAAGTATATAAATGGCTTCTGTATTTTTATTTCTTTTGTAGTTTCCCTTGTATCTGGATGGTTGACCCCAGGCATTTTCTTCTTCTTGTATGCGATATCCGTCAATTTAATTTTTTTAATCAATTGTTTTTATATTAAGCATTTATTTGGTATATTTGGTTCATAGGTGCAAAATTCTCAATTTTTGTCGCAACTTGCATTCTGTTTAGCCTCTCAGTTGCTGCAGTAGTATCTGGTATCGTTCCACCATTTACTGAAGACACTGCAAGAACTGTAAATGTAAGTATTTGTTATTACCCCTTAATTATCAAGTCTTTCTGGATAAATGTTAGTGTCATTATCTTGTAAAAATGTATATTATGCATCAAGTTATTTATAAAAAAAACAAAAAAAAACATGTTTATGCATTAATTCTTCCTAGATTGTGACATTCAAGCTCGACTGTATTTAAAATATTCCACTAGTTGAACTAGTTATCTGTTCAATGTTATGGTGTGGAGATGTTTCTTGGTTGTTGGTCGTCTTATTATACTTGCTTCTTGGAAACACATAAGGGATGTTCATCTGTCTCTCTCACACGCACACACACAACCATATTTCGTACTCTCTTATCATACTTTCTTCCAGTTACTTGTTCACAGTTCACTAATTCAATGATTTATATCTCTTAAATCCATGACACATTTCATATCCGAATACTTATAATCACTGTTTTAGAGACGGCTATAAATATTTCCTTTTGCTACATAAAGGATATATTTCTTCTTTATGAAGCTCTGCCATGGGTTCCTTAGGGGTGTCTGTATGATTGATTTTTGTAGATATCGGCAAGCTGCCCTTTCTTGAGCTCTCTCCCCCCCCCCCCATCCACACAACATGTTCCCCAAATTGTTAGAGTGGGTGGACTCTATATTCTTCTAGGCTTGTATTCTCTCTTTTCACCCTATAAAACTTGTTTGTTATATTAAAAAAAAAGAGAAAGAGTTTGTGTTGTGCTCTTTGGATATGATGCGAGTTTTTACTCCACCTTCCAGTGCATGCACTGGTGTTATGGAGAGAAACTCTTAAGAATCTAAAGATAAGGACATAGCTAATCCTTATATATTTTCTATATTTGGATATGTACATCACGGTTTGTTACATATTTGTTATATGATCAAAACTTTTAGATAATATCATAATAGTATATTAATGAAACGAGTATCAACAATCGATGTTTTAGTTCAGTTGCCATTATTTCTAGTATTTGAACAGCTTTCATTATTGGTGTAATTTACACCGGTATAAGATACTTCCAGTCATATTAGAAAGAAAAACTATAGTTTTTACGACAGCGTTTTCTCCAATTCTCCAACCCACTCACTTGACTCAAAGTTTCTGCGGTGTTACTAGCTTTTCAGAAATTGGTAGTACTCAAATTATTGTCTTAAATCATTGGCATAATATACTACCTATTGTCTATTCTACTGCTATATGTGGTTTTCATTCGCCGACTTATTGTGATGGAGGATCTTATCTACGTATGTTACTCAAAAAATGTCTAATGCCTCACAGGTTGTGCATGTTGTGGAGACAACGGGAAGATATGAGAGACAAGAGGCTAACTCATATATCTCTCTATTTTCAACAGCTCCGGGAAAGCTGACCAAGGAAGTTGAAAATATTGGAGAAGGATTTGTTTGTGGAAGGGATAAGGTTATAGATTTTGTAACGTTTTCAGTACACTATGGTTGCTGGACCCAAAATGGTACAGAAAGTGGGTGGAGCGAATCAGATATTCCCACGCTGCATGTTGAGAGTGATATGCGGGAAGATGACAGAATTTCAGAAGTTATAATTGATACAAAACTTTCTACACGTTGGTCTCTTGCAATCAATACTAATGAAATAGAAGACTTTAGGCTCAGAGGTATTATGATTGTAGTGAAATTTCAGCGTTTTTATATGCTTTATTGACTCTTAGCGTTACTTTTAGGTTAGCAGTTGAAAACGATGCTCTAGTTCTAAATATTACTAGCAAATCTCTCTAGTTCTTACATGAAAACATGGTGATTCCATATAACTAGGACAATACTATAAATAAGTTTTTGTGGAGTCAATTCACTGGCGGATCTACCCTTGGGGTCAATTGACCCCACTGAATTTTGAAAAGTTGATTTTTTATTTATTTTTAATTTTATAAAATGTTTAGTGAAAATAAAAAAATTCAGACTAAAGATTATTAAATGTCTCAAATTTCTATTAAAACTAACGCTCCACTCTTTTATATTATTTATTAATTTACATTGAACATGATATTTTTGCATCTATTGAAATGAGGTTATCATTGCAATAGTTTCAAGCAATGAAGTTTCGAAAAATGTTATTATAAATAATATTTTAACAATATTATTTAATTTTGTAATTTATTTTAAAGGACACGGGAGAACAGGGACCTCACGTTCTTGCACGGGGTCTCTTATAATAACAATGTTTTAAAAAATTATAAAATACCATTTTATACAAAACATGAGAGGAAGTGTATTCAATTACATAAAACGACCTCGGTTTTATATGATAGGTCAGACAATTATTTGCAATGTCTCTCACATTCTTTTTTGCCTTTATTTTATTATATTTTATTTTTTTATAAATTTTTTGTTTTAAAAAAATTGACCCCACTGAACTAAGGGGCTGGATCCGCCCCCGAGTCAATTTGATATTTTTATAGGTTAGCTTGCTTTTAGCTTATCGATGTTATCTATGTTTTCCTATGTTTTAGGAGTCCAATAATTTTTTATTTCATGGTGTTGGTCATGCATCTTATATTTGGTCTAACTATTTATTTGTCTTTTATAGGCCCTAGTAGATATACAATGGTCTAAATACATCAGTTTCTAAGTCTCAACTCTACCGGAATAAAGAGAGATCCCAACGATCTTGAGTTTTATAGTATTCATTAGTTCATAACTTCAAAAAAATAGAAAAAAAGTGTATAATATTCTGATTCTGTACACTTGAGTGTTGAAAATTTATGCTTGTGCCCTGTGAAATCAAGTGATTGCCCTTGGTTTAATTTTTTCTAGCCTAAAATCATAATCCACATCCCTCATTTTTCTCGACCTTTTTCGTTTTTGCCTTAAATAATCCAAACACTTGCTTAATCCCTTTGCTGTTTTGAGTCGGTAGCATAATCCCTGCCCGTCTAAAGTTAAATATAATGATTAACGCACTTCACATTGATCACCTCACCCATTCTAACCCTAAATTGTTTACTTCTTTTGCAGAAAGTTCTGAGGAGTTGATACCACTCGGCGACAAAAGCAGCATAGATGGATGGCATATTATTCAGTTCTCGGGTGGAAAGAATGCGCCATTGAGGTTCAGTCTCACTCTTTTCTGGGCCAAGAATCATAACCAGGTAGGGCACAAGGAGGATCCGAAGAATAAGGACCAAAACCTCCTCCTAAAACTCAGAACAGATGTGGACAGATTAACACCAATCGCCAAAAGAGTCGTTTCAAAGCTCCCTCCTTGGTGTTCTCTATTTGGGAAATCCACATCTCCTTATACCTTAGCTTTTATAACTAATCTACCAATCGATTTCTAGACATGCCAAGAAGTTTTATACGGAAAGATTTATTTCTTGTAGATGCCCAGAAATGCAAGTTTTATTTTGTGAAGAAATTCTTAGATAGTTAGATTCTTCGAGTTTTTTGATAATGTATAAGAAGATAGGTTAGTTACACTGAATTATACCTGCCTTCGTGGCCCCTATGCTTGTTTCAAGTGGGAGTCGAACTCAAGACTTCCGTCTTTACGGCCGGGGTTGCTCCCATTTGTTGTATGACCAGACATATTGATTGTTGCTTTTGGGAAACTAGCTCTCAATTTTGCTACTTTCTCCATCCCATTTGTTGTATGACCAGACATATTTTTTACTACAAGTTTTTTATTTTTTGCACTTGAAAACTACTAAATTTCAAAAATTAAATTAATTTTTCAAAAAAAAAATATTCAAAAGATAGAAATAAGGCATTTATTGTTTTGAATTATTAACATGTAAAAACATAATATAATGTACATGAAAAATAAAAGAATTAAGAATTATATATAAACATAGAAGAGTAAAAAATAGTAAAAGTTTAAAAAGAAAACATATTATAAGTTGGATTCTTCATTTTTGGTACTGAGAATATAATCGTCTCGCAAACGATAAAATCTGAAATAAATTTTTTATCAAAATAATTAAATTAATAACTAAATTCAAATAACCGTCCAAACAAGGCATGTTTTTATTTATCAGCATGATAATTAAAGAATGAGTCCAGATTTCCTTGCACTTTGTGAAAGTTTTAATTATGACTAGGACGTATGCATCTATATAAAACAAGAAGGAATTTTGAAAGAGTTTACACTAATTTATTATATTTAATATTTTATATTATTTGATCATTGTTGATTTTTTTAATATTTTTAAACTTAAAATTAACATGAATTCATGTAACTTATGTCAATATGATAATAAATATTATAACCTATCTAAAAAATATTACTAGTTATAAGATTTATTATTTTTATATTTAAAATGAATCGTGTCAATTTTTTGTTTTAAAATGTCTCAAATTAAGTTTAAAAAAATCAATATTAATCATATGATTTGGAAGAATAGGAGTAGCATATACGTTTACGTTGATTGCAATCCACTATTATATATATATATATATATATATATATATATATATATATATATATCTATTTAATAAAATACAAATGATTTTGAATTTCCCGCTCATTCAATAAATCATCTAGGCCGTCCAAAGTTTGAGATAAATCCCACCGTTCATACATCTATCTAATAAAATACATCTATCTATCTAATAATCTAATAATCTATCTATACAAAACACAAATAATTTTGAATTTCTCGCTCACTCAATAAATCATCTAGGACGTCCAAAGTTTGGGATAAATCCCACCATCCATCTATCTAATAAAATACAAATAATTTTGAATTTTTCGCTCACTCAATAAATCATTTGGGTCGTTCAAAATTTGGAATAAATCCCAACGTCCATAGTGCCGGAGGCACGGGACTGTTGCTAGTATATATATATGGGGAATAATTCATAGCATGTATTTTTTATAGATCAAAAATGGGCAAATACCATCTTTACCTTTCATTACATTTATGAATGGCTAAGATTTAAAAATCAAATTCGTCATCTGCTAGTATAACTAGCGGACAGGTTCATACCCCAATTCTACCGATTATACCCCCATCATAACCCATCATAAATTCTACCGATTACATCCCCAATTTCATATGGATGATCTCGATCGGAAGGGCCCTGATATCATCTTTGTGACACAGCGAAAGACAGTAAAGAGAATAGAAATAATCACAAGAATTGAATCTATGTACTTTGCAATTACATGAATTCACAAAGTGTGAGATAAATTGACTAGATAGCCGAGTATTTCATAAATGAGAATAATAATAATAATAAATTGTTCCTAATTACATCAGTTTTGCACCATATTTGTACTACTAAAAGAAACCCTAATCCTATAAGGAAATAACAAATTGATTTGGAATAAAAAAACCTACCTAAAAAGATTCCTAATTACAATAGAATTAAAAAACTTCCTGAAATTACTAAATAATAATTAAACTTAATTGACTACTAATTAATAAATAAAAATATATCAAATATTTAAACTTTTCATAAGTACCAAAACATAAATTATATCGAATCTTGGCAGATAACTCTTCTTGTGTCATTCCCTTTTTCTTGGAGAAAATTCGACCTCGAATTTTAAAATTAAGTAATATCAAGCCCCAACGGCTAGACATTCACAATCTTCTTTGTATCATATATTCATGATGTTACTTTTCAAAGAAATTTTTTGAAACTAATTCTGAAACAATCAAAGCCTTCATATTAATCTGCATTTGCAACAAACGATTAGGAACAATGAAATCAAAAATTTTCAAGTTGTCGAACATAGGATTTTGAACAATCTCATGATCAATCTCAATTTTTACGATATCCATATCATTATGTCACAATAATTCCAAATCATGAGCATCCTCATTCACTAAACTTGATTAATTCGTCTTTAACTATAATCTCTTCCTCGACTTCCTCCTTCTTGTCTTCCACACTCTCTATAATAACGGACAAATCACATGGAACAGACAAATCACACATTCTCTTAGAAATAGGATTGATGACATTACAAATTTCTTGGGGATTTTTCCTATTGACTATAATATTCTTGCAACACCTTCTAATTTCATTAAAAAAAATATCATTTTGACGCACTTCTCTAACTCTTCTTTTCTCAACTTGATACTGATGTTTCAATCTGGCAAGTCTATAATGTACTTCTTTTAATTCCTCAAAAAGATCATCATATTGGGGCAAAACGTTTTTACGATGACGAACATAAATATCATAATCGAACCAATCACATTCACTCTTAAGGAAGTTAATATAATCTCATACTTGTTCAATTTGAAGCTTTAAACATTTTTGAAACACAAATCTGGATTGATTCTTTGTCCACTCGTTCCTGTCCAAGCCCTAATGGTTAATACGTAGCCTGTTATCTCCGCTAGTGCCACGATCATCACCTTGACGCATGTTGACCCTACCGAATTGTGCCCTTTCGATCCTGTCAAACCTTTCGTTGTCTATCACTGCTAAATCTCTGAAACTAACGTCCAACCTATTGAGCCTATCGATCAGAGTGCCAGTTATGGCCTCTAGGTTCTGCACTGCAATCCAGATGACCGTCATCCCCTCGTCTTTACAAAAAAGTGGGTCATCTTGTACACGCTCAACCGTCATCAATTCACAATCTTGAATCCTCGCTTTGATACTAACTGACATAGTGAAAGACGGTAACGAGAATAGAAACAATCACAAGAATTTAATCTATATACTTTGCAATCACAGGAATTTACAAAGTGTGGGATAAATTGACTAGATAGCCGAGTATTTCATAAACTAGAATAATAATAATAAATTGTTCCTAAATACATTAGCCTTGCACCATATTTATACTACTAGAAGCAACCCTAATCCTATAAGAAAATAACAAATTGATTTGGAAGCAAAAACCTACCTAAAAAGCTTCCTAATTACAATAGAATTGAAAAGCTTCCTAAAATTACTAAATAATAATTAAACCTACTTGACTACTAATTAATAAATAAAAAAAAATCAAATATTTAAACTTTTTATAAATACCAAAACATAAATTATATCGAATCTAGGCAGATAACTCTTCCCGTGTCACTTGGGTAGTGTTGTCAATATCATTCTTAAAATTGAAAGTATTAACTTTTCAGATGGGGTTTATGAAAGATTGCAAATTTTCTTAGAAAACCTTTGAAATTTAGAAGTGTATGCACACCTAAAGGGGGTGAATAAGTGTTTATGCTAATAATAAACTACAATGGTAACTTTTTAATTTTTTTTCTAACTGAACTATCCAGATAGGTTATCACCTGTCTATTTAAATGTTAATCCTGATATGCAAAACCTGTTAACTTATTTGCAGAACCAGTTAAATTGTAACTTCTTTTAGAATTATAACAATGCAAACAAAGTAAAT
Source organism: Panax japonicus (assembly GCA_020205505.1). Classification (NCBI taxonomy): domain Eukaryota; kingdom Viridiplantae; phylum Streptophyta; class Magnoliopsida; order Apiales; family Araliaceae; genus Panax; species Panax japonicus. The sequence goes on along the minus strand of CM035107.1, from coordinate 73,136,748 downwards.
AGTTAATAAGAACACCAAGATTTTTTACGTGGTTCTGCCCTTAACCTCCAATGACTTAATCCACGTCCAATACCAATTGGTATTGGAAACTCTTTTATTAACTTTAATATTTAATCAATAATGAATAGTCCATGTTACAAAGAATCTCTGAACACTGTTGGACACCACTGCCCCCTTTGCACAACTGCAACCTTGTGTACCTCTGCAACCGCTTGCACCACTGCAACCTTAGAGCTTCTTTTATACACGTGTATCCACCACTGGATCAAACTACAAACCACAATAGGCTTGTGTACTTTTTTTAATTAAGAACGAATATGATTACAATATATCTATAAATTTCTAGCACAAAAAATTAATAATAAGACAAGAGTAATTTGTTAGAAACTTTTTCTTTAAATCTCTGTGTATTTCTTAATTCTTTGTTTTTTAGGCTTTAGCCAAGAGGATGTATATATATAAATTGGAGTAGCAATAACTCAAAAGGAAAATACACGCTGGAAGGAAAAATCACATCTTAGAGAATTAGCAATCCCAACTGAATATGAAATCAAGTTGTTAAAGAAATAGATTTTGAATTTGAATAAACAGTTTGAATAAAGGTAGCTTAAAATAAAGGGATAATATCTTAACAAACTCGATAACTATAAATAAGGAATTAATATCCCAATAGAATCACCACTTTGAATAAAAGAAATTGTCAATAACTAGATCAAAGGGATAAGATCTTGAAACATAGCTAATTAATATCTCAATTGATTTGGTTTCCAAAATCTATTTCTAACTTTTGAATTTGAATTTTCAGCTCTTTGATATAGGAAATAAAACTGAATTAATTTGGCTTCCAAAAATAACTCTTTATAGGATTTGAATTTTAAGCACATAAACCTTATTTATAAAATAATTTTCAGGAAAATTAAAATTGCCTTGAAATTAATTAATCAAGCTAGAAATCCTTACATTTGATTTTCTAGATGAGATCCTAGGGACCTAACCATGTGGTGAAACTAAACAACATTTTTTCATGAAAACCCACTTGAAATCTTAATACATGTATAATTAGTCCATAACCTAAAAATCACAAAATATCTCTATACAAAATATATGTTATCATCATTAAAATAAAAACTCATAAACCAACATTCTCCTCCTTTTTGATGATGATGATTATATATAATTCTACAAAGCAACTTGTCATCATTAAAACCAATAACATATAAACCAACATTCTTCCCCCTTTTGATGATGACAACTTACAATATTTAACTCCCCCTAAATATATGGCTACCCCTAAAACCATGCATATAATCAGTAAGCATAAGTTGATTGATTTATTTATCCCTTTATGAATTATAACATATGCATATCAATTTATATATCTCTCTTCCCCTTTGTCATCAACAAAAATAATTCATATCAATTCAGATATTTAGTTATATCTCTCCCCTTGGCATCATTAAAAAACAAGCGCAAGGATAAATATAAAGAAAGAAATTGGAGCAAACTGATAATAATAACACATATAACAACTAAAAAAAATGATCATACCTTTGTGCTTTGTTGCCTATATATCAATATTTTTACCAGTAATAAGCTTGGCAGTTTTGCTCCTTAGTGTAGCTTTAGATTTTGTATTTTTCATAACCAATCCTCTTGAAAATCTTATTTTGTGGTCCTCCCAATATTAAGGTCTTTAATGCTCATGTTAAGACGATGATTTTTCACTGTTCTGGTTGTTCATGGAAGCCTAACTTCAGTCATTTGTTCCTCTGATTCGTGTTCATGAATGTCTATTCTGACTTTTAAAACAAACGTCTGGATAGATCAATTTTTACTTTCGTAAGACCGTCTGATTTGTCTACTAAAGCAGACAGGTAGTCAGACTGTTTGGATACGGTTGGCTAAATTCTGACTTCCAGATTCTTTTTTTTCGCAAACTAAAGTACTCTTCATCTCCTTTATGACCTCGAGACATCTATAAAGCAAACAAATAGTCTCTATCTTTTTTATACCCAAATCTTCTTGGGTCCTTTTGGGTTAGAAGCATATAAATCACATTTTTTTTATTCCAAATTTGTTTTATTTTAACTTTATTACAATTAGAATTAAAATGACATTTAAAACCATATTTTTTGCAAGTAACAAATTATAAGACCCAACTTTTTGAATAATGAGTTATTTTTCTTGAAATATATTTTTGAATATTATGGTGTGAATTTGATATAATGTTATAGTTGTGGGTATTATTTACAAGTTTTGCAAAGTACGCAAGTTGTTATATAATAGTCGATTGGTCGGGGAATATTCGTTTTAGCAGGGAATATTCTTACAACGACACAATCATTGGTGGACCCCACAACGGAATTATTGTCGAATTGAGAAAACGACAAAAATACTTTATGAAAATAACGGCGGAAGTTTTACCGTTAACTGTTGAAACATCCGGTGTTAAAAGTACAGTAATACGCGTGATTGCATAGTAGCACACGGTATTGATTATTAATGCTTACGTGAGAAGTCACTCAGTTATACTCAATTATTGTTACAGTAATTGCTGCATCATATCTATCATATTATTGATTCAATTATTATCACAGTACCATCTGCATAATATTTATTATTATTAAATCAATAATTGAGACGACAAAGTTATTCATATTATTACTTGCAATATTGAAAATGTCTAGAAGTTCTGTCAAGGAGAGGTTGGTCACCTAATTGCGCGCCAATAAGGAGAAATCCTTATCAAAAAGCCCCCTCTTTCCTGGGAACGACCTGTTGTTAAATATTGTGAGTTATAATATTAATGATGAATAGGTTGTGTTGATTAAAAATGAATTTTTATAGTTCCATTGTGTTGGAATTATTAGTGTTAGTGGAAATCGACATCTATTCCGATGATAATTGATGTCTTGGGGTTATATTGATAAATCGGGTAATTTATCGGATAAATGAGCAATTAATTGCTACTAATTCACATGCTTATATAACTATTGGTTCACATGTGTGTACTATTGAATCACAATATTTACTATTAGGGGAGTTGGTGCAAGATTGATAATACTTGCATGACTAAGTTAAAAATGGAGGTATAGATGGAGGTACTATACTGTAATTCGTATTTTTCACATGATTATACTATTGATTCACATGATTGAACTATTGATTCACATTATTTACTATTAGGGGAGGTGGTGCAAGTTTGATAATACTTGCAGGACTAAATTAAAAATGAAAGAAAAGTTGGAGGTATTGTACTGTAATTTTTCGAGCCCCAAAACGTGCAATTATCAAAACTATATTTTCCTATAAATAGAAGCTCATTCTTCCTTCATTTCTCACCAATTCACAAAAGTTTTAGAGCGATTTTTATAGAGAGAAATTATAGAGAGAAAGAAGAAGAAAAGTCTGCTACCTCACTATTCCAGTATACAATTTTTTCTAAGATAGGGAGAATTATTTCTTTCTTATCCATGAAGAGAATTTCTGTTATTCTATTCTTTATTATTCTATTGGAATAACCTGTATACGCGGGCTACCCTATACTTGGTGAATTTTTTCTGTTATTCCATTCTTTATTATTCTGTTGGAACATCCTGTCTGTGCGTTTACGCCGGACCTTGTTCCATTATTTATCATTCTGTTGGAACATCCTGTCTGTGCGTTCTACGCCGGACCTGGTTCCGTCTTTATTGTTCTATTGGAATATCCTGTCTGTGCGTTTTACGCCGGACCTGATTCCGTCTTTATTATTCTGTTGGAATATCGTGTCTGTGCGTTGCACGCCGAACCTGATTTCGTTATTTATTATTCTGTTGGAATAATTTTCCTGTGCGGTCTATCGCATGCCTGGTGATTTCTTTTGTTATTCCATTCCTTGTTATACTCAGTTGGTTAAAGTTTTGACTTCTATACTCCATGAAATTAGTGGAATATCCTTGATATTTGTGCTTCATCCAGTATCTTTTCATTGAAATATTCTTCTGAGCATTCTTGAATTTTACTCCACAAAGCAGTATCATGTTGACAATTTGGACGTTATTGATTCCTGGATAAAATAATTCTTGAACTTGTTTTTATTGAATTCTTATATCATTGTCATCATCCTCATGTTTATATTTTGTTGAAAGTCATATGTGGCCTGTAGTGCATAGATGGACTTGGTATGATTATGACTAGAGATTATTCAGTGTAATCATAACCGTAATGTTTCAAATGATGTGGTAAAAGTCCTCATTGGCCCGTAGTGCATTGATGGACAGTTGTTGGCATGATCATGACCATTAATGAATACACAAATATTCTTGGCCCGTAGTGCATGGATAATTGTGGTCGTGATACTAAAGAATATCCTTGGCCATATTACAGGGGTGATTCGGTGATGTGGATTATTTATTAAGCTGAGTCCCAGCGATAAAAGTGTTGAAAAATCTTTTAAATCATAAAAGATAGTAGATTTTATTCTCTACTTGACTCTTTTAATGGATTGCTTGTTCCGCTGCAGTTAAACTTGATGGTTGTTATATTATATCAGTTTAACACTGTTGAAGGCTAACGATAATTTATTCTGCATTATCTTAGTCATAATATTTCCTACTGGGCTAGTTGAGCTCACCCTTTTACTTTCAATTATTCTCTTCAGGAAATGAAAACGTAGCAGGGACTAGTCGGGGAACGGAGTGACGGACCAGATGATAGCATTAGTAGTCCTCACTATTCAGTGAAATAGTGGGAAAATAAATGTAGTAATATTGAATTTGAGTTTGTATATTGTCTAGACGACAATATTTGTATTAAAACTCACAACTTATATTTTTGTCGTACTCAGAATAGGTGATGTATACCTGTTTTGGGGGCGTCACACAAATGGTGAACAATAAAGTAGTTTATGCATTAGTTTCCTATTAATCATTCTAATATTATTATTATTTTTATTTTCTATATTTTTAATAGGATTATACCAAATCCCTTGTTTATCAAGACTAGACTTTTGTGCACCTAACATAACATTTAGGTTATCTCCTCCTTGCACAAATTTAGCAAGATCACTTTTTAAAGATGCCATTTCAGCATTTGTTACATTTTCATCATGTTGAACAATCATCATTTTTCCAACATTAAAAGCATATATTCATGCATCTCTCATATTCAAATTTTATTTTAAAACTTCATTTTTATTTTTAAGATATTCATTTTCTTTTCTCTCTTCAATAAGTAACTCAACTTCATTCATTAGCTCATTTATGCAATTCTTTAAATAAACAGTTTTCTTTTTTAGCTTTTGATTTTCATTTTTTAAAAACAAGATAATCAGACATAGTTATTTCAATAGATTCATTAAAATGAAAATTGTTTACCTCAAGTTGATCATTATCTTCTAGTCCCATGAAATAGAGTTGGACAATTTCTTCTTCTTGCTTTGTTATGGGCTTACTCATTGGAATTAAGTTACCTTCTTTATTCTTCTTTTGTTTCTTCCTTTGGAGTAGTCTTTCGAGTTTTCTTGATAACATTTCAATTTCTTCATCGAAATCTTCGTATTGATCATTCTGATTGCTCTCAACTTGAAGTGTCAATTTCTTCTTTATTGGTGTCTCCTTTTCTTCATCATATCTTCTGAGTTAGTTTTCAAACTCCTCAAGCTCTCCAAATAATATAAGTGTCTCCATGGTACTGATTGTTGATGAGTCTCGGAGGGTGGTGACTAGGGGTGCTCATCGTTTAAAAATCGAACTGGTACCAAAAAAACCGAACCGGTACCGAAAAACCCAGAAAATCAAGAACCCGTACCTGTACTGAATAATCAGTTTCGGTACCGGTTCGGTAAAAAGTTGGTATCAGTTTTTTTGGTTCGGTTTTCGGTTATACTGCAATAATTAAATAATTTTTTTATATATAAACAAAATTTTTAAAACTAAGAAATTAACTATAACTTAACTTAGCTATATGTGCATCATATTACTAGCTGTTGCAACTTGCGCTGGCCAATCAAATGAGGTTCTCGAATTGAATTGCCTCTCAACAAAACAGAACTTAAAACTCAACCAAGTGCTAGTTGAATTGAGAATCACTTATTTATACTATGACTTGGTAATGGTAATGGAAATGAAAAACGAAAGGGGTTGGTTTTCCCTACTGAAGATCTGGCATATCTTGCCATCATGAACAACGAGAGCATACATATCAATTTTGTAAGATCCCAAATTTTATGAAATAAAAGTATTGTACGACAGCATAATCACTATGGACCCCATAACGGAAGTATTGTCGTATTTAGAAAACGACAGAATTATCTTTTTATAAAAATAACGACGAAAGTTTTACCGTTAAACTGTTGAACTACTAGGTAGTAAAAGTACAGTAATACGCGTGGTTAGCACACGGTATTGATTATTGATGCTTACGTGAGAAGTCACTCAGTTATACTCAATTATTGCTATAGTAATTGTTTCATCATATCTTTCATATTATTGATTCAATTATTGTCACAATACCATATGTATAATATTTATTATTATTAAATCAATAATTGAGACGACAAAATTATTCATATTATTATTTGAAATAATGACGATGTCTAGAAAGTTCTGTCGAGGAGTGGTTTGGTCACTTAATTGCGCGCCAATAGGGAGAAATCCTTATCGGAAAGCCCCCTCTTTCCTGCGAATGATCTGGTTGTTAAATATTGTGAGTTATAATATTAATGATGAATAAGTTCGTGTTGATTAAAGATGAAATTGATAGTTCTATTGTGTTGGAATTATTAGTGTTAGTGAAAATCGATATTTATTTCGATAATAATTGATGTCTGGAGGTTATATTGACCAATCGGGTAATTAACCGGATAAATGAGCAATTAATTGCTATCAATTCACATGCTTATAACTATGTGTTCACATGTGTGTACTATTGATTCACATGATTTACTATTAGGGGAGTTGGTGCAAGATTGATAATACTTGCATGACTAAATTAAAAATGGAGGTATAGATGGAGGTACTATACTATAATTAATTTTTTCACATGTTTAGAACTATTGAGTCACATGATTTACTATTGAGTCACATGATTTACTATTAGGGGAGGTGGTGCAAGTTTGATAATACTTGCAGGACTAAATTAAAAAGAAAGAAAAAGAGGAAGGTATTATACTGTAATATTTCGATCCCCAAAACGTACAATTATCGAAACTATATTTTCTTATAAATAGAAGCTTTTTCTTCCTTCATTTCTCACCAATTCACTATGTCTCACAAGAACAGTTATTATAGAGAAATTATAGAGAGAAAGGAGAAGAGAAGTTTGCTACCTCGCTATTCTAGTTTTATTCTAAGGTAAGTGATATTATTATTATGGTAAGAGGTATTATTTCTTTCGTATTCATGAAGAGAGCTATTGTTATTCTATTCTTTATTATTCTGTTGGAATAACCTGTATACGCGGACTACCGTATACTGATAAGTTGATTTAATATACACGAATCGATATTCATTTCAAGTTTAAATTCATAGTTATCTTTGTGTTTTGTGTTCGTTTTCACTCGTTTCATGTTATATTATGTGTAGGGTGGTCATGGATGCAAGTGGTGAAGAATGGCGGAGTTTTGGAGCAAAAGTGGAAAAACTCATGAAAGCGGCAAATTTCTTTAGCAGTAGCCTTGTCCGCCGAGGCGGGCCTTTTTAAGCCTGTACCTCCCGCCGGGGCGGGGGTCCCGTTTCCTGCACTCTCCTGATGCGTGTTGATGTCTGCTGGTACTCGGTTTTTAGGACTCTGTTAGGCGCCTGGACTCTTAAGAAAGCAGATTTCGGCCAGAACAAAGCGAGAGCTTAATATTACGTTGTAAGGAGACAATAATACAAGACAAGAAGCATAATACAGAGATAAATTCCAGGATTAAAGTGCGAGCTTTGGAGGAGTAATTTTCAGAGAGTATCGTGACGGTTGCAAATCTAGGCTACGTGAAGGGGTTTTCATTATTCTTCTTCTCCTTAGTCGGTTATTTGTAATTGAAAGGATGGTTTCATTAGATTATTCAGTTTTTAATTCATTCGTTATGAACTAATTCACTTATTAGACTTGTGATGGATCCTTGGGTGAAACGATGATTCTATAGCTTTGATTTCCAATTCAATAATATATTTTCAGTTTATCTATGTTAATTCGAGTGTGAACTTATGAATTGCCTGATCAACAATTCCTTGTGGATTTGAATGGAATCGAGAGAGGAGATTCAAATCTAGACCTAGTTAATATAGCATGTGTCATGAATTTTGTCAATAGTAGATTTTTGATTATTGTTAAGGTAGAGATATGCTTGACATCACATGTAATCTGATAGAGAACTTGCGCTTAAACCTTCTGTAATTGCAGTTCACATAGAGATATAGTGAGTTAGTTGATTTAGGTGTTTAACTTGTTTCTATCTTAATTGTGGATTTAAGTTAATATGATATTAGTGCATCGAGAGGTGGCTAGTATTACATTCGTGTTCTTGATTCATAAACTTGGATATTGAATTGAGTTGGAATAAAAGGGTTAAAAATCAGAGTGAAACTCAGGGTGAAATCATAAGTCTAATTCTCCATTACTTGTTTGAAATTTCAGATTTTGATATTAGCGATTGTTTTGCGATAGTTTATGCATTTATTAATTTAGTTTTTATAATTTTAAATCATTGATTTGAATAGTTTAATAGAATTAGGATTAATAGGAAATTGATAATTGTGAATTTAAAATTCTTGCTAATTTTTCTTCGTGAGAACAATACTTTATTCACTACTATATTACTTGTTGATAACGTACACTTGCATGTTTTGCGTATATCGATTTTACCCAACAAGTTTTTGGCGCCGTTGCCGGGGATAATTTAGCCTAGATTTTAATATTTTTTTCGATATCAGTTTAATGAGTCAAGTTTTACTTAAACACTTTTTGCCCATTTCAGGTTTTAGACATTTGTTTATGCAAACATGATCCAAAAATCCAGACTTGCTTCCTTTTGAGGACGACATTGAAAGAAGATTTCAGAGGTTAAGTAAGTGGATTGAGGAAACAAAGAACGAATTTGAAAATTCTGATAAGGAAGAAACAATGGCTGCCGAAGACCAGAAAGCGTTGAGGGATTTTACAACACCTAAGGTGACTGATCTGCAGTCGAGCATCACTAGGCCTACAATAGCTACAAATACTTTTGAAATCAAGCCTGGGACCATTCAGATGATGTAGAATTCAGTTCAGTTTGGGGGAATGGCAAATGACGATCCGAATGAGCATTTAATCAGTTTTCTGGAAATGTGCGACACGTTCAAGTACAATGGGGTGTCAGATGAGGCAGTGAGACTTCGTTTGTTCCCGTTCACTTTACGGGAAAAGGCGAAGAGTTGGTTACATTCTCTACCGTCGGGGTCGATTACTACGTGGGAAGACTTGGCGCAGAAATTTCTTGCCAAATTTTTCCAACCGGCGAAGATTGCTAAAATGAGGAATGACATAACGATGTTTGAGCAGCAGAATGGGGAGTCGCTATACGAGGCATGGGAGCGTTACAAGGAATTACTTAGAAAGTGCCCACATCATGGATTGCCCAAATAGCTGCAAATGAACACCTTTTATAACGGACTAAATGGGAATGTCAGAACCAGTATTGATGTAGCGTCAGGCGGTGCATTCATGGCTAAGAGTTACAAGGAAGCCTACAGTTTGATCGAAACCATGGTGGCAAATAACTACCAGTGGCCCACAGCAAGAATGACACAGGCAAAGGCGGCTGGGATTTTGGAATTAGATGGGGTGACAGCTATACAAGCACAGATTTCTACACTATCCAAGAAGTTTGATACTATGAATGATAAGGTTGATACTATGACAGGGGCTCAAGTTTAGCAGGTTGCGGTATTATGTGAATTATGTGCGGGTGATCATCCTATAGATCAGTGCACAATTAATCTAGCATCCATCCAGTTCATCGGTAACTACAACAGAATTCCGCAAAATACATACCAAAACACCTACAACCAGGGGAATAGGAACGACCAAAACCTCTCATAGAGCAATAACCAACAATCATATCCCCTTGGTTTTCAGAGTCACCAACAACCGGTTCAACATCAGGAAAGGAAATTAGATTTCAAGGAAATGGTGTCGAAGTTCATAACTAGTGCTGAGGCAACAATAAAAAATCAAACAATGGTGATGAAAAGTTAAGAGATGTCGATCAAGAATTTGGAAAATTAGATTGGACAGCTGGCGTTAGCAGTGAATAATAGACCACAAGGATCATTACCTAGCGACACTTAGAGAAATTCGAAGGGTAGTCATGAGCAATGTCAAGCAGTTATGTTGAGAAGTGGAAAACATCTCGGGGGTAATAATGCAAAAAATTTAGCGACACTGGAGGAAAAAGTTGATGACAATAACGTGGTGGAAGGTAACAAGGACGAGGAAATAAAGTTAAACAATAAGCTAATTGTTTATCCCCCACCACCGTTTCAACAGAGGGTGCAAAAATAGAAGTCAGAAAAGCTGTTAGCAAATTTTTAGACGTGTTCAAAAAACTCTAGATTAACATCCCATTCATAGAGGCCCTAGAGCAAATGTCGAGTTATGCGAAGTTTATGAAAGGAATTTTGTCGAGGAAAAAGAAATGGGAAGAATTTGAAACAGTGACACTAACAGATGAGTATAGTGCGATGTTACAGAAGAAGCTACCACTAAAACTCAAAGACCCGGGGAGCTTTACTATCCCGTGCACGATCGAGAAAATGTCATTTAACAAATGTTTATGTGATTTGGGGGCAAGTATAAACCTGATGCCATTGTCAGTATACTCAGAATTGGGTTTGCCCGCGCCAAAGCCTATAAATATTTCATTACAGTTGGCGGATAGGTCAGTCGCATATCCGAGAGGCATTGTAGAGGACATTCTGGTTAAAGTGGATAAGTTTATATTCCCAACTTTATCATTCTGGATTTCGACGAGGATAAGAACATCCCGATTATCTTAGGGAGACCTTTCTTGGCCACGGGAAGGACACTCATAGACGTGCAAAAAGGAGAACTTACTATGATAGTCCAAGATCAAGAAATAAAATTTAATGTGCTCAAAGCCATGAAGTACCCTACGGATGAGGAAGAATGTTTTCGGATGGATTTAATTGAGAAAATCACCAACGAAGATATTAGCAAGAGTTTGGTCAACGATCCGTTAGAAACAACCTTGTTGGGGGATAAAGAAAAAGACAACCCAGAATTTGTGGACTTATTACAGATGCTAGACTCTTTGCCATGAGTTAGCCGATTCAGAGCACTGTTTGAACTTCTGCACACTGAGGAGACAGCTGCAGAAAAATTGAAACCATCATTGGAGGAGCCACCAACATTGGAACTTAAGCCACTTCCTAAACATCTCAGGTATGCGTATTTAGGCAATTCAAATTCTTTACCTGTAATTATTTCTGCTGCACTTAACGAATTGCAGGAAGAAAAGTTGCTGAGGGTGCTTAGGGATCACAAATCAGCGATTGGATGGACGATTGCGGATATAAAGGGAATTAGCCCGTCATTTTGCATGCACAAGATTCTGATGGAGGATGATGCAAGACCATCGGTGGAGCATCAACGTCGACTTAACCCAATCATGAAGGAAGTGGTCAAGAAGGAAATTTTAAAATTATTGGATGCCACTATCATATATCCAATTTCTGACAGTAAATGGGTTAGTCCGGTTCATTGTGTGCCGAAGAAAGGGGGAATGACAGTGATACAGAATGAGGACAACGAGTTAATTCCAACAAGGACAGTGACATGTTGGAGGGTGTGCATCGATTATAGGTGGTTGAATAAGGTAACCCGAAAAGATCACTTCCCGCTACCATTTATCGATAAAATGTTAGACAGATTAGCGGGACATGAGTTTTACTATTTATTGGATGGATACTCGGGCTATAATCAGATCACCATCGCTCCTGAGGATAAAGAAAAGACAACATTTACATGCCCTTACGACACATTTGCATTCAGGAGGATGTCATTCGGGCTATGCAATGCACCAGCAACTTTCCAAAGGTGTATGATGGCTATTTTTTTAGATATGGTGGAGAAGAATGTTAAAGTCTTCATGGACGATTTCTCGGTCTATGGAGACAATTTTGATACTTTTCTAGAGAATCTGGTCATGGTTTTGCAGCGATGTAAGGATACAAACCTCATACTCAATTGGGAAAAATGTCTCTTCATGGTTGAAGAGGGAATAATTTTGGGCCATAAGGTGTCGGTTCAAGGATTAGAGGTGGACAAAGCAAAGCTGGATATGATCGAAAAACTGCCTCTACTCAGCTCAGTTAAGGGTATTAGAAGTTTTCTGGGACATGCTAGGTTCGACAGGAGGTTTATGAAAGACTTCTCTAAGATTGCAAAACCTCTATGCAGTCTTTTAGAGAAGGATGCTACTTTCAGCTTTACTGTGGAATGCAAGTTAGCGTTTGACCTATTGAAAAAGAAATTAACTACAGCTCCCGTGATAGTCGCACCGGACTGGAAAATGCCATTCGAGCTTATGTGTGATGCGAACGACTATGCGGTTGAGGCTGTTTTGGGAAAAAGACGAGACAAGGTGTTTCACGCCATATATTATGCAAGCAAAACACTCACAGAGACTCAAATGAATGACACTACTACAAAAAAAGAATTTCTTGCAGTGGTTTACGCGTTCGACAAATTTTGGGCATACTTAATCGGGACTAAGGTGATAGTCTACACGGACCATTCGGCGATTCGGTACCTAATAGCGAAAAAAGATGCTAAGCCACGCCTTATCCGATGGATTCTCCTACTTCAAGAGTTTGATTTAGAAATTAAAGATAGAAAGGGGACGGAGAATCAAGTTGCCGACCATTTATCAAGGCTGGAAAATCCATAGAAAAAGGATGAAGATAGATGTACAATCAACGAGTCATTTCCGGATGAACAACTATTTGGGTTAAATACAAAATTTCCGTGGTATGCAGACTTTGCGAATTATGTGGTGAGCAAAATGCTTCCCCCTGATCTTACACGACAAGAGAAAAAGAAGTTTCTTCATGATGTCAAGTGGTACATGTGGGATGAGCCTTATTTATTCAAACAGTGCGCCAACAAGATGATTAGAAGGTGCATCCCCTACAGTGAAGTGCATAACATACTGCAGGAATGCCACTCATCAGCATATGGGGAACATTATGGGAGTGAGCGCATCACGACAAAAGTGCTTCAAGTTAGGTTTTATTGGCCGACATTGTTCAAAGACACCCACCAATTTGTGAAAATATGTGATAGATGCCAAAGGGTGGGAAACATATCTAAACGGAATGAGATTCCCCTGCAAATAATTCTTGAAGTGGAAATCTTCGATGTATGGGGCATCGATTTCATGGGACCCTTCCTTTCGTCCTTGAGCAATCAGTATATTATACTCGCCGTGGACTACGTCTCGAAGTGGGTGGAAGTTGCAGCACTACCATCCAACGATGCCAAGGAGGTCCTTAAATTCTTACAGAAAAACATTTTTACGAGGTTTGGCATGCCAAGAGGAATAATCAGTGACGAAGGTAGTCACTTCTGTAATAAATCTTTTACAGCTCTGTTGGCTAAGTATGGGGTTAACCACAAGGTGGCTACAGCGTATCACCCTCAAACAAATGGACATGCTGAGGTATCAACAGGGAAGTAAAGAAGATATTGGAAAAAGTCGTAAATCCGAGTCGAAAAGATTGGTCACTTTGGTTGGATGACACATTATGGGCTTACTAGACAGCATACAAAACACCAATCGGGATGTCACCATATCAACTCCTGTACGGAAAAGCATGTCACTTATCGGTGGAGCTACAGCACAAAGCCTACTGGGCAATACAGAAATTGAATTTTGATCAAGCCGCTGTAGGAGAAAAGAGGCCACTCCAACTAAATGAGCTCGACGAATTCTGACTCCAAGCCTACGAGAACGCCAAGCTATACAAAGAAAAGGTTAAAAGATGGCACGACTAGAAAATTGTGCATTGAACATTCGAGCCGGGTCAATCAGTCCTCTTGTTCACCTCACGGCTGCGATTGTTCCCAGGAAAGCTTAAGTCGAGATGGTCGGGACCATTAACTATAAAGCGAGTATTTCCTCATGGCGTCGTTAAACTCTAAAGTCGTAATCCATTAGAAACGTTCAAGGTCAATGGCCAACGGATAAAGCATTAATGGGGTGGTGAATCGAATTGGGACGTCGATGACATTACCCTCGCCGATACACAGTAAAATATGGAGTAGTCAGGCTGAACGACTTAAAATCAAGCGCTAATTGGGAGGCAACCCAATATTTCATTATTTTTCGTAGTTCATGTTTAATTGTTAGGATGTAGCTTTTATTAAGCATTAGTTAGGTCTTATCAAGTAAAAGTTTTGCTGAAACACTCAATCAAACTCCAAGTTGTCAATAATCTAACATGCATGTTTATGTTTGCAGGAGGGGTCAAAAGTGAGTAAGAGCAACAACGGGCAAGAAAATAAGAAAAATCAGAGAATTTTGACCTGCACTTTTGGAAGCTAAAAATCTGATTACAGTGGGCATGCCCGCCGGGACCGGCTCAAATGGCTTTGTACCCCCCGCCGGGGCGGGGGTCCTTGATAATGGGCAGACACGCTCAGCATAAACACACGCAGCCCTATTATTTCACCACTACACGTTTTTTGTTTATCTCCTTCTCCCCACCCTAAACGTCTCAGCCTCTATTACAAGTTAACTCACTTCACCCACGATCGACAACTACCAACTTGCACCCACTTTCCACCCCACGACTTCCATTAATCCCACCATCAAGATTGGGCCACTTCCTCTACCCTACATCATCTCTATATAAACCCCACCCCATACTTCCCATATTCATCACCACTAAAGTCAAATTCTTCAAGAAATTGGGAAACACATAGCACACTTGAGAGTAAGTTACGTTCGTGTCAAGTTTTCATCTTTTCTTAACTGAATTCCATAGAAACAACCTAAGCTTGGGGGAAGAATGGGCTGTGCACACCAAGTGTTTGATAAATTGACTGAACCAAGTGTAAGGGGAAGGTAGTGTGTGCTAGCAAGTTTTAACATCCGGAATTCAATGGATTCATAACCGACATCCAAACGCCAAATAGGAGAGAGTTCAAAACCCGCTCAACCGACACGAACATATGATCGACGAAAATTTGTGAGTGTCGCCGCCGACCGGTATGATTACATTCTTTATTATTATGTTAGAATAACCTGTCTATTCAAAGTACCGCATACATGGTGAAATTATTCTGTTATTCCATTCTTTATTATTTTGTTGGAATATCCTGTCTGTACGGATTACGCATGACCTGGTTCCATTCTTTATTATTCTATTAGAATATCCTGTCTGTGCGTATTACGCATGACCTGGTTCCATTATTTATTATTCTGTTGGGAATAACCTATCTGTGCGGTCTATCGTATGCCTGGTGAATTCTTCTGTTATTCAATTCTTTATTATTATGTTGAAATATCTGTTTATGCGAAGTACCGCATGCATGGTGAAATTATTCTGTTATTCCATTCTTTATTATTATGTTGGAATAACATGTCTATGCGAAGTACCGCATACATGGTGAAATTCTTCTGTTATTCCATTCTTTATTATTCTGTTGGAATAACCTGTCTACGCAGACTACCGCATGCATGGTGAATTCTTCTGTTATTCCATTCTTTATTATTCTGTTAGAATAATCTGTCTATATGGATTACTGCATGCATGGTGAATGATCCTTCGTATTCATTCTTTATTAAATTGTGGAAATGACCTGTCTACGTGGATTACCGTATGGCGGGAAAAAATTCATTTGTAGTTTCATAAATTTTCTGACCCTCAAAAATTCTAGAAAAATTTGAAATGAAAATTTGATGAGTTTTCTAGATTGTGTCCAAAAATGGCGATTTTTGGATGTATAGATTAGGAATTATGAATTTTATAGGAAAATACTATTTTAAAAGTAAACTCTTATAACTCCTTGTGGTTAACTCCAAAATTCGTGAAGTTTTTATTAGGAGTACATATATATAACAGGAGTATACCCTGTAAATTTCAGAATTTTTGGATAAAAGTACAGTTTATGATAAATGTCTAAATATTCGGCAGTTTTGGCCATATGAAAAATAGTAAATGAATTTTAAAAATTCTGATAAAAATATATGTTCAATATTGGACTATATTCTGCTAATTCCCAGAAAAGAAAACTTTTTGGGACTGATTTATTATTTTTCATGAAAATAGTTTAGTTACGAACATTTGAATTAAATATGTTATGTGAAGTTGAAAAATTGGTCAATAAGATTTTATGGCTTGGAAATCCTATTTAAGGTATATGCAAATTTTTGATAAGGGATATGATCATTGGTGATTAAATCTTATGAGTATGGCATTTTTTAATGATTCAATGCATTATTTTGTAAAGTGTAAACAATTAAAATAAATTGTTTACAAGTTTAAGAAATGATTAAAATATTGTTATAATATTAATGTTATTAGATTATGGGATTATTAAGTGATTGATAACATTTGGATATTTTAAACTCTGGATAAATTTAAAGTCTTTAATATTTATCCTTGATTTCGTTTGATTAATACTTATATTATTGTCATCATCCTCATGTTTATATTATGATGAAAGTCATATTTGGCTTATGTGTAAAGATGGACGGTTGATTATTAATTTTATAGTTGTATATCTTTGGCTTATGTGTAAAGATGGACTGTTGATTATTGGTTTTACAGTTGTATATCTTTGGCTTACGTGCAAAGATGGACTGTTGATTATTGGTTTTGCAGTTGTATATCTTCGGCTTACGTGCAAAGATGAACTATTGATTGATGAGTATCTTTGGCTTATGCGCATAGATGAACTGTTTATTGGTATAATTATGACCAGGGATCATTCGGTATAGTCATGACCTGTAATGTTATAGATGATGTGTTAAAAGTCCTCATTGGCCCGTAGTGCATGGATATTTCGATGATGTGATTGGCAGGATCATGACCATTAGTTAACAGTTGAATGTCTTTGGCCGTAGTGTACTGACAGACAATTGATTGGTATGATCATGACCATTGGTTTTATAGTTGAATATCTTTGGCCCGTAGTGCAAAGGTAAACAACTGATTGGTATGATCATTGTTATTACATTTGAATATCTTTTGCCTTTGGGGTAAGGATATTGAGTAAATGTTCTATTAACCCTTTGTGGCAAGGAGAAATTATTGATTCACATTATTATAAACATGAATTATGAATTTAACTAACATCTTTGGTTGTTCAGGTGAAGACAGGTGATGAAAGTTCTATTTGTCTTAGGTATAATAAAGAACCGTTGATGGGTATTACAAGGATAAAATTGATGATAAACTTTTAAATCATAGAAGATAGTAGATATCATGCTCTACTTGACTCTTCTAATGGATTGTTTATTCCGCTGCAATTGTTGATCTAAAACTTGTTGTCTATTATATTCTATCAGTTGTTATACTGTTGAAGGTTAAGGATAACTTATTCTGAATTTTTTAGTTATAATATTTCTTACTGGGCTAGTTGATCTCACACTTTTCTTTCACTATTCTCTTCAGGAAATGAGAATATAGTTGGAACGACTCGGGGAACGGAGTGATGATCCAGATGTTGGCTTTAGTAGTCCTCACTATTTTTTATAAAATAATGTGATAATATTTGTAATGAGGACTCAATTGAGTGTGGATAATGTTTAGAAGGCAATATTCGTGTTTAAACTCTCAGCTATGTTTTGTCGTATATATTACACGACAGTTGCATAAAAGAAGTTTATATTTGATTTGTGTAGTGTGTGCCTGGCGACTCAAGATGGGTGATGTATACCTGTTTTAGGGAAGTCACAAATTCCCCCCTCACTCCTATATCCCTCTGTAATTCATTTTCCCTGATGATGGCCAAAAGAAGGAAAACTGATTTTCCTTGCATGTTTGTTCTTGTCAGCTAAATTTACCACTCTCAAGTCTAGCTTATTTCTAACTCCTAACACTTCGAAGGTTGTCCATTCTTATTCTCCACAACTGTTCTCCCACTCATTTCATGTTTGGACGATCAGCTCGCGTAGGTGTCACACAATGGATCGCTAAATCAAATATTTTCCCCACTATATCCATTACTTTTCAACTTTTTGATTTTTTTTTTCGGTTTTTCGGTATTTATCGAATTCAAAATTTTTATTACTGCTACTGGTACCGAAAAGTATAAACAAACCGAAAAAGCGGTATCGAAAAAATTGAAACAAAAAAAAACCGGTACTGCCGGTACCGGTTCGGTAAAAAACTGAAAAAATCGAATTTTTTGAGCACCCCTAGTGGTGACTTTTAGAGTGAACCATTTTGGCATGACTTGTAGTAGCTTTCTATTGATTTCTCTTTGATCAATTTTCCTCCCAAACATGCTAAGAGAATTCATTACAGTGAGTAACCTCCCTTAAGCTTCATTAGTTATTTTATCTTTCCCTAATTTGAACAACTCGTACTCTTGCATCAACATGCTAAGTTTCACCTCTGTTACCTTGGACGTCCCTTCATGGCTCATTATGATAGTATCCCATATTTCTTTCGTTGTACTGCAGCCAGAGACTTTGTCTATTTCTGATTGTACCATTCCACTTAGCAAAGTATTCATGACTTTTGAATTGTAGGATATCATGTACGATTCATTCTCATCCATCTCCATGAGCGTTTTGGGCCTGCCATCATCATGCCTAAGAATGAAGGGTCCACTGTTAACAACCCACCATTCCCATGGGTCTCTGTTAAGATATATCTTTATCCTGAACTTCCAAAAATTGAAGTTCTCATTTCCCATCAACAATGAAGGTCAGCTAGTGGACTGCCCCTCATGAAAATTAAGATGTGCCATTAGAATCTTACCATACGGACTGCAAAGACACGTTAGTAGAGCTAAAGCTCTGATACCAAATGAAATTCAAAAGTGTATGCACACCCAGAGGGGGCGAATAAGTGTTTATGCTAATAGTAAACTACAATGACAACTTTTTAAATTTTTTTGCTTCTAACTGAACTATCCAAACATGTTATCACATGTTTGTTTAAGTGTTAATCCTGATATGCAGAACCTGTTAAGTTATTTGCAGAACCAATTAAATCATAACTTCTTTTAACAGTACAGAATTGTAACAATGCAAACAAAGTAAACAATAAATAAGAACACCAATATTTTTTACGTGGTTCTGCCCTTAACCTATAATGGCTTAATCCACATCAAATACCAAATGGTATTGGAGACTCTATTATTAACTTTAATATTTAATCAATTACAAATAGTCCCTATTGTAAAGAAACTATGAACATTATTGGACAACACTGACCCATTTGCACAACTGTAACGTTTTGTACCTCTACAACCGTTTGCACCACTGCAACCTTATAGCTTTTTTTATACACGCTTATCCACCACTGGATCACACTACAAACCACAATAGGCTTGTATACTTGTTTTAATTAAGAACAAATATGATTACAATGTATCTATGAATTTCTAGCATAAGAAATTAATAACAAGACAAGAGTAATTTGCTAGAAACTTTTTCTTTAAAGTACTGTGTATTTCTTAATTCGTTGTTTTCTTAAGCTTTAGCCAAGAGGATGTATATATATAAATTAGAGTAGCAACAACTTAAAAGAAAAATACACGCTGGAAGGAAAAATTATATCTCAGTGAATCGACAATCCTAACTGAATATGAAATCAAGTTGTTAAAGAAATAGATTTTGAATTTGAATAAACAGCTTGAATTAAGGTTGCTTAAAATAAAGGGATAGTATCTTAGCAAACTCAGCAGCTATAAATAAGGAATTAATATCCTAGTAGAATCACCACTTTGAATAAAGGAAATTGCCAATAACTAGATCAAAGGGATAAGATCTTGAAACATGGTTGATTAATATCTCAATTGATTAGGTTTCCAAAATCTATTTCCAACTTTTGAATTTGAATTTTCAGATCTTTGAAATAGGAAATAAAACTGAATTAATTTGGCTTCCAAAAATATCTCTTTAAAGGATTTGAATTTTAAGCACATGAAACCTTCTTTTATAAAATAATTTACAGGAAAATTAAAATTGCCTTAAAATTAATTAATCAAGCTAGACATCCTTACATTTGATTTTCTAGGTGAGATTCTAGGGACCTAACCATGTGGCAGCTCTAAACAACATTTCTTCATGAAGACTCACTTGAAATCTTGATACATGCATAATTAGTCCATAACATGAAAATCACAAAACATCTCCATACAAAATATATGTTGACATTATTAAAATAAAAACTCATAAATCAACATAGTAGAATCACCACTTTGGATAAAGGAAATTTTCAATAACTAGATCAAAGGGATAAGATCTTGAAACATGACTGATTAATATCTCAATTAATTTGGTTTTCAAAATCTATTTCCAACTTTTGAATTTGAATTTTCAACTCTTTGAAATAGGAAATAAAACTGAATTAATTTTGCTTCCAAAGATAACTCTGTAAAGGATTTGAATTTTAAGCACATGAAACCTTTTTTTATAAAATAATTTACAAAAAAAATAAAATTGCCTTGAAATTAATTAATCAAGCTAGAAATCCTTATAATTTGATTTCCTAGGTGAGATCCAAGGGACCTAAACATGTGGTGGCTCTAAACAACATTTCTTCACGAAGACTTGAAATCTTGATAAATGCATAATTAGTCCATAACCTAAAAATCACAAAATATCTCCATATAAAATATATGTTGTCATCATTAAAATAAAAACTCATAAATCAACATTCTCCCCCTTTTTGTTGATGATAATATATGATTCTACAAAGCAACTTATCATCATTAAAACCAATAACATATAAACCAACATTCTTCTCCTTTTTGATGATGACAAATTACAATATATAACTCCCCTAAATATATGGCTCCCCCTAAAATCATGCATATAATCATTAAACACAAGTTGATTGATATATTTAGCCCTTCATGAATTATAACATATGCATATCAATTTATATATCTCTGAATAGGTGTTTAACCAATAGATGTGTATACAAGTAATATCCAATCCTCCTCCTTTTTCTTTGAATGACGATGAAGTATATGGTCTCAGATCTACCTTTTTAGCCACAAAGATGCCATGTCTTTTTGGGTATGGAAATTTTTCTTCATGTACTTGTTCAAAAACGAGGTGGGTATGTGATTTGGTATATTTTTTATTTAATTTTTTTTTCCAGAAATTTGTTCCAAAATGAATTCGCTGCCCGGCGGTGTTTGATGGCAATTGACGGCGGAAAGAGTAAGAGAGAGAAAGAGGATATATAATATATAGATTGCATAATGGGTAGTGGTGGTGATTGGAAGGTGAGTCCTTGTGGGGAATCCCGACAGCTACACTTGCATTGGCTAATGTGAAACCTCCCATTTGTGTGAAGTTTTTTTCGGCTTCTGCAAATCAAAAGGTAGATGTATTCTTGGGAAATTGATGACTTGAAATGCTTCATCCTTTAATATGTACATGTGGTTGGTATAGATCTCCTAGGTTCATTCGCCTATGGCTGATTTAGATGTATTTGATTTTGAAGTAGGTGGATGTATTTGATTTTGAAACAGGTTAGATGGTTGGTATAGATCTCCTTAGTCTTAACTTATTATAAATTGGGGGTGCTAGTTCCCAGAGATACAATAGTTATCTAGAAGGGGGGGGGGGGTTGGATAGATATTTTAAAAAATTTCCTTTTCAAAATACTTGTCAGATTTGTTAATAAATTAACCATATCGAAATATATAATTTGTTTGTCCCCTTTTAAGATAAACCAATTTTATGGGTGATAAACAGTTATGACAAATATAGCAGTTATAGCAGGTATATAGAAGATATAGTGATTTTAAGTGATTCAGAGCACTCAAGGCTCCTAGTCCACTCTTCTACTCCTCGAGTAGAAAATCCACTAAGGATATCTTTACAATATTTGAATCACTTAGATTCCTTAGAGACCAGCAGTCTTGGAAATTTTTAGTTCACTTAGAATTCTTCAAGTGCAGAAGACTTGGAATACACTTGATGAGAGTTGAGTTCTTGGGTTGTGCTACTCAGTTGCAATTAAGTATACGTTCGAAAGAACTGAGTAGCAGAGCAAGCTTTTCTTTCTAGATCATAGAGTTTGCACGTTGAGTGTTCTTTATCTTTTGTTGTGCACTTGCTTGTTTTTCGCATCTATATATGTCTGATTTCCTTATAAAGGAGCCTTTGAAATGTGTCCGTTGAAGGCATCCGTTGTAGCATTAAATACATCAGACATTTCTAAGCACCGATGTTGACTTCCTGGTAACTTGCTGTTCAGTTGTCTGACCCACTGAAATAGCAGACTGCTATCTCACTTAACACCTAAAAAGGTGTTTTCAACAGGCATGAAGTCCTTTTCATAGCTTCTTCGATACATACTAAGGATGAATGTTGGATCATTAAGATTCTTGAAAGTCTCAATGTCTATAATCCATTCGTCATTTATTGTACTTCATCCTTCAGCAAAAGGACAAGGCTCGGTGCTTCTGATGTTGACAGTAGAGAAAACACGATCGTTGTGTCTTGACATGCTCGTGCTTGATTCAACCTTGATCGAAGAGAACACTATGATTTCCCTTAAGCTCTAATAGACTACGATCTCTACTGGATTGTTTTACAGACTCCACGTTTCTGAGAGCTGATTGAGATTCTTGACTTGGCTCGGCAGGCGCTCGGACCATCTCTACGATTCTGAGTGTGGCTTCCAAAGTAGACTACGATTCTGAAGTAACTTTCTCGATAGTCCACGATTCTGCCTTGGCTTCTGTAATGTCTTGATAGACTACGGTTCTGTTAAGGCCTATTTATTTCACTTCAAAATAGATCATCCTAACAGCTTTGATCTTTCTTCAATACATTCATTTACAGAATGATAAATATTAAGCACAGATCAACCTAACAATTTTGATCTACCATCTAAGTCCTTGTACATATGTTCTTTAAAGGACTTTACACAAGAATATTTGTTTACTTTCAACATCAAATTTTAATATGCAATTCCCAATAATCTCCTCATATTTGATGTTGACATAACCAAGGAGATTTTCATCAAAATATCTATTTCTAAATGCAGGATGCTAGAAAATAAATATGACTTAGTGTTTCAGTGAGCAGCTAAAATCTCTAGAGAATAAGCATGAATTTATTGATGTTTTTAGACAGATATTACATTTTAGCATAGTCATAACAATATTAAATAAATTTCAACTTATCTCTATCTCCTCTGCCTTTTGTTCCTAGGAGTATTGTCATGCTCTACAGCTCTCCTTCTCCTACTGGCTTCATCTCTCCATGCAATATCTTCTAGCTAACTTTGACTTAGCCTTTCTCCATGATCATGTTTGTTCATGAAGTCAGGATCTCCAATTAGCATGTTAAAGCCAGTAGTAATGACTTCTTATGAGTTAGGAGGTGTCCCTTGACTCCTTAGCGGTTGCACTATGATAATTGGTTGGCGCGGCTGCTGTTCAATTCGTGGAGTCTAATAATGAGGCTGTCTTGAGAGAGGACTCCTTGAAGATTAAGCAATTTGTTTTCCTTTGCCTCTGGCTTTTCCTTTCTCTCTTTCCGCTTTATTCTCCCCATTTATTCCAGCATTAAGGGTTCGAATGTCTTCTGACAGATGATTCATGCCTTGAACAAGTTCGTGGAGTTGATTTCTTGACTGAGTAATGTCTTCACAATTTTCTTGAACTAGAGAATCAGTTTATGATGTGTGTTTTTGCAGAATGGCCAAGACATTATCTGTTTGTTTCACCTGATTCATAGAATATGCTTGGAATTCAATCATAGAAGATCGTAGGCTAGAGAGGCTTTCCATAAGGAATTTGTGTTGAGCCTCCTAATTCTTCTGAAGAAGGATAACTGTTTCCTTATGCTTCTGGGTAGATTGGAAGTGAATTTGATCCCTTTCATTTATGCTTTGGATCATTTCCTTAATGATCTGCCGTAGCTTCTTTGTGAGCTCAAAACTCAGGTTGCTAGGAAGAGTGTTGTCATCATCGATTAAGTGGTTTAACCATGTACGAACAAGCAGATAGTGAGTTTCCAGATCTTCTAGAATTTCTGTGGTCACTTTCTATGATGCATGAAATAGTTCAGATTTGGTGGGAAGAGCTAAAAGATGCTCAAGAATTTTCTGAATGTCCGTAGGAGGGGTTCTTTTATTTTGTTCATTCATATTTGAGAGAGCAAGAGCAAGATCTAATTAGTTGTTGCGTGATGAAGATGGAATTAGTTGTTGTTATGTCTGAATGAGGGGCAGGAATAGAGGTTTGAGTTGTGGGAAAGGAGGCTGTTGAAGTTGGTAGAGTTGGTGACTCCACAATTTGAGTAGGATCGAGGTTCGTGGAGTTAAAAACGGTTGAAGATTGTACTAATATGATGTTAGGTGTTTTTGGTTCATCAGTTACAGAATGTTGGGATTCTGTAGCTGGAAATTAATTTAGGGGTGAAGAGCCACTTTCAACCATCTTCACAGTTCATAAAATTAATTGAAGTTTGATGGAGGGCAATGGTTAACTATAAGAGAGATGGGAATAGTTTGTACCTCACGCTCAGTCGCTGAAGAATAATAATTTATGATCAGCTTCTGAGCAAAATTGAGGCTGTTTAGGAATCCATGAGCTAGTACTGAAATTACTGGATAAGCTTTGTAAGTCCAGAACATGTGATCCCAGGAGTTGAGAATCAGGGTTCTGTGATAAGACATCATTGTTGAGTAGGAGAATAATTGATTATAGTTGGCTCTCCTATATCCATTCCAGCCTACTGTGATAATCTCAACTTCTTCATCCTCTTTTTCTTCCATGTCTCTATTATCTCCTCATTTCTTCTTTTTTCTTTAGCTCTCTCCACCTCCATAGCTTCAATACTTTCCATTTCCACAGCTTCAGAGACTACGATTTCTTGAGGGGCCGAGGGAGCTTCATGAGCATCTTCTTCCAGCTCCCCCTCAACCTCAGCATTCTCTGGCTCAGGGACTTCGAAAGGCCCCCCCTCAATGTGATCATCTTTCTGATCGGAATTTTGTTGATCATCTTCAATGTTCACGCATGCTCTCATTTCCTCTTCTTTAATCGTTAGCATAGCTCTTTGCAACTCAAGGTCAGCCTTCTTGATTAACCTTCTCTTCGATCTTCTTGACTCCAGATTTGTGTATTCTTCAGCACGTTGTTCGTCCTCTATAATATTTACTTGTTCATGATGTGTCGTAGTCTCAATGACTTCTTCACTTTGACTGGCAACCCTTGACTCTACGATCGGCATCCTCGATTTCTCTACGATCGTGGTCAAGGATTCTTTAGATACGTGCCTACTGCATTTTCCCTTCTTAAGCAGATGAGAGATGGTGGATTTATCTTCATCTTCTTCTTTATTTCCTTTAGAATTTCTTCTGGTGATTCGGTCACTTCAAGGGTGAGTTCCCTTTATGTGAACAGACCTTGAATCTTTTTACCCGAACCTTCTTGGGGCGCATCAATGGTTGAGCCTTGAGGCTCCCTTACTTTTTCTAACCAAAGCTATGGGTTCCTCTTGATTTACTTCTCCTTCCTCAGCTTCATTCACAACTGACATATTTCCCGACAGACCTAATTTCTTTACTTCACCAGTCCTTCCACTAGATTTAGACATCATCTTCACATTTTCTGCAGGGTTTCTTTTCCAATTTTGAAACAACTGCTGGGTCATCTTTCTGTTGGGGTTGACGGGTTCTCTTTCCTTGTCTCTGATTTTGTCTCCTAGAGCAGTTTGCAAAATTATGCTGATTAATATCCCATAAAGCATTTTGCTAGAGCTTTTCGTCTTCTTTGAGCTGAGCATCCGCTTCCCAATCCATTCTATGAACAAGGCTCCATAGTTGAGTTAAATTTTGAAGTAGATTGTTGTCATGAGCTTCAGTTGGACCTCATTCACAGAGTAGTGGCCAGAGCTTTTGCAGCATATTCATTTTCAAACAATATCAGCCAAAAATTCATACTTATAGGGAAATTCTTTCTTCTTGTAGCCCTTCACACTGAAATTTCTTGTGGTGCATCTTCTTCAGACCTTCATAAAAGTCGATGACACTAAGAGATGAGAGTCCCTTTGATTTAAAACCTAGGGCTAGGTTTATATCTTCAGCTTTGAGTCGAATCTTCTCCCCCTTGACCTTTTGTAGTGATGATGTCATTTTCGTAGACTCCATTGCAGTAGAATTCTTTCAGCAACTTAGGATAAATCCTTGTGCTGATGCTCAAAGCTTCTTCGAGACCAGTTTTCTTTAGAAGAGTTAAAACTTTGTGGAACTGTGAGTCAGCTGTCTTAAATTCGTCAAAGCATAGTTGGTAACCAGATACAACATTGGAAGCAGCCATTGATTGCTATGATTTTTCTTAACCCAATAGAAATTTAGTAGAGCATTCTGAAAGCTAGGGGTTCTTTAGAGAAAGAAAGAAGGAATGTGTTTTTGAATTTCAAATGTGAATCATCAAAGGATATTTTTCAAAATATATCTGTAACTTCCCTCCTCACAATCTGCAGAGTGGGAGATGTGTCGAGTTCCGCAGGGCTCCACAATTTTATGTAATGTGGAGAATAATGATCTGCCTTTAGCTCCCCCTGAGCTGGTGGATCCTTTAGGACGACTACGATCGTTGAGGTTGCTCTACGGTTGTTGAGTATACTGCTATACCTGCTCCACGATCATTTTGAGACCCCAGATTTTATGAAATGAAAGTATTCATTTTTCTTATAATTATTCTATTTAGTAGATGGTTAAATTGATAAAAGGTTAAAGTTAAGGGTGATATGTGAAATTTTTTCAAAGTAAACAAGTTGTCATAAAATAATTGGTGATAAAGTATAGTAATACGCGTGGTTGCATAGTAGCACACTGTATTGATTATTGATGCTTACGTAAGAAGTCACTCAGTTATACTCAATTATTGCTACAGTAATTGTTGCATCATATCTCTTATATTATTGATTCAATTATTGTCACAGTATCAATATGTTATATTATTAAATCAATAATTGAGATGACAAAGTTATTCATATTATTATTTGCAATATTAACAATGTCTAGAAGTTCTGTCAAGGAGAGGTTTGGTTACCTAATTACGCGCCAATAAGGAGAAATCTTTATGGGAAACCCCCTCTTTCCTGAGAACGACCTGATTGTTAAATATTATGAGTTATAATATTAATGATGAATAAGTTCGTGTTGATTAAAGATAAAATTGATAGTTTCATTGTGTTGGATTTATTAGTGTTAGTGGAAATCGATATTTATTTCGATAATAATTGATGTCTGGAGGTTATATTGACCAATCGGGTAATTAACCGGATAAATGAGCAATTAATTGCTATTGATTCACATGATTATAATTATTTATTCATATGTGTGTACTATTGATTCACATTCATTTACTATTAGGGGAGTTGGTGCAAGATTGATAATACTTGCATGACTAAATTAAAAATGGAGGTATAGTTGAAGGTACTATACTGTAATTGTTTTTTTCACATGATTAGAACTATTGAGTCACATGATTTACTATTAATTCACATTATTTACTATTAGGGGAGGTGGTGCAAGTTTGATAATACTTGCAGGACTAAATTTAAAATGAAGAAAAAGAGGGAGGTATTATACTGTAATATTTTGAGCCCCAAAATGTGCAATTATCAAAACTATATTTTCCTATAAATAGAAGCTCATTCTTTCTTCATTTGTCACTAATTCACTAAAGCTATAGAGCAATTATTATAGAAAGAAATTATAGAGAGAAAGAAGAAGAGAAGTCTGTTACCTCACTATTCTAGTATCCAGTCTTCTTTTGAGGTAAGGGGTATTATTTCTTTCGTATTCATGAAGAGAGCTTCTGTTATTCCATTCTTTATTATTATGTTGGAATAACCTGTCTATGCGAAGTACCACATACATGGTGAAATTCTTCTGTTATTCCATTCTTTATTATTATGTTGGAATAACCTGTCTATGCGAGGTACCGCATATATAGTGAAATTCTTCTGTTATTCCATTCTTTATTATTCTGTTGGAATATCTTGTCTGTGTGGATTACGCATGACCTGGTTCCATTCTTTATTATTTTGTTGGAATATCCTGTCTGTGCGTATTACGCATGACCTAGTTCCATTATTTATTATTTTGTTGGAATAACCTGTCTGTGCGGTCTATCGCATGCTTGGTGAATTCTTCTGTTATTCCATTCTTTATTATTCTGTTGGAATAACTTGTCTATGTGGATTACTGCATGCATGGTGAACGATCCTTCGTATTCATTCTTTATTAAATTGTGGAAATGATCTGTCTACGTGGATTATCGCATGGCGGGTGAAAATCCATTTGTAGTTTCGTATATTCTATTATACTCGTATGAGATATCATTTCTTTTGTACTCATCATGAAATATCATTTTATTTGGTATTTTATTTACGAGTTATTATTCACGGGTTACAATTCACCCGATTACTATTCACTCTAATATTATTCACTCGGGTATTCAGGGCACTTTTTGTGTCAGAGTACTATTCACGGGTTACTATTCACCTAAATTACTATTCACCCGCATATTATTCACTCGGGTATTTGGAGTTCTTTTCATGCCGGGGTACTATTCACGAGGTACTATTCTCGAAGTACTATTCACGAGGTACTATTTACCCAAAAAATATATTTCTTTTCTGTCCAAATTATTTTTGGTACATGAATATTATTTTTAAATTTTACTCCACAAAGCAGTATCATGTTGACAATTTGGACGTTATTGATTTCTAGATAAATTAAATTATAAATCATTAAAATTTATCCTTGAACTTGTTTTATTGAATTATTATGTCATTGTCATCATCCTCATGCTTATATTGTGATGAAAGTCATCTTTGGCTTACGTGCATAGATGGACTTGGTATGATTATGACCAGGGATTATTCGGTATAATCATGACTGTAATGTGACGAATGATGTGGTAAAAGTTTTCATTGGCCTGTAGTTCATTGATGGACAGTTGTTGGTATGATTATGACAAGGGATTATTTGGTATAATCATGACCATTGATGATTACAAGAATATCCTTGACCGTGGTGTAGGGATGATTCGATTTTATTTATTAAGCTGAGTCTCAGCGATAAAGTTGATGAAAAACTTTTTAATTTGTAGAAGATAGTAGATTTCATACTCTACTTGACACTTCTAATGGATTGCTTATTTCCGCTGCAGTTGTTGATCTAAAACTTGTTGTCTATTGTATTCTATCAGTTGTTATACTGTTGAAGGCTAAGGATAATTTATTCTGCATTATCTTAGTCATAATATTTCTTACTAGGCTAGTTGAGCTCACCCTTTCTTTCATTGTTCTCTTTAGAAAATGAGAATATAGATGGGACGAGTCGGGGACTGGAGTGATGGTCCATGATAAATGGCTTTAGTAGTCCTCACTATTCTGTGAAATAGTGTGACAATAAATGTAATGAGGACTCCATTGAGAGTGGATATTGTCTAGATGACAATATTCTTATTAAAACTCTTAGATTATGTTATGTCGTATGTTACTCGACAGTTGTATAATTAAGTTGTATTTAAATTTATGTACCATGTATCTGACGACTCAGAATGGGTGATTTATACCTGTTTTGGGGGCGTCACAATCATTGTCTCTCCGGGTTCTTGTGATGCACTCTGAATTTGCATCCTTTCTGGATTAAGGTAGCTCAGGAAGGGCCAACCTCTTGGTCTAAAATTAAGGCTTAGGTTTGTCCCTGAGGCGCTCTTCAGAAGGGCTGCTTAGTCTTGATAGAAATGTTGTCATCACTATGCTTTATCTACCATGTCGAGATTACTCCACGATCGTGGTTACTCTTAGTCATAGCCTTTTTATTTGTATGGTTAGCACTAACTAGAGCATATAATTTATGGTTGTAGATTTAGCATACCTAACTCACTTATCAATTTATTAAATCTGGATTCATCTAAGGGTTTGGTAAAGACATCAGTAAGTTAATTTTTACCAGGGATGTATTGTAAAGATATAATTCCATTTTGTATATGATCCCTAATAAAATGATATCTTATTTCTATATGTTTGGTCCTAGAATGCATGACAGGATTATGTTTTATTGCTATAGCACTAGTGTTATCACAGTGAATAGGTATAAACTTGAAGTCAAACCCATAACCTGTTAGTTGGTTCTTCATCCATAAGATTTGAGCACAGCAGCTGCCTGCAGTAATGTATTCAGCTTCTGCTGTTGAGGTAGATATTGATTTTTTCTTCTTGCTAAACCAGGACACAAGACTGTTCCCTAGCAACTGACAAGTGCCACATGTACTTTTTTTTATTGGTCTTACAGCCTACAAAATCAGCATATGTATATCCTGTCAGTTCAAAGGAGGACTCCTTGGGATACCAAAGTCCCAAGTGAGGTGTGCCTTTGAGATACCTAAAAATTCTCTTTACAACAGTTAGGTGAGATTCCTTAGGATTAGCTTGAAATCTAGCAAATATACATGTTGCAAACATTATGTCTGGTCTACTAGCAGTTAGATATAGAAGAGAGCCTAGCATACCTCTATATTGAGTAATATCAATACATTTACCTTTCTCATCTTTGTCAAGCTTAGTTGCTGGAGCAATTGGTATTTTTATGGGAGAGGCTGATTCCATGCCATACTTCTTAAGTAAGTCTTTAATGTACTTGACTTGGTTAATGAAGATACCTTCATCACTTTGTTTCACTTGCAGTCCAAGGAAAAAATTTAACTCACCCATCATACTCATTTCGAACTTACTCTTCATAAGCTTGGCAAATCTCTTGCACAGATTTTCATCAATAGAACCAAAGATGATATCATCTACATATATTTGAACTAGTAAGACTTTATTTTTTTGCTTCCTAAGAAATAATGTGGTATTTACTCTACTTATAGTGAAACCATTTTTAATAAGAAAGTTAGTTACTGTTTCATACCATGCTCTAGGTGCTTGTTTAAGTCTATATAAGGCTTTATCTAATCTATAGACATAATTAGAGAGAGTTAGATTGACGAAACCCGAAGGTTGTTCCACATATACTTCTTCTTGAAGTTCACCATTCAGAAATGCACTCTTGACATCCATCTGGAAAACTTTGAACTTCATGTGGACAGCAAAGGCAAGGAATATTTTGATAGCTTCTAGTCTGGCAACAGGTGCGAAGGTCTCGTCATAGTCGATGCCTTCTCTTGGGAATAACCTTTGACCACAAGTCTTTCCTTCTTCCTTGTGATTACCCCATCTTCATTTATTTTTTTCTGAAGACCCATTTGGTGCCAATAACTGGGTGACTTCTTGGTCTAGGGACTTATCTCCAAACTTTGCTTTTTTTTTTTAAACTGATTCAGTACCTCTAGCATGGCTTCTATCCAACTCGAATCTTCCATAGCATTTTCTATCTTCTTGGGTTCCATTTGGGACAAAAAGCTCAGATAGAAACACCCATTCTGGGTGGCAGATCTCGTCTTAACTCTTGCATTTGTGTTTCTAATGTTCAGGTCTTAAGTGTGATCTCTTGCCCATCTGATCCCTGTTAGAACATCTGTTCTGGTGCCTTCTTGTTTGAATTCTTCAAGATCAACCTCTGTCTCTTTATGCAGGGGTTCATCATCTGGTGTAGCTCTATCTACGATCTCTTCTTCAGGCTCAACGATTTCATCTTCTGGGCTACAATCATGGTGTTGGGATCGACCTCCTCATTCATAGTGTCTGAGTTGTCGATCGCAGTGTCTTAAGGCACATATTTGTCTGAGTCTATTTCATCAAAGATGATATGAATCGAGACTTCAATACTTAGCATCTTCTTATTGAACACTCTATAGGCCTTACTGTCTGTGGCATATCCAAGAAAGATTCCTTCATCTGACTTGGGTTAGAACTTAGTCAGATATGATTTTCCATTATTGAGAATGTAGCATGCACAGCCAAACACATGGAAATAGCTGGCATTCTTCTTTCTTCCTCTCTACAGCTCGTATGGAGTCTTCTTTAATGTAGAGTGAGTGTAGCACGCGGTGTTGATAACTTCTGCCCAGAAGTATTTAGGCAGATGAGCTGCTGCTAGTAGAGTCAACTTCAATTAGCTTTCTGTTCTTTCTTTCAGCTACTCTATTTTCTGTGGAGTTCGTGGAACTGAGAAGTTATGACTGATGTCATTGTCTGCGTAAAACTGATCCATCTCAGAGAATTCAAACTCTCTTCCATTATCACTCCTTATAGCTTTGATCTTTTCTCCCTTTTCATTCATCACCAGCTTGAACATCTTGATGAGTTGGGGGCTTGTTTCATCCTTAGAATTTAGGAAGAACAACCATGTTTATCTAGTGTAGTCATCCACCACGACCAATGAGTATCTCTTTCCTCCAAGGCTTATGGTTGGAACTAGCCCAAAAATGTGACAACCCCAGAATAGGTCCATTCCATCCAACCCATTCTGAGTCGCCAAATACATGGTACAGAAAACAACTACAACTTTATTACAACAATTGTCGTGCAAAATACAACAACACATATGCTGTGAGTTTGGATACAAATATATACCAAATGTGACACATGTCCCAACCGTGGACAGCACCTCACAGTGATACCTTACATAAAGGTATAGTCAAAAACTGTTTTAGAAATAAAAATCTTTGGAAAGTGCTCAAGGAAACCTTCGTACATGGGAGGCCATGCGTCTAGGTTATGATAGATATCATATAGCCACAGAATTATCCTTGGTTGACCCAATAGACCCCAAAGAAAAACAAGAAGATTACTATCATATTCTTCCCAATGGTAAGTCTTCTCTTGACATATCATTATCTCCACTGTCTCTAATTGAGAATTATACTTCAAACAAACACCAAGATTATATAGGTAGTGCTCGTATATATACTCAGTAAGTGGATGAGCACATCCCTATCTTATGATGATACGAGGTTGTATGTCATTAGACATCTTGTATGATAGTGACAAAACACCCTTCTAACATTGGGTTCGCCTCACCCTCAACAGCTATAGACCACCGTTTTATTCCCCTGTTATCCCCCACTCGACCCAGCTACACTTTTATTACCTGAAAGGAATTATTAAGCAAAAGGGTGAGCACAACTAGCTCAGTAAAGAATATCATGACTAAAGATAATTAAATTATCAATAGCCTTCATCAGTAATAAATCAGAGATTTAGAACTTATGGTAGATGATAAAATTTTCCAACCATAGTTGCAGTGGAACGAGAAATCCATTAGAAGAGTCAAATAGACCATAAAGTCTATTATCTTCTCCATGTTAAAAATCCACCAAAAATGTTTTATCCCTATAACATCACTCAATAGTTACTTTCCACAATCATATGAATAACTCATAATCATAATTGTGGTTCTAAATTCCTCTTCTCATCCAGGACGAAGATAATTTTTTTAACCTATCTTCACCTGAAACATCAAAGATCATGGTTATTTCAAATCACATTTCCTGTTCATAATCATACTGATAAATTCATCTTTGCACTATGGGCCAAAGATATTCGTCAACAGACCATCTTTGCAAAACGTCCAAAGATATTCAATAACATGTCATCTTTGCACTACGGACCAAAGATATTCATCAACAAACCATCTTTGCACTACAGGCCAAAGATATTCCTCAACAGTTTATATTTGCACTACAGTCCAAATATATTCATCAACAGTTCATATTTGCACTACAGGCCAAATATATTCATCAACAGTTCATATTTGCACTACAGGCCAAATGTATTAATATCTCAAAGAAATATATAATCATTTCAGAATTTATATAAATAATAATTATAACCATGTTGATTATTTCACCTTTACACTTAAGCTAAAGATATTCAATTATAAATTCAATGGTCATGCTCATACCAGTCACAATTCAACTTTGCACTACTAGTTAAAGAGAACCCTAGTCATGATAATACCAATAATCTACCCATCTTTATACTCAAGCGAAAGAGAATTTCAACATCAGGGTTATAAAAAAGGTATATATGATAATAAAAATAATATGATCAACAACTGCACTTAATCTCAAGAGAAATATTCATAAATCAATGATAATTTGGTCAGAAAAAGAAACCAACTTTGTCGTGAATAGTACCCATGAATAGTAACTCATGAATAGTAACTCGTGAATAGTAACTCATGAATAATAACTCGTGAATAGTAATCACGACTCAAAAAGGTAGAAATTCCACAATAAAATCCATACCAATATTTCGGTATAATGATATTGAAAGAATAACATTTCTTAAACTTATAAACAATTTATTTTAATTGTTTACACTTTACTAAGTAATGCATTTAATCATTCTAAAATGCCAAACTCATAAGATTTCATCACCAATAACCAAAACCCTCATCAAAAATCTGCATATAACTCATGTATGATTCTCAAGCTATAAAATCACATTTTCCAATTTTTTTACTTCACATAACATATTTAATTCATTTATTCATAACTAGTCTATTTTCATGAAAAATACCAAATCAGTTCCAAAACTATTTATTTTCTGGGATTTATCATAATATAGTCCCACAGTGAACATATATTTTTCTCAGAATTTTTAAAATTCATTTACTATTTTTCATATGGCCAAAATCGCCGAATATTTAGACATTTATCATAAATTGTACTTTTATCCAAAAATTTTGAAATTTACAGAGTACACTGATATTATATAGATGTACTCCCAATAAAAATTTTATCAATTTTAGAGTTAACCACAAGGAATTATAAGCGGTTACTTTTAAAATGGACTTTTCTCATAAAATTCATAACTCTAAATCTATACATCCAAAAATCACCATTTTTGGACACAATCAATAAAACTCATCAAAATATCATTTCAAATTTTTCCAGAATTTTTGAAGGTCAGAAAAATTATGAAACTGAAAAACATAACAACCCTTAAAATCCCTTACAATCCCTTACCTCAAAAGAGCAGCACTTCTGACTGGATATCGTATATGACAGTGACGCCCCCAAAATTGGTATACAACACCCATTCTGAGTCCTCAAAATACATGGTACAGAAACAACTACAACTTTATTAATACAATATAAAAACTGTGAGTTTAAATACAAATATTGTCATCTAGACAATATCCACACTCAAATATGTCCTCATTACAATTATTGATACACTATTTTATAGAATAGTGAGGACTACTAGAACCACTTCTAGAACCATCATTCCACACCCCGACTAGTACTCGCTACATTCTCGTCTCCTGAGAAGAAAAATAGAACAACAAGGAAAAGGGTGAGCTCAACTAGCCCAGTAAAAAACAATATGACTAAGATAATATAGAATAAATTATCGTTAGTCCTTAACAGGGAAAAATCAAATAGAATACAATAGACAACCAGTTTTAAATCAATCTGCGTAGCGGAAATAATAATTCATTAGAAGAGTTAAGTAGAGAATGCAAACTACTATATTCTATATATGAATTTAAAAGTTCATCGTCGATATTTTATCCCTGTAACATCAATCAATATATATCTAGAATCAAATATTCATCTTTGCACTACAGGCCAAAGATAATCATCAGTTGGTCATGTTCATCTAAACACCTATTCATCTTTGCACTACGGGCCAAAGATATTAATCAGTCAGTCATGTTCATCTAAACACCTTTTCATCTTTGCACTACATGCCAAAGATATTCATCAAAAAATCATTCATCTTTGCACTACAGGCCAAAGATATTCAGTTATATCATCATTTAGGACTGAGGATGATGAAAAATATTTTAAAAAAAACGAATCCAATGAAGCAAAAGAACAAATATTAAGGATTCGTACTTTAAACAATTCTCATTCAAAAATAATTCATAAATAACCAGAGTGGGGTAAAATTCAAGAATGATCAAAACATGGATACAATCAAAGCTAGTATCCAGAATAGATATTTTGGACGAAAAGAAGAAATTTCATTTTTTGGTGAATAGTTCCGTATTCGTGAATAGTGTCGTATACGTGAATAATAACTCTGACACCAAAGGATAAAAATTTCACAAAAAACATTATCATGCTTCGTGAATAGTACTCGTGAATAGTAACTCATGAATAGTAACACCGACATGAAAAAGTTCCAAATTTGATAAAAAGTTCCAACCAATATTTCAACATAATGATATTGAAGAAATAATATCATTTGAGAAGAAAATAACATCCCTTACCTAAAAAGGATAGTACTTCTGAATGATATACTAGATATAGTGCTGAAAGGACTTTCACCGTATAACAATACTTAAAGTACTAAAATACTCACAAGAATACGCTCAATATATCAAGAGATAAAGAGAGAGAAATCTGTAGTTTCTGGTGTGATTTTTAATTCTAACCTAAGCACCCTATTTATAGGAAATTGCTTAGAACACCAAAGCAGAAAATTTAATATAATATTAATATATATAATAAATCTTCTACGCCAACCTACCAGCTGATCTCAGAAACCTAACACATGTCCATAAAACAACAAAAACGTTTTTCTAAATAAAAATAATTAAAACTTCTAAAAATTAATTATTTCAAAACTTCGAAACTTCAATAATTCATAATAAATAGCTCTTTTATCAGAAAATTTGAATCTCGCGGATTTTTATAGGAAATTCAATTCTCTACAACTTTGCAGAAGAAAGTTTTTCCAAATTCCAAACAGAAATTGACCGAAATTCACAAACGGGCGATTTTACAGGTTATAATCAAATTTCAGTCAAGAAATGGGCCCACAGACATGTTTAACATGTTTTAAACAATTTTTGCAACAAAAATACTCCTCATCCTCATATACTCATATATCCCACATTCATTGTAAAAATATCCCCATTATTATATTATAATAATATAATAAAATATTATTTTATCAGAAAAGATAAAATATCAATTTTTAACAATTGTCACTTTAAAAATTTTCTCCATCTATATCCACATAAAATTAATATTTTTCTCATCATATAAATCAATAATTAATTATTCACAAATAATATTACAGAGTCACGGTACTGGCAACCAGGCCGTTCCCAGGAAAGAGGGGGTTGTAAAGTCCCCGAACCCGGATACTTGAAACCCGAATTCGGTACTTCACGATACCATTTCTATGAGCGGAATAATACTACTAATAATAACAATAATATAGATTTATCAAATTTAACTTACATTTATCAGAGTCTAATCCCAAGTACGCAACATTTACTACATTCTTTACATGATATATAATACATATCATTAACTTAATACAATCTAACTATTACAATAGATATAAATACACAAATCCTATTTGCTTTCCTTTTTACTTGATCTGGCATGAGCTTTCCGGCTGTTCACACTTGGCTGAAAACATTTAAATAAAGCAAGGATGAGCATTTGAGTGCCCAGCAAGTATTATATATATATATATATATATATATATATATATATATATATATAAGCTGAAAGAATTTAAATATTTTCTTTATAATATTCTTCTACAACCGGTCAATAGTTGTGAAGTAATCTTTACCAATAACAATAACATAACAACCCTCTTTCAAATTTTTAAAACTATGTATTGTCTATACATTGGATTTTTGTGACATACTATGAACATTGTTTTTCATTTTCGAAAGGGTTTAAACAGAAATTCATCTGTAAACCGGCCATTGCTTACGGTCCTGAGGGTGTACAGTCCATGGGCCCTGTATTGATCAATACTACATTGCTAGAACGATATTATCGTTCATCCTTTGTCCGTCGTAGCGCATAAAAATTTTCCCATTATCGGGATGTTCATACCTGTCGGGTTTTTATAACAAAGGTCTTATATAATTCAACATATATGTATATCAAAGGTGTATCAACATGTGATTAAATACAATGATTATCCTAGTGGGGACACTTGTATAATCATTTATAGAAATTAACGAACAGAATATATATCTGAATTATCATATACTAACATGTTGATAATCAATGGGCTTATATAATATAGGTTTAACAAATTGTATAATAATAAAATATTTCTGAAACATTCTTACACTTGTCCATTGCATAAAGAAAATGCAAAGTTAGGATACTTGCCTGATGCGCTGCTTATAATTACGCAACTTAGACTTATCTTTTCTAACACGACCTATCATTAATCAAATCATTATATCGATTAGAACAATATAACATAACACATAGTACTGCATATTGCAGTCAGCACATAACCTAATCACATTGTCATACATGTTCAACAATCATGTTATCACAAACAAATATCAACTCATTCCTAATCACATTGTCACACAACTTTATCCACCATTGAATCACACATAAAATAATTAACTAACTAAATTTCTAAGTCCAGATCAATTTCTGAACCATGTCGGTCTACCGACATCTTTATCGGGTAATTTATCGAGTCTAAGATTCTAAATAGTTGTTCAATATCCATTTAGACTAATTAAATAACAGTCATATCATTTTTCATGACCTTATAACAATTATAAAATAATTATTACCATTTACCATAATTTTTAAAATATCAGAATCATTATTAAATGATTTAAATATCAAACAATTCTATTACCATCAATATTTAATTAATATAAAACTATTAATCAAACCATTGCCAAAATATTAAAGTTACGTATAATAACTCAAAAATATTTTTAAAACATTTATATTACCCTTAAATGATTTTTAAATCATTCTTAAACAATTACCATTAATATTAAAATATTAATGTACTATTTATCTAAATATTAAAAGTCATTAATTATAACTTAAAATATTTTTAAATTCATTTATATCCCCTTTTAAAAGATTTTTAAATAAATAAAATCATTTTAAAACTATTTATTTAATATAACTATTAAATAAATTTAATATCATTAATCATTAAATAAATATCATTAATATAAAATTATTAATGAAAATATCCCTTAAATATTAAAAGTTATATTTTATAACTTAAAATATCTTTAAACACTTTATTTTCATTTAAAATGCTTTTTAAAATAATAAAATCATTTTTAAATTAATTAATTTAATATAATTATTATATAAATTAAATATCACTAATAATAAATTAATATCATTAATATTAAATTAATAATATTTTTCATGACAAAATATCAAAAGTCATATTTTATAACTTAAAATATTTTTATAATACTTTAAATGATTTTTAAAATCATAAATTTTATTTTCTATAGTTTATTTAATATATTTATTAAATAACTTAAACATCATTAATATTAATTAATTAATGAAATTTCATCACAAAATATTAAAATTCATCAAAAATGACTTAAAATATTTTCTAACACAATAATATAATTTTTCATGATTTTTCATTAATTAAAACCATTTTTAAATAATTTATTTAATATTATAACTAAATAAATAAATACCTTTTATATTCCCAAAAATATTAAATAATGTTAAAATATACTCAAAATAATTAAAAACTATATTTTGGACTTTAAAATAATTTTTCATAATTTATTTTATATTTTTCATAATTAAAAACTATTTTTTTTCTATTTTTTAATCATTTTCGGAATTTCCAGAAATTAAAAATAAAATAAAACCGTCGCTAAAGCCTTTAGCGACAGTAACCGTCGCTGTTGGTGTTCTTGAGCCTCAAGAACACTGACAGCTCAGCTTCATGGTGGCTTGTTTGACCGGGTATAACTTTCAGTACAAAATGTTTCTGGGAGATCTATAAGTTCCTGATTGTAGTGCTCATGTAATACTACAACTATCAACAAACACCATGGCTAAACAACAATTAAGAGTTATTAGCCATCAAAGTAGCTTGTCAGAGCTGTTCTTCATGAAGAACAGTCCGTGGGGGTCACTTTGGACCTCTATAACTTGAAATCCGTGTAACGTTTATGTGATCTATCAATTACAGTGTGTAGACAACGTGTAGGACTACAACTTTAAAACTTAACATCATCATAACAATAACAGATCCAACCAGAAATCGCTGGTCAAAGTTTACCACGGAAAACGCTCAAAAATTTTCTGGGTTCATGTTCTTGGCAGTTTCGGTCAACGATGTTTGACCGTTTATAACTCCTGATATATAACAGATATGAACTTGATTCTTTTTGCATATTAAAGACCACATTACATACTACATGTAACAACTTTTAAACAACAAAAATCATGATCAAGTAAAGAGTTATAAGCCCTGACATTTGCCTAAAAATAACAGAGTTCGGTTTTTCAAAAGTTGGAAAAACTTTGATTTTGAGCACTTTGATGTTATGGGTCATGAATTTAACAACCCAGAACATTAATACACTCCTTATTACACAACTTTAAACAATCAATTGCAACAATTAATATCAAATCAAAGGATTTCTAGGATTAGGGTTTTATACCTTTCTTTGATCAAATTTTTGATTTTGTGCTTCTGATTTGTTGTTGATGATCATGGGGATTCAAAATAGGACTGATATACTATATATTTTTGTTGGTTCTAGTTGGAGAAGTTCTTGATTGAGTATTGTA
The DNA here is from genome assembly GCA_020205505.1 of Panax japonicus. Classification (NCBI taxonomy): domain Eukaryota; kingdom Viridiplantae; phylum Streptophyta; class Magnoliopsida; order Apiales; family Araliaceae; genus Panax; species Panax japonicus. The sequence continues at coordinate 73,096,065 of CM035107.1, read as the reverse complement.
AAAAAATGGCTAGCAAACTAACTTTCTCTCTCCTTAAATCTTTATATAGAGGTTGGATGCATTGAATATTGCTGAGATTTGTGTTTGATTGCTGGCATTGTCACATGGGGTTGGTAAGAGTTGGTAGAATTAGGTTACCAACTAAAGTTGTTGGCCAAAATCACAAGTTTCCTACAATAATGCAAAGAGGGGTATTTAGGTCATTTGATAATTCATTTAAATGGCATTCTTGACATTTGCAAACCCTTAGGGTTTAGGGTTTAGGGTTTGATCCAAGTAAAAAAAAATCTAGGATTTCCAAAATTAGGATTTAGCAACTAGGGTTTATAAAGAAAATAAAATTATTTTAGTTTCTAAAATTTAAAAATTAAATTTGTTAACTAGATTGGGTTAGTAATTAAATTATACAAGAACATTAGGGTTTAGAACCCCTACCCATATTAACCTTGCCAATTAGGCAATTAGTGTTTACAATTTCGATAATTAGGGTTACCATAAGCAAATTAGGTTTTTTTTATCTTTTGAAATTAGGGTTTATAATATAGAAAAATAATAAGGATTTTGAATAATTACGATTCTCCCTAATTAGGGTTAATACATATAACACCGATCATAAATCACATTATCGTGATTACTTAATGATTTTACAAATTCTCAAAGTCGTGAATGACCTTCGCATTATGGTTTCAAATCAATTAGGGTTTAACAGTTTGTAACTAGGGTGTTTATTTATTAAATAGGGTTTAATAACAAAATGATATAATGAATAACATATATCATATAACACATTTATACAACAATCTTGAACTCACAGCTGAGTTTCAAATTAGGGTTTTAGCACTTAAAATTAGGGTTTTAATAATTTAGGGTTTCTAGAATTTTAATTAGGGTTTACCTAATTAATACATTTAATACATGCCATAAATTATATAACACACTTATAAAATAATCTTGCACTCTAATTTGGATATCAAATTAGGGTTTAACATTATTACTAAGGTTTGGTCCTAATACTTCGCAATTGACCAACCATTATCAATACAGAAATACAGTACATATTCATAGCACTGAAAAATCAAAATATAATTAGTATTATATTATTATCATCATTCCTTATCCCATAACCAAAATTAGGGTTATCATTAACACTAAAACTGTTCCACACATTAACATTACACATATAACCATACTTATCTATAACACTGATAAATAATAATATAATATTATTATTCTCATTCCTTGATCAAAACCCAGAATTAGGGTTTGGATTCCATATCTGATTTATCTGTCATAATTAACCTTATAATTAAGTAGAAATAATTTACTTAATATCTTAAACAAAATTCATATAATAGAATAAGTATTATAAAAATTCTATATTCATATCATATGTTATTCAATTAATATAATTATCATATTTTCATGGAAAATAAACATTAAAAACATTTTTACTATAAAACTAATTATTATTATAATATAATTTATAATGAGAAATAATTCTAAAATAAAATTATTCATAAGCATTCATGTAATAAATATATTTTATATTCATCACATAATTACATACATAATACCTTTCACGCATTCTTACCTTTAAAATAAATAATTATTCTAAAATTATTTCCTATACTTTTTAAATAATATAAGATTATATTTTCCTTGAAAATAATTAATAAAACATTTCCAATAGGGAATTAATTAATATAAAAATATAATTGATAATAATCAATAATTCTAAAATAAATTTTATTGCAATATTTAATGTAATAATTAAATTTTATTTATCACACAAATAATTATAATTACACATTACCTTGACACATATCATTCATATTTATTTTAATAAATAATAATAATAAAAAAAATTATACGCAAAATTTATGATTTATTTATATAGAAAATATCGGGTTGTCACAGGGGCTTTCCAATAAAGATTTCTCTTTACTGGCGCGCAATTAGACCAAACCTCTCATTAGACATAACTTTCTAGACATTGCCAATAATGTTTTCTAATAATATTATTCAGATAATATGAATTATTGCTCCGATAATGAAAAATACAGTATAGTGACAATTATTTAAATAACAGTAATATAAAATATAAACGCATCAATTATTGAATCAATAAAATAAAATACTAAACAGTAACTACTGTAACAATTATTGAGTAGTGCCTTCTTACGTAAGAATCAATAATTGGTGCAATATCGTGTGCTACAGGCCAAAGATATTCAGTTATATCATCATTTAGGACTGAGGATGATGAAAAATATTTTAAAGAAAACGAATCTAGTGAAGCAAAAGAACAAATATTAAGGATTCGTACTTTAAACAATTCTCATTCAAAAATACTTCATAAATATCCAGAGTGGGGTAAAATTCAAGAATGATCAAAACATGGATACAATAAAAGCTAGTATCCAAAATAGATATTTTGGACGAAAAGAATAAATTTCATTTTTCGGTGAACAGTGTCGTATTCGTGAATAGTGCCGTATACGTGAATAATAACTCTGACACCAAAGAATAGAAATTTTATAAAAAACATCATCATGCTTCATGAATAGTACTCGTAAATAGTAACTCGTGAATAGTAACTCATGAATAGTAACTCGTGAATAGTAACTCATGAATAGTAACTCATGAATAGTAACCCCGGCATGAAAAAGTTCCAACCAATATTTCAGCATAATGATATTGAAGAAATAATATCATTTGAGAAGAAAATAACATCCCTTATGTAAAACCCCAACTTATTATAAATAAATTAAATTTTCCTCTATTCATTATTCTAAATTAATAAGGGTTAATATAATGCTTTGGTTATGGGTGAAATGTGCAATTGTTGCAAAATAAACAAGTGGTTATTAAAATATTCATTTTTGTCGGAGAATATTCATTTGGTCGTAGAATATTCTTGCTGTCGGGGAATATTAGTACGACGGCGCAACCATTTTTGGGCCGCATAACGAAAAATGGTTGGATGAAAGAAAACGACAAAGATTGAGTTTTATAAATAACGGCGTAAATTGTTACCGTTAACAGTGTTGGGTTAACTGGTGGTTAAAATACAGTAATATGCGTGGTTGCACAGTAGCACACGGTATTGCACAATATTATTGAATTATTGATTCATACGTAAGAAGGCACTACTCAATAATTGTTACAGTAATTACTGTTCATTATTTTATTTTATTGATTTAATAATTGCTGCGATGATATTTATATTATTATTGTTTCAATAATTGTCACTGCATAATATTTTCCATTATCAGATCAATAATTCATATTATTTTAATAATATTATCAGATAACATTATTGGCAATGTCTAGAAAGTTCTGTCTAAGGAGTGGTTTGGTCACCTAATTGCGCTCCAGTAAAGAGAAATCCTTATTGGAAAGCCCCCTCTTTCCTGGGAACGGCCTGGTTGTCATAATTGTGATTCTATAATATTTTTAAATAATTAATTATTGATTATTATGATAAAAAAATATTCATTTTATGTGGATATAGATGGAGAAAATTTTTTAATGTGACAATTGTTGAAAATTAATATTTTATTTTTTTTGATAAAATAATTCATTTAAATATATTATTTTAATAATATATTAATGGTGATATTTTTACAATGAATGTGGGATATATGAGTATATGAGGAGGAAGAGTATTTTTGTGGCATTAAATGTTTAACACATGATTTGTGTGTTAGTGAACACAATTTTTGACCGAAAATTGATTATAGACTGTAAATCGTCCGTTTTTGGATTTTGGTCAATTTCTGTTTAGAATTTAGAAAAACTTTCTTCTGTAAAGTTGTAGAGAATTGAATTTCCAATAAAAAATCGCGAGATTCGAATTTTCTGACAAAAGAGTTATTTTCTATGAATTATTGAAGTTTCAGAAAATAAAATGATTTTTATTAAATTTATGGGGGGACCCACTTTGGGTTTTTCAAACACATGGGCTGCTGAAATTTTTCCAAGGTGGTGGCTGGTCATGGTCTATATAGCATGCATAGGAAATTTTGATTAATAATAATATATTTTATTAATTTAGTCTCCTTTGGCGTTCTAGCATTTTCCTATAAATAGAGGGCTAAGTTAGAATTAAAAATCACACCAGAAACAATTTTTCTCTCTTTCTCTCTCTATATTATCGAGCGTATTCTTGTGAGTATACTTTGAGTGTTGCTATACGGTGCGAGTTTCTGTCAGCACTATACCCGAAATTCAGTCAGAAATACGGTTATTTTGAGGTAAGGGATGTTGTTTCTTCTTAAATGATATTATCTTTTTTAATATCATTATGCCAAAATATTATTCTGAACTTTTTATCAATTTAGAACTTTTTCATGTCAAAGTTACTATTCATGAGTTACTATTCACGAGTTACTATTCATGAGTTACTATTCACGAGTACTATTCACGAAGCGTGATGATGTTTTTGTGAAATTTCTATCTTTTGATGTCGGAGTTACTATTCACGTGTACAACACTATTCACGTATACGACACTATTCACGAATATGGCACTATCATCGAAAAACGAAATTTCTTCTTTTTGTCCAAAATATCTATTTTGGCTACTATCTTTGATTGTATTCATGTTTTGATCGTTATTTTTGAGTTCTGCTTCAAAATCAGTTGTTATGAAGTATTATTGATCTTGGACAAACTGTTGTACGAATCCCTAATATTTGTCCTTCTATCTCACTGGATTCGTTCTTAAATTTTTTTTTCATCATCCTCAGTCCTTAATGGTGATACTTAATGAATATCTTTGGCCTATAGTGCAAAGATGAATGATTAAACTGATGAATCTCTTTGGCCCGTAGTGCAAAGATGAACAGGTGTTGAGATGAACATGACCAACTGGTGATACAAATGAATATCTTTGGCCTGTAGTGCAAAGATGATTAAAGATATATATTGATTGTTGTTACAGGGATGAAATATTGATGATGGACTTTTAAATCTTAGAAGACAGTAGAATTCATTCTCTACGTGACTCTTCTAATGGATTGATGTTTCCGCTGCATTTGTTGATCTAAAACTTGTTGTCTATTATATTTTATCAGATTTTTCCCTGTTGAAGACTAACGATAATTTTTTGTATATTATCTTAGTCATAATATTCTTTACTGGGCTAGTTGAGCTCACCCTTTCCTTTTTGTTCCATTTTTCTTCTTAGGAGGTGAGAACATAGCAGGATCGAGTCGGGATATGGAGTGCTGGTTCTAGGAAGATGTTTTAGAAGTCCTCACTATTTTTATAAAATAGTGTTTGAATAATTGTAATGAGGACTTATTTGCGTGTGGATATTGTCTAGAAGACAATATTTGTATTTAAACTCACAGTATGTATTGTCGTATTTCACACGACATTTGTATTATTGATGTTGTAGTTTGCTTTATGTATCATGTATTTGGCGACTCATAATGGATGTTGTATACCTATTTTGGGGGCGTCACAGTTGGTATCAGAGCTTAGGGATATGGTCTCCGGCGGAGATCGGGGAATAGAACTAGGAGGGGAGAGATGAGTAAATCCTTTGCTAGTGTGTCCTACTAAGCTTATTTGTTAGTTGGTCATAATATAGGGATATAATGTGATATGTTTAATTAACCCTTGTTTTATGGCAGTATTTAAGAATGGCTGCTGAGAACGTTAACAATGGACTTTTAAATCTTAGAAGACAGTAGAATTCATTCTCTTCGTGACTCTTCTAATGGATTATTGTTTCCGCTGCATTTGTTGATCTAAAACTTGTTGTCCATTATATTTTATCAGATTTTTCCCTGTTGAAGACTAACGATAATTTGTTGTATATTATCTAAGTCATAATATTCTTTACTGGGCTAGTTGAGCTCACCCTTTCCTTTTTGCTCCATTTTTCTTCTCAGGAGGTGAGAACATAGCAGGATCGAGTCGGGATATGGAGTGATGGTTCTAGGAAGATGTTTTAGCAGTCCTCACTATTTTTATAAAATAGTGTTTGAATAATTGTACTGAGGACTTATTTGCGTGTGGATATTGTCTAAAAGACAACATTTGTATTTAAACTCACAGTATGTATTGTCGTATTTCACACAACATTTGTATTATTGAAGTTGTAGTTTGCTTTATGTACCATGTATTTGGCGACTCAAAATGGGTGTTGTATACCTATTTTGGGGTCGTCACAGTTGGTATCAGAGCTTAGGGATATGGTCTCTGGCGGAGATCGGGGAATAGAACTAGGAGGGGAGAGATGAATAAATCCTTTGCTAGTGTGTCCTACTAAGCTTATTTGTTAGTTGGTCATAATATAGGGATATAATGTGATATGTTTAATTAACCCTTGCTTTATGGCAGTATTTAAGAATGGCTGCTGAGAACGTTAACAATGGAGTGTACGAGACTGTGGAGCAACCTTTAGTCACAAACCAGGAGAACGTGCAACAGGAAGGCAATATTCTTCCTGTAAAGAACACTACCGAGCAAACGATGAACGATGGAATGTTTAGGAGCTTTTTGCAGTTCATGCAAAATCAGACGAGGGAGACTCGTGTACAAAATACGGGTGGAAATGATGGCAACAACACATATGCTGTGAGTTTAGATACAAATATATACCAAATGTGACACATGTCCCAACCATGGACAGCACCTCACAGTGATACCTTACATAAAGGTATAGTCAAAAACGGTTTTAGAAATAAAAATCTTTGGAAAGTGCTCAAGGAAACCTTCATACATGGGAGGTCATGCGTCTAGGTTATGATAGATATCATATAGCCACAGAATTATCCTTGGTTGACCCAATAGACCCCAAAGAAAAACAAGAAGATTACTATCATATTCTTCCCAATGGTAAGTCTTCTCTTGACATATCATTATCTCCACTGTCTCTAATTGAGAATTATACTTCAAACAAACACCAAGATTATATAGGTAGTGCTCATATATATACTCAGCAAGTGGATGAGCACATCCCTGTCTTATGATGATACGAGGTTGTATGTCATTAGACTTCTTGTATGATAGTGTCAAAACACCCTTCCAACATTGGGTTCGCCTCACACTCAACAGCTATATACCACCATTCTATTCCCATGTTATCCCCCACTCGACCCAGCTACACTTTTATTACCTGAAATGAATTGTGAAGCAAAAGGGTGAGCACAACTAGCTCAGTAAAGAATATCATGACTAAAGATAATTAAATTATCAATAGCCTTCATCAATAATAAATCAGAGATTTAGAACATATGGTAGATGATAAAAAATTTCAACCATAGTTACAGCGGAACGAGCAATCCATTAGAAGAGTCAAATAGACCATAAAGTCTATTATCTTCTCCATGCTAAAAATCCACCAACAATGTTTTATCCCTGTAACATCACTCAACAGTTCCTTTCCACAATCATATGAATAACTCATAATCATAATTGTGGTTCTAAATTCCTCTTCTCATCCAGGACAAAGATAATTTTCATAACCTATCTTCACCTGAAATATCAAAGCTCATGGTTATACCAAATCACATTTCATGTTCATAATCATACTGATAAATTCATCTTTGCACTACTGGCCAAAGATATTCGTCAACAGACCATCTTTGTACTTCGGCCAAAGATATTCAATAACATGTCATCTTTGCACTACGGGCCAAAGATATTCATCAACAAACCATCTTTGCACTACAGGCCAAAGATATTCCTCAACAGTTCATATTTGCACTACAGGCCAAATATATTCATCAACAGTTCATATTTGCACTACAGGCCAAATATATTCATCAACAGTTCATATTTGCACTACAGGCCAAATATATTAATATCTCAAAGAAATATATAATCATTTCAGAATTTATATAAACAATAATTATAACTATGTTGATTATTTCAGCTTTGCACTTAAGCTAAAGATATTCAATTATAAATTCAATGGCCATGCTCATACTAGTCACAATTTAACTTTGCACTACTGGCTAAAGAGAACCCTAGTCATGGTAATACCAATAATTTACCCATCTTTATACTCAAGTGAACGAGAATTTCAACATCAGGGTTATAAAAATGTTATAAATGATAATAAAAATAATATGATCAACAACTGCACTTAATCTCAAGAGCAATATTCATAAATCAACGATAATTTGGTCAGAAAAAGAAACCAACTTTGTCGTGAATAGTACCCGTGAATAGTAACTCGTGAATAGTAACTCATGAATAAGAACTCGTGAATAGTAACTCATGAATAATAACTCGTGAATAGTAACCCCAATTCAAAAAGGTAGAAATTCCACAATAAAATCCATACCAATATTTCGGTATAATGATATTGAAAGAATAACATTTCTTAAACTTATAAACAATTTATTTTAATTGTTTATACTTTACTAAATAATGCATTTAAACATTCTAAAATGCCAAACTCATAAGATTTCATCACCAATAACCAAAACCCTCATCAAAAATCTGCATATAACTCATGTATTATTCTCAAGCCATAAAATCATATTTTCCAATTTTCTTACTTCACATAACATATTTAATTCATTTATTCATAACTAGTCCATTTTCATGAAAAATACCAAATCAGTTCCAAAAATATTTCTTTTCTGGGATTTAGCATAATATAGTCCCATGGTGAACATATATTTTTCTCAGAATTTTTAAAATTCATTTACTATTTTTCATATGGCAAAAACCGCCGAATTTTTAAACATTTATCATAAATTGTACTTTTATCCAAAAATTCCGAAATTCATAGAGTATACTGATATTATATAGATGTACTGCTAATAAAAATTTCATCAATTTTAGAGTTAACCACAAGGAATTATAAGCGGTTACTTTTAAAATAGTCTTTTCTCATAAAATTCAAAACTCTTAATCTATACATCCAAAAATCACCGTTTTTGGACACAATCAATAAAAATCATCAAAATATCATTTCAAATTTTTTCAGAATTTTTGAAGGTCGGAAAAATTACGAAACTAAAAAATATAACAATCCTTAAAATCCCTTACTATCCCTTACCTCAAAAGAGCAGCACTTCTGATTGGATATCGGATATGACGCTGAAGGAAACTTGTACTGATGAATATCAACTCACCAAGAATCTAAATACTCACAAAATACACTCAATAATCTAGAGAGAAAAAGAGAGAAAACTTATGAATTCTGGTGGGATTTTTAATTCTAACTTAGCCCTCTATTTATAGGAAAATGTTAGCATGACGAAGCAGACTTGACCTGCTACCTGATGACTTTACCTGCTACTATTTCTCCCACCAAAAATCAGCCATCTCCCCCAACAACCAAGAGTGGGGTCCACTCAATTCTAGAATTTTCCACCAAAACCTAATTTCCGAATCAGTTACCTCTTAAAATTCATAACAAATTACACGCTCATTTTTAACGGTTCAAAATTTGTGGACATATACTCAACTTATATATGTATAACATATCCAAAAATTATAACGATCCAACGGTCGGATTAAATATTATAACTCACACAATAAAGCTGTAAGAACACTGATTTGATCTTTTAATACTTTCAATCCGACAAAATACTGATAAAATACCTCAACATTAATTCCTTCATTTATAACCACATAAATAAATCCATCATTTATATCCACATCAAATAAATATTTTCTTATCATATAAATCAATAATTAATTATTCACAAATAATATTACAGAATCACAATAATGACAACTAGGCAGTTCCCAGGAAAGAGGGGGCTTTCCAATAAGAATTTCTCTTTACTGGAGCGTAGTTAGGTGACTAAAACTCTCCTTGACAGAACTTTCTAGACATTGCCAATAATGCTATCTAATAATATTATTCAAATAATATGAATTATTAATCTGATAATGGGAAATTCTGTGCAGTGATAATTATTGAAACAACAATATTATAAAATATCAACACAGCAATTATTGAATCAATAAAATAAAATATTGAACAGTAATTACTGTAATAATTATTGAGTAGTGGCATCTTACATAAGAATCAATAATTCAAAAATACTGTGCAATATCGTGTGCTACTGTTCAATAACGCGTATTACTGTATTTTAACCACTGGGTATTCCAACAGTATTAACGGTAACAACTACGCCATTATTTATAAAAACTCAATTTTTGTCATTTTTTTCATTAGACAGTTATTCGTTATGGGGCCCACAAATGGCTGCGCCGTCGTACGAATATTCTCCGACAGAAAAAATATTCCACGACCAAACGAATATTCCCCGACAATTGAATATTTTATAACCACTTGCATATTTTGAAAAAAAAAATTCATATCTCACCCTTAACTTTAAACTTTTTATCAATTTAATCATTTACTGAATTGTAATTATAAAAAAAAATTTGAATACTTTTATTTCATAAAATTCGGGGTCTTACAAAAAAGATCCATGTGAAGTAATTGTATGGGCTTATCTATTGAGTTGATCATTTTGCCTTTGAATGAACTCCTAGTTTACTTTCCAAGCTGACAGGCATTGCATGGCCTTTCTTTGACAAAGCTGAGCTTGGGTAAACCTGCTACTAGATCTTTGGAGGCCAATTTTGACATACTTTTGAAGTTGAGATGAGATTACCTTCTATGACATAGCCAGCTCATTTCTTCAGAGGCTTTAGCATGAAAGCATATTGTCTCATTAGAACTCAATTGAGCAAGATTAACAGTGTAGACATTCTCTTCTCTTATTCTGGTCAGTTTATAGAAGAAGTCTTCAGATCTCTGACTTAACACTGATTGTTGAGGAAGGTAACTTGATGACCCTTGTCGCAGAGTTGGCTGATGCTCAAAAAATTATGCTTTAATCCTTCCACATAGGCAAATTTACCAAAGGACAGTACTCCATTCCCAGCCGAACTATATCCTCTTGTCTTGCCAGAGTCGTTGTCTCCAAAGATGACTGTTGGACCCTCCTTCTCCGTGAAGTTAGACAGGAGGGCTTTGTTTCCGGTCATGTGCCTTGAGCATCCACTTTCCAGATACCAAGTTATGATCATGGAGCTATGTTCCTGCAGTAAGGTTAAACTCTCATTTTGGTTTCTAGACTTGCATGGGTCCTACCTTGTTAGTACCCTTGGGGACCCAAATCTGATTGACTTTGGGTTTATTATGCAGAGGATTATTGTAACTTTTTACAGCCTTATGACCATATTTATCACATACAAATCATCTAGCATGATGCATGCTTGTGTGTGTGTGTGTGTGGATTCTTTCCCTATTTGGACTTATGTGGATTCTTGGTACTCTTTCCTCTACCCTGATTCTTCTTTTTCTATGCATCATTGTGATTCATGATTTGTGATTAGTGAAACTTAACTCTACTATTCCTTCTTGGTTGGTTCATGTAGTTGGTTTTACTTAACTCCACGATCCTTCGAGGTTGGAAAGTAGTGACTAAGTTACTCCTCTCTTTTTTGGACCCCAGGCTAGCATGGGATCCATTTTATCTTGGAACATGGCTTGGATCAGAAGAGCAGGGATCCACTGGTTCTTCCTTTTGTGAGGATTTCACAAATGTAATGCTTCTATTGAAATTTGAAGCACTACTAATGTTAGTTTCCTCTAGCTTTTCCACATATGGTACTGAGGTAGATTCCCTAAAACCTAAACCTGTTCTGTTAGAAGAACTTCTCTGACTGGAGATCGGGGAGTCCATGGATGAAGAAGATCTATTCCACATTAAGATTATCTTTTCTACTTCCTCAATCTTAGAGGTTAGATTTGACTCTCTTTGTGTGTTAAGTTCGTTGGTCTGTCTTAAGAGTTTATTTTCAGCCTCAAATTTAGAGACAAAGTTAGTACTTATGTGACGCCCCCAAAATTAGGTATACGTCAACCAACTTGGGTCGCCACTTACAAGGTACATAAATCCAAATACAACTTAATAATACAGCTGTCGTGTAAAATACGAAAAAGCATGAGCTGTGAGTTTGAATACAAACATTGTCTACTAGAGAGTATAAAAACTCAAAAAGAGTCCTCATTACATTTATTATCACACTATTTCACAGAATAGTGAGGACTATTAATGATCCATCTAGGACCATCACTCTGTTCCCCGACTTATCCCAGATACGTTCTCATTTCCTGAAGATAATAGTGAAAGAAAGGGGGAGCTCAACTAGCCCAGTAAGAAATATTATGACTAAGATAATACAGAATACATTATCATTAGCTTTAAACATTGTTAAACTGATACAATATAACAAACATCAAGTTTAACTGCAGCGAAACAACTAATCCATTAAAAGAGTCCAGTAGAGAATAAAATCTACTATCTTTTATGATTTAAAAGGTTTTTCATCACTTTTATCGCTGGGACTCAGCTTAATAAATAATCCACATCATCGAATCACCCCTGCACTACGGCGAAGGATATTCTTTAGTATCCCGACCACGAATTATCCATGAACTACGGCTAAAGATAATCATATTTTCATCAACGGTCCTGATCATGCCATAAAACAATTCATCTTTGTACCCTTGGCCGAAGAGAATCCATAGCCATAATCATACCAAAAACTGTGCATAAATGCACTACGGGCCAATGAGGACTTTTTCCACATCATTTGTAACATTACGGTCATGATAACACCGAATAATCCCTGGTCATAATCATACCAAGTCCATCTATGCACTACAGGCCACAGATGACTTTTAACATAATATAAGCATGAGGATGATAACAATGACATAATATTCAATAAAACAAGTTCAAGAATTAATTTATCCAGGAATCAATAACGTCCAAATTGTCAAAAATAATACTTCTTTGTGGAGTAAAATTCAAGAATGCTCAGAAAAATATTTCCATGAAAAGATACTAGATGAAGCGCAAATATCAAGGATATTCCACTAATTTCATGGAGTATAGAAGTCAAAACTTTAACCAACTGAGTATAATAAGGAATGGAATAACAAAAGAAATCATCAGACATGCGATAGACCGCACAGGCAGGTTATTCCAATAGAATAATAAATAACGGAATCAGGTCCGGTGTAAAACGCATAGACATGATATTCCAACAGGATAATAATAAAGACGGAACCAAGTCCGGCATAAAACGCACAGACAGGATATTCTAACAGAATAATAAAGACGAAACTAGGTCCGGCGTAAAACGTACAGACAGGATATTCCAATAGAATAATAAAGATGGAACCAGGTCCGGCGTAGAACGCATAGACAGGATATTCTAATAGAATAATAAAGAATGGAATATTAGAAGAATTTCACCATGTATGCAGTACTTTGCATAGACAGTTTATTCCAACATAATAATAAAGAATAAAATAACAGAAGTTCTCTTTATGAAGATGAAAGAAAGAAATAATATCCCCTACCTTTGAAAGAAACTGGATATAGGAGTAGTGAGGTAGCAGACTTCTCTTCTTCTATAGATTTTCTCTCTATAATTTCTCTCTATAATAATTGCTCTATAGCTTTAGTGAATTGGTAAGAAATGAAGGAAGAATGAGCTTCTATTTATAGGTAAATGTAGTTTCGATAATTGCACGTTTTGGGGCTCAAAAATTACAGTACAACACCTCCAACTTTTCTTTCATTTTTATTTTAGTCTTGCAAGTATTATCAAACTTGCACCAACTCCCCTAATAGTAAATAATGTGAATCAATAGTAAATCATGTGACTCAATAGTTCTAATCATGTGATAAAAACAATTACAGTATAGTACCTCCATCTATACCTCCATTTTTAACTTAGTCATGCAAGTATTATCAATCTTGCACCACCACCCCTTATAGTATAAGAACGTGAATCAATAGTATCTCGTGAATAATAACTCATGAATAGTAACTCGTGAATAATAACTCGTGAATAGTAGTACTCCGACACGAAAAGTACCCCAAATACCCGAGTGAATAATATTCGGGTGAATAATAATTTAGGTGAATAGTAACTCGTGAATAGTAACTTGTGAATAATAACTCGTGAATAGTACTCCGACACGAAAAGTACCCCAAATACCCGAGTGAATAATATTCGGGTGAATAGTAATTTAGGTGAATAGTAACCCGTGAATAGTAACTCATGAATAGTAACTTATGAATAGTACTCCGACACAAAAAGTGTCCCGAATACCCGATTGAACAATACTGAGTGACTTCTCACATAAGCATCAATAATCAATACTGTGTGCTACTATGCAACCACGCATATTACTGTACTTTTACTACCGGGTAATTCAACAGTATTAACGGTAAAACTTCCGCCGTTATTTTCATAAAGTATTATTGTCATTTTCTCAATCTGACAATAATTCCGTTGTGGGGTCCACCAATGATTGTGCCGTTGTACGAATATTCCCTGACAAAAAGAATATTCCCCGACCAATCGAATATTATATAACAACTTGCATACTTTACAAAATTTATAAATATAACCCACAACTATAACATTATATCAAATCCACACCATAATATTTAAAAAAATTATTTTGAGAAAATTAAATATTTATTTATAAAATCTGGGGTCTCACAACTTAGTAGAGCTATCTCCACTTCTTCTTGAACTTTATCTTTCTCTTTTTGAAGAAGAGAATAATCTTTAGAAAGAACTCTGAACCACTTCATGTATTGATGCAGATAAGATGTTATGTCATGTAGTGCAGTTCTTAAATCATTACTATCTACATCATGAGAGTTAAAGTTAAATACCTCATTGATATTTACTTCATGATGGTCAGTGATTTTCTTGTCCTTTGCATTTTTGGCCATTACACACACATTTGCTACTTGAGGCTCCTCATCATCTCCAGACTCAGGAGTTGTGTCATTTTCTGAGTCACTCCATGATCCTCCGGCCACAAAACCTTTGTCTTTCTTTTGGAGCCTTTTGTTTCCTTTGAAGTCCTTCTTTGGATTTGTTTTCCTCTTCAGCTCTTCTCTAAGAGGTTTGTTGCTATTTGTAATGAAATAGCCAGGTTTCTTGCAGTTGTATCATAAATTGTTGATCTACTCCTGGCTGTTGTTGTTATTGAATCTCTTAGGTCTGCTACTTCTGCCTTTCCGCATGAACCTTTTGAGTCTTTTTACCAGCATTGCATTATCCTTGTCATCATCTTCCTCAGAGTCAGAATCATTTTCAGCGCGAGCTTTCGAGATGGTTTCTGTTTCTTTGAGAGCAACTCCTTTGTCCTTCTTTCTTCCTTCAGATAGAGTCTCTGCTCGTTGGGTCAGCTCTAGTTCGTAGGTAAGAAGGTTTCCATAGAGTTGTTGAACTGTCATTTCATAGAGGTTCTTTAATTCTCTAATGGCAGTGGTTTTTGCATCCCACTTGGTCGGTAGAGCCCTCATGAATTTATGATAAGATCTTTGTTTGGATAGATTTTTCCAAAACTCGAAGAGAGTTAAGCAGTACATTGAATCGTTCATAAGTAAAAGTGACATTTTGTCCAGGAACATGGGCGAACATCTAATATTATTGAGTCAGAAGAGATTGATTGTGTTCTCTGACTTCTTCTATTCCTTCGTGCATAATGAGAAATGCTTCCCGGACTTCCTTGGTAGTTTTGTTGTTGACCACATTCTCGAACAGATCATATTCTAAAGACTGAAACAAAATGTTCTTGGCCTTTTGGTCAAGTTGGACATATTTTTTCTCGTTATCAGTCCATTCTGATTTGATCTTGATTTAAACTCTGTTTGGATCATCTGGAGTTGGTGCAAGCTTTGTTGGAACGTAGGGCCCATTCATAACAGTTTCAAATGGCTCTTCATCTATTGAAGTCATGTAGACTTGCATACGAACTTTTCAGTTAGAAAATTAATCTTTGTTTCACATTGGTGGCTTGCTGCCTCCTCCGATCTTGGACTCGCTTATCAGTTGTTCCATTGGATCTACTCAAGCTTTTTAGACTGATTGAGAGAACCTGCTCTGACACCAATTATTAGTTCCCAGAGACACAATAGTTATCTAGAAGGGGGGTTGAATAGATATTTTAAAAAATTTCCTTTTCAAAATACTTGTCAGATTTGTTAATAAATTAACCACAACGGAATATATAATATTTTTGTCCCTCTTTAAGATAAACCAATTTTATGGGTGATAAGCAGTTATGACAGATATAGCAGTTATAGAAGGTATATAGAAGACACAATGATTTTAAGTAGTTTAGAGCACTCAAGGCTCCTAGTCCACTCTTCTACTCCTCGAGTGGGAAATCCACTAAGAATATATTTACAATCTTTGAATCACTTAGATTCCTTCAAGACCAGCAGTCTTGGAACTTCTTAGTTCACTTAGAACTCTTCAAGTCCAGCAGACTTGGAATACACTTTATGAGAGTTGATTTATTGGGTTGTGCTACTCAGTTGCAATTAAGCATACGTTCAAAAGAACTGAGTAGCAGAGAAAGCTTTTCTTTCTAGATCGTAGAGTTTTTACGTTGAGTGTTCTTTAGCTTTCGTTGTGCACTTCCTTGTTTTTTCGCATCTATGTCTGATTTCCTTATAAAGGAGCCTTTGAAATGTGTCCGTTAAAGTCATACGTTGTAGCATTAAATGCATCAGACATTTCTGAGCATCGATATTGACTTTCTAGTAACCTATTGTTCAGTCGTCTGACCCACTGACACATCAGACTGCTATCTCACCTAACACCTGAAAAGGTGTTTTCAGCAGGCATGGAGTCCTTTTCTTAGCTTCTTCTATATGCTTCTTCGATACATAATAAGGATGAGTGTTGGATCATTGGGATTCCCGAAAGTCTCAACGCCTATAATTCATTCTTAATTTGTTGTACTTCATCCTTCGGCAAATGGACAAGGCTCGGTGTGACGTCCCCAAAATAGGTATACATCACCCATCTTGAGTCGCCAAATACATGGTACAAAAATCAAATACAAACTTCTTTAATACAAGTGTCATGTAAAAATACGACAAAACATAGCTGAGTTTTAAACAAATATTATCTTCTAGACAATATCCACACTCAATGAAGTCCTCATTACAATTATTATCACAATATTTCACAGAATAGTGAGGACTACTAAAGCTACTTATCATGGACCATCACTCCATTCCCCGACTCGTCCCAACTATATTCTCATTTCCTGATGAGAGCAATGAAAGAAAAGGGTGAGCTCAACTAGCCCAGTAAGAAATATTATGACTAAGATAATACAGAATAAATTATCCTTAGCCTTCAAAGGTATAACAACTGATAGAATATAATAGACAACAAGTTTTAGATCAACAACTGCAGTGAAACAAGTATTACATTAGAAGAGTCAAGTAGAACATGATATCTACTATCTTCTATGATTTAAAAAGTTTTTCCATCAAATTTATCGCTGAGACTCAGCTTAATAAATAAGCCACATCATCGAATCATCCCTGCACTACGGGCCAAGGATATTCATGTAATCACCAATGGTCATAATTATACCGAATAATCCCTGGTCATAATCATACCAACAACTGTCCATCAATGCACTACGGGCCAATGAGGACTTTTACCACATCATTTGTAACATTACGGGTCATGATTATACCGAATGATCCCTGGTCATAATCATACCAATCAAAAGTCCATCAATGCACGTAATGTAAGACCCCAGCTTTTTATAAATAAAATTGAATTTTCCTATAATTATTATTTTGAAATGATAAGGTGTTAAATTGATATAATATTTTTGTTATGGGTGAAATGTGCAAATTTTGTAAAATAAGCAAGTGGTTATAAAATATTCATTGTTGTCGGGGAATATTCCTTTGGTCGTGGAATATTCTTGTTGTCGGGGAATATTCATACGATAACGCAGCCATTTGAGGGCCACATAACAGAATAACTGTCGGATGAAGAAAACGATAAAGTTTGAGTTTTTATAAATAACGGCGTAATTGTTACCGTTAACACTGTTGGATTACCTGGTGGTTAAAATACAGTAATACGCGTGGTTGCACAGTAGCACACGATATTGCGCAGTATTGTTGAATTATTGATTCTTACGTAAGAAGGCACTACTCAATAATTGTTATAGTAGTTACTGTTCAATATTTTATTTTATTGATTCAATAATTGTTGCGTTGATAGTTTATATTATTGTTGTTTCAATAATTGTCATTGTACAATATTTCTCATTATAAGATCAATAATTCGTATTATTTGAATAATATTATTAGATAACATTATTGGTAATGTCTAGAAAGTTCTGTCAATGAGAGGTTTGGTCACCTAATTGCGCGCCAGTAAGGAGAAATCCTTATCGGAAATTCCCCTCTTTCCTGAGAACGGCATGGTTGTCATAATTGTGATTCTGTAATATTATTTATGAATAATTAATTATTGATTTATATGATGAGGAAATATTTATTTGATATGGTTATAAATGATGGATTTATTTATGTGGTTATAAATAAAGGAATTAATGTTGAGGCATTTTATCAGTATTTTGTCGGACTAGAGGTATTAAAAGATCAAATTGGTGTTCTTAAAGCTTTATTGCGTGAGTTATAATTTTTAATCGGACCGTTGGATCGTTGTGATTTTTTGATATGTTATACATATATAAGTTGAGTATATGTCCACAAATTTTGAACCGTTAAAATGTACATATGATTTGTTATAAATTTTAAGAAGTGACTGGTTCAGAAATTGTTAAAGTATCCGAATTAACATTTTGGTGGAAAATTTTAGAATTGGTGGGCCCCACTTTTGGTTGGTGAGAAATGTGCTCAAATTGAATTTCAAATGTGGTGGGTGGCAATAGTAGCAGGTAAAGCCATCAGGTAGCAGGTCAAGTCTGCTTCGGCGTGCTAACATTTTCCTATGAATAGAGGGCTAAGTTAGAATTGAAAATCACACCAGAAACATAAGCTTTCTCTCTTTCTCTCTCTATATTATTGAGCGTATTTTGTGAGTATTTAGATACTTTGTGAGTTTCTATTTATCAGTGCATGTTTCCTTCAGCCTTATACAGATATTCCGATCAGAAGTACTGTCTTTTTGAGATAAGGGATGTTATTTTCTTCCAAATGATATTATTTCTTTCGATATCATTATGCCAAAATATTGGTCTGAACTTTTTATCAAATTTGGAACTTGTTGTGTCGGGGTTACTATTAACGTATACGGCACTATTCACGTATATGACACTATTCACGAATACGGCACTATTCACCGAAAAATGAAATTCTCTCCTTTTTGTCCAAGATGTCTATTATGGTTACTATCTTTGATTGTATCCATGTTTTGATCTTTATTCTTGAATTTTGCTTCAAAATTGGTTATTATGGAGTATTATTGATCTTGGATAAACTTTAATACGAATCTATAATATTTGTTATTTTGTTTCACTGGATTCGTTCCTTAAAAAAATTTCATTATCCTCAGTCCTAACTAATGATATTACTGAATATCTTTGGCCTGTAGTGCAAAGATGAATGATTACCTAATGAATATATTTGGCCCGTAGTGCAAATATGAACAGGTGTTGAGATGAACATGACCAACTGGTGATAGAAATGAATATCTTTGGCCTGTAGTGCGAAGACGAATATTTGATTCAAGATGTATATTGATTGATGTTACAGGGATAAAATATTGATGATGGACTTTTAAATCTTAGAAGATAGTAGAATTCTTTCTCTACTTGACTCTTCTAATGGATTGTTGTTTCTATTGCAGTTGTTGATCTAAAACTTGTTGTTTATTATATTTAATCAGATTTTTCCCTGTTTAAGACTAATGATAATTTATTGTATATTATCTTAGTCATAATATTCTTTACTGGGCTATTTGAGCTCACCATTTTCCTTTTTGTTCCATTGTTCTTCTCAGGATGAGAGAATTTAGCAGGAACTAGCCGGGGTATGGAGTGATGATTCAAGATAGTTTTTTTAGTAGTCCTCACTATTTTGTAAAATAGTGTATCAATAATTGTAATGTGGACTCCTTTTGAGTTTGTATACTCTCTATTAGACAATAGTTGTATTCAAACTCACAGTATATGTGTTGTCGTATTTTGCACGACAATTGTATTACTGAAGTTGTATTTGTTTCTATACCATGTATTTGGCGACTCAGAATTGGTGATGTATACCTATTTTGGGGGCATCACAGTTGGTATTAGAGCTTAGGGATATAATCCCTAGCTGAGGTATGAGACAAGAACTAGGAGGGGAGAGACGGGGAATTCCTTTGCTAGTATGACCTACCTAAGTTTAGTTGGTATTTAATTGGTCGGTCAGAGTATAAGGATAATAAGTGATATGTCAATTAACCCTTGTTTTGTGGCACTGTTTAAAAATGGCATCTGAAAATGTTGTGATAAGCAATGAATCAAATGAGACCGTTGAGTCACCAACGATCAATACCCAGAATAATGTGCATCAGGATGGCAATAATTCTCAAGTAAATAATAATACCAATCAAATGATGAATGATGGAATGTTCAAAGGTTTTATGTAATTCATGCAACATCAGACAAGAAAGACTCCTATTTAAAATGCAGGTGGAAACATTGGCAACTCTCGAATGGTCACCGCTAAGCAGTTCAAGGAGCTGGGACCACTGGAATTTTCGGGAAAACCAGAACCACTTACGACAGAGAAGTGGATAAAGCATATCACCAAGATATTTGATGTCTTGGGATGTTCCGAGGAGCAAAAGGTTCCCTTTGCCACCTTCATGTTGCAAGGAGAGGCAGATTACTGGTGGGAATCTGTAAAGCGTACTCAATCTGCTGCATTGAAGATGTCTTGGGAGAAGTTCCAAGAATTATTCAACGACAAGTACTTTCCCGAAAGTATTCGTCACATGAAGGAGGTTGAGTTCATCAAGCTGGAGCAAAATAATATGATTGTGTCGCAGTACGAGGCTAAGTTTGCCAAGTTGTCTCGGTTCACATCCCATTTGGTTGATAATGAGGAGAGAATAACGCGAATATTTCTGCGAGGTTTGAAACCCGAAATATGTCAATACATCATTTTTCATAAACTTTGTTTATATTCAGATATAGTGATTAAGGCTCAGTTATTGGAGCGCGATAATGAGCCAGCCCAATCGAAGGATAACGAGCAACAACACAATAATAATCGTACCGGTGGCAGCGGTCATCGGAACAATGATAACCATCGTCAAGGAAATTATCATGACAGAAATGGTAACCAATTCGGTGGTAATCATGGCCAAGATAATAGAAAAAATGATTCAAGTGGAAATTTCAAGAAGAGAAGATTTAACGATGACGGGAAGACGTCGGCAACAGCACCAGCACCAGCAATAAAATCTAGGGGAGGAGAACGGCCGCTAGTTAGATGCTACAGATGCGGAGAGGAGGGACATATAAGTCCAAACTGTTCACAGCTTTCCAAGATATGTTTTAGTTATGGAAAAGACGGTCACATAGCTCGATTTTGTCCTGCAGCGATAATAAGTCCAGTTGGGACGGTGACACCAAAGGTGGATACGGACAAAACAAAGTCAGTGGTTTAAGGAAGAGCGTTTTTCGTGACTTCTCAAAGAGTGACTAACCCGAATGAAGTTAGCACGGGTTAGTTAATTATAAAACCTTTCGAAGTTTATACCTTATTAGATACCGGTTCTACCCATTCTTTTATCTCTCATTCTTGTGCTCAACGTTTAAACTTGACTCCGGAGAAATTAGACTTTGACTTATCTGTGGAGACTCTGTTAGGAGAAACTTTTATCATATCCACTATTTATAAATCTTGTTTGATCCAAATGGGCACAATCACATTACTTGTTGATCTTATCTCTTTAAAGATACTTGCATTTGACGTGATTTTAGAGATTGATTGGTTAACTACTCATCATGTCAAAATTAATTATTTTCGTAAGGTTGTTAGCTTTCATATTCCTAACTAATCTGTTATGTGAATTCAAGAAACCAAGTCATTGAAGTCAAACACTTTCATATCAAGCCATAAAGCCATTCGTTTATTGAAAAATAGATGTCAAGTTTTCTTAGCCCATTTCATAGATTTAAACAAAAATACGTCAGATTTGAATGATATTTGTGTTGTTAGTGAATTTCCTGATGTATTTCCTGAAGATTTCCTGGCATACCCCCAGAACGTGATATTGAATTTTGTATCGACTTTGAACCCGGTATAAAAACCCATTTCTAAAATTTCATATCGAATGGCTCCTATTGAACTTCAGGAGTTAAAAACCCAAGTACAAGAGTTGGTACTCGAGCCTCTATCTGGTGACTTCCTTTGTGGGATGCACCAAAGCCAGATTCTCCGTAGGGACGCTATATTTGTTTGGTGGTAAAATAATAGTGCTATTGTGACGTGCTATCCAAGATTGGGATATGAGTCACAGTTGAGAGCAACTTATGTCAGTAATTGAAATACGTAGCTTTATAGGCTTAGCTGGTTACTATCGGAGATTCATAGAAGTATTTTCTTGAATCACTAATCTATTAACTTAGCTGACTCGGAAAGATACAAAATTCGTATGGAACAAGCAATGCGAGAAGATTTTCCAAGAGCTCAAGATGCGACTCATTTCGGCATCTGTTCTGACCATACCATCTTGGAAAAGCGAACGTGGTAGCTGATGCGTTGAGTAGAAGATTGTATGTGAGTACGAGCGCGATGTTGTTAACACAAAGATCCATTTTGTATAATTTATAGAGTTAAAAACTTTAGGGACCCATGTGATGATATACGAGTAGAATTGAATTTAATCGATAACGTTAAAGCCGCTCAAGCTACAAACCTGGAGCTGATGAAATTGAATTTTTCTCTAATTATTATTTTGAAATAATAAGGTGTTAATTTGATATAATATTTTGGTTATGGGTGAAATGTGCAAATTTTGTAAAATAAACAAGTGGTTATAAAATATTCTTTGTTGTCGGGAAATATTCATTTGGTCATGGAATATTCTTGTTATCGGGGATTATTTATACAATGACGCATTTATTTGTGGGCCCCATAACATAATAACTGTCGGATGAAGAAAACGACAAAGTTTGAGTTTTTATAAATAACGGCGTAATTATCATCGTTAACACTGTTGGATTACCTGATGGTTAAAATACAGTTATACGCGTGGTTGCACAGTAGCACACGGTATTGCACAGTATTTTTGAATTATTGATTCTTACGTAAAAGGCACTACTCAATAATTGTTACAGTAGTTACTGTTCAATATTTTATTTTATTGATTCAATAATTACTGCGTTGATAGTTTATATTATTGTTATTTCAATAATTGTCATTGCACAGTATTTCTCATTATCAGATCAATAATTCGTATTATTTGAATAATATTATTAGATAGCATTATCGGTAATGTCTAGAAATTTCTGTCAATTAGAGGTTTGGTCACCAAATTGCGCTCCAGTAAGGAGAAATCCTTATCGAAAATCCCCCTCTTTTCTGGAAACGGCCTGGTTGTCATAATTGTAATTTTGTAATATTATTTATGAATAATTAATTATTGATGTATATGATGAGGAAATATTTATTTGATGTGGATATAAATGATGGATTTATTTATGTGGTTATAAATAAAGGAATTAATGTTGAGGTGTTTTCTCAGTATTTTGTTGGATTGGAGGTATTAAAAGATCAAATCGGTGTTCTTAAAGTTTTATTGCGTGAGTTATAATTTTTAATCTGACCGTTGGATCGTTGTGATTTTTGGATATGTTATACATATATAAGTTGAGTATAAGTCCGCAAATTTTGAACCGTTAAAATGAACGTATGATTTGTTATGAATTTTAAGAGGTGACTGTTTCAGAAATTGTTAAAGTATCCGAATTAACATTTTGGTAAAAAAATTCGAGAATTGGTGGGCCCCACTTTTGGTTGGTGAGAAATGTGCTCAAATTGAATTTCAAATATGGTGGGTGGCAATAGTAGCAGGTAAAGCCATCAGGTAGCAGGTCAAGTCTGCTTCGGCGTGCTAACATTTTCCTATAAATAGAGGGATAAGTTTGAATTAAAAATCACACCAGAAACATAAGCTTTCTCTCTTTTTCTCTCTATATTATCGAGCGTATTTTGTGAGTATTTAGATACTTTGTGAGTTTCTATTTATCAGTGCATGTTTCCTTCAGCCTTATACCGATATTCCGATCAGAAGTACTGTCTTTTTAAGGTAAGGGATGCTATTTTCTTCCAAATGATATTATTTCGTTCGATATCATTATGCCAAAATATTGGTATGAAATTTTTATTAAATTTGGAACTTTTTGTATCGGAGTTACTATTCACGTATTCGGTACTATTCACGTATACGACATTATTCATGAATACGGTGTGAGACCCCATATTTTATGAATAAATATTTAATTTTCTCGAAATAATTTTTTTGGATATTATGGTGTGGATTTGATATAATGTTATAGTTGTGGGTAGTATTTATAAATTTTGCAAAGTATGCATATTGTCATAAAATATTCAATTGGTCGGGAAATATTATTTTTGTCGGGGAATATCCGTATGACGGTACAATCATTGGTGGACCCCACAAGGAAAGTATTGTCGTATTTAGAAAATGAGAGAATTATCATTTTATAAAAATAACAGCGAAAGTGTTACCGTTAAAACTGTTGAACTACCCGGTAGTAAAAGTACAGTAATACGCATAGTTGCATAGTAGCACACGGTATTGGTTATTGATGCTTACGTGAGAAGTCACTCAGTAATACTCAATTATTGCTACAGTAATTACTGCATCATATCTCTCATATTATTGATTCGATTATTGTCACGGTATCATCTGCATAATATGTTATATTATTAAATCAATAATTAAGACGGCAAAGTTATTCATATTATTATTTGCAATATTGACAATGTCTATATTTTCTGTCAAGGAGAGGTTTGGTCACCTAATTGCGCACTAATAAAGAGAAATCCTTATCGGAAACCCCCTCTTTCCTAGGAACGTCCTGGTTGTTAAATATTGTGAATTATAATATTCCACGACCAAACGAATATTCTCCGATAAAAATGAATATTTTATAACCACTTGCTTATTTAAAATATTTCCGCATTTTACCCATAACTAACCACATTAATCAAATCAACTCTTACTATTTTAAAATAATAAATAGAGGAAATTTAATTTTATTTTTAATAAGTTGGGGTCTTATAACCTCCACTACTTATGAAATTTCATCCTCGAAATTGACATACGTACCTGGTGTTTCGAAAAGATGAGGATACCTCGCTTTCATTTCCGTTTCCAACTCTCAAGTCATTTCCTCAATAGCATGGTTTCTCCATAAAACTTTAACTTGTGGTATGACCTTCGTGCGTAGGACATGCTCCTTCCTATCCAAAATCTTGACAGGTACCTCTTCATACGTTAAGTCTTCGGCTATCTCGTCCGGTTCTAACTCAATAATGTGGTTCGGGTCTTTCACATATTTACGAAGCACGGATACGTGAAAAACATTATGAACACGAGACGTAGTTGGAGGTAACGCGAGTCTATAGGCCACATTTCCTACTCGGTCAAGAATCTGAAATGGACCAATAAATCGTGGATTGAGCTTTCCTCTCTTTCCAAATCTTGTAACTCCTTTCCATGGAGCAACACACAATAATACATGATCCCCAATACTAAATTCCACGTCCTTTCGATGAAGATCCTCATAACTCTTTTGTCGATCCTGTGCCGTTTGTATACGTTGTCGAATCATTTGGATCTTTTCTGTAGTCATACGTACCAACTCAGGTCCCAACAATGTTGCTTCACCCACCTCATCCTAACATATTGGAGAGTGACACTTTCGTCCATACAATGCTTCGAATGGAGCCACACCTATACTTGTCTGATAACTGTTGTTGTAGGAGAATTCCACCAATGGTAAATACTTATCCCACTGCCTTTGAAGTCTAGGACACAGAGTCTTAATAGATCTTCAAGATTTTGAATAGTCCTCTCTGATTGCCCGTCTGTTTGAGGATGGTATGCCGAACTGAACCGTAAATCCGTGCCCATAGCTTTTTGCAAGCTAACCCAAAATCTTGAAGTGAATCTTGGGTCATGATCCAAAACTATGGATACTGGCATGCCATGCAACCTCACAATCTCATTCACGTACATACTAGCAAGACGTTCAAGGGAATTAGTCTCCCGTATCGACAAGAAATGAGCAGACTTGTTTAATCTATCAACAATAACCCAAATAGCATTTATGCCTTGAGAAACCGTGGGAAGACCCGTAATGAAATCCATGGTAATGTGTTCCCACTTCCATTTCAGAATCTCAAGTGGTTGCAATGGAACCTTAGGCACTTGATGCTCCGCCTTTACACGTTGACAAGTTAAACACCTCGAGATAAACTTTGCAATCTCTCTCTTCAAATTGTTCCACCAAAATGTATGTCGAAGATCACGATACATTTTGGTACTTCCAGGATGGATTACAAACGGTGTATTATGTGCCTCCATCATGATTTGTACTTCAAATCAGAATCGTTAGGAACACAATGTCTGGAGTGGACTCGAAGTAATATTTCTTCATCGATTCTTGCTTCTGGAATAACACCTTCTTGAACTTTCTTCTTCATACGCATCAGCTCCGGGTCTGTGGCTTGAGCAACTTTAACTTTTTTGATTAAAGTTGGTTCTATACGTATACTTGACATCATTGCATGGGTCCCCGGAGTCTTGAATTCTATCTTCATCTTTAGTAAATCACATAAAATAGGCCTTTGTGTTAACAACATAGCACTCGTTCACGCATATGATCTTCTACTCAACGCGTCAGCTACCACGTTTGCTTTTCCAAGATGGTATTGAATGGTGTGGTCGTAGTCTTTCAATAGCTTGAGCCAACGTCGTTTCCGCATGTTGAGTTCCTTTTGGGTGAAGAGATATTTGAGGCTTTTATGGTCTGAATATATCTCCACTTTCTCCCCATATAGATAGTGCCTTTAGATCTTTAGCACAAAAACGACTGCTGCCAACTCTAGATCATGAGTAGGATAATTCCTCTCATATTCTTTAAGTTGTCGCGAGGCATAGGCTATGACTTTCCCATATTGCATGAGAACACATCCTAACCCTTTGCCTGAAGCATTGCTGTAGATAAAAAAATCCATCCAAACCAGATGGTATTGTCAAAACAAGTGCCGAAATGAGTCTCCTCTTGAGATCTTGGAAACTCTTCTCGCATTCCTCGCTCCATACAAATTTTGTATCTTTACGAGTCAGTTGAGTTAACGGAGTAGCGATTCGAGAAAAACCTTCCACAAATCTCCAATAATAACCAGCTAAGCCCAAAAAGCTATGTATTTCGGTCATCAATTTCGGTTACTCCCAACTTTGTATTGCTTAAATCTTCGCCGGGTTAACAGATACTCCATGTTTTGACACCACGTGCCCAAGGAATGCTACTTCCTCAAGCCAGAACTCGCATTTCTTCAGCTTGGCATATAGCTTGTTATCACGAAGCCTTTGCAGTACCAGCTTCAAATGGTGCTCATGATCTTCACGGCTTTTGGTATATATGAGGATGTCATCAATAAAGACAACAACGAACTGATCCAAATAATCCTTGAATACTCAGTTCATCATATCCATAAAAGCCGTAGGAGCATTAGTCAATCCAAAAGACATGACTAGGAATTCATAATGCCTGTATCGAGTTCTGAAGGCAGTCTTCGAAATATCCTCAGTTTTAACCTTCAGCTGATGATATCCAGAACGAAGATCGATCTTTGAAAAGAATTATGCTCCTTCCAACTGGTCAAACAGATCATCAATACGAGGTAGCGGATACCTATTCTTGATGGTAACATGGTTCAATTCCCGGTAATCAATACAAAGTCGCATACTCCCATCTTTCTTCTTTACGAATAAAACAGGAACACCCCAAGTAGATGTACTAGGGCGAATGAAACCGATGTCCAACAACTCCTGTAGTTGGACCTTCAACTCCTGAAGTTCAATAGGAGCCATTCGATATGGGGTTTTAGAAATAGGCTTTTTACCAGGTTCAAGATCAATAAAGAATTCAACTTGACGTTCTGGGGGTAGACCGGGAAGTTCTTCAGGAAATACATCAGGAAAGTCAATAACAACAGGAATATTATTCAAATCTGACGTGTCTTTATTCAAATTCATAACATGGGCTAAGAAAGCTTGACATTCGTTTTTCAATAAACGAATAGCTTTATGACTTGATATGACAGTGATTGATTTTAATGGTTTAGTTGCTTGAATTCGAACAACAGGTTGATTAGGAATATGAAAACTAACAACCTTACGAAAATAATCAATTTTGGCATGATGAGTAGTTAACCAATCAACCCCTAAAATCACGTCAAATGCAAGTATCTTTAAAGAGATAAGGTCAACATGTAAGGTGATGGTGCCAACTTGGATCAAACAAGATTTATAAACAGTGGATGTGATGAAAGTTTCTCCTAACGAAGTCTCCACAGATAAATCAAAGTCTAATTTCTCTGGAGTCAAGTTTAAACGTTGAGCACAAGTAGGAGAGATAAATGAATGGGTAGCACCGATATCTAGTAATGTATAAACTTCGCATGAATTTATGATTAGCTTACCCGTGATCACCTCATTTGGGTTCCTCGCATGTTGACTAGTCACGACAAACGCTCTTCCAGGAACAGTTGACTTTGACTTTTCTAGGACAGCCTTTTGAGTCACCATCCCCACTGGACTTGGTTTCGCTACAGTGCAATCTCGAGCGATATGTCCTTCATTTCCACAATTATAACATACCTTAAACTGTTGTGGGCAGTTTGGGCTGATATGTCCTTCTTTTCCGCACTTATAGCATATAACTAGTGGTCATTCTCCTCCCTTAGAACCAGTTGCTGCTGGTCCTGACGTCTTCGTATAGTCATTGTTGAATCTCCTCTTTTTAAAATCTCCTCCCGACTCGCTTCTTCTATTCTCATGGCCACGATTACCACCAGAGTGGTTGCCGCTCTTGTCCGTATTTTTGTTTCTCCGCTGGTTATCGTTGTTCTGATGACTGCTGTCACTGATATGATCCTGGTTGTGATCCCTCGGTTGATCGTACTCATTATCTCGCTCTAATAATTGAGCCCTATTGACAACATCTGAATAGAGAGAAAATTTATGAGAAATGAGATATTGACGTATTCCAGGTTTCAAACCTCTCAGAAATATCCGCGTCATACGTTCCTCATTCTCCACCAAATAATGTGCAAACCTGGATAACTCCGTGAACTTTGCCTCGTACTGGGACACCGTCATGTTATTTTGTTCCAATCTAATAAACTTTACCTCCTTCATATGATGAACACTTTCAGGAAAGTATTTGTCATTGAACAGTTTCTAAAATGTATCCCGAGACATGTTGAGCGCTGCTGGATAGGTACGCTTCACAGATTCCCACCAGTAATCTGCCTCATTACGAAACATAAAAGTGGCGAATGGAACTTTCTGTTCCTCCGTGCATCCCAAGACATCGAATATCTTGGTAATTTGCTTGACCCATGTCTCCGCCTTAATCGGATCCGGCTTTCCCCAGAATTCTGGTGGTCCCAACTCTTTGAACTGCTTGGCTGTGACCAACTGTGCGTTGCTATTGTTTCTACCTGTATTTTGAACAAGAATCTCCTTCCTCTGGTTTTGTATGAATCGTAAAAAGCTTCTAAACATCTCATCGTTCATCGTCTGCTCAGTGGTGTTGTTTATAGGAGCAACATTGCCAGCCTGTTGCACGTTCTCCTCATTGGTGAGCAAAGGTGTCTCCACGGTCTCAATTACTCCACTGTTAACATTCTCAGTCGACATTCTCAAATACTGCCATAAAAAAGGGTTAATTTAACAAATTAACAAATCACATAATATCCCTATATTATGACCGACCAACAAATAAGCTTTGGTAGGACACACTAGCGAAAAATTTACTCGTCTCTCCACTCCTAGTTCTATTCCCCGATCTCCGCCAGAGATCATATCCCTAAGCTCTGATACCAACTGTGACGCCCCCAAAAATAGGTATACAACACCCATTCTGAGTCGTCAAAATACATGGTACAGAAACAACAACAAATTTATTAATACAACATAAAAACTGTGAGTTTAAATACAAATATTGTCATCTAGACAATATCTGTGACACCCCCAAAATTAGGTATACATCACTCATCTTGAGTCACCAGATACATGGTACAGAATTCAAATACAACTTAATAATACAGCTGTCGTGTAAAATACGACAAAGCATGAGCTGTGAGTTTGAATACAAACATTGTCTACTAGAGAGTATACAAACTCAAAAGGAGTCATCATTACAATTATTATCACACTATTTCACAGAATAGTGAGGACTAATAATGCACCATCTAGGACCATCACTCTGTTCCCCGACTAGTCCCAGCTACGTTCTCATTTCCTGAAGAGAACAGTGAAAGAAAGGGTGAGCTCAACTAGCCCAGTAAGAAATATTATGACTAAGATAATATAGAATAATTTATCGTTAGCCTTCAACAGTGTTAAACTGATAAAATATAATAACTATCAAGTTTAACTGCAGCGGAACAAGAAATCCATTAGAAGAGTCAAGTAGGGAATAAAATCTATTATCTTTTATGATTTAAAAGGTTTTTCAACACTTTTATCGCTGAGACTCAGCTTAATAAATAATCAACATCATCAAATCATCCCTGCACTACAAGCCAAGGATATTCTTTAGTATCACGACCACGAATTATCCATGTACTACGGCTAAAGATAATCATATTTTTATTAACGGTCCTGATCATGCCATAAAACAATTCATCTTTGCACTACAGCCAAAGAGAATCCATAGCCATAATCAAACCAAAATCTGTCCATCGATGCACTACGGGCCAATGAGGACTTTTTCCACATCATTTGTAACATTACGGTTATGATTATACCGAATAATCCCTGGTCATAATCATACCAAGTCCATCTATGCACTACAGGCCACAGATGACTTTCAAAAAAATAAACATGAGGATGATGACAATGATATAAGAATTCAATAAAACAAGTTCAAGAATTAATTTATCTAGGAACTGATAATGTCCAAATTGTCAATATGATACTGCTTTGTAGAGTAAATTTAAGAATGCTCAGAAGAATATTTCCATGAAAAGACACTGGATGAAGCGCAAATATATAGGATATTCCACTAATTTCATTGAGTATAGAAGTCAAAACTTTAGCCAATTGAGTATAATAAAGAATGAAATGACAAAAGAAATCACCATGCACGCGGTACTTCGCATAGACAGATTATTCCAACAGAATAATAATAACGGAACCAGGTCAGGCAAAATTCGCACCGACAGGATGTTCTAACAGAATAATAAAGACGGAACCAGGTCCAGCGTAAAACACACAGACAGGATATTCCAACAGAATAATAAATAATGGAACCATGTCCGGCGTAAAATGCACAGACAGGATATTCCAACAGAATAATAAAGAATAGAATATTAGAAGAATTTCACCATGTATGCAGTACTTAGCATAGACAAGTTATTCCAACATAATAATAAAGAATGTAATAATAAAAGAATTTCACCAAGTATAGGGTCGCCCGCGTATACAAGTTATTCCAACAGAATAATAAAGAATGGAATAACAGAAGTTCTCTTCATAAATAAGAAAGAAAGAGTACCCCTTACGAGTACAACAAATAATATTTCCTACCTTAAGAAGAAGAGTACTGGATATATGAGTAGTGAAGTAGCAGAATACTTTCTTCTTTCTCTCTATAGTTTATCTCTCTAGAATTTCAGTGAATTCGTAAGAAAATAATGAAGGAATGAGCTTCTATTTATAAAAAAATGGACTGCATAGTAACTAACTCATGAACGGTCCAGATTGATTTACTTTAATCTAACGGTCCATATTTAAAGCAAAATCTTTTAAATAAAATATAATATATTCTATTTATAATCTAATAAAATGAATAACTTTATAAAAGTATTCTGTTTTATATAAAAAGACTTTACTATGCAAAACACTATGAAGGCACTTTGCAATACTATGCATAATAAAATATAATATATTCTATTTATAGAATAACTTTATAAAAGTATTCTGTTTTATATAAAAAGCTTTTTTGTATTATTACATTAATAATACCAACAAAACTGAGTGAGTTATCACGTAAACATCAATAATTAATACCGTGTGCTACTATACAACCACGTGTATTACTGTACTTTTACTACCGAGTAGTTCAACAGTATTAACAGTAAAACTTTCGTCGTTATTTTCATAAAATATTTTTATCGTTTTCTCAATCCGACAATAATTCCGTTGCGGGGTCCACCAATGATTGTGCCATTGCACGCATATTCCCTGATAAAACAAATATTCCCCGACCAATCAAATATAATATGATAACTTGCATACTTTGCAAAATTTATAAATACTACCCACAGCTATAACATTATCTCAAATCCACACCATAATATTAAAAAAATATTTTGAGAAAATTAAATTTTTATTCATAAAATCTGGGGTCTCACAATATCCACACTCAAATAAGTCCTAATTACAATTATTGATATATTATTTTTTAAAAATGGTGAGGACTACTAAAACGACATTCTAGAACCTTCATTCCATACCCCGACTAGTACTCGCTACATTCTCGCCTTCTGAGAATAAAAATGGAACAAAAAAGAAAAGAGTGAGCTCAACTAGCCCAGTAAAGAATATTATGACCAAGATAATATAGAACAAATTATCGTTAGTCTTTAACAGGGAAAAATCTAATAGAATACAATAGACAACAAGTTTTAAATCAATATTCGCAACGGAAATAATAATTCATTAGAAGAGTTAAATAGAGAATAAAATCTACTATCTTATATATATGAATTTAAAAGTCCATCGTCAACATTTTATCCCTGTAACATCAATCAACATATATCTGGAATCAAATATTCATCTTTGCACTACAAGCCAAAGATATTCATCAGTTGGTCATGTTCATCTAAACACCTGTTCATCTTTGCACTACGGGCCAAAGATATTCATCAGAAATCATTCATCTTTGCTCAAAGGCCAAAGATATTCAGTAATATCATCATTTAGGACTGAGGATGATGAAATATATTTTAAAGAAAACGAATCTAGTGAAACAAAATAAAAAATATTAAAGATTCGTATTTCGGTTTATCCATGTCCAAAAATATCTCATAAATAATCATAGTGGAGTAAAATTCAAGAATGATCAAAACATGGATACAATCAAAGCTAGTATCCATAATAGATATTTTGGATAAAAAGAAGAAAATTTCATTTTTCTGGTGAATAGTGCCGTATTCGTGAATAGTGTCGTATACGTGAATAGTGTCGTATAAGTGAATAGTAATCCCGATACAAAAAGTTCCAAATTTGATAAAAAGTTCAGACTAATATTTCGGCATAATGATATTGAAGCAAATAATATCATTTAAGAAGAAAACAACATCCCTTACCTCGAAAAGATAGTACTTCGAACTGGAATACTGAATATAGTGCTGAAGGGAACTCGCACCGTATAGCAATACTCAATGTATCAAAATACTCACAAGAATACGCTCAATAATATAGATAGAGAAAACTTTAGTTTCTGGTGTGATTTTCAATTCTAACCTAAGTACCCTATTTATAGGAAAATGCTTAGAACACCAAAGCAAAAAATTTAATAAAATATTAATATATATTTATTAAATTCTTACAAACACATAATCTGATTCAAATAAGCCACCACACCTCACCTAAATCAAAAAAAACGTTTTTCTTATAAAAAATATTTAAAACTTTAAAAATTCAATTATTTCGTAACTTCATAACTTTAATAATTCATAATAAATAGACCTTTTATCAGAAAAATTTAAACCTTATGTCTTTTCCATTGGAAATTCTATTCTCTACAACTTTGTAAGTTTAAGTTTTTCCAAATTCCAAACAGAAACTGACCGAAATCCATAAACGGACGATTTTACAGGCTATAATCAAATTTTAGTCAAGAAATGAACCCACAGACATGTTTAACATGTTTTAAATAACTTTTGCAACAAAAATAATCTTCCTCCTCATATACTCATATATCCCACATTTATTGTAAAAAATATCATCATTATTATATTATAATAATATAATAAAATATTATTTTATCAGAAAAGATAAAATATCAATTTTCAACAATTGTCACTTTAAAAATTTTCTCCATCTATATCCACATAAAATGAATATTTTTTTCATCATATAAATCAGTAATTAATTATTTTCAAATAATATTACCGAATCATAATACTGACAACCAGTCAGTTCCTAGGAAAGAGGGGGCTTTCCAATAAGGATTTCTCCTTACTGACGCGCAATTAGGTGACCAAACCTCTCCTTATACAGAACTTTCTAGACATTGCCAATAATGTTATCTAATAATATTATTCAGATAATATGAATTATTGCTTCGATAATGGAAAATACCGTGTAGTGACAATTATTGAAACAACAGTAATATAAAATTTTAACGCAACAATTATTGAATCAATAAAATAAAATACTGAACAGTAATTACTGTAACAATTATTGAGTAGTGCCTTCTTACGTAAGAATCAATAATTGGTGCAATACCGTGTGTTACTGTGCAACAATGCGTATTACTGTGTTTTAACCAACAGGTATTCCAACAGTATTAACGGTAACAACCACGCCATTATTTATAAACAACTTATACTTGTCATTTTCTTCATCCAATCACTTTTCGTTATGGGGACCACACAAGGCTGCGCCGTCGTACGAATATTCCCCGACAGTAAGAATATTCCACGACCAAACGAATATTCTCCGATAAAAATGAATATTTTATAACCACTTGCTTATTTAAAATATTTGCACATTTTACCCATAACTAACCACATTAATCAAATCAACCCTTACTATTTCAAAATAATAAATAGAGGAAATTTAATTTTATTTATAATAAGTTGGGGTCTTACATATATACAGTCCCTTTCTCTAGAGAACAAAAAAAAGAACCAAAGACGAACCGGCGATAGCGATAATTTTTTGAGATATAGCTATGGGTCGAACCGTCGTCAAAGCTATGTAGTTGACTTTGTATGCTATAACGACGAAAAAAATCGTCGCTATAGCCGGTTCGTTTTTTGTTCGCTTCCTATGATTCGCTGGAGAAGGGAACCATGTATATATATATAGAGAGAGGGGGGGATGATCCATAGCTATCATTAGCGTACTAACAAACAATAGTAGAACTGAAAAATCCAAGTCCACTACTAATAGTACTGGACAACGGGTTACGTCCGCTACTAATAGTAGCAGATTGTTAGTTGATTTCACAATCAACAATTTGTGCTAGTATACACAGTCAACAAGTAATAAAGTGGTAAAGTAAAGTTTCGTACCCACAAGGAATCCCAATTAATAAATTCCAACTACTAGTACTTTATCAATTCAATTTTATTTAAACAACCATAATTTGTGATTTTCTAATTAAGAAAACAAAAATTACCTAATTAAAATTGTCTTACTCTAGAAATTGATTCAAATAAATTAAAGTTAAGACTACAATATCCCCAATTATGTAATACAAATCAATTATCCAGTTGCTCCAGTTATTACTTCACCCGAATTGTTAACAGGAATTCTAGTTGTTAAAAGCCCTTTTCTAAGTGGTCAAATAACATTTATTTAATTCAATTAATTCTGCGATATCCCTATGCAAAATAATAAAATTAAATTTATTAAGTTCCAATTCCCAATTGTTACATGCAGTGAAAAGAGATATTCCTATTTAATTCACAACCCAGATTATTTATCTTATGCAAATAATTAAGCATACATATTATCACATTCAGTTCTAACCCTAGATTTCTTCTCCCGAATCCATTTAGTGTAACACAATAATTATTGGCCAAATAATTAATCAATAAACACAAAACATGATAAATAATTCAATTTGACTTAAATAACTAGATTAAATTGAATAATCAATTCATAAACATAAAATATTCAATTTATAGTCTTAATGAAAAAGTTAGTTCATACTGGAAAGTAAAACTAGAAATCCCATAAAAATCATCTTAATAGAATTACAAAACTGAAATAGATAAGAAGAAGAAAACTCTAAAAATTAGTCCTCCAATCTTCAATCTCCACTTGAATTCTATTCCACGATTCTTCGTTGCTCTCTAATTAGTCTCCAGCCCATGTCCCCCCCCCCTTTTTGCCACACGTTTCCTCTCTTAAATACTTCTCTTCTTTTTATATTCCTACTTCCAATCAAAATCTCCTGCTTAGCAGGCTCCCTGATCAGTCCTGGAGGCACAATAGTTATCTAGAAGGGGGGGTTGAATAGATATTTAAAAAATCTTTTCGTTTTAACTTGTTAGTTGATGATGATTAAAACTTAGTGAAATAAATGTTTGTTTTAATCTCCCTTAAGATGGTAAGTTTATGAGAGTGAGGCAGTTATAGCAGTTATGGCAGATATGGCAGTTATATCAAGAATGTAATAGACTCAGTCATTTTAAGTTATTCAGAGCACTTAAAGCTCCTAGTTCACTCTTCTACTCCTCGAGTAGGAAATACACTAAGGATGTCTTTTACACTTTTCTGAATCACTCAGATTCCTTCTAGACCAGCAGTCTAGGAACTTCTTAGTTCACTCTTGAACTCTTCAAGTCTAGCAGACTTGGCTCTTCACAGTTCACTTAGAACTCTTCAAGTCCTTCTGACTTGGAATTCTTACTTCAGGTGATTGGTAGTTGTTGAGTTCTTGTTGGTTGCTACTCAGTTGCTGTTAAGAACTTGTTCGAAATAAATGAGTAGCTGAGCAAGCTTTTCTTTTTCTCAGATCGTAGAGTTGAGGGTTGAGAGTTCTTGTATTTTTTGTTCAATGCTTGCTTAATTCTCTCATTTGCACATCTTTTGCATATATGTGATCTTGAAATCTATCTGTTTGATCCATCCGTTGAAGTATTAAATGCATTTGACATTTCTGTACTTTGTTGGAGACTTTTCTGCACATCTTCTGAATTTCATTCTGGCCTACTGACACAGCAGACTGTTTTCTCACCTAACACCTGAAAAGGTGTTTTTTTTTCTTACCAATGGTACTTTTCTTAGCTTCTTTAATACGTTTCTTTATTGCATACTAAGGATGTCTTTTATACCGTTAGAACTGGTGGGGACTTCAACATTTGAAACCCATTCCTTATTTGTTGGAGATATATTTTCAAACAAAAAAGTAGGGATCGATGCTTCTGACACACGGCAGATGATACTCTACGATCTAGATTGTTGTGTCTTGTAACCTCAGTGATTGGTTTGATTCCATCAAACAAGAGCACTATAATTTCTCTTAATGACTTGCACACTACGATCTTCACTTGCTAACTTTGTAAGCTCTACGTTTTCGAGAGCACACTATGATCTCTGAGTTGGCTCGGCAAACGTTGGGACCATTCTACGCTTTCTGAAGAGGCCCTTAAGGCAGGCACACTATGATCCTCGAAGCTCTACGTTCTGCCTTAGCTTCTGTAATCTTGATCAGCTTAATACACTACGATCTCTTTGAAGCCTATCTATTACATGTCAAGATCAACCTAACAAGTTTGATCTTCTTTTCTATACATTCACTTACAGAATGATATACATTAAGAGCTTAAATCAACCTAATAAATTTGATCTATCACTAAGTCCTTATACAAATATTCCTTGAAGGACTTTACAAATAATCATGAGCATTTATATTTAAACATCAAATCAACATAAGCACTCTCCCAACAATCTCCCCCTATTTGATGTTGACATAATCAAGGAGATTTGTTGTCATGATTATTAGTATCTAGATACAATTGCAGGAAAGTAAACATGACTTATTATTTCAGTGAGCAACTAAAATTTCTAGAGAATAAGCATGAATTTATTGATGTTCGAAGAATATTGCAATTTAGCTTTACATCAATAAGAATTTAAACTTTCACTTATCTCTATTTCCTTGATCTTTTGCAAGGAGTATTGGCATACTCCTCAGCTCTTCTTTTCCTGTTTGCTTCATCCCACCTGGCTAGACCTTCCAGCTCTCTAGTGCTTAGCCTAGGATTTTGATCATGCATATTCATGAATGCAAGATCTCAAGTTGGCATTATAAGGCCTATGGTGGTGACATTTTGTGAGCTGGTAGCTGGCCCGATACTCCTTATTGGCTGAGCCATTAAGATTTCATGCTGATTAGGTCGTTGAGTCTGATGGCTAGCTCGTGGAGTCCGTTGATGGAATTGCCTTGAAGGAGGACTCCTTCCTCTACCTCTGCCCTGGCCTCCTTGACCTCCTCTGCCTCCGCCCTGGCCTCCTTCTCCTTTCCCTTTATTCTCCCCCTTTATATCAGCATCAAGGATTCGAATATCTGTTGAGAGGCAATTCAACCCTTGGACAAGCTCGTTGAGCTGACTTTTGGTATGAGCAATTTCCTCTCGATTTTCTTCGATTATAGCTTCAGACCGAGCTTCCATTTGTTGTAGGATGGATAGAATGTTGTCAGTTTGCAGGCCATTGCTGACGTAGAATTTTTGGAATTCTTTGACAGCAGTTTGTAGAATGAGGAAGCTTTCCAACATGTTTTTATTCTGATTTTCTTGAGTTGTCTTTAGGGCAAGGATAGCTTCTCTATGTTTCTTGGCTACTAGAAAGTGAATGTCATCCCGGTCGTTTATGCTTTGAATCATTTGCTTGACGAACTCCTTAAGTATTTTAGAGAGCGTAGAGCTTAGGGAGTGTGGGAGATTATTGGTAGCATTGATCATTGTTGTTAATCTCAGCTGAATGAGGTCAGTGTGTTCTTCAAGACTCTCATCGAGTTCCTTGATCACTTTCTTAGACATTTCTGACAAGTCATCTTTTGTGGACAACTCTGAAAGAATTTCATTTAGTTCTGGAATTTGTGAGGAAGGGGGTTTTCTCTAGTATTGATCTTGTAGTGAGTAGAGGGCAAGATCAAGGTTGAAGTATTCATTTGAGGATGAAGAAGGAATATCTGATGGAGGGGCCTGTGTTTGGGTGGCTGAAATAGGGTAGCTCTACGATTTCTCCTTTGGACTCTACGATGGGGCTAGAGTCGGTGATCGTAGAGATGATGGGAGATGGGATTAGTATGAAGTTTGGAATATCTGGTTCATCAATTATAGAATTTTGGAATTCTGTAACTGGGAGTTGACTTGGTGGATTTAGAAACACTTCCAACCAGCTTGGAAATTCATAAAATTGGCTGGAAAAAGATAGTGGATAGTGATTCACTCTATACAGAATTGGGACAGTTAATACCTCATTCACCATTCTTGAGGAGGTATTATTTGTGATAAGCTTCTTGGCAAAGTTAAAACTTCCTGGGAATCCATGAGCTAGCACAGAGATGGCTGTATATTCTTTGAAGATCCAAAACATGTGATTCCAGGAGTTTAGAATTTGAGCTTGATGGAAAGGCATCATGGGTAGATAGGAAAACTGTTGCTCATAGTTAGCTCTTATTTACCCATTTATGCCCACAACTGTGATCTCGACATCATCATCTTCTTCCTCTTCTCTGTCTTCGCTCGCAGAGTCCATTATATCAATGGCTTCATTTGGCTCTTGCTCTAGTTCTCCCTTATTTTCTGCAGAAACTACTTCTTCTGCCATGGAGATGTCATGAGCCTCCCCCTCAACTTGATCATTTTCTTGTAAGTTTAAAAGCTCCCCCTCAGCTGGAGCATTTTCTAGAATGAGAGCTTCAGGCATCTCCCCCTCAGCTGGTGTATTCTCTATCATAAGAGCTTCAGGTGTCTCCCCCTCAGCTTGAGCTTTACCGCTTTGGCTTTTTTTGGCTGGTTCCTTTGCAACAGCCAATTCTTTGTCTTCCCTTTTCAGTACTTCTTAATTGACAAGAATATATTTCTTGACCAGTTTTCTTCTTGGTTTTCTAGGCTGAGCCACAGCCTCAGGACTTTCTTGAACTTTAGTTTTGTCCTGTTGATCAGCCAAAATGTTTGATACAGCTACTTTCTTGCTTGATGTGTTTGGTCTGGTCTCTACGATCAGTAGAGACTCTACGATTGAAGAGATAGATGACCTTTTGGATTTGTGGTTGATCTTATTCTTCTTCAACAGCTGAGATATGGTGGCTCTATCTTCTTCTGCCTCAGCCTGCTGTCGCTTCTTTCTCAGGATCCTTAGAGTCTCAATGTCAGAGGACTCTACAGGTTTATCAGTTGTGGATCCCTGGGGTTCTTTTGCTATTTTGGCCTTTAACTTTCTCTTGTCCTTGCTTTTTCTGATCAGGGCAGTGGGTTCTTCTTTATTTGTTTCTTCTTCTTCTTCTTCAGTCTCCTTGACAACAGACATATTTCCTGGAATCCCTGACTCCTTCGCATCAACAGTTCTACCACTGGATTCAGACATCATACGCATATTTTCTGATGGATACCTTTTCCAGTTCACGAATAGTTACTGGGACATTCATCTGTTTGGATTGATAGCTTCTCCTTCTTCGTCCCCAATTTTGTCACCTAGAGCAGACTGTAGAATGATACTTATAAATCGTCCGTAGAGCATCTTTTGAGAGATCTTTGACTTCCTTGAGTTGGTGATCCACTTTCCAATCCATTCAAGCAATAGAGCTCCATAGTTAAGTTGTATTCCATAAAATATGGCAGTCATGAGCTTGATTTATACTTCATTCACAGAATCATGACCAGAACTCTTGCAACATATACATTTTCCAACAATATCAGCTAAAAATTTATACCTCTGAGGAAACTCCTTTTTCTTGTATCCTTTTACAGAGGGGAATTTCTTGTGATGCATTCTTTTAAGTCCCTCGTGGAAGTCTATGCAATCTATGAACGAATACTCTTCAGATTTAAGACCTAGGGCTAGGTTGATGTCTTCAGCCTTCAGTCTGATTTCCATTTCCCTTACTTTCATAGTGATGGCGTCTTTTTCGAACACACCATTC
The DNA here is from genome assembly GCA_020205505.1 of Panax japonicus. Lineage (NCBI taxonomy): Eukaryota > Viridiplantae > Streptophyta > Magnoliopsida > Apiales > Araliaceae > Panax > Panax japonicus. The sequence continues at coordinate 73,055,085 of CM035107.1, read as the reverse complement.
CTGTAGAATTCTTTCATTAGCTTGGGGTAGATCAATGTGTTTGTACCCAGAGCTTCTTCGAGACTCGTTTTCTTCAATAATGACAGAGTCTTGTGAAATTTGGGTTCAGCTGTTTTGAACTCATCAAAGCAAAGTCTGTAGCCAGAGACGACGTTGGAGGCTGCCATTTATATCATTGAAGAGAGTATTGTTGTTTAAGCTTTCTTTGCGGTTAGGGTTTCTGCTTGTAGAGAGAGAGAATAGAGATAGGCCTTTTGAACTTTTGATTTCAAAAAGGCATTTTCGAACTGTACTTGTAGTTTCCCTCTTTCCATTTTTGTTTAGTGGGACAGGTGTCAACTTCTGTTTGGCTCTACGAATTTAACTGAGGAGGATTGTACTGATTTGCCCTTAGCTCTTTCAGAGCTAATTGTGTCCTTAGGGAGGACTACGATCGTTGAGGTAGCTTTTGTGATCGTTGAGTCTACTTTGCATTCTTTGAGTCTAAACTACGATCGTTGAGTCTGTCAAGCAATCGTCGTGTCTGAGCTAAGATCGTCGAGTCTGACCGGATCCTTGTGATGAGTTTTTGACTTAGCATTATTTTAAGGTAGCTCAGGAAAGGCCAACCTCTTGGAGTGAATCAAGGGTTAGGTTTTTTCCTGAGGCGCTTATCAGAGAGATTGCTTTGTTTTGAAACTTATCATCACAGAATGCTCATTTTATTAATGGGGTTCTGCTATCGTTGTGTCTGCACTACGATTGTTGAGTTTATGCTACGATCATTTTCTTTTATGTCACTTCAGCTCTACGATCGTGGACTTCCCTTGATCATGTCTATGATTTCAACCATAGCCTTTGTATCTGTATAGTTAGCACATACTAGAGCATATATTTCATGGTTATAAATTAAGCATTCCTAGCTCACTTATTAACTTGTTAAACTTGGATTCATCTATAGGTTTTCTAAAGTCATCAGCAAGTTGATTTTCAGTATGGATATATTGTAAAGATATAGTTCCATTTTGTACATGATCTCTAATGAAGTGATACCTTCTTTCTATATGCTTAGTCCTAAAATGCATGACATGATTATGAGTTATTGATATGGCGTTTGTGTTATCACAGTGAATGGGAATGGATTTGAAATCAAACCCATAATCAGCTAGATAATTTTTCATCCACAAGAACTGAGCACAGCAGCTGCCAGCAGTAATGTATTCAGCTTCTGTAGTTGAAGTAGATACTGAGTTTTGCTTCTTGCTAAAACAGGACACAAGTTTGTTTCCTAGCAATTGACAGGTGCCACTGGTACTCTTTCTATCTATTTTGTAGCCTGTAAAATCAGCATCTGTGTATCCTGTTAGTTCAAATGAGGACTCCTTGGGATACCAAAGCCCCAAGTGAGATGTACCCTTGAGATACCTGAAAATCCTCTTTACAGCAGTTAAATGTGATTCTTTAGGGTTAGCTCGAAATCTAGCACATATACATGTTGCAAACATTATGTCTGGTCTACTGGAAGTTAGATAAAAAAGAGAGCCTATCATACCTCTGTATTGAGTTATATCAATACTTTTACCTTTTTCATCTTTGTCAAGCTTGGTTGCAATAGAAATTGGGGTTTTCATGGGAGAGGCTGATTCCATGTCATACTTCTTAAGTAAATCTTTGATGTACTTGGCTTGGTTTATGAATATTCCTTCATCAGTCTACTTTACTTGTAGTCCAAGGAAGAAGTTAAGCTCACCCATCATGCTTATTTCAAATTTACTCTGCATAAGCTTGGAGAATCTCTTAGATAGCTTTTCATTAGTAGAACCAAAAATAATATCATCAACATATATTTGAACCAATATGACTTTGTCTTTATGCTTTCTAAGGAATAATGTGGTATCTACTCTACCTCTAGTGAATCCATTTTTAATAAGGAAGTTAGTCAGCGTTTCATACCATGCTCTAGGTGCTTGTTTAAGACCATATAAGGCTTTGTCTAATCTGTAAACATAATTAGAAAGAGATGGATTGATGAAACCTGGAGGTTGCTCTACATAGACCTCTTCTTGAAGTTCTCCATTCAAGAATGCACTTTTGACATCCATCTGGAAGACCTTGAACTTCATGTGATCAGCAAAGGCAAGAAAGATTCTGATGGCTTCTAGTCTGGCAACAGGTGCAAATGTCTCATCGTAGTCAATGCCTTCATCCTGAGAGTAGCCCTTGGCCACTAATCTTGCCTTGTTCCTGGTTGTTACTCCATCTTCATCCATCTTGTTTCTGAAGACACATTTGGTTCCAATGACAAGATGACTCTTTGGTCTTGGTACTAATCTCCATACTTTGCTTCTTTCAAATTGGTTAAGTTCTTCCTGCATGGCTTCTATCCAGCTGGAGTCTTCCATAGCATCCTCTATCTTCTTTGGTTCCATTTGTGACAGGAAGCTTGTGTAAAAGCATTCATTCTGGGTGGCAACTCTTGTTTTGACTCTTGCACTCGGATCTCAAATGATTAGATCTTGAGTGTGATCTCTTGCCCATCTATTTTCGGTTGGGACATCTATCCTGATACCTTCATGTATTAAATCTTTAAGATCTATTTCTTCTTCTCGGTGTGGAGGTTCGTTGTCTTGCATAGGCCTCTCTACGATCTCATTTTCTTGCTCAACGATTTCACTGTTTGGCACTACGATTGTAGTGTTGAGCTCGACGACTTCATTCGTAGTGTCTGCACTGTCGGTCGTAGTGACTTGAAGCATTATTTTGTCTAAGTCTGTTTCATCAAAGATGATGTGAATCAAGATTTCAACATTCAACGTCTTCTTGTTGAACACTCTGTAGTCCTTACTATCCGTGGCATATCCAAGAAAGATTCTTTTGTCTGACTTGGGTTAAAATTTTGTCAAGTACTACTTTCCATTGTTGAGAATGTAGCATGCACAGCCGAATACATGAAAGTAGCTGACACTTGGGTTTCTTCCTTTCCACAGTTCGTAGGGTGTCTTCTTGATCGTAGAGTGTATCAATGATCTGTTCTGCGTGTAGCATGCGGTGTTGACAGCTTCTGCCCATAAGTATTCAGGCAGATGGGCTGCTACTAGTAGAGTTCTTTCAGCCTCTATTAAAGTTATGTTCTTTCTCTCAGCTATCCCTTTTTGTTGAGGAGTTCATGGAGCTGAGAAATTATGATTGATGCCATTGTCTGTGCAGAACTGGTTCATTTCTGAGAAGTCAAATTCTCTTCCCTGATCACTCCTTATGGCCTTGATTTTCTCTCATTTCTCGTTCATTACCAGCCTGAACATCTTGATCAGTTGGGAGCTAGTTTCATCCTTTGAGGTTAAAAAGAATACCTATGTGAACCTGGTGTAGTTGTCGACTATAACTAGTGAGTATCTTTTCCCTCCAAGACTTGTTGTTGGAATTGGCCCAAATAGATCCATGTGAAGCAATTGCAAGGGCTTATCAATTGAGTTGATAGTTTTGCTCTTGAATGAGCTTCTGGTTTGCTTTCCAAGCTGACAGGCATTACATGGCCTTTCTTTGACAAAGTTGAACTTGGGTAGGCCTGCAATGAGATCTTTTGATGCCGGTTTGGACATGCTTTTGAAGTTTAAGTGGGACAACCGTCTATGTTATAGCCATCTCATTTCTTCAGATGCTTTTTCCAAAAAGCATATTGTCTCGTCTGAGCTTAGTTGACCAAGATTCACTATGTAGACATTTTCTTCTCTTATCCCGGTTAGCTTTACAGTAGATGTCTTCAAATCTCTGACTTGACACTGGTTGTTGAGGAATGTTACTTGATGACCCTTGTCACAGAGTTGGCTAATGCTTAGAAGGTTGTGTTGGAGACCTTCCACATATGCCACTTTACTGAAAGACACTGCACCATTACCAGTTGAGCCATATCCTTTTGTCTTGCCCGAGCCGTTGTCTCCAAAGATGATTGAGGGACCCTCCTTTTTTATGTAGTTAGACATAAGGGCTTTGTTCCCAGTCATGTGTCTTGAGCATCCACTGTCCAGATACCAGGTTGTGATCGTGGAGCTCTTTTCTTCAAGAATGTTGGAGCTCTGTTTGTCCTTTGCATGTTTAACCATCAGGAACAGATTAGCCATTTGAGGATCTTCATCATCTCTAGATTCAGGAGTTGAGTCATTGTCTGAATCACTCCACGATCCTCCAGCTACCAGGCCTTTGTCTCTCTTCTGAGGCCTTTTTTTGCCTTTGTATTCCTTCTTTGGATGTGATTTCTTCTTTAGTTCTTCTCTGAGAGGTTTATTGCAATTGGCAATGAAATGGCCAGGCTTCTTGTAGTTGTAGCATAGATCATTCATTTGCTCCTGGCTGCTGTAGTTTTTGACCTTCTTTGGCTTGCTGGTTTTGCCTTGACGCATGAACCTTCTTAGTCTTTTTACCAGCATTGCAAGGTCCTCATCATCGTCTTCATCATAGTCAGAGTCAATCTCAGTGTTGACCTTGGATGCACTTTTAATTGCTTTGAGAGCAACACTCTTATTCTTCTTTCTTCCTTCTGATAGGGTTTCAGCTCGTTGAGTCAGCTCCAGTTCGTATGTCAGAAGATTGCCATATAGCTGTTGAACTGTCATCTCATGAAGATTCTTTGACTCTCTAATAGAAGTGGTTTTGGCATCCCACCTGCTTGGTAGGGCTCTCATAAACTTTATGATTAGATCTTTGTTTGGATAGATCTTCCCATAGGCTCGTAGAGAGTTGAACAGTACATTGAATCTCTCGTAGGCGGCAGTGACATTTTCTCCTTGAACATGAACAAACATTTCATACTGCTATGTCAAGAGAGATTGTTTGTTTTCTCTTACTTCTTCCGTTCCTTCGTAAATAATGAGTAGTGTTTCCCAAACCTCCTTCGTTGTTTTGTTGTTGACAACGTTTTTGAACAGATCGTCTTCTAAGGATTGAAACAAAATGTTCTTAGCCTTCTTGTCGAGTTGGACAGCTCTCTTCTCGTTGTCAGTCCATTCTTCTTTGACTTTAATTTGTATTCTGTTTGGATCGTCTGTAGTTGGTGCAAGATTTGTTGGAATATAGTGCCCATTTTGAACGGTCTCAAATAGATCTTCATCTATTGAGTCCATGTATGCTTGTATCTGAACTTTCCAGTTAGCAAATTTATCTTTGTTTCACACTCGTGGCTTGCTGCCTCATCTTGTCCTTGATTCGCTTGGCAAGTGTGCCATTGGATCTACTAAAGCTTTGTAGGTTATATAATTGAACCTGTTATGATACCAATTGTTAGTTCTCAGAGGCACAATAGTTATCTAGAAGGGGGGGTTGAATAGATATTTAAAAAATCTTTTTGTTTTAACTTGTTAGTTGATGATGATTAAAACTTAGCGGAATAAATGTTTGTTTTAATCTCCCTTAAGATAGTAAGTTTATGAGAGTGAGGCGGTTATAGCAGTTGTGGCAGATATGGCAGTTATAGCAAGAATGTAATAGACACAGTCGTTTTAAGTGGTTTAGAGCACTTAAAGCTCCTAGTCCACTCTTCTACTCCTCGAGTAGAAAATCCACTAAGGATGTCTTTTATACTTTTCTGAATCACTCAGATTCCTTCTAGACCAGCATTCTAGGAACTTCTTAGTTCACTCTTGAACTCTTCAAGTCTAGCAGACTTGGCTCTTCACAGTTCACTTAGAACTCTTCAAGTCCTTCTGACTTGGAACTCTTACTTCAGTTGATTGGTAGTTGTTGAGTTCTTGTTGGTTGCTACTCAGTTGCTGTTAAGCACTTGTTCGAAAGAACTGAGTAGCTGAGAAAGCTTTTCTTTTTCTTAGATCGTAGAGTTGAGCGTTGAGAGTTCTTGTATGTTTTGTTCAATGCTTGCTTACTTCTCTCATCTGCACATCTTTTGCATATATGTGATCTTGAAATATATCTGTTTAATACATACGTTGAAGCATTAAATAAATTTGACATTTCTGTACTTTGATGGATACTTTTCTGCACATCTTTTAAATTGCATTCTGGCCTACTGACACAGCTAACTGTTTTCTCACCTAACTCCTGAAAAAGTATTTTTCTCTTACCAATGGTACTTTCCTTAGCTTCTTCAATACACTTCTTTGTTGCATACTAAGGATGTCTTTTGTACCGTTGGAACTGGTGGGGACTTCAACGTTTGAAACCCATTCCTTATTTGTTGGAGATATATTTTCAAACAAAAAGGTAGGGATCGATGCTTCTAACACACGGCAGATGATACTCTACGATCCAGATTGTGGTGTCTTGTTACCTTGGTTCTTGGTCTGATTCCATCAAACAAGAGCACTATAACTTCTCTTAATGACTTGCACACTACGATCTTCACTTGCTAACTTTGTAAGCTCTACGTTTCCGAGAGCACACTACGATCTTTGAGTTGGCTCGGCAAACGTTGGGACCACTCTACGATTTTCGAAGAGGCCCTTAAGGCGGGCATACTACGATCCTCGAAGCTCTACGTTTTGCCTTGGCTTCTGTAATCCTGATCAGCTTGATACACTACGATCTCTTTGAAGCCTATCTATTACATCTCAAGATCAACCTAACAAGTTTGATCTTCTTTTCTATACATTCACTTACAGAATGATATACATTAAGAGCTTAGATCAACCTAACAAATTTGATCTATCACTAAGTCCTTATACAAATATTCCTTGAAGGACTTTACAAACAATCATGAGCATTTATATTTAAACATCAAATCAACATAAGCACTCTCCCAACAAGTTTCTTCTGCATCCCAGCACCCCGACGCTGGGTTTAGTACTGAAGACAGAGCCCCGACGCTAGTCAAATTCCAGTAATTTACAATCTTGCCATTAGTGATGCTGAAATTCTCGATTTGACCCTGTCTTTGCCTCATCCTGCAAAACAATAAAAAAACAAATAAAAACTATGCTACTGAACTTAAAAACCGCAATAATTCAAGCCTAATTATATCTGATTCATGGGTATATTACCCACTCATCAAATACCCCTAAACTTGAGCTATTGCTTGTCCCCAAGCAACACAATGCTATGCAAAACAAATGCACATGTAGTTATCTACATGCCTATGAATCCAGCCGTCAAACAGAAAAAAGTCTATTCATCAGGTCTCAGAGAAATCATAATAAACATGCTAGTACATCATACCAAGAAAAATCAATAATTTCTCAGTCAATCATCAAATCTTAGACTGTTCTAACTGATATAGTGCGTGTGTGCTCAACAACCATGCTAACTAATGTAACGTCAAATACAACATATAATACACTTCTTTGAAGGAATCTTACAGTGTAAACTCAAAAATCCAAAAAACAAGCTAGATCTGACAAAAATCAAACAATTACCAATTTTAAAGGTTAAAATGGGATATTTATGCTTTATTTGTTCACATGCAGGGTCTTTTGCCCCTTTTTCATTTTTTTCAATTTTTTTTCATTTTTGTTTTTTTTTTCATGGCTGTGCAATGTCTTATTTCCTTAGGCTTTTCAATGCTACCTTAGCAAGCTTTCGACCAAGGACTCCTAAACTATTAAGGCCTTAGGGCGCTAGGTGTAAACACATCCCCCCCCCCCCCCCGGGGCTTACTTACTCAAGTAAAAAAGGCCACAAAACTAAACTAGCCACTGTGTTTATTCATTATTATTATTTTTTAATAATAGCTTATATATCCCAAATTTTCCCCCAAACTTAGGTTCTTGTTTAATTTCAGCCATCACTGCATATGTCTTTCTTTCATTTAAATTGATATTAACCTCTAGGGTTTCATTATATGTTAATTTAGACTCAATCAGTCAACATGGTCATTTCTTAACGTGTTATCCTTATTATATCAGTTTTAAACCGTTAAAGATTCAATTTATGATAATAAATCACATCAAAGCCCTAATAGTCAATACTATACTTTCCTACTCAATTACAATCTCATCATTGACCAAAACAGACTTAACTATCTAATAGTTGGAATCATGTGATATGACAAAATGCAAAACAAAAACAGTAGTTGACTAATAATTAAACTTAAAAGTTGACAAGTTGACATAAAATGCAACAATCTAACACATATTCACAACCTAAATGCAACAATCTACTATGAACATGCAATCATAAAATGCAAATAAAACTACCCCCAAACTTAACATGAGCAGTGTCCTCATGTAAAAGATATAGCAATTAATATAGAGGCCTGGCGAGGTCATTCATCGGGCGCAAACTCCTCATCGTCACTCATCTCTTGATCGAAAGGGGGAAACACAGGTAAAACAAGAGCAGTTGGGAATTGGTATATAACATCTTGTCGTTCAGCGAGTCAAACATTTTGGGATTCAATATTATAGAACCAACCATCAATTTCACACTGAACTGCATCAAGAACTACACCACGGGGGACTGCTGATGAGGATCCAGAAGCCGTTGGAGTAGGCACTTGTTGTGTTTCAGCTGGAGTAATTATGAAGCCCAATTCACGGGGATGATTGGCACCACCGATCCACACCCGGTACCTTCTTATCATTTTATGGCCTAACACCGGCATAGGGGGTTGAATCATTTCATCCGACTTCCATTTGAACCCAAACTTAGTACACAGAGCATAAATAAGGGAAGGATGTGGTAAACCTCCCGTGGTACCCCCTCGTACAACCCTCAAGATCGACTGTTGAATAATCAGACCGACATCCATCTTCATACCTTTAACTATAGAATATAATAACACCGCCCTTTCTTTAGTGACATCACTGATATGTGTGAAAGGCATCAATTTAGCACATATAAAGGCATGCCAAGCCTTCCCATATAAATTAAGGCGCGAGTGGGGGAAAGTCATACTTCCACGTTCATGGAGTGTCCAAGTTGTGCCCGGTTGACATAATTCACGAATGATCATTTCATAATCCGGTCCTTGGCTCACAAAACTGGCATATTCATTACGCTAACACGCAGTAGGCAATTGGTAATAACTCTTCACCAAATTCGATAGTTTATCCTCTCGCGTACACGCTATAGTGGAAGTGCTCAAAAACATTGGCGTAGAACTCCTTTACAACTGTAATGACCACCAGATCAGGTTGTTCGATAAAATTGAACCAGTTTCGCTCAGCGGTCATAACTGCGAGCTCTTCATCCTTTGTGTGCTCTGGCCTTAAACCCCTTTTTGGGACTAGAAATCGTGTCTCCATTCGGTTGTATCGTTCTTGGGCTTCGGCACTAACGAATCTCTTATTGTCAAATTTCGTCAAGGCCGAGGAGGAACTAGAACCATCTCCTCGTTAACGATTTGAGGCCATTAGAATACTCTACAATTGAAAAAAAATACACACGTATTATAATTTATCACATGTATTACAAGGAATCACATAACCGTACCACGACCCCCAAACTATGAGGTAGGATCACAATGTATAATAAGGTTTGGGAGTTTGATTAGTCACACACTATCATGAAGCTTCACAATTTGAACAGAATAACATAAATTGTCAATAACAGGTTCAAATGGTGAAGTTGTCTAATAGAGAACAAGTGAACTACAACAATTTTTAACACAGACTTTTTGTCAAACACCTAACAAGCATTAGCTAATTTGACATTGAAGAAAACCCATGGAAAATATGTCGTAACAACTCATACATACCAAGTTATAATTAAGCCACAACCAATCATGCATTGCATCTGCATATCTCTGTGAACAATATAAATACAAGTGAGTGTTTGCATACCTTTTGCCGCGAGGGATTAAATTTGAGAGTAGAAGGATGCAAATTACAAAGCCATTTGATGTGTGAGAAGTGCAAAATAAATTGACGAGGTGATATAAGATGTTTCATACTGGATGGATGATTAATGGAATTGGGGAGTTATGAAATAGAATGAGAGTTGTGGAGACAATTTAGGGGAAATGGAGTAACTGAATAGTTTTTTTATTTTCGAATCTGACCTCCCAGTGTTGGGGCGGTGGGATTTAAGCTTTATAGGGCGCCGGGGCGCTAATGTGCAGTGAGTTGATGAACACTCAGTGTCGTGGAGTTGTATCTCTGTGTAGTTTTAGTGCCGGGGCACTGTCCTTGCATCTTAGCCATTGTTGCCTAGTGTCGGGGAGTTGCATCCCTTTGTATTTGAGCGCCGTGGCGCTGAAGGTTTGTTGAGGACACCATTTTCCAGTGTCGGGGCGGTGGTTTCCCTGGAGAATTGGGCGATGAGGCGCTAACTCTTGATTCTGGGTAACATCTGAACTGTACTACCTGATATATTATGCACGTATATTAGTACTAGTACTAAAACAAACCAACATTCTACTCTAATTGAACTAAATCAGTACATTACTAAATTGAACTAATTAAAAAGATAAATAAAATCATGGGGCTGCCTCCCCATAGCGCTTGGTTTATAGTCGTCAGCCCGACTTTGTTGTTTTGCTCAATTGACCGTTGGATCAGTGAGATGCATTGTCGTTGGTTGTCGATCGATGGACCCACTCTAATAATGCTTAAGCCTTTGGCCATTTGTTTGGGGATGATATGCTGCAGCAATCTTGTGTCAGACCCCATATTTAGTGAGCAATTTGGCGAAATGCTTGTTATAAAAATGAGTTACCTCATCACTAATTATCACTCTCGGTCTACTAAATCGTGTGAAAATATTATTTTTCAGGAATCGTAGTACCTTGGCATCATTATTGGGTAATAAAACGGCTTCAACCCATTTTGAAACATAATTTACCTCCAATAGTATGTATTGATTATTAAAGGATGATGGGAAGGGTCCCATGAAGTCAATTCCCCACACATCGAATAACTCAACCTCAAGAATTATATTAAGCGGCATTTTATTACGTTTCGAAATGAAAGCGAGGTATTCTCAACTCTTTGAAATACCAGGTACGTAAATTTCGGGGACGAAATTTCATAAGGAGAGGAGATTGTAAGACCCCGAATTTTATGAAATAAAAGTATTCAATTTTCTTATAATTACTATTCAGTAAATGGTTAAATTGATAAAAGTTTAAAGTTAAAGGTGATATATGTAAATATTTTAAATAAGCAAGTTGTTATAAAATACTCATTGTTGTCGGGAAATATTCGTTTGGTCGTGGGGTATTCTTCCTGTCGGGGAATATTCGTACGACGGTGCAGTCTTTTGTGGGCCCCATAACGGAAAGCGATTGGATGAAGAAAACAACAAGTGTAAGTTGTTTATAAATAATGGCGTAGTTGTTACCATTAATACTGTTGGAATACCCGGTGGTTAAAACACAGTAATACGCGTTGTTGCACAGTAGCACACGATATTGCACCAATTATTGATTCTTACGTAAGAAGGCACTACTCAATAATTGTTACAGTAATTACTGTTCAATATTTTATTTTATTGATTCAATAATTGCTACGTTGATATTTTATATTATTGTTGTTTCAATAATTGTTACAGCACAGTATTTCCCATTATCGAAGAAATAATTCATATTATCTGAATAATATTATTAGATAACATTATTGGCAATATCTAAAAAGTTCTAAGAAGAGGTTTGGTCACCTAATTGCGCACCAGTAAGGAGAAATCCTTATTGGAAAGCCCCCTCTTTCCTGGGAACTGCCTGGTTGTCAGTATTGTGATTATGTAATATTATTTGTGAATAATTAATTATTGATTTATATGATGAGGAAAATATTCATTTTATGTGGATATAGATGGAGAAAATTTTTAAAGTGACAATTGTTGAAAATCGATATTTTATCTTTTCTGATAAAATAATATTTTATTATATTATTATAATATAATAATGATGATATCTTTTACAATGAATATGGGATATATGAGTATATGAGGAGAAAGAGTATTTTTGTTGTATTAAATGATTAACACGTGTTTTGTGTGTCGGTGGACCCTATTTCTTGACTGAAATTTGATTATAGCCTGTAAAATCGCCCGTTTGTGGATTTCGGTCAATTTCTGTTTAGAATTTGGAAAACAATTCTTCTGAAAAGTTGTAGATAATGAAATTTCCTATGAAAAAGACATGTGGTTCGAATTTTTCTGATAAAAGGGCTATTTATTATGAATTATTGAAGTTCCGTAGTTCCGAAATAATTGGTTTTTAAAATTTTTAATAATTTTTAATTACAAAAACTTTTTTTTGGTTTTTGTCATTATTTGGTGGCTGAATTCAGATGTTCAAGCTGGGCTAAGGAAAATAATATAAATATATTAATATTTTATTAAATTTTCTGCTTTGGTGTTCTAAGCAATTTCCTATAAATAGGGTGTTTAGGTTAGAATTGAAAATCACACCAGAAACTGAACTTTTCTCTCTCTATATTATCGAGCATATTTTGTGAGTATTTAGATATCTTGAGTGTTGCTATACGGTGGAAGTTCATTCAGCGTTACATCCGACATTCCAGTACTGTCTTTTTGAGGTAAGGGATAGTAAGGGATTTTAAGGGATTGTAAGAGATGTTTTTTCGTAATGATGTTATTCTTTCAATATCATTATACCGAAATATTGGTATGGATTTTATTGTGGAAATTCTACCTTTTTGTGTCGGAGTTACTATTCACGTATACGACACTATTCACGTATACAGCACTATTATTGTATATGACACTATTTATGTATATGACATTATTTACGTATACGGTACTATGTATGAATACGAAGTACTAATCACGAGTTACTATTTACGAGTTATTATTCACGAGTTACTATTCACAAGTTACTATTCACAAGTTACTATTCACGGGTACTATTCACGACAAAATTAGTTTCTTTTTCAGACCAAATTATTGTTGATTTATGAATCTTATTCTTGAAATTAAATGCAATTGTTGATCATATTGTTTTTATTATCATATATAACATTTTTATAATTCTGGTGATGATATTTCTCTTTGACTTAAGTGTAAAGATGGGTACATTATTGGTATGATCGTGACTATGGGTTCTCTTTGGCCAGTAGTGCAAAGATGAATTGTTGATTGGAATGATCATGGCCATTGGATTTATAAACGATTATCTTTAGATTAAGTGCAAAGGTGAATTGATCAACATGGTTATAATTATTGTTTATATAAATTCTGAAATGATTATATATTTCTTTGAGATATGAATATCTTTGGCCCGTAGTGCAAAAATGACTTGTTGAATATCTTTGGCCTGTAGTGCAAAGATGAATTGTTGTTGAATATCTTTGGCTCGTACTGCAAAGATGACATGTTAATGAATATCTTTGGCCCGTAGTGCAAAGATGGATTTATTAGTATGATTATGAACATGAACTGTGATTTGGTATAACCATGATCTTTGATATTTCAGGTAAAGACAGGTGATGAAAATTATCTTCGTTCTGGATGAGAAAAGGAATTTGGAACCATGAATATGATTATAAGTTATTCATATGATTTTGGACATGAACTGTTGATTGATGTTACAGGGATAAAACATTGTTGGTGGACTTTCAACATAGAGAAGATAATAGACATTATGGTCTATTTGACTCTTCTAATGGATTGCTCGTTCCGCTGCAACTATGGTTAAAAATTTTTATCATCTACCATATGTTCTAAATCTCTGATTTATTTCTAACGAAGGCTATTGATAATTTAATTATCTCTAGTTATAATATTTTTTACTGAGCTAGTTGTGCTCACCCTTTTGCTTCACAATTACTTTTAGGTAATAAGAGTGTAGCTGGGTCGAGCAAGGGTAACAGGAGAATAGAACGGTGGTCTCTAGCTATGGAGGTTCTCCCTAAACAGTATAGAAAAGTGTGTTGTATTCTATACATCATTTAGTAGTTATATTTGGTGAATCAAATAGGGTGAGGCGAACCCAACGTTCATACAAGATGTCTAATGACATACAACCTCGTGTTATCATAAGATATGGTTGTGCACATCCACTTGCTGAGTATAACTACAAGCAATATCTATATGATCTTGGAGTTTGATTGAAGTATAATTCTCAATTAGAGACGGTGAAGATAATGATATGTCAAGAGAAGACTCACCATTGAAAAGAATATGATAGTAATCTTCTCGTTTTTCTTTGGGGTTTATTGGGTCAACCAAGGATAATTCTGTGGGCATATGATATCCATCATTACCTAGATGCATGGCTTCCCATGTACGAAGTTTTCCTTGAGCATTTCACAAAGATTTTAATTTCTAAAACAGTTATTGACTGCACCTTTATGTAAGGTGTCATTGTGACGTACTATCCAAGGTTGGGACATGAGTCACAGTTGGTATATATTTGTATCAAAACTCACAACATATATGTTGTTATATTTTGCACGACAATTGTAGTAATAAAGTTGTAGTTATTTTCTGTACCATGTTTTTGGCGACTCGGAATAGGTTGGTTGGATTGGACCTATTTTGGGGGCGTTACATTTGGTATCAGAGCTTAGGGATATGGTCTCTAGCGGAGATCGGGGAATAGAATTAGGAGGGGTGAGACGAGTAATATCCTTCACTAGTGTGTCCTACCTAAGCTTATTTGTTGGTCAGTCATAATATCGGGATATTATGTGATATGTTAATTTGTTCAATTAACCCTTGTTTTGAAGATGTATTCTAGAATGATGTCTGAAATACAGGAGATGAGCAATGGAAAAATCATGATGATAGGGAAGATAGAATCTGAAATGAAAGCAAGGTATTCTCAACTCTTTAAAATACCAGGTACGTAAATTTTGGGGACGAAATTTCATAAGGAGGGGAGATTGTAAGTGTGACAGCCCCGAATCCGAGGTCCCGAATCACCGCGGATCCGGTTCGATCATTCTATCACTATTACTATATTTGCGGAAGATATAAACATATATTATTTATACATTAAACTTACACATAATCCCCAAGGTCGAGTAACCTTAGCTTAATACACATTACATAACTTTTCTAACATATAACAACATTAATATCATACAATACAAATCTAACTGCATGTGTCTACTAAAACTGGAACTGTCTTGGACCTTTCTTTGTATCCGACGTATTCGCCTTAATCTGCACTGTGTTATCATGATATAGCAAGGGTGAGCATAAGAATTGCCCAGCAATTTTAAGTTAAAGTCTGAATAATAAGCTGGCTATAATTCAACAATATAATTGTGAACTAGCAGGAACAAATTTATGACTGAACAAGTATTATACATTAACAAATATATATCTGAACCAACTGGTAATGAAGGTGATCAGCCTTTCATACCTGACTTATACATGCAATATGTACAGAGTACAATTCATGGCAACCAGCAATGATTAACCATAAGCTTATCCGAATAAAACACTCTTAATAGAGTTAAGTAAAACAAACTTGCCTGAACTGTTGATTACCGCAACGCAATTTATAATGCTTTATCTGAAGACCTAATATTAGTAATATAGATCTCCAATATTAGAATAATATCATCACAATGTAATATATATATATATATATATACATAGAATAACCTAAACACATAGCACATAACCCTATCAGTCTATAACACATAAGACTCTGTATCAGGACTAACTATTTCAATCTGACTTGAGTTCGACAAAGTTCTAACGTCCCGACGGTCTAGTCGGACTTTTATCGAGTCTAAGTTCAATTAAACTCTGACTTAATAGTTAACAATTATCTCAGATAATTTTAATATCAGTCGAAATATTTTTTGTAAGCTTGTAATAATTTTTAAATAATTATTACTAATTATCATGTATTTTCAATTATTAAAATCGTATTTAAATGAATTAAATACCACATAATTATTTTATCATTAATATTTATTTTCAAATATTAATGAAATACATGTCATAATATTATAATATATTTATAATATCATTAAGTATTTTTAATACTTTAAAATCACTTTTATATGATTTTTAAACCATTAAATCCATTATCCAATAATTGATTTTAATATTAAAATATTAATATTTTTATGACAAAATATCAAAAGTTATATGTTATAACTTAAAATATTTTTCAATACTTAAATTATTTTTATATGATTTATAAATCATTTATTCTATTTTTCCTTAATTTATTTATTATACTTATTAAATAAACTAATTATTATTAATATTGATTAATTAATGAATTTCATCACAAAATATTAAAAGTCACTAAAAATAACTTAAAATATTTTATTATACCATAATATGATTTTTCATGAATTAAAATTATTTTTAATAATTTATTTAATATTATAATTAAATAAATTAAATACCATTATATTCCAAAAATATTAAATATTTATGAAATATACTTTAAATAATTAAAAACTATTTTTCAGAATTTAAAATAATTTTTTGGAATTTATTTAGTATTTTTAATAATTAAAAACCATTTTTATCTATTTTTAATTAATTTTCAGAAAATCAGAAAATAAATTAATTAGAAACTGTCGCTAAAGGGCCCTATAGCAACAGAACCGTCGGTATAGGTGTTCTTGGTGTTCTTGATGCCTGTCCAGATCTTCATACACAGTTAACAAGGTAGGTGGTTTGACCGTGCCTAAAAGTTTGTTGTTCATGATTCTGGGAAGTCTAGTGCATTAATATTATAGTAATTATGTAATACTATAAGAATTAATAAGTTTTGGGCCAATCCTGCATCATAACAGCAAGATCAAAGCTTCAGAAAAGTCTGACAACATTGTTCTTCATTTCTGGGTTTTCCAAAAAATGAAGAACAGTTAATGGTTCTAGGTTGAGCTCCTTATATATTACAATCTGGACTTTCTAATTATGTTATAAAGTTTTGAACATGTAGAGGAGATGTCAGGGTCCATTTATATACAATCAGAACATCTAAACAACAACAATTAAATGAGATCTAGACGGTCAAAGTTCTGAAAAAATAATCGTACATGAAGTTTTCTGGGTTTTCCAGATCTTCAACAAAGCAGACGGTCAATGATACTTTGACCAAGGTTATTTACAAATATGTAAAAGATAAAGGTGATATAAGGACACGATTGTGTAGTCCTCATGTCATAATACAATATCAAAGCAACAACATGTCCAAAAACATAAACCACAAACAAGATCAAAGCTTGCAAAAACGTTGTCAGACGTTCTTGGCATATCTGGGCTGCCCAGAAACAGCCAGTCAATACTGGTCAACGTACTTTGACCCTTAATAATATCAAATCTACTCATGATATGGGCTTGATGTAAGTTCCAGATCAAAGCCCTTCCTACAAAGAACAAATTTATAACATTAAATACCATAAATAATTAACACACACTGATATATAGGGACTGACATGTGACTGTCAGACAACATTTGTCAACCTTTTCCAAATTTGAGAAATCCTTGAATTCGAGTATCTAAATGATATGGATCTAGGTTTTGGCAACCCAGATCATCAAGTAACACCCTCTAACACATCTAAACAACAAACAACATCAAATCATATGATTTCTAAAATTAGGGTTTATACCTCATTCATGCTTGATTTTTGATTTCTGACTTTGATGATCTGATCTTGTTGTATGAATACATGATCTAGACTTGTTTTCTCACACTCTTTCACTCTAACTCCTGAATTTCTAGAGAGAGAAGGTCTTGGTAGAAAATAAAAATTAAAGAGTCTTTCTCTCTCTTTAATCTCTTATAAATGTTAATGCAATGCATGTTGGCTGATAATTTCGGCTGGTTTATATAGATTTTAAGTCACATGGCTAGGCTAGGGTAGTTCACCCACTCCTTTAGGGCTAGATCTACAAGCAATCTTCAATTATGCAATAAGGGTAGAATGGTCATTTGGATTTTTATTTTAATGGCATAATGGATATTGTCAAAACCCTTAGCGTTTAGGGTTTGGTTAGGGTTTAGGGTTTGGAAAAATTTAGGGTTTAAGGTTTGAAAAATTTAGGGTTTGCAATTTAATTTCTAAAATTTCCAATTTAAGTTTTCAAAAATAGAAAATTAATATTTCTAAATTATAATTAGAATTTTCTAATTATATAAAAATTTACTAATCATAATTTAAATCTTTCTAATTAGGATTATTATTTCCTAATTAAAATTGATAATTAAGCAATTAGGGTTAAAATGGTCATTAGAATTTATAACCCACGAATTAGGATTTTAATAGAAAAATAAATTTTCTAATTTAGATTTTAAATTTTCGTAATTAGATTAGGGTTTCCTAATTACTTAACTTAAAAATTAGGATTAGGGTTTCCTAATTAACATTACAATTATTAAATTAATAGTTAGATTTTCCCCAATTATAAATTAGGGTTACAAATCCCGAAATTAGGGTTTTCTAATTTTGAAATTAGAGTTTGCTAATTAATTAAGCTTTACCCTAACTAATATACTAAACAATATAATAATCATTAAAGTTCCCAGATTAGGGTTTTAAATTCCCGAATTAGGGTTTCGGATTTCCGAAAGTAAAATTAGGGTTTCCAGAATTGGTTCCTAGGGTTTCTTGTAATTCGCTAGGGTTTTCTAACCAAACGTTGACGTTCTTAATATATACTTAGGGTTTGTTACAGATATCGTTTATCTGGTCAGCCCTTGACCCTTAACCGCATCATGCACACATATACACAGAACATAAACGCTTATTCCCTTAATCCTGAATAATTCACCTAGATCCTTCACAGAATTTTGAAATCCTCAAAATTCTATCTTAAAAATATCAAACGCATACACTTATTTTCTGTTTTGGTTCAAATTTTGAACCCTAAATAAATTAATAAAAATTTTAAAATATTCAAAATTCTCGTGTTGTCACAGTAAGACCCCGAATTTTATGAAATAAAAGTATTCAATTTTCTTATACTTACTATTCAGTAAATGGTTAAATTGATAAAAGTTTAAAGTTAAAGGTGATATATGTAAATATTTTAAATAATCAAGTGGTTATAAAATACTCATTGTTGTCAGGGAATATTCGTTTGGTCGTGGAATATTCTTCCTGTCGGAGAATATTTGTACGACGGCGCAGTCTTTTGTGGGCCCCATAATGGAAAGCGATTGGATGAAGAAAACGACAAGTATAAGTTGTTTATAAATAACGGCGTAGTTGTTACCGTTAATACTGTTGGAATACCTGGTGGTTAAAACATAATAATACGCATTGTTGCACAGTAGCACACGGTATTGCACCAGTTATTGATTCTTACGTAAGAAGGCACTACTCAATAATTGTTACAGTAATTACTGTTCAATATTTTATTTTATTGATTCAATAATTGCTACGTTGATATTTTATATTATTATTGTTTCAATAATTGTCACGTCACAGTATTTCCCATTATCGAAGCAATAATTCATATTATCTGAATAATATTATTAGATAACATTATTGATAATGTCTAGAAAGTTCTATCTAAGGAGAGGTTTGGTCACCTAATTGTGCGCCAGTAAGGAGAAATCCTTATTGGAAAGCCCCCTGTTTCCTGGGAACTGTCTGGTTGTCAGTATTGTGATTCTGTAATATTATTTGTGAATAATTAATTATTGATTTATATGATGAGAAAAATATTCATTTTATGTGCATATAGATGGGAAAAGTTTTTAAAGTGACAATTGTTGAAAATCGATATTTTATCTTTTCTGATAAAATAATATTTTATTATATTATTATAATATAATAATGATGATATTTTTTACAATGAATATGGGATATATGAGTATATGAGGAGAAAGAGTATTTTTGTTGCATTAAATGATTAACACATATTTTGTGTGTCGGTGGACCCCATTTCTTGACTGAAATTTAATTATAGCCTGTAAAATCGCCCGTTTGTGGATTTCGGTCAGTTTCTGTTTGGAATTTGGAAAACTTTTCTTCTGTAAATTTGTAGATAATGAAGTTTTCTATGAAAAAGGCATGTGGTTCAAATTTTTCTGATAAAATGGCTATTTATTATGAATTATTGAAGTTCCGTAGTTCTGAAATAATTGGTTTTTGAAAGTTTTAATTATTTTTAATTACAAAAACATTTTTTTGGTTTTTGTCATTATTTGGTGGCTAAATTCAAATGGTCAAGGTGGGCTAAGGAAAATAATATACATATATTAATATTTTATTAAATTTTTTATTTTGGTGTTCTAAGCAATTTCTTATAAATAGGGTGCTTAGGTTAGAATTAAAAATCACACCAGAAACTGAAGTTTTCTCTCTATATATTATCGAGCATATTTTGTGAGTATTTAGATATCTTGAGTGTTGCTATATGGTGCAAGTTCGTTCAGCGTTATATCCGACATTCCAGTACTGCCTTTTTGAGGTAAGGGATAGTAAGGGATTGTAAGGGATGTTTTTTCGTAATGATGTTATTCTTTCAATATCATTATACCGAAATATTGGTATAGATTTTATTATGAAAATTCTACATTTTTGTGTCGGGGTTACTATTCACGTATACGGCACTATTCACGTATACGGCATTATTCATGTATATGACACTATTTACGTATATGACATTATTTACGTATACGGTACTATGTACGAATACGAAGTACTATTCACGAGTTACTATTCACGTGTACTATTCACGACAAAATTGGTTTCTTTTTCTGACCAAATTATCGTCGATTTATGAATCCTATTCTTGAAATTAAATGCAATTGTTGATCATATTTTTTTTATTATCATATATAATATTTTTATAATTCCGGTGATAATATTTCTCTTTGACTTAAGTGTAAAGATGGGTAGATTATTGGTATGATCGTGACTATGAGTTCTCTTTGGCCAGTAATGCAAAGATGAATTGTTGACTGGTATGATCATGACCATTGGATTTATAAACGATTATCTTTAGCTTAAGTGCAAAGGTAAATTGATCAACATGGTTATAATTATTGTTTATATAAATTCTGAAATGATTATATATTTCTTTGAGATATGAATATCTTTGGCTCGTAGTGCAAAGATGACTTGTTGAATATCTTTGGCTTGTAGTGCAAAGATGAATTGTTGTTGAATATCTTTGGCACGTAGTGCAAAGATGACATGTTAATGAATATCTTTGGCCCGCAGTGCAAAGATGGATTTATTAGTATGATTATGAACATGAACTGTGATTTGGTATAACCATGATCTTTGATATTTCAGGTAAAGACATGTTATAAAAATTATCTTCGTTCTGGATGAGAAAAGGAATTTGGAACCATAAATATGATTATGAGTTATTCATATGATTGTGGACAGGAACTGTTGATTGATGTTACAGGGATAAAACATTATTGGTGGACTTTTAACATAAAAAAGATAATAGACATTATGGTATATTTGACTCTTATATTGTATTGTTCGTTCCGCTGCAACTATGGTTGAAAAATTTTATAATCTACCATATGTTCTAAATCTCTGATTTATTTTTTACGAAGGCTATTGATAATTTAATTATCTTTAGTTATAATATTCTTTACTGAGCTAGTTGTGCTCACTCTTTCTTCACAATTCCTTTCAGGTAATAAGAGTGTAGCTGGGTCGAGCAGAGGTAACAGGAGAATAGAACGGTGGTCTCTAGCTGTGGAGGTTCTCCCTAAACAGTATAGAAAAGTGTGTTATATTCTATACATCATTTAGTAGTTATATTTGGTGAATCAAATAGGGTGAGGCGAACCCAACGTTCATACAAGATGTCTAATGACACACAACCTCGTGTTATCATGTCATTAGACATGGTTGTGCACATCCACTTGCTGAGTATATCTACAAGCACTATCTATATGATCTTGGAGTTTGGTTGAAGTATAATTCTCAATTAGAGACGGTGGAGATAATGATATGTCAAGAGAAGACTCGCCATTAGAAAGAATATGATAGTAATCTTCTCATTTTTCTTTGGGGTTTATTGCGTCAACCAAGGATAATTCTGTGGGCATATGATATCTATCATAACCTAGATGCATGGCCTCCCATGTACGAAGGTATCCTTGAGCATTTCCCAAAGATTTTAATTTCTAAAACAGTTATTGACTGTACCTTTATGTAAGGTGTCATTGTGACGTACTATCCAAGGTTGGGAAATGAGTCACAGTTGGTATATATTTGTATCAAAACTCACAACATATGTGTTGTTATATTTTGCATGACAATTGTAGTAATAAAGTTGTAGTTATTTTCTGTACCATATTTTTGGCGACTCAGAATAGGTTGGTTGGATTGGACCTATTTTGTGGGCGTTACATTGTATGTAAAATTTTATTTTCAGAATTGTTTTATGTCTTTACCATTATTATATGTATTCTTAATATTAGAAAATTTTAAAATAAAAATTGAAAAAAGAAATTAAAATACAAAGAACAGTAAAAGTTAAATAAAAAAACTGATTCAATTTAAAAAAAAAAGAAATTAAAAAGTTTAAAAAATTATTATTATCTTCAGGAAAAAATTAGAAATTTTTAAAATTTTAAAAAAAAATTGAGTAAAGCTTTATAAAATATAGATTCAAAAAAATAAAACTTTATTTTAAGAAAAAAATATAAATTTATATTTTTTAACAAAAAAATTAGTAAAGTTTCATAAAATATAGATTCAAAAAAAAATAATAAAAAAACTTTATTTTCATAAAACAATATTTAAAAAATTTTATTTTTTAAAAGATGTGTAAATTTTTATAAAAATAATAAAGAACTAAAAAATAATTTAAACTTTAATTTTTTTGAATCTATATTTTATGAAACTTTACTTATTTTTGAAAAAAAATTCTAATATTTTTTCCAGAAAATAATAATTATTTAATTTTTTAAATAATAATTATTAATATTTTAAAATAATAATAATTATTATTATTTTAAAATAAAATATTATTTTTTATATAATACTTATTTTTAATAGTTTAAAGTTAAATAATATTTTTGAAATAATAATTATTTTTAACATAATTTTTAAAAAATTTATTTATTTTTAAAAAAAATAAATTGGTGAAATTGAGTTCGTATCAAACTGGATCGGGTTTGGTCAAAGTGGGTTGGATTACAATTAAATTGGGTAAAAAGAATATAATAGACAAAAAAAATATCACCTGAAAGACTAAATTGACGAAAAAAAAAACTTTTAAAATAGGTGTTAACTTGGAATGGTAGAAGTGCTATTCTGCCTTAATTCTGGACAAGTGATTTAAATTATAGTTAAGAATGCACAATTACAAGTGGAGCAAGAACCAATAATAGTGGCTAGTGTTACCATCTCATCTAATTTCATTTGTCGGCTTCTGTCTATTCCTTTGTCTGTTCTGTTCTTCTGTTTGCATAGGGAAGTTAACAAACAACAGCCAAGAATCTTCAAGATTATTTTTTTCTTCTTATGTCTTGAATCTTGTGAGTGATAATTCACAGAGAAATGCGGTCCATACCGTTGGGTATCTCAGTAAACAGCCTCTCTCTCAATTTTAACAAGATACCCAATTCCCCTTCTTGCAGATTTCCTTCTCGATCCCCTGATGAACACCCTCTCTCTCATCTCTCCAGATCAGGTTACCCCTTTCTCTCTTTCTATGTAAACGCATACATATATAAATAATTATGTGTTTTTCCTCTTTCATTTTTTTTCTTTCTTTAATAATCTGTACTACAAGTTATCCATACTGATCTTTCTATATGGGGTTTTTATTTATGTTTAATTTATGAAAAATGGTTATTTAGTTTGCTATAAGATAAGTAATTTGTTATATATTGGTTTCAATTGCATTATGGTGCCATATGAATGTGAATTTGTAGGGCGGTTGCTGATTTGTAAAATATACCCAACTCAGCTAAGCCTTGATCCTAAGGGCTAGATGAATCTTTCTATCAATAGCCATATACTCTGGTTTTTTAATGGTGTTTGACAATAATAACTGTAGAAAATTTGCTTAACTTTATGGAAATTCTAAGCTGTTGATTGTAAAATTAGGGTCCTTTGGGTCCACGGAATGTTTCATCTCATCATTCTGTTTCTGGGTTTAGGGATATGCAAAGCCAGTCAAATGGTTGAGTTATTCCCAACTCTGTCGCCTGAAGTTGTTGTTCGGGAGGCTAGAATAGAAGACTCTTGGGAAGTGGCTGAGACCCACTGTAGCTCCTTCTTCCCAGAATACTCCTTCCCTTTAGATTTTATGCTGAGGATTGATAGGTTGTTCGCTATGGTAATGGGATTCTCCGTACCTAATGGTTGCCAGAGAACTTGTTTAGTTGCTGTGACTGGCAGTTCGGAGGAAGATACTTTCTTTATTGGAAGTGAAGATCTCAAAATTGGAGGGTTTGACGGAAAATTTAATCTGAATAAAGGGTATGTAACTGGTATACTGACCGTGGACACCGTGGCTGATTTTCTTCCTAGGAAAGGACCACTTCGACAGAGAAGGTGAGTAAGGTTTTTTTTATCGACTCTTGCTGAAGATTTTAGACATATATATATATATATATATATATATATATATATATATATATATATATATATATATATTATATGCTATATCTGTTCCAAAATAAAAAGACAAGTGATCTTATATTTTGAAACATAAGGAGTATTGCTTTTTCTTTTTTCTTTTTTAGCTTGTGGTTGCTAATAAACCTTTTCTTTTCATATACATTGATAAGTTAAATGCTAGTATTCCTTAATGAAAACTCGAACTAGACAAACTAGCTCAAACCTTGCTATTCGCCAAGAACATATGACTTGTTTACCAACAAAAGATACTTCAATTTGAATTCATTTTTTTATTTATTTACAAACGTTCAACTAGGATTTTACGAAGCAATTTATTGGCGTTAAAGTAGCCTATTTATCTTCATTGAGTAGGCAGTCCACTAATTTACTAATTCCATTATTATAGTTGACCTGTTTAGTGCTCAAGGTTAAAGAATTGACCAAAGATGCAACTCAAGTTCCATATGTATTGGCTTAGGACAGCTGTGCATATACTTTTGTCATGCATGCATTATGATGTCCTTTGTTATTTGATTTGTCGTTGTTTTCACCATCAATGATGCAATTTTCTTATGCCGCCGCCATCACTACATACCACTAGGCACGGTTTTAAATTATCAACACGGTTTTATGCTTCCCAATCCCCATCATTTGTATCAATTGCGTCCCAACCACCGCCCGTAGTTGCTTTACCATCGTTCACTTTCCAATCAGCTCTGGCAGCTAAACATCATCACCCCTGCTACTTCAATAAGCAAGATCATTTACACTTGAGATAAACATCAGTTTACCACCATCTATCCACTGCCTCTCTTCTAGCAATTGTTGGCATGTTGTCATAATTACCATAAGGTGCATGACCAGCGTACTCCTCTAAAGAGCTCTGAGTTGCTTCTTGTACTGAAGCCAACCTCATTAGTAAGTGGTGCTAAATTTGATGCTAATTGTAGGATAAAATTGAAATCCTATTTCATTAAGAAACAAATTAAGTTTTTTTTGGTCTTTTTTTTCCTGCCCTCTTTAAGACATTGTAATATTGATTCTTATATTGACTGACATATATAATATCCCAATTGATTGAGTTTATAAAACAGTGAGTCCCAAAATGTCCAAAGACTTCATAATAAAGGGCTGCTAATCCTTGAAAAAGTTGTTTTACTAAACCATTTTCCTTGAAGTTTCTTAAGGGTTTACTTAATTCTTTTTAGATAAAAGTACAAATTTAATTAGAAAGACGGAGAATTACGAAAGAGGGGAGACTAGGAGTCCTGCTACTAGATTAAAAGTGGAACAATTAAATTCAAAGATTTAAGGAAAAGATAGCTTGTCAATCCCTTTGAACATCTGAAACAGTAACCCCTCTAAATGACCCCATGCTCGTTGTCCAAAGAGGCGAGAAAAGACAATATCCCAAAGTGAAATAAGATAAATAAATCTCTTACCTAAAAACTGACATTACTATCTGTCCAAATGCCCTGCAGGAAGTCAAAACAAAACATATCTCTATAAGATCTTTCCATCCTTAGACCTCCCAAAACCTCTAAATCTAATTTGAAAAGCAAATTCTTCAGTCTAAAAAGGGCAAACCCAGGGCTCCTCAAAACGACCAAAGAGATAATTCTTCAAACTAGCAAAATCGGGCAATGAGATATAGATGTTCATGAGATTCACAATATAGCATACATAAACCCAGATGTTTGGATAGAAGATCTTGTAAGGCATCCTTGTTTTGAAGCAAATAATTAGTATCGAGACAATTAAGAATTGAGAACAAACAAAAGCCTTAAATTTTTAGATAACCTTTGCCTTCCACGTAAAAGAAGCTAAAGGGAAATCTATTAGTAGGATCAACTGCAAATAATGGATTCAAAGGACTCACAAGAAAAGACTACTTGAAGAATCAAAGTTCACAACCTCCTCTCTAAGACAAAAGAAAAGGGAACTGAGTTAAGAGTAGCCAAAAAGGAAGCTAAATCCCTAGTATCTTGATCATTTGAACTCCAAAAAAGTGGTTCCAAGGACATTTACCACCATCCTGAACTACTAAACGGGGGATTGGAGCATTGTAAATTAAACAAAGAAGAAACTGTGAAGGAAAAAACGTCGTGGAAGGAATATCACCTAACTACATGTCTTCTCATAAACTAATATGGGACCCCTCCCCCACCCTGTAAGGCAGTAACTGATCTGGAGAAAAATGAACTCAAAATTCGGAAAATGAAGTAATGAACTTCCAAAGGTTAGAGTGAAAGACGTCACTGCAAATGTGACAGTTATGTTTGTTCATATAGGGGTTGGCTCTTGCAAGTTCTCTCCGAACTGTAATCATGTGCACACAACTTACCTAATGCTTTGTTAACCATGTAAAACCTCACACATACTTTAACATTAAAATATGGTAGACTTGTAATATTTATATGATCCAAAAAGTAAAGCTTCAAAGCCTGACCTATCATGTTGAATATAAAATATGTTTCACTTATTAGATTGCACATAACCAGTATTGACCCCAAGTGGTTAGTTTAAGTTGTGGTGAGCCTCTTGATAAGTGCATCAAGTATGTACATATCATGGGTTCAAAACTCACATAAGAACTTTGGGGCAAGTGGTTCCAATGCACCAAAAGGGTAGTGGCTAAGGATGTCTCTGTTAAAAAAAAAAGAAAAAAAAAACTATCAGTATTGAAAATTATCAATTTGGAGAAACCAGAAAACTGTGAAGGGTTTTAAATTAACTAGTTTTTTTCACTTAACAAATGTAGGTTATAAGGACCTTGATGCTCATATTTGTGGCGGTCCTAGCGGATAAATTGGAAACATGTAAAAAATTACTACTCTGTAATGCAATTTGTTATTGAATATGTAGAGGTCTCTTTCTAATGTGGCACGGCTGCCATATCAGGAATGCCTTTCTATGTTTGACAGTATACCTAGAATTTTTCAAGTCTGAAATCCCACTTAAAGTGCCAAAACATAAATGCAGCCCTTTTAAACGTGGAACATAAAGAAGCTTAGGTGACTGAACATTTTTATTAGCTTTTTAATTCTTGTGTGTTTCTTTTTATTTGATAAGGTTCCTTTGTTTACATCTAGTGCCCATATAATCTTGCTTACTGTATCAACCAGTGATCAGATGGTAGACTTCTTATGTTGTACACCCAAGGTTGTAGTTTATTAAGTCAAGTCTAAAGTCGTTTGTTTCTTGTCAAGACTAAAGGACAATGCCTAGTTTGTTTGTTTGTTTTGTGTGAGACTAATTATTTTACTTATCTTTGTCAATCTTGTAGCGGTTATTCTAGACAGATTGGATTATAACAATGGTAACATCTGACACTCGAAGCTGATTTTATATCTCAAAAATGCAACTGTATGATTCCTGGAAAACCTGAAAAGTGTTAATCTTTACTCTTAATAGTGCAATGTGACATTTGGTTGATTAGCGCTTCATTTCTTTGTTGATGATACTTCAGTAACTGTTTGTTTATTTGAACTACTGAGGTTGAATATCAATGGTTGCATTGTCATTAACTAGCTCATTGAGTTGCAACATCTTATTCCCACGATTAACTGAGAAATAGGCTTTAAACCATCAAGTTTTCTGCATTTTAGAACTTGAACCCCAATGTTTCAATTTTAAGACATTAAACCAGTGTCCCTAAATTTCTATAAATACCATCTTCCGGCCACTGACATGTAATAATTGATTGGAGTGAGGTTACTTTGGGTAATTTCACTTTAAATATCTTTGGAAACACATAAACGTGATTAGTTTGTGATGAAGGGAGAAAAATAGAAGGAAAATTAGAGTCGGTATAAGCGGTATACCCTTAAAAGACTAAATTACACTTTCATTTTGAGTAAGGTGACTTATTCTGACAAGGATGGCTAAATCTGTGGCCAAAAGTTTTTAGTTATAGAAATTAAGGAACATTAATAACATTTAAGTTCTAAAATGCGAAAAACTTACAAGTTTGAAGTGTATTTAAGCCATAGAAATATTAATCTTTCCCTAAACTGATGCATGAAATAGTATCTTTGCAGAACTGGAATCGCGTATGTATCAAATGTTGCGGTGCGAGAGACATATCGTCGAAAAGGGATAGCTAAAAAGCTCATTGTCAAAGCGGAAGCTCAAGCCAAAAGCTGGGGATGTCGCGCCATTGCATTGCACTGTGACCTAAACAACCCAGGGGCAATAGGTTTGTATAAAGGTCGAGGTTTCAAAAGCATTAGAGTGCCGGAAGGAGCGAAATGGCCTCAGCCGAAGACCTCACCGGATATCCAGTTCAACTTCATGATGAAGATCCTGAATACCTAGAGTAGTTATTAGGGAGTATATTTTAGGAATACTTAGACTTAAGAAGGACATTACAATCAATGATGACAGGGAGATAAGAAAAATGCCTGCAATATGCTCTGCTTGTGTAATGTGTATATATCATTTTAAGGGATAAGCTGCAGCCTGCAGGTCGTGATGATTATATCTATTATATGTTTGTAATTTTATGTTCAATGATTATATCTATTATATTGTAATCTAATGATGAAGAATTTATTCTTTATATATATAGATACTAGCAACAGTCCCGTGCCTCTGGCACTATGGACGGTTAGATTTATCTTAACTTTGGACGGTCCAAATAATTTATTAGGATGAACGGGAAATTCAAAATCATTTGTATTTTGTTATATAGATAGATATACTAGCTTTGTCTCGTGTCTCAGGTACTACATGGACGGTGGGATTTATCCCAAACTTTGGATGGTCCAGATGATTTATTAGGGTGAGCGAGAAATTCAAAATCAGTTGTATTTTGTTAGATAGATATTGTGAAAACTATTTTAACTAGCATTCCGCGACGAGGACTAAATAAAAAGATAAAAAATAATATAAAATTGGTAAAATAGTAATATAATTAAAATTGCAGGGATAAAAGAGAAAAATAAAAAGCTTTGCACCACCAAATCTCCCTTTATAGAATAGATATAGATAGATAATTATGTATATGTACAATAAAAATATACCTATAAATATATTTATTTGTATTAATATTAAGTAAATTCATATCAATTTTAAAACTTAACATTTCACAAATTAACTTGAAAAGTAAAAAAATACCTATAATTGTGAAAAAAATAATTTTTGAAGTGGAGTAATAAAATTTGGGTATAAATACCAAAACTTTTGTTTGTTATTTTAACTAATATTCTACCATATATAGATAATTAAAAGGCAAAGGTTCAAAAATACCAATGATATTTACACGGATGTCCCACTTCCACCCTAAACTAATTTTTTTTTCCAAAAGTACCCTTAATGTTTCAAAAAGCAGGTCACCTGTGCCCCTGCCGTTAATAGAAGACAAACGATATTAAAATATGATGACATGGCAGGCTTAAATATAAAAACATATTCTAAATAAAACAATATATATATCATTTAATCAAAATAAAAAATACTAAAATTCAAAATAAAAAAAGCACAACATATTTACATCGTTTAATCAAAATAATAAAATTCAAATTATTTTGTTAACTAATCAAAATAACTAATTAAATAAAATACTAAATACTAATTGATATAAAATACTAAAAGATATAAAAATATTAACGTTATTTAATATTAATTATATCAATTTCATAACTATTAACGTTATTTAATTTCATAATACTATTAACGTTATTTAATTTCATAATATTTTTAAATAACGTAAAATCATTAACGTAATAACGTTATTTAATTTCATAATACTATTAACGCTATTTGATTTCGTAATATTTTTAAATAACGTTAATAATTTTATATCAATTAGTATTTAGTATTTTAATGATGTAATTTAAATTTTTGTTGTTTTGATTAATTAACAAAATAAATTTTTTTTAGTATTTTTTTTAATTTATTTTTTTTAGTATTTTTTAAATTAGTATTTTAGTATTTTTTTTTAATTAGTATTTGTTGTAAATATGTTACGTTTTGAATTTTAGTATTTTGATTAAATGATGTAAATATGTTATACAACTTATTTTATTTAATTAGTTGTTTTGATTAGCTAACAAAATAATTTGAATTTTATTATTTTGATTAAATAATGTAAATATGTTATGCTTTTTTTATTTTGAATTTTAGTATTTTTTGTTTTGATTAAATGATATATATTGTTTTATTTAGAATATGTTTTATATTTAAGTCTGTCACGTCATCATATTTTAACTCGTTTATCTTCTGTTAACGGTAGGGGCACGGGTGATCTGTTTTTTGAAACGTTAAGGGTACTTTTAGAAAAAAAAATTAGTTTAGAGTGAAAGTGGGACATCCGTGTAAACATTATGGACATTTTTGAACCTTTGTCCGATAATTAAATGTAGAATATAAATTTTAATTAATTTTAAATTCAAATATTTTAAATTCCTATTAACTATTTCTAGCCTTATTTTCTAATTAATTATGTAAACCTTTTTCCTTAGATTCGGTGAAGTAAATGTTAAAAAGAAAAAATAAATGTGAAA
The DNA here is from genome assembly GCA_020205505.1 of Panax japonicus. Classification (NCBI taxonomy): domain Eukaryota; kingdom Viridiplantae; phylum Streptophyta; class Magnoliopsida; order Apiales; family Araliaceae; genus Panax; species Panax japonicus. The sequence continues at coordinate 73,024,220 of CM035107.1, read as the reverse complement.
CGAATATAAATTTAAAATTCTATTCTTTTTTAAAAAAAAATAATAGTAAAATATAGTTTTAAATATGAATAAAAAAATTTAATAAAATTGTATTTTTTTTTTTCTAAAAAGTTTTTCACATTTTTTTTTTCTAAAAAGTTTATCAATTTTCAAAAGGATTATTAGGGGAAAAGAGCCCTAGCGCTAGCAGTAAACTCTTTATCTACTATAGCGGTAAAGAGATTTTTTGAGAGAGAAGGGGAGAGAAGATGATAGAGGTGGTGTTGAACGATCGGTTGGGGAAGAAGGTGAGGGTCAAGTGCAACGACGACGACACAATCGGCGATCTCAAGAAGCTCGTCGCCGCTCAGACTGGAACCCGAGCCGACAAGATCCGGATCCAGAAGTGGTACAACATCTACAAGGACCATATTACCCTCCGCGATTACGAGATTCACGACGGCATGGGCCTCGAACTCTACTATAACTAGCTAGCTTCCTCCCGTTATCTATTCTACTAGCGTATGATATGTAGGTTTCTCTTCTTTTTCTCTTGTATTTATTTGATTAATTGGTAATTGGCTTTGGTTTGTTTCATGTTTTGATTGGTAAATAATGAATTGGGTTTGATGTAAATTTCGGTTTATAGTTGTGGGTTTATTTTGATGGTGTCATTTCATGATATGATTGAATGTTGATTGTGGGAATTTTTTATTTTTTATTTTTGGGGGTGGGGAGAGGGGGTTGAATTTGATGAATTTAAATTGTTACTAGGTTTTTGCTTTCTGTTTATGGAAAATTAAGGTTGTTTGATCTGTGTTTATTTGAGTTTATGGTTGAGTTGGAGCAGAGAGACTCAATTTGAAGCTATAGGCTGATATTTGATTGAGGGCGTATAATTTGGCTTAAAAATTCTCGCCTTGCGACTCTAAAGGTTAAAGAATTATTAGTAAAATATTGCTTTTAACATATATTTTTGTGTTTAGGTTAACATGGTTTTAGTTTGGGAAAGCTTCTGTGAGATAATCTTGGTTGACAGGATATCAAAATTCAATTTTGCATTGCTCTTGATTCTTCTTCTACCTTCGATCCTACGGGATTATCTTGTTTGGTTTTATATATTATGAAAATTCATTGGCAAGTTCTTCATGGTTTATATTATGAAACTTCATAGGCAACTTCAGTTGTATTCTTTTTGTATCTTACAGCAATGCATTATTAGTAGACATTAGTGGAGCAAACTCCCAACCTCAATTGCTTAACCCTGTCCAATGTTGGGAAATTCTTTGTATCAATTAGTTCTGTTATGACTTCACGAATTCATCATTTTCCTTCTGAATAAAGTCATTATTGGATTTTGTTACTCAAATATTCCTACTTCATAGACCTTGAAGGCTTAAACCATGTGATAGTTTTCTTGTACTTCTCTTTTTGTTAGGAAGTTTTACCTCCTAAAGTCGATAATTTGGGCCAAACGTTTTATTTACTAACGAGTGTAGTTCGGCTGCTTTTATTTCCCTCCCTATCGAGCGTGCTTAACTTTGTTTCTTGTGATTTGTAAACCTTAAATACACGCATTCTCCAAACATCATATTGAGTTCTTCTGACTGTTACAGGTTTGTATCTTCAACAAGACAAAATTCACTTCTTTTACAGGTCCATTAATGAACAAAAAAGTTTCCTTACAGCTGTTATGGTGCTGTAATAATGAACAACAACGTTTCGTTACAATTGTTAAGGTCCTGTAATAATGAATAACAATGTTCGCTTACAACTGCTATGGTGATGTAAACGATGTTATAGAATGTTGTCAGAACTGGTGTTATTAAAATATAAGTAGTAAAGATTTACCTTATTGGCAGTTTTAATTATCTTTTCTATACAGATATACACAATATTAAACTAGATTTATCTTCAATGTTTAGCTTCTTTTTTTGTTTTTTTGAGAATCTATTGTATTACAATTCGATTATAGGATACGGATACATTTCATCCTAGGCCTAGGGAAACCTGGGGAAGGGGCCAGGGGAGGAGTTAGGGGGGAATCTAGGGAAAACTTGGTAACTTGCCTTCTTCATGTAGTGCGTTGGTTAATTTTGAAATCTTCAGACTTTTGCTGAGGGTAGTCTCAAACCTGCCTTGCACAGAAAAGGGAGACTCATTTACCACTAGGCTATCAACTTTGGTCTTTGTAAATGTTTAGCTTGAGTATCTCATTTTGAAGTTAACTAACGAATGTTATCTTCTTCTTGGCTTTTAATTAATTTTTTATAATCATGCTAGCTCTACATAGATTCAGATAAAATTATAGTTTCTTATTCATTTAAGAGAAATCAAATCATCTAGGACCTTAGGTTTTTAATTTATGAGCTAGAAAATTTACCAACAACCACTTTAGAAGTTAAAAATTAAATGTGTTTGCACATTGGCAACTTTGCATCATCTTTATTTTTGAGGGCTAAGAACTCAAAGCAAAACTCCTTGGGTAGCGTTTGACTTTGGGGCCTTCAAAGTAAGGCTTTTATCCATCCGTAAGAGGTAGAACTCATTAAAATTTTGGAAGTACAAGTTCAAAAAGGTAGATAGCGAACAATGTATGAATTATCTGAGTTGTGAACCTTAAAGATAATAGTCATTCCACTAGCGTCCATGATGTTCTCTTCTTCGTGCATCACCCAATTGCAACCTTGACGGTAGGAGTGCTATTCTTTAATACCATGGTGTAGTCTTATGCAATGTTCTAAAAGGCGCTAGGCGGGAGGGGAGCCTAGCGCCTAGGGGGCCTAGGCGGAATTTTTTATTTTATGCTAATTTTAATATTTTATCTTATATTTATCTAAACAAAACAATAATATAAAGCAAAACAATTTATAATAAAGATAATAAAGGCATTTGCTTAAAGTTCAAAAACATCCATATTGTTAATGTCAAAGTTCAAACACAAACATGCAATTGTTCAAAATTCAAACATATTTTTAACGTATTAGTTTTATTCATAAACAAGATTGCTATTAAATAATAAAATTTAAAATTTCAAGAATTTAATTCAATATTAAAACTTAAGAAACTAAACATAAATTTAAAAATTATATTGAATTAAACTAAATATTACAAATGTATCATCATTTATATAAATATGGTAAATCATTTGAAAAATAAATATATTAAGATCTGGTTTGGGTAATTATTAAAATAAAAAACTTCTCCGCCTAGACCTCACCCTAGGTCCCGCTTAATTTCCTGAAGAGATTTTTTTTTGCCGTCTTGGGCCTAAGTGAGGCGTCAGGGGGGCCTAGCGCCTAGGCGGGGTGTCAAAGGCGGGGATTTTTAGAACACTGGTCTTATGTGTGCACCGATGGACAACCAGCGTTGTCCCATTGCCTCTTCATTCTTGCTCTTGAAACATGCTCTTATGGTAGACGGTGGGTCCTCTATCGACTGCCTGGTGTTATTTCTGTTAACAAGGGTATAACTAGTCAACCAAATCTCCTTAGAAAAATAGCCTATACTGTTAACTTGGTTGTTAGCAGATATAAACCCTTATTTGTTAACAGATGTTTAACATTTCCTTTAATATTGTTAAGAGGTATATTAAAGATTTTTCTTTTTATCTATATATCCCTTCCTCCATTGTTGGAGGGGAGGAAAAGAGCTTTTGTATGGTAATATTACATTTACAGGAAATTACTTACTTGAATAGTGGCTTTTCATATATTTGTAATTTCGTCCTTTCTTATTATGTCTGGAATACTTGTCTCTGACTATTACAATTTTGTCTACCGTATGATACAAAGACGCTCTTTGTTGGTAACTGCATGCTAACTTTCTGCATTCTTCTCACTTTTAGGTTGGGTATGGTATTGTATGGCTTTAACATGCATACTGGCAAGTATCTGCTGCTGGGAGATAAAAAGCAGGGTGGCTGCTATGGCTACTAGATTGTCTATCCTATGTATTCTTACGGATAAAATATGTAGCAGTTAAATCATAGTATTAATGGCTATGCTATTAAACAAACTTGAATGTGTCTTGTCATAAAGCACAGCATATAATGTGCAGACAGATTATAACTTGTGTAGTGTATGTTGTTGTGGTTGGATTGAGGTTAACATGTGTTCTAGTTTAAGCTTTTATATGCAATGGCCTGTTTACTTGAGCAAGAACAAGTTCATTTTTTTTCCCTAAAGAAAGAACAAGCTTTTACAAACTGTGATTATGGGGGTGTTTGATAAAAATTGAATGAATCTGAATCTGAATGAGCTGAATCTGAATCTGAATGAGCTGAAACTGAATGAAAAAAATTGTTTGATAACTGACATATCTTAAAGATCTGAATGACATATTTTAAATATTTTTCCTCTATTTAAAAATTCAAAGTTGTTGTAAATTTATTTAATATTATATAATATAATAGTTAATATTTTTTTATTATTTTTATTATTATTTTTAATTTTTTTTACTTCATTCAGCTAACAATTCAGCCATTCAGACCAAAAATTCGGCCTTAACCATTCAGCCAACGCATCTGATCGATTCAGCCATTCAGACGATTTTTTTTCAAAACAAACGCACTTAATGATTCAGCCACTTATCGATTCAGCCATTCAGACCCATTAAGTTCTAAACAAACAGCCCCTACCTCTTCTTTTGGGTACTAAAATTGTGATCACCCAAAACATTTGAGTAGGTGTTTCACCCCTTGCCAACTGTGCTAAAAGAGTTGATACATTTTTAAGTACAAACCAAATGGTTTAGGGGTTGTTTGTTTATGACTGAATATATCTGAATGGTTGAATCGGTCAGTCATTAAGTGTGTTTATTTTGAAAAAAATCGTTTGAATGGTTGAATCAGTAAGATGATTGAGCTGAATGGCTAAGTCAGATTTTTTTAACTGAATGAGCAGTTGAATAAAGTAAAAAAAATTAAAAATAAATATTAACTATTATATTAAGTAATATTAAATAAATTTATAACTCAATTTTTTTAGAAGGGTAAAAAAATAAAATTATGTCATTTAGATGTTACAAATAATATTTTTTATTCAGATTCAAATTAAAATTTAGATTTATTCAGTTTTTATTAAACACGGCCTAAGGGAGTGTTTGATAAAAACTGAATAAATCTGAATCTGAATTTGAATGAATTGAATTTGAATCGGAATGAAAAAAGTTGTTTGATAATCGACATGCCTGAAACATCTGAATGGTAAAATTTTATTATTTTACCCCCCTCTAAAAAAATTCAAAATTGTTGTAAATTTATTTAATATTACTTAATATAATAGTTAATATTTTTTTAATTTTTTAATTTTTTTTAATTTTTTTCATCTTTTTTCTTCATTTAGCTGCTCAATTCAGCTATTCAGCTCAAAAAATTTGACTTAGTCATTCAGCTCGTCTATCTTACCGATTAAGCCATTCAGACCAAAACAAACGCACTGACCAATTCAGTCATTCAGATTCAACTCTAAACAAACACCCCCCTTAATATAATAAAAAAAAGTTGAATGGTTTAAGCTTCACTAGGTTCGTTTTGTTCTGACTCGTTTATTAAATGGATTGAGTTTGTACCCGGCTTAAACTGGAGTCATTTACTAAATGAACTAAGGTTGTACATCAAATTTTAGATTTGTTTAAAGTCCAATGTTAAGTGTACTTGGGATGCCTTGTTACAAAATACAATGTTGTTGTTTGATAAAAATGTGCATGCATTGATCAAAGTCAAACATCAATTAAAACTAATCAAATCCCCATGCACCCATGTTTCCTTGAATGTTCTAAGTTTCTGTTCCCATTCATATATATATATATATATATATATATATATATATATATATATACACGATCCGGATTTTAAATTCACACCTTATCCAATTTACCCGAGCTCACTCCCTTAAGCGACGGATTCAGTGATGGTTCGGTCATACAACCGTTGTCTATACTTTTAGCGACGGACAACATATAGCGTCGCTAAAAGTATAAACGACGGTTGTATGATCGAACCGTAGCCGGGTCCGTTGTTAAATGGGGGTGAGCTCGGGTGAGTAGGATAAGGGATGAGCTTAAAATCCGAACTCTATATATATCTATCTAATAAAATACAAATGATTTTAAATTTCTCGCTCACTCAATAAATCATCTAGACTGTTCAAATTTGAGATAAATCACACCGTCCATACAGTGCCGGAGACATGGGACTCAGCTAGAATATATATATACTAGTAGTAGTAGTACAATATGAATAAATAGGCTGGAAAATACTTAAATGGAAAACAGGTTGGAAATTAATTTTCCACAAACTTAATTCAAACCTAATCTGCCTAGGTTGACTGACTCTGGCTTATAATTTTGTACTAAAACATTTGTCTGGAAATCTCGGATCTTGATCCCTTTATATTTATATTTAATTCTTAATGCACGTGTACATGTAGTTTCTTGGGATTTTTCATGACTTTTATTTTGTTATGTACGAAATAAATAAATTAATAATTAAATAAGTCGATTGTTTAATGTTTTAATAGTAGTAGTATCATATATTAATATAATCAAGGATCAAAATTTCTGCATGCATGCATCATTTCAGTTGACTTTCTTTTTTTTATTATAAAAAAAAATGGGAAAATGTTGAAAATATATCTTTTATCTTTTTAATTATAGCAAAAATAATAATGTTTCGGACTTTTGTTATGATATGAGTGTTGTACTTTTTCCTCACTGGCTAGTTTAATTTAATTAGACATAAAATTATGCGTATTCAAAATTCATAATTTATGCCATCTGTCGCATAAAAAAATTCTTGTATTAATAGTAGTATAATTCACGCAATATTTTTATACTAGTTGGGTCCCGTGCCTCCGGCACTGTATGGACAATATGATTTATCTCAAACTTTGAACGACCAAAATAATTTATTGAGTGAACGGAAAATTTAAAGTCATTTGTATTTTATTAAATTATTATTAGATTATTAGATAGATAGATGTATTTTATTAGATAGATGTATGAACGGTGGGATTTATCCCAAATTTTGGACGGCCCAGATGATTTATTAAGTGATTGGGAAATTTAAAATCATTTGTATTTTATTAGATAGATTTATCATTATAATTTTATTATCATGCTATCATTATTAAATTAATAATTTCTTAATTTTTTACTTAACATTATGCATGATTTTTTGTCGGTTTGGAATAAGAGAGAAGACTTAAATTATAAAAAAATAATATTTTAATATGTTAAAATGATATTATTTTTATAATAAGTCTCTCTTACATGCACGTAAAATTAATTCATTATTTATGTGAGAGGGATATAATATTTTATTTAGGTGTATATATACAGATGGTGAAGAGAAATTAAGGGGCTCAACCATCAACACGGCGCAACCGTTGTCCCCAAGTGGTTGACCATGCTGGCCTTCACGTGACCCCAGCTGTTTTATTACATCATCCTCTTACTTACTACTAATAAATAAGTACTTTTTCCGTTTTTTAATATAAGTTATTTTAGAAAAATATTTTTATTTAATAATATAAGTTATTTGAGAATTTTAAATAAGTATTAATTATTTAATTTTTAATATTAATCCAGATATTAATTTGGTTATCTCACTATTATATGGCTAATAAATAATAAGGAATTGATATTTCCACGAAGTTCCCCTCACATGAATAGTAAACGAGACCTACATTCATGTGAGTGAGGCTTGTGGAAATATCAATTTCTTAAATAATATTTTCTTTTTTTTAATATAAAGCAAAATATATACTATTGATATTATATTTAATGTTTTATAATTATTTTTTTAATATTTATGTATAACTTTAAAATTATTTATATTAAGAAAAACGAAAGAAATAATATATATTTTAATGAATAATTAATGAGAATGTGACCTCTGGTTGTGTCTCTTTGTGTACTCTACTCTACTACTTTTCTTTATGTTTAAACTACTTATGCATGAAACAATTTTAAAACATAAAAAGTCATCTCTCACCTACCTACGATCAGAATTTCTTTTTGACTAAGCACAACCACTATTATTAATAAGTAATAATAGAATAATTTTTTCATAGAGATAGGAGAGATAATTCACATGGGAATCCGAAGTGATTAATATGAAGTTTATTTTTGAATAAGTTATTCAATTGATCAATTGAGTATTGACACGTATGTGAGATTCTATGTGTGTCAGCATTCTATTGGTTAATTGACCAACTTACCAAAAATTAAATTTCATGTTAACCGGATCCATTCACATGGATATAGTAAATCTTGCTTGGGCTGCTTTAATGGTAGTCTTTACATTTTCTCTTTCACTCGTAGTATACAGAAGAAGTTGACTCTATAGAGGTACTACTGTTTTATTGAGAAATCAAATTGTAGCAATTGTTTTATAGATCGTTCTGCAAGTGGGTTAAATGTTTTTTCAGTCATCGTACTATAGGTTAACTTACAGATGGATAACTGAATTTGTTTTACAGTCAACTCACTGTACTCGATTTTACTAACAAAAATTAAAAAAACTGTTAAGTCAAAGGTTGACTTAACGAAAATGTGACGTGATAGCTGACTTGTCTTTAAAAAAAAGTATAAGTGACAGTTAGTATGCGACGTGGCAGTGATAATGTGGATTTTGAGGAAATTTTTTATGAAAAAAATAAAAAAAATATTTTAAAGTATAATATAAATTATAAAAATTAGCATGTCCTACGCACGAAGGTTATACCACAAGTTAGGATTTTGTGGTGAAACCATGCAATTGAGGAAATGACATGGGAGTTAGAATCGGAAATAAAAGCGAGGTACCCTCACCTGTTCGAAATACCAGGTACATACATCAATTTCGAGGATGAAATTTTATAAGGAGGGGAGGTTGTAAGACCCCAACTTATTATATATAAAATCGAATTTCCTCTAATTATTATTGTGAATAATAAGGTATTAATTTGATATAATTATCTGGTTATGGGTGAAATGTGCAAATTTTATAAAATAAGCAAGTGGTTATAAAATAATCATTGTTGTCGGGGAATATTCGTTTGGTCATGGAATATTCTTGTTGTCGGGAAATATTCGTACGACGGCGAAGTCATTTGTGCCCATAACAGAATAACTTTCGGATGAAGAAGATGACAAATTTGGATTTTTATAAATAACGGCATAATTTTTACCGTTAACACTGTTGGATAATTGGTGGTTAAAATACAGTAATACGTGTGGTTGTACAGTAGCACACGGTATTGCACAGTATGGTTGAATTATTGATTCGTACGTAAGAAAACACTACTCAATAATTGTTACAGTAGTTACTGTTCATTATTTTATTATATTGATTCAATAATTGCTGCATTGTTAGTTTATATTATTATTGTTTCAATAATTGTCACTACACAGTATTTCTCATTATCAGATCAATAATTCATATTATTTGAATAATATTATTAGATAGCATTATTGGCAATGTCTAGAAAGTTCTGTCAAAGAGAGGCTTGATCATCTAATTGTGCGCCAGTAAGGAAAAATCCTTATTGGAAAGTCCCCCTCTTTCCTGGGAATGGCTTGGTTGTCATAATTGTGATTCTGTATTATTATTTAAGAATAATTAATTATTGATTCATATGATAAGGAAATATTTATTTGATGTGGATATAATTGATGAATATATTATTTTATGTGGATATAATTGAAGAAATTAATGCTGAGGTATTTTATCAGTATTTCGTCGAACTGGAAGAATTAAAAATCATCCGTTTGTGAATTTCGGATAATTTCTGTTTGGAATTTGGAAAAATTTTCTTCTGCAAAGTTGTAGAGAATTCGATTTCAGGCAGAATGGACATAAAATTCGTATTTTTCTGATAAACGGGATATTTTTTATGAATTATTGAAGTTTCGGAGAATAAAATGATTTTTATTAAATTATGGGTGGGATCCACTTTTGTTTTACAAAATGTGGGATGCCAATTTATTCAAAGATGGCTGATGGCTTTCAAAGTTGGTTGGCGGCATGCGTAGAAGGTGAGAAATAATAATAATAATATTTTATTAATTTAGTCTCCTTTGGCGTTCTAGCATTTTCCTATAAATAGAGTGCTAAGTTAGAATTGAAAATAACACCAGAAATAAGTTTTCTCTCTTTCTCTCTCTATATTATCGAGCGTATTCTTGTGAGTATATTTTGAGTGTTGCTATACGGTGCGATTTTCTGTCAGCACTATACCCGAAATTCAGTCAGAAATACAGTTATTTTGAGGTAAGGGATGTTATTTTCTTCTTAAATGATATTATTTTCTTCAATATCATTATGCCAAAATATTGGTGAACTTTTTAATCAAATTTGAAACTTGTTGTGTCGGGGTTACTATTCACATATACGGTACTATTCACGTATACGACATTATTCACGAATACGGCACTATTTACCGAAAAATAAAACTTTTCCTTTTTATCCAAGATGTCTATTTTGGCTACTATCTTTGATTGTATCTATATTTTGATCGTTATTTTTGAATTCTGCTTCAAAATTGGTTATTATGGAGTATTATTGTTCTTGAATAAAACTGTTATACGAATCCCTAATATTTGTCCTTCTATCTCACTGGATTCGTTCTTAAAAATATTTTTCATCATCCTCAGTCCTTAATGATGATATTATTGAATATCTTTGGCCTGTAGTGCAAAGATAAATGATTACTGATGAATATTTTTGGCCCGTAGTGCAAAGATGAACAAGTGTTGAGATGAACATGACCAACCGGTAATATAAATGAATATCTTTGGCCTATAGTGCAAAGATGATTAAAGATGTATATTGATTGTTGTTACAGGGATAAAATATTGACGATGGACTCTTAAATATTAGAAGATAGTAGAATTCATCATCTACGTGACTCTTCTAATGGATTGTTATTTTCGCTGTATTTGTTGATCTAAAATTTGTTGTCGATTATATTTTATCAGATTTTTTTCCATGTTGAAGACTAACGATAATTTGTTGTATATTATCTTAGTCATAATATTCTTTACTGGGCTAGTTGAGCTCACCCTTTTCCTTTTTGTTCCATTTTTCTTTTCAGGAGGTGAGAACATAGGAGGATCGAGTCGGGGTATGGAGTGAGGTTTCTCGAAAGATGTTTTAGCAGTTCTCACTATTTCTGTAAAATAGTGTTTGAATAATTGTAATGAGAACTTATTTGCGTGTGGATATTGTCTAGAAGACAATATTTGTATTTAAACTCACAGTATATATTGTCGTATTTCACAAGACATTTGTATTATTGAAGTTGTAGTTTGTTTTATGTACCATGTATTTGGCAACTCAGAATGGGTGTTGTATACCTGTTTTGGGGGCGTCACAAAAAATAATTATTTTTTTTATTTTTATTAAAAAAACATTAAAACGTAGATTTTTTTAATAAAAATAAAAAAAATGTTGTTTTTTTAATAAACATAAAAAAAGTCAGTTTTTTTAATAAAAACAAATGCAATTTTTTTAATAAATTTTTTTTCTTTTTTATTAACTGTTGAAAGTTTAACAGTTAATTTTTTTAAAACTGTTAATTTTTATAACTTTTCATTTTTTAAAACTGTTAATTTAACAGTTAATTTTTAATTTTTTTTAATTTAACAGTTAATTTAACTATTAATTAATTTTAAAACTGTTAAAAATTTAACAGTTAATTTTTTTTATTAAAAAAAGTTACATTTTTTTAATTAAAAAAAACTGTTTTAGAGATTAAAAAAATTGCATTTTTAAATCTGTTAATAGTTTAAAGAGTTTTTTTTATTATTAAAAAATGCATTTTAAGTCATACTTGACTTAAAAAAAATAATTTATTTTTTAATAATAAAATTAATCTGTTAATTTTTTTATTATAAAAAAAACTTCATTTTTAACAATTATTTTTATTAAAAAATTCAGCGTTTTGTTGTTTTTTAATAAAAAAAGAAAAAAATTTATTAAAAAAATTCCATTTTTTTATTTTAAAATGTTGCATTTTTAACAATTATTTTTTTAAAAAATTCAGCGTTTTATTTTTTTAATAAAAAAAGAAAAAAAATTATTATAAAAAATTGCACTTTTTTTATTAAAAAAATGACTTTTAATTATTTTTATTAAAAAAACTACATTTTTTTAATTTTTATTAAAAATAAATATTTTTATTAAAAAAATCTACATTTTAAATTTTTTTAATAAAAATAAAAAAACAATTATTTTTATTAAAAAAAATGCGTTTTAATTTTTTTTAATAAAAAAAAATTCTTTTTAAAATTTTTATCAGAAATAATTATTTTTATTTATTTATTTATTTTCTTATTTTTTGGCTAATTTTTATAATTTATATTATATTTTAAAATATTTTTCCTTTTTTTCATAAAAAATTTTCTCCAAATCCACATTATCACTTTCACGTCGCATACTAACTGCCACATATACTTTTTTTTAAAGACAAGTCAACTACCACGTCACATTTCCGTTAAGTCAACCTTTGACTTAATGATTTTTTTAATTTTTGTTTGTAAAATCGAGTACAGTGAGTTGATTGTAAGAAAAAAAAAAGGTTCAATTATCCAACTGTAAGTTGACCTATAGTACGATGACTGAAAAAATATTTAACCCTTCTGCAAGTAGGGTTTTTTCATTTATTTTAGCAGAGAAAAGATTTTTTTGTTGCAATTTTTTTCTTTTTATAACAAAAGATGCAATATACATATATATCAACCATGCATGTACCTTAAAAATTGCTTCATCCATTCTTTAATATAGGTCGTTTTAGAGTTGTGTACAAGTATTAAGAAAATGATTGTAAACCGTTAAATATACTATCAATTGTCTATATTGCCCTTGTATTGGAAAAATAGAGTTTTGTTTATTGGGCAAAAAATAGTGAGAAAACCAAAGTTATATTTATTACTTGGGATAATATTGGAAACTAAGCAATTAATGCTTACTTGAAATTCTCAAACGACTTATATTTAGAAATAAAAATATTTCTGTAAAACGACTTATATTAAAGAACGGATGGAGTATATTTTTTGTCAAAATAAATAAATAAATATTATGTTAAAAATATCAAAAGCGTTTTGAAGTAAAAATTTACGAGCATGGAGATTTGTAAGGTATTGCATGCATTCAGTAGTTAAATTAATGGAGGAAACTTTAATGAGCGTGGGATCGAGCAATTTTCTGATTCCATAATCTTTATTGTCCAACGGCAACTCACAGAAGCCACTCCCCGATGTGCCAAGGGAAGAGGAAATTTCAAAACCGACCGGCCGGTTTGACTGACAAACTCTTAAATCTACATGTTTAATTCTTAATTACAATTTGGTGTAACCAACACTTGCGCCGTAGGACTCCCTCCGTTCTTTAATATTTAACTAGTTGGTAGCCCGTGCAACGCACGGGTTAGTTTGAATAACAAATTATATAATTTATTAAAATTACAATGAGAAGAATATTTTTTTATAATACATTATTTTTATATCTACATGTAAAATCTTTTGATAATGTATGCGATGTCTTCGTTCAATTTTTTGATGTATTGTATTCGTTGGTTGAATCTCAAAATGAGCATCATGTGATTATCCTGCACATAATATATATAAGATAAATAATCTATTTATAAGATAACAACTTTTAATTCTTGGTAATATTTATTTATGAAGTAATATAAAATTTAGAATACTACCTCTTCATCAAGCAATATAGCTGTAGTGTTGACAATTTGTCCAGTGCTCAAATTGATCCCATCTAACTTTCTTGTTAATATGACCTTTATTGTATAATCATCTCTATGACTCTGAAGACAAATCATCATCATCCTCAATTCCATCATCATCATCTGCAGCAGCCTCACCCCAAAGAAACTTCTTCTGCACAATCTCTAGAATAAAAAAGAAATCCAATATGCCTAAGTAATGTACAATATGTTTGCCAATAGTAACCTGAAATTAAACTGAATAGTAGATGCACAAATACCATTTTTTTTATTGACAAAGCTTACATATAAAGTGAAACAAATGTAGATGTAGAGTACTTTTGTGTGTAGTATGAGGTTTTTATAGGGTGAAGTACTATGATAAGTAGTATTTTTATTAAATGTATTTAAATTTTCATTTGTAACTGTTTAGTGAGAAGTCATATACTTAATGATTTATTAAAGATTTTTTTAATGTTCATGACTCTTCCTTTTCCAGATTTTTAATTATTTTTTTAATGATGTTTTAAATGTTCATGAATGTTAATAAATTTATTTTAAATCTTAATGTTCATGACTCTTCCTTTTCATAACTTACATGTATGACTAATGTTCATGAATGTTAATAAATATATTTTAAATGTTAATGTTCATGACTCTTCCTTTTCATAACTTACATGTATGACTAACTCTGTTAAAAATCAAATCGATTTCAATTGATTTGAAATTGATTGAGTTAAGGATTGACAAATTGATTAATTGATTTGAAATTGATTGAGTTAAGTATAAATTGATTTAAAATTTGGAAGCCAGATTGATTAATTGATTTGAAATTGATTGTCAAATTGATTTCAATTGAATTGATTGAGTTAAGGATAGGCAAATTGATTTGAAATTGATTGAGTTAAAGATAAATTGATTCAGATTGATTAATTGATTTGAAATTGATTGTCAAATTGATTTCAATTGATTGAGTTAAGAGTTTGTGCTGTATTTTATATATATAATATAATAATATAATATATAAATTGATTGAGTTAAGGATAAATTGATTTGAAATTTGGAAGATTTGAAAATAAAGTTATAAATTGATTTTAATTGATTTCATTTGATTGAAATCAATTGCATTGATTTCAATTGATTTCAATCAATTGCTTGTGTTGTATTTATATGGGAAGATGAATGGTCAATATTTTTTATCCGTATTATGGTACTACACTCTTCATTCCTTTTTAACTAAATTTTAAAGACTAAAAGTTATTTATTTATTAGTATTTGTTAATTTAAAAAAATATTTATTACTTAATTTTTATACTACCCTCACATTAAATAGTAATTAATTTTTTATTAAATTTTGAATGGGAAGATTAATGGTCAATATTTTTTATCTTCATTCATTTTTAACTAAATTTTAAAGACTAAAATTTATTTATTTATTAGTATTTGTTAATTGTTAATTTTAAAAAATATTAATTACTTAATTTTTATACTACCCTCACATTAAATAGTAATTAATTTTTTATTAAATTTAAAAATATATATATTAAAATTTATATCTATTTTGATTAGTTAAATAAATCATTAATTATATTACTAATTTGTGAACTAATATTTTCACATGTATTTAAAAATGATTGAGTTAAGGATAAATTGATTTGAAATTTGGAAGATTTGAAAATAAAATTATAAATTGATTTTAATTGATTTCATTTGATTGAAGTCAATTGCTTGTGCTGTATTTATATTGATATATTGATTGTAGGACCATTTTTCTCCTTTAGTTTTTTTTTTCATTTTTATTGTTAAGACTTTTTTTCGTTCTTATTGTTTGATTTTTCATTATTGTTTGATTTTTGCAATTGATTTGATTATGTGTATTTATATTGATTGAGTTTAGTTTTTTTTTTCATTTTTATTGTTAAGACTTTTTTTTCGTTCTTATTGTTTGATTTTCCATTATTGTTTGATTTTTGCAATTGATTTGATTATGTGTATTTATATATTGTTATTGAAGAGAAAATAAAAATAAAAAAATTATTTATGTGTATCATCATTTATGTGTATTTATATATAAGAATAAAAAAATAAATGAGTTATCAAATTAAGTGAGTTAACTCACTTAATTAATTAAGAGTGAACTCAATGATTTTTCCAATTGATGATATCATCATTTCAATTGATTTCAAATTAGGGGCTGTGCTGTATTTATATATATATATTGATATAAATTGTTTTAAAGAATTATTTTTATTCCTTAATATAAATTATTTGTTTTTAATATAAATTATTTTAAAAATTATTTTTATTCATTAATATAAGTCGTTTGAATAAACGGGACCCACATCCATTACTCGGTTGCATAGCCAGACAAAGGAAAAAAATCACTAGTCATCAAATAAGTACAGAATTAGAAGATTATGCTAGTGGAATGCAATTCCACACTTTGTATTGACAGCATTTTCATATGCATATCCAACCATCAAAGAAGCTAGAAAGTATGGTAAAGATAATAGAAAAGGAATTAGATATGAATGTGAACAATTCAGAAACTAATTCTTTAAGGAAAATTAAACAGAGCTACAACAAGTCTCGAGTAAGATGTGCCCAAATTGGTTGAAGGGGACTTACTCCCACAACTCCCAAACATACTCAAAGCTAGAGAATCAAAACAAATGGTGAAGTAATTCAACTATACATTCAGAAAAGTAACTTCCTTCTCTATCTTCCTATGTTGTTGTCGCTGCCTGAATCCATTACAATTGTTAGCCTTCTTGCCGTCTTCAAAAAGTTGCTGCAATATCAACGATAAGGCCTTAAGAATCTGAAGAATTCAAAAAACGTTTTGATGATATATTAGAAAGCAATTGACATATGGTATACCTGAAGGGCTCATCTCCAGTGTGTTTAGCTGCACCTGCCTCGTCCCTGTAAAGCACATTGCTTAATATCTCAGATTTTTCTAGACCAAACATGTCGACCAGCTTTCCATACAGCTCCTCATATGAGCCGAGGGCGGAAAGGTCAAGAGTTCGTCCCACATCCTCCGACTCCATGAAAACCTTGCAATGGCCAATCTCTCCAGATTCAGACTTTCGTTTTTTGTACCATGGAAACCCATCATCCGACCAACTGTCTGGTGGACCATTTTCGAGGATTGCCGATCCTGAACCATCAGATAAGTGTGCTAGTTTTTCTGAATTCCCATCTAATGAACTGCTTCTAATAGTATCTCCTGAGCAGCTCTCAGAAAGCTGCTGCTCGGTGAGAATGGGCCGACCAAACAGCAAGAACATTGGTGCTTTTGTATCATTAGTTTTCTTCAAACTAGGGCTAGAATTTCCCATTGTTAGCAAACAAGATACATTATCATCTTGTTTGGGGTTGTCAATGAACCCGCTAGTTGGGATTCTAGACGGTGGTGCAGCAGCGTAATGAAGCTGCTGGAACCCAAATGGAAACAGACTCGACTGCAGTTTGTTGAAGTGGAGATCTGGTGAAGATAATCCATATTGAGCATGCCTGGCTCCCTGTATGCCTGCAGGAATGTTGTCTGATATACAACCAAAAGGGCTGCTGGACCTGAGGGGGTTGCTGAGAAGTGATGGCATCGAAAGTTGCCCATCAAGGGAAAAATCTGGGGGCTGTGGGACACGCAACTTCTTTCTTGGAAGCGAGAATGGGGAGAGATGGATGGAAGGCATATTTGATACTAATTCAACCAACCATGGGTTGACTCGCTTCACATTCTGTAATAAATCTGGCTCATCCCATGCTACCTGCAAATGATTTTTGCCAAGATTAACCAACCAGAAGGCCAGTCAAAAGAGCTGTATAATTATACTTAGAAGAACTTTGGGCACGAATTTAAATTGGAAATCTTTCAAGCAATGTGCATGACACAGTTTGGTATCACAACAAAGAATTTACAAAGTGTAGATCTTTCACTATCTTTACTCCTACAAAGGGCAATGAGATATTGTTCTATAATACAAACATATATGTAGTCCAAAAAAATTCAAAACTAAATTTGATTTGTTGATGATTCTGATATTGATCAAGTATAGCATCATGCTACTTATACAACGACTTAAAAATTTTAGGATGTCGACTGCTACATACTATATACTGTCGGGAACTATATATCAACTGGAAAAGAATCATGCCTGATTTAGGTGCTTGAGAGGAGTCTATCCTACTATTCCATTTAGGAGTGAAAGCAATCATGACAAATCTGCAGTCAATTAGAAGTTCATTTTCTTAAAAAAAATCTATTGGACAAGGGGAAATAAGAGGTAAGGTAAACACTGCCAAATTCTTCCCTTAGAAGCACAAGACGTTAACAGATTGTAAATAGTGTGCTGAATATAAATATTTCAACAGAAAAGAGAAATTCCACATAAATAATAATCCAGAAAATATGGAATTTCAGTTAAAAAATCACAATTTAAATATGCTTTGGATTGGAGGGAAAGGTCATAAATCAAGATATATGTTACCTGGAGAAGCCTCCATGGAGAGTTAGGCCAACGGATGGGGTCTTCAACCTGAACAGAAGATACCGTCCCCATGAACCAGCTTATCCTAGATGAATCCTCTGTCTCAAAAGCCATCTTAAACCTCATTCCAGAGTACCATTGGATTCTCATCGAAGCCCTCACAGAAGAGGCCTTCACACAAAACTCTGGCGTACTTGCACGCGGGTAGTAAACAATCTCAAAGGGCTGCGCATTGGCCGCAGCGGTTGCAGCTTCAAACACCGATTCAGCACTCACTTTTCCCATACCGTTCAGATCCCCAGAAAAAATTCCGTTCGCATTACCATTTCGCCCAAACTTATTCTCATCTTCCCTCATGAATCCAGAAAACCCCCCATATACTTGGGCACAATTGCCAGATGCCGTGTTCCATCCAGATGGGAACTCAGGTCCCCCACCAACTCCCCTTTTGGCACGACGAATGCCAACACAAAGATCCCCGTTTTCTGCCCTTAAAAACACAATCGAATCCCCAGCAACAAGGTTCTTCTGGTTCACAAAATTACTCCATCCCGTGGTCAAAAGATGACGACGGGGTGTCCCTCTATAAATATGCCTAAATTTCCATATCTGTCCATGAACATCCTTAGCAAGGATGGTCTGGACCGGCGGTTCAGCCGAATAATCCAACCGCGGAAAAATAGTCTCTGCACAATACCTAGGTACCGAAAACCCCCCACCATTATTGGCATCAGACTGTGTCAAAGTCTTTGCAAATGAAGAGGGTTTTTCTTGATCCTCATTCTTATTAAACCCCAACAACCCGTTATCATCATCAAAGTCACAATCATTACCTCTCATCGGCACCAACCTTAATTTCGCATAAACCTCATCAGTTTCAGTATCCGCCATGAACTTAACGGCCGATACTCTACAAAGTATCAGTGCAGGAACTCTAGGGAAATTCCCAAAATCAACACTCCCATGGGCGTGTTCAGTGTAGCCCTGAGGGAAATAAAAGACCTTAGAGTTAACCAGTGGCATTTGGACCATACCACCAGCACAGGCATGCCATAATTGAGAGTCCAAGCATTTCTCCACTTGATTCAATGGTCTGTTCATACTATCCATTACAGTAATCATATTGCAATACAAGTAACAACCGTTTATAAACTTAAATCTTTCTTAACTTCTCGTTTCAAATTAAAAGCTGCAACAAATAAAAATCCCCTCTTTGCTTCTGGCCTCAGAGTAAATGCTGCAATCAAAGTAAAATTACACACTTTTAATGTTTTAAGCTCCAAAAATAAATCAAACTTAATTTATTTTTTTTTGGTTGGGGGGTGGTGGAGGAGAAATAGAAAAAGCTTCTCTATTCTCCATAGATGTTTGAAGCACCAGATACCCACAAGTATGAAATTGGGGTTTTTCAAAGATTAGTTAAAGCTAATTTTCTTAGTAACAAAACGTATGAAAAACAAAGGAGAAGGTTATGAACCTGAAAAAAATTATATGGGTTGAATAACAACCTCCATTGCAGAAGTTGGAGAAAATTTCTTACAAAAAATTATAACTGCTTGTCAGATCTCAATACTCTTTCTCAGATCAATTGAATCAGAACCCATAACTTTTCCACAATTTTAACTTGGCAAAACAACAACTTTCATTAATGGGTCAGAAAATTGAGTTGTGGGAAAGTTTTAAAGTGGTGGAGAAGGGGAAGAGTAGCTTACAAGTGAATGCAATTCGGACCAAAGGGAGAAGAGGGAGGAATTTAAGAAGAGGGTAGAAATACACACAGTATGCGTGTGCGGGAATGTAAAAGGAAGAAAGAGTAGAGCAAGGAGACAGAAAGAGTCGCACCTGAAAGCTTGCTTGCCGACCAGATGGTGGCACAAAGAGAGAGACAACTGGCTTTTATGGTCGAAACAAATTGGAATTCCACCTATTTTACTCCACAGTACTTTGGTGACAAATAGCCACAAAAATGGTAAAAAATTGACGTGATTAACAAATTATATTTTATTATAGTACTAGCTATAACCTGTGCCTGAAGGCACGGTGTAACGAAAAATTAAATTAAAATTTTAAAAATATTACATTATCTAAAGACACATATCACCACAATAATTAATACATACTAAATCATCAATACATATCCAACCACCAAAACATCGAGTTAGTCGGTACTAATTTCAAGAAATTTCGGCAAAATTTCTTTTAAAAATAAATATCCAGAAAATTCTAAACCTGTCTACAAAACTTACAATCATCATTACATATCCAAACCACAAAAAAAATTATCATTTCATACCCAAAATCATCATAACCATGTATAATTAGTTAACTTTACAAAATACGGAACACACAATCATCAACACATATCTAACCACCAAAACATCAAGCTAGTCGCTACTAATTTCAAAAAATTCGACAAAATTTTCTTTAAAAATAGATATCCAGACAAATATAAACATGTCTATAAAACTTACAATCATCCACACATATCCAAACCACCAAAAAATCATCATTCCATACCCAAAATAATCATAACCATGCATAATTAGTTAAATTTACAAAATACGGAACACAAAAAAATACATATATGAAGAAATTAATACATACTCAATCATCAACACATCCAACCACCAAAATATCAAGCTAGTCGCTACTAATTTCAAGAAATTTCGGCAGAGTTTCCTTTAAAAATAGATATCCAAAAAAATCTAAACATGTTTACAAAACTACAATCATCCATACATATCCAAACCACCATAAAAAACCATCATTCCATACCCAAAATCATCATAACCATGTATAATTAGCTAACTTTACAAAAGACGAAACACAATGAATACATACATACAGAAAATAGAGAAACATGTTGAGTATAAGACCCTTTACTTTACAGCTTACACAATGTATCCTTCAATATATACCTGAAAATATTTAAAATTTAAAAATTATCGAAATATGTGAGTCAAAATTAAACAATTGTAAATCTGAAACATAATGAGAACACATATTTGTATGTAGGGGAATGAGAGAGAGAGCTCAGTGTGTGTGGTAGAATAGATAGAGGGTTTGAAATTTGAATAAACTGGAATGAGAGAGAGAGCAGCAGACGTAAACTTGATGTGACATTTGTCTATTTTCTCTCTCCGCTCTGTTTTATATTATAGACTAGCTATAACCCGTGCCTGAAGGCACGGTGTAACAAAAAATTAAATTAAAATTTTAAAAATATTACATTATCTAAAGACACATATCACCACAATAATTAATACATACTCAATCATCATTACATATCCAACCACCAAAACATCGAGCTAGTCGGTACTAATTTCAAAAAATTTCGGCAAAATTTCTTTTAAAAATAAATATCCATAAAATTCTAAACCTGTCTACAAAACTTACAATCATCATTACATATCCAAACCACAAAAAAAATTATCATTTCATACCCAAAATCATCATAACCATGTATAATTAGTTAACTTTACAAAATACGGAACACACAATCATCAACACATATCTAACCACCAAAACATCAAGCTAGTCGCTACTAATTTCAAAAAATTCGACAGAATTTCCTTTAAAAATAGATATCCAGACAAATATAAACATGTCTATAAAACTTACAATCATCCACACATATCCAAACCACCAAAAAAATCATCATTTCATACCAAAAATAATCATAACCATGCATAATTAGTTAAATTTACAAAATACGGAACACAAAAAAAATACATATATGAAGAAATTAATACATACTCAATCATCAACACATCCAACCACCAAAATATCAAGCTAGTCGCTACTAATTTCAAGAAATTTCGGCAGAATTTCCTTTAAAAATAGATATCCAAAAAAATCTAAACATGTTTACAAAACTACAATCATCCATACATATCCAAACCACCATAAAAACCATCATTTCATACCCAAAATCATCATAACCATGTATAATTAGCTAACTTTACAAAAGACGAAACACAATGAATACATACATGCAGAAAATAGAGAAACAACATGTTGAGTATAAGACCCTTTACTTTACAGCTTACACCATGTATCCTTCAATATATACCTGAAAATATTTGAAATTTAAAAATTATCGAAATATGTGAGTTAAAATTAAACAATTGTAAATCTGAAACATAATGAGAACACATATTTGTATGTAGGGGGGAATGAGAGAGAGAGCTCTGTATGTGTGGTAGAATAGATAGAAGGTTTGAAATTTGAATAAACTGGAATGAGAGAGAGAGCAGCTGACGT
This sequence comes from Panax japonicus, assembly GCA_020205505.1. Taxonomy (NCBI): domain Eukaryota; kingdom Viridiplantae; phylum Streptophyta; class Magnoliopsida; order Apiales; family Araliaceae; genus Panax; species Panax japonicus. Next base: position 73,001,779 of record CM035107.1, on the reverse strand, counting down.
AAACTTGATGTGACATTTGTCTATTTTCTCTCTCCGCTCTGTTTTATATTATAGATTACTCATTTTATACGTAACTAATATTTCTACATAAAAAAATTAATATTTTTATACATCACACGCGAATAGTGAATGAGTCTCACCTCCATCTAGGAGACAGACTAACATACAAATATAATTTTAACATGTGAAAATATTAGTATTCTATTTTCGTAAAATTATTTTGTCACCATAGCAATATTCAACTTTTTAAAATTTATTAAAAGTACGAGAGAGAAACAAATTAGATTTTAATTATAAAAGATAATATGAGAAATTAAATATTTAATATTTTTTAAAATAAAAAGACAAATAAAATGGGAGAGAGGAATGACCTCTTTGCATTTTAGAGGGTGATAGATAGTCTAATACCGGAAGTGTATTTTTTAGAGTATATCCTTGCGTATTTGAATATTAAAAGGACACAAGATTTATTAAGCATTTTAAAATACATCCTACAATAAATTAAATGTTTTGGTTCATCTCATGATATAATCGTAAGTCATTTACATATCGCAGTAACTCTTACTTATATTAAAACTAGATACAAACATCCGCGTTGTGGTGGGATTATTCAAATTTTTAATAATAAATGTGTGCATACAATTATTAAATTAAAATATAATAATAAAATAGTATACTATTGTGCGATGATCAAATTTTACACAGAAAAACAAATGAATATACATTATAGGTGGTTGTGGTGAGAGTTTACTGATTTATGCATTACATTCTAAGTATATTACTATTGCTTTTAAGCTAGTGACAAATTAAGCGACCTCAACTTGTGGACAAATCATTTTTTCTACTCTTCCTTTTTTCTATTTTTTTTCAATTTTTCTTGACCAAAGTGTAGCCAACTGATTTATTTTCCCTATCCTTTACTACTTTTGTATTTTGTTTACTGCAAAGAAAGGGTTGCCTCAACTTAACTTTTTACAATCCATAACAAAAAGAGAAGAAAAAGGTATAAATATATAAATAACTCAATGACCGACATGAACTTAAAAGATTACCAAAAGAGATCAAACAAAATATATCATTGATGCAGAGAGAAGAAGGAAAAAAATCTGATATAATGATTCACATATTTTGTTCTGTGAAGTAAACAATCATGCTTACTACAAAAGTTTTACTGCAAAATGTGTGAGGCAAGCTTGAATCAATTAAAATAAACATTGACAAAATCATATTGCTCTGTCCCGCAACAAGTGCGAAGTAGGACATTGATCCCAAAAATTATGTAAGGAAAATTCACACTTCCAAAGCCTTAATAACCTTAATCTTATCAAACCCTTAAATCTGACCAAACACACTTGTTTATGTGACCAATTTCTCCTTTACATGACCAGTGATATAATATGTACCGTAAATTGCTAGTATAACAACAGTTATGCACCATTACTGACTAGTATCTCATCACCTCATCATTTACATGCATACTTACATGTTTGTGTCTATTTATAATATTAACAATAAATACAGACTTAAAATGAATATACTAAATAATCAAATTAAGAAATAAACTCAATTCCTTAGTGTTGATATAAGAAACGTGAATAACTCTAATCTAAACAAAAACTTTCCAATTGAAAACCCACCAAAATTTTCAATTAAACACGATTGACAACACAAATATCAGATCAATCAAATCAATTGCAAACATTATTCCTCATATCAGCAACTAAATGCAAATGCAATAATCTCAAATTTTAGCACATAATATCTAAAAATTTAGAAAATAGGCAAACCAAAGAAATAATTCCACCCGCTTCTTGGTTATGTTTCACACTCCTGCATATAGCTGTAACCTGTAAGTAATAATGTGTGTATATAATAGCTCTCATTTTGTTAGTTCTCGGGTAATGAATTGAACCAGACAATATTAGTTTCCGTTCACCATCAATGGTGATGGCTCTTCATCGTGCAAAACGTGAATGACATAAGTAGAAGAAAGACAGAGAGACAAAACAGAAAAGAAAAGGAAAATTGGTCGTGAAGAAAAAGAAGAAGAAGCCATTGTTGCTATTCACTAATTATGAGAATAAATAATTAGCCTGATTAATATACGTATATATATGTATGTATATGCATGGAGGATTAGGTCAGTTGATCATTAACATTATTTCAAACTCTAATTCAGTTAGGAAGTTTTATCCATATAAAATTTTGCTCATTGGTTGTTGAAGAGATTAAATTCTACTTGGTTTGTTATTATTTATCCATAATTTAAAAAAGGATATGATATAATTAAGATAATTGGTTTGTTATTATTTTTCCATAATTTAAAAAAGGATAGGATATAATTAAGATAATTATGATATAGTTAAAACTATTTAAGATGGACATGTGTTGAATTTGTAGAAGGATATATGTCAATATAGGTGTCATGTACTGTGATTTAGTATATATAATAGATTAGGATTCTACTTAATGCTCAAATTTGACTTAACTCAAAAAAACTGAGCTCGAATTCGGTAAGAGATTCTAATTTTGTGCCAGATTTGACTCGGATCATTACCCAGGCCTACTCGACTCGTAAGTACTCAACTCGTTTACAAAGCGAGTTACTCATAAGCATTCAAATCGACTTTCGAATATAATTCATTTTACTTAAAATTGAACCACTACATACTAAATTGGTTACTTAAATAATACTTATATATAAAAAAATTTCACATTTTTTATGTAAAGAAATTACAAAGAATAAAATATAAATTGACAATCAATTCATTGATTTATTCACGTAAAAGCTTGCACAATTTCATACTACACTTTATAAATTATAAATATTGATACAAATATCACATATTTAGCTTACTAGTATGGATCAGATCAGTATTCGAATATGATCCATCGAGTAGGTATCGAAAAAAAAATAAAATACTCGAACCCTAATCTAAGCGAACATTGGTATGTTTGAATTCAACTTGTGTATCATTAAACAAAAATGAGTATGAATCAAATTCGACTCGGATCAATTTTGAATTTGAGATTTGGATCATATTTTCAAGTCAATCTCGAATTGAGTACCAAGCTACTTGGCTTGACTTACACCCCTAACTAAAATCAAAGAACTAATTGTTAATGAAAAATGATATATATTGCCAATATTTATATTTGATTATTTGATTATGAGTACGCGGATAATTATTAGTGATACTTTTTTTTAAAGAGATGTGTAATAAAATGTGGTCCTTCTATAATTCTTACCAATAAAATTCGAAATTGTAATTCGACATAAAGTTATCACAATACATGGTAGATGTCACGCCCCCCAAAATAGGTATACATCACCCATCATGAGTCGCCAAATACCTGGTACAAAATTCAAATATAAATTAATAATACAGTTGTCGTGTAAAATACGACAAAATATAAACTGAGAGTTTTAATACGAATATTGTCTTCTAGACAGTATTCAACTCAGATGGAGTCCTCAATACAGTTATTATCACACTATTTCATAGAATAGTGATGACTATCAATGTTATCATCTGGATCGTCACTCCGTTCCCCGACTAGTCCCGGATACTTTCTCATTTCCTGAAGAGAACAATGAAAGCAAAAGGGTGAGCTCAACTAGCCCAGTAAGAAATATTATGATTAAGATAATGCAGAATAATTTATCGTTAGCCTTCAACAATGTTAAACTGATAAAATATAACAAACATCAAGTTTAACTGCAGCGGAACAAGCAATCCATTAGAAGAGTCACCGTCACTCTGTTCCCCGACTAGTCCCGGCTACTTTCTCATTTCTTGAAAAGAATAATGAAAGCAAAAGGGTGAGCTCAACTAGCCCAGTAAGAAATAATATGACTAAGATAATGCAGAATAATTTATCGTTAGCCTTCAACAATGTTAAACTGATAAAATATAACAAACATCAAGTTTAACTGCAGCGGAACAGGCAATCCATTATAACAGTCAAGTAGAGCATAAAATCTACTATCTTCTATGATTTAAAAAGGTTTTTCATCACTTTTATCGCTGAGACTCAGCTTAATAAATAATCCACATCATCGAATCACCCCTGCACTACGGCCAAGGATATTCTTTAGTATCACGACCATAAATTATCCATGCACTACGGGCCAAAGATATTCGTGTATTCATCAATGGTCATAATTATGCCAACAACTGTCCATCAATGCACTACGGGCCAATGAGGACTTTTACCACATCATTTGTAACATTACGGTCATGATTATACCGAATAATTTCTGGTCATAATCATATCAAGTCCATCCATACACTACAGGACACAGATGACTTTCAACATAATATAAACATGAGGATGATAAGAATTCAATAAAACAAGTTCAAGGATAAATTTTTAAAGATTTATAATTTAATTTATCCAGAAATCAATAACGTCCAAATTATCAACATGATACTGCTTTGTGTAATAAAATTCAAGAATAATATTGTACCAAAAATAATTTGGATCGAAAACTAATCAATTTTTTTTATGAATAGTACCCTGGGTGAATAGTACTCGAGTGAATAGTACCATGTGAATAGTATATTGGGAATAGTAACCCCGTGAATAGTACTTCGGTATGAAAAAGTTAAAACTTATCAAGAATGCTCAGAATAATCTTTCTATTTAAGATACTGGATGAAGCACAAATATCAATGATATTCTACTAATTTCATAGAGTTTAGAAGCCAAAACTTTAACAAAATGAGTATAGAATTCAAAATTTAAAACGAAATAATATTACTTACTGTAAAGTCCCCGAACCCGGATACTTGAAACCCGAACTCGGTACTTCACGATACCATTTCTATGAGCGGAAATACTACTAATAATAATAACACTAAAATAAATTATAAACTTATCTTACCTTTATTAGAGTTTAATCCCAAGTACGCAACCTTTACTATATGACACCGTAGACCTACTCTGTTTGTTTTCCTTTTCACTTTTTCTTGACCGATCCTTCTGATTGTTCACACTTATCTGAAAATATTTAAATTAAGCAAGGATGAGCATTTGAGTGCCCAGCAAGTATTATATATATATATATATATAAGCTAAAAAGTTTAAATGTTTTCTTTATAATATCCATCTACAATAAGTCAATAGTTGTGAAGTATTCTGAACCGATATTAATAACATAACAACCCTCTTTCAAAATTTTGAAACTACGTACTGACTAGAAATAGAGTTTAAGTGACATTTTATGAACATTGTTTTTATTTTCGAAAAGGTTTAGCAGAACTTCATCTGCAAACCGTCATAACTTACGGACACGGGGGTGATCAGCCCGTTGTGCCCTGCATTGATCAATACTACATTACAAGAACGATGTTATCATTTACTTGTTCCGCCTTGGGCGCATAAAAGTTTTCCCGTGAACAGAATGTTCATATTTGTCAGGGTTCCAGACAAAAGGTTTTATTTTATCCAACAATAATCTATAATTCAACATATATGTATAACAAAGGTGTATCAACATGTGATGAAATACAATGATTATCCAAGTGGGGACAATTGTATAATCATTTCTAGAAATTAACGAACAGAATATATATCCGAATTATCATATACTAACATGTTGATAATCAAAGGGTGTATATAATATAGGTTTAACCATCTGTACATTAATAATAATATTTCTGAACTTCTCACTTCTGTCCACTGCATAAAGAAAATGCAAAGTTAGGATACTTGCCTGATGCGCTGCTTACAATTCTCAACTTAGTTCTATCTTTCTATCACGACCTATCATTAATCAAATCAATCGTTCGATTAGAACAACATACCATAACACATAGTACTACATTTCGCAGTCAGCACATAACCTAATTATCTTATCACACATGTTCAACAATCATAGCATCACAAACTAACATCAACTCATTCCTAATCACATAGTCACATAACCTTAACAACCTTTGAATCACAAATAAACAGTTATCTAATTAAATTATCTAAGTCCAGATCAATTTCTGAAACATGTCGGTCTACCGACATCTTTATCGGGTAATTATCGAGTCTAAGACTCTAAACAGTTGTTCAATATCTATTTAGACTAATTAAATAACAGTCATATCATTTTTCATGACCTTATAATAATTATAAAATAATTATTATCATTTACCATAATTTTTTGAAATATCAGAATCATTATTAAATGATTTAAATATCAAACAATTCTATTATCATTAATATTTAATTAATATTAAACTATTAATGAAACCATTGCCAAAATATTAAAGTTATTTATAATAACTCAAAATATTTTTAAAGTACTTATATTACCCTTAAATGATTTTTAAAACATCTAAAATCATTATTAAATAATTACCATTAATATTTAAATATTAATGAACTATTATCTAAATATTAAAAGTCATTAATTATAAATTAAAATATTTTTAATTTATTTATATCCCTTTTAAATGATTTTTAAATAAATAAAACCATTTTTAAACTATTTATTTAATATAATTATTAAATAAACTTAATATCATTAATATATCATTAATATTAAATTATTAATGAAATTATCCTTTAAATATTAAAAGTTATAGTTTATAACTTAAAATATCTTTAAACACTTTATTTTCAGTTAAAATGATTATTATAATATTAAAATCATTTTTAAACTAATTTATTTAATATAATTATTAAATAACTTTAATATCATTAATAATCATTAATTAATGAAATTAACCATTAAATATTAAAAGTTATATTTTATAACTTAAAATATTCTTAAATACCTTATTATTATTTAAAATGATTTTTAATATAAAAAAAATCATTTTTAATTCATTTATTTATTCATTTAATAAATAACTTAACTATCATTAATATTAATTTATTAATGAAAATTATCACAAAATATTAAAAGTTATCAAAAATAACTCAAAATCATTTTCTAACACAATAATATAATTTTTCATAATTTTTCATGAATTAAAACTATTTTTAAATAATTTATCTAATATTGTAATTAAATAAATAAATACCATTTACATTCCAAAAATATTAAATATTTTCGAAATATACTCAAAATAATTAAAATATAATTTTCAGACATTAAAATAATTTTTAAGAATTTATTATGTATTTTTAATAATTAAAAACTATTTTTATCAAATTTTTTATTAATTTTCGGAAATTATAAATAAAACCGTCGCTAAAGGGCTATAGCGACACTTTCTGTCGCTATAGGTGTTCTTGAGGATTTCCAGAAAATCTTGACAGTGTGCTAGGGGGGTGGTTTGACCGGTTGTATCTCTTAGTATAATGCGTTTGTGGGCTTGAAATTGATTTCATGTTGTAGTATTCATGTAATACTACAAGTACATAACAAGTTTTGTGGCTAACAACATCAGATCAGAGAGATTTAAGCTCTCCAAAAACCTGACAACACTGTTCTTCGGCTTGTCAGAGTTTAACAGATTTGAGGTACCTACTTTGAGTTCTTATAACTTGCTGTTCGTATAACTTTTATATGATCTATCAACTCCAGTTTGTAGATAACATGTAGGTCTACCATTAAAAAGTATCATAACACAAAAACATCAAAACATCAGCAAGATTTGGCCGGTCAAAGTTGGACACGGACACTGCTCTTGAATTTTCTGGGTTCGGTAATTTGGCAGATTTGGTCAACGGGTTTTGACCGGCTATAACTTCCGATCTACAATTGATCTGGCCTTGATTATTTTTGCATCTTAAAAAGCACATTACAGACTACATGTTAAAAGCTTTAAACATCAAAAACAATAAACACACAAGAATCTATGGAGTCTGACATTTGGCTGCAAAACACAAATTTTCCTATTTCCAGATTTTCTAAAAATTCAAAATCGTGAACTTTGATGTTATGGATCATGGATTTATCAACTTAGAACATTAATAGACTCCCTATTACACAACTTTAAACAATCAATTGCATAAATATTAACATAGAATCGAAGGATTTCTAATTTTTGGGATTTTATACCTTTTCAAGCTTTGATTTCTTGATTTCTGATTTTTGATGCTTCTGATTTGTTGTTTGTGACCGCGGGGCTTGATAAAGGAACTGATATACTACTAAATTTTGTTAGCTTGGCTTGAGAGAAAAGGCTGGAGTGTCATGAACAAAAATGGCTAGCAAAAGTAAACTTTTCTCTCTCCAATCTTTATATAGTGATGCTAGATGCATGTATGGCTGGACTAGGCTGATTTAGAGGCTGTGTGTTGTCATCTTAGAGTCAAGGTAGTGGTTGGAGTTGTTAAACAACTCAAGATATAGAAGGATTTGCAAGCAAGCTTCTTAAATAATTAAAAAGGGCATAAAAGACATTTAATAATTCAATTTAATGGCCAAAAATGAAACTTGACAATTAATGGCATTCTTGTCATTTACAAACCCTTAGGGTTTAGGGTTTGAGCCAATTTAGCAAAAGTCTAGAATTTCCATTTTTAGGGTTTGCACAAAAAAATTAACTAAATAAAATTAAATAACTTTTCGTTTCTAAAATTTTGAAAAATAATTTTGTTAATCAAATTAAGTTTGTAATTATCTTATACATGGATATTAGAGTTTATTACCCTTAATCACAATTAATTTTGCTAATAAAGCAATTAGGGTTTATCATACCAAAAATTAGGATTTCCATAATACAATTAGGATTTCTAGAAATTAAATTAGGGTTCTAGGTTTTATGGTTTTAATTTACTAATTAAGTTTATTTTAATTAGCAATTACAGTCTATCACACATGTTATTAATCACAGTAACACAATTCTCGATAAATCAAACCTCCGGTTTAGGTCTCTGTATTAGGGTTTTCATCCATAGTTAGAGTTTTCTAATATCTAGAAAATATAAATATAAACTAGAGTTTTAATATTTATAATTAGGGTTTCCTAATTAGCATATCATGAAGTAGCACATAACATATATCACATAACACAGTTATATAATAGCCTTAAACTCACCATTGAGTTTTAAATTAGGGTTTTCCCACAGTAAAACTAGGGTTTTCAAATACTGCACCACAATTACTCAATCATTACTAGCTCACATACATACAGTACATATCTATAGCACTGAAAAATCAAAATATAAATAATATTATATTTTTATCACCATTCCTTATTCCAAAATCAGAAATAGGGTTTGTAAAATATTATTAAGGTTTGATCGCAATATAATAAAACTGTTCCACACATTAACATTGCACACCTAACCATACATATCTATAACACTGGCAAATAATAATATTATATTATTATTTTCATTCCTTGCTCAAAACCCAGCATTAAGGTTTGGATTCCATATCTGATTTATCTTGCATAAATAACATTCTTAATTAAGTTAAAATATTTAATTTAACATCTTGAACAAATTCATATAATGAAATAATCATTATAATTATTCTAAAATCATTTCATATATTATTTAAATAATATAAGATTATATTTGCATAGAAAATAATTGATAAAAACATTTCCAATATGGAATTAATCATTATAAAAAAATATAATTGATAATAAATAATGATTCTAAAAATAAATTTATTTGCAATACATAATGTAATAAATAAACTTTATTTATCACACATATAATTATAATTACGCATTACCTTGACACATATCATTCATATTTATTTTAATAAAAAAAAATTATACGCAAAATTTATGATTTATTTTTATAGAAAATATCGGGTTGTCACACTTACATACTACAGAGTATGGAAGAAAATATTATTTCAAGCGAATATTAAACAAAAATAACACCCTTACCTTGAAAAGAAGAGTATTCCAACTGGTATAGCGAGGATATTCTTGAAGAAAATTTTCACTATTTTCTACACTCAAAGCTTTCTAAAACTAGAAAGAAATACGCTCAATATTATAGAAGAATAATTCTCTGATTCTGGTGTGATTTTTAATTCTAACTAAGCATCCTATTTATATGAGAGTGGAAGGGGAACTGTTAAAAAATAGACTGCATAGTACAATCACAGGCACCGCGCGAATTTGGCTTGTTAGTTCTCGGAGGCACAATAGTTATCTAGAAGGGGGGGGGGGTTGAATAGATATTTAAAAATCTTTTCATTTTAACTTGTTAGTTGATAATGATTAAAAATTAGCAAAATTAATATTGGTTTTAATCTCCCTTAAGAAAGAGAGTTTATGAGAGTGAGATAGTTATAACAGTTATAGCAGATATAGTAGTTATAGCAAGAATGTAATGGACACAGTCGTTTTAAGTGGTTCAGAGCACTTAAAGCTCCTAATCCACTCTTCTACTCCTCGAGTAGAAAATCCACTAAGGATATCTTTTACACTTTCTGAATCACACAGATTTCTTCTAGACTAGCAGCCTAGGAACTTCTTAGTTCACTCTTTAACTCTTCAAGTCCAGTAGACTTGGCTCTTTTCAGTTCACTTAGAACTCTTCAAGTCCTTCTGACTTGTAACTCTTACTTCAGTTGATTGGTAGTTGTTGAGTTCTTGAAGGTAGCTACTCAGTTGATGTTAAGCACTTCTCCGAGAGAACTGAGTAGCTGAGCAAGCTTTTCTTTTTCTCAGATTGTAGAGTTGAGCATTGAGTGTTCTTGTGCGTTTTGTTCAATGCTTACTTGATTCTTGCATCTGCATATGTCTTGCATATATGTGATCTTGAAATCTATCCGTTTGATCCACCGTTGAAGCATTAAATGCGTTTGACATTTCTGTACTTTGTTGGAGACTCTTCTGCACATCTTCTGAATTGCATTCTAGCCCACTAACACAGCAGACTGCTTTCTCACCTAACACCTAAAAAGGTGTTTTCCTTTTACCAATGGTACTTTCCTTAGCTTCTTCAATATGCTTCTTTGTTACATACTAAGGATATCTTTTGTACCGTTGGAACTGGTGAGGACTTCAACGTTTGAAACCCATTCCATATTTGTTCGAGATATATCATCAAACAAAAGGTAGGGCTCGACGCTTCTGACACACGGCAAATGATACTCTACGATCCAGATCGTGGTGTTTTGTTACCTTGGTGCTTGGTCTGATTCCATCAAACAAGAGCACTACGATTTCTCTTAAATACTTGCACACTACGATCTTTACTTGCTTGCAAGATCTACGTTTTCGAGAGCACACTATGATTTCTGAGTTGGCTTGGAAAACGTTGGGACCACTCTACGATTTTCGAAGAGGCCCTTAAGGCAGGTATACTACGATCCTCGAAGCTCTACGTTCTGCCTTGGCTTCTGTAATCTTGATCAGCTTGATACACTACGATCTCTTCGAAACCTATCTATTACATCTCAATATCAACCTAACAAGTTTGATCTTCTTTTCTATACATTTATTTACAGAATGATAATCATTAAGAGCTTAGATCAACCTAACAAATTTGATCTATCATTAAGTTCTTATACAAATATTCCTTGAAGGACTTTACAAATAATCATGAGCATTTATATTTAAACATCATATCAAAATATGCACTCTCCCAACACTTTGCAATGCTGGTAAAAAGACTAAGAAGGTTCATGCGTCAAGGCAAAACCAGCAAGCCAAAGAAGTTCAGCAACTACAGCAGCCAGGAGCAATTGGGGTTTTCATGGGAGAGGCTGATTCCATGCCATACTTCTGAAGTAAATCTTTGATGTACTTGGCTTGGTTTATGAATATTCCTTCATCAGTTTGTGATCGTGGAGCTCTTTTTCTGTCATAACATTGAACTTTCATTTTGGTACCCATATTTGCATGGGTCTTACTTTGTTAGTGCCCTTGGGGACCCAAATCTATTTGATCTTGGGTCTCATATGCATTGAATTATAATAGCACCTTGTAGCCTTGTGACCAACTCTATTGCAAACAAAACACTTAGTATGATATATGCATGTGTGTGTGTGAGAGTTCATTCTCCATTTAGACTTTTGTGGTTCTTTAGTCATTCTTTTGTTAAACTGATTTTCCTTCTTCCACATGTCCTTGGATCTCATGAAATGTGAGGAGTGTATCTTACCTCTACTGTACCTTCCCAATTGGTTCGTAGAGTTGGTTTAATTTAACTCTACGATCTTTAGAGGTTAGTGAGTAGAGGATGGGTTACTCTTCTCTTTTTTGAAGCCTAGGCCAACATGAGATCCTTTACTCCTTGGAGTATGGATGAAAATTGTGGAAAAGTGTTGAGTTGGTTCTTCCTTCTGTGAGGATTTCACAAATGTAATGCCTCTATTAAAACTTGAGGCATTACTAATGCTAGTTTCCTTTAATTTTTTCACACATGGCTCTAGGGTGGATTCCCTAAAGCCTAAGCATATTCTGTCAAATGTACTTCTCTAACTAGAGAGCAGGGAGTCCATGGATGATGAGGATTTGTTCCATGTAGAGATAGTCTTTTCTAACTCCTCAAGTTTAGAGGTTAGATTGGACTCTCTTTGTGCATTGAGCTCATTAGTCTGTTTTAAGATCTCATTCTCAGCCTCAAGCTTGGAGAGAAAGTTAGTATTTAGAAGAGCTGTTTCTAGCTCTTCTTGAACTTTCTTTTTCTCCTCTTGAAGAAGTGAATAATCCTTTGACAGAACTCTGAACCACTTCATGTATTGATGTAGATCAGTTGTTATGCCATGCAGTGCAGTTCTCAAATCATTGATGTCTACATCAGGTGAGTTAAAGTCAAATACCTCATCGATATTTTCTTTAAAAATGTTGGAGTTCTGTTTGTCTTTTGCATGTTTAGCCATCAGGCACAGATTAGCCATTTGAGGATCTTCATCATCTCCAGATTTAGGAGTTGAGTCATTGTCTGAATCACTCCACGATCCTCCACCTACAAGGCCTTTTTCTTTCTTCTGAGGCCTTTTGTTACCTTTGTATTCATTCTTTGCATGTGATTTCTTCTTTAGTTCTTCTTTGAGAGGTTTGTTGCGGTTGGCAATGAAATGGCCAGGCTTCTTGCAGTTGTAGCATAGATCATTCATTTGCTCCTGGCTGCTGTAGTTGCTGACCTTCTTTGGCTTGCTGATTTTGCCTTGACGCATGAACCTTCTTAGTCTTTTTACCAGCATTGCAAAGTGTTGTGAGAGTGCATATGTTGATTTGATGTTTAAATATAAATGCTCATGATTGTTTGTAAAGTCCTTCAAGGAATATTTGTATAAGGACTTAGTGATAGATCAAATTTGTTAGGTTGATCTAAGGTCTTAATGTATATCATTCTGTAAGTGAATGTATAGAAAAGAAGATCAAACTTGTTAGGTTGATCTTGAGATGTAATAAATAGGCTTCGAAGAGATTGTAGTGTATCAAGCTGATCAAGATTACAGAATCCAAGGCAGAACGTAGAGCTTCGAGGATCGTAGTGTGCCTGCCTTAAGGGCCTCTTCGGAATTTGTAGAGTGGTCCTAATGTTTTCCGAGCCAACTAAGAGATCGTAGTGTGCTCTCGGAAATATAGAGCTTACAAAGTTAGCAAGTGATGATCGTAGTGTGCATGTCATTAAGAGAAATCGTAGTGCTCTTGATTGATGGAATCAGACCAAGCACCATGGTAAAAAGACACCACGATCTGGATCGTAGAGTATCATCTGCTTTGTGTCAGAAGCATCGAGCCCTACTTTTGTTTGTTTGAAGATACATATCTAACAAATATGGAATGGGTTTCAAACGTTGAAGTCCCCACCAGTTCCAACGGTACAAAAGATATCCTTATTATGCAACAAAGAAGCCTATTGAAGAAGCTAAGTAAAGTACCATTGGTAAGAGAAAAACACCTTTTCAAGTGTTAGGTGAGAAAGCAGTTTGTTGTGTCAGTGGGACAGAATGCAATTCAGAAGATGTGCAAAAAATTCTCCATCAAAGTATAGAAATGTCAAACGCATTTAATGCCTCAACGGATGGATCAAACGGATAGATTTCAAGATCACATATATGTAAAAGATATGCAGATGAGAGCAACAAGAAAGCATTGAACAAAACATACAAGAACTCTCAACGCTCAACTCTACGATCTGAGAAAAAGAAAAGCTTGTTCAGCTACTCAGTTCTTCCGAACAAGTGCTTAACAGCAACTGAGTAGCAACCAACAAGAACTCAACAACTACAAATCAACTGAAGTAAGAGTTCCAAGTCAGAAGAACTTGAAGAGTTCTATGTGAACCGTGAAGAGCCAAGTCTGCTAGACTTGAAGAGTTCAAGAGTGAACTAAGAAGTTCCTAGACTGCTGGTCTAGAAGGAATCTGTGTGATTCAGAAAAGTGTAAAAGACATCCTTAGTGGATTTCCTACTCGAGGAGTAGAAGAGTGGACTAGGAGCTTTAAGTGCTCTGAACCACTTAAAACGACTGTGTCTATTACATTCTTGCTATAACTGCCATATCTGCCATAACTACTGTAACTGCTTCACTTTCATAAACTTACTATCTTAAGGGAGATTAAAATAAACATTAATTCCGCTAAGTTTTAATCATCATCAACTAACAAGTTAAAATGAAAAGATTTTTTAAATATCTATTCAATCCCCCATTTTAGATAACTATTGTGCCTTTGAGAACTAACAATTGGTATCAGAGCAGGTTCTATTATACAGCCTACAAAGCTTTAGTAGATCCAATGGTACACTTGCCAAGCGAATCAAGGACAGGAGGATGCAGCAAGCCACCAACGTGCATCAAAGATAAATTTGCTAACTGGAAAGTTCGGATACAGGCATACATTGACTCAATAGATGAAGATCTATTTGAGACCGTTCAAAATGGGCCCTATATTCCAACAAAGCTTGCGCCAACTACCGACGATCCAAACAGAATACAAATTACAGTCAAAGAAGAATGGACTGACAACGAGAAGAGAGATGTCCAACTCGACAAGAAGGCCAAGAACATTTTGTTTCAATCCTTAGAAGACGATCTACTCGAAAACGTTGTCAACAGAAAAACAACGAAGGAGGTTTGGGAAGCACTGCTCATTATGCAAGAAGGAACGGAAGAAGTAAGAGAAAACAAACAATCTCTCTTGACACATCAATATGAAATGTTTGCCCATGTTCAAGGCAAAAACATCACAGCCACCTACGATAGATTCAACGTACTGCTCAACTCTCTATGAGCTAATGGGAAGATCTATCCAAACAAAGATCTAATCATAAAGTTCATGAGAGCCCTACTAAGCAGGTGGGATGCCAAAACAACTGCTATTAGAGAGTTAAATAATCTTCATGAGATGACAATTCAACATCTATATGGCAATCTTCTGACAGACGAAATGGAGCTGACTTAACGAGTTGAAACCTTATCAGAAGGAAGAAAGAAGGATAAGGGTGTTGATCTCAAAGCAACTGAAAGTGCATCCAAGGTCAACACTAAGATTGACTCTGACTATGATGAAGACGATGATGAGGACCTTGCAATGCTGGTAAAAAGATTAAGAAGGTTCATGCGTCAAGGCAAAACCAGCAAGCCAAAGAAGGTCAACAACTACAGCAGCCAGGAGCAAATGAATGATCTATGCTACAACTGCAAGAAGCCTAGCCATTTCATTGACAATTGCCATAAACCTCTCAAAGAAGAACTAAATAAGAAGTCACATCCAAAGAAGGAATACAAAGGCAACAAAAGGCCTCAGAAGAGAGACAAAGGCCTGGTAGCTGGAGGATCGTGGAGTGATTCAGATAATGACTCAACTCCTGAATCTGGAGATGATGAAGATCCTCAAATGGCTAATCTGTGCCTGATGGCTAAACATGTAAAAGACAAACAGAACTCCAACATTCTTAAAGAAAATATCGATGAGGTATTTGACTTCAACTCACCTGATGTAGACATCAATGATTTGGGAACTGCACTGCATGACATAACAACTGATCTACATCAATACATGAAGTGGTTCAGAGTTCTGTCAAAGGATTATTCACTTCTTCAAGAAGAGAAAAAGAAAGTTCAAGAAGAGCTAGAAATAGCTCTTCTAAGTACTAACTTTCTCTCCAAGCTTGAGGCTGAGAATGAGATCTTAAAATAGACTAATGAGCTTAATGCACAAAGAGAGTCCAATCTAACCTCTAAAGTTGAGGAGTAAGAAAAGACTATCTCTACATGGAACAAATCCTCATCATCCATGGACTCCCTGCTCTCTAGTTAGAGAAGTACATTTGACAGAACATGCTTAGGCTTTAGGGAGTCCACCCCAGAGCCATGTGTGAAAAAATTAAAGGAAACTAGCACTAGTAATGCCTCAAGTTTTAATAGAGGCATTACATTTGTGAAATCCTCACAGAAGGAAGAACCAACTCAACCCTTTTCCACTATTTCCATCCATACTCCAAGGAGTAAAGGATCTCATACTGGCCTGGGCTTCAGAAAAGAGAAGAGTAACCCATCCTCTACTCACTAACCTCTAAGGATCGTAGAGTTAAATAAAACCAACTCTACGAACCAACTGGGAAGGTACAGTAGAGGTAAGATACACTCCTCGTATTTCATGAGATCCAAGGACATGTGGAAGAAGGAAAATCAGTTTAACAAAAGAATGACTAAAGAACCACAAAAGTCCAAATGTAGAATGAACTCTCTCACACACACAGGCATGTATTATACTAAGTGTTTTGTGTGCAATAGAGTTGGTCACAAGGCTACAAGGTGCTATTATAATTCAATGCATATGAGATTGAAGATCAAATAGATTTGGGTCCCCAAGGGCACTAACAAAGTAAGACCCATGCAAATATGGGTACCAAAATGAAAGTTCAATGTTATAACATGAAAAGAGCTCCACGATCACAACCTGGTATCTGGACAGTGGATACTCAAGACACATGACTGGGAACAAAGCCCTTCTGTCTAACTACATAGAGAAGGAGGGTCCCTCAGTCATCTTTGGAGACAACGGCTCGTGCAAGACAAGAAGATATGGCTCAGCTGGTAATGGTGTAGTGTCTTTCAGCAAAGTGGCATATGTGGAAGGTCTCCAACACAACCTTCTAAGCATTAGCCAACTCTGTGACAAGGGTCATCAAGTAACATTCCTCAACAACCAGTGTCAAGTCAGAGATTTGAAGACATCAGCTGTAAAGCTAACCATGACAAGAGAAGAAAATGTCTACACAGTGAATCTTGGTCAACTAAGCTTAGACGAGACAATATGCTTTCTGGAAAAAGCATCTGAAGAAACGAGCTGTCTATGGCATAGACGGTTGTCCCACTTAAACTTTAAAAGCATGTCCAAACTGGCATCAAAAGATCTCGTTGCAAGCCTACCCAAGTTTAACTTTGTCAAAGAAAGGCCATGCAATGCCTGTCAGCTTGGAAAGCAAACCAGAAGCTCATTCACGAGCAAAACTATCAACTCAATCAATAATCCCTTACAGTTGCTTCACATGGATCTATTTGGGCCAATTCCAACAACAAGTCTTGGAGGAAAAAGATACTCAATAGTTATAGTCGACGACTACACCAGGTTCACATGGGTATTCTTTTTAACCTCAAAGGATGAAACTAGCTCCCAACTGATCAAGATGTTCAGGCTGATAATGAACGAGAAAGGAGAGAAAATCAAGGCCATAAGGAGTGATCACAGAAGAGAATTCGACTTCCCATAAATGGACCAGTTCTGCTCAGACAATGGCATCAGTCATAATTTCTTAGCTCCACGAACTCCTTAATAAAATGGGATAGCTGAGAGAAAGAACAGAACTTTAATAAAGGCTGGAAGAACTCTACTAGCAGCAGCCCATCTACCTGAATACTTCTGGGCAGAAGCTGTAAACACCGCATGCTACACACAAAGTAGATCACTGATACACTCTACGATCTAGAAGACACCCTACGAACTATGGAAAGAAAGAAAACCAAGTGTCAGCTACATTCATGTATTTGGCTGTGCATACTACATTCTCAACAATGGAAAACAGTACTTGACAAAATTTCAACCCAAGTCAGACAAAAGAATCTTTCTTGGATATGCCATAGACAGTAAGGCCTACAGAGTGTTCAACAAGAAGACGCTGAATGTTGAAGTCTCGATTCACATCATCTTTGATGAAACAGACTTAGACAAAACAGTGCTTCAACACACTACGACCGACAGTGCAGACACTACGAATGAAGTCGCTGAGCTTAACACTACGATCGTAGTGCCAGACAGTAAAATCGTTGAGCAAGAAAATGAGATCTTAGAGAGGCCTATGCAAGACAACGAACCTCCACACCGAGAAGAAGAATTAGATCTTGAAGATTTAAGACAAGAATGTATCAAGACAGATGCCCCAACCAGAAACAGATGGGCAAGAGATCACACTCAAGATCTAATCATTGGAGATCCGATTGCAAGAGTCAAAACAAGAGCTTCCACCCAGAATAAATGTTTTTACCTAAGCTTCCTGTCACAAATGGAACCAAAGAAGATAGAGGATGCTATGGAAGACTCCAGTTGGATAGAAGTCATGCAGGAAGAACTCAACCAATTTGAAAGAAGTAAAGTATGGAGATTGGTACCAAGACCAAAGAGTCATCCTGTCATTGGAACCAAATGGGTCTTCAGAAATAAGATGGATGAAGATGGAGTAATAACTAGGAACAAGGCAAGATTAGTGGCCAAGGGCTACTCTCAGGAAGAAGGCATTGACTAAGATGAGACATTTGCACCTGTTGCCAGACTAGAAGCCATCAGAATCTTTCTTGCCTTTGCTGCTCACATGAAGTTCAAGGTCTCCAAATAGATGTTAAAAGTGCATTCCTTAATGGATAACTTCAAGAAGAAGTCTATGTAGAGCAACCTCCAGGTTTCATCAATCTATCTCTTTCTAATTATGTTTACATATTAGATAAAGCATTATATAGTCTTAAACAAACACCTAGAGCATGGTATGAAACACTGACTAACTTCCTTATTGAAAATGGATTCACTAGAGGTAGAGTAGATACCACATTATTCCTTAGAAAGCATAAAGACAAAATCTTATTGGTTCAAATATATGTTGATGATATTATTTTTGGTTCTAATGATGAAAAGATATGTAAGAGATTCTCCAAGCTTATGCAGAGCAAATTTGAAATGAGCATGATGGGTGAGCTGAACTTCTTCCTTGGACTACAAGTAAAGCAGACTGATGAAGGAATATTCATAAACCAAGCCAAGTACATCAAAGATTTACTTAAGAAGTATGGCATGGAATCAGCCTCTTCCATGAAAACCCTAATTGCTCCTACAACCAAGCTTGACAAAGATGAAAAAGGTAAAATATTGATATAACTCAATACAGAGGTATGATAGGCTCTCTGTTATATCTAACTGCCAGTAGACCAGACATAATGTTTACAATATGCATATGTGCTAGATTTCAAGCTAACCCTAAAGAATCACATTTAACTGCTGTAAAGAGGATTTTTAGGTATCTCAAGGGTACACCTCACTTGGGGCTTTCGTATCCCAAGGAGTCCTCATTTGAACTAATAGGATACACAGATACTGATTTTGCAGGCTGCAAAATAGATAGAAAGAGTACCAGTGGCACCTGTTAATTGTTAGGAAACAAACTTGTGTCCTGGTTTAGCAAGAAGCAAAACTTAGTATCTACTTTAACTACAGAAGCTGAATACATTTCTGCTGGCAGCTACTGTGCTCAGATCCTATGGATGAAAAATCAGCTAACTGATTATGGGTTTGATTTCAAATCCATTCCCATTCACCGTGATAACACAAGTGTAATATCAATAATTCATAATCCTGTCATACATTCTAGGACTAAGCATATAGAAATAAAGTATCACTTCTTTAGGGATCATGTGCAAAATGGAACTATATCTTTACAATATATCCCTACTGAAAATCAACTTGCTGATGTCTTTACAAAACCTCTAGATGAATCCATATTTAACAAGTTAATAAGTGAGCTAGGAATGCTTAATTTACAACCATGAAATATATGCTCTAGTATGTGCTAACTATACAGATACAAAGGCTATGGTTGAAATCGTAGACATGATCAAGGGAAGTCCAAGATCGTAGAGCTGAAGTGACATAAAAGAAAATGATCGTAGCATAGACTCAACAATCGTAGTGCAGACTCAACGATAGCAGAATCCCATCAACAAAATGAGCATTCTGTGATGATAAGAACAAAGCAATCTCTCTGATAAGCGCCTCAGGAACAAACCTAAACCTTGACTCACTCCAAGAGGTTGGCCCTTTCTGAGCTACCTTAACAGAATGCTAAGTTAAAAACTCATCACAAGGATCCGGTCAGACTCGATGATCATAGTTCAGACACGACGATTGCTGGACAGACTCAACGATCGTAGTTCAGACTCAACGAATGCAAAGTAGACTCAACGATCACAAAAGCTACCACAATAATCGTAGTCCTCCCTAAGGACTCAATTAGCTCTGAAAGAGCTAAGGACAAATCAGTACAATCCTCCTCAGTCAAACTCGTAGAACTAAGCAAAAGTTGACACCTTTCCCACTAAACAAAAATGGAAAGAGTGAAACTACAAGTACAATTCGAAAATGCCTTTTTGAAATTAAAAGTTCAAAAGGCATATCTCTCTCTTCTCTTTCTCTACAAGCAAAAACCCTAACCCCAAAGTAAGCTCAAACAATAATACACTCTTCAACGATAGAAATGGTAGCCTCCAATGTCGTCTCTGGCTACAGACTCTGCTTTGACGAGTTCAAAACAGCTGAACCCAAATTTCATATGACTCTGTTATTATTGAAGAAAGCGGGTCTCGAAGAAGCTCTGGGTACAAACAAATTGATCTACCCCAAGCTAGTGAAAGAATTCTACAGGAATGGTGTGTTTGAAAAAGACGCCATCACTACGAAAATAAGGGAAGTGGAAATAAGACTGAAGGCTGACGACATCAACCTAGCCCTAGGTCTCAAATCTGAAGGGTATTCATTCATAGAGGGCATAGACTTCCACGAGGGACTTAAAAGAATGCATCACAAGAAATTCCCCTCTGTAAAAGGATACAAGAAGAAGGAGTTTCCTCAGAGGTATGAATTTTTAGCTGATATTATTGGAAGATATATATGTTGCAAG
Source organism: Panax japonicus (assembly GCA_020205505.1). Taxonomy (NCBI): domain Eukaryota; kingdom Viridiplantae; phylum Streptophyta; class Magnoliopsida; order Apiales; family Araliaceae; genus Panax; species Panax japonicus. The sequence continues at coordinate 72,980,742 of CM035107.1, read as the reverse complement.
AGTTCTTGTCATGATTCTGTGAATGAAGTACAACTCAAGCTCATAACTGCCATATGTTATGGAATACAACTTAACTATGGACCTCTATTGCTTGAATGGATTGAAAAATGGATCACCAACTCAGGGAAGTCAAAGAGCTCTCAAAAGATGCTCTACGGGCGATTTATAAGTATCATTCTACAGTCTGCTCTGGGTGACAAAATTGGGGACGAAGAAGGAGAAGCTATCAATCTAAACAAACGAATGACCCAGCAACTATTTGTAAATTGGAAATGGAATCCAGCAGAAAATGTGCGTATAATGTCTGAATCCAGTGGTATAACTTTTGATGCGAAGGAGTCAGGGATTCCAAGAAATATGTCTGTTGTCAAGGAGACTGAAGAAGAAGATGAAATAAATAAAGAAGAACCCAATTCCCTGATCAGAAAAAGCAAGGGCAAGAGAAAGTTAAAGGCCAGAACAGCAGAAGAACCCCATGGATCCACAACTGATAAACCTGTAGAGTCCTTTGACATTGAGACTCTAAGGATCCTGAGAAAGAAGCAATAGCAGGCTAAGGCAGAAGAAGATAGAGCCACCATATCTCAGCTACTGAAGAAGAATAAGATCAGCCACAAATCCAAAAGGCCATCTATCTCTTTGATCGTAGAGTCTCTACCGATCATAGAGACAAGACCAAACACATCAAGCAAGGAAGTAGGTGCATCAAACATTTTGACTGATCAACAGGACAAAACAGTCCAAGAAAGTCCTGAGGTTGTGGCTCAACCTAGAAAACCAAGAAGAAAACTGTTCAAGAAATATATTCTTTTCAACGAAGAAGTACTGAAAAGGGAAGACAAAGAGTTGGCTGCAGCAAAGGAACCAGCCAAAGAAAGACAAAACGGCAAAGCTCAGGCTGAGGGGGAGACACCTGAAGCTCTTATGATAGAGAATACAACAGCTGAGGGGGAGATGCCTGAAGCTCTCATTCTAGATAATGCTCCAGCTGAGGGGGAGCTTTTAAACATACAAGAAAATGATCAAGTTGAGGGGAGGCTCATGACATCTCCATGGCAGAAGAAGTAATTTCTGCAGAAAATAAGGGAGAACCAGAGCAAGAGCCAAATAAAGCCATTGATATAATGGACTCCACGAGCGAAGACATAGAAGAGGAAGAAGATGATGAGATCAAGATCCCAGCTGTGGGCATAAATGGGTACAGAGGAGCTAGCTATGAGCAATTGTTTTCCTATCTACCCATGATTCCTTTCCATCAAGCTCAAATTCTAAACTCCTAGAATCACATGTTTTGGAGCTTCAAAGAATATCCAGCCTTCTCTGTGCTATCTCATGGATTCCCAGGAAGTTTCAACTTTGCCAAGAAGCTCATCACAAATAATCCCTCGTCAAGAATGGTAAATGAGGTATTAACTATCCCAATCCTTTATAGAGTGAATCACTATCCAATGTCTTTTTTCAGCCAATTTTATGAATTTCTAAGCTGGTTGGAAGTGGTTCTAAATCCACCAAGTCAACTCCCAGTTACAGAATCCCAAAATTATTTAATTGATGAACCAGATATTCAAAACTTCATACTAATCCCATCTCCCATAATCTCTACGATCACTGACTTTAGTCCCATCGTAGAGTCCCAAGCAGAAATTGTAGAGCCACCTATTTCAGCCACCCAAACACAGGCCCTCCATCAGATATTCCTTCTTCATCCTCAAATGAATACTTAAACCTTGATCTTTCCCTCTACTCACTACAAGATCAATACTAGAGAAACCCCCCTTCCTCACAAATTCCACAACTGAATGAAATTCTTTCAGAGTTGTCCACAAAAGCTGACTTATCAGAAATGTCAAAGAAAGTGATCAAGGAACTCGATGAGAGTCTTGAAGAACACACTGACCTTATTCTGCTGATATTAAAAACAATGATCAATTCTGCCAATAATCTCCCACACACCCTAAGCTCCACGCTCTCTAAGACACTTAAGGAGTTCGTCAAACAAATGATTCAAAGCATAAAGGACCGGGATGACATTCACTTTTTAGCTGCCAAGAACCACAGAGAAGATGCCCTTGCCCTACAGACAACTCAAGAAAATCAGAATAAAAACATGTTGGAAAGCTTCCTCAATCTACAAACTGCCGTTAAAGAATTCCAAAAATTCTACATCAGCAATGGCCAGCAAACTGACAACATTCTATCCATTCTACAACAAAGGGAAGTTCGGTCTGAAGCTCTAATCAAAGAAAATCGAGAGGACATTGCTTAGACCAAAATTCAGCTCAACGAGCTTGTCCAAGGGCTGAATCGCCTCTCAGCAGACATTCGAACCCTTGATGCTGAAATAAAGGGGGAGAATAAAGGGAAAGGAAAAGGAGGCCAGGGTGGAGGCAGAGGAGGTCAAGGAGGCAGAGGAGGTCAAGGAAGCCAGGGAAGAGGCAGAGGACAATTCCACTCTCAAGCTTCAAGAAGATCTCCTACAAGGCAATTCCACCAACAAACTCCACGATCAAGCAATCAGACTCAACGATCTGATCAGCAGGAAGTCTTAATGGCTCAGCCAATAAGGAGTCAAGGGCCAGCTACCAGCTCACAAAATGTGACCACTACAGGCCTAAGAATGCCAATTGGAGATCCTGCATTCATGAATAGACATGATCACAACCCAAGGATAAGCCCAAGTGAGCTGGAAGAGATAGCCAGACGGGATGAAGCAAGCAGGAAAAGAAGGGCTGAGGAGTATGTCAATCCTCCACGTAAAAGACCAAAGAAATAGAGATAAGTAAAAGTTTAAATTCTTATTGATGTAAAACTAAATTGTAATACTCTTCAAACCATCAATAAATTCATGCTTATTCTCTTGAAATTTCAGCTGCTCACTGAAATACTAAGTCATGTTTACTTTTCTGCAATTGCATCTAGATACTAATAATCATGACAACAAATCTTCTTGGTTATGTCAACATCAAATATGGGGAGATTGTTGGGAGAGTGAATATGTTGATTTGATGTTTAAATATAAATGCTAATGATTGTTTGTAAAATCCTTCAAGGAATATTTGTATAAGGGCTTAGTGATAGATCAAATTTGTTAGGTTGATCTAAGCTCTTAATGTATATCATTATGTAAGTGAATGTATAGAAAAGAATATCAAACTTGTTAGGTTGATCTTGAGATGTAATAAATAGGCTTCAAAGAGATTGTAGTGTATCAAGCTGATCGAGATTATAGAAGCCAAGGCAGAACGTAGAGCTTCGAGGATCGTAGTGTGCCTGCCTTAAGGGCCTCTTTGGAATTCGTAGAATGGTCCCAACATTTTTTGAGCCAACTCAGAGATCGTAGTGTGCTCTCATAAACGTAGAGCTTGCAAACAAGCAAGTAAATATCGTAGAGTGCAAGTCATTAAGAGAAATCGTAGTGCTCTTAATTGATGGAATTAGACCAAGCACCATGATAACAAGACACCATGATCTGGATCGTAGAGTATCATCTGCCGTGTGTCAGAAGCATCGAGCCCTGCCTTTTGTTTGTTTGAAGATACATCTCCAACAAATATGGAATGGGTTTCAAACATTGAAGTCCCCACTAGTTCCAACGGTACAAAAGATATCCTTAGTATGCAACAAAGAAGCGTATTGAAGAAGCTAAGGAAAGTACCATTGGTAAGAGAAAAACACCTTTTCAGGTGTTAGGTGAGAAAGCAGTCTGTGTCAGTGGGCCAGAATGCAATTCAGAAGATGTGCAGAAAAGTCTCCATCAAAGTACAGAAATGTCAAACGCATTTAATGCCTCACCGGATGGATCAAACAGATAGATTTCAAGACCGCATATATGTAAAAGATACGCAGATGAGAGCAACAAGCAAGCATTGAACAAAACATACAAAAACTCTCAACGCAACTCCACGATCTGAGAAAAAGAAAAGCTTGCTCAGCTACTCAGTTCTTTCGAATAAGTGCTTAACAACAACTAAGTAGCAACCAACAAGAACTCAACAACTACCAATCAACTGAAGTAAGAGTTCCAAGTCAGAAGGAATTTAAGAGTTATAAGTGAACCGTGAAGAGCCAAGTCTACTGGACTTGAAGAGTTCAAGAGTGAACTAAAAAGTTCCTAGACTGCTGGTCTAGAAGGAATCTGAGTGATTCAAAAAAGTGTAAAAGACATCCTTAGTGGATTTCCTACTCGAGGAGTAGAAGAGTGGACTATGAGCTTTAAGTGCTTTGAACCACTTAAAACAACTGTGTCTATCACATTCTTGCTATAACTGCCATATCTGTCATAACTGCTATAACTGCTTCACTCTCATAAACTTAATATCTTAAGGGAGATTAAAACAAACATTAATTCCGCTAAGTTTTAATCATCATCAACTAACAAGTTAAAACGAAAAGATTTTTTAAATATCTATTCAACCCCCCCTTCTAGATAACTATTGTGCCTCCGGGTACTAACACAAAGTCCTCATCATCGTCTTCATCATAGTCAGAGTCAATTTTAGTGTTGACCTTCGAGGTACTTTCAGTTTCTTTGAGAGCAATACCCTTATCCTTCTTTCATCCTTCTGATAGAGTTTCTACTCGTTGAGTCAGCTCCAATTCGTATGTCAGAAGGTTTCCATATAGCTGTTGGACAGTCATCTCATGTAGTTTCTTTGACTCTCTGATGGTAGTGGATTTGGCATCCCATCTGCTTGGTAAGGCTCTCATGAACTTTATGATTAGATCTTTATTTGGATAGATCTTTCCATATGCTCGTAGAGAGTTGAGTAGAACATTGAATCTCTCATAGGTGGCAATGAAGTTCTCTCCTTGAACGCGTGTGAACATTTCATATTGCTGTGTTAGGAAAGATTGTTTGTTTTCTCTTACTTCTTCCATTCCTTCATGCATGATGAGTAGAGCTTCCCAAACCTCCTTTACTATTTTGTTGTTGACCATATTTTTGAATAGATCATCTTCTAATGATTGAAACAAAATGATCTTAGCCTTCTTGTCGAGTTGAACAGCTCTCTTCTTGTTGTCTATCCACTCCTCTTTGACTTTGATTTGTATTCTGTTTGGATCGTTAGTAGTTGGTGCAAGCTTTGTTGGAACAAAGGGCCTATTCTGAATAGTCTCAAATAGATCTTCATCTATTGAGTCCATGTATGCTTGCATCCTAACTTTCCAGTTTGCAAATTTATCTTTGTTGCACATTGGTGGCTTGCTGCCTCCTCCAGTCCTTGATTCACTTGGTAAGTGTGCTATTGGATCTACTTAAGGTTTGAAAGCTGTATAATAGAACCTGCTTTGATACCAATTATTAGTTCCCGGAGGCACAATAGTTATCTAGAAGGGGGGGTTGAATAGATATTTAAAAATCTTTTCGTTTTAACTTGTTAGTTGATAATGATTAAAACTTAGCAGAATTAATATTGGTTTTAATCTCCCTTAAGATAGAGAGTTTATGAGAGTGAGGCAGTTATAGCAGTTATAGCAGATATAGCAGTTATAACAAGAATGTAATGGACACAGTCATTTTAAGTGGTTCAGAGCACTTAAAGTTCCTAGTCCACTCTTCTACTCCTCGAGTAGGAAATCCACTAAGGATGTCTTTTACACTTTCTGAATCACACAGATTCCTTTTAGACTAGCAGTTTAGGAACTTCTTAGTTCACTCTTGAACTCTTCAAGTCCAGCAAACTTGGCTCTTTTCAGTTCACTTAGAAATCTTCAAGTCCTTCTGACTTGAAACTCTTACTTCAATTGATTGGTAGTTGTTGAGTTCTTGATGGTAGCTACTTAGTTTCTGTTAAGCACTTGTTCGAGAGAACTGAGTAGCCGAGCAATCTTTTCTTTTTCTCAAATCGTAGAGTTGAGCGTTGAGTGTTCTTGTGCGTTTTGTTCAATGCTTGCTTGATTCTTGCATCTGCATATGTTTTGCATATATGTGATCTTGAAATCTATCCGTTTGATCCATCCGTTGAAGCGTTAAATGCGTTTGAAATTTTTGTACTTTGATGGAGACTTTTCTGCACATCTTCTGAATTTCATTTTGGCCCACTGACACAGCAGACTTCTTTCTCACCCAACACCTGAAAATGTGTTTTCCTTTTACCAATGGTACTTTCCTTAGCTTCTTCAATACGCTTCTTTGTTGTATACTAAAGATATCTTTTGTACCGTTGGAACTGCTAAGGACTTCACGTTTGAAACCCATTCCATATTTATTGGAGATATATCATCAAACAAAAGGTAGGGTTTGATGCTTTTGACACACGACAGATGATACTCTACGATTCAGATCGTGGTGTCTTGTTACCTTGGTGCTTGGTCTGATTCCATCAAACAAGAGCACTACGATTTCTCTTAAAGACTTGCACACTACGATCTTTACTTGCTTGCTTGCGAGCTCTACGTTTCCGAGAGCACACTACGATCTCTGAGTTGGCTCGAAAAATGTTGGGACCACTCTACGATTTCAGAAGAGGCCCTTAAGGCAGGCTTACTACGATTCTCGAAGCTCTACGTTCATTGGTGGAAACAACAATTCATTAGAAGAGTTAAGTAGAGAAAGAATTCTACTATCTTCTAAGATTTCAAAGTCCATCATCAATATTTTATCCATGTAACATCAATCAATATACATCTTGAATCAAATATTCATCTTTGCACTACAGGCCAAAGATATTCATTTGTATCACCAGTTGGTCATGTTCATCTCAACACCTGTTCATCTTTGCACTACGGGCAAAAGATACTCATTAGGTAATCATTCATCTTTGCACTACATGCCAAAGATATTCAGTAATATCATCATTTAGGACTGAGGATGATGAAAAATATTTTAAAGAAAACGAATCCAGTGAGACAGAAGGACAATTATTAGGGATTCGTATAACAGTTTATCCAAGATCAATAATACTTCATAATAACCAATTGTGAAGCAGAATTCAAAAATAAAGATCAAAACATGGATACAATCAAAGATAGTAACCATAAAGACATCTTGGACAAAAAAGAAAATTTTCATTTTTTGGTGAATAGTGCCATATTCGTGAATAATGTCGTATACGTGAATAGTGCCGTATACGTGAATAGTAACCCCGACACAAAAAATTTCAAATTTGATAAAAAGTTCAGACCAATATTTTGGCATAATGATATTGAAAGAATAACATCATTAGGAAGAAAATAACATCCCTTACCTCAAAGAAACAGTACTTCGGAATGAAATGTCGGATATGATGCTGAATGAAACTTGTACTGAATATCAACTCTCAAAGTATCTAAATACTCACAAAATACGCTCGATAATATAGAGAGAGAAAGAGAGAAAGAGAGAAAGAGAGAAAACTTATGTTTCTGGTGTGATTTTCAATTCTAACTTAGCCCTTTATTTATAGGAAAATGATAGCACGCCGAAGCAGACTTGACCTGCTACCTAATAGCTTTATCTGCTACTATTGCCACCCACCACATTTAAAATTCAATTTGAGCACATTTCTCACCACCCAAAAGTGGGGACCACTAATTCTAGAATTTTCCACCAAAATGATAAATTCCAAAACTTCAACAATTTCTGAACCAGTCACCTCTTAAAATTCATAATAAATCATACGCTCATTTTTAACGGTTAAAAATTTGTCGACATATTCTCAACTTATATATGTATAACATATCCAAAAATTACAACGATCCAACTGTCGGATTAAAAATTATAACTCATGTAATATATCTCAAGAACACTTGTTTGTTTTTTAATACTTTCATTCCGACAAAATACTGATAAAACACCTTAACATTAATTCCTTCATTTATAACCACATAAATAAATCCATCATTTAAATATGCATCAAATAAATATTTCCTTATCATATAAATCAATAATTAATTATTCACAAATAATATTACAGAATCACATTTATGACAACCAGGTAGTTCCCAGGAAAGTGGGGGCTTTCCGATAAGGATTTCTCCTTACTGGTGCGCAATTAGATGACCAAACCTCTCCTTGACAGAACTTTCTAGACATTATCCATAATGCTATCTAATAATATTGTTTAAATAATATGAATTATTGATCTGATAATGGAAAATATTGTGCAATGACAAGTATTGAAACAATAATAATATAAACTATCAACGCTACAATTATTGAATCAATAAAATAAAATATTAAATAGTAACTACTGTAACAATTATTGAGTAGTGCCTTCTTACGTAAGGATCAATAATTCAAAATATTGTGCAATACCGTATGCTATTGTGCAACCACACGTATTATTGTATTTTAACCACCAGGTATTCCAACAGTGTTAACGGTAACAATTATGCCATTATTTATAAAAACTCATTCTTTGTCGTTTTCCTTAATCCAACCATTTCCATTATGGGGCCCACAAATGGCTGCACCGTCGTACGAATATTCCCCGACAAAAAGAATATTCCACGACCAAACGAATATTCTCCGACGAAAATGAATATTTTACAACCACTTGCTTATTTTGTACAATTTTCATATTTCACTCATAACCAAAGCATTATATCAAATTAACACCTTATTAATCACAATAATAATTAGAGGAAATTTGATTTTATTCATTAAAAAGTTGGGGTCTTACACCTTATACAAATATTACTTGAATGACTTTACAAATAATCATGAGCATTTATATTTAACCATCAAATCAAAATATGCACTCTCCCAACACGGCTAATTTCTGAAAAAATTTGATTTACTATGCAGTATTATGAAATAAAATATTATAATAAAACAAAAACTTTAAAATTATATTTTATTTATAATCTAATAAAACGAAACTTATATAATATATATAATAATAGTAATAATAATAATAATAATAATAATAATAATAATAATAATACCAACACAGTGCTATTCCCGTGAATTCATTGCATCCCCTTCTGTCAATTTTGTCAAACCTATATATATAACGAAAACTGAGATAATTTTCTCATGAATATTTTGAAAAATGGGTAAATGGGGGTCCAAATAATAAGCAAATTTACAACAAATATTTCATAAAAATTCCCTCAATATTTTTAACAATATTTATCATCATTATTATAATTCGTAATATTTAACAACCAGGTCGTTCCCAGGAAAGAGGGGCTTTCCAATAAGGATTTCTCCCTATTGGCGCGCAATTAGGTGACCAAACCTCTCCTTGATAGAACTTTTAGATCGTCAATATTATAAATAATAATATTAATAACTTTGTTGTCTCAATTTTTGATTTACTAATATATAAAATATCGACAATAATTGAATCAAATAACGTGAGATACTATGCAACAATTACTGTAGCAATAATTGAACAAAACTGAGTGACTTCTCACGTAAGCATCAATAATCAATACCGTGTGCTACTATGCAACCACGCGTATTACTGTACTTTTAACACCGGGTGTTTTAACAGTTAACGATAAAACTTTCGCCGTTATTTTTATGAAAAGATATTTTTATCGTTTTCTCAATCCGACAATAATTCTGTTGTGGGGTCCACCAATGATTGTGTCTTCGTACGAATATTCTTTGTTAAAACTAATATTTTCCGACCAATCGAATATAATATAACAACTTGCGTACTTTGTAAAATTTATAAATATTACCCACAACTATAACATTATATCAAATTCACTCCTTAATATTCAAAAATAATATTTATAAAAAATTCTTCTTTATTCATAAAAGTTGGGGTCTTATAGTAGAACTCCTAATTATACATCAACAAAGAACAAACAAATATTATTGGTTCCTAATCATAAGATTAATATTAATTTTTAAAAAGCTTTGAAATCAATGATAATAAATACAATTTTTTTAATATTTGATAATAATCATAATTGTAAAATATAAATCTTTGATCTTATATTTTAATTATTTATATGTCAATTAATTTCATATCATATTGAATGTTAATGGTATGTACTAATTGAAAACAGCAAAATAGAACACTAAAGTGGAAGTATATTTATTACTCTTTTCGTCCTTATTACTATTTTTGATAGTCTTATATTAAATGTCTACTTTCTTTTAATAATTAATTTTTTTTCCTATTATATTCTTAGCATTAAATATCTCATATTTTTTCTTATTCTATTTCTCTCTTCATATTCAATAAGTATAATTAGTTACGTACTGAAAATATTTTGAATTGAAAAACTAGAAAATCACTCTCTCACCTACATTATTAATAATTAATGACACATATTATTATGGACAATTTTGTCATTTCATTCTTCTTCTTAATGTATTGTTGGGCCATGATACTTTATGCCTTGGGCCTAACCTATTGGGCTCCTCCCTTGGCTTATATTTATTTTGGGTCCTTTACAATAATATACAACATTTAGAAAGTTTTTACACTATTAGTGCACTCATAAAATATTTACACAATTAATACACTTTCTATATTTATTTACAATATTAGTGCAATTATGATTCCTTAATTTAGGAAATTAATATGCAATTAGGATTCAATTCATAATAATAAGGAAACCTAAAATTAAGGAGAAATTACTACCATAATTAATAATTCAAATTTAAATATCTTGGATATAAGAACAAATTCAAATTCAAATTCAAAAATAATAATTAATATTCAAATATTCAAAGTTTGGCAACGTCATCTTCCTCCTCCCCCCTTCGCCGGTCATCTTCCTCCTCCCCTTCATCGTCGCTTCAACACCATGGACAACGATCTCCTCATCCATTACGGCCACAGCTGCCATTGTGACGAAGGAGAAAAAGATAAATTTTAGTGCAGTTGATATCCAAATATTGATACAAAGGTAACCATTTTAGTTTTTGTGGGTAACCAAGAGAAATTTCAGTGCAGTTGGTAACCAAAACTTTCAAAGGTAACAATTTTAGTTTTTGTTGGTTACATTTGTATTAAGGTTTGGCTACCAACTGCACTATGAAAAAAAAATTATAATAGATTTTTTATAATTAATTGGTAACTCAATAAAACTGAATTGGTTACCTTTGTATTAAGGTTTGGCTACCAACTGCATTATAAAAAAATAAATCTACAACAGATTTTTTTTAATTAATTGGTAACCCAATAAAACTGAATTGGTTACATTTGTATAAAGTGTTAGCTACCAACTACACTATTAAATAAAAAAATTTTATAATAGATTTTTTAAAAATAAATTAAAAACCTAATAACACTGAATTGGTTACTTTGGCATGAATATTTGGCTACCAACTGTACTATAAAAAAATCGCAGCAACTGTACTATGAAAAAATCGCAGGCGAAGGATGGCGTTAATGGTGGAGGAGGGCGGAGGATGGGAATTGTCTAGGTTAATGGTGGAGGATGGCGTTAATGGTGGAGAAGGGCAGAGGAGAAGGGCGTTAATGCTGGAGGAGGGCGGAGGATGGCGTTAACAAGTTGGAACTGTTAATAATGGAGGAGGAAAAGACTGACAAAGGCAAGGAAGCATGATTTTTATTAAGGAAAGAGAATGTGTACTATATAATTTACTTATTAATTACTTAATTTAATAAGTAAATCAATATTAATCTCCTAAATTAAGGAGTCCTAATTGCATACTAATTTCTTAAATTAAGGAATCCTAATTGCACTAATATTGTAAATAAATATAAAAGTGTATTATTTATGTAAATATTTTATGAGTGAACTGTTGTTGTAATTATTTTTAAAAATGTAATAAAATATATAATTGCTTTATTTTATCTTAAGTATAGTGGACCTAACCGTTGGGCTGACCCATCAGGCAAGAAATGTCTTGGCTTGGGCTTTGACCGGTAATGATGATTAAGATAACAGTTGACTGTTATCTCTGTCATCGTCTGCATGACATTAATGAGGATGAGAATGTATTAGTCGGCGGTGGGCAAAAAGTGATGGAGTAGTAGGTGAATCCCTGGGAGTGGGGGACTGTGTCAGTAAGGAGTGGTGGCACAAGAAATTAGACTTTGGAGTATATGAGGCAAGGGTCACACACAATCAAAAGGTAACGAATTTATTTTCTCTCTGAAGCACTGGATATTATTTTTCTCCATTGTTAACCTTGTGATCGCCTGTACTGACTCTCACGCCGGAGCTATCCCCCGACGGTCGAAGCCGTCAAGCTTTTGGTGTTGTCGTGTTTACTGTGCAGGATATCGATGTGTGTTACGTGATTGAGACACGTGAAAATATATTGGCGTTAACATGCGTAGAAAATCCACCAAATTTTTTATCCTGAAACGTAGGAAATATTTTAATCTTGTTTATTATGTTACGAATAACCTATAACGATAAACGATGAATAAATATTAATATGCAAGTCTCTTCTTTACGTCTAACTTATCACATATATTGTAGGGATTAATATTTTGTGAACTCCCATGGGCCATGGGGGGTTTAGGTCATTGTAGGGATTAATATTTTGTGAGTTTTTCTATTTATTTATAAAAAGTCTAATTTTATATAATTTTATAATTATACATACATAATATATTGAATCATATATATTGTTAATATCATTTTATCAGACTTTATATCATTTGGCATATAGAGTTTGACAATAATATATTTCAAGTTCATCATCTTTTTTTTTTTCATTTTCGCTTGCAAATTTTATTATTATTATTATTATTTTGATAATTTTATTTTTTTGATAGTTACGGCTAGCTTCTACTTTTTTATAGTATTAGAGTGGTTAGATGAAAATGAGTATAGAGTAATGATTAATTAAAAAGAAAAATAGAAAATCATAAAGATTAAGTAAATTGAAAAAAGTTTAAAATTTTACAATTAATAGTCAAAACTAAGTATTTGCTAAATATTAAAATGCAAAATACAAGTTGTAAATAAGTAAAAATAGAAGAAAATTAAACATATACATAAGAACTTAATATTAAAGATTACAGAATAATCTTAGTTAAATAAATGAAAAATACAGTTAAGCTCCTAATAACTTAAACGTAAAAGACAATTTAATTGGAGGGTAGATGCTCTTAAATTGTCTTTTACACTCAACTAACCCTTGTTAGTTAGGTGTGAGCATGATGCGGTTTGATACGGTTTGATCAAAATCGTTTAGGTGCGATTTGAAAATTTTAAAATCGTACACGAAAATCGCTTGTGATTGGTGCGGTGCGGTACGGTGCGGTGCGGTTCGGTTTTAATGTGTGCGGTGCAGTTTTAATTGGTGCGGTTTCGGTTCCAAAATCAATTAAAACAACAAAAAAGTCTAAGCCTTCAATAAAATTTAACATCGAACTTATATCGAGCAATTAACTTAGTGACAGAGTCGACAATGAAAATTATATCAAGTATAGAACCAAAGTTCCTTCTGCCAAATATGTCAAATTCACTATCAAATCATAGAACAATGAGACACGTAAAATAGTTTTAGTTTATAATAAAGGAATTATGCTTTAAAACTAAAACATACGCTATATAAAACAACAGAGATCATATATTCGATAACAAGCAAGAAAATTTATCTAGTTCTCCCAAAAATTAAAAGTATATACTGGAGATAGAATGAAATTCTATTTTATATATTGCAGGGAGGACTTATAGAATATAATCCCAATTATACCTAATTTAAAAAATAATCTATTAGACTATTACTATTATAGCATTGACCTTAACGAATGCATCAAGTGCTCGAACCAACAAATTTGGCCCCTCAGCTATAAGCTCCTCCAATAACACATTAAACAAATTCAAAATTCTAATATCCAATTGCTTAATTTTTGACTCTATAACCTCCAAACCATCTTCTTTCAATTGGTGAAAAAATAACAATGCAAGACTGGTGTTAAACCCCAGATTTTATGAATAAAGAATTAATTTTCTCGAAATAATTTTTTTTTAATATTATGGTGTGAATTTGAGATAATATTATAGTTGTGGGTAGTATTTATAAATTTTGCAAAGTATGCAAGTTGTTATATTATATTCGATTGGTCAGGGAATATTCTTTGTGTCGGAAAATATTCGTACGACGGTACAATTATTGGTGGACCCCACAACAGAATTATTGTCGGATTGAGAAAACGACAAAAATATTTTATTGAAAATAACGGCGGAAGTTTTACCGTTAATACTGTTGAACTACTGGGTAGTAAAAGTACAGTAATACGCGTTGTTGCATAGTAGCACACGGTATTGATTATTGATATTTATGTGAGAAGTCGCTCAGTTTGATTCAATTATTGTCGATTAATAATATGAATTATTATAGCGATGATGACGTTTTGTTTTATTCGTATTATTAACGTAATAAAACAGAAACATCTTTTTATATAAAACAGAATACTTTATTAAAGTTATTTTATAAATAGAATATATTATATTTTATTATGCATAGTGTCGCATATTATTTTGCATAATGTTTGCATAGTAAAAATCTTTTTATATAAATAGAATATATTATATTTTATTTAAAAGATTTTTCTTTAAATATGGACCGTAAGATTAAAGTAAATCAATCTGGACCGTTCATGGATTAGTTACTATGCATTCCATTTTCCTATAAATAGAAGCTCATTCCTTCATTATTTTCTTACGAATTCATTGAAGCTATAGAGAGAAAATTATAGAGAGAAAGAAGAAGAGTATTCTGCTACTTCACTACTTCTATATCCAGTTTCTGTTACGGTAAGGAGTGTTATTCTTTCTTATTCATGACGAGAACTATTGTTATTCCATTTCTTATTATTCTGTTGGAATAGCCTGTATACGCGGTCTACCCTATACTTGGTGACATTCTTCTATTATTCTGTTGGAACATCCTGTCTGTGTGTTTTACACCGGACCTGGTTCCGTCTTTATTATTCTGTCGGAATATCCTGTCTGTGCTATACGCCGGACCTGGTTCCATCATTTATTATTCCGCATTTATTATTCTGTTGGAACATCCTGTCGGTGTGAATTTCACCTGACCTGGTTCCGTTATTTAGTATTCTGTTGGAATAACCTGCCTGTGCGAAGTTCCGCATGCATGGTGATTTCTGTTGTTATTCCATTCTTTATTATACTCAGTTGGTTAAAGTTTTGACTTCTATACTCCATGAAATTAGTAGAATATCCTTGATATTTGCGCTTCATCCAGTATCTTTTCAGGAAAATATTCTTCTGAGCGTTCTTGAATTTTACACCACAAAACAGTATCGTGTGGACAATTTGGACGTTATTGGTTCATGGTCAAATTAATTCTTGAACTTGTTTTATTAAATTCTTATATCATTGTCATCATCCTCATGTTTATGTTATGTTGAAAGTCATCTGTGGCCTGTAGTGCATAGATGGACTTGGTATGATTATGACCAGGGATTATGCGGTGTAATCATGACCGTAATATTACAAATGATGTGGAAAAAGTCCTCATTGGCCCGTAGTGCATTGATGGACAGTTTTTGGTATGATTATGGCTATGGATTCTCTTCGGCCGTAGTGCAAAGATAATTGTTTTATGGCATGATCAGGACCGTTGATGAAAACACGATTATCTTTGGCCCGTAGTGCATGGATAATTCGTGGTCGTGATACTAAAGAATATCCTTGGCCTGTAGTGCAGGGATGATTTAATGATGTGGATTATTTATTGAGCTGAGTCTCAGCGATAAAAGTGATGAAAAACTTTTTAAATCATAAAAGATAGTAGATTCAATTCTCTCTACTTGACTCTTTTAATGGATTGCTTATTCCGCTGCAGTTAAACTTGATGTCTATTATATTTTATCAGTTTAACATTGTTGAAGGCTAACGATAATTTATTTTGCATTATCTTAGTCATAATATTTCTTACTGGGCTAGTTGAGCTCACCCTTTCTTTCACTGTTCTCTTCAGGAAATGAGAACATAGCAGGGACGAGTCGGGGAACGGAGTAATGGTCCAGAGGATAGCATTAGTAGTCCTCACTATTCTGTGAAATAGTGTGACAATAATTGTATTGAGGACTCCTTTTGAGTTTGTATGATCTCTAGTAGACAATTATTGTATTCAAACTCACAGTTGTATTTTGTCGTATTATACACGACAGTGGTATTAGTAAGTTGTATTTGAATTCTGTACCATGTATCTGACGACTCAAGATGGGTGATGTATACCTAATTTTGGGGGCGTCATAGTTGGTATCAGAGCTTAGGGATATGATCCCTGGCTAAGATGTGAGATAAGAACTAGGAGGGGAGAGACGGGGAATTCCTTCGCTAGTATGACCTACCTAATTTTATTTGGTATTTAATTGGCCGGTCAAAGTATAGGGATAATATGTGATATGTTAATTAACCCTTGTTTTGTGGCAGTGTTTGAAAATGGCATCCGAGAATGTTGAGATTATCAATGAAGCACAGGAGACCGTTGAGTCTCCACAGATCAATAATCAGGATAATGTGCAACTAGAGGACAATACTCCTCATGAAAATAATAACACCGATGAAATGGTGAATGATGGGATGGTTAGAGGCTTTATGCAATTCATGCAACAACAGGCTAAGGCAACTCCTGTCCAAAATGCAGGTAGAAATACTGATAACTCTCGGACGGTCACCGCTAAGCAGTTTAAGGAGCAATTCATGCAACAACGGGAGAAGGCGGCTCCTGTTCATAATGTAGGAGGAAACAATGGCAACCCATGGTTGGTCACCGCTAAGCAATTCAAGGAGCTGGGACCACTAGAGTTTTTGGGAAAGCCAGAACCACTTAAGGCGGAGACGTGGTTAAAGCAGATCACCAAGATATTTGATGTCTTGGGATGCTCAAAGGAGCAAAAGGTTCCATTCGCCACCTTTATGTTGCGTGAAGAAGGAGATCATTGGCGGGAATCTGTAAAACGTACCCAGACTGACGCACTCAAGATGTCTTGGGAGAAGTTCCAAGAGCTGTTCAACGACAAGTACTTTCCCGAAAGTATTCGTCACATGAAGGAGGTAGAGTTTATCAAGCTGGAGCAAAACAATATGACCGTGTTGCAGTATGAGGCTAAGTTTGCGGAGTTGTCCCGGTTTGCATCCCATTTGGTCGATAATGAGGAGCGAATGGCTCGAATGTTTCTGCGAGGTTTGAAACCCAATATACGTCAATACCTTATTTCTCATAAACTTTGTTTATATTCAGATATTGTGAATAGGGCTCAGTTAGTGGAGCGCGATAATGAGTTATCACAACCAAAAGGTAATGACCAGCAACACGATAATAATCATACCGGTGGCAACGTCCATCGGAACAATGATAACCATCGCGGGGGAAATTATCATACCAAGAATGGTAACCACTTCGGTGGTAATCGTGGCCAAGATAATAGAAATGGACATTTCAAGAAGAGAAGGTTCAACAATGACGTAAAGACGTCAGCACCAGCAACCGTTGTTAAGGAAGAAGAAAGACCACCGGTCGTATGTTTCAGATGCGGACAGGAGGGACACATCCATCCAAACTGTACGCAGCAGTCCAAAGCATGCTTTAATTGCGGAAGAGAAGGTCACCTAGCTCGATTCTGTCGTATGATGAAGTCAATTCCTACTGGGATAATGATGCCAAAGGATGTCCCAGACAAGCCAAAGCCGGTAGTTTAAGAGAGAGCGTTTTTTTTTCTCGTGACGAAGAACCTGAATAAAATTATCACGGGTAAGTTAATCATAAGCTCTTACGAAGTCTATACCGTGTTAGATACCGGTTCTACTCACTCTTTTATTTCACCTAGTTGTGTTCAATGTTTGTACTTAACTCCGGAGAAGTTAAACTTTGATTTATCTATTAAAACTCCATTAGGAGAAACCTTATTTACCTCCACTGTTTATAAATCTTATTTGATTCAAATCGACACTTTCACGTTACGTGTTGATCTTGTCTCTTTGAAAATACTTGTCTTCGATGCTATTTTAGGAAACGATTGGTTAACTACTCATCATGTTTTTCGTAAGGTTGTTAGCTTTCATATTCCTAACCAACCTATTATGCGAATTCAAGCAACCAAACCACTAAATTCAATTATTGTCATATCAAGCCATAAGTAAAGAGCCCCAATCCTTTTGTTGATGACTTCCTTGTGTTGAATGCACCGAAGCCAGACTTTCTGTAGGTGACGTCGTGAATGACGATAACAAGTTGATAGGTATCATTGTGAGGTGCTATCTAGGTTAAGGGATAGAAGTCACAGTTGGTATCCATGTGACGTACTATCCAAGTCTTGGATGTGAGTAACAGTTTTAAATGATATTTTTATCATTAATAAATCTCTTGACGTATTCCTGAAGACTTCTTAGCTTACCCCAGAGCGTGAAATCGAATTTGGTATTGACACCAGTAAAAAACCCATTTCTTAAACCCTCAAATATTTTCTTCACCTAAAACGAACGTATAACGTGCTAAAGATGTTGGCTCGAGCTGTTGAAGATTACGATCGTACCATGCAATATTATCGTGGGAAAGCGAACATGGTAGCTGACGTGTGAGTAGAAGATCGTATGCGTTTACAAGTTCGAATATACGAACTCACGTGAAGATAACGAATATACAAGTAGAATCGACTTTAATCGACAAAGTTAAAGCCGCTCAAGCTACACACTCGGAGCTGAAGAATGTGAAGAATTAAGAAGGTTCAAGAGGGCGTTATTTTAGAAGCAAGAATTGACGAATAGAGGAAGTCTAAACGCTTGATTTTATTGGCCCATTTGAAATCCTTGATTGAGTAGGAACTGTGGCTTATAGACTCGTTTTACCGCCAAATATATTGCGTGTTCATAACATTTTTTTTTCTCGTATCGATGTTACGTAAATATGTGGACGACCCGAACCACATTATTAATTTAGAACCGGACGAGATAGCTGATGATTTAACGTTTGAAGAGATACGTGTTACAATCTTGGATAAGAAGAATCGTATTCAACACTCAAAGGTTATATCTCAAGAGTTAGAATTTGAAGTGAAGTCAAGGTATCCTCACATGTTCGGCATACCAGGTACGTACGTAAATTTCGAGGGCGAAATTCCATAAGGAGGGGAGATTGTGAAACCCCAGATTTTATGAATAAAGAATTAATTTTCTCGAAATAATTTTTTTTAATATTATGGTGTGAATTTGAGATAATATTATAGTTGTGGGTAGTATTTATAAATTTTGCAAAGTATGCAAGTTGTTGTATTATATTCGATTGGTCAGGGAATATTCTTTGTGTCGGAAAATATTCGTACGACGGTACAATTATTGGTGGACCCCACAACAGAATTATTATCGGATTGAGAAAACGATAAAAATATTTTATTGAAAATAACGGCGGAAGTTTTACCGTTAATACTGTTGAACTACTGGGTAGTAAAAGTACAGTAATACGCGTTGTTGCATAGTAGCACACGGTATTGATTATTGATATTTATGTGAGAAGTCGCTCAGTTTGATTCAATTATTGTTGATTAATAATATGAATTATTATAGCGATGATAACGTTTTGTTTTATTCGTATTATTAACGTAATAAAACAGAAACATCTTTTTATATAAAACAAAATACTTTATTAAAGTTATTTTATAAATAGAATATATTATATTTTATTATGAATAGTGTCACATAGTGTTTTGCATAGTATTGCATAGTGTTTGTATAGTAAAAATCTTTTTATATAAATAGAATATATTATATTTTATTTAAAAGATTTTTCTTTAAATATGGACCGTAAGATTAAAGTAAATCAATCTGGACCGTTCATGGATTAGTTACTATGCATTCTATTTTCCTATAAATAGAAGCTCATTCCTTCATTATTTTCTTACGAATTCATTGAAGCTATAGAGAGAAAATTATAGAGAGAAAGAAGAAGAGTATTCTGCTACTTCACTACTTCTATATCCAGTTTCTGTTACGGTAAGGAGTGTTATTCTTTCTTATTCATGAAGAGAACTATTGTTATTCTATTTCTTATTATTCTGTTGGAATAACCTGTATACGCGGTCTACCCTATACTTGGTGACATTCTTCTATTATTCTGTTGGAACATCCTGTCTGTGTGTTTTACACCGGACCTGGTTCCGTCTTTATTATTATTCCATTGGAACATCCTGTCTGTGTGTTTTACACCGGACCTGGTTCCGTCTTTATTATTCTGTCGGAATATCCTGTCTGTGCTATACGCCGGACCTGGTTCCATCATTTATTATTCCACATTTATTATTCTGTTGGAACATCATGTCGGTGTGAATTTCACCTGACCTGGTTCCGCTATTTAGTATTCTGTTGGAATAACCTGCCTGTGCGAAGTTCCGCATGTATGGTGATTTCTGTTGTTATTCCATTCTTTATTATACTCAGTTGGTTAAAGTTTTGACTTCTATACTCCATGAAATTAGTAGAATATCCTTGATATTTGCGCTTCATCCAGTATCTTTTCAGGAAAATATTTTTCTGAGCGTTCTTGAATTTTACACCACAAAACAGTATCGTGTGGACAATTTGGACGTTATTGGTTCATGGTCAAATTAATTCTTGAACTTGTTTTATTAAATTCTTATATCATTGTCATCATCCTCATGTTTATGTTATGTTGAAAGTTATCTGTGGCCTGTAGTGCATAGATGGACTTGGTATGATTATGACCAGGGATTATGCGGTGTAATCATGACCGTAATATTACAAATGATGTGGAAAAAGTCCTCATTGGCCCGTAGTGCATTGATGGACAGTTTTTGGTATGATTATGACTATGGATTCTCTTCGGCCGTAGTGCAAAGATAATTGTTTTATGGCATGATCAGGACCGTTGATGAAAACACGATTATCTTTGGCCCGTAGTGCATGGATAATTCGTGGTCGTGATACTAAAGAATATCCTTGGCCTGTAGTGCAGGGATGATTTAATGATGTGGATTATTTATTGAGCTGAGTCTCAGCGATAAAAGTGATGAAAAACTTTTTAAATCATAAAAGATAGTAGATTCAATTCTCTCTACTTGACTCTTTTAATGGATTGCTTATTCCGCTGCAGTTAAACTTGATGTCTATTATATTTTATCAGTTTAACATTGTTGAAGGCTAACGATAATTTATTCTGCATTATCTTAGTCATAATATTTCTTACTGGGCTAGTTGAGCTCACCCTTTCTTTCACTGTTCTCTTCAGGAAATGAGAACATAGCAGGGACGAGTCGGGGAACGGAGTAATGGTCCAGAGGATAGCATTAGTAGTCCTCACTATTCTGTGAAATAGTGTGACAATAATTGTATTGAGGACTCCTTTTGAGTTTGTATGATCTCTAGTAGACAATTATTGTATTCAAACTCACAGTTGTATTATACACGACAGTGGTATTAGTAAGTTGTATTTGAATTCTGTACCATGTATCTGACGACTCAAGATAGGTGATGTATACCTAATTTTGGGGGCGTCACAACTGGGGTTTTCTCTGAGCGTATTCAAGTGAAAAGTTTTTTTAAAATTTACTAGAGATAATACATACACACACACATGGTGCAGTTTCGATTTTATGCGTGTGATTTTGGCTAGTAACCAAACTGAAACCGTAAATTTGGTTATTAAACCAACCTAAAACTGCCGCATACGCCGAAACTATTGGCGCAATTTTAATTGGTACGGTTCGTATGGTTTTTGGTGCGATTTCGGTTTCAATTTGGTTACTTGCTCAGCCCTATTGTTAGTTATTTGATTTCTGTTATATCTTGCGGGATTTTTATACCGATTTACGAATACGACCAATATCAATATATAGAATTGGATTAAATTATAAAATTAATCCATTATATTAAATATATTATTAAAATATTTCAAATTATAATTATTTATGTAACTCGCAATAAAAAAAATCGCAAAATATACCATTGTATAGGTTGTAAGCAAATTTTCTAAGTTGTTAAAAATCCATTAAAATATAGCATAATTAAAGACTTTTATTCATTTATTTTTTATTTTGACTTCTTATATGTAATATTTGAAATTCCATATCCCAGTCCAAAAAAATAAAATAAAATAAAATTCTATACCCGCGTCTTAGCATTACAATTAATTTGATATTAATTACAATATTTACTATAATTTGATATAAAAAACAATTTAATTTTTTGTGTCAAGAAATTTTAATTAATGAAGAATTAAAGCCGAATTAACCTAATGATAGAAACATCGAACCGAAGAGCAAGTTTAATGATAATAATATGTGATTAACAAAAAAAAACCAATCGGCAGCCGGAAAGATTAATGAAAAAATGGTTTAAGAATTAATTAATTAATGTTAATTCTTAAGGTAAAAACATAAATAGTTTTAATATAATATTTACAATAGTAACTCTCTTTTTTTAATTTAGTAAGCAAGCTAGTTGGATTCCCTGCAGGCGATTTATTTTATTTTTTTTTATTATTTGAAATTGAAATTCATTCTTATGGGGTTTAATTGATTGATGTGATAGTTTAGATATTTTGGTATAAATCTTGAAATTCACTAAAGTCTTAGTATTACCAACAAACATTTGTTTTATCTCATCCCACTTAATTTTTTGAGGAAACCCCAATGTTCTTTTTATCTTTATGCTAGAAATGTTCAAAAAGGTAAAACAAACAGTCCTTCTAGCCTTCTAGGGAGATAGGGAACTTTCCATCGGTCAATTTTATTTTATTTTTTTTACTTTGACTATCAAAAAATATATAGTATTTATTTTAATTGAAATTTTTATAGAATTCAGTAATTTAGATACATATAAAAAATAGTATTATACAGACATCTAAAAATTACACCTAAATCACTGAATTCTGTAAAAATTTCAGTTGCAATAAATACTATACATTTTTTGAAAGTCAAAGTAAAAAAAATTTGGATATAAAATATATATCCAATTCATATTCAATTGGATATTCAATATTCATATTCATATTCATATTCAATTGGATATAAAAAATGTGACGCCCCCAAAATAGGTATACATCACTTATCTTGAGTCGTCAAATATATGGTACTAAATTCAAATACAATTTTATATATACAACATGATCTGTGAGTTTTAATACAAACATTATCTTCTAGACAACATTAAAACTCAAAATAAGTCCTCAATACATTTATTAACACACTATTTCACAGAATAGTGAGGACTACTAATGCTATCCTCTGGACCGTCACTCCGTTCCCCGACTAGTCCCTGCTACGTTCTCATTTTCTGAAGAGAACAATGAAAAAAAGGGTGAGCTCAACTAGCCCAGTAAGAAATATTATGACTAAGATAAAACAGAATAAATTATCTTTAGTATTCAATAGTGTTAAACTGATACAATATAACAAATATCAAGTTTAACTGCAGCGGAACAAACAATCTATTAAAAGAGTCAAGTAGAAAATAAAATCTACAATCTTTTATGATTTAAAAGGTTTTTCATCACTTTTATCGCCGAGACTCAGCTTAATAAATAATCCACATCATTGAATCACCCCTACATTACGACCAAAGATATTCTTTAGTATCACGACCAAAAATTATCCATGCACTACGGGCCAAAAATATTTGTGTATTCATTAATGATCATGATCATGCCAACAATTATCCATCAATGCACTACGGGCCAATGAATACTTTTTTCATATCATTTGTAACATTACGGTCATGATTACACCGAATAATCCCTGGTCATAATCATACCAAGTCCATCTATGCACTACAGGCCACAGATGACTTTCAACATAATATAAACATGAGGATGATGACAATGATATAAGAATTCAATAAAACAAGTTCAAGAATTAAATTATCCAAGAACCAATAACATCCAAATTGTTAACATGATACTGCTTTGTGGAGTAAAATTCAAGAATGCTCAGAAGAATATTTCCATTAAAAGGTACTGGATGAAGCGCAAATATCAATGATATTCCACTAATTTCATGGAGTATAGAGGTCAAAACTTTAACCAACTGAGTATAATAAAGAATGGAATAACAAAAGAAATCACCATGTATGCGATAGACCGCACAGACAGGTTATTCCAACAGAATAATAAATAACAGAACCAGGTCATGCGTAAACGCACAGACAGGATGTTCCAACAGAATGATAAATAATGGAACCAGGTCATGCGTAAAGCACAGACAGGATGTTCCAACAGAATAATAAAGAACGGAACCAGGTAATGCGTAAAGCACAAACAAGATGTTCCAACAGAATAATAAAAAATGGAATAATAACAGAAATCACCATGCATGCGGTACTTCACATAGACAGGTTATTCCAACACAATGATAAAGAATGGAATAACAGAAGAATTTCACCAAGTATAGGGTAGCCCACGTATACAGGTTATTCCAACAGAATAATAAAGAATGGAATAACAGAAGTTCTCTTCATGAATATAAAAGAAATAATACCCCCTACCTTAGAAAGAAGAGTACTGGATATAGAAGTAGTGAAGTAGCAGAACACTTTTCTTCTTTCTCTCTATAGTTTTTCTCTCTAGAGTTTCAGTGAATTCGTAAGAAATAATGAAGGAACGAGCTTCTATTTATAGAAGAATGGATTGCATAGTAACTAATTCATGAACGGTCCAGATTAATTTACTTTTAAATAAAATATAATATATTCTATTTATAATCTAATAAAACGAATAATTTTATAAAAGTATTCTGTTTTATATAAAAAGATTTTACTATACAAAATACTTTGCAGACACTATGCAACACTATGCATAATAAAATGTAATATATTCTAATTATTGTCTAATAAAACAGATAACTTTTTAAAAGTATTCTGTTTTATATAAAAAGATTTTACTATTAGTCTAATAAAATGAATAACTTTATAAAAGTATTATGTTTTATATAAAAAGATTTTAAAATGCAAATCACTATTCAGCAATTACTGTAGCAATAATTGAACAATACTGAGTGACTTCTCACGTAAGCATCAATAATCAATACCGTGTGCTACTATACAACCACACGTATTACTGTACTTTTAACACTGGGTGTTTCAATGGTTAACGGTAAAACTTCCGCCGTTATTTTTATAAAGTATTTTTGTCATTTTCTCAATTCGACAATAATTCTGTTGTGGGGTCCACTAATGATTGTGCCGTTGTACGAATATTCCCTGTTAAAACGAATATTCTCCGACCAATCGAATATTATATAACAACTTGCGTACTTTGCAAAATTTATAAATATTACTCACAACAATAACATTATATCAAATTTACTCCATAATATTTAAAAATGATATTTATAGAAAATTTATCTTTATTTATAAAAGTCGGCGTCTTACAACCTCCCCTTCTTATGAAATTTCACCCTCGAAATTAGGGTACGTACCTGGTATGTCGAAGAGGTAAGGATACTTTGATTTCATTTCAGATTCTAACTCCCAAGTCATTTCCTCAACATCGTGGTTTCTCCACAAAACTTTGACTTGAGGTATAACCTTGGAGCGTAGAATATGTTCCTTCTTATCCAAGATTTGAATAGGAATCTCTTCATACATCAAATCTTCTGCTATTCGTCCGGTTCTAACTCAATAATGTGGTTCGAGTCTTTCACATATTTACGTTACATGGATATGTGAAAAACGTTATGAACACAAGACATACTTGGTGGTAAAGCGAGTCTATAGGCCACAGTTTCTACTCAATCGAGGATTAAAAATGGGCCGACGAATCGAGGATTGAGCTTTCCTCTCTTTCCAAATCTCGTAACTCCTTTCCATGGAGCAACACGTAACAACACATGGTTTCCAATATCGAATTCTACGTCCTTTCGATGAAGATCAACATAACTCTTTTGTCGATCTTGTGAGATTTTTATACGTTACCGGATCGTTTGAATCTTTTCCGGAGTCATACGTACCAACTCCGGTTCCACCAACGTTGCTTCACCCACCTCATCCCAGCATACTGGAGAACGACACTTTCTTCCATACAACGCCTCGAATGGAGCCATGCCAATACTTGCTTGATAACTGTTGTTGTAGGAAAACTCCACCAATGGTAAGAACTTGTCCTAACTTCCCTTGAAGTCAAGGACACAGAGTCTTAGTAGATCTTCAAGTGTTTAAATCGTCATCTCCGACTGCCCGTCCGTTTGAGAATGATATGCCGAGCTAAATCGTAAATCCGTGCCCATAGCTTTTTGCAAACTAACCCAAAATCTTGAAGTGAATCTTGGGTCTCGATCAGAAACTATGGATACTGGCATACAATGCAATCTTACAACCTCGCTTATGTACATACGAGCAAGAAGTTCAAGTGTATAAGTTTCTCGTATCGGTAAGAAATGAGCAGACTTGGTCAATCTATTAACAATGACCCAAATCGCATCTATGCCTTAAGAAACTTTGGGAAGACCGGTAACGAAATCCATGGTAATGTGTTCCCACTTCTATTCTGAAATTTCAAGTGGTTGCAATGGACCTTTTGGTACTTGATGTGACGCCCCAAAAATTAGGTATACATCACCCATCTTGGGTCGTCAGATACATGGTACATAATTCAAATACAACTTACTAATACAACTGTCGTGTACAATACGACAAAACATAACTGTGAGTTTGAATACAATTATTGTCTACTAAAGATTATACAAACTCAAAAAGAGTCCTCATTACATTTATTAATACACTATTTCACAGAATAGTGAGGACTACTAATGTTATCCTCTAGACCGTCACTCCGTTCCCCGACTAGTCCCTGCTATGTTCTCATTTCCCGAAGAGAACAGTGAAAGAAAGGGTGAGCTCAACTAGCCCAGTAAGAAATATTATGACTAAGATAATGCAGAATAAATTATCGTTAGCCTTCAACAGTATTAAACTGATAAAATATAATAACATCAAGTTTAACAGCAGCGGATCAAGCAATCTATTAAAAGAGTCAAGTAGAGAATAGAATCTACTATCTTTTATGATTTAAAAAGTATTTCATCACTTTTATCGCTGAGACTCAGCTTAATAAATAATCCACATCATCCCTGCACTACGGCCAAGGATATTCATTAGGGTCACGACCACAAATTCCATGCACTACGGGCCAAGGATATTTGTGTATTCATCAATGGTCATGATCATGCCAACAACTGTCCATCAATGCACTACGGGCCAATGAGGACTTTTACCGCATCATTTGTAATATTATGGTCATGATTACACCGAATAATCCCTGGTCATAATCATACCAAGTCCATCCATGCACTACAGGCCATAGATGACTTTCAAAAAATATAAACATGAGGGTGATGACAATGATATAAGAATTCAATAAAACAAGTTCAAGAATTAATTTGTTCAAGAACTACTAACGTCCAAATTGTCAACATGATACTGCTTTGTAGAGTAAAATTCAAGAATGATCAGAAGAATATTTCCATGAAAAGATACTAGATGAAGCGCAAATATCAAGGATATTCTACTAATTTCATGGAGTATAGAAGTCAAAACTTTAACCAACTGAGTATAATAAAGAATGGAATAACAAAAGAAATCACCATGCATGCGGTACTTCGCATCGACAGGTTATTCCAACAGAATAATAATAACGGAACCAGGTCAGGAAAAATTTGCACCGACAGGATGTTCCAATAGAATAATAAAGACGGAACCAGGTCCGGTGTAAAACACACAGACAGGATGTTCCAACGGAATAATAATAAAGACGGAACCAGGTCCGGCGTAAAGCACAGACATGATGTTCCAACAGAATAATAGAAGAATGTCACAAAGTATAGGGTAGACCGCGTATACAGGTTATTCCAACAGAATAATAAGAAATGGAATAACAACAGTTCTCTTCATGAATAAGAAGGAATAACACCCCTTACCGTAACAGAAACTGGATATAGGAAAAGAAAAGTTAAGTAGCAAAAAGCTTTTCTTCTATCTCTCTATAGTTTCTCTCTCTAGAGTTCAGTGAATTCGTAAGAAAATAATGAAGGAATGAGCTTCTATTTATAGGAAAATGGAATGCATAGTAACTAATCCATGAACGGTCCAGATTGATTTACTTTAATCTGACGGTCCATATTTAAAGAAAAATCTTTTAAATAAAATATAATATATTCTATTTATATAAAAAGATTTTTACTATGCAAACACTATGCAACACTATGCAAAACACTATGCAACACTATGCATAATAAAATATAATATATTCTATTTATAGAATAACTTTAATAAAGTATTATGTTTTATATAAAAAGATGTTTCTGTTTTATTACGTTAATAATACGAATAAAACAAAACGTCATCATCGCTATAATAATTCATATTATTAATCGACAATAATTGAATTAAACTGAGCGACTTCTCACATAAATATCAGTAATCAATACCGTGTGCTACTATGCAACAATGCGTATTACTGTACTTTTACTACCCAGTAGTTCAACAGTATCAACGGTAAAACTTCCGCCGTTATTTTCAATAAAATATTTTTGTCGTTTTCTCAATCCGACAATAATTCCGTTGTGGGGTCCACCAATAATTGTACCGTCGTACGAATATTTTCCGACACAAAGAATATTCCCTGACCAATCGAATATAATATAACAACTTACATACTTTGCAAAATTTATAAATACTACCCACAACTATAATATTATCTCAAATTCACACCATAATATAAAAAAATTA
This sequence comes from Panax japonicus, assembly GCA_020205505.1. Taxonomy (NCBI): domain Eukaryota; kingdom Viridiplantae; phylum Streptophyta; class Magnoliopsida; order Apiales; family Araliaceae; genus Panax; species Panax japonicus. The sequence goes on along the minus strand of CM035107.1, from coordinate 72,952,161 downwards.
TTTCGAGAAAATTAATTCTTTATTCATAAAATCTAGGGTTTCACACTTGATGCTCCGCTTTAACTCGTTGACAAGTTAGATACCTTGAGATAAACAACGCTATCTCTCTCTTCATATTGCTCCACCAAAATGTATGACGAATATCATGATACATTTTGGTACTCCCAGGATGGATTGCAAACGGTCGTTAGGAACACAAAGTCTGGAGTTGATTCGAAGTATTCCTTTTTCATCGATTCTTGCTTCCGGCATAGCACCTTCTTGCACTTTCTTCCTAATACGCATCAACTCCAAGTCAGTAACTTAAGCAGCTTTAACTTTATCAGTTAAAGTCTGTTCTTTATTATTCTGTTGGAATAACCTGCATGTGCGGTCTATCGTATGCATGGTGATTTCTTTTGTTATTTCATTCTTTATTATACTCATTTGGTTAAAACTTTGACTTCTATACCCATGAAATTAGTGGAATATCTTTGATATTTGCGCTTCATCCAGTATCTTTTCATGGAAATATTCTTCTGAGCATTCTTGAATTTTACTCTACAAAGCAGTATAATGTTGACTATTTGAACGTTATCAGTTCCTGGATCAAATAATTGTTGAACTTGTTTTATTGAATTCTTATATCATTGTCATCATCCTCATGTTTATATTATGTTGAAAGTCATCTGTGGCCTGTAGTGCATAGATGGTCTTGGTATGATTATGACCAGGGATTATTCGGTATAATCATTACCGTAATGTTACAAATGATGTGAAAAAAGTTCTCATTGGCCCGTAGTGCATTGATGGACAGCTTTTGGTATGATTATGGCTATGGATTCTCTTTGGCCGTAGTGCAAAGATGAATTGTTTTATGGCATGATCAGGACCGTTGATGAAAACATGATTATCTTAAGCCGTAGTGCATGGATAATTCGTGGTCGTGATACTAAAAAATATTCTTGGCCGTAGTGCAGGGGTGATTCGATGATGTGGATTATTTATTAAGCTGAGTCCCAGCGATAAAAGTGATGAAAAACCTTTTAAATCATTGAAGATAGTAGATTTTATTCCCTACTTGACTCTTCTAATGGATTGCTTGTTTCGCTGCAGTTAAACTTGATAGTTATTATATTTTATCAGTTTAACACTGTTGAAGGCTAACGATAAATTATTTTGCATTATCTTAGAAATAATATTTCTTACTGGGCTAGTTGAGCTTACCCTTTCTTTCATTGTTCTCTTCAGGAAATGAGAACGTAGCTGGGACTAGTCGGGGAACAAAGTGATGGTCTTAGGGATATGATCCCTGGCTAGGATGTGAGAATAGAACTAGGAGGGGAGAGATGGGGAATTCCTTCGCTAGTATGACCTACCTAAGTTTATTTGGTATTTAATTGGTCGGTCAGAATATAGGGATAATATGTTACATGTCAATTAACTTTTGTTTTGTGGCAGTATCTGAAAATGACATTCGAGAATGTTGAGAATAGCAATGAAGCACAGGAGACCGTTGATTCTCCACAGATCAATAATCAGGACAATAAGAAACAGGATGACGATAATCCTCCTATAAACAACAATACTGATCAATTGACGAATGACGGTACGTTTAGGAGCTTTTTAGAATTCATGCAACATTAGGTGAAGGCGGCTCTTGTTCATAATGCAGGAGGAAACAATGGCAACCCACGGTTGGTCACCGCTAAGAAATTCAAGGAGCTGGGACCACCAGAGTTTTTGGGAAAGCCAGAATAACTTAAGGCGGAGACGTGGTTAAAGTATATCACCAAGATATTTGATGTAAGACCCCAAATTATTAATAAATAAAATTTAATTTCCTCTATTTATTATTTTGAAATAGTAAGGGTTGATTTGATTAATGTGAATAGTTATGGGTAAAATACGCAAATATTTTAAATAAGCAAGTGGTTATAAAATATTCGTTTGGTCGTGGAATATTCTTGCTGTCGGGGAATATTCGTATGACGGCGCAGTCTTGTGTGGGCCCCATAACGAAAAGCGATTAGATGAAGAAAACGACAAGTATAAGTTGTTTAAAAATAACAGCGTAGTTGTTACCGTTAATACTGTTAAAATACTCGGTGGTTAAAACACAGTAGCACACGATATTGCACCAATTATTGATTCTTACGTAAGAAGACACTACTCAATAATTGTTACATTAATTACTGTTCAGTATTTTATTTTATTGATTCAATAATTGTTGCGTTGATATTTTATGTTACTGTTATTTCAATAATTGTCACTATACAGTATTTTTCATTATCGAAGCAATAATTCATATTATCTGAATAATATTATTAGATAACATTATTGACAATGTCTAGAAAGTTCTGTCTAAGGAGAGGTTTGGTCACCTAATTGCGCGCCAGTAAGGAGAAATCCTTATTGGAAAGCCCCTTCTATCCTGAGAACTGCCCAGTTGTCAGTTTTGTGATTCTGTAATATTATTCGTGAATAATTAATTATTGATTTATATGATGAGGAAAATAATTATTTTATGTGGATATAGATGGAGAAAATTTTTAATGTGACAATTGTTAAAAATTAATATTTTATCTTTTTCTGATAAAATAATTCATTTAAATATATTATTATATTATAATAATATAATAATGGTGATATTTTTACAATGAATATGGGATATATGAGTATATGAGGAGGATAAGTATTTTTATTACCAAAAAAATATTTAAAACATGTTTTTCATGTCCGTGGACCCCATTTCTTGACTGAAATTTGATTATAGCCTGTAAAATTGCCTGTTTGTGGATTTCGGTCAATTTTTGTTTGGAATTTGAAAAAATTTCCTTCTTCAAAGTTGTAGATAATGGAATTTCCTATGGAAAATCGCGAGTTTCGAATTTTTCTGACAAAAGGGCTATTTATTATGAATTATTGAAGTTCCGAAGCTTCGAAATAATTAATTTTTAGAAGTTTAAAATATTTTAAATAACAAAAACGTTTTTTTCATTATGATGTGTTACACATGTGTGTTGAATGAGCTGAATTCAGTTCTTGGAGGGGTGGCATAGGAAAATTTAATTTATATATTAATATTATATTAAATTTTCTGCTTTGGTGTTCTAAGCATTTTCCTATAAATAGGGTGCTTAGGTTAGAATTGAAAATTACATCAGAAACTGAAGTTTTCTATATATTTCTCTCTCTATATATTGAGCGTATTCTTGTGAGGATTTTGATACTTTGTGTATTGTTATACGGTGCAAGTTTCCTTCAGCACTATACCAAGTATTCCAGCTAGAAGTACTAATCTTTCGAGGTAAGGGATATTTTTTTTTAAAATGATATTATTTCTTCCAATATCATTATGCCGAAGTATTGATCTTAAATTTTAATCAAATTTGAAACTTTTTATGTCGGGGTTACTATTCACGTATATGACACTATTCACGTATACGGCACTATTCACGAATACGGCACTATTCATCGAAAAAATAAATTGTTTCTTTTTCGTCCAAAATATCTATTATGGATACTAGCTTTGATTGTATCCATGTTTTGATCATTCTTGAATTTTACACCACTATGATTTTTTATGAGGTATTTTTGGACATGAAATAGCTGAAATACGAATCCTTAATTTTTATTCTTTTGTTTCACTGGATTCGATTCTTTTAAAATATTTTTCATCATCCTCAGTCCTAAATGATGATATACTTGAATATCTTTGGCCTGTAGTGCAAAGATGGTTGATTCTATTATGAATATCTTTGGCCGTGGTACAAAGATGTACAGGTGTTGAGATGAACATGACCAACTGATAAATATCTTTGGCATGTAGTACAAAGATGAACATTTGACTCAAGATGTGTATTGATTGATATTACAGGGATAAAATAATGATGATGGACTGTTAAATTCATAGATATTAGTAGATTTCATCCTCTACGTAACTCTTCAATGAATTATTATTTTCGCTGCGAATATTGATCTAAAACTTGTTGTTTAGTGTATTCTCTCAGATTTTTCCCTGTTGAAGACTAACGATAATTTTTTGTATATTATCTTAGTCATAATATTCTTTATTGGGCTAGTTGAGCTCATCCTTTTCCTTTTTGTTCCATTTTTCTTCTCAGGAGGCGAGAATATAGCGAGTACTAGTCTTGGTATGAAATGAAGGTTCTAGGGAAAGTTGTTTAGTAGTCCTCACCATTTTTGTAAAATAATGTATCAATAAATGTGATGAGGATTTATTTGGGTATAAATATTGTCTAGAAGATAATATTTATATTTAAACTCACAGTTTTATGGTTGTATTAATAAATTTGTAGTTGTTTCTGTACCATGTATTGACAACTCAGAATGGGTGATGTATACCTATTTTGGGGGCGTCACAGTTAGTATCAGAGCTTAGGGATATGATCTTTGGCTGAGATCGGGGAATAGAACTAGGAGGGGAGAGACTGGTAAATCCTTCGCTAGTGTGTCCTACTTAAACTTATTTGTTAGTTGGTCAGTATATAGGGATATTATATGATATATTGATTTGCTTAATTAACCCTTATTTTATGGCAGTATTTAAGAATGGCAACTGAGAATGTTAACAGTGGAGTAAATGAGACCGTGGAGATGACTGTACTTACCAAAGAGGAGAACGTGCAACAAGTTGGCAATGTTCCTCCTATGAAAAACACCACTGAGCAGATGATGAATGAGGGGATGTTTAGAAGCTTTTTGCAGTTCATGCAAAATCAGACGAGGGAGACTCGTGCTCAAAATACAGGAGGAAATGATAGCAATTCACGGGTTGTCACAGCCAAGCAGTTCAAAGAGTTGGGACCACCAAAATTCTGGGGAAAGCCGGATCCGATTAAGGCGGAGACGTGGGTCAAACAAATCACCAAGATATTCGATATCTTGGGATGCACGGAGGAGCAGAAGGTGCCATTCGCCACCTTTATGTTCTGTAATGAGGTAGATTACTGGTGGGAATCTCTGAAGCGTACCCATCCAGACGCGCTCAGCATGTCTTGGGAGACGTTTCAGAAACTATTCAATGACAAGTACTTTCCTGAAAGTGTTCGTCATATGACGGAGGTAGAGTTTATTAGGCTGGAGCAAAATAACATGACGGTGTCCCAGTACGAGGCAAAGTTTGTCGAGTTATCCAGGTTTGTACCTCATTTGGTGGAGAATGAGGAACGTATGACGCGGATGTTTCTGAGAGGTTTGAAACCCGACAGACGTCATTATCTCATTTATCATAAATTTTTTCTCTATTCAGATGTTGTTAACAGGGCTCAATTGTTAGAGCGAGATAACGAGTACGTTCAACCGAAGGACCATAACCAGGATCATACCGGAGATAGTAGTCAATAGAATAACGATAACTAGCGGAGAAAGAAGAAGATGGACAAAAATGGTAACCACTCTGGTGGTAATTATGGCCATGAAAATAGAAGAAACGAGTCAGGGGGGATTTTAAAAAGAGGAGATTTAACAATGACCATGTGAAGACGTCAACACCAGCAGCAACTGGTTCTAAGGGAGGAGAACGACCACTGGACGTATGCTATAAGTGCGGGAAGGAAGGACATATCAGTCCAAACTGCCCACAACAGTTCAAGGTATGTTATAATTATGGAAAAGAAGGACATATCGCTCGAGATTGTACGGTAGTGAAACCAAGTTCAGCGGGGACGGTGACTTAAAAGACTGTCCCAGAAAAGTCAAAGTCAACGGTTCCTGGAAGAGCGTTTGTCGTGACTGGTCAAAATACGAGGAACCCAAACGAGGTGATCACGGGTAAGCTAATTGTTAAAGCCAAGATCTTCTACCACGTCCCAATCACGTAAGACGCCCCGATCCTGCACAGTAAACACGAAAAACACCACAAACTTGACGCCCGGACCGCCGGGGGATAGCTCAGATGTAAGAGTGAGTATGTGTGTTCACAAGGTTAACAATGGAAGATGTAATGTCTAGTGTATTGAGGGAGATAATAATTCTCAGTTGTGTGTATGTGAATATGAAGACGTACCTCTTTGTGAAGACTTCCTAGCTAGGTTATACTCTCTTTACCCGTATTACTGTGCCACCCACTGCTATCTGACACAGCCCCCTGATCTGATGGGTTCTGTCGACTGCATGTAGTCTATCTACTTCTTTCGATCACTGTTTCTATCGCCGGCCGGCTATGATCCCATCAACATTAATGCATGGCAGGTGTTTTAGTCAACCGTCATACTTTTTCATCATTACAAGTCAAAGATAAAGATTTTAAAATATCTAATGGGTCGATCCACTGATTAACCCAATCTTAAAAGGATCCAATAGGGATAATATAATGACTAGGCCCAATAACTTTAAGACTTAATAATAAGGACCCAATGAGCAAATCAAATAAGCAAGCCCAATCTACTCGGCCCAAAGAGGGGAAATATCATAACCCAACATTGCCTCCTAGTTTTTTGTTGAACGGAACGTTTAATAGAAAACTATAAATGGTCCATGATATTTTACTAAAGGTCCATAGTGAGAAGTAATCGAAATGTACCCGTTTACTGTTCATGAGATAAAATAAGAAGAGAACGGAGGCCCAAATCAGAAAGGCCCTGCCTGATAAATATCTGGACCCGGAACCGGACGCTTCCCATTCAAATTCTAAATTATTACCATCATTTAATGTGTCGGCCTCGTTTACCATGTAACTGTCAGTATAAAAGATAATTTTTACCAAATTTGACAGTTTTACCTGCCCATTTGAAATTTGAGCGCCTTTTGAGTTTTCTTCTCCTCTGAACTATCTGTCCTCCTCTGCGAACTGTCAAAAATGGCTTCCCAAGATTCTGAACAAAGTTCACCCCTCCTAGTAACACCGATCAACACCGTTTCACCAAACCCTAACCCTCGCGAAAAAACCTCGACCTTGAATCCCAAAGGAACGAAAACTGAGAAGAATCCTCCTCCAAAAATCCCCAAAAGTCCTTCTTAATATTACAGGGATACGGATTGTTTCTTGTATGCCAACACCCCCTCTATTGTCACTGAGGCTAAATTAAAGATGATTCGATCTCGGTACCATATTCCGGATACTCACGCGGTTAGGGTTCCCAGATCCGGTGAGAAAATGTACCAACGGCCAGAGAGTTGGACAACCGTCCCTGTGACCTTGCTTGAGAAGGGGGTCCGTTTTCCTCTGCACGTCTTCATAGTGACTATACTGGTTTCCTGGGCGTGGGGTTCGCCCAATTGGTACCAAATTCTCATATTCACATTTTGGCCTTTGTTGCCTTCTGCCATGAGTTGGGCGTTGAGCCTTCCCTCGACTTTTTCTTCACCGTGTACAAGATCGTCCAATCTAAAGAGAAGGGGTTCAAGGCCCTAAGAAAACACTCTCTGAAGTTGGGAGAAAAGTTCGAGAGACGTTCATTGGTGAACACTCCTTCGAGCAATAGGGGATGGCACGAGAAGTGGTTCTTCGTCAAGGGTCCTGAAATCTCTTCTTTACCAAACTGGGCCACTGACGAGAAGATCTCTGCTGACTTTGGAGATATTTCTGAAGAACGAGAAGTTGAGATGATGGAGTTTTTTGATAATTTTCCTAAGGAGGAGTGGAAGTATGGACTCCTCTCGAAGCAGGCATGGTTATATGACCATAAATGTAAGTATCGGTCTATTTTATATATAAATATTTGAAAAAGTTTTTATGATGTGGAATATAACATAATACTGTATGTTTCGTGCAGTATCTTTGATCAGACCGAGCTCCTTAGAAATAAAGGAGTTCGAAGATTTTTTGTCTGGGAAGTCTTCGGAAGCTGTTGAAAGTCTACCAACAGAAGCTACCCCCAAAGCTGAACCAACCCCTGAAATACATACCAATGAATTTCGAACAGAAGAAACAGAAGCTGAGGAGATTCCTGTACCAGAAGAGACCCATCGTCCTCGTCAGAAGAGGAGGGCCATTAGAAAATCCAGATCAACACCTCTTCCCAACCCTTCTGAAGCCATCCCAGAAACTGAGCCAACCCCCAAATCAATCCCCCGACGAGGAGGCTTACTCAATCGTCCCGATCGAAGAAGTATCCTCCGAAATTAAGAACCAAAATAACCCCCCTGACCGTCGAAGAACTCAGGGTGCCCCAGTCTTCGATTATCCCACCCTTCGTGTCGCCTGTAGAAATACAAATTGCCGAAGAAGGTGAGCAGGACGAAACTGTTCCAACGTTGTCCAAGAAGAGGAAGCGTACACCTGACAGCCATCCAAGTTTTATCTCTGCCTCATCTCCCCGAGAACCCACTCCAAATAAATCTCTTTCTCCCAAAACTGTATATGCGGACTCCACCCCTCCTGAACAGCCAGCCCCTTCTCCCGAAAGACCAGGACCCTCCACCGAATGATCCGGTCCTTCAGGTCAGGGTTATCATACTGAGGCTATGGGGTCCCCGACTCTGTGGCCTAGATTCAATACAAATTTTCTATTCGATCTTTTCGGAGCTTTCGTTCGGAACGCTGATGACCACCGGTTCTGTGACCATACGGATGGAAATCTGCTTGACGAGGGGATGAGTTATCTAGCTAAGGTAAATAACAGTTTCTTTATTTTTCTATTTCTCTGTTCTCGTTTAGATATCTGAACACTGATTTGAACACTGTTTGAACATATGCAAGCCAACGCTGTCTTCGGACGTTTGCGTCTGACTCACATAAATGGGGAGGCCGAGGAGGATTTCATGAGACAGGAGATAGACATGCTGAGATCAACCCTGGCTCGAGAAAGGTTTGGTTGCGAAGACGCTCTTCATACCATCGACGACCTTCAAAGAGACTTAGATCGGGCTAGGATGGCCTTGAAGATGTCTGACGGTGAACTAAGGGCCACGAGGGATGGGCTGGCTGCGTCCGAAGCCAATCAACAAGTTTTAACTGATATGAACGTCGACCTGGTTGAAGTAAACCTGCTCTTAAAGGCCAAAAATGAGGAGTTCACTTCAGTCAATCGAGGCTTGACAATTCAACTCGGCGAGGCTCAGGCGAAGGTCCAGGACGAGGAGCGAAGACATAAGGCCAAGCTCCACAAACTTCGTCATAAAATAAAAAAGCTTGAGGGACGGGGCCCTCTTCTGATCGAAGAACTGCGAAAGCAGATTCAAACAGACTACAGGGATTCGGATGAGCTTAATGCCGAAATCATGAAGGTCTATTCAGAGGGGTATGAAGACTGCCGAGAGCGAGGTAAAGAAAAATTATCTTCTGCTCAGTTGGATCCGGATCTTCTTAACTCCGAGGACGAAGGTGGTGCCTGAATGTCCTTCCTGCTTTATTCCGTCTATGTAAAAATTAACTGTTTATGTCTTTGGGATTGTTTGAAACTTTTTGTATGGATTTTGACAACGTTTTTATGTTTGTGTAATTAGTTAATGTTATGGATGAATCGAATGAATGAATGTTTTATTTTATTGATGAATCTTCAACTTTCTTGATTTTGACTTCTGTTTTGGTTAGTTTCTTGTCAATAATTCAGTATCAAGGAACTGAATTCAAATAGTGAATCAGCTAAGGCTTATAACAGTTAATTTATGAAATGAAGTGAATTGAATTTCATGGATAGTATTTAACTGAACTGAATTGAATGAACTGAACTTAACACTTAAATAAAATAAAGTAATATATACTCATCGGTACCGAAGTGTGAGATCGGTCATGTGTGAGGTGAATTTGGCTGATCCTCTTTGCACCATCAAAATCTTGCTTACCACTCGGGGTAGAACAAGTATATAAGGACCAAGATATAAGGATCAAGATATAAGGACACTCCTGTCAATAAGGCTGCCATCGAATGGCCAGCAAGTCCTACTATACCTCCTTACTTTAGTGGACCATTGATTTTACCGCCCTCGGTAAAAACAATATAGGAACATAGGATTTTTCTACCACGCTGGGAAATAAATAAATGGGCTGCCATTGAATGGCCAGCGAGTCCTACCATACCTCCTTACTTCAGTGGACCATTGATTTTACCGCCCTCGGTAAAAACAATATAAGAACATAGGATTTGTCTACCACGCTGGGAAACTAATAAATGGGCTGCCATCGAATGGCCAGCGAGTCCTACCATACCTCCTTACTTCATTGTGAACTTAGGACAAATAGGAATAAGATCAATTGTGAAAAAGTGACTTTTTATTGATAACGGACAATTATGTACAAACTTTCGGTAAATTGACTTGATCTCTATTGAAAATATTTCCGAAGCCTGCTAACATGCTAAGTGTTCTTGATCTCGGAACCATCTAATGCCTTTAACCGATAAGTTCCTGGCTTTGATACTTCGATCACCTCATACGGCCCTTCCCAGTTCGGCATTAACTTTCCCGTGTTTTGAGGTGTAGATGCTTCGGCTTCTCTGAGGACGAAGTCCCCTACTTCGAATCTGCGAAGTTTGACCCCTTTGTTGTAATGCTTAGCTACTCTTCGTTGATAAGCGGCCAATTTTAGCAAAGCTACCTCTCTGACTTCTTCTAGCAGATCTAAATTGGCCTTCAGTCCTTCGTCATTGTAGATCTCTTTGAATTGACTGACCCGAAGACTTGGAGATCCAATTTTGACCGGGACTAAGGCATCAGTACCATAGGCCAGTTGAAAAGGTGAATCCCCTGTGGTGGTCCTCGGTGTAGTCCGGTAAGCCCATAACACGCTAAGCAGCTCTTCAAGCCATCTTCCTTTAGCTTCATCCAGTTTGCGCTTGATCCCGTTCAGCAGCATCCTGTTGGTCACCTCAACTTGCCCATTTGACCGTGGGTGAGCCACTGAAGTCTTCTTATGCTGAATCCCCAGCTCCTTTAAAAATCCTTCAAATTTTGATCCCACGAACTGGCGTCCGTTGTCTGATATCAACACTCTAGGAATCCCGAAGCGAAACACTATGGACTCTTTTATGAACTTCAAACACTCTTGTTCCGTTATTAACCGAAGTGGCTTCGCCTCTACCCACTTAGTCATGTAATCAATAGCAACTATGACAAAGCTAACATGACCTTTAGCTTTAGGCAACGGACCCAATATATCTACCCCCCAGACAACGAAGGGTATAGGAGATAAAATCGAATATAGCTCTTCTGGTGGCTGATGTGGGATCAGACTGTTAAGCTGACATTTTTCACATCTCTCGACATACTCTGTAGCTTCCTTGAAAATTGTATGCCAATAGTATCCCTGTCGAAGTACTTTATAAGCCAAAGACTTGGCAGCCATATGATCATCGTAAATACCCTCGTGAACTTCCCGAAGAGCATACTCGGCCTCGGATGGAAATCTTATGCTGGGAGCATTTCACAGTATAGGTACTGTTACAAACCATGGCTCTGAAGATGGGGAGTGTAATGAATATATGGCCAGATTTGGTTGCCGACAGGTGTCCTGAGGCGGCTTTGACACCTAATGGGAAGAGGCAAGTAAGAGCTTTGGTAGAAAAGCACAGCATCAGTGAGTTGGTAGATGGCTTGGCTGCTGCTATATTGGGTCGATCTGAGATGAAGAAGATCAAGGGAACTCTCCGTGTTTCATGGCCTGAATCTGGTGTTTCATGGCAAATTGAGTCTCTTCTATCCGCTAGTAATACTAGCGGACCATGTTGTTTTGAAGTCAAGTTGGCTTTATTCACAGTGGCTAAGGGCAAAATTGTCCGTAACTTTTACTTTAAACGTCCGCTAGTAATACTAGCGGACGACGCATTAGAATTTCTCATCCCAGCCCTTCATCTATAAAACGGACGGAATACAGCTTATATGCAAATATTTAACCCATAACATATAGATGCTATGGATCGCTCCCTATATATATATATATATATATATATATATATATATATATATATATATATATATATATATTCATATTCATAGCTAGTAGTATAGCCAGTATTAATTTCCGACCTTCAAGAAGAAACATATTAGTTATCTTTCCTTGTTATTTGCCAATTTTCAAATAAAAACTTCAATCATAGAAATATATTTAATTTTACCCAGAATTTATTTTTTGATATGAACTCAACACCAGAATTAATGCTGAAAGAGTTTGTATTCAATATCATATATAGAACTTGTCCTTTGACATGAAATTGGACAAATCCATCTAATTTTTTATTTTCTATTTGCAGGCATATTTCAATATTTAAAGATAATTCTCCTCAATGATTATTATTATTTTTTACCCAAAATTAAGAAAGAAGAAGATAATTCTAGTAAATAGAAACAGCTTTTCATCTTTAATCACTGATTTTTGGCCAAATTAGAACCCCAAAAAAACCATTTTTGGCTCAATGTCATTGTCTAGAATTTTACATATTTATAAAAACATAAAAAAAAATATTTAAAAAAAATAGTTTTTAAGGGTAATTAAGAATATACATAATGAGTTTCAAGTTTTCATATTTAATTTTATCGATATAAAACTTTAACTCAATACGCCCTCTCACAAAATGACATGAATCGAAACATATATATATATATATATAATTCTTTATAATATATATATTTTTTCATTCATTCTATTCATAATTAAACAAAAGAAAAAACAAATAAATTATTTTATTAAATTATCAATCATTTTAAAGGATATCAACACAATTTCAAGAAACATCTTGAAAGAGACCCTTTAACCAAATATTTTTGGGAAAAATGGATGGATAAGACAAACAGTTGGAGATCAAACCAACATTGATAAAGACACATAACAATTAAAATAAATAAGTATTTTTTTTTGAAATTAATGCACATCTATCTAACTACTTTACAATTATGAATATTAAATTTCGGTTAAATATAACAAAAAAAGAAAACTTTACAATTATGTATATACCAATTATAAGACTGCTGACTATTTTAAGATAAAAGCTCTCTTATTAAAAAAAAAAAATTAAAAATGACAAAATATGTTTTTTAAGAAAAAGAAAAATTTCATCTCTCTAACAACTTTACAACTTGATCTAACAAATAAATTTTGGATTGGTTAGCATGAATTGAATTTTATGTTAAGTTCACTTCATGCTTAATATAGTATTGATACGTAGACGGAGAGATCGGTCTCTCGCCTATGTATCAACAGTTCAGCACTGTATTATATATGAAATGAACTTGCCATAAAATTCAAACTGATTTAATAAATTTATAGGGTGAATCCATGTTCATGTCCATGGATCCATGCCCATGCCCATGTCCATGTCCATGATCAATTAATATAGGTGGGCTAGCTAGCTAGGTATTCCCAAAACATTCATTCATTTGATTAGTAGTGTTCAACATCATACTCAACATCACTCATCCAACTCACACTGGTCATTGCATATGGGGTTGTCATTTTTGAAGTTAGCCTCATTAATGGCAGACTGGCAGTTATGATATAGACACAAATGACAATATTTTGTCTATATGTTTCATATTTATTATTTTTAATTTATATTATGTCGGGAAATTTTTAACTAGAGTCTAGAAGTAGGATTTTGCATAGAAATTAATAAGCTGGGGAAGATTAATTATTGCTTACATAAGATAAATATTTGGCAATGTTATCTTGGTAAATGTTTTAATAATAATAATAATAATAAGTTTTGAATGTAAGTTTTATTTTGCCTTTTTATGAAAATCAAATGATAATTTATGTATTCTCTTAACATAACCTATGGGGTCTGAAAGAAGACCTGACAATATAGTTGGTTAACTGTCGGGTCAACCCATATTAACTGGAACCAAATGGGTTGGTTAACCATTTTTATTTATTCAGGTTGGTTAAAGTTTGGAACCATATTTATTCAGATTGGTTATGGTTCCAATCCGGTTAACCATTTTTCGACCCATATTTTGTTCCAAAACAAAAATTAGGCTCACAAAGATGATAATTGAATTTTAAATCTTAAACATCACATAAACTAATTCTTAATTTACAATTTTTCATCATCATAATTTAGAATGTTCCCAGGGCACCCACCCCACCCCACCCCACCCCACCCCACCCCACTCTCACCCACCCACTCACCCACGCACTCTCACCCCCACCCATGCCCCCCACCCACCCCCAAAAAAAAATATTATGTGATTATGTATACACCCCTACCCCCACCCACTCGTACCCCACCCCTACCCCACTCCTACCCCACCTCAACCCCCACCCCACCAAAAAAAAATATTATGTAATTATGTATACATCCCTTACCACCCCCCACCCCACCCCACCAAAAAAAAATATTATGTAATTATGTATACATCCCTTACCACCCCCACCCTCACCCCCACCCATGCCCCCACCTACCCCCACCCACAAAAAAATATTATGTGATTATGTATACACCTCTACCCTCACCCACCCCGTACCCCGCCCACACTCACACCCACGCCTACCCCTACCCCTACCCCCTACCCCACCCCACCCTAACCCACGCCCACCCCCACTCCACCCCACCCCACCCCACCAAAAAAATATTATGTGATGTGGGGTGAGTGGCGTTGGTCGATTTGGGTAGGGTAAGTGGGATGGAAGTGGGGTGGAAGTGGGGTGGGGTGGATGGGTGAGGTAGGGTGGGTAAGGGGGTGGGGTAGGTGGATGGGGTGGGGGTGGGGGTGGGTGGGGGTAGGGGGTGAGTGCAGTGGGGTGCGTGGGGTAGGTGGGTAGGTAGGGTGATGTGATGTGGGGTGGGGTGGGTGGGGTGGGTCAATTTGGGTAGGGTAAGTGGGGTGTGTGGGGTGGGTGGTGGGTGGGGTGGAAGGGTGGGTATGGTGGGTAAGGGGGTGGGGTAGGTTGATGGGGGTGGGGGTAGGGGTAGGGGGTGGGTAGATTGATGGATTGGTGGGGTGGGGGTAGGGGGTGGGTAGGGTGGGTGGGAGTAGGGGGTGGGTGGGGTGGGTGGGGTGGGTGGGGGTGGGGTGGGTACGTAGGGGTAGGGGTGGGGGTGGGGTAAGAGATATATTAAAATATTAAAATGGTTAATATGGTTAACCATATTAACCATATTAAAATATTAAAATGGTTAATATGGTTAATATGGTTTTTAACCATAACTATATAGTTCCAACCCACATTATCCATATTAAAAATTGTTAATATGGTTTTAGTTCTTAAACCAACCTATAACCATATTTTAAAAACCAAAACCAACCCATAACCATATTTTGCCAGGCCTAACTTGACCTCTCTTTTTTCTTCTCTCTTTTCTTTTTAGTCAAGAACCCTAACTTCCATCATAGATACGAGAGATGACTCTCCTTTTGGAGATTCTCTCCCCTAAATTTCTCTTATTTTAATATAATAAATTATTGACTTATTTTCTCAATGAGATAATTGATTTCTTTCTATTTTGTGAAAAGATTTCATTATCATTTCTTGAGAGATTTTGTTTATTCCGTTTGAGATTTTTTTTAATTTGTGAAATTTTTTCCCATGCATGAATTGTTGAAGATGGATTATTCAGATTTGAATGAGACGCTTCTATTGCAGCTTGTTCTTTTGTTGTCACGCTGAAGAATTGTTTAAATTCACGTATTCTATTTTTTTGGGATATGAATGTATTTCAAAAATTTATTTGGTATCCAATAGCATTCGTGCTACGATTGGTTCTTTTTCCTGATTATCTATTATTTTATTTGAAAAAATTACTTTTTAAATTTGTTTTTTGTAATTTTTTCTGTTGTAACCCACTTTGTAAGATGATATAGAACAACAATATTACCGTTTGAATCAAATGGCTGACTACTCTTTCCTTAAAACTATCTTCATCCTTAACTTTTGATACACATGGTGAATTCGAATTAGTCTCCCAAAATAAGACAGACTCAGTTTACTCTGTACTAGAATTTGTTGTGTAGAAATAAATCTAGTACAAAACTATAAATGAGGGAAAAAAATTATAACAAGGAAAAATTATTTAGAATGATAATTTTTCAAAGAACTTGAAAAAGATTTTTGAATGATTTTTTTTGAAGTTTACATTTTGGGTAGATTGATAATCTATCTATAGGTTTTCAAACACCCATTTGAATTGGTTCATCATTTAAATGTTGGCCTAATTAATTAATTAATTAAACTTGAACTCAAGTTCTTAACATTACAACTCTTTTTTCTTATCCAACTGAACCAATTCATTTGTTAACTATATGAATAACATATAATATATTTATTATATACTTTTTAAATAATAATTCAACACTTTCATCTTTTGTAACAAATTAAAATTTTATTATATTAAAGTTTTTTGAATTGTTTGATCAAGAAAAACCTATAGGGTATGCATTTGTAGCATTATCAATAATTAGAATGTCTACAAGACTACAATAAGAAAAAATTTTAAAAGCTGGTGATACGCATATGAACATCCAAACAATCCTTAAATCCCTTAAATTTTGTTTCAATAAATGGTTAACAAACCCGGAATTATTTGTTTATTCCAATAACTTCAACATATAATTTGAAGTTGAGTTGATATTTTTTTTGAAGATGTTATTTGTCAAAGGCACAATAGGTGTTGAATAGATCTTTTAAAAAAATTCAATTACTTATTGAAATATTACCAAATAATTAATCAATTAAAACTATCTTATTCACAACGGAATATAAGTTTGAAAACTCCCTTTGAAGATTTATTAAGAAATCGATAAGTCTTATGGATAGATAAACACATAGCATGTATAACAGTTATAGTTTGCATAATGTAAATGACGTAAAGTATAAGACAAGAGGGGTTTTAAGTGGTTCAGAGACTAAACAACTCCTAGTCCACTTTTCTACTCGACCAGTAGGATATCCAGTAAGGATATAGGCCCAACAGACAATTTTACAACCGAACCACTAAGGTTTCTTTGAGTCACTAAGTCTCGGCAATTCGGTCACTAAGACCAGTATCCTCTGAGCCCAATTCTTGTTTATTAAACTGTGTTGGAAGTGTTGCTAAGATAGCTTGTATGCTCTTCATCTTATTGTACTTATCATCATTTTTGATCATCTCCTTGGTGCTTGCTGAACTTTGTCGTTGAAGCTTGATCTCTTCTGGTTGTCTGCGGCTACTCATGATCATAGTTGATGTGTTGCTAAGTTATTCAATTAAGCTCTACATCTTTTGTGCTTAACAACCTTAAACACTTTTTGGGTCGTAGAATTTTGCTCTACGTCTTCATCTGGTTGACTCTGAGTGTTTTTGGTGGAACACAGAGTGATACTTGAGATTAGCCTTCTGATTTGCTACTCTTACGTCACCTACATCAACTAGATGGCTTATTCATACTTTGGCTTTTAGTTTTGCAATGTCCTCAATTATCTTGGCTCTTCGGCTATGGCTTTATAGCTTTCTGCCTCTTTACTTTTGGCTCTTGGCTTTGCGGCTCTTGCTTTTTCAAGTGCTCGTCAACTTTTTATGGTATGATGATATGCTGTCAAGATGACGTTTAATCTCCTTTTCTTTTTGTACTTGGAAGCCTTGAACACATCTTCAATCGTAGAGTGATATTTATTCTATGTTTTCCATCTTTCAGTACTATGTTCTTTTTCGATGATGATCGTTTTCTTGGTCGTTCAATTGCCCATCGTCAACATCTTTCATTTCAAATGATATTTCCTTTTATAATCCGATTGAAATCTTCCCGTTGAGAAGTATCCGTTGAAACATTTAATGCTCAGATATTTTGATATCTCTGATGTTGATTCTCTAGAGCTTTGTGCTAGCGTACTTTCTGACTTAGGACTTGTCACATCGATCAGTAGCTTTACCAACTTCCCTAACAAGTCACTTTCGGCAAACTAGCTAGTGGACACACCTTTGATTTCTCCCAGGGATATTATTTGACACCTTGGGATCTTCTTCTCACAGCGTTTGATTTGTTAGTCCTCTTGTCAGACTTGAATTGACTCTACGATCTGTTGATTTAAGAATCATTGAGTTAAGCTTTAAGTTCTGTTGATCTTTCTGTACTTCTGTCTGTTGATAGAAGAATGATGGAAATCGTAGTTTTATGCTCTACATTATCACTACAATTATGACATCATCTTTTATTCTGCTATCTGATTGTTTTATGATGCTTGGACTTGATGTTCAAACTCTTCTTCGTTCTCTTAACACTTTAGCAGCTCTACAAATTTGAAAACAACTTCCTGAACTAGTTGTCTCTTTGTGATTTACAGTTCTAACTGCTTTTCTATGAAATCCTGATTATTCTGGGAACTATTACTAGCTTTATGACCAGGAAAAATATCTTTACAATGTAAACTTTATAGATTTCTTCTAGAGATTCCTTTTGGTGAGAACTATACTTATACATCTTCAAAGTTCTTCTGCTATCAGCTTCTTCTTGATTGGCCTTTAACTTATATCCATGACACATAAGTAATCTTTACAAACACCTTTAGCTCTATGGTCAGCTTTACAAATTATGTTTTACGGTTCTGAGGCTAACTTTACGATCTTGGCTTCACCGAATGATCTTTGAATTCTCTTTACAATATGACTTTCATCCAGCGTCTACTTGAAGTATTTCACATTCAGCATTTACAAAAAGAGATTACTTGATCTTACGATTCACTTATCGCTTTGTAAGTTGGTCGTTACTTCGCTAAGTGATATTTATGATGATCGTAACAGTTCTGCTATATTTCCTTTAGGTTTAAGATAGCTTTGCAGTTTTAATATCATATGTTCACTTTACGAGCTGATCTTCGTCTTATGAGATGGAGTTAACTTTGCAATGTATCTCCATACTACGAAACTGGCAGAATAACTTTATAATCAACGACTTTCTATCATCTATACATCAGATCAATTTCAATAAGATCAACCTAAAATTATTTTATCTTTCTAATCTAAGTCCTTATACATCAATTCATTTGTAAGAACTTTACAAAACTTATTTATACAAATATATATTAATCATATTTCTCTTTAAGCACATGTAGATTTCTCTAATGACTATACTAATTATATGCAGAGTAACTTTTACAATTGATTATATCTATTACATACGAAGACATGTTAAAGATTAACCTAACAAGTTTGATCATTCTATTCTAAGTCCTTGTACATATATATCTCAGTTAAGGACTATACAAAACTTATGCATACAAATATACTTTAAGTGTTTTATTATCAAATCATATACATTTGGAATCTAATGAGGGTTATTCTAATCAATCTCCCCCTTAATGAAGCAACCTTCACCTATTTGATGATGACAAAAATACTATAGCAACCCATTTAATCAATTTCATTTAATGTATATGCATGATTATGAATGACTTAATATATAGTAAGCCATTGTATTGCTAGACCAACAATTATGAATAAAATGATGTACATTTAGCATGACATTCATATATCTAGTAATTTTAATTTACCATTCATGCATAATTAATAAAAATAAAAATAATAGTATTAAAGTATTACAACCCAAAAATAACCAAAAACTTAAATACTTAATACCCAGTAATTTAAGCACGGTTTAAATAATCACATTCACATAGTTTGTAATTAAAAAAACTATTCATTTGGTAGCTCCAAGACTTGTACCTTCCAAGATTGTGTTTCCATCCTTCCTTTCTTTTTGCTATCTCTACACCTTCAATTCATCCCCCTGTGTTGGCTACATCCTCAGATATGCATTTTCTCCCCTTGTAAAGTTGTTTTTTTGACAAGCCTTTTTCTCCTCCTTTTTGTTATCATCAGTTGGGAAAAGGCATGGACTGTCAAAGCAATCACCTCCTTTGATCATCATCGAGCGTAACACTTAGTTCAAGAACCTTGGCATTTAAAATGTCAATAAAGTTTACGCTCTCATCATAAATATCCTGAGCAATAGGCCTTTGCTCTTTCAAGGTTTGAAGCCTAATTGGTATATCATTGTAAAGGGATATCATCGTTTCATATTTAGAAAGGTTTTCTACAGCCACAAATACTAATTTTTTTGAGGTTGCGAAGCAATGATATATGAGGAAGAAAAAGGATTTGACATATTTAGCAAATTGAATTCTAATGGTTTTAACAAGCTAGGAAACAAATTGTTGATTGTCGTAGGAATTAGTGTATGAGCAACTGCAATGGAATCATGAATCATAGGATATTGAAATCCTTCAATCGGAGAATGGTGTGATAAATTTGTGGTGAATGGAATATGTTCAAGTGGAAAGATAATGTCTTGGTTAATAGACATTTTTTTGAAAGCTGAAAGTGGGTGGGGGAAAGTCTTTGAAACTGGAATTTTCAAATTCTACTTTCAAATTGTTCAGATATCTTTTGAGAACCATATCAGGAGATTCTACGATCTAATTATTTTGAGTCGAGATAGATGGGACATCATATCTGAATGATATTCAAAGAGATTAGATAAGGAGAATACTTAAAAGTAACAATAGTTGTGATAATAACGCTTGTTTGAGATTAGCAGAGTTGCAAGAGTAGATACTCTTGAAAAGACTTGTGTCTAGGTGGATGTTTAGGAAGCTAGAGAAACACCAACTAATGTAGCTATCATCATGAAATGTCATGGTCTTCAGCAGAGGCAACAGTGGCATGAAGTTCATAAAAGTCTTATCTAATTTCCTTTTGGCTTTCATCTACTTTTTCATTTTCCTTTCTTCTCTTCGTTGAATCTTTCTTAGTCTTTTTTCTTCCTTCTTCTGCAATCTCCTTAGCTTTCTTTTCTGTCTTTCTTCTTTCCGGTCTGACCTTTTTCTCTTCCTTAACTTATGTATCATCATGGCTTGGTTATTGGTTTTTTGAGGCTCAGATAAGTAAGTCTCCACATCAATTTCTTCTTCATAAGCATTAATCTGCATTCCTTGCTTGGAAAAATGTAGCTCAGGTGATGAGTCCTCTATGCTTTCTTTATCATATTTGACAACATGTAAAGGTTCAGAGTTGATAGAACTTTTTAATTTTCGTCACAATATTATGTTTATCCCACTCCTAGTACCATTTTGTTGGAGTCATCTTCTTTTCCTTTTTGAGATTTAGACAAAGCTAGATTAGAACTTCGGAGACCCGGTTCTTCAGACTTTACATTTAACTTTTCATTAATTTTTTGTTTTTTCCACACTAATTGACTATCTGATGCATCATAATGTGGGATAATCAAATGCGTATTCCCTTTTCCAAGCTTCTCTTCCTTATACTCATTGGCATTTCTTTTTCATTTGATCTTGAAGTTTCCCATTAAGAAAGATTTGAGATTGATATGATGCTAAACGTGTTTTAGTTGAGAGAGTTTAGAGTTTTTTGAAGACTTTGAGGGTTTGGAAGTTTAGAATGATTTGATGGTTTGTGGAGATCGATAACTTTGGAAAGCTGAATAGTTTGTAGACTATGATGAAAACTAGGTTTAGGTAATTGGTTGGGAAAAACAATAGTCAGAATTTGAAATGCCTCCTATGTCAATTCCCTCCAATTTGGCACTATGGGACACATGCCATAATTATATTAAGAGCGACTGTCTCTTCAAACTCTAAAACTCCACAGTTATTAAATATCATCTACCAAGATTCATTTTCCTTCCTAGAGCGTGAACATCACTTACTTTCAGCTTGACCATTTTTAAGTTCTTTAGTCAACTGTTGACTTGTTGACCCAACTTTCACTCTACGACTTAATCAGTTCAATGATCATCTCTCTTTACTTAACTTTTCACATTCATCTCCATTCTTCTTAAGTTCTTCAAGATATCAGAATTCTGAGCATTCTCCTGAAAAACTCCCCCGCAATTGATGCAACAAGTTATTCAGAGACATGAGGGCTCTTTTTAAATCCAATGTTTATAATGACAGACTCAATGATATTTTCTGATGAGACAGACTCGATGAGTAGTTGTAAGACCCTAACTTTTTATAAATAAGGTTTATTTTTCTTTAAATATTATTCTAAATTGTAAGTTGTTGATTTAATAAATATTATAGTTATGGATAATATGTGCAAATTATATAAAATAAACAATTGTCGAAAAATATTTGTTTTGTCGGAGAATATTCGTACGACGGCGCCGAAATAACCAATCATTGGTGGGCCCCACAATGTAATAACTGTTGGATATATAAAGCGACAAATTTTTTTTTTTTAAATTGGCGGCATAACTTTTATTGTTTAGTTTTGAAATAGCAGATGATAAAAGTACAGTAATACGCGTTATTCCTCAACAACATGCGGTACTCCACAGTAGTACACGGTATTGTATAATATTTTTGATTATTAATTCAATAATTGAAATAGTAGAAGCCACTTAGTATTTCATTCAATAATTGCAACAATAGTTACTGCATAGTATCTCATATTATTTATTCAATAATTATTACAATAACATCTGTACATTATTTTATATTACTAAAACAATAATACAACACAATAACTTATATTAATTGATATGATATTAGTACAGATGCCACTTCGTTGTCATACTCCTTTGTATTGAGTGAAGCTTTTTCATTGTAAGACTATCATTAGTTATTTTTCACTCTTCTGTAGTGGTCTCACTCACTAAGATCACCTTTTCTCTGTTAAGCTCTATATGACTAACTTCATCTTAAGTCAACAACTCTGTCTTCTTTGAAGCTTTGGCTCTTTATAGATTCATCTATCATCTTCCCATCGGAACATAGTCGTTGGGAGTCTTCCGTAGAAGAGCTTTCATTGGAGCATTTAATGCCTTAGCTATTTTGAAATCTTTGATGTAGATATACTGAGTTGATGTGACAACTCCTTTTTGACTTGCCTGACACATCAATCTGCTTTATCACCTAACACTTCTGAAATGTCACCTTCAGCAGACTAGTAGGTAGTCACCCGTTTCTTTTGTTTCCTTGATTTACATCAAGGATGTTTGGAGAGTATATCGGGATCCTCAATTCACAACGTTCGAATGTCAATTTTCTTTGTTTAGACATTTTCACTCATCAGACAAATGCCCTCTACGATGCTGATGTTAACCTTTATGAACTCTATGATTACTTGGTCGTAGCTTGTCTGTAGAAATCGTAGGATGACTTGAACTTGACATCTCTTATGATTCTGAGAGTGCTCAATGTTGTACCATCTTGTATTTTACTCTTGCATGCTGTTCTACGATCATGCTTGTCTTGCCTTGTTTCAAGAACTAACAAGTTGATTGACTTCTTTGACACTTTGGTTTGCATATCCCTTTTAATTAGTTATGCTTAGCTTCCTTAACCTTCAGCCTTGTGATCTCTTGATCATACTCCATGGTGAGGCTGAGCATTGACATCCTCCTAGTTTGTCCTCTGATTACTATATGGAAGGTTTACCATTATCTTTGTAGTTTCTTTATTAGACCCTTTTGCTATTTGGTAAGCACTACGATCATTGTCTTAATATTACGATCGTTGTCTTCTGATGAGACTCTTTCTGAATAGCTTTTCACTTCTCCATTGGCCTTGCTGTAAAGTTGGTGTGTTGATCTTCTGTTTGCTTTCGGGCCATTTAGAGATTACTTTATGATGTTCTTCAAGTAGATTGTATACTGAAACTTGATTATACTTATCAGAGGATGAGATCTATATATGCACTTCAGGATTGTTCATCTATTGAGAATTGTAGATTGCTTTACGATTTTACTTTAGTATTGCGAGCACTTGACTGGCTACGATTTTCATTGGTGATGATTTTTAGACTCCACTATTTTGAGAGAAGCCTGCGATTCTTAACTTGGCTCAGTAGACACTTGGGAAACTGTCTCTACGATCTCGAGAGTGACTTTCTTTAACAGAATGTGATTCTTCCTTGGCTTCAACAATCTCTTGACTGGATCGTTAAACTACTATTCTGACTTGTGAACTCTATGATATCGAGTGAGGCTTACGATTCTTGTTTTACTTTCTTGGCAAACTGTTGCCTCCTTTTTAGTCTAACAAAAAGGACTCTAACTCATGCAAGTATACATGGGTCAACAAGTAGTACAGAGTAAGAAAAGTATCGATCCACGAAGAAATGTGTTAACTTTAATTTATCATGCAACAACTTAATCACTTTTTCTATGTGCTTAAACAATTAACTCACAATTAAATTGAATTCTAAATTAATTAACAAAACAAAAATTATAATTACTAAAGTGATGTAATCAATTTGGAGAAGAATGGGATTCTAATTTCATTTAATGTTTCATCTAAATTGAAATCCTCATGTCATGTTTGATTAATTATCATGGAAAGCTAGTCAAGAGCACAAAAGTAGAGCATAACCATTTTCAATGAACTATGTCTAATTTACACAAAATCCACAATCGATAGAATTCATGTAAGCATCACTATTACCAAAATCACTATATGCCTATGTGAAATTACAACAATAATGAATTAAAGTGCATGCTCTTTTCATGACTACACACGGTGGACCGGTATATGTCTATCCGGTTCATGAATCATAAAGCTTAAACAAATCAGCCTCATGAACATATGCCATTATGATATAATCTATACTTATATTTCATTTTCCAAATCCATACAAGAAATTAGTGTGAATGGTGATCAAGCATTCAAGCATTTTGCATAATCATAATGGGCAATCCAACGATAAATATTCAACAAGACATTCAGATATACATATTTAAACTACGCATCAAAATCCATTAAAATCCCATAATGAAGTTTAATTCATTTCTGAACCAAAAGCCATTATGGGATTGAAGCAAACCATTAAAGTAGAAAAGCAAATAAAAGTTATGAAGAAATAAGAGAATCAAATATGTAAATTCGTGCTGCAAGTTCTGTTTCCAGGCTTGTCCAATACACCAACCATCTCCAGAAATGAAAACTAGATTTTATTTAATAATCTAGAATAAGAGAAGAGCTAAAAAAAGTAATAATGCAATGCTCAAAACCCTCTATGGAATAGTCTAAAACCTAAGAATGGTAAAACTGATGATAACTGATGAAAAACCACATCTGGTGCCAACCATATCGTCTCAGTTGAGAAAAACACGCTTAATTTCAAATTACAAAAAGTCAGAAAAAATTAACTGAAGAAGACTCACGCGGCCGCGCGAGATTACAATGCAATACGAGCGCGGGCGCGCTATGGATTTGTCTGCCGAGTGTATAGCGCTGGCGTGCCAAAGCCCTTTGATAATAAGGCGCGGTCGTGCGGTATGAATTTCTACTTCTATATTCTCTTTGGCGCAAGCGCCATGATAAGGTTGTATGGCAGCGCGGCCGCGTTGCTGCTGCTTCTTGTCTGCTGTTAGCTTACTCTTTTTTGTTGCTTGCTTTCTCTTCATTCCTTCTCTAATGCATTCCATTTCTCCACTGCTCCATTTCAGCTTGCCATGTTCTTGCTAGTTCATTGCCACCATGCCATGTTAATGTCATTCCATGCCATTTCTTTCTTTTCCTTGCCATTTTATGCCTTAGGTTGCTAAAAGGTGTTCCAACTATATAAACTGTAAAACAAACATAAAATACAAATAAAACATTATAAACTACTTAAGTTGAGCATAATTCTTATGAGTTAGTAACCAATAAGTAAGTATAAAACCTACTTATCAAATACCCCCAAACTTGAATTATTGCTTGCCCCCAAGCAATGCATATGAAAATAAATAATGCAATGCAACTACATGCTATGCAAACTATACCATGATGCAAGTGAGTCCCAAGTTTTCCAGTCCAAATTAGAATTCCAATTACTTATGCCTCAGAAAATTATCCAAATTCAAGAATAAATTTTCAAACTAAGCTATAGACATAACATCATACAATAAAATAATCCATACTCGCTACCAAGATGTTGTGTGTGTTTTGTTCATAAATAAACTTGACCAAGGAAAAACTACACATGTTATACTGCTAAAGACAAAAATTGAAGTCTAAGTCAAGAACCATGTATACTAATGCAACAAAAACTACTCCAACACATCAATACAAACTAAGGTTCAACAATGGGTTTAATCTGCTTTATTTTTACTCACGAGGGCGATTTTCGCACTTTCCCGCGGTGTTTATTGTTATATATATATATATATATATATATATATATATATATATATATATATATATATATTCTCATACAGCGAGTGCGTTTTACGCTCCATCTCGCCCCTTCACAAGATTCAATAATTTAACTCAGGAAGGTTCCAATATGGATTTTTATTTATTTATAGTAAGCATACCCATGTGTTCCCAAAGTTTGATTATCAATGTTTTCATAGTTTATGTCTACTTTTCTACACAATTCCATTTTTAAAAACAACATTTTCTACTCAGCAGTAAAAACACATTATTCTTATACCCACAAGCATATATGAACATCTACGTGCTAACCGAAAGCATCTAAACAACAAGCATTAATTACATCATGTAAAACATTATAGCTAGGCTCATGTTATCCATTAAATTCAAAAATCCTTCAAATTCATATTCATCATTGGCTAAATTAAAATTCCATAAAGCTAGATACTTGGGATATGCAACTAAACATATAACTAAAACACATAATAATCACTAAAAATGCAATTTTTTTTTGCAATTATTAACTAAACACATAAAAAGCACAAAATAAACTAAACATGCATAAATGATACAAATTAACTACATGCAACTACACTACTCTACTAAACACCCAATACCCCCAAACTTAAAATATTCATTGTCCCAATGAATGAAGGTAAAGGGTTTAAAGGAATTCCCCTAATTATCAGCTGTACCACCCTTTTCGGGTGGTGAGTCTGGAAGTGGAAATGGCGTTGTTTTCCCAAATTGTGGCCACTCAAGCATGCTTCCCTGCTGCGCGAAAGCCTTGGCTAGGGACCTCGTCAATCCGTTGGCAAATGCTGAAAAGTTATCATACATTGCGTTGACCTTTCCTTTGGAGACGAAGATCATCATTTGCAACAGTAGCTTGAGTGGAAGTGCCTGCTTTAGTTGTTCGCGATGGCTGTGGTGAGGTCATAGATGATGTGGGTGGAAGTATGAAACCCTTACCCCTTGGGTGCGGGTTACCTCCTGCCAGTCCTCAAACTTGGCTATCGTTGCGTGGGTGATATCCTGACTTGGGTATTGCAACTATTCATCAGCCCACTTGACTCCTGCTCGAGCACATAAATGAGCAACAATCGAGGCATGTGGTATACTCCCTGTAGTGCTCCCCCGCATGTAAAGTAACATGTTCTGATTAATGAGATGACCAACATCAATATATTTTCCTGTAATTATAACCCACAGAATAATAGCCCTCTCAGTCGTAATCTCATGTTAATGGGATGATGGCATGAGTTTTTCACAGACAAATAGATTCCAAGCCTTGGCATAACGGTTGAGAGTTGAAGCTTGAAAAGTCCTAGGCTGATTCGTGTCAGGCTTGTAACTCCATTATGTACTCGGTATACATAAGTCAGTGAGAACTCTGTCGAGGTAAGTCTCAAACCTTACAACCTTGACCCAATTTGAACGTCCAGTAGGAGGATCGGGTAAATTGAACACACCACGAATCGTCTGTGGGCGATATCCTACTTGAACACCTCTGACATATGAAAATCCACTCATGGTCTCATTTGCATTTGCATAAAATTCCCGTACAATGGCCATGGGTGCATGTATGGGTGTAGAACAGACTTCATGCCAACATCTTTATCTGATCATATATTTAAGTTGCCCATCTTGTGCCTCAGGCTTGAAACCACGCTCTCTCATAAATATCTTCACCACTATTTTGTAGTACTTTATCTACGCATCAAGGCTAACGAACTTGGAGAAATCAAAAGTGTCCTCACTCTGGCTGCTAGAGGACGAGGATTCTGGAGTGCGAGAGTGTGCTCGTTTTGGCCTCGTTATACTTGATGAAGAAGAAACCTCAATGGAAGAAAAGAGTTTGACTGAGGAAAATGCGTGCTCTGTATTCGAACTCCCACAAACTTACTGTTGTATAGATCTCTCACAAACCCTAGCTTTATCTTTGAAATTGAATGAAGGATCAGTTGAAGAGTTTGAACTTGAATAAGAGAACTGAATGCGTATAGTGCGTAGTGGGGTGAGGAGTTAAGAATTTGAAATTGGAACAGTTTAGAAAAGAGAAGAGACGTGCGTCGATTTTGTAGTGAGAAGTGGAGAGACACACATTTGCAAATAACTGATATAAGAAGTTGGAATAAGACACGCCTTAAAAACTTAAGAAAAATTCTTAGTCCGATCTCGGGCGCGGTCGCGCGACTTTTATACTGGCTAATGACGCGGGCGCGCGGTTGACCAAGTTGTAGAGAAGTATAGCGCAGGCGCGCTTTTTTGACTTATTGAACTGCGAGACCACGCGTCCCTTTACCCCAATAAAACAAACTGAGCTAAATCTTTAAGTAGAACAAAATGGCTACTGATAGTCTGTAATTCACCTGCACATACAGAGGTACCAGTATGAGATACCAATTCTCCAAAATCAAAACATGCACTAATTAATATGCATGAATGAATATCCCAAAACAATGCTCTAATGTTACTCATAATCATCATAATATGCACATTCAGCGTCAACAAAACTTATACCAACACTTGTTATGCTATAGAAATTAAACATATGAATTAGAAATAAACATGATCCCAACAGAATTAAACAAGAGGTAAGGATAGAAATAATGTGGTGCCTCCCATCGACTGCTAAGTTATAGTCAGTTAGCTTGACTATCTCTGATTCAATCATGTAGAAGAAAGAATGGAGGTGACCTTCTTCCTGTCAACCTCACCACAAAAATAGTGCTTAAGTTGCTGTCCATTCACTTTGAAAGGCTTGTCTGGTAACTTATAAAATATCTCAACCGTACCATGTGGATAAACCTTCTTCACAGTAAATGGCCCTGACCACCTTGATTTAAGCTTTCCAGGAAAAAGTTTGACTTTTGAATTAAATAATAGAACTCTTTGTCTCGGTTCAAACACTATTTCCAAAATCTTTCGGTCATGCCATCTCTTCACCTTTTCTTTGTACAGCTTGGAGTTCTCGTGGCTTGCAATCTGAATTCATCCAACTCATTGAGTTGGAGCAGACATTTTTCTCCCGCAGCCTTTAAGTCAAAATTGAGCTTCTTTATCGCCCAATACGCCTTGTGCTCGAGCTCCATAGGATGGTGACAAGCCTTTCCATAAACCAACTGAAATGGTGGAATTCCCAATGTTGTCTTATAGACAGTCCTGTAAGCCCGTACAACATCATCTAACTTCAATGACCAGTCCTTCCTTGTGGGGTTCACTATCTTCTCCAAAATTCTCTTAACTTCACTATTCGAAACCTCTGATTCGTCATTAGTCTGGGGATGATAAGTTGTAGCAATACAATGATTCACCCCATACTTAGTTAGTAGAGTTGTGAACTGTCGATTACAGAAATGGCTGCCCTTATCACTAATAATGGCATGTGGAGTCCCAAATCTTGTAAAAATACTTCTTTGTAAAAATCTCAAGATCACCTTAACATCATTTATTGGAAGAGCTGCCACTTCCGCCCACTTAGAAACATAATCAACTGCCAATAAGATATATAAATTTCCACATGAAGAAATGAAAGGCCCCATTAAGTCTATCCCCCACACATCAAAAATTTCAACCTCAAGGATTGTGTTCAAGGGCTTCTTATTTCTCTTAGAAATATTCCCAACTCTCTGACATCTATTACACCTTTGGACAAAACTGTAAACATCTTTAAAAATTGTCGGCCAATAAAATCCTGCTTGCAACACTCTAGTCGTTATCCTTTCACCACCGTATTGACCTCTATATAATGACGTGTGGCAATCCTGCAACATACCCTCTGTTTCGCTATATGGGATGCATCTCCTTAACATATGATAAGAACATTGCTTGAACAAGTACGGTTCATCCCATATGAACTACTTCACATCATGCAAAAACTTCTTCCTTTGATACCCAAACAAGTCAGAAGGAATTATCTTGCTCACCAAGTAGTTAACAAAATCTGCGAACCATGACACTTCACCTTGAACTACAAATAACTACTCATCTGGGAATGATTCATTAATCAAAACCTTATCATTTATATCCCTTCACTGATTTTCCAGTCTAGATAAGTGGTCCGCCACTTGGTTCTCAGTTCCTTTCATGTCCTTGATTTCCAAATCAAATTCTTGTAACAGAAGAATCCACCTGATTAGCCGAGGTTTTGCGTCTTTCTTTGCCATCAAATGCCGAATTGCAGCATGATCGTGTAAACTATCACCCTTATCCCAATCAAATAGGCTCAAAACTTATCAAAAGAATACACAACTGCTAACAGTTCCTTCTCTATGGTGGTATAATTCAACTAAGCATCAATAAGGGTCTCGCTCGCATAGTATATCACATGAAAGATCCTTTCCCTTCACTGGCCCAACACTGCCCCCACGACATAGTCACTGGCATCACACATCAACTTAAATGGTAGGTCCCAATCTGGTGTTGTGATCACTGATGTTGTAGTTAACTTCCTCTTTAAATGCTCAAATGCAGACATGCAATCTTCATCGAACTTGAACTGTGCATCCTTCTCTAATAAGCTGCAAAGTGCCTTTGTGATCTTGGAGAAGTCTTTAATAAACCTCTTGTAGAAGCTTGCATGCCCTAAAAAAGTTTGCACACCTTTAACAGAAGTTGGTGGAGGCAAATTCTCAATGGTCTCCAGCTTCGCCCTGTCCACCTCTAACCCTTTCTTCAACACCTTATGTCCCAATATTATTCCTTCTTGTACCATAAAATGGCACTTTTCCAAATTTAAAACCAAATTCGTTTCAACATATCTTCTAAATACCATCACTAGATTTTCTAGACACAAATAAAAAGAATCTTCAAATACTGAAAAATCGTCCATGAAAACCTCCACATTCTGCTCCGCCATATCCGAAAAGATTGCCATCATACACCTCTGAAATGTGGTTGGGGCATTGCACAAACAAAAAGACATCCTTTGTGACGCCCCCAAAATAGTTATACATCACCTATTTTGAGTCTCCAAATACATGGTACAAAATACAAATACAAACTTAAATATACAACATGAGCTGTGAGTTTTAATACAAATATTGTCTTCTAGACAGTATTCAAACTTAAAATAAGTCCTCATTTATTATCACACTATTTCACAGAATAGTGAGGACTACTAATACAACCATTTGAATCGTCACTCCGTTCCCCGACTAGTCCCTACTATATTCTCATTTCCTGAAGAGAACAATGAAAACAAAGGGTGAGCTCAACTAGCCCAGTAAGAAATATTATGACTAAGATAATGCCGAATAAATTATCGTTAGCCTTCAACAATGTTAAATTGATAAAAAAAAGATAATAAACATCAAGTTTAACAGTAGCGGAACAAACAATCCATTAGAAGAGTCAAGTAGAGCATGTTATCTACTATCTTCTATAATTTAATAAGTTTATCATCAATTTTATCGCTGAGACTCAGTTTAATAATTAATCCACATCATCGAATCATTTCTGCACTATGACACCCCATTGTACTTGAAGGTATCACATATCTCTATGAAGCTCAATAGGTGTTCATTCAGATCATCTGTAGCAGCACCCCCAAACTGGACCATATTTTGAACCATGATATCGAGTGAGGCTTACGATTCTTGTTTTACTTTCTTGGCAGACTGTTGCCTCCTTTTTAGTCTAACAAAAAGGACTCTAACTCATGCAAGTATACATGGGTCAACAAGTAGTACAGAGTAAGAAAAGTATCGATCCACGGAGAAATATGTTAACTCTAATTTATCATGCAACAACTTAATCACTTTTTCTATGTGCTTAAACATTTAACTCACAATTAAATTGAATTCTAAATTAATTAACAAAACTAAAATTATAATTACTAAAGTGATGTAATCAATTTGGAAAAGAATGGGATTCTAATTTCATTTAATGTTTCATCTAAATTGAAATCCTCGTGTCATGTTTGATTAATTATCATGGAAAGCTAGTCAAGAGCACAAAAGTAGAGCATAACCATTTTCAATGAACTATGTCTAATTTACACAAAATCCACAATCGATAGAATTCATGTAAGCATCACTATTACCAAAATCACTATATGCCTATGTGAAATTACAACAATAATGAATTAAAGTGCAGGCTCTTTTCATGACTACACACGGTGGACTGGTATATGTCTATCCGGTTCACGAATCATAAAGCTTAAACAAATCAGCCTCATGAACATATGCCATTATGATATAATCTATACTTATATTTCATTTTCCAAATCCATACAAGAAATTAGTGTGAATGGTGATCAAGCATTCAAGCATTTTGCATAATCATAATGGGCAATCTAACAATAAATATTCAACAAGACATTCAGATATACATATTTAAACTACGCATCAAAATCCATTAGAATCCCATAATGAAGTTTAATTCATTTCTGAACCAAAAGCCATTATGGGATTGAAGCAAACCATTAAAGTAGAAAAGCAAATAAAAGTTATGAAGAAATAAGAGAATCAAATATGTAAATTCGTGCTGCAAGTTCTGTTTCCAGGCTTGTCCAATACACCAACCATCTCCAGAAATGAAAACTAGATTTTATTTAATAATCTAGAATAAGAGAAGAGCTAAAAAAAGTAATAATGCAATGCTCAAAACCCTCTATGGAATAGTCTAAAACCTAAGAATAGTAAAACTGATGATAACTGATGAAAAACCACGTCTGGTGCCAACCATATCGTCTCAGTTGAGAAAAACACGCATAATTTCAAATTACAAAAAGTCAAAAAAAATTAACTGAAGAAGACTCACGCGGCTGCGTGAGATTACAATGCAATACGAGCGCGGGCGCGCTATGGATTTGTCTGCCGAGTGTATGGCCTGGGCGTGCCAAAGCCCTTTGATAATAAGGCGCGGTCGCGCGATATAAATTTCTGCTTCTGTATTCTCTTTGGCGCGAACGCGCCATGATAAGGTCATATGGCAGCGCGGCTGCGTTGCTGCTGCTTCTTGTCTGCTGTTAGCTTGCTCTTTTTTATTGCTTGCTTGCTCTTCAGTCATTCTCTTCTGCACTTCATTCCTCCACTTCTCTAGTTTAGCTTGCCATGTTCTTGATAGTTCATTGCCACCATTCCATATTAATGCCATTCCATGCCATTTCTTGTTTTTCCTTGCCATTTTATGCCTTAGGTTGCTAAAAGGGGTTCCAACTACATAAACTGCAAAACAAACATAAAATGCAAATAAAACATAACAAATTACTTAAGTTGAGCATAATTCTTGTGAGCTAGTAACCAATAAGTAGGTATAAAACCTACTCATCACAGACTATAGTGACTGATGCAGTGCTCTTCGATCAACATGCCTATCTATTACACTTTGTAAGATCAACCTAACAAGTTTGATCTTTTTATTCATAGTCCTTGTACATCACAATCTTTTAAAGGACTTTTAAAAAACTATTCAATAATATTAGATCAGCCTAACATATTTTATCATTTCAATATAAGTCCTTGTTTATATTGTCTATCATCTATTAAGAACTTTAGAACTTTTATCGATATAGACACATTTGCATATTCATTCATTAACTTCATCATCAAATTATATAAATAAGGAATAACATTCTCATGCATATTCCTGAAAATCTCCCCCTATTTGATGATGACAAAAACTCTCAATGCATATGTATGAGATGAATGAATCTTAAGATACAATGAGTTTATGACGCCCCCAAAATAGGTATATATCACCCATCTTGGGTCGCTAGATACAAGGTACTGAATACAAATACAACTTAATTATACAACAGTCGTGTAAAATACGACAAAACATGGACTGTGAGTTTTAATACAAATATTGTCATTTAGACAATATCCACACTCAATGGAGTCCTCATTATATTTATTATCACACTATTTCACAGAATAGTGAGGACTACTAATGCAACATCTAGGACCATCACTCTGTTCCCCGACTAGTCCCAGCTACTTTCTCATTTCCTGAAGAGAATAGTGAAAGAAAGTTTGAGCTCAACTAGCCCAGTAAGAAACATTATGACTAAGATAATGCAGAATAAATTATCATTAGCCTTCAACAATGTTAAACTAATAGAATAATATAATAGACAACAAGTTTAACTGTAGCGGATCAAGCAATCCATTAGAAGAGTCAAGTAAAGTATAAAATCTATTATCTTCTATGATTTAAAAAGTTTTTCATCAACTTTATCGTTGAGACTCAGCTTAATAAATAAAATCGAATCATCCATGCTCCACGACCATGGATATTCATGTAATCATCAATGGTCATGACTATACCGAATAATCCCTGGTCATAATCATACCAACAACTGTCCACCAATGAACTACAGGCCAATGAGGACTTTTACCACATCATTCGTCACATTACGGTCATGATTATACCAAATAATCCCTGGTCATAATCATATCAAGTCCATCTATGCACGTAAGCCAAAGATGACTTTCAACATAATATAAGCATGAGAATGATGACAATTCAATAAAACAAGTTCAAGAATAAATTTTAATGATTTATAAGTTAATTTATCCTAAACTCAATAACGTCAAAATTATCAACATGATACTGCTTTGTGAAGTAAAATTCAAGAATGCTCAGAAGAATGTTTCCATGAAAAGATACTGGATGAAGCGCAAATATCAAGGATATTCCACTAATTTCATGGAGTATAGAAGCCAAAGCTTTAAACAACTGAGTATAATAGAATATATGAAACTGCAAATGGATTTTTGCCCGCCATGCGGTAATCCACGTACTCAGATCATTTCCACAATTTAATAAGGAATGAATACGAAGGATCATTCACCATGCATGTGGTAATCCACATAGACAAGTTATTCCAACAGAATAATAAAGAATGGAATAACAGAAGGATTCACCATGCGTGCGATAGACTGTACATACAGGTTATTCCCAATAGAATAATAAATAATGGAACCAGGTCCGGCATAAACGCACAGACAGGATATTCTGACAGAATAATAAATAACGAAACCAGGTCCGGCGTAAAACTCACCGACAGGATATTCCAACAGAATAATAAAGAATAGAATATTAGAAGAATTTCACCATGTATGCGGTACTTCGCATAAACAGGTTATTCCAACAGAATAATAAGAATGGAATAACAGAAGAATTTCACCATGTATACAGTACTTTGAATAGACAGATTATTCCAACATAATAATAAAGAATAGAATAACAGAAGAATTTCATCAAGTATAGGATATCCCGCGTATACAGGTTATTCCAACAGAATAATAAAGAATAGAATAACAGAAGTTCTCTTCATGAATAAGAAAGAAAGAATACCCCTTACGAGTACAACAAATAATATCCCCTGCCTTAGAGGAAACTGGATATTGGAGTAGTGAAGTAGTAGAATACTTTTCTTCTTTCTCTCTATAGTTTCTCTCTCTAGAGTTTCAGTGAATTCGTAAGAAATAATGAAGAAATTAGCTTCTATTTATAGGAGAATGGACTGAATAGTAATTAATTCATGAACGGTCTAGATTGATTTACTTTTAAACGGACGGTCCATATTGGTTTACTATTAAAACTTAAAGCTACAGTCCATACTGATTTACTATTAAAACTTTAAACCAGCGATCCTTATTGATTTACTATTATAACTTTCCACCAGCGGTCCATATTGATTTACTATTATATCTTCAACCAATGGTCTGAAAAATTAGCACATCTCCTCATGGAATGATATTGTACCCAAAAATGATTTGGATATAAAAGAAATATATATTACGAGTGAATAGTACCCCATGAATAGTAACTCATGAATAGTAACTCGTGAGTAGTAACTCATAAATAGTAACTCGTGAATAGTAACTCGTGAATTGTACAACGACACGAAAAGTGTCCCGAATACCCGATTGAACAATATAACCTCCAAACATCAATTATATTAACACAAATAAGTCCAACACAATGGAACTATAAAATTCATCTTTAATCAACACGAACTTATTCATCATTAATATTATAATTCACAATATTTAACAACCATGTCATTCCCAAGAAAGAGGGGGCTTTCTGATAAGGATTTCTCCTTATTGGCGCGCGATTAGGTGACCAAACCTCTCCTTGACAGAACTTCTAGACATTGTCAATATTGCAAATAATAATATGAATAACTTTACCGTCTCAATTATTGATTTAATAATATAAAATATTATGCAAATGATACTGTAACAATAATTGAATCAATAATATGAGAGATATGATGCAGCAATTACTGTAGCAATAATTGAGTATAACTGAGTGACTTCTCACGTAAGCATCAATAATTAATATCGTGTGCTACTATGCAATCACACGTATTACTGTACTTTTACTACCGGGTAGTTCAACAGTTTTAACGGAAACACCTCCGCCGTTATTTTTATAGAAAGATATTTTTTTTATTTTCTAACTACGATAATACTTCCGTTGTGAGGTCCATCAATGATTGTGCCGTCGTACGAATATTCCCTGTTAAAATGAATATTCCCCGACCAATATAATATTATATAACCACTTGCTTACTTTGCAAAATTTGTAAATATTACCTACAACTATAACATTATATCAAATTCATACCATAATATTCAAAAATATATTTCGAGAAAATTATTCTTTATTCATAAAAGTTGGGGTCTTACAGAGCTTCTGTATTATTAGAACAGATAATATTAATGATATTAATGAGCATTTATGTAAGACCCCAAATTTTATGAATAAAGATTTTTTTTCTCTAAATATTGTTTTGAATGATAAGGTATGATTTTGATATAATGTTATAGTTGTGGGTAATATTTGCAAATGTTACAAAGTAAACAAGTTGACATAAAATATTCGTTTAGTCGGGGAATATTCATTTTATCAGAGAATATTCGTACGATGGCACAATCATTGGTGGACCCCACAACGGAATTACTGTCGAAATTAGAAAAAAAATAGAAATATCTTTTTATAAAAATAACGGAGAAAATTTTACCGTTAAATGTTGAAATACCTGGTGATAAAAGTACAGTAATAAGCGTGGTTGCATAGTAGCACACAGTATTGTACAATATCTTTGATTATTGAAGCTTATGTGAGAAGTCACTCAATTTTGTTCATTTATTGCAATGGCAGTTGATGCATAATATCTCATATTATTAATTCAATTATTATCACAGTATCATCTGCACAATATTTTATATTATTAAATCAATAATTGAGACGAAAAAGTTATTCATATTATTATTTGCATTATTGACAATGTCTAGAAGTTTTGTCGAGGAAATGGGTTTGGTTGTTAATATTGCGAGTTATAATAATAATGATGAATAAATATTGTCAAAAAATGTGTTTTGTGAAGCCAAGTGAGTTGAGATAAATAGAGAGGTTTTTATTGAAGTATTTATTGTAAATTATGCTTATTATATGGACCCCCACTTTCTCATTTTTCAAAATAACCGGTATAAAGTTATTCAGTATATATATATATAATATAATTGTGTGTGTGAATATATATATATATATATATAATATTATATTATATTATATTTGCTTTCATAGTAGTTGCATAGTACTGCATAGTGTAACATAGTGCTGCATGGTAAAAATCATATTAAATTTTAAAATTTCGCCCGTAAAAATTTTTGTCTGTGATTCCTTACTATGTACCCGTGATTTTTTCTAAATAGTATCCTGCCATTCTCCTATAAATAGGATTCTTAGTTTAGAAATGAAAAATCACACCAGAATATGAGAATTCTTGTTTGATAATATTGAGCGTATTTCTGTAGAGTTTAAGAAAGCTTTGAGTGTAGAATAAAGTGCAAGTTTTCTTCAAAAATATCCCCGTCATACCAGTCAGAAATACTCTCCTTTTAAGGTAATGGATATTATTTTTGTTCAATATTCGTAATAAATAATATTTCCTTCCATACACTCATCTAGTAAGAAATATTTACACTCATTTTGATAAGTATTGCTTCTA
Organism: Panax japonicus; assembly: GCA_020205505.1. Lineage (NCBI taxonomy): Eukaryota > Viridiplantae > Streptophyta > Magnoliopsida > Apiales > Araliaceae > Panax > Panax japonicus. The sequence continues at coordinate 72,914,242 of CM035107.1, read as the reverse complement.
TACTCCGTGAAATTAGTAAAATATCCTTGAAATTTGTGCTTCATCTAGTATTTTTTCACGGAAATATTATTCTGAATATTCTTGTTAATTCTTAATCTTTTCACGCCGGGGAAATATTCACGGGGTATTATTCACAAAATACTATTCACGGGATACTATTCATGATAAAAATTGATTTTTTTGTGTCCAAATTATTTATAATACAATATTATTCTTAAATTTTACTCCACAAAGTTGTATCATGTTGACAATTTGGATATTCTTAAACTCTGGATAAATTGAATTATAAATCTTTAAAATTTATCCTTGCTCACATTTAATTAAATTCTTATATCATTGTCATCATCCTCATGATTATATTGTGATGAAAGTCCTCATTGGCCCGTAGTGCATTGATAGATAGTTATTCGTATGATTAGGACCAGAAATTATGTATCGGTATAATCATGACCCGTAATGTTACAAATGATGTGGTAAAAATCCTCATTGGTCCGTAGTGCATTGATGGACAGTTGTTGGCATGATCATGACCAATAGTGATAATAACGAATATCCTTGGCCCGTAGTGCATGGATAATTCGTGGATGTGATACTAACAAATATCATTGGCCCGTAGTGCATGGATAATTCGATGATGCGGATTATTGAGCTGTGTTAGAGCAATAAAATATTGATGATAAACTTTTAAATTATAGAAGATAGTAGATATCATGCTCTACTTGACTATTCTAATGGATTACTTGTTCCGCTGCTGTTAAACTTGTTGTTTATTGTATTCTATCAGTTTTTATACTGTTAAAGGCTAACGATAATTTATTCTGCATTATCTTAGTCAGAATATTCTTTATTAGGCTAGTTGAGGTCACCCTTTTCTTTCAATGCTTTCTTCAGGAAATGAGAATATAGCTGGGACTAGTCGGGAAACGGAGTGATGGTCCGAGATGGTGGCTATAGTAGTCCTCAGTATTCTATAAAATTGTGTGATAATAAATGTAATGAGGGCTCCATTTGAGTTTGGATATTGTCTACGAGACTATATTTGTGTTAAAACTCTCAGCCATGTTTTGTCATATTTTACACGACAGTTGTATAATTAAGTTTGTATTTGAATTGTGTAGCATGTATTTGGAGACTCAGAATGGGTTGTGTATACCTATTTTGGGGGCGTCACAATTTAATTATAGATGACACAACAACTCAAAATTCTGGATCCAGAACATACTATTACAATTAGAGATGTACCTTCTCCTTTTTTCATGTTTGCTCCTTTATATCTTCTGTATGTTCTGTCTGTTGTTGCTACTCATCAGCTTATCTTTCTGGTTCCTGCTTCCCTTTAGATGATGACACCATTTCTTCAGCTTCTTCTGGCTCCCCCTTAGGTTTTGTCTTCATGACTTCATTCTTCTTCTGGCTCTCCTCCTGTATCTTTATTCGTCTCTTCTTATATCTCGTTAATCATCTCTTTTTCTCCCCTGTTTATCATCAATAACTTTAAAAAGATGTTAGACATTGGTCATAAGTTGTTCAAGGAGGTAGGATGAATTTTTAATTTCAATCTTTAGCTCCTGCTGGCTGAGCTCTAGTTATTGGGAAAGAGACTGATTGAGGGTATCTATTTTCTCGGAGAAAGACATAATAGATTCTTCATTGTTCTTATGAAGTTGCAGGGCTTTTTTCCTTCGTTGCTCTATGGATTCAAATAGATCTGATCTCTCTGATGAAGCTTGATGGATATATATCTGAGACAAATGCTTGAAGCTCCTTGTGGAACTCACTGTTTTCTCCTTCTGGCATAATCTTTGTTTCCTTAATAATATAGGTAAATTTCTCAACCAATTCTTCAGAGTTTTTTAACAACTTAGGATATTGATGAGTTTGGGCAGTTGGTTTGAGTTTATCATTTTTGTAAATATTTTTAAAGGTAGTGAGAATGTCAAAGAGGTCATTGTTGGATGAAGTGGGGATATCAGAGGGTCTTATAGGATTGAGGCTTTGGAATACTGTGTGTGGGGTTTGATGTTTGGATATCAGGGCTAGCATGACCACTTGCAATAGCAGAGTATGAGACCTCTACGATTGTGAGCTTTGGTATAGCCTTTCTACTATCTAAATTTTTTAAGAGATAGTAGGGAATGCAGATATTACCAGCATGGCGCTAGACTCTGAAATGAGGGAAATCCTTGATCAGCTTGGTTGGAAATATCTTGACCCTTGGGAAGTTCTGAGAGATCAGTTCCAAATTAGGAAAATGTGAATAACACCAACTGATATAATTTTCATTACCAGTAGTTTAAGCCTTTAGCCAGGGCATCCATGGGTAGAACCATTTTATCAGGTGGTTTATAAGATTGTACAATACTGTAGTATGTTCTAACTCCATGTCATGAAAATTGATGAACGGGTCTTTTGTAGACATCGTTACTACTTTGAGTCGTTCATTTCCATGGTTTATCCATCTTCCTGGTAGCACATCTTGTGGATCATCAAAGACTTCCACTACTAATCTTCTGCGTACCCTTGCATTTGAAGAAACTTGATAGTCTGTTGATTCCTGATCTTCAGAGCTGGAGTCTGTCTCCATTTCTTCATTTCCTGACTTTGAGCTAGACTCACGCAGGGTCATTTCAACTGATTTATCAGTAGATTCTTGCAACTGATTTTCGTTATTTGTTCCTTCTGCAGTATCCTTCTCAGAACTATCTAACTCACCAGTCATTCCTTGCTCTTCAAAGTCTCTTTAGCTTCAACTTCATCTTCATCTTCTAATTCATGATCATTGGTAGTTGCAGCCTTTTCACTTCCATCATTGCTAGAGCTGGCAGAATCTATCCTTCTTTTGCGTTTAATGATTCTTCTCACGGACTCAAACTCAACATCTTCATCTTTATCACTAAGATCAATAATGTTTGATGAAGGTCCTCCTTCATTCTTATGGCTTGGCCTTTGAAGTAGTCAATTATTCCTTCTACTTTTTGGAGATTCAGCAATGGGCGATCCAGGTGCTTTTTCTTCTTCTAATTCAGATTCTTTTTTATCATCAGAGCAGCTTTTTAGGGGTACCTTTGGTGATTTCTTTATAGCCTTAGCTTTTTTCTTGGTTGGCTTTACTGGAGACATAGAATCATCATATTAAGATGACTCACTATTCACTTTGTTTGCCTTCCTCTTCTTTGAAGTACCCTTGTTGTTGCTGCCAGATGTCTTTATTTTCTTTTTTCCATGGGGGTTTTCTGTGACGCCCCCAAAACAGGTATACATCAACCATCTCGAGTCGCCAAATACATGGTACATAATACAAATACAATCTTAATATACAACAGTCGTGTACAATACGACAAAACATAAACTGTGAGTTTAAATATAAATATCGTCTACTAGAGAGTATACAAACTCAAAAGGAGTCCTCATTATAATTATTATCATACTATTTCACAGAATAGTGAGGACTACTAATGCAAACATCTAGGACCATCACTCTGTTCCCCGACTAGTCACAGCTACGTTCCCATTTCCTGAAGAGAACAGTAAAAGAAAGGCTGAGCTCAACTAGCCTAGTAAGAAATATTATGACTAAGATAATGTAGAATAATTTATCGTTAGCCTTCAACAGTGTTAAACTGATAAAATATAATAACTATCAAGTTTAACTACAGCGGAACAAGCAATCCATTAGAAGAGTTAAGTAGGGAATAAAATATACTATCTTTTATGATTTAAAAGATTTTTCAACACTTCTATCGCTGGCTCTTAGCTTAATAAATAATCCACATCACCGAATCACCCATGTAATACGGCCAAGGATATTCTTTAGTATCACGACCACGAATTATCCATGCACTACGGCTAAAGATAATCATGTTTTCATCAACGGTCCTGATCATGCCATAAAACAATTCATCTTTGCACTACGGACAAAGAGAATCCATAGCCATTATCATACCAAAAATTGTCCATCAATGCACTACGGGCCAATGAGGACTTTTTTTACATAATTTGTAACATTACGGTTATGATTATACCGAATAATCCCTGGTCATAATCATACCAAGTCCATCTATGCACTACAGGCCACGGATGACTTTCAACAAAATATAAACATGAGGATGATGACAATGATATAAGAATTCAATAAAAACAACTTCAAGAATTAATTTATCTAGGAACTGATAACGTCCAAATTGTCAACATGATACTGCTTTGTAGAGTAAAATTCAAGAATGCTCAGAAGAATATTTCCATGAAAAGATACTGGATGAAGCGCAAATATCAAGAATATTCCACTAATTTCATGGAGTATAGAAGTCAAAGTTTTAACCAACTGAGTATAATAAAGAATGGAATAACAAAAGAAATCAACATGAATGCGATAAACCGCACAGGCAGCTTATTCCAACAGAATAATAAATAACGGAACCAGGTCTGGCGTAAAACGCATAGACAGGATATTCCAACAGAATAATAAAGAAATGAACCAGGTCCGGCGTAAAACGCACCAACATGATATTCCAACAGAATAATAAATAACGGAACCATGTCCGGCGTAAAATGCACAGACAGGATATTCCAACAGAATAATAAATAACGGAACCAGGTCCGGCTTAAAACGCACAGATAGGATATTCCAACAGAATAATAAATAATGGAATATTAGAAGAATTTCACCATGTATGGAGTACTTTGCATAGACAGGTTATTCCAACATAATAATAAAGAATGGAATAATAGAAGAATTTCACCAAGTATAGGGTAGTCCGCGTATACAGGTTATTCCAACAGAATAATAAAGAATGGAATAACAAAAGTTCTCTTCATAGATAAGAAAGAAATAATACTCCCTACCTTAGAAAAATTGGATACTGGAATAGTGAGGTATCAGACTTCTCTTCTTCTTTCTATAATTTCACTCTATAATAATCGCTCTAAAGCTTTTGTGAATTGGTGAGAAATGAAGGAAGAAAGAGCTTCTATTTATAGGAAAGTATAGTTTCGATAATTGCACGTTTTGGTGCTCGAAAAATTACAGTACAATATCTCCAACTTTTCTTTCATTTTTAATTTAGTCCTGCAAGTATTATCAAACTTTAACCACCTCCCCTAATAGTAAATAATGTGAATCAATAGTTCAATCATGTGAATCAATAGTATAATCATGTGAAAAATACGAATTACATTATAGTACCTCCATCTATACCTCCATTTTTAACTTAGTCATGTAAGTATTATCAATTTTGCACCAACTCCCCTAATAGTACAAGAATGTGAAACAATAGTATACATATGTGAACAAATAGTTATAATCATGTGAAATAATAGCAATCAATTGCTCATTTATCCGGTTAAATACCCGATTGGTCAAAATAACCTCCAGACATCAATTTTTATCGAAATAAATATCGATTTTCACTAACATAAATAATTCCAACATAATGAAACTATTTTTATCAAAAACATAAATTTTGAAATCTCAAAGTTTGACTTTTCCTGAAAAAGTCAACTGTTGACTTTTTGACCAAATATTAAAAACCGACAAATTTTGTGTTTATAGTCTATTTCTACTAATTTCATCGTTCCGGGTTCAAATATCACGTCCGCATCTCCAAATTCAACTCTGAGCACAATTTCAATATTAATAACATTTATCATTAATATTATAACTCACAATATTTATCAACCAGGTCGTTCCCAGGAAAGAGGGGCCTTTCTAATAAGGATTTCTCCCTATTGGCACGCAATTAGGTGACCAAACCTCTCCTTGACAGAACTTCTAGACATTGTAAATATTGTAATTTAATAATATGAATAACTTTGGCATCTCAATTATTGACTTAAGAATATATCATATAATGCAGATGATACTGTGACAATAATCTAATCAATAATATGAGAGATATGATGCAACAATTACTATAGCAATTATTGAGTATAACTGAGTGACTTCTCACGTAAGCATCAATAATCAATACCGTGTGCTACTATGCAACCACGCGTATTATTGTACTTTTACTCCCTAGTAGTTCAACAGTATTAACGGTAAAACTTCCGCTGTTATTTTCAATAAAATACTTTTGTCGTTTTCTCAATCCGACAATAATTCCGTTGTGGGGTCCACCAATGATTATGCCGTCGTACGGATATTCCTCGACAAAAAAAATATTCCCCGACCAATCGAATATTATATAACAACTTGCATACTTTGCAAAATTTATAAATACTACCCACAACTATAATATTATCTCAAATTCACTCCATAATATTAAAAAAATATTTCGAGAAAACTAAATCTTTATTGATAAAATTTGGGATTTTATAATCTCCCCTCCTTATGAAATTTTGCCCTCAAAATTTACGTACGTACCTGGTATGGTGAACAGATGAGTACCCTTCACCAGATTCTAACTCTTGAGATATAACCTTTAAGCGTAGAATATATTCTAGGATTTTAACAGGTACATCTTCATACGTTAAATTATCCGCTATCTCGTTCGGTTCTAAATCAATAATGTGGTTCGGGTCGTCAACATATTTACGTAACATCGATACGTGACAAATGTTATAAACACGCAACATATTTGGCGATAAAACGAGTCTATAAGTCATAGTTCCTACTCGATCGAGGATTTCAAATGGGCCAATTAAATCGAGGGTTGAGATTTCCTCTCTTCATCAATTCTTGCTTCTAGAATAACGCCCTCTTGAACCTTCTTCTTCCCATTCATCAGCTCCGAGTATGTAACTTGAGCGGCTTTAACTTTATTGATTAAAGTCGATTTTACTCGTATATTAGTTATCTTCATGTGGGTCTCTAGAGTCTTTAACTCTATCTTCATCATTTGTAAGTTATACGAAAATAAGTTTTTATGTTAATAATGTCACACTCGTAAACGCATTCGATCTTCTACTCAACGCGTCAGCTACCACGTTCGCTCTTCCACGATGATATTGAATGGTACGATCGTAATCTTCAACAGCTCGAGCCAACGTCTTTTGCTCATTATACGTTCGTTTTGGTTGAAGAAATATTTAAGGGTTGAAGAAATGGGTTTTATACTAGGGTCAATACAAAATTAGATTTCACGCTCTAGGGGTAGGCTAAGAAGTCTTCTAGAATACGTCATGAAATTTATTAACAAAAGGAATATCATTTAAAAACTGTGACTCTCATCCAAGACTTGGGTAGTACGTCACATTGATACCTATCAACTTACCATAGTCATTCACGGCGTCGCCTACAGAAAGTCTGGCTTCGGTGTATTCCTAGACTTGGAAGTCACCAGCGAAAGGCTCGAGGCTTTTTACTTATGGCTTGATATGACAATGATTGACTTTAGTGGGTTGGTTGCTTGAATTCGCATAACAGGTTGGTTAGGAGTATGAAGGCTAACAACCTTACAAAAAGCATGATGAGTAGTTAACCAATCGATTCCTAAAATCACATCAAAGGCAAATATTTTCAAAGAGATACAATCGACAGGTAACGTAAAAGTGTTGATTTGAATAAGATTTATAAATAGTGGACGTAACGAAGGTTTTTCCCAACAGATATATCAAAGTCTAACTTTTTCGAAGTTAACTTCAAACATTGAACACAACTAGGTAAAATAAAAGAGTGAGTAGAACCGGTATCTAACACGGTATAGACTTCGCAAGAGTTTATGACTAACATACCCGCGATAATTTTATTCAGGTTCCTCGTCACAAAAAAACGCTCTCTCTAATCAGGTTCCTTGTGTTCTCACTTTCAAATATTTTTTGATAGCCATTTGTTTTGAGGTTCAAAAAGACTTTTGTTGGTATTTCAAGTTGTTATGCTTATAAGTTCAATTTGGGTATAATGTATAATTTTGAGCAACGTGAAGCTTTGATATAGTTTTATGTTTGAAATTGTGGCATAGCTTTTGTTCTAATGCTTAGGCTCAATGAGAAATTCAGTTTGGCATGCTTGTGGTTCCATGTGATTTCTAATTGCCTAATACAAAAGTTTTTGTTTTTTGGTTCTTAGTGTTTAGTTAGTTTCAGTGAGTTTAGTATAGTTAAACTTTTGATTTTAGCTGTTAGTCTAGCGTTATGCAGCTTTATTTTGTATAAGTATGCATTGTGGAGTAATTTTTTGTGGCCTAAGTTTTAGCCAAGTGTTGTGGTCTGCCCAGCAGATAACCTTAAATTTTTTTCATAGGTACAGGGCACGCGCCGCGGCGCCACTATTTACCCTAAACATGGCACTGCAGCGCCGTTATTAATGTCCAGAGTTCACAAGCTGCGCCACAACACCTCTGGAAGCCTATCCTTCCGCTTCATCGCGCTTGGAACAAGCCCAACCAATTGTTAATATGCTTCGCGGCGCATCAAATTATTCTTCAAGTTACGCCGCAGCGCCATGACTAAAATCAAGTGTTAATATCAGGCGTTGTAGCGCCTCGTAACAAAGAAAAACTGGCGCCATAGCGTTAGTAGTGAATTTTTGTTGGATTAATTAGGTAGTACACAGCAAACTAAGGCCATAACACCCCATCTCTCTCAATAGCAGCAGCCACCCAGCCGAGCCCTTGTTTCCCCAAGTCCTAGCCTTCGACCGAAGCACATCCTAACCCCAATTGAACCCAATCCAGCTTATCATCAAGGATTGATCTTAGAATTGTCAAGTTAGGGTTCTTCATTAAAGGTATGTGGAAATTCTTTTCTTCTCAAAGGGGGTGTATACTTTAATTGAGTTCTGAGTTGTGATTCTTGTGAAGATTATTTTGGGCTTGCTTACTCTTCTGTATTGGGTGATTTCAATTGTCAGAAATCTGGTTAGAGAAAATCAAACAAGGGCTATCCAGGTATAAGGAAGAAAGTGCATGCCAATTGTTTAACAGTTTACCTCAGTGACCATTAACATCTATTTTGGCTCGTTTAGGCTCCGTTAGGTGTGGATTTTGTCGGACATTGCATTTATTTTTATTTGGCACTTTGTGAAATCATTTTGGCTATTGTTGGCACATTTTTCTTGGGTAGTGGAATTTAGTTGAGATTGGTTGTTGATTAAGTTTGGTTGGGACTCAATTTTGGCCTGTAAGTTTAAATATGCACTTAAAGATTCTTGTAATGGCTCCAAAAAGACAAAGGCTTAGCGTTGGCAGTTCCTCCTCTTCAGGGACACAAAGATGGGACAGTGCCAAATTCATCACTGAAGAGGTTTAGAAAAGGTACAAGCAATCCTTTGCCAAAAGGAACTTAGTGCCTGAACGAGGTTTTCGGCCTAATTAAATGAAAGATGGTGAGTTGATGGCCATGATTATTGAGTGCAAATGGGCGCACTTTACAAAACCTCCTGAGTCGGCTGTCGTCTCTGTGGTCCGTGAGTTTTATGCAAATGCTAGTGTCGACGGTCCAGCTGTAATTCAAATTAGGGGCGATTAGTGGCATATGATAGTCAATCCATCAACGCCCTTTTTGCGACGCCTAGCTATGATGGCAAGGACTACCTAGAGTCGGAGCTTCGCAGCTATGACTTAGAAAATATCATTAAGAGGCTCTTCAAGCCCGGACTATATGGAAAACCAATGAAACCACGGGTGAAAAGACTAGTTTTACACAGCATGCACTCAGTTGCTATGGGAAGGCGTGGTATAGTTTTGTTTGTGCCAATATGATCCTTGTTCGCCACCTTAGCGACGTGACTAAAGATCGAGTAATCTTATTATTTGCCATTGTCACGGGTCTAGACGTGGATATTGGAGTTCTCATTCAGGAGTCCATTCTGAAGACGATCAAGAGCACCACTTCTAGGGGACTTCTGCATCCATCCTTGATCACCAGGTTGTGCAAGCAGGCAGGAATTCAATAGGGTCCAGAGGAGATAGCTTTACTACCTATATCAGCCATCGACCATCACTTCATCTCACATTTCAGTGTATGGGATGGTGCGGCCTCACATGTCAGAGGTGAGGGGTACGGGCCACCTACTCAACCTCCTCCTACTTTAGAGGCCGGGACATCTCAGTCACCAGAGTTAGGCTCGTCTTCACAAGGACCATTGGCGGAGATTCTCGCATCTCTTAGCCTCATGCATCAGAACCAAAATGAAGTTGCTCAGAGGCACCAGAGGCACATAGCAGCGGTTTCCCAGAGGCAGAACATCCTGATGCAGTATCAGGCTGAGCTCGCCAACACTATGCAGAGCATCTACACATCATATAGTGGCGAGGATGTTGATTTCACGCCATTTCAGTTCCCGGAGCCTCCTATTTTCCCTCCATTTCCACCACCATCTCTAGAGGCAGATGTCGACGGTGACGGTGACAACGATGACCAAGGCGGTGACAAGTGAATGTATTTCCACGGCAGACCCTCACATTCTTATTGTTACATTACTAGACAATGAGGACATTGCCTGATTCAAGTCTGGGGGGAGATTTTCATTTCATTTTATTATTATATATGAGTTGTTATGTATGAACTGCATTTTGACATCTTTTGGGCTTGAGTAGCCTTAGACTTATTATGTCTTGGTTTTATTATGTATGGATGCATGAACATCATTTATTATTACATATGGATTCTTTTTATTATTATCAACATGTATGTTTAGTTTATAGCCATCTTTGGGACTTATACAGATTGGTATACTTGATGCCATGTTAATGGCTTTATTACCCTATTTTGAGCTGTTATTATGCAAGGGTTTTATATAGTTAAAAATTTTGATTGTGGCTAATGATAAGCATGTTGGTTTTATGGCTATTTCAAATAGTTTATGTCAAGTATGTATGGATGAGGGGATAGTTTAGTTGATAGTTGAGATTGTTATTGATATGTTCTTCTTAGTGAGCACCGACCAACTGTTATAGCTAGTTATATTTCTGATATAGTTTGTGTGGTTATAGTTTCTGGCATGTTTTCATGTTTTTAAAAAAAAAATTAAAAAAGAATGAAAGGTAAATAACAAGAACCTTAGTTGAATAAGCCTGATTACGTGGCCTTTGTTGCTCAAGTTATTAGATCCTTAAGGGTGTTCTACACCTAGTGCCCTAAAGTCATCTAGCTTGGGAGTCATTGATCAAAAGAGCATTAACGGGTAACTCTGAATAGTCTAATATAATTAAGCATTGCACGGACATCCTAAACGTTTTGATTATTAAAATGTATAAAATAAAAGTATATTTTGGCTTAAGTTTGATTATGTGTCCTGTGTTGCTCGAGTTATTAGATCTTTAGGGGTGTTTTACACCTAGTGCCCTAAAGTCATCTGGCTTGGGAGTCATTAATCGAAAGTTTATTGTGTGGGTAAATTTGAATAGCCTAAGGTAATTAAGCATTGCACAAGTCAGATTTAGATTTCTTCACGCTAATGCATTTTGATCCTTTCTTGTATCTGTGTCTTGTTCTTAATGCTTGATGTTGTTTGAGTTTATAGAGTCAGCATTTTTTTATTGCGATCGATTGTGTGAGCTTATTTTGAGATATGATTTGTTAGGATAATTGGTATTCACACACACACATACAGAATGAATTGAATACAGTCTTAAGCTTGAGATTGATTGAAACCTCACTCATATCTATGTTTTTTGTTTTCTCGAAGAATAGTTGTTTTGAGCGTAGAAGCCATGATACAGATGTATAGTATTTAGCTTTTTTCGTGTTTATATTTTATTTTTGTTGATTTTGTTTAGAATGCTTAAGTTTGGGGGTATTTGATGAGTGAGATTTATACTTGCAAATCAGATCCTCTAATGCTTACGAAGTTGCTTGTTTGTCGTATGTTATATCGCTTTTATAGTATTTTATTATTATTTTGCTTAATATGTGTTTTGCAGGGGTTATTAGGTCATTTCCATATTTTATAGAGTAAAGGGTCATTTTCTTTCAATCGGCGTCGCAGCGCCTCAGCCCCTATATATAGTTGACCTGGAGCGCCGTCCTACGTCAGCAGTTGCCCAGGAGCCAACGATGCAGCGCACTAGTTCCTTCACAAACTGGTGCTGCAACGCCACTTATTGACCAAAGTTGTTGACCCAACGCTGTAGCACCTCTCCAAGGCAAAAAGATGGCACCGCAACACCACCTTCGGTTCCCAGACAGACAGGAAGGCTAAATGACCTAGTTGCTGAAGGAAACTTTTATATATATATATATATATATATATATATATATATATATATATATATATTGGGCAACCTCTTTTTGAGCTCTCTGTCCTCTGATAATCTCTCTCTATTTTAGTTAGTTTTTTCTCCATTTTCTAGTAGATAATCATTGTATATATACTTAGGAGATAGACTAGGGCTTTGATTGGGATTCCTTGGAGCTCAAGAGCAATATAGCAACACGGAACGGAAAGCACGAATTGAAGGGAGTTCTTGGAGGTTAAAGAAGCATTGACAAAGTTTATTCTTCTCTAGTATTTCCTTTAATTTTGTATTACATAAATGTTATTTATATTGCTACTTATGTTTATTTCAAGAACTATGAACTGAATATTTGCTCTAAGATTATAATGGAACCCATTGTTAATTTGAATTAAATTACTTTTCTCTTTGTTTGGCACCATATGGTTTGGCTCAGATATTTATGCTTATTGTTAAATTGCTAAGGAATTAGTTATTAATTGGGTAATCTATAAGAAATTGAGAAATAGACTGTAGATTAGACCGTGATTATCTGACATGTGATTATGTTTGTCTACGCAATTGGACTGCATAATTTTTATATAAGATAGGAATATACATGTGCGTCACGTGTGACCTCATTGAGAACCTGTGCTAGATTTCATTTTCTTTGGTTAATTCGCATAGGAATGTGTCAAATTGCCTAGTTGGGATGTTCCTTTCCGTTCTATTCCATGTTGGCTAGATTAGAGAGGATAGGTTTGTATATACCTCGGAAGAAGAGTACAAACACTTACGAGTTCTCGGTTAACAGTCTGTCGTGACCACTAAGACCAAACAAAGAGTTAAGTTGTTCATTGAACCATTGCATGCCAAGTGTTTGACGAAATGCTTGTGTGCGGTGGGGGAAGTTATGATATTAGCTTGTAGCGCCTTTGATACCAGTTGTTAGCCATTTATTTTCTTTGTTAATTTAGTGTTAATTAGCTTAATTAATCATCTTTTATTCTGTTGTTCAAATAAGACTGAAACGATATAAAGTCGGTATTTGGTAAATATTAATGATAATTCCTCGTGGGATCGACAACTTTCTTATAATTGTATTACTTGTTAGACCACATATACTTGTGTGTCTATCGTTTGCGAAATCGACCAACAGTCATTGGTTTTTATATTAAACGATATAAATGGTGTATACCTAGTAATGATCCATAATGGATCATTACCCATATATATATATGTGTGTGTGTGTGTGTGTGTAGAACGATAATTTAGCCTTAGCCAAACTTGATTAAGGTTACTTAATAAAACGACACAGTTTGTATAAAATTTAAAATCAAAGAATTTTTTTTATAGAATCCAAAAGTAAATAACTTAACTCTAAGAGATAAAATTACCTCGTTTTGTTAAATAATTTTAACCAACCTTGACTAAGCCATTGTCTTTGATAACTTTTTCCTTATAAAATTATAGATAACGTTTGTTAAATTACGAAGAAGTTTTTTTTGGGTTCTTGTTTTGTGATATAACCATCGACTTAAATAATCATAAACTCCCCCGGACAATTAAATGAAATGAGAGTCATTTTATTTTTTGAACCATGTTCATATCCCACAACCTTTTCTCTTCCTTTTGCCAATAGAGAAAAGTGGGGCCTAGGCCATATAGACTATATTGAGCACAACTAAAGTTGCATTTGCTTTTAGAAGAGGTTTTGACTTTGTTATTTATATGGGAGGGGCACTGCAACACTAATTTCTTTACACTTCTGGCGCTACCGCGCCTGACAACCAGAACTCCTATTGCTACTTTGTTTAACACCTTTTTCCTTGCTTACTTATTCCTTTGCTTCCAACTCCAAATCCCATGTTAGGTATCCTACAAAAACACACAAATGCAAACAAAAGTAACCACAACACTTGAAAATAACAAAAGATTTAAAGCCTAAATGCACTTAATTCGTAGGTATGAAACCTACTCATCAGATTGCATGAAGTAGAGTGGTCGAATGATTGTCAAAAAACAATAAGGACCGCACGATTAGGAGGAGGCAAATTCTAGGACGCGTTATGAATAATCAAACTGAATTTTGTATAGTGGTCAAACCTAGAATGCATGATGAGATACTGACTTTTAGAGTTGGCCAGAGGAGAACCGACAAGCCATGGGTCAAAGCATAGATTAGTGAGAGCACAATTACCAATTTGATACTTAATGAACTGAATGACAATGGGTTAGCTTCAACACTTTCCTCCAAACCCAAGAACAATCGGAGGGAACCATAGTATACTAGAAGTACTTCTCCTTTAAGTGAAAAGTTCTGGCCCGAGTAGCCCATAAGGAAAAAGAAAGAGGATTGATAACTTTCAGAAGAAGGGGGATTATAAGAGTATGATTCTCGTCCTTAAGACCTTTAACTGCCAAGCCACCTTCAGAAACTGGTAATGAGATTTTGCTCCACGCAACCTTTGCCTCATGCTTTTGCAAAGAAGGCTCATTCCATAAAAAATGAGACAAACTACGTTGTATTTCTCTCAGAACTACAGCAGCCAAAGCAATAAGTTTGGATTGCAAAAATAAACGACTTTATCAGCTGTAATCAACCCGCATAGGATAAAAAATTATTAGTCCAAGAGAGCATAATCTCTTGGAAACATTAATATGTAGACCAGAAATAGTAGAAAATTGGTTTAAGCATAGCTTGAGGACATTATCAGACTTGCTATCATCGTGACTGAAAAGGAGAAGATCATCCGCAAAACATAGATGAGAAATGTTAACTTGCTTAGTTCTCCAATGGTGCCTAAAGTCAGGAGACTTTGAGTTCCTAAGGATGATGATAGAGAGCATTTTTATTGCAATGACAAAAAGATATGGAGATAACGGATCCCCTTGCCTTAAGCCTTTGGCGCCTTTAAAATAGCCACAGAGATCCCCATTGACATTTATAGAAAACCAGGTGGTGGTGGTAATACATGATTTGATCCAATACATGAACTTAGGGGGGAATTTGAAGAAAGTGAGAACTTTGAGTAGAAAGTCCCAAGACAAAGAATCAAAAGATTTCCTTAAATCAATTTCAAAGCACATCTAGGGGAGCCATAAGATCGATTATCACCTCAATATAATTTCTGGGCAACCATGATATTATCCTCAATTCTGCTTCCAGGAACGAAAGCAGCTAATGTTAAGATATAATGGTTATGTTATAAAAATGGTTACACTATAATTTATTCTATTTTATCACTTAGAATTTCCCGTTAGTTGCAATTTAACTTTCTCATAAATTTATCGACATATAAATTATTTTCTATTTTATTAATATCAATTCTCCAAAAATATAAATCATGCACACTTATAAGTTTTTTAGATGCATTTGTAATAAATTGGGACAAATCTCAAGTTAATTGTAGTAATAGTATCTTTTTTACTCATCTTATAATCACTCAAGACTATGAGATCAAGTGAAATTAAGGGATTCGGTTAGCATGAAGTTTATTTTTTAATAAATTGATCAATTGGCCAGTAGAATACTAACACACATAGAGTCTTGTCTGCATGTCGGTACTCTATTGGCCAATTAACCAACTTACCTAAAAATGAACTTCATGTTAATTACTCCGGAAATTAAGTGTTAGTTTGTATGGTATGGTAGTGACATGAATAATCTTAAAATGCAAAAATCTTAACAAAAATATTTTCATAAAAAAAATAGCATTTGATTATGCACTTATAAAAGTTCTTTTGCAAAAGTTAAAATACTAAATTATACAAAAATGTATTGAATGAACTTCTTTATTGTTTTATTTTTTTAACAATTTAAGTACAAAAGATTTTAAATTGTGTAAACCCATCTCATTTGCTCCACCCGACCCGACTCAATCAAATTCATAGTCCACCTATTTTGCGCGGATTTGCTACAATGCGCAGGAGTGTTCCATTACACCCTTAAAATCATTTAATTTAATTTTTAATGACAATTGACAGCTACAGCCTACAAGACAAGTTCACGGGTGAATATGATTGACTGGCATGCTACCACGTGTCATTCGTCGGTGTGATGTGTCCCGTAATGGTAGGCCCGTACTGTGAGAGTGTTGTAGGTGATGCATGCGGACGTGACAGCTGTGGACCATATCTCCGACAGAATCTGTGTCCATCTCCAAAGTGTGTTTTGGTTTAATTAGCAAAAATAAAATAAAATTATAAGAAAAAAAATTGTTATATATATTGGTCGATTTTTTTTATTATAATTACTTGTACAAGTATTAGTAAAAAATTTGTTTGTAAATATGTGTAATAAGTAGATTATTCTTATAATTTCTATCAATTTCATATATTAATAAGTTTTGTAATTGTATTTCGACATAAATTTATCATAATATATAACAAGACTCAAAAAAAATAATAATCAATATAAATAAAAACTCGAGTGAATTATTTTTGGAGATACTATTTCCTTAATTTATTAATTGTATATTAATTATAAATAAAATAAAAAAGTGTATTGATTTTAATCTTTTGGTCACCGATTTACTCCATAACTAGGGGTTTTCTCCTATATCTAGGAAAACTTCTCTCATTTACATACCATTTCTTCAACTCAACTCAACTCCTTTAGGCTTTAACTATCTATTTATACTCAAATTATAATATATATTAACCCCCCCCCCCCCACACACCCACCCACACACCCACCCACACACACACACACATATATATATGTAAGACCCTAATTTTTTAATAAATAAAATTAAAATTTTTTTATTTATTATTGTGAATAATAATGTATTAATTTGATATAATAACTTTAGTTATGGGTGAAATGTGAAAATTTTGCAAAATAAGCAAGTGTTTATAAAATATTCATTTTGTCGGTGGAATATTATTTCTGTCGGGGAATATTCGTACGACGGCGCAGCCAATTGTAGGCCCCATAACGGATAACGATCGAATGAAAAAAACGACAAAATTGAATAACGACGTAGTTGTTACCGTTAACACTGTTGGAATACCCGGTGGTTAAAGTAAAGTAATACGCGTTGTTGCACAGTAGCATACGGTATTGCATAGTATTGTTGAATTATTGATCCTTACATAAGAAGGCGCTACTCAATAATTGTCACAGTAGTTACTGTTCAATATTTTATTTTATTGATTCAATAATTGCTGCATTGATATTTTATATTATTGTTGTTTCAAGTATCGTCACTACACAGTATCTCCTTTATCAGATCAGTAATTCAGATTATTTGGAATAATATAATTAGATAACATTATTGGCAATGTCTAGAAAATTCTGTCAAGGAGAGGTTTGGTCACCTAATTACGCGCCAGTAAGGAGAAATCCTTATTGGAAATCCCCCTCTTTCCTGGGAACAGCCTGATTGTCATAAATGTGATTCTGTAATATTATTTATGAATAATTAATCATTGATTCATATGATAAGAAAATATTTATATTATGTGGATATAAATGATGGATTTATTTATGTGGTAATAAATAAAGGAATTAATGTTGAGGTGTTTTATTAGTATTTTGTCGGATTGGAGGTATTAAAAATCAAACCAGTGTTTTTTGAGAAATATTGCGGGAGTTATAATTTTTAATTCGACCGTTGGATCGTTGTAATTTTTGGATATGTTATATATATATAAGTTAAGTATATGTCCATAAATTTTGAACCATTAAAAATGAACGTATGATTTGTTATGAATTTTAAGAGGTGAATGATTCGGAAATTAGGTTTATAAATGATTTTGGTGAAAAATTCTAGAATTGGTGGGCCCCACTTGTGGTTGGTAAAGAAATGTGCTGAATTTTATTTCAAATGTGGTGGGTGAGAATAGTAGCAGGTAAAGCCATCAGGTTGCAGGTCAAGTCTGCTAACATTTTCCTATAAATAGAGGGCTAAGTTAGAATTGAAAATCACACCAGAAACATAAGCTTTCTCTCTTTCTCTAGATTATTGAGTGTATTTTGTGAGTATTTAGATACTTTGTGAGTTTCTATTCATCAGTGTAAGTTTCCTTCAGCCTTATACCGATATTCCGATCAGAAGTACTGATATTTTGAGGTAAGGGGTGTTATATTCTTCTTAAAATGATATTTTCTTCAATATCATTATACCGAAATGTTGGAATAAACTTTTTATCAAATTTGAAACTTTTTATGTCGGGGTTACTATTCACGTATACGGCATTATTCACGTATACGATACTATTCACCAAAAAATAAAATTTTCTTCTTTTTGTCCAAGATGTCTATCATGGTTACTATCTTTGATTGTATCCATGTTTTGATCTTTATTCTTGATTTTTCTTCAAAATTGGTTATTATGGAGTATTATTGACCTTAGATAAACTATTATATGAATCCCTATTATTTGTCCTTCTGTATCACTGGATTCATTTTCTTTAAAATATTTTTCATCATCCTCAGTCCTAAATGATGATATTACTAAATATATTTGGCCTGTAGTGCAAAGATAAATGATTAACTGATGAATATCTTTGGCCCGCAGTGCAAAGATGAACAGGTGTTGAGATGAACATGACCAACTGGTGATACAAATGAATATCTTTGGCATGTAGTGCAAAGATGAATATTAGATTAAAGATGTATATTGATTGTTGTTACAGGGATAAAATATTGATGGACTTTTAAATCTTAGAAGATAGTAGAACTCATTCTCTACTTGACTCTTCTAATGGATTATTGTTTTCACTGCAGTTGTTGATCTAAAACTTGTTGTCTATTATATTTCATCAGATTTCTCCCTGTTGAAGACTAACGATAATTTGTTGTATATTATCTTAGTCATAATATTCTTTACTGGGCTAGTTGAGCTCACCCTTTTCCTTTTTGTTCCATTTTTCTCAGGAGGTGAGAACATAGCAAGAACTAGTCGGGGTACGGAGTGATGGTTCTAGAAAGATGTTTTAGTAGTCCTCACTATTTTTGTAAAATAGTATTTGAATAATTGTAATGAGGACTTATTTGAGTATGGATATTATCTAGAAGATAATATTTGTATTTAAACTCATAGTATGTGTTGTCGTATTTTGCACGACAATTGTTTTATTGAAGTTGTAGTTTGCTTTCTGTACCATGTATTTGGCGACTCAGAATGGGTGTTGTATACCTATTTTGGGGGTGTCACAGTTGGTATCAGAGCTTAGGGATATGATCCCTGGTTGAGATGTGAGACAAGAACTAGGAGGGGAGAGACGAGGAATTCCTTCGCTAGTATAACCTGACTAAGTTTATTTGGTATTTATTTAGTCTGTCAGAGTATAGGGATAATATGTTGCATGACTATTAACCCTTGTTTTATGGTAGTATTTAAGAATGGCAGCTAAGAACGTTAATAATGGAGTGAATCAGACCGTGGAGACACCTTTGATCACTACCCAGAGGAACGTGCAACAGGAAGGCAATAATCCTCCTTTAAACAATGTTACCGAACAAATGATGAATGATGGGATGTTTAGAAGCTTTTTGCAGTTCATGCAAAACCAGACGAGGGAGACTCATGCACAAAATACGGGTGGAAATGCTAGCAATGCGCGACTTGTCACAGCCAAGAAGTTCAAAGAGTTGGGACCACCAGAATTTAAGGGAAAGCTGGATCCGATCATGGCAGAAACGTGGGTCAAACAAATTACCAAGATATTCGATGTCTTGGGATGCACGGAGGAACAGAAGGTTCCATTCGCCACATTTATGTTCCGCAGTGAGGCAGACTACTGGTGGGAGTCTGTGAAGCATACCCAGCCAGCCACACTCAGCATGTCTTGGGAAACGTTTCAGAAACTATTCAATGACAAGTACTTTTCTGAAAGTATTCATCATATGAAGGAGGTGGAGTTTATCAGACTGGAACAAAACAACATGACGGTGTCCCAGTACGAGGCGAAGTTTGCAGAGTTATCCAGGTTTGCACCTCATTTGGTCGAAAATGAGGAACGAATGACGAGGATATTTCTGAGAGGTCTAAAGCCCGAGATTCGACAATATCTTATCTCTCATAAATTTTTTTTTATATTCAGATGTTGTAAACATGACTCAATTATTAGAGCGAGATAATGAATATGTTCAACCGATGGAACATAACCAGGGTCATACCGGTGGCAGCGGTCATCGGAGCAATGACAACCAGAAGGAAGGAAAGTATTCGGACAAAAGCGGTAACCACTCTGGTGGTAATCGTGGCCGTGATAATAGAAGAAGCGAGTCAGGAGGAGATTTCAAAAGGAGAAGGTACAACAATGATAGCGTAAAGACGTCAACACCAACATCAACTGTTTCTAGGGGAGGAGAACGACCACCGGTCGTATGTTACAAATGCGGGAAAGTGGGACACATCAGCCCAAACTGCCCACAACAATCCAAGGTGTGTTATAACTGTGGAAAGGAAGGTCATATAGCTAGAGATTGTCTAGTTGCAAAACCAAGTTCAACAGGGATGGTGACTCCAAAGGCTGTCCCGGACAAGTTAAAGTCGGTGGTTCCTGGAAGGGCGTTTATCGTGACTGCCCAAAACGCGAGGAACCCAAACGAGGTGATCACGGGTAAGCTAATCATAAACTCTTGCGAAGTTTATACCTTATTAGATACCGGTTCTACCCATTCTTTTATCTCTCCTGCTTGTGCTCAACGTTTAAACTTGACTCCGGAGAAATTAGACTTTGACTTATCTGTTGAGACTCCGTTAGGAGAAACTTTTGTTACATCTACTGTTTTTAAATCTTGCATGATTCAAGTCGGTACCATCACATTACCTGCCGACCTTATTTCGTTGAAAATTCTTGCATTTGATGTGATTTTGGGGATTGATTGGTTAACCACGCATCATGCTAAAATTGATTGTTTTCGTAAGGTTGTTAGTTTTCATATTCCTAACCAACCTATTATGCGAATTCAAACAACCAAACCACTAAAATCAGTCACTGTCATATCAAGCCATAAAGCTATTCGTTTATTGAAAAACGGATGTCAAGCTTTCTTAGCCCATGTCACGGACTTGAACAAAAACACGTCAGATTTGAATACTATTTCTATTGTTAGTGAATTTTCTAATGTATTTTCTGAAGAACTTTCCGGTCTACCCCCAGAACGTGAAGTTGAATTCTTTATTGACCTTGAACCTGGTACAAAACTCATTTCTAAAACCCCATATCGAATGGCTCCTATTGAACTTCAGGAGTTAAAGGTCCAACTACAGGAGTTGTTGGACATCGGTTTTATTCGTCCTAGTACATCTCCTTGGGGTGCTCCTATGTTATTCGTAAAGAAGAAAGACGGGAGTATGCGACTTTTTATTGACTACCGAGAGTTGAACCATGTCATTATCAAGAATAGGTATCAGCTACCTCGCATTGATGACCTGTTTGACCAGTTGCAAGGAGCACAATTCTTTTCAAAGATCGATCTTCGTTCTGGATATCATCAGCTGAAGATTAAAACTGAGGATATTCCAAAGACTGCCTTCAGAATTCGGTACGGGCATTATAAATTCTTAGTCATGTCTTTTGGATTGACTAATGCTCCTGCTGCTTTCATGGATATGTTGAACTGTGTGTTTAAAGAATACTTGGATCAGTTCGTTGTTGTCTTTATTGATGACATCCTCATCTATTCCAAAAGCCGTGAAGATCATGAACACCATTTGAAGCCGGTACTGCAAAGGCTTCGTGATAACAAGTTGTATGCCAAGTTGAAAAAATGCGAGTTCTGCCTTGAGGAAGTAGCATTCCTTGGACACGTGGTGTCAAAACATGGAGTATCTGTCGACCCGACGAAGATTGAAGTCATACAAAGTTGGGAGCAACCAAAGTCGGTGACCGAAGTACGTAGCTTTCTGGGCTTAGCTGGTTATTATCGGAGATTCGTGGAAGGATTTTCTCGAATCGCTACTCCGTTAACTCAACTAACTCGTAAAGATATAAAATTCGGTTGGAACGAGGATTGCGAGAAGAGTTTTCAAGAACTCAAGAGAAAACTCATTTCGGCACCTGTTCTGACAATACCATCTGGTTCGGATGGATTTGTTATCTACAGCGATGCTTCAGGCAAAGGGTTAGGATATGTTCTCATGCAACATGGGAAAGTCATAGCCTATGCCTCTCGGCAACTCAAAGAATATGAGAGGAATTATCCTACTCATGATTTGGAGTTGGCAGCAGTCATTTTCGCGTTGAAGATTTGGAGACACTACATGTATGGGGAAAAAGTGGAGATCTATACAGATCATAAAAGCCTCAAATATTTCTTCACCCAAAAGGAACTCAACATGCGGCAACGACGTTGGCTCGAGCAGTTGAAAGATTACGATCACACCATCCAATATCATCCTGGAAAAGCAAACGTGGTAGCTGACGCATTAAGTAGAAGCTCATATGCAGGTACGAGTGCAATGTTGTTAACACAAAGGTCCATTTTGTATGACTTGCAAAGGATGGAGATAGAGATGAAGGCTTCAAGTACCCACGTGATGATATCAAACATGCGAGTAAAACCGACTTTAATAGATAAAGTTAAAGCTTCTCAAGCTTCGGATATGGAGCTGATGCGTATGAAGAAGAAAGTGCAAGAATGTGCTATTCCAGAAGCAAGAATCGATGAAGAAGGAATACTTCGAGTCAACTCCAGACTTTGTGTTCCTAACGATTCTGACTTGAAGCATAGAATCATGATGGAGGCACACAACACACCGTTAGTAATCCATCCTGGGAGTACCAAAATGTATCATGATCTTCAACATACATTTTGGTGGAGCAATATGAAAAGAGAGATCGCGGAGTTTATCTCGAGGTGTTTAACTTGTCAACGTGTAAAGGCGGAGCATCAAATGCCAAAGGGTCCATTACAACCACTTGAGATTCCGAAATGGAAGTGGGAACACATTACTATGGATTTCATTACGGGTCTTCCCAAGGTTTCTCAAGGCATAGATGCGATTTGGGTTATTGTTGATAGATTAACCAAGTCTGCACATTTCTTGCCCATACGTGAGACTTATTCCCTTGAACGTCTTGCTAGTATGTACGTGAACGAGATTGTGAGATTGTACGACATACCAGTATCCATAGTTTCGGATCGTGACCCAAGATTCACTTCACGATTTTGGGTTAGCTTGCAGAAAGCTATGGGCATGGATTTACGATTCAGCTCGGCATACCATCCTCAAATGGACGGACAATCAAATAGGACTATTCAAACCCTTGAAGATCTATTAAGACTTTGTGTCCTAGATTTTAAAAGAAGTTGGGATAAGTACTTGCCACTGGTGGAATTCTCCTACAACAACAGTTATCAAACAAGTATAGGCATGGCTTCATTCGAAGCATTGTATGGACGAAAGTTTTGTTCTCCAGTATGCTGGGACGAGGTAGGAGAAGCAACGTTGTTGGGACCAGAATTAGTACGCATGACTACAGAAAAGATCCAAATGATTCGACAACGTATTCAAACCTCACAAGATCGACAAAAGAGTTATGCTGATCTTCATAGAAAGGACGTGGAGTTTAATATTGGAGATCATGTATTGTTACGTGTTGCTCCATGGAAGGGAGTTACAAGATTTGGAAAGAGAGGAAAGCTCAATCCACTATTTGTTGGTCCATTTGAGATTCTTGACCGAATAGGAAATATGGCCTATAGACTCGCATTACCTCCAAGTATGTCTCGTGTTCATAATGTTTTTCACATATCTATACTTCGTAAATATGTTAAAGACCCGAACCACATTATTGAGTTAGAACCAGACGAGATAGCTGAAGATTTAACGTACGAGGAGGTACCTGTTAAGATCTTGGATAGGAAAGAGCATGTCCTACACACGAAGGTTATACCACAAGTTAAGGTTTTGTGGAGAAACCATGCTATTGAAGAGATGACCTGGGAGTTGGAATCAGAAATGAAAGCAAGGTATCCTCACCTTTTCGAAACACTAGGTACATACGTCAATTTCAAGGACGAAATTTCATAAGGAGGGGAGGTTGTAAGACCCCAACTTTTTAATGAATAAAATTAAATTTCCTTTATTTATTATTGTGAATAATAAGGTATTAATTTGATATAATAACTTTAGTTATGGGTGAAATGTGAAAATTTTGCAAAATAAGCAAGTGGTAATAAAATATTCATTTTGTCGGTGGAATATTCTTTCAGTCGAGGAATATTCGTACGACAGCGCAGCCAATTATGGGCCCCATAACGAATAACGGTCGAATGAAGAAAACGACAAAATTGAATAACGGCGTAGTTGTTACCGTTAACACTGTTGGAATACCCGGTGGTTAAAGTAAAGTAATACGCGTTGTTGCACAGTAACATACGGTATTGCACAGTATTGTTGAATTATTGATCCTTACGTAAGAAGGCACTACTCAATAATTATCACAGTAGTTACTGTTCAATATTTTATTTTATTGATTCAATAATTGCTGCATTGATATTTTATATTATTGTTGTTTCAATTATCGTCACTGCACTGTATCTCCTTTATCAGATCAGTAATTCAGATTATTTGGAATAATATTATTAGATAACATTATTGGCAATGTCTAGAAAGTTCTGTCAATGAGAGGTTTGGTCACCTAATTGCGCGCCAGGAAGGAGAAATCCTTATTGAAAAGCCCCATCTTTTCTGGAAACAGCCTGGTTGTCATAAATGTGATTCTATAATATTATTTGTGAATAATTAATCTTTGATTCATATGATAAGGAAATATTTATTTTATGTGGATATAAATGATGGATTTATTTATGTGGTTATAAATAAAGGAATTAATGTTGAAATATTTTATTAGTATTTTGTCGGATTGGAGGTATTAAAAATCAAACCAATATTTTTTGAGATATATTATGGGAGTTATAATTTTTAATCCGACCGTTGGATCGTTGTACTTTTTGGATATGTTATACATATATAAGTTAAGTATATGTCCACAAATTTTGAACCGTTAAAAATGAACGTATGATTTGTTATGAATTTTAAGAGGTGACTGATTCGGAAATTAGGTTTATAAATGATTTTTATGAAAAATTTTAGAATTGGTGGGCCCCACTTGTGGTTGGTGAAAAAATGTGTTGAATTTTATTTCAAATATGGTGGGTGAGAATAGTACCAGGTAAAGTCATCAGGTTGCAGGTGAAGTCTGCTAACATTTTCCTATAAATAGAGGGCTAAGTTAGAATTGAAAATCACATCAGAAACATAAGTTTTCTTTCTTTCTCTCTCTAAATTATTGAGTGTATTTTGTGAGTATTTAGAAACTTTGTGAGTTTCTATTCATCAGTGCAAGTTTCCTTCAGCCTTATACCGATATTCCGATCAGAAGTATGAACTTTTTATCAAATTTGAAACTTTTTGTGTCGGGGTTACTATTCACGTATACGGCATTATTCAGCAAAAATGAAATTTTCTTCTTTTTGTCCAAGATGTCTATCATGGTTACTATCTTTGATTGTATCCATGTTTTGATCTTTATTCTTGAATTTTACTTCTCAATTGGTTATTATGGAGTATTATTGACCTTGGATAAACTGTTATACGAATCCCTACTATTTGTCCTTCTGTATCACTGGATTCGTTTTCTTTAAAATATTTTTCATCATCCTCAGTCCTAAATGATGATATTACTAAATATCTTTGGCCTGTAGTGCAAAGATAAATGATTAACTGATGAATATCTTTGGCCCGCAGTGCAAAGATGAACAGGTGTTGAGATGAACATGACCAACTGGTGATACAAATGAATATCTTTGGCCTGTAGTGTAAAGATGAATATTTAATTAAAGATGTATATTGATTGTTGTTACAAGGATAAAATATTGATGATGAACTTTTAAATCTTAGAAGATGTTGGGTAAAATCTAGTTACGCACAACACGCAAGTATACGTGGTCAACAAGTAATAAAGTGATAAGTTGAGTATCGTTCCCACAGAGAATTATTTAATAAAAATCACCGAGTACTAACCCGTAAGTAGGTATAAAACCTACTTATCAGAAGATAGTAGAAATCATTCTCTACTTGACTCTTCTAATGGATTATTGTTTTCGCTGCAGTTGTTGATCTAAAACTTGTTGTCTATTATATTTCATCAGATTTCTCCCTGTTGAAGACTAACGATAATTTATTGTATATTATCTTAGTCATTATATTCTTTACTGGGCTAGTTGAGCTCACCCTTTTCTTTTTTGTTCCATTTTTCTCAGGAGGTGAGAACATAGCAGGAACTAGTCGGGGTACGGAGTGATGGTTCTAGAAAGATGTTTTAGCTGTCCTCACTATTTATGTAAAATAGTATTTGAATAATTGTAATGAGGACTTATTTGAGTGTGGATATTGTCTAGAAGACAATATTTGTATTTAAACTCACAGTATGTATTGTCGTATTTTGCATAACAATTGTATTATTGAAGTTGTAGTTTGCTTTCTGTACCATGTATTTGGCGACTCAGAATGGGTGTTGTATACCTATTTTGGGGGCGTCACAATATATATATATATATATATATATATATATATATATATATATATATATATATATATATATATATATTGTGACGCCCCCAAAATAGGTATACAACACCCATCTTGAATCGCCAAATACATGGTACAAAATTTAAATATAACTTAATTATACAACAGTCGTGTAAAATACGACAAAACATAATCTAAGAGTTTTAATAAGAATATTGTCATCTAGACAATATTCACACACAATGGAGTCCTCATTATATTTGTTGTCACACTATTTAACAGAATAGTGAGGACTACTTATGATATCATCTGGACCGTCACTCCGTTCCCCGACTAATCCTAGCTACGTTCTCATTTCCTGAAGAGAACAGTGAAAGAAAGGGTGAGCTCAAGTAGCTTAGTAAGAAATATTATGATTAAGATAATGTAGAATAAATTATCATTAGCCTTCAACAGTGTTAAACTGATAAAAAATAATAAATATCAATTTTAATTGCAGCGGAACCAGCAATCCATTAGAAGACTCAAGTAGTGAATAAAAAACACTATCTTCTATAATTTAAAAGGTTTTTTTATCACTTTTATCGCTGAGACTCGGCTTAATAAATAAACCACATCATCCCTGCACTACGGCCAAGGATATTCATTAGTATCACGATCATAAATTATCCATGCACTACGGGCCAAGGATATTCGTGTATTCATCAATGATCATGATCATGTCAACAACTGTCCATCAATGCACTATGGCCAATGAGGACTTTTACTACATCATTTGTAACATTACGGTCATGATTATACCGAATAATACATGCTCATAATCAAACCAAGTCCATCCATGCAATACAGGCCACAGATGACTTTCAACATATTATAAACATGAGGATGATGACACTGATATAAGAATTCAATCAAACAAGTTCAAGGGTAAATTTGTAAAGATTTATAATTTAATTTATCCAGAAATCAATAATGTCCAAATTGTCAACATGATACTGCTTTGTGGAGTAAAATTCAAGAATGCTCAGAAGAATATTTTCATGAAAAGATACTGGATGAAGCGCAAATATCAAGGATATTCCACTAATTTCATGGAGTATAGAAGCCAAAACTTTAATCAACTGAGTATAATAGAATATATGAAACCGCAAATAGATTTTTGCCACCATGCGGTAATCCACGTAGACAGATTATTCTAACCGAATAATAAAGAATGGAACCAGGTCAGTTGTAATCCGCACAGACAGGATGTTCTAACAGAATAATAAAAAATGAAATAACAACAGAATTCACCAGGCATGCGATAGACCGCACAGACAGGTTATTCCAACAGAATAATAAAGAATGGAATAACAGAAGAATTTCACCATGTATGCGGTACTTCGTATAGACAGGTTATTTCAACATAATAATAAAGAAAGGAATAACAACTCTTACTAGTATTGAAAGAAAATAACTCTTTTCATGAATACGAAAGAATAATACCCCTTACCTTAGAAAAACTGGATACTGGGATAGTGAAGTAGCAGACTTTGCTTCTTCTTTCTCTCTATAAATTCTCTCTATAATAATTACTCTAAAACTTTTGTGAATTGGTGAGAAATGAAGGAAAAATAAGCTTCTATTTATAGAAAAATATAGTTTCGATAATTGCACGTTTTGGAGCTCAAAATATTACAGTATAATACCTTCCTCTTTTTTTTCATTTTTAATTTAGTCCTGCAAGTATTATCAAACTTGCACCACCTCCCCTAATAGTAAATAATGTGAATTAATAGTTCATTCATATAACTCAATAGTATAATCATGTGAAAAAACTAATTACAGTATAGTACCTTCAACTATACCTCCATTTTTAATTTAGTCATGCAAGTATTATCAATCTTGCACCACATCCCCTAATAGTACATGAATATGAATCAATAGTACACACATGTGAACAAATAGTTATAAGCATGTGAAATAATAGCAATTAATTACTCATTTATTCGATTAATTATCCGATTGGTCAATATAACCTCCAGACATCAATTATTATCGAAATAAATGTCGATATCCACTAACACTCATAATCCCAACACAGTGGAACTATCAATTTCATCTTTAATCAACACAACTTATTTATCATTAATATTATAACTCACAATATTTAACAATCAGGTCGTTCTCAGGAAAGAGGGGGCTTTCCGATAAGGATTTCTCCATATTGGCGCGTAATTAGGTGACCAAACCTAATTCGAATTTTGGTCCGGTCCGAGAGTCCGGACCTGATCCGGCCTATATATATATGTGTGTGTGTGTGTGTACACAGCGGATCAGGTCCGGACTCCCGGACCTGATAAAAAACGGACCCAATTTATTTTTTATTTTTTTGTTTTTTTTAAAAACAACTAAAAAAATTATTTAATATTTTATGGAACTGAAATTTTTCTATAATATAATATTTTGGGGGTGATTTGGATACCAATACCAAAAAATAGTGGTACAGTCTGCACAGACTGTACATACATGTTTTGTTATAGGTACCCAAATCACGCCCAAAACATTGTTTTATGGAAAAATTTCAATTCCATAAAATATTAAATATTTTTTTTAGTTGTTTTAAAAAAAACAAAAAAAAAAGTCCGGATGGGACTAAAATCCGGGCGTCCGGATTAGAAGCGGACTCTATATATATATATATATGGTCCGGATCAGGTAAAGACTCCCTTACGATACTAAAATGCAAACTTTTTTTTTTTGCTTTTTTTTTAAAACAACTAAAAAAAGTTTAATATTTTATGGAACTGGAATTTTTCCATAATACAGTATTTTGGGTGTGATTTGGATACATATAACAAAATAGGTCTGTGCAGACTGTACATGTATTTTTTGGTATAGGTATCTAAATCACGTCCAAAACATTGTATTATAAAAATATTTCAGTTCCATAAAATATTAAACTTTTTTTAGTTGTTTTAAAAAAAATCCAAAACAAAGTCCCGCATTTAAAGAAAATGTGGGATCCCTTACCTGATCGGTTCTGTATATATTGGTGTCTAGGTGTTCTCATTTTATAATATTAATTAGAGTCATATTATGTATTGTGATAAATTTATATTGAATTATAATTTTGAAACTTACCATTATATGAGATTGGTAAAAATTACTTATTTTACAACTTACTTTTTTATTTTACAACTTTTAATTACTAATAATTAAAAATAATAAGCACACGAAATATGTGCCCAAAAGACTAGGAAGAAATTAAGTGGTTCAAATCCATAGTTGTAGGGGTGAAAATGATCCCGAGTCAATTTAAACATTGTATTCTTCAGATTCTACTCGAAATTTTTTAGAACTGTTATGATTCGTACTCAAGTTCGAATATAATTTTACAATATTTGCTCAGATTCAAATTCGACTCGTTTTATAGTTCTCGAATTTAACTCGACTCAATAGACTCATTTTCAGTCGAGTTACTCGCGAGCATTTGAGACATGCACGAATTAAAACTTAATCATTTATATTATGATAATACATTTAAAATTAACTCAGTCAACTATTTGTAATAGTTTAAATGTAAACTCTAGAAACTAGATCTAGAGTGATGTAAAATATTAATAAGATGATATTATTACTCTATAATAGACCTGGCAATATAGTTGGTTAACTGTCAGGTCAACCTATATTAACTGGAACCAAATGGGTTGGATAAATATTTTTATTTATTTGGGTTGGTTAAAGTTTGTGTTAGAATGATATACATTGTTGGTCCCTCCATCTAACAGCTTAAGCTTTTAGATGAGTTGGTTACTTAACATGGTATCAGAGCTCTGGGTGTGCAAGGTCTTGTGTTCAAATCTTCCCAGCTGCACAATTTTATTAATAGTACAAATGCACTTTAATTTCTACCTTCTCTATAACAAAAAGTTGCATTTGAGGTGGGTTCTCTATAACAAAAAGTTGCATTTGAGGGGGAGTGTTAGAATGATATACATTGTTGGTCCCTCCATCTAACAGCTTAAGCTTTTAAATGAGTTGGTTACTTAACAGTTTGGAACCATATTTTTAAAAAGAAATATAATTCCAACCCGGTTAACCATTTTTCGACCCATATTTTATTCTAAATCCAAATCAAAAGTTCTTTACATCCATATTTACATATTCAAGAAGCTCAACCACCCACCCCCACCCCCCACGACGCACCCACTCCACCCCACCCACCCCCACCCCACAAAAAAAAAATTATTATGTGATTATGTATACACCCTTTACCCCCCACCCCACCCCACCCCACCCCACCCCACCCCACTCCACTCCATCCCCAAAAAATTAATATTATGTGATTATGTATACACCCCTTACCCCTACTCCCCCACCCCACCCCACCCCCACCCACCCACCCCCACCCCCACCCCACCCCACCCCACCCAAAAAAATAATATTATGTGATTATGTATATCTCATAGCATTACTTAAGGAGCCTAAATTTCATCCCTTATATTCGTCTCTCTATCTATAATATATATTAATTTCATTTTTTAAAAATTTTGTTTAAAAGTCAAAACATCTTAAAATGGTTAATATTGTTAATATGGTTTTTAACCATAACCATATGGCTCCAACCCACATAACTCATATTAAAAATGGTTGATATGGTTTTAGTTCTTAAATGAAACTATAACCATATTTTAAAAACCAAAACCAACTCATAACCATATTTTACCAGGCATACTCTATAATCAATTGATGGACATGTGTTGAAAACGTAAAAATTCCTTTTACCTCTCAAAGTGTTGGAGAATTTAATTGTTGAATATTATATATTAAATAAATCGAGTATACTCGATACTATATACGAGTAAATATCAACGAATTTGTATCGAGTAGCGATCATTGATGTATGAGAATTTCGATACTTTAAATGAACGAACAGTAAATCGCTCATATTCGACTTGTACAAGTGTCCGAGTGTTAAAATAGATTCGAAATCAACTTATTTAAGCAACAAATCAGAGTCTCGCTCGAATATTTCGAGTCGATTTCAAACCGAATTTTGAATTACTCATATTCATTTCCAACCCTACCTAGTTGGTATGTTGTAATTTGTGATGGCCATCATCATGCAAGCAGCCCTTTAATGCGAGCATGACATGAACATGTTGACACTCTGCCCGATCTCGGGGGGTTATGGCCGGATTGCTGGGGGGCTTTTGCATCAGGCTTGTGCTTTGTCTAGAAGTGGTCTAATAATATTTTAAGATTTGGAGTTTTATTATTTGAAATTATTGCACAAATTAATTTAGACTTATCATTGGGTTAAAAGGAATTATTTAGGCTGGCATTCTAAGAACGGGTTGAACTGCTCGAGCTCGGCCCAGATTATACATTGGGCGTCTGTACTTTTGTAGGCATTTTGTCCAGAATAAATTCCAGTGCCTGAAAGGCCCAATTAATGTTTATTCTATGGGACCCATTAACATCAAAAATATTATACTCCGGTACTCCCTCCCTTCCAACATTTGCAAAATTTGCTAATTTAATTACGATAACAGAATTACCATAAAAAAAATAGGTGATATTATGTCATTTTAAATTATTATCAATAAATAGAGAATTCTAGCTCTGAAACAAAAAATTAATAAAGGAGGGTGAAAATGAATGAGAAGTAAATAAGTGTAGCTAGTAATTTTAAATGGGCAAAGGGTCAAAAAAGTCCCTAATGTTTACCTCGATGTCCCACTTGCATTCTAAACTATTTTTTTTTTCAAAAGTACACTTAACATTACATTTTTTGGTCGCTCGTGCCCCTGCCGTTAACAGAAGACAAACGGGTTTAAAATTTGAATTTTAGTATTTTTTTTAATTTGATTTTTTTAGTATTTTTTTTAAATTAGTATTTTAGTATTTTTTTAAAATTAGTATTTGATGTAAATATGTTATGTTTTGAATTTTAGTATTTTGATTAAATGATGTAAATATGTTATACAACCTATTTTATTTAATTAGTTGTTTTGATTAGTTAACAAAATAATTTGAATTTTATTATTTTGATTAAATGATGTAAATATGTTATATTTTTTTATTTTAAATTTTAATATTTTTTGCTTTGATTAAATGATATATATTGTTTTATTTAGAATATATTTTATATTTAAGTCTGCCACGTCATCATATTTTAACCCCGTTTGTCTTCTGTTAACGGCAGGAGCACGAGCGACCCAAAAATGTAACGTTAAGAGTACTTTTGGAAAAAAAAATTAGTTTAGGGTGCAAATGGAACATCGAGGTAAACATTAGGGACTTTTTTAACCCTTTGCCCAATTTTAAATTGATGACCAGTTCAAGGCAGGGGCTTTTAAAAATGACATATTTCATTTACGTAGTATTAAAAAATTATTAAATATATTTTCAAATTATTTCATGAATATTTGTAGAGTATATATATATATATGTATCAGTCATACCCATTTATTCAACATACATTGCATACTCTTTTTAGCGATGGATCGAAAGACAGTTCGGTCCGTCGCTATATCAAAGAACCGTCGTCTTAATTTTTAACGATGGACAACATATAACGACGGATCGGACCGAACCATCACCCGATCCGTCGTTAAAAGGGGTGTGCAAGATATGTAGGATAAAGGGGTATATCTGTATATATTGCACGAGATAGAAAAGTTTATAAATTGTATCAAGAAAATAGAGGTATCTTGAATGATGATCTCGGTAATGACTATTGACTCACGACCAACCAAAATAACTCGATAAAATTTGAAAATTATTATTAGTCAACTCAAGATAAGATCTCTAAATGTCTTGTTATATTTAGTTATATTGATTTTGAAAATTACAATTGAGCTTTTGAAATATATTTAAACATATAAATTAATTTTATATGTTACGTTAGGCCTAATATAATATTAATATAAGTTTATATGCTTAAAAAGTTAGCTCGTTATTATATATATATAAAAAAATTAACCTAACTAGAAAGGGGTTAATACAAATTACGACAATTTTGAGATTTTGACGCCTGAATTTTATTCACTTTGTATGTATATTGAATAGTAGGGATAGGGAGTTGTAATAAGCAATATAAGGGTGTGTTTGATAAAATTGAATGAAATAATTTTGAATGTTTAAGCAATTTGAATGGGTTGAATGATACAGAATTTTGAATACTGAATGAAAAAAGTTGTTTGATAATTGATATGTATGAAACATCTGAATAACAATTTTTTACTATTTTACCCCTCAATCCTACTAAATGCAAAAATCAAATAAAGTAAAACTCAAATCTCCAAAAACACAAAAAATACACTAGTTTTCAACATAAAATTTTCTACTTTCAAGTTAAATTAATGAAAACACAAACTACTCCCACCCATTCGCCCATCTATTCATTTTCTTTTTGATTCGTCGTCGACAATCGATTTGAGCAATTTGCTTAATATCTTCGTCTTGATCTGCCCTATTTTTGGGGGCTGTAATTTTCATTTCTTTGAGAGCTGAATTTTAACAAATTTAGAAGGTGAAACCCAAGTCCTCCCTTCAATTTCCCATCTACAAAATTAATGGGAGATTACATATCAAATTTGGGAGATGGGATCGAGAAGGAAGTGTTGGATATAACAAGCAATTGTTCAAAAGTGGGAGGATATTAAAGTAAAAGGCTCATTCAATAGCCAACTGAACAAAGCAGCCAAGAAAATTGGGTTGGTTCGGTCAGAACAATTTAATTCTATTCAGTGTGTAATTGATTCAAACAAACACACTGAATCACTCACCGAATCAACTTTTGGGTCATTCAGATCCATTCAGAAACTATCAAAGAGGCCCAAGTCTACAATTCTCATATTCATTTCTTCCTTTATTTGCCTATTCTTGTTAATTGTTGCCAAACAATAACACTATAGTTCTTCAAGAAAGTATGTTTGAGAAGAGATTTAGCCAAATCAAGCAATTGGCTCACTAGTTTAAGAGAAAACTTGGGATCAACATTAGCCTGTTATTAAAAATCGTGTTGGGGAGGGGAGACATAGGCTGATTGCAAGATCAAAAAACTATTCTTTAACAATAAAAAAATATTTAAAAAATCAACAATTGTAACTGTTCCTATTCTTACTCCCACAGGAATTTTTTTTTTTGGAGGCAAGACATAATAGTGTAAGGTCATGAATAATTTAGATGGTGTTTATTTACCGGTTAATCTCTCTTAACAACTCTATATTTGATTCGGTAAAATGGTAAAGTTAGTTAATACTCCCTTCGTCCTAGGATAAAAATCTTGGTAGACTTTTCACGCATATTAAAAAGATGAATAAAATGACAAAATTATCCATAATAATGTTATTAAATATGGAGAGAGAATTAGAATAAAAAAATATAAGATATTTAATGCTATGGGTATAATAAAAAAATATTTGTAAAAATTTGTTTATTAAAAGAAAATAGACATTTAACCTGCGACTACCCAAAATGGTAATAAGGACTTTTATCATGGACGGAGAGAGTAAAACTTTGTTTCTCTTATCGTCTCTTAATCGGTAAGATGGAAATATAAATTTAAATCATTAAGTTTGTATTGATAGTAGTATTGGCAAGGTGTAATACAATCCGAATCAGGTTGGAGTTTTTCATCATATGGCACTAATAACTCCGGCCAAGCAAAAACAAGTCTTAAAAGTGTTAATGAGAGGAAAGGTACAAAACTAAAAGGAATAAGAACTGAAGTACCAAGTAAAAGAAAAGGGTTTTCAAACTCATTACTCATCTCAGAGTTTCCTACAAGCAAATGAACTGCAAAAAGAATTCCCATACCATAAAAGAAGGGGTAAAAAAGAGGGAGTAGTAATAACATAAAAAGAAATAAATCACCGACCTTAAAAACTATTAACCTTAGGACCTACCAAAATACTAAATATCAAACCTAGCCCTAGACATCACCATCCATTTATATCTCTCTACCCATTTTTCAGTACTCTCATCTCATTCCTTTTCTCACTACCAGCTAATATATGGTCATCTATAGCTCCTATCCCCACATTACATTGCTGTACAAAGAACCAATTGAACAAAGAAACTTAGAAAAAGAAATGGTAATAAAACAACACGAAAGTTACCGAGCAGAAGAATGTAGAGAGAGAGAGAGATTAGACTAGCAAACCCCGGTTTCTGCATTCCCTTCCTCACATGTAATCTAGTGATGCATTGCTGTTTGGGATTAATTCCGGCTCGGTAGTAGTTGGGGGCACCATCCCTGTTGGGATCCTTTTCTCACTTCCCTTGACTCTCATCTCAATAACCTTCTTGTGAGAATTGGAGTGCAGCGAAGGTACGAATGTTGGACTAGCTGCGGGGCGGTACTCTGGGAAGAGTCGGCCAGACTTGTAACGGACACCACAAGCATTGCAAAGGGTTTTGGGCCCCATAGGGCCAGCCCTCCATTGGGGTGTTTTTGTTATCTCACAATGCATGCATTTCCTAACTGCTGCTTGAGATGGAGGGTTTTGCTTCATCTCCATTGAATCCGAAGGAAATGACAATTTCAGTTTCTTTTTCTTCTTGTGCTCTGCTGCAGCCGTCGGTATCTTCATAGGATGAGACTCGGCAAAATTCTCAGATTCTGAAGAAATCATGGGAACTTGAAACTGCTGAGGGTTCTCTGTAAAAGAGGAAGTGGGGGAGATAAGTTGCATTGCTGAGCGAGGATTAAAGGTTGCAGGGCGAGGACGCTTGCTACGAGCACGTTGAGGACCATGGTGCCTTGGGCTAAGCGGAATAGTCTTCCCCCCGGAGCAGGAGCTGCTGCTACTGCTCTCTAGGACAGAAACAGGACTGGAGGACTGGAATTGGTTGTGGGATGCCTTATTGTTGACGGGAATGTTTTCCTTGTTGATGGTCAACCCTCCGCCAGAGAAGGAATCCTCCACAAAGGTTGAAAACCATTCGAGCTGTACAATGTCCTCATACTGAAATTAATAAGAACCAAAACCCAGAATTAGATAGGAGATGATAGAAATATGGTCTACATTCAATTGTTAAAGGTCAAACAAAAGTATAAAATTGGAGCACAAAACAGTTTTGAAATTTCATCTTCTTAATCAAGCAATATATAACAATAACAGAATGCCTAACAGAGTTGGACAATCTCCAAATGAAATGAGATGCTCCTAGCATTTACAGTAAATGTAGTTGATTCTATTTACATAGTTGGTTCTCTCAATTGATTCAGAAAGTTTGACTAGTGAAAAACTTGCACAAGGATGGGGAATCTCACAAATCAACGTCATCATAAGAAAATTTCCGGAGATATTAATTCTTAGCCTTTCATTTTGGTGAGTGCACCCCTTTCAATCCCTTCACCCACCCCCAATAAATACAAAACATATTTGAATACCGAAATTTATTATCATCAATGGAGATTATATGCTATCAGACTTGAAATTTACAAACTACCTGTGGGGAACCAGAAATAGGCATGACTTTAATTATTAGCCAATGACACAAATTCTTGGCAACTTCAAACTTCAATCAACTTCTTACATAAACTTGCAACGAATACAAGAAAAAGGTTCAATAATTTCAGTCTGAATTGAATGATAAAGTTTATCGTTGCACAGGACAATACTTGTAAATAAATGAATCCTAGACGCATTTTGAGCTTAAAAATCCACTACAAGTAACAGTAAATCTACATAGAAATTACGGATGAGATCACAAGAGTAGCACTAAAACACAAGACAGACAGTGCATCAAATACGGAAACTGCCAAAGCAGGTGGACTGGATCCATCAATAATTGTTCTGAACAATGAAGGCTACAAGACTAGCATACACCCCATGAAATTGTATAATTGTATGCGACAGACACTTACTGGTTTGAAAGGCAATCTACCAACTACCCTCCCATCAATGCAAAAAAAATAATTGAAATAATATACCAGACCTAAGCATTCCAAGTCTTCAAACAAAAGCATAGCCTTGAAAGGCAAAGAAAACACCAGCACTTAATCTCTAAGAAATCCAAACAAATTGACCAAAATGCCCTTAGGCCCACCTGACACTAGAAGATTTGAATTTCAAATAATATAGTGTTCAATTACACTAGAAAACACCTCTCCCCTCTAGGCAACATCCATGGACCCAAAACTAGTCATCAATATAATTAATTGCCACCCAAAGCGACAATGATAACTATCAATCTACTTGTGTAAAAATAAACACCATACTATTTTAAAGGCAACCGCTTAGCTGGCAGTCAGATAGCAAAAACAATGACAATGTATTCCTTCCAAATGATACAATTACAAAGCAATCCTAGAGCTGCAATGACATAATTAACATAATACCCGATGTAATAAAAAACTTGGTAATGTGACAGAATAACATACAAAATTCACAAAATCTTGGCAAAATTGGAATGATTTTAAGATAAAACTCACCGGAACAGCGAGTTCAGCTGAGAGATCAGAAGCGCTATTGCTGTTGCTGCTGGAGAAAATTGGGTCCGAACAGGGTAGGCCCTCAGAAG
The DNA here is from genome assembly GCA_020205505.1 of Panax japonicus. Classification (NCBI taxonomy): domain Eukaryota; kingdom Viridiplantae; phylum Streptophyta; class Magnoliopsida; order Apiales; family Araliaceae; genus Panax; species Panax japonicus. Next base: position 72,876,138 of record CM035107.1, on the reverse strand, counting down.
TGTTGGTCCAAATGCTAGGGAAATCGTTGCAGTTACCAAAACCAAGCCCAGTATCATTATCAGGAGGAAATTCAATCAAGTCATCAATGTGATCAAAGAAGCTGCCACAGTCCACCTCATCGACGAAATTTGGCCCCATCGTGTATTTCTTAACAAAACTGAAAAGGATTGCAAAATGAAAATTAGATAAGTGAAACCAAATAAGCAAAGATTTGAGTGATTTTTGGTAGCTTGCACACACGTTGCATAGGGACCACTTCTATCAACTATGCGTGTCAATAATTTTGGCCAGCGCACAGGATTCGTGGCGCTTGTTAGAAGCATTTCAAATTTAAGAGTAATTTATTTTTATATGTGAAATTACACCCAATTGGGCTAACTGAAGTTCACTAAAGAATAACAGTGAACTTTAAAGAGTTCTAGAAAATTGAGGAATTCGAGAAGAGAACTCAAGTTTGATGGGGAAAAGTTTCAATCTTTTTTTTGTTAGACTTAATTTAATAGGAGCTTCTTAGATTTATCATTCCCCCCGTAGGGGGTTCAATAATCTTTACTCATTTATTTGGTTGCAGAGAAAACAGAGGAAAAGTAAACAAGAAACAAGAAGAGTAGTGCGGAGCACAAACCTTCAATAAGACAAAACAAGAGTACAATGCAGAAAGAGCTTTGGATAGAGCAAAATTCTAAAAACTCAGCTTTCACCAGAGAAGACTAGCCTGCAAAATAAAACAAATTTTAGACAATAAAAATAAATAAATAAAAGGCCGAGCAATACAATGACAGGGTTTAATAAGAAGCATAACACAAAAAAGTACTTAAAATTCTCAGAAGGGTTTGTCTGAAAAATGAGAAAATTAACAACTTTGTACGTAACAAAGTATATTTTTATTTCTCAAAAGAAAAAAAAGGTATAACTTGGAAACTATTTCCAAGTCACTTTTTGATATTTCCAGACGTTTATCCCACTTATTAACCTATAAAAATTCAAACACATCAGCTAATATGTGAAAATATCAATTTCCTATATTTTTCTCCTTGACCGAAAATGCTTCACTCCACAGTCTCCACTAGGCCCAAAACAACAATTTTCTTTTTTCATAAAAACAAAAGCCATAAAAAATATCTCTCCTACCGGAGAAAAAATCCCAGAAAGTTCCTCAAATTGTAAAAGAAATACAGAGAAAAAAATTTTAAAATTTTAAAAGCAAAAAAAGACCCAAACTTTGGTCTGGTTTCTTCTTTCATTTTCTTTCCTCTGTTTCCAGCAACCAAATAGAGGGTAATTCCTACATAGAAAAATCCCAAATTCCAAAAGAAATAAAGAGAAAAATGATGCCCAAGGGAATGAAGATGTAATTCCAGGAGATTAAGGTTCAAATATAAAAAAATAGGCCAAAATAAAAATCAAAACTTTTGTGTGGTTTTTCTACTACATTTCCCCCACCCTGTTTCCAGAAACCAGAAGGAAAAATTTTACTCACTCCTACACAGAAAGGTCCTCAAATTCCAAACAAACACATTAAAATCTCGTCCTCAAGGGAGTGAAACCCATAACTAACAAATTCGCGCAACAATTCGAAACAGAACCCAGAAATGTGAGTCACAAACCTGAGTTTTCAATCAAACCCAAATTATTTTCCCGCCCAAAAAAGCTTCTTCTCTTCTACCCGTATCAATTAAAACCCCCTAAAAATCATACAGTCTTATAAAACCCCTATCCCTCAATTACTTCACCACCACTAGCCACAAATTCAAATGATAATATAGTGCAGAGACCAAAAGAGAGAGAAGAATAACAAATATTTAAAATTGAAGAGATTGAAAAATTAGGAATGGGTGAAGGGGGTTTTGAAAGAGGAGAGAGAAACCCTACCTAAAATAAAAGAGAGGGAATAGACATAGAGACCGAGAAAGAGAGAGAACACGGTAGGTGAACCTTCCTTCTTTATAGCTAGCTGTCTTTTACCATAGATCACTGTCGTGATGTTCAAGTCTCTCCTCTCTCTCCCTCCCTGTCCCATACCCCACCTCTCTCCCACCGCTCTTCATGATTTGCTTACTTTTTCCACTAATTTCTTAATCCTCTGGACTTTTTCCTGATTTCGCCCAAGTCTCTCTGTATCTTCACCCTCAAGAGAGAATTCTAGAGAGAATATATGTATGTATGTATGTATATGTATGTACGGCTTTACGGCTAAATAATGATCGTTATGTATGTGTATCGGTATATATAATATAAGTAAAAATAAAAAAGACTAATATTTAATTTAATTTATTTTATTTTATATATTTTTATATTAATTATAATATAATTTTATCAAATATTTATCGATATATATTATTATTTTTCATATTTTCTATATGTATATGTACGTGTAGGTTAGTTTTTCTTTTGAAAATGATATTTTTATATTATTTTTTAATATTTTTATATATAAAATCCACATATTAATTAATAAAAATTAAATATATCAATTAATTTATTAATATATAAATTTTATATATAAAAATATTAAAAAATAATATGAAAATACCTATCTCCTTTTCTTTTACTTTTTCCTTTGGTACTGTAACTGCCGCAGTTTACGACTACTTAATTTTGAATAATTCTCGCTTAGAGTACAATTAGTTTGTTGCGCGTGTGTTCACGGTCCAATAATGTAGAGTCTAAGCGGAATTTGTGTGTCACTGGTGAGACGCAATTGGATGTTGGATTAGTGGCGCGTGTGGAAGTTTTCCTTTAGGTGGATGATAAAGGAAAGGATAAAATTGAAAATGGGAAATTAATTGATTATAAGGTAATCCAAATATTTTTATTTTATTTAAATTTGGGTTCTTTTTCCTAATTTGTTGAGATTTTGGTGATAAAAGAAGTGAAACTTTTCACTACCCTTTAATTCACTAGTCTTTGTTTTGGTAATTAATTTATTATTATCTTTGTTTCAAAAAAACATTTTATTTTGAGTTTTTTAATTTAATTCATAATTAAATTTTAGGCTTAAAAGTAATTTGAATTTTTGAATAACAAATTTTACAATAATCATAATATTTATAAATATATAGTCTAAAGATGCTCCTCCCCCTTCAACTAAACTAATGGAAAAGAGGGGAGGGGAGGGGAGGGGGGGGGGGGGGGGAATTCTATTATTAATATTGGAATTCGATTATCATGAAGTTAACTTCATGGTAAGTTGGTCAATTGACCAATACAGTACTGACACGCAGACAGAAATCATTTCGCGCTTGTGTTTCAGGCCTGTATGTCGATACTGTAATAATCAATTGACCAAAATTAACTTTATGTTAATCACTCCCTTAATATTGACACCAACTTATATGATATATCCCAATTAGAAAACTCTCGTCGGAGAACGAGTTCTAAATGAATTTTAGTAATATTTTTTTTAAAAAAATTGATTTTTAAATATGAAAGTACAACTCTTTTGCACTATTATTTTATTTTATAATAATTAAATTTTAATACTATTATTTTCTTTATATTACTATCAAGAAAATTAATACCTTTTTTTTTTGAAAAACTAAATTTTTTAAACTATTTTACATTAATTTTTTTAGCATTTCTTTAACATAATCATATTTTATAGAGTCCTTCTACGCGGACCAGGATTTGGGGACCGGGGTAGCGACCGGCCAAATTTTTTTTTATATATAATGTCTCTCAAATAATTTATGTGATTTATTGGAACTGGAATTTTTACAGAATAAAGTGATTTGGATGTCATTTGGATATATGTAAAAAAATATGTCTGGACAGACTGCACAGACATTTTTTTTACATATATCCAAATGACATCCAAATCACTTTATTATGTAAAAATTCCAGTTCTAATAAATCATATAAATTATTTGAGAGACATTATAAAAAAAATATGATCGATCGCTACCCCGGTCGCCAAATCGCGGTCGGCGTAGAATTATTGTATTTTATAGGAATAGGAATAAAGATATACACATGAGTTGTATTTAGCTTGTCGGAAATTAGAGGGTCCCACGGTTTTAAAAAATGTTTACAAGGATATTATATTCTTTTTTTGTCTGATTTTAATTGCCATATCTGATTTGTATGGTAAAATTAATTAATTAAATTTTAAATTGATAATTATATATGAGAAAGGATATATTATAGACTTGATGTACGGATTTTATTTTGTCTTTTTTTCAAAATATGTGATCTCTTATAATTGTATGCAATCATGTATTATTTTAATTAAACCCAAAAAAATTGGCAATATTAATTCAAAATTATATTAGAAACTCCCTTTATTAATAAAATTTTAGTAATTATTAAAATTTTAATCTCCCGCGTATTATAATTTATAAGTCAATAAATTCACTTAATCCTAATTTTGAAGTTAATCTTAATTAAAACTCTTAATTTTACTTGCGCTATTATAAACCCTAACTAGTAGGCAATAAGTAGAGATTTTTGACCTTATTACACTCCTTACGTATTAATATAAAATTAATTTTAACTTTTTAAAGTTAATTTAAAATATTTTAAAATTAAAAAATGACGTGATTCATTTAATTTTTAAAAATAATGAAATTTATAATTACTATTATGTTTAAACAGTTAAGTTTTTTATTTTGAGAAATAATATTTTTGCATGTAAAAATAATAAATTTCACATGATTTCTTTCACAAATTCGGCTTTAAAGAGTCAATATATATTTTATATTTTTAAACAAACGAAAAAGTTCGTATTAATACCTTGTAAGGAGGTAAATTAAAGCTAATTTAATGTCAATTTAAAATATTTTTAAAGATGATTTATTAATTATTTATGAAACTAAAAATATTAATTTGAGACATAATTTCTCTCTATTATGGTAGTGGGCATAACATCTCACTTTCAGAATGAATGATAGAGTGGTCATGGTTCCTAAATTCTAACAGGGGATCCACATGAATATGGGGTGGAGTGGGGTGGAGTGGGGTGGGGTGGGGGGCAAATGGGCAAATTTTAGTTGGCACTATAGGAAGCATTGGATGATTTTGGCTTTTATGCAACTCCACTTAAATATGTATTCTATTTATTTATTTTAAAAAAAATAAAATTAAGGGACATAAATTAGCAAATAAGTCATTGATAAGCAATTTTCAAGATAGCAATATATTAAATTATATAATATATAATGCACTACTTTTATGAATATACTACTGTAATTCCTAATACTGTGTAAATAACAAAAATCCTTTCAATGATAAGAAATTAAAAGCTATCACAACTAGAAGAAAATACATATATGACTCTATATATATAGTCATTAATAACATAATAAGGAATTAAGGATTGTCGGCCATCATTTTCCCTAAACAAAAATAATCAATATGCAGTCCTATTTGTAAGTTATATTTTGTGTATAAAATAAAGAAACTGATATTTTTGCATTATTTTTTGATATTTTCACATGCATGATCCACATATTAGTTGATGTGTCCATTCACCATCTTTTTAACTCACTTGACTTGTACTCTTTGAATCGATTCCCTCCATTTCTCCCGGGAGTGGTTAGCATGAAGTTTATTTTTAGATAAGTTGATCAATTGATCAATAAAATGATGACACGCAGACCAGGCTCTATGTGTGTCAGCATTCTATTGACCAATTGACCAACTTATCAAAAAATAAACTTCATTTTATCCGGATCCATCTCCCCCCTATATATATACTAGTTGGGTTCCGTGCCTCCGACACTGTATGAACAATGAGATTTATCTCAAATTTTGAGCGGTCAAGATAATTTATTGAGTGAGCGGAAAATTTAAAATCATTTGTATTTTATTAGATATACTACTTGTGTCCCGTGCCTCCGACATTATATGGACGGTAGGATTTATTCCAAACTTTGAACGGTCCATATAATTTATTAGGGTGAACGAGAAATTCAAAATCAGTTGTATTTTATTAAATATATATATATATATATCGGCTCTCTCCAGTGAATTGAAAGGAGCGAACCGACTATAGCGACGGTTTTTTCCGTCGCTATAGCATAAAAAAACTGGCTTTCTATGCTATAGCGACGAAAAAAATCATCGTTATAGCCGATTCGTTCTTAGTTCGCTCATTCCAGTTTGTTGGAGAAACGGATTGTGTGTGTATATATATATATATATTAAATATATATTTGTTTTGAAAATTTTATTTTTGTTCTGATTAATAAAATCAACAACTTTCAATTTTGAAAGAAGTAGAGCTTTTATTAAATTCCCTTGTGTCTAACTTGGGTTACACTCTTTGGATCACTTCCTTCTAAAATACTTTTTCCTATTTCAAAAAGTAAACTTGCATATAACCCTGCTTCTAGTTCATTGTGATTTTGAAGTTTGGCTGGGTGTCCACTCACTGGTGACTAGGGTACAATTAAATAATTAATCTGTTTGCCATGATGAAACAATGGATTCATGAGTACTTCTTCCACCACTAGAATATATATATATATATATATATATATATATATATATATATATATATATATATATATATATATATATATAGGGGTTTCATCCACAGCAATCGGTTGTTGGGAGCAATCCATTTTTGACCAGTCATAACAGCTTGTACCGGCCCTTATGCAATTTTTTTTTATACGCCGGTACAACCAGTAGCGGCTGGTCAAAAATGGGTTGCTCCCAACAACGGGTTGCTGTGGATGGAATCCCATATATATATATATATATATATAGAGAGAGAGAGAGAGTGAGGATTATATATATATACACAGATGTGTATTACACATTCGGACTATAACGACGGACTATAATTACGTACACAGTTCATATTTCATACATAAATTAAAGAATATGATCTTTTCATTCTAAAATATAAGATTAAATTTGTAATTTTAAAAATAATATGATATATTTATAAACCCAAAGTTAATTTTATTTTATAATTAGTAGTATATTTTACATAGCTTATAATTTTCAAAGTTAAATAAATTTATACCATTTTTTTAATCTTTTGAATCAAAGAATATATTGTAAGGTTAAGTTCATCAATAAAATTTTATTTTTCCGATTAAAAAAATAAGAAGGCATGTGGAATGTAGTTGGAAAATATTAGTCATATCATATGTTGTTATTTCAAACTATATCAAGGCTCATGAGACATTTTAAACAATTATAATTAATTTTTTTCTGAGGAGAAATGTGGAAACACTTATCATAAAATATCTTCATAATAAAATAGTTGTAGTTGTTTATAAACAAATTGAAATATACTATCTCCGTCTCTTAATATATGTCGTTTTAGATGATTTTATTTTTTTCCTAATTATTTGTCGTTTTATATAATTTAGGAGAATTAACTACAATCTTTTCAAAATTACCCCTCAGAAAAATATTACATATGAGAGAGAGTATGAGATAAGTATGATAATTATCAGAATTTAAGGGTATTATAGACAATTGATATTATATTTAATATTATACAATCATTTTTTTTAATTCTTATGCACAACTCTAAAACGACATATATTACGGACGGATGGAGTATTGTGGATCCGATTACCATGAAGTTAATTTCATGTTAAATTAATTAATTGACCAATACAGTACTGACATGCAAACAGAGAGATCACCTCCCAACCTGCGTATTGACATTATATTGATTAATTGACCAAAATTAATTTTATTCTAACAGTAAATCTATTATCACATACAACCGTTCACATACTGCTCATATGTATATTTTGATGGCCCACGTGAGCCGACTTAATCACTCCGAGTATTGTTGTTTCATTCCTTCCCTTTAAAGACAAGAAATGAAGTTGTTATGGCACAATTATCGTCAATCAAACAAATCATACACAACAAAGTGTATGTAATCTGTCAATTAGTCTCTATCATATTTAAATTCCAAATAATCACTTGTTTGTTAATGTTTTATTGTCTGGTCATAGATTGTATAATTTTATTAGATTTCATGGCCTAATCAAAAATTAATAAAAGAAAATAATTCCAGCGCCGACAAAATTTGTAGATTTTTATTGTGTTGAACAGACAAATTGCTAAATACCCTTGAGCTTCCCATTAATTACGGGATGTGCCATTTTGACACAAAATTCTAAAAATATTTTTAACGTGCATGACAAGTTTAACAACATTCTTTGAAATTTTTTATGTTCGAGCTTTTTGTTTAGATCAAAGTGATAGTTTAGTGATAAAATTAGGAAATTGATATTTTTATAATAAAAGTGTCGTTATTGATGCATAAAGACAGTGAAATCGTCGTTATAGGGTCTATAACGATAATTTTGTTGTGAAAATATTATTTTCTATTATGAATTTATCAATTTTCTAAAATTATAAACATAATTTAACTTTTGATAAAAAAAATCACACTTTAAATTAAATTTGACAACATAAACATAGTTTTTACTATATATATTATTCCCTCCTACCCCAAAAGAATAAGTTAAGTATAATTTACACATGAAGAAAAATATGTCGGCGGCTTTCTGTTTTATGACGACGGTCTGAACCGTCTCCATAATCGGTTCCTTAATAAACTACTAGTATAAAATATGCAAGAACAAAAAATTGTTGACTTTTTTCTGATTTTTTATTTTTATTACTATGTGTTGCTTTCCTCCATTATCTCTCAACTAGAAGTAGCAATCCTTGATTTGTTGGAAGATTTAGATAAAAATGTAACCCAAACAAGTGGTAACATTAATTAAGAAGGTGTTCTGTGTTTTTCTGAAAAATAATTCAACCCTTCATGTTAACACGATCATTTAAATTTTTATTTAATTTTTGATCCAATCTAAGGTGGTGGGTGATTCCAATTCCAATTCCACCGGTGTCGGTAAGGAAAAATGTGAGTCATTATTTTGAAAAATTAGGGCAATAGCACATGGTGGTGCACCCCATCGTGGGAATCATGATAATAACATGTATTCCTTTTTTTAATTAAAGCTTGAAGATTCATAATATTAGTCCATGCCCCTAATTTATTGTATTTTGATTCAATGGAAAATCTTAATGAATTTATGTTGAGAAGGAAAGGACAATGATATCTGATCATTAATTGATAAATATATTATATTAGTTGTATATTTGTTCAGTTGCCTAATATACTTGTAACATTATAGAATAGATTAGCAATTAGCATGATTGTAGGAAATCTCTAATTATGACTGCCTAGAATAGATTAGCTTGATTGTAGAGTAGATTAGCTTAATTGTAGGAAATCTCTTGTATAAA